>CM035847.1:110592210-112073043 GCA_020510985.1 Pholidichthys leucotaenia | reverse complement strand
GATGAGGTGAACACATTTCCCTGCCATCTTCTCCTAATTCTTTTTACATCCTCCTCTATTAGATGAGTTTCTTGTAAAAACACAATTTTTGAACCTATGTCTTTTATTTTATTCATAACTTGTTTAAGTTTTTTTAGATTTTGTAGACCTCTGCAATTCCATGAAGTTAAATTAAGATTAACGCTTTGGTCTATGATCAATAAGGAGTTTGAGATTACCTTGCAATATAAACATGCTCATACAGAGAAGCAAAAACATGGATGGTTGAACATTCATCCTACAAACTACACAAAAACAAATTCCCTTTCCCCACATTCGTGGTAATCCCCCCAAAATAAAAAAAAAATTCTGTCTCCCGTTATAGCTAGTGACTGTTCCACACCTGCGAGGATCAGTCAAACCACTCTCTCTTTCTCCTCTCAATCACCCTGACTCTACTACTTTTTAATGACATGACATGAACTCTCTTCTGTAGTTTTTCCAACATAACTCCAAAATTTTATAGCAACTTTGTACAGCTACAAACATTCTTGATTAATCTGTCAAGTTCAAGTTTCAAACTCATTTTTGATAGGTCATTATTTTTTTATTTAGCTATGGGGACCATTTATAAAACATTATATTAAAGGCAGAGACTGAAAACAAGATGAAATTTTCAGGTGTGCAGACTTAAATTTGCCACTTTTTTCCCCTCAATTTGCATTTTTTTCTTTTAAACTTGCAACTTCTTTCTCAAAAATTTGCAACTTTTTTTGTTGTAATTTTTTTTAACTTTTTCTCTAACATTTTCAATTTTTTTTCTTGTAAATTTGCAACTTTTTTTCAAACATCTGCAACTTTATTTCTGCGACTTTGCAGCTTTTGTCTTGTATGTTTGGAACTTTTTTTTTAACCCCTTAGCATTCCAGCCAATTTCCCTAAATTGAATATACACAAAGAAAATCAAAATCTTACCAGAATTTTGAGAGGCTAAATTTGCAACTTTTTTCCCCTCAATTTGTAATTTTTTCTTTTAAATTTGCAGCTTCTTTCTCAAAAATTTGCAACTTTTTTGTTGTATTTTTTTTAACTTTTTTCTCCAACATTTTCATCTTTTTCTCATAAATTTGCAACTTTTTTCCTGTAAATGTGCAACTTTTTTGTTCTCAATTTGCATTTTTTTCTTGTAAATTTGCAACTTTATTCTTGTATTTTTTACCTTTTTCTCCATCATTGGCAACTTTTTCCTCTAAATTTGCAACCTTTTTTCTCAAAAATTACAAACTTTTTTCCTGTAAATTTGCAGCTCTTTTTCTCGATTTTGAAACTTTTCTTTTAACCCCTGAATATTCCAGCCAATTTCCCCAAATTTAACATATACAAAAAAATGAAATTCTTTCTTTACTGAGTGGCAGTAGAAGATCTGAAATGTTTTAAGAGGTTAAACAGGTGAGGTTAAACATGCACTGGAGCCCCCGTTCAGGAGCCGTGCCAAAGGAAGCAGATGACGGACATGACAGAAATAGTTGTGTTTAGTCAACTAATCAAAAAAAGTTGTTAGATTAGTCGAATACCAAAATAATTGTTAGTTGCAGCCCTTATGAGGACACACTGTATATTCACCATTTCACTATCTTAGCGACCTTGTAATATTTAAAGTTTGTAACATCACATTCTTGACCCTGGACTGCGGTCCAAATATAAACTTACATAAAACACCTCTAATCCATTATTTTCTCCACCATCTCAGACCTGTGAAAAAAAAATGGCAAAGATGATGTTTATCAGATGAAGTCAAATTCACAGTTTTTCTTTCATGCCAGTAAGGCTGTGAATATGCTCAAGCATCATGTGCTTCAGCAGCTATTTTTAGGGCAAGTGATAGCAATCTTCATCAAGCATCATAGCGATAGCTGTTCTTTTTGAAAGCAGACATACCAGGAGAGACTTCACAAAGTGTATCAAAACAACGATTAAAATGAGAGAAAATAAGAGTGAAATGATGCCGTCAAAAAGGATTTTCATCTACCAAAACTCTGACCACTGGCTTGTTAAAAAAAAGATCATTCACAGCTTTTATCATTAGCACCTCTTATTTTTGCAGCGTGCATTTCATGTAATAATAGAATGGTAAATATATTTGTGTCTTTGTGCACTGATTATTTAGAGACTATTGAATGTCTAATTTAAAAAGCTGCACTAAAACAACAACAGCAAAAAAATGGTTCCTGATTGTCTGTATCTTCATCACAAACAGCTCACTGCTTGCATCATTTCAGGACATTATTAGCACTGAATGCAGAAAAGGTGCAGTTGCCTCCAGTCTGCCTCTCAGGCTGCCTTCAGCACCAACAACCTCCAGCATGTGTAGTCTGAGAGGAAAAAGCACAAGAGGGTAAACAATCAAATAACAAGCTAATTAAATTTTAAGTTCTGAGTAGACATCAATAGACTTCAAATGTATCAAGTTTTCCCAGCTGCTCTTTTCTTTGATTTTCATAATGTATCTGTATTTTCAAGTCAAAATGACCTTTCCGCATGAGATGTTACTTAACTCAAATGGAAAGAAAGACACCAAGTGGTTTAGCGTGTGCAAAAGCAGTAAAGTTTTGATGGAAAAATAGCTAAACTACTCAAATACATTAGTTTTTTGCTTTTCTTATTTTAGACAAGGATGAAAAGATGATGTTTTTATCTTTACATGTTTTAAGTGACGTCTGCAGTTTTCTTCAGAAGTGTCAGCTGATCGCTATGAAGTGTCATTCATCAGCTGTTTTTCCTAGGCGTTGCCAGCCCAGTGGAACTGTCAGATCCACTGGGCTGGCCACGCCCCCCGCCGTCCGATGGTCTCTGGAGAATGTCGTCCCAGGTGTGGGAAAGCATAAATGCCTTCTCATCCCATTTCGTGATGTCTTTGCCCCCCTTCCTGATTTCTGTGGTCTCCTTGATCCAGCGTTTGTGTCTGTTGCTCTCCGATCCAATGATTTTTGCGTTGTTCCAGTCCATGATGTGATTGTTTCTTTTGCAGTGATCTGATATTGCTGATTTTAGTGTCGTTCGTACAGTGTCCTGACAACTGATAGTTTGTGTGCTGTGGAGTGTTCTGATGTCCATAGTAGGTTGTTGATGGCTATATTTTCCAGATCCTCCATGAAAAAGCTGCTCATGATGGCTGTTAGTGGGTCTCCCATTGCAAATCCTTTTTTTTGTCTGTAGATTTTTTTTTTCTGTATTGAAAATAGGTGGATTTTACAACAAATTGTAACAGTCCAGATATGTTGTCAGCTGTAAGGTTTGTGTGTCTTTTGAGGATTCTGTCATTCCTGAGCCGTTCTGCACTATGTATAGTGTGACATCAACAGGGATCTTTGTGAATAGTGAAATGACATGATGTGAAATGAGGATCTCATCTGATTCTATTTTTATGTTTTTGAGTTCTTGTGCCAGTTCTTTTGGGTTTTTGCAGTAGTATTCTGATAGTCCAAGGACGGGTTTGATGATTTTAACCAGGGCTTTTGATAAATTGTATGTGACTGATCTGATGCTGTCTATTATTGATTACAGTGGGATGTCCTTCTTATGTATTTTTGGGGTTCCATAGATCCGGGGGGTGGGGGGGTGATGCTGGCTGTGGGTATCAGGTGTTTGTATGCATCCTTTATTTATTTATTTATTTATATATATATATATTTGCTTTCTAATAGGGGTTTGAGAAGGGCTTTTAGCATTTTTTTCTTTCCTTCTGAGGGGTTTGTTTTTGTGATTTCTTACGTGCTGCTGTCTGCCAACGTGGTTTCCATCTGTTTTTCATATGTTTCCGTGCCCATTACTACTGTTGTTCTGCCTTTATCTGATGGTAGGATTGTGATTATTTTATCTTTTTTTGCATGAGTTTTTGCTTTTTCTTCTTTTGTGGTATTGCTTTGTGGTAATTTTGCCATTTTTAGGATTCCGGCGACTGCGTTCCGTAGTGTTGTTTTTTCTCCTCGATCCTGGATTTTTTTCACATGCAAGTTCTGTTGCAAAAGCTGGGTTCACACTGTAACGTTTGGACCGACTTTTACAGACGTTTTGAAAAATCAGAGAAATCAGTCCAAACATCAGTGAAATTATGTTTGTGAGCAGGGTTTTTTTTTAACCAGTGCTCACCAACTTTTTCAAACTTTTATGAACTTTTGCTAGCATTTGCCAGCATTGCATTCAGCGATGGCAAACTTTGACCAGCTTAGGTTAGTGTATTTGTTGCCAACTTAGGTTAAGTTTAGCAAATGAATACTCAGCCGAGGTCGGCTGACATCAGCATCAGGCAACACTCATATAAAGATCAGCGTTTGTGGAGGCTTCCTGCCATTCTGGAACTGCTTTTTTGGGTGGATTCATACTACAACGTTTTGACCAACTTTTACTGACGTTTTGGCAAACGTCTGGCTCTGCTGGCAAAAGTTGATAAAAGTTAATAATGGTTGGTGTTTGTTGGCAAACGCTGGTGAAAACTGTATTCACTGAAAATTTTCAGCATGCTGAAAATTTGCTGATGTTTGAAAATAAACGTTGGTGAAAGTTGTGCTCAGTTTGTAAAAGTTCCTGAGCGCTGGGCTAAATTATGCAGAGTTTGCCTAAGTCGGCCTAAGTTAAGCTCTGTTGGCAAATGTTGACTGAAATTCTGGTGGAAGCATATGTTTTTAGTCCGAAACATACTTCAGACATGCATGGACAAAAAAGAAATAGAGAGAAGGGAGAATTAAAAAAAAAAAAGAAAAAATATATATAATCTCCAAAAAATGTGACAGCCCAAAAGAAAAAAAAAAAATCTCCTCATTACAAAAGTTACTGTTCTTAATTTTTGGTTCTGTGCGTGATCATTCTCCAGGATTTATTGGTTCGGCTTCCATTGTGTGGAATCAAACAGCGCTGATGTGGTGTCAAAAGTAAATGACATTTAACGGGATTTTATGTTATTTTAATGGAGAGAGTTGTAACAGTTAAAATATAATCACCTGTCATTTTATTTATATTATGATACACTAAATATTTTTTTATTCCGGCCACATTCACATTTTAATTGTGGACTTAGTGTTGGAGTCTATAGATAGGCATTATTGTATTATTTTAGAGGAATGAATGAATGAATGAATGAACAGGGGAAACAAGTATGCAGAAGTAACTACATAGGAATATAAAATAAAAATAAATACTGCCTCCACAAACGCTGATCTTTATGTGAGCGTCACCTGACGCTGATGTCAGCTGACCTGCGCTGAGTATTTCTCTGATTTTTCAAAATGTCTGTAAAAGTCAGTCCAAACGCTATAGTGTGAACCCAGCTTTAACTTAGGCTGACTTAGGTAAACTCTGCATAACGTAGCACAGCGCTCTGAACCAGTAGATCTTACAGTTCTGCTGGGCTGGCCACGCCTAGGAAAAACAGCTGATAAATGACACTTCACAGCAATCAGCTGACACTTCTGAGGAAGATTGCAGACGCCAGTTGAAACATGTAAAAGTAAAAACATTTTTTCATCCTTGTCTGAAATAAGAAAAGCAAAAAACTAATGATTGAAAAGGAAGACAAAATGAACCTACACAAGCTGTTCAAATACATTTTGATAATATCAACCTAAAGTGAGGAGAACAAAAATTAAGATAGTAACACATTACAGTAAGATGACATTAATAAAGGATTATTAATAGTTATTGATAATAAGGTTTTTAATATGGCCATAGATTTTGAAATTATAGTTACAATTAAGTTCTGACATATTTCATTTCATTCATAAGTAATTAAAAAAATTAATACACGTCCATCCATCCATTCATCATCTTCTACTGCTTGTCAGGGGTTCAGGTCGTGGGGGCAGCAGTCCAAACAGAGCAGCCCAGTCTGCCGCCCAGTTCACGTAACACCTCCTGCAGATGACGTGCCCACTGGGAGGCGGCCCATGCGGCTCCTTTGGGTACACTTGGTTCTCGATGCATCTTTTTTCATGTGGATCTACTGGACCGCTGTTGGTCTGGGCCTTCATCAAGGACCAGTTTGTGTTGGGAGACCCTGCCAGGTGAAAGTTTCCCTAAACAACATAGCTGATGGGATCATTGGGGCACTCAAACCCCTCCTCCATGATAAGGTGGCGATACTCGGTGGAGAAATTGAATACAAGTGTAAAGTTTTAAAAAAAATGAAATTATATAATTACATACAGTTAGGCCCAAAAATATTTGGACAGTGACACAAGTTTTGTTATTTTAGCTGTTTACAAAAACATATTCAGGATACAATTATATAATCAATATGGACTTAAAGTGCAGACTCTCAGCTGTAATTTGAGAGTATTAACATCCAAATTGGAGCAACGGTTTAGGAATTACAGCTCTTTAATACGTAGCCGCCTCTTTTTCAAGGGACCAAAAGTAATTGGACAATTGGCTCAGAAGGCTGCAAAAAAAAATAACAAGGCTGCATGGGCTTTCCCCTCGTTAACCTGTCATCAATTAAGTAGTTAAAAGGTCTGGAGTTGATTCCAGGTGTGGTGTTTGCATTTGGAAGCAGTCAAAGGGGCTCTCAATGGAGGTGAAACAGACCATCCTGAGGCTGAAAAAAAGAAGAAATCCATCAGAGAGATAGCAGAAATGTTAGGAGTGGCCAAATCAACAGTTTGGTACATTCTGAGAAAAAAAGAGTGCACTGGTGAGCTTGGGAACTCAAAAAGGCCTGGATGTCCACGGAAGACAACAGTGGTGGATGATCATAGAATCCTTTCCATGGTGAAGAACAACCCTTCACAACATCCACTCAAGTGAGGAACACTCTCCAGGAAGTAGGTGTATCAGTATCTAAGTCTACCATAAAGAGAAGACTTCATGAGAGTAAATACAAAGGATTCACCACAAGGTGCAAACCATTAATCAGCCTCAAAAATAGAAAGGCCAGAACTGACTTTGCCAAAAAACACCTGAAGAAGCCAGCCCAGTTCTGGAACAGCATTCTTTGGACAGATGAGACTAAGATCAACCTGTACCAGAATGATGGGAAGAAGAAAGTTTGGAGAAGAATTGGAACAGCTCATGATCCAAAGCACTACATCTTCTGTAAAACATGGTGGAGGCAGTGCGATGGCATGGGCATGCATGATTTCCAATGGCACTGGGTCACTTGTGTTTATTGATGATGTGACAAAAGATAGAAGCAGCCGGATGTATTCTGAAGTGTATAGGGATATACTTTGTGCTCAGATTCAGCCAAATGCAGCAAAGTTGATTGGACGACGCCCAATGATCCAAAACATACTGCAAAAGCAACCCAGGAGTTTTATTAAAGCAAAGAAGTGTAATATTCTGCAATGGCCAAGTCAATCACCAGATCTCAACCCAATCGAGCATGCACTTCACTTGCTCAAGACAAAACTTAAGGCAGAAAGACCCACAAACAAGCAACAACTGAAGACAGCTGCAGTAAAGGCCTGGCAAAGCATCACAAAGAAGGAAACCCAGCGTTTGGTGATGTCCATGGGTTCCAGACTTCAGGCAGTCATTGCATGAAAAGTAACATTTTACTTAGGGTTATGTTTATTTGTCCAATTACTTTTGAGCCCCTGAAATGAGGAGCGTTTGTATAAAAATAGCTACAATTCCTACATGTTTAATCATATATTTTTGTTCAACTCCTTGAATTAAACCTTAAAGTCTGCACTTCAATTCTGTTGTAGTTGTTTCATTTCAAATCCAATGTGGTGGCATGTAGAGCCCAAATCATGAAGATTGTGTCACTGTCCAAATATTTCTGGGCCTAACTGTACTTGTTTCACTTAAATTATAATCCCTTCTTTGCACAAACTGAGATAAGATAATGGCTGCTGTCCTAATTAATACACACACATTCAACATAATATTGATTTAATCATAAAATATTATTATAAATTATTATAATTATTATAAATGAGTCCAGACTGTCTATCGACTTCATTCCTTGTTGTCAATTATATCTGCAAGAGAATGATACTCAAAAAAAAACAGAGCAATCTGTATGGGTTTGCATCTCAGAGGTGCAAACCCATACCTCTCCTCTTAGAGTACTTCCCCTTATCTTTCATAAGAAATGAGTAAAGATGATGTAAAGATATGCTTCAGTGGCATACTGTATGCCCAGGTTGGCTTTTAGGACTCATAGCCTTGCCACAGGTGAGGGTCGAAAGGTCAGCCTCTGTTAGTGACCCTAGTTTCATTGGTTCTCGAAGAGTGACGGGCAGACAAACAGAAGGGACTGGCTTTTGTCACCATGTGTAAAAACCAACATGGGGTTAAAAAGAGCTGAGTTATATAAGCTGCTAAATCAGAGAACTTGAACCCTTTTTTGAGAACAAAAGTTGATGAGGACAAATGAGAGTGATCAACACAAGATTATAAAATTCTGGGGCAAGCACTAAACTAAATTAAATGTCCAACTATCACTTCTTGGCTGCTACATTTCTATGAAGTTGCTAAGGCATGTTGACCATAGCTTTATAATTCAATCTTAAATGTTCAGTCAGATTTTGATATGCTCATCTTATTAATGTCCTTCCTTTGGAAAAAAAAATGATACATGTGTTAGTGTCAGTCATCAGAGGAGTGGGGATGCAACCAACCCAACTAACCGGGTTAATTAGACGTGGTAGAATGTCTCACTCAGAGAAAGCAAACCACACAGTGAAGAAGGAGAGAGATTCAGTGAAAATTTCCAAATGTGTTCATTTTAGCTCCTTTTTAAGCAGTGTTTCCTAGAGTGTGGACACTGAACAGCTAAGTCTGTAATTGGCTGGCTGTGTGAGAGCAATGCCAAATTGGATAAGAGGCACTATTATTGTGTATTGGCAGGGATAATGTCAAACACTGAAACATATTTGAGTGGGAAATGTACCTTTATTTTATATCAGATTAAATAACTGGTGGCCAAGAATGTTTTCTTAATAAAATGCAGTGTAGTTGCTGGAAAAAACATGTGTGCTTTTTAATTTATTTATTTATTTATTTATTTAGAATGCGTAACATCAAGCATTCAGTGACAGTGATGTAGGAAACATTGTTAAGAAAATAAAAAATAAAATAT
Organism: Pholidichthys leucotaenia; assembly: GCA_020510985.1. Lineage (NCBI taxonomy): Eukaryota > Metazoa > Chordata > Actinopteri > Cichliformes > Pholidichthyidae > Pholidichthys > Pholidichthys leucotaenia. Next base: position 112,063,982 of record CM035847.1, on the reverse strand, counting down.
ATATCAAAACACAAGTCACCATACAAAACATAAGCTTCACTATGCACATAATTCACGTACATATCCAAAAAGGAGGGGGAAGAAGTCTAAACTTATTCAATCCCACCCCTTCTCCACAAATTGATTTCTATTCATTTGCTTCCTAGCCATACACAACACAATATACAGTATATATATCATTTAAATTAAATCACAGAAAATAATAATACATACATTTTATAAACAGTATTCTGAAACACAACTTTGTTCAAACACCTTCATCCTTGTACCTTGCAAAGATCTTTTTTTATACATCCTTTTAAATTGTTTTATGTTTGGACATTGCTTCAGTTCCTCATTCAGATTGTTCCATAATTTCACTCCACAGATGGATCCACAGAAACATTTCCTAGTTGTTCTTACATTTACTGTTTTAAAATAAATAATCCCCTTTGATTGTAACTGCCTTTCCTTTCTGTAAACAATCCTAGGATATTTTCTGGAAGTTTATTATTTTTGGCTCTAAACGTGATTTGTCCAGTGCAAAATTGGTATTTTACTTGATCCAGAAATTTTAATATATTTGACTGCAAGAACAATGGATTTGTGTGATCCCTATAACCAGCTTTATGAATAATTCTTATTGCTCTTTTTTGTAGAATAATTAGTGGCTGTAGCATGCTTCTTTAATTATTACCGCAAACCTCCATGCAGTAGCTGAAGTATGGTGAAACCAGTGATCTGTAAAGAACGAGGAGTGATCTGTGATCCAGAACATGTTTTTCTTTGTTTAAAATTGCAATCGTTCTTGATATTTTTGAGTTTAAATGTTTTATATGCTGTTTCCAGTTAATTTTATCATCAATTATCACCCCAAGAAATCTGATTTCATTGACTCTTTCAATATCTGTTCCACCTATTTGTATTTTTATTTGTATTTTTGTTCTACAGTTACCAAATAACGTCATTTTTGTTTTGCCTAAGTTGATGTCAAACCACATCTTCAGTTTTTCCATTTCTATGTTTATGTCTTCCAGTAATTGCTGTAGGTCTTCTCCTGCACAAAAAAAAATATTTGTGTCATCAGCAAACAAAGCCAGTTTTAATATTTGTGACACTTTACAAATGTCAGAAGCCATGTTTACATGGACACAAGTAAAAGCCTGATCCGCATAAAAATGCTTCATGTAAACACGCCAATCTGAATATTCTGACCCGATCACACTCATTCGGATCAAAATTTCCTTCTGATTGAGATGGGTGGGTTATGCCGATTGTTAATCCGATTGGTGCGCATATACACACGGCAGTGGGGCGGCAGTGGCTCAGGAGGTAGAGCAGGTCGTCTATTAACCCGATGGTTGGCGGTTCAAATCCCGCTCTCCCCAGATATCCTGCCGTTGTGTCCCTGGGCAAGACACTTCATCCACATTGCCTCCAGTGACACTGGGTATGAATGTGTATAAATGTTCGGTGGTGGCCGGAGAGGCCATTGGCACGGATTGGCAGCCACATTTCCGTCAGCCTGCCCCAGGGCAGCTGTGGCTACAGTAGTAGCTTGCCACCACCATTGTCTGTCTGGAGTGAATGAATAATGTATCTACTTGTAAAGCATCTTTGAGTGTCTATGATAAAGCGCTATATAAATCTGATGCATTATTATTATTATTATTCCAAAGTTTGGGTAGAAAATATGTTTACTGCGCATGTAAACGTCCTGCTGTCTCCCTCTGTTTGCCATATGCAGAAGTATGTACAGCTGGGCTTGTAGCTTCATTATTTTTTTTTTTTTTGTTACTTATTTGTACCCGTAGGTAGACTTGGTTTGCAGTCTGGTGACAAGCCACCGGCTGCTGGTCGCTGCGTGCGCGAGCGCCCTAAACCTACATGTTTTTGGTGTGCGGGAGGAAACCGGAGAAATCCCGGAGTAAACCCGCGCAACACGGGGAGAACATGCAAACTCCACACAGCTCACTGTTGGTCGGGGGCTGGGATCGAACCCACGATCTCATGATCCCCGCGGTCCCCCGGCCGAGGGTAAAACTGTGCTGCCACAGTGCTAAACCACTGCGCCACCGTGCAGCCACATTATGGACACCAGCAGAAGCAAAAGTACAGTCTGAATAACACAATACAGGTCCATTTCAAAAAGAGAAAGCCACGAAGCGGGGTTTGTTTACATTGGAAGTTGCTTCTTCTTCTACTGTTTCCGGAATGTCGGATAATTGTGCGCATGTCAAAATGATTTAGTCCATTCAAACCTGTGACACATGGAAATGCACTTCCTTGTCATGAGTCTGAGCTCTAATGTTATCTCTGAGCTCAGACTCAATTTATTTTTGAGTATTGCATTTCTGTCATTATTATTTTGTCTGTTTGCATTTTTTGTTCTCTGCACTATTTTGTATTTTCTTTCAATAAATGTCATAACTACAGTTCAGCGTGTGGGGTGGTCCTTCTGCCCCGGAGGGGCATTTATGACAGAATACTGCCACCACAAAACAGACCCAGCTGCTGTAGTTGTGCATTTTTGCCTTTTGCTTTTTTTTTCCCCACTCATCTGTTCGTGGGAGCTCGTAATGGATTCAGCAGGTGAATCGGTCAGGAGGAGGAAGTGGAGTCGGGATGAGCTGGAGTTCATGTCTATGATAGAAAACTTGGCGATCGCAGCTCGGAAATGCTCATCCCATAAAAATGAGAGGCAGTGTTGGGGGGAGTCGCTAATTTGCTGGAAGTCAAACCCAGTGTACGCTTCCATCCCCGGGTGCTCCCTTCCTCCACTCCCACCTATGCCATCAGCCTCCTCCCCACCTTCTCCATCAGCTCCACGGCGACAGTGTCATCCCGCTCCAGACCGCCAGAAAAAAAGCCTCCACTTCCTCATATGCTGTCCCTCCTTCGCCAAGGCAGGAAACTCCTGCAGCTGCTCTTTCTCTGACTCTTCCTCTCCGGCTGTCCCGCCAGCCAACTTCTCCGCTGCAGTTTTCTCTCCCTCCTCCTCGGCAATTCCTCCCACTGCGGAAGAACTGGTCATCTCCCTCTCGGTCCCATCCGTCTCCATGACTACAGGGGCGGCTCCTCCACAATCCAGAGAGGGGCCCAAGTTTAACATAGCCACAGAGAGGGACGACTCTTCATACACAGCAGCAGATAACATCAAGATCCGGGAAAACAGGCAAGTTTTATTTCATTCTACTTCAATTCATTATGATATACCTTGCCTGATTCCCGGTAGGGAAGCTCAGGAAAAGCAGTCCCCTGAGCTCTTCCCACCTGCTGCTGTTACTAATTGCTCGCCAGCCCTCTCTGTGTTTTGTCCTGTGGCCCCTGAGTGTATGTCGACCCCGGGATTGAGCCACCAGACGCAGGAGGAGCCTGTGGCCCTGGAGGACCCAGTTCCAGTGCCAACGGTGAGACGACCCCCAGCTGCCATGCCGGATGAGCCACCAGTGTGGGCCACTTCACCTGGGGAAATCCGGATTGCAGACATCATCATGCCTGCTGTGGAGGTCACCGCAGCAGAGTTAGAACCAGAACTGGATTCCAATGGATTGGGCCCAAGACATCATCGTCATCTGGATTGGCGGAGTCCTGGACAGCGGTGGAGCTCAAGCTCAGGCAAGTGCTCTCTTTTGTTTTTCTCTTTTTTTGTTCTGGAGAAATCTTGCCTGACTCTTGGTGAGGGGAGTCGGGTGCACCTGAGCTCACCTTGCCGGGGTCTGCCACTGTCGGTGACCCTGACCCTGTGTACCTCTGCCTGTTTATTCTGAGCCTTCTTCCAGGGTCTCCGGGGAAGACCCAACTTCGCCAGATGTCTCTGTGGGTCCAGACTCGCCACCTGATGTCGACGTGGGCCCCCTTCTGAGGTTGTCACAGGTGCTTTATCCCAGCCCGGGACCTCCGTGGGTGCAGCTCATCCTCTGCCCGAGGCTGTCTTCTGGGTCCCTCCTCCACGGTCCGAGTTTCCGTGGGTGCTGTGTCCCGGTCAGGGACCCTTGTGGGTGCTGCGCCCCAGCATCAATCCAATGTGGGTGCTGTACTCCATCTTGGGCCCGCCATGGGCACTACGCCCCAGCCCCTCCAGGGAGCCACGTCCTGGGTCACCCCTCCGGTCTTGGTGGCTAAAGAACTCAGGCCGGCCGCCCAACAGACTGAGCCGCTGGGTTGGGTGGCCCATATTCTTCGGCAGGCCACCTGACTCGTTCCACCTTGCCATCTCTCTGGCCTGGGACTTCGGCCGGCCACCCGAACAGCTGAGTTCTTTGGCCTAGGGGGCCCAGGGGCCTGGTGTTGCGTTGGTGTGGGCCCTGAGCAGGCTTCACTTTTTGTTCCCACCTAACCTGTTTTCACGTACCTCCCACCCTGGATGTTTTTGCTGTACCGTTTTCTCTTGGGGGTGGGGGGGGATCTTTTTGGTGTTACCTGGGGGTGTCTGGAATCCACCCCTTAAAGGGGGGGGGGCTCTGTCATGAGTCTGAGCTCTAATGTTATCGCTGAGCTCAGACTCAATTTATTTTTGAGTATTGCATTTTTGTCATTATTATTTTTGTCTGTTTATGTGTGTATTTTGGGTTTTGTCTTTTGTGGCCCCTCCCTCCAGACACTCCCACTCACTGCTCGCAGTCTGCTCTCCTATCAGCTGTGAGCAGTTATGCAATCAGGTCACCTGCCAACTCAGCTCCCGCACCTGCCGCTCATTTGTTGCCTACTATTTAAAGACTGCCTTATTGTTAGCTCACTGTGGCGGTATTGATGCTTTGTCTCATGTTACTGGACTTATTCCCCCAAGTTAACTCCTCATCTCCTCCAGAGCTCTGGAGTGCCAATGGCTGCATTTTTTGTTCTCTGCACTATTTTGTATTTTCTTTCAATAAATGTCACAGCTACAGTTCAGTATGTGGGCCTGTCCTTCTGCCCCGGAGGGGTTTTTATGACAGTCCTAATTGGATCAGCTTTTGCAGGATCCATGTAAACAGTAAAGTTCTGATCTGAATTGTAATCAGATTGAAGAAATTTTGCACATGTAACCGTGGCTACTGACATAAAGAATGAACAATGTTGAACCCAACACTGACCCCTGGGGGACACCACAAATAATATCCAAACATAAAGAGCACCATTTACCCAAACTCACAAACTGTCTCCTATTACTCAAATAACTCTTTATCCGTTGCAACACAACCCCTCTGATACCATATCTTTCCAATTTTCTTACTAATGTATCGGTATTTATTGTGTCAAATGCCTTTTTTATATCAATGAATAGTCCAACAGCATGTTTTTTCTAATAATGCAAGTGATGTGGATCTGTTTGATCTGAACCCATATTGACTGTCAGTGATTAAATTGTGTTTATCTATGAATTTGTCCAGACTGACAAATTGTAAAGATTGTAAACAGATTGTAAAGTTTTTTCAGGAATTTTGGAAAACTGGAAGAAGTGAAACAGGTCTATAGTTCGTGAAATAATGCTTGTTACCAGATTTGTACAGTGGAATGACTTTAGCTGTTTTAATTTTATCAGGGAACATACCAGTTTGAAATGATAAGTTAAATATATAGGTTAATAGTTTGGAAATCCCATCAATCACCTTTTTCGCCATCAATTACCTTTTTCACCTTTTATCATATCAGTGTCACCACAATCCACTGACTTTTTTTTAACACTTCATAACAATATCAATCACGTCTTTTTCATCCACAGGATTAAGAAACATTGAATTTGGATTCCTGTTTATCAGCTCATCAAAGATTGTCCTAGTTATACCTTGGTCATGAATTTTTTTCTGCCTGATCTGGACCAACATTGACAAAAAAATTGTTAAAAGTATTAACTACAACATCCATATTGTATTTATCCTTATCATTAACAACAAAAAACTCCGGATAGTGTGAATGTCTAGAGCCATTCTTTATTATACTGTTCAATATGTCCCAGATTCCTTTAATATTATCTTTGTTTTTATCTAGTATTCTCTTATAATAATCTTTCTTGTTATTCCTAATAATAGTAGTTAACTTATTTCTATAATTTTTGTATTTATTTTCTGCCTCTTTCGTTCTTTGTCTTATGAATTCTCTATACAGTGAGTTTTTTTTTTTGCAGGCATTTTGTAAACCTTTGGTTATCCATGGACATTTTTTTTATATTTTACTTTTTTATTTATCTGAGTTATAGGACAATTTTTATTATATAAAAACATAAATATTTTAAGAAATTCCTCATATGCACCATCCACGTCTTTAATTTGATATAGGTCATCCCAGTTATGTTATTAAGTCATGTTCTAGAGCAGCCAGCAATTCATCTGTTCTCACTCGTTGGTTTATTTTAATTCTGTTGGGTTTAGTTTTCTTATAGTTCTTGCCATAGACTGTAAAAGTTGGTAGGTGATCACTAATGTCATTTAATAATAGTCCACATGTTGCGTTATTTTCTTTGTCATTAGTGAATATATTGTCAATGAGAATGGCAGAGTAAGATGTGATTCTGGAAGGTCCAGTCATTTTTGGATGTAATCCCATACTATACATTGTATTTATAAATCCATCTGTAGCTTTGTTTTTGTGTGGGTTCAACAAATCAGTATTAGCATCTCCACAAATAAAAGTGGTTTTGTTTCTGTTTTGAAAAAGTTTCCTCAATCCAACCATTAAAGAGTTCAACATCAGAGCCAGGTGCTCTGTAAACACAATTGACAATTGCATTGTGTGTATAGCTCAGTGGTTATAGTGCCAGATTTCAGAACAGAAGATTGCGGGTACGAAACCAGCTGTGATCTCTTTCAGGGACCACAATTCAGTTCAATTCAATTCAATTCAATTCAACTTTATTTATATAGCACCATTTCACAACAACAGTCATCTCATAGCACTATCAACTGGAGGGGGAACCCCCACAGTTGCAGAAAGACCCCAGCAATCAGGCGATTCCCTGTGAGCAAGCACTTGGCGACGGTGGAGAGGAAAAACTCCCTTTTAACAGGAAGAAACCTCCAGCAGAACCAGGCTCAGGGAGGGGCAGTCATCTACTGCGACTGGCTGGGGGGTGAGGGGACAGAGAAGATGAAAAGAACAGACATGCAGAGAGCAAACAGCACGATGGGGACTCAATCTATGGGAGAGAACAAACAGATGTTAATGACCAGCAAAAAAAAAAATATTTCATTGAGAGTGAAGAAAGGAGTGAGGCCCAGTGCATTATTGGAGGTCCCCCGGCTGACTAAACCTATTAGCAGCATAACTAAGGGAGGGTTCAGAAACACATGATCCCTCCCTAATTGTAGGCTATATCAAAAAGGTAGGTTTTAGCCCTATTCTTAAAAAACAGAGATCGAGTCTGACTCCCAAATCCAGATTGGCAGCTGGTTCCACAGGAGAGGAGCTTGATAACTGAAGGCTCTGCCTTCCATTGTACTTTTGGAGATTCTAGGTATTACAAGTAATCCTGCATTTTGGGAACGTAGTGCTCTGTTAGGATAATACGGTAGTATCAGATCTTTTAAATTAAAAGGAGCCTGATTGTTTAGAGCTTTGTAAGTAAGAAGAAGGATTTTAAACTTAATTCTAAACTCTATGGGAAGCCAATGAAGGGAGGCCAGAACCGGAGAGATATGATCTCTCTTTCTAGTACCTGTTAAAACTCTTGCTGCAGCATTTTGGATCAGCTGAAGACTTTTTAAAGATGTTTTAGGACAGCCTGATAATAAAGAATTACAATAATCTAATCTCGAGCTAACAAAAGCATGGATCAGTTTCTCAGCATCACTCTGAGACAAGATGCTCCTAATCTTGGCAATATTACGCAAATGATAGAAGGCAGTCTTAGAAACAAATTTAATATGTGAATTGAAGGAGAGATCTTGGTCAAAAATAATTCCAAGGTTCCTCACAGAGCTATTAAGAGAAAGAGTAACCGCATCCAAACTGAAAGTTTGATTTGGAAAGGTATTTCTAAGGTTTTCAGGACCAACAAGAATGACTTCAGTCTTATCTGAATTTAATAGCAGGAAATTACAAGTCATCCAAGCTTTGATTTCCTTAAGACAGGCTTCTAATTTGGATAATTGATTACTGTCATCTGGCTTCATTGACAGGTATAATTGTGTGTCATCTGCATAACAATGAAAATGTATACAGTGCTTTCTAATAATGTTGCCTAATGGAAGCATATATAAACTAAAAAGAGTAGGGCCTAGCACAGATCCCTGTGGAACTCCATGAGTAAGCTTTGAGTTGAAAGAAAACTCATTATTTACATGAACAAACTGGAACCTATCAGATAAATAAGATCTAAACCACTGCAACGAAGTTCCATTAAAGGGGACCTGTTGTGGTGGTCTAAACGCATTCAACTTGAAAACATTAGGCAAAGTATTCGTTATTTGGTTAAATAATTATTGCCAGCCATCTACCACCAGAGAAATATGCAAATACGACCGCCGGCATGGCCAGCCAATGAAAACTATGCGCGCAGCCATGACACATGCGGATGTGACATCACCACGTTGCTACTGAAAATTCAATACTCCGCCTGTACCAGCGAATAGAGTGCTTTTGTCAGTGTTTTTGTTCTATTATGGCTGAATTGTCTGACTCTGAGGAAGAATTCGGTCAACATGGCTACAGGTTTGAGCCAGAAAGGTCTTCTGAGGGTGAAAGTGACGAAGTGGTCCTCACACACAACGGAATTTCGTCCGAAAGGAAACGTCTGTGCCCTGTTCCGAGATTGTGCAACCACTTTTCTGCTACGATCTTCCGACAAGGTGAGCTGGGTTTGGGTACACAAAAGAAGTGTTTATCTTTGTTTTTTCGCTTATTATTGAGACATCCAAAGGCTTTACATTCCGCCATGTTGCGATATCCATATCGCATTGTATGTTTTTGTTGTTACAAGAGCGCCGAGTGTCTGCTGATCTGTATATACTTTTAGCGGCGAGGGAATTGCCCAGTGCCGAATCCCTGGCCGTTTGGCGGCCGTTACGACCTCAGATCAGACGAGACGACCCACTGAATTTAAGCATTTATTTATTTATTTTCTACTCGTTTTAGTTCTGCATTTAATATGAACCCTGAGTTTGAAATAAACGTTTGAATTTGAATTTGAATATCCCGAAAGCCACTGCTCATCCGGGCACTCCAGGCTCAGCCAATATTGATCCAGATCGCGGTATCCACGACACTACGTCACAGGAAGCGTCCTGGCAGGCCATGGAGCCGCCAGTATGGCTGCGCCCATGTTTTGCTGACATAGCTGAACCAGCACAGCAGCAATGGATTTATATCACATTGCTTTGAACTTGAACTTGAACTTAAACTTGAACTAGAATGTGAGACAGGGGCTTAATATAATATCTTTTTTTTTCACGACCACCACAGGTCCCCTTTAAGTCCAACATAGTGTTCTAATCTATCAAGTAGAATATTATGATCGACAGTATCAAAAGCTGCACTAAGGTCTAAAAGGACAAGTACAGAAACCAGTCCATTATCAGATGCAATGAGGAGGTCGTTAGTGACCTTCGCTAGGGCTGTTTCAGTACTATGATAGGTTCTAAACCCAGACTGAAACTCTTCAAGTAAACCATTTCCCTGCAGGTGGTCAAATAATTGCGTAGCAACAACTCTTTCTAAGATTTTTGAAATGAAAGGGAGATTAGAGATTGGTCTATAGTTAGCTAAAGCTCCTGGATCTAGTGTTGGCTTTTTGAGTAAGGGTTTAATTACAGCCGTTTTAAAAGCCTGCGGTACATGGCCTAAAGTTAATGAAGAATTGATTATATGAAGAATAAAGCTACCAATAAGTGGGAAGACTTCTTTAAATATCCTGGTAGGAATAGGGTCTAAAAGACAAGTTGAAGGTTTGGATGAAGAAACTATTTTGTCTAACTCACAAAGGTTGATTGGAGTAAACTCATCAAGACAGACATCAATTGAAGGAGTTGTAGTAGTTACAGTATTTAAGTTAACTGTGGGAAGAATCTGATTGATTTTATCTCTGATGGATGAAATTTTATTATTGAAAAAGTTCATAAAGTCCTGACTAGTAAGCTCTAAGGGAATGCTAGGATTGAGAGAGTCCTGACTCTTTGTCAACCTGGCTACAGTGCTGAAAAGAAACCTGGGATTATTCTTGTTCTCTTCTATTAATGCAGAATAATAATTCGTTCTAGCTTTTCTAAGAGAATTTTTATAAATTAAAAGATGATTTCTCCAAGCTAAATAGATTTCATCTAAATTAGTGGAGCGCCATTTTCTTTCTAATTGACGAGTCTTCTATTTTAAGCTATGAGTTTCTGTGTTGAACCAAGGAGTTAGAAATCTCTGATTAGACTTTTTCTTTTTTAAGGGGGCCACCAAGTCTAGAGTCTGATGCAGAGAAGCTGTAACACTATCCACCATGTTATCAATTACAGAAGGAGCAAGCTGTCTATAGCTTATTTCCGTTGTGTTGACACATGGCATAGAGGAAACAATCGGCATAAATTTGGTAACAGCATCATCTGAGAGGCATCTACTGTAATAATATTTTTCTTTAGAAGCCAAATAGTCAGAAATAGTAAAATCAAAGGTTAGCAGACAATGGTCTGACAGTACAGGATTATGACAAGATTACTACAAGATTTTCTATTTCTATGCCATATGTCAGAACAAGGTCCAATGTATGGTGGAGGTAATGAGTAGAATTTCCTACTTTCTGAGAAAACCCAATCGAGTCTAATATTGAATTAAATGCCACATTAAGGCAGTCACTATCTACATCCACATGTATATTAAAGTCCCCTACTATAATTATTCTATCAGATTTCAGCACTAAATCAGCTAAGAAATCAGCAAATTTGGATAAAAATTCTGAGTAGGTTGATGGGGGACGATAAACTATGGCAAATAAAATTGGGTTTAACCTAAAATTGCTAAAGTGCCCAATACTGAGGACCAGGCCCTCAAAGGAATTATAACATGTTTTTTGCTTTACATTAACTAGTAATTTGGAATGGTAAATTGTTGCTACTCCTCCTCCATGACCAGAACTTCTGGGATTTTGACAGTTTAAATAACCAGAGGGAGTTGATTCATTTAAACCAACATAATCCTCTTGCCCTAACCAAGTCTCTGTAAGGGATATTAAATCAATCTGATGATCAATTAACAGATCATGGACTAACAGAAACTTGGGAGTTAGAGACCTAATATTTAATAAACCACATTTAATTTTTAAATTATGAGGAGGAACAGAGGCCAAATCATTCAATTTAGAGGCTTTATGTTTAATTTGAGTTTTACCAATATTTTGCTTAATCACTTTGGGATGCTTATATATTATATTTTTATTTACTTTGGAGGGAGCAGACAATGATTCTCTGATGGGGAAGACAGGGGCTAAGTTGAGGGGTGGCGGATGAAGAGGAGCTGCAGAGAGGTGTGTAAGACTGCGACTCTGCTTCCTGGTCCCAACTCTGAGTAGTCAAGGTTTTGGAAATTTGGATAAAAAAAGATGCCAGATTGTTAGATAAATGAGAAGCACCATCCAAAGTGGGATGAATGCTGTCTCGTCTCATAAGACCAGGTTTTCCCCAAAATGAGCTCCAATTGTCAATGTAGCCAACGTCATTTGCAGGACACCACACAGACAGCCAGCGGTTCAAGGATGACGAGTGGCTAAACATGTCATCACTGGTCAGATTGGGGAGGGGCCCAGAGAATACTAAAGTGGCAGACATCGTTTTTGCGAAGTCACACACCGATTCTACATTAAGTTTCGTGACTTCCGACTGCCGGAGACGGATGTCATTAATGCCAGCATGAATAACAATTGTGGAGTATTTACAGCTACTTTTAGCCAGCATTTTCAAATTTGACTCGATGTCGCCTGCTCTGGCCCCAGGAATGCATTTGACTATGGTCGCTGGAGACTCTAGGTTCACGTTTCTGACTACAGAGTCGCCAATGATCAGAGTTTTTTCCTCAGCGGGTGTGTCGCTGAGCGGGGAAAAACGATTAGAAACGTGAACAGGTTGGAGGTGTACCGGGGCTTTGCGACTAGGTTTCCTTCTCACCGTCACCCACCCAGTCTCCTCGCTGCTGAGGAGAGCCGGAGGACCGCTAACAGGGTCAGCTATGCTAGCTAGCTCCGCTGCAGCTAAGGGGCATCCGTCAAGAGTAACTGGCGCAGACGGTGTTTCAATGCAGCGGAGCCGGGATTCCAAATCAGACAACCTCACCTCGAGCGCCTCAAAAAGACAACTTTTATTACATTTACCGTTATCACTAAAAGAGGCAGAGGTGTAGCTAAACATCTGCCACAATGGAAATAACTGTGAACACTTTCTTTTGTCATCCCATTGTTTTTAAATGTATGTTGTATCTTTTATACAATGTTATTTTAAACAATGAATCAATCAATCAATTTGGGACTAGCCGGGTCGATCAGCTGGTCGAATTAAAGGAAAACAGTCACGAAAATAACACAATATGAACCTTTTTAGTGGGTAGCCACGGTCACCTGTCAGTTGAAAGCAGATCATATTAGACTCTGCAAGTACATATTTTATGTCCACAATGCAAATCTCATCCTTTATAGTTATATACGACTTACATGGATTACACACTACTAAATGAAAGAAGTGCACCAGGGAACGGGTGAGACTGTTGCATTTTAGACTTTACACGTGTGTTTATTGACATAACTACTGTACACACAGAGGAAATTGGTAGAATGTTGTGAAACTCTAGTTTAATCAGCACAAAAAGAAAGTCACTTACTCAAATTACTGCGTTGTAATAAAGCCTTGAAAACAGGGTGATATTTGGGGCGCACAGGCACGTTCCACAAGGATTGCCCGTGGAAACCTAAACCAGCTGACAAGTCAGTCATCATCCTGAGCCAGAAAATCTTCTGTCTCTAAAATATCCTTTCTCTTCTCACTGCGCGATTTTGCAATATCCTCTAATCCTCTGTTGTTAGAGGCATTTTCTGCACTTCTTTGCGATTGCTTTTATATCCACTCATCTAATTGCACACATGGATGTTTGTTCATCATGTGTCTCTGTTGTGTACAATAATTTTCACATCATTATCAGTCTCCCAACATCACCTCTAAGTGTCGCCAACGAACCAATAACAGTAGAAACGTACGTATGCCAGCCATGAAGTTGGTGTTGGGCTGCACATATTTCCACGGTCATTTCATTCTTGATACATCTGAAATTTTCCGTGGAAAAGGACGTACGCCATGTTTTTGTGCATAAGTACCCTTTGTACATGAGGCCCCTGGTCTTTCCTTACGGTTAAGTTTTAGTTAGATAGCAGTTTCTTTCTCCAACTCCTCCTCCTCCAGCCTCCACTTGGCCACATCTTGATCTTTGCTCTGAAAGAAACAGCCACTTCACTTCCACACACGCTAGTGGACTATACTTTAAGAGGTCAGCTGATAAAAACAATTTGTCATACTTGCTGGCTCTCCTGAAAGCAGCTTCTGTCTGAGGTTGCTCTCAACCCAGACACCCACCTCCATCCTCTGTACGCTGCACATCTTTGCTCTGTCTTACCACTCAACACCCCCTCTCACCTTGGCCAACAATAGAGCTGAGTGCAGAAATCTATCATCCTGTCTGACTTGCAGACATACTGGCATGTACTGTATGCACAATAGGACCCAAAGAAACAAGGGTGTTGTTTTCTCAATGTAAGGCTTTATGTTTTCATGTGGTTGTTTTGGGTCTCGTTATACAAAAGGTAGACAATCAGATTCTAGCCATCAGTCCCTCCCTTAGTGTAAGCTGGTAATGTTTTGCATCGACCTCAGGCATTCTGTTATGCCACACTATACCCATCTATCAGCATAACTCTCAGTCTGCTGTCTAGTAGACTCCGTTTGGTTGGTAGACAGATTGAGGCAAAAAGAGAAAATGAATTTGGGAGCACTTTAAATTGCCTGTCCTTTCGATGGCAACTCTCAAAGGATGAGGCCAGCCTTTCGTCGCTCTGCTCACTTGCTTGCTTCGGTTTAGAGAGAAGTTAGCAGGGAAGAAGAAGGAGAATCTCTGCCTGAGGCTGTGCTCAAATTACACATGACACGTCAACAGCAGAGAGGGGAGCCAGTCAAGAAAATTAGCTGCTAAAGAGGACAGAGGAGAGGATCAGGAGTGACACAGGATGATTTAAACTTCTTTCTGTACCCTCTATCCTTTCCTGCTCTGCCTGAGATATATATGTAAACAGCGGGGAAAATAAGTATAGAACACGTCAACATTTTTCTCATTAAACATATTTCTGATGGAGCCATTGACCTGAGATTTTCACCAAATAGTAACAATCTAAGTAATCCATACATACAAAGAAATCAAGGCAACTGTCTTCACAAAACAAGTTATATTTAATAAAGTGGAATGACACAGGGAATAAGTATTGAACACATGAAAAAAGGGGTGTAATAAGGCATACAGAGCCAAGAAACCAGCAGAAATCCATCAGAATTTAGGAAGACGTCCCATCTCCCACCAGTGCAAATTAATTTCAGCTGGTTAAGTCCTGAGTGATAGACTTTAAGAAGGTCTGTGAATATCAGATTGTCATACCACAAAGAACTCATGATGGGTAGAAGTAAAGAGCTCTCTCTAGACCTTCGCAACCTTATTGTTGGAAAACATAATGATGGCACTGGTTACAGGTGCATTTCTAAACTGCTGAATGTTCCAGTGAGCACTGTTGGAGCCATCATTCAGAAGCGGAAAGAACTTCATTTTACCATAAACCGGCCATGATGAGGAGCCCCTAGCAAGATTTTTGACAGAGGAATCAAAAGAATTATCAAAAGAGGTCTTCAAGAGCTGAAGACCACTCGTGAAAAGCTCCAGAAAGACCTGGAGTTAGCAGGTACTGCTGTTTCAAAGAAAACAGTAAGTAATGCACTCAACTGACATGGACTATATGCCCGCTCACCTTGCAAGACTCCATTGTTGAAGAAAAAGCATGTTGAAGCTCGGATAAAGTTTGCTGCACAACATTTGGGCAAGCCAGTAAAATACTGGGAGAATATAGTCTGGTCAGATGAGACCAAAATTTAACTTTTTGGATGCCACAGCACACAGCATGTTTGAAGGAGAACTGGCACTACACATCAGCCCAAAAACACCATACCAACAGTGAAGTTTGTAGGTGGGAGCATCATGGTGTGGGGGTGTTTTTCAGCACATGGTACAGACAGACTTCATATAATTGAAGGAAAGATGAATGAACAAATGTACAGAGACATCCTTGATAAGAACCTGTTGCCATCTGCCAAAATGCTGAAGATGACACAAGGGTGGACATTTCAGCAAGACAATGATCCCAAAGACACAGCCAAGGAAACTCTCAACTTGCTCCAGAGAAGGAAAATAAAGCTGCTAGAATGGCCCAGTCAATCACTTGACTTCCAACTGAGAATCTATGGAACGAACTGAAGATCAGAGTTCATAGAAGACACCCATGGAATCTTCAAGATTTGAAGACAGTTTGTGTGGAAGAATGGGTTAAAATCACTCCCGAGCAATGCCTGCACCTAGTTTCTCCATACAGGAGGTGTCTGGAAGCTGTTATTACCAACAAAGGCTTTTCTACGAAATATCAAATGAATTTCACCAAGAGTGTTCAATACTTATTCCCTGTGTCATTCCACTCTATTAAATATAACTTGTTTTGTGAAACCAGTTCCTTGATTTCTTTGTATGTATTGATTACTTGGGTTGTTACTGATATTTGTTTTGTTTTTTTTTTCTCCCCCTTGTCCTGTCAGGCAGCTAGGCAAACAGAACAGGAATCTGTCACCCTTATTGTGCCAAAACAGATTTACTTTGCCAAGAGGAGCTTATACAGTGCCTAACTGTGTATTGTATATTGTTGTAAACTCCTCCTGTAATAACTTTTAATACTTTATTTTAATTGTTTTACCCATGGAAGACCCAACAGGATGGGGAAGAGAGAAAGGAAGTGTGTGAAGGGGGAAAAGAAAAGGGAGGGGAACAAACAAAAAAAAACAAAAAACAAACAAACCAGCAACTAAAACAAACAAAAGACAAACTGCTTCTTCCACCGAAGATGTCTCAACACGAGTCTGGTTTCCTCACCTGTTAAAGGAGAGACACTTGTGCGTGTATGTCTGCGTGCATATATATGAGAACGTGCGCAAAATAAGTGTGTGCATATGAGTGGTTTGTCAGGAAACATACGAAGCAGAGGGCCGGTTGCAGCAGCTCTACCCCCGGGAACCCCAAGCAGGCAAGGCAGTGCCACCAACCTCCACAAGGCACAAACGTCCAAGGTCAGCAAGCCCCAGGAAAGCCAGGCATCCGCACCCGGAGGAACGATCAAGGGAGGCCAGGCTGCTTGGCGGCCGACGCGGTGAGCCCACACCCCCGGACCTGCCTGACCCCCCCCCCCCACCCCCAGTGGGGTCAACGTCCACCCCCGGGCCCCAGGCACCAGGAGGCCAGCGACACCACCCCCTGGGGCAGAGACCAGCCCGCGCCCCCTGGCGCGAGCCCCACTAGGCACCCCCACAGCGGGCCCGCCCCAGCGCCTCTGTCGCACACCCCGGGGACCCCCACGTCCAAAGAAGTTCCCCCGTCCAGGGGAGCCCACGTTGCCGAGAGGCACTACCCCCCTTAATCCAGCACCTCCCGACTCGCAGACACACCCCTCCCCACACCTTCACACCCACATGCTCCCATGCGCACCCCTCTCACTCACCCACCCAGACCGACCCATTCTCTCACTCCTGTACCCATTCAAACTCACCCCTCATTCACCCTTGTTTCATAAGGCAGCTGCGAAGCCTGAACACGCACCAGTGCCCGGCAGTGACCAGGGAGACCACCGGCACAGGCCACAGAAGCAGACCCCCACCCCCGGCGCCCATCTGAGCGAACAATCAGCAGACCACCGCAGGCGCCCTGAGATGCCACCTGCCATGCAAAGCGCCGCACAAAACCGACCCACCATTACCACCTCCATTCATCACCCCCTCACTCACACTTAGACTCATATTCAGCCCCCCTCTCACTTCCTTGGTTGTATCTATATATTTAGTAGCACCCAGGGATTTTGACAACATGATAGGTCCCGGGCTCCCCACCAGGCCCCCACACTCCCAACAAGAGCAGGGCAACAGGAGTGAGGGAAGACCCCCACCCCCTCCCCCTGCACAGAACATGGTGGGTGGGTGTCGGTTATATGATATAACTGTGTGTAAATATGTGGACTACCAAAGTGCAATTAAAATTGGGGGGATAGTGATTGGAGCACCGCTAGCCACTGCGATGGGCAGCAGGGCCTCAGTGTCTAAAATGCAATTAAAATTGAGGTGAGTGCAGCCCCACCACGCAGCAAAGGTATCCCCTTCACCGACACAGTGCGGCACACCCCCACCCCAAAGCCCTAAATGTAACAAAAAAGATGTATATTGCACCCAGAGTCAGGGGGAGGGGGAGGGCGGGAAATAAGACTGGGAGGTAGGCGGTCTAAAAGCAAGGCCATCCCCCCCCCCCAGAAGCCAGCTTGCATACTGGTTCATGATTCCACCCACTGCCCCCAAATCCCAACCCAGGGCGAGGGCCGCCAGTAGAAGCAGCCCAGGACCCACCAGCATCACGCCCCGGCACTCCCAGCACCACTAACATGATGGTGCAGCCATACATATTTCCACTCATCTTACACACACAAACATGGACAACAACAGTCACAATAGTGAAAAATAGGCCGGACCCACACGGCACCCAACATGCCAGGCGACACCCTCGAGCGCCTATGCAGGCCCATGACCACCCACCCCAGATGCACACCGACAGCCGCAGGCCGCCCTGCAACCACAGCCACCCCGGAGCAACCCAATGGAAACACGGCCATCAACCTGTGCCAATGGCCCCCCAACCACCCCCAAGCACCAACACACACCTGCCGCCAATGACATCAGGGGCGATGCGACAAAGCTCCTCACCCCGCAACACAACAGCAGGGCGGCCAGGACAAGCAGTTACTGATATTTGGTGAATATCTCAGGTCAGTGGCTCCATCAGGAATATGTTTAATGAGAAAAATGATGTGTTCAATACTTATTTTCCCCACTGTGTGTGTGTGTGTGTGACTTTTGCTGCCCGACTACAATTTTGTTTCTGTGCAGCCTTCTGTCTGTGTACCAGACCACATCTTTTCACATTGCCACTGCCCGTTTTCTCCACACCAGTCTCTGTATCACTTTTTTACCCTCAAGTGAGATTTTTTTAAAATAAAATGTCATATCACATTTTGAATGTAAGCATCACCCCTGTACAGCTAATAGAAGTGTCCGCCATCCCTCCACACTATGTGACTTTGTCAGAAGCCACAGTATCTGACAACTTTATAAACACTGATGGCAGTAACTGAGTCAGGGTAGCTTTGTAACAGTGAACAGAGTGGTCCGTTCTGAATTACAATGCTTCACTATCCTCTGTTATATTTTACTTGGCTGACTGCGTTAGTCACTTGTCAGCAAAGAGCAAGGCTCAAATGAATTCACCTTAAACTCCTTGAGGCAGTTTTTGCTCAGGTCAGCTTTAAATGAAACACAAATTATGCTGAAAGGTCTGACCTCTGCCAAATCTGAGCAGCAAAATGTCCTCAGCCTTTGTTGTAAAGACCAATAAATGTGATAGATTTCCATTTTGCGTCTATTGATTTAGCGCAATGGTGATTCAGCTAAGACATTAATAGAAAATTGTAACTGGTGTCAAGTATTGCTGGTGTTGGAGGAAAAAAATCCGACATGCTGGAAATTACTAAATATGACCACAGTAAATAAGAAGGTGGGTTAATGCATTTAAAGAGACAACAAATTTCACCAATATGGAGTGCTTTGCATGGACACTGCCTGAAAAATAGAGTTACAAGTAATTATACCATTAATGTCACATTCAGGGCTTGGCATTAACTTTTTTGCTCATCAGCTACTCTGGCTAGTGATGTTCCAAAGTTACTAGCCACTCGGCCTTTTCACTAGCCACAATTCTGTGGTTGGAAAATTATGTTTAATATGATCAAATTGGACTATGGCATGCTAAAATGTACTTGAATTAAATGTACAACCTTTTTCCAATGTAAATTACCCTTATACTTACATAAAAAATATATATTTGAACAGCAGTAAATACTATAAAATGGTAGAGAAAAATATTTGTAATGTCAGAGTGAAGTACAGGTAGATTTGGGCCCGTCCCAATTCTCAGTTGTACTCGTACCCCTTCACCTACCCCTATAAACTGGGACATCCCTTCAGGGCTGCAAGATGTCATTAGTGGTTGCTGATGGATTTAACCTAAATAGACACTACCTGTTTTCACCAGAAAGAACAAAAAAAAGAAAAAAACTGATTCGAAAAAAACACAGTACTTATGGGAGTTGTAGTTTTGTAGTCTCACATTGCAATAAGTTTATTATTTTAGATGCCGTTTGAGACAACTAGAACTGGCCAAAGTGGCTAGTGGGTGTGATTGTCTTACTGGCCACTGCTGAAATCCACCAGCCATTGGCTGGTTGGCTGGTGTTAATACCAAGCCCTGGTCATATTCAGAAAACTAGTACAAAATTTTGTGAAACCCATGGCTATATTTTAATGATTTTGAGTTGTCCAAACTCAAACACAATTCTGTGAGGAGGAGTTAAGAGCTAAATACCTCGTGTAATGGGTATTGAGAGTGTCACATGCGGAGCGTTTTTCTTTTGGAACCTTTCCTGTCGCTATTATTTTGTGGTTTAGAACTGCAGAATTTCTGTTTAAAACAAATAAAGTACACATTTCTTGCCAGACTTTTAGCGCCAACCACACAAATCACATAATTTTTACATAACTGGATAAAAGCACCCCCCTTAAGACCCAACCACAGCAAATGCTAATAGGTAACCTATGCTGTTTTCTACCTATCAGTCAAAGCGGGAGCAGCTGAGATTGCCAATTTTCAGACTTAACAGTTTCAGTGCTTGTACTCGGCAGTTATTGTGTCGTTTTGTCGTAGAAGCATTTTATAATGAGGGTACACAGGCAGTAACTCGTTCTTGGTGTGAGCCTCAAGTGGCCATGTGAGGAACTGTAGATCTAGACCAGAGTGGTGGCCTAGTTGATAGAGCATCATGGGTCAAGTCCCAGCCGGGTCATACCATGTTTGTGGCGGCACCTTGCATGGCAGTGACCCCTCTGTTTCTACACATGATTAACGTTGTAGACAGGAGAAACATAATTTTGTTCTACTGTACATGACTGGCTGTATGGACTGAATGACAATAGAGATGGCTTCTTCTTAACAATGATGAAGCTTTGATTTCTAACACTGCTGTTGATTTGATCTCTTCTCAGTAATGATCCCTGCATCATAAATTTTAATTGTTTTTGGACTAGTGGTTTTGTACTTGTTGACTAGAAGGATGCTACATTAATCCTTAGTCAAACCAGGCCACAAACAGTATAAAATCAAATGTCTTTTATAAAACTACTTTATCGAGTCGCCCCTTCATATTTTTTTTTTCAGACAAACCTTTAGATGATAAAGGCTTTTAGTCTGTGCCAGGAAATACTTGCTAAAGAGCTGCTGACAATTGCTGCTTTAGGTACAATATTGTCCAGTGATTTAAACATCATGTCATTACATGATCATTAGCTAGTGCTAGAGCTAGCTCCCCTGAAAATTTAAATATAAAAAATTAAAGTTATCGGAGTGGCTGAGCATATGAGCTAAAATATTACTAAGAGGAACCATAAGATTAGAAGTTTATACCATATGTATCTCAACATTTCATGCACCCCTCTCTCTGCATTTTTTGCTGATTAATTAGCCACGAGGGACATCTTGCTGCTTCTCAAAGCAAGTCATATTCATAATTCCTCCCTGGATTCCCACCTACCCACTGACACATGTATTTAACACTTGCTCAAGGATTAAATGCCTCGGAGATGTCAACGAGGGCAATGTATTCACTCACTGGGTTCGTTGCCCTTGTGGTTCTGCGTGTGCAAGTCTGTGCGTTATAAGAAAATCTAGACATACTCCAGACACACAGATGTTTTCCCACGTCCCCAAATAGCCACACATTCACACACAGTGCTTGGCAGTGCGGTAGTTATTAAAGTCATCATTAGCAAATCTTAGACACAAGTGTGTTCTAACCTCTCTGAGGCTAATTATCTCATGAAACAGTGAAGGACACAGTCATGCACGCCCACACACGCTCAGATCCATGCTCACACCCCAAATGCTGAGACAAATCCACAGTGATGTACCAACATTTGCATACAAGTGTGCCAAATACTGAGCTCAGAGAAGATGGGCTTATTTTGCACATCATAATTAACTGATGATGCGTAAAAGGGACAGGGGAAGACAGCCACCTAACACACACTCCGTATTGACAAAAAAAAGTGACTTTTTTTTGAGTGAAGAAGTGTTCCAAACGCTGTGCCTCATTAGCATAAGCTGTCGTGACATATTTCTG
Source organism: Pholidichthys leucotaenia (assembly GCA_020510985.1). Classification (NCBI taxonomy): domain Eukaryota; kingdom Metazoa; phylum Chordata; class Actinopteri; order Cichliformes; family Pholidichthyidae; genus Pholidichthys; species Pholidichthys leucotaenia. Next base: position 112,042,504 of record CM035847.1, on the reverse strand, counting down.
CAGTGAGAAGACCAGGGGACTCCTCGCAGATAGAGCCCTGTCAGTGTGCCGGCTCTTTATTCTACCACGAATCTTAACTTCTCACTTGTCACACTTGATGCTAATGTGAGTGAAACCTCATTCTGTCAAAACCTGTTAGTTGACGTGACTATTATTCCTGGCAAGCTTTAAAAAAACATCTAGAGTAGGAATATGTTGTTTATCCTCAGCTAACATAATGTAATGGGAGGGTATAGTCTCACTGTTTCAATTATGAATACGCACCACATGGATCAGCTCCATCTGTACTTGTCTGCTTCACTTACCAGACAAAAGAAAGTGACACCCATTCCCACCCCTTATTCACAATCAGGCATTATTGCAAATGAGGAAATTTACATTCAGTCATGTATTGGTGCACAGATGTTGTCAAAGGTAAAGCTTTTTAACACATTCTTTATATTCCTCTTTTTTCTGTGGTATCCCAGCTATACATTAGTACTGGGATCAATATTATTGGGTGTGATGTTAGCTGGATCTTCCATGGAACTAGAAGAAAAACTGAAGGGGATTACCATGCTTAATAATCACACTTTGCAGAGCTTAAAAGGGCCCTGATGGAGTCCCATGGTTGTGCTTCAGGGTTCCAGTCGATGTGTGGAAGTGGGATTCCCTTGCATATTGATGAACTTACCTTCCTGCGCCTTGTGTTTGATCCCGTTGGTGTAGTTAGGGTTGTTTATTGCCCGTCCAGTCTTACACCAGGAAACTGACAACTCAACCTCTCGGCTAATTCTTGGCAAAGATTAATTGAGTCCTTCGCCTTTGCACTGGGCGTGGATGTGTGTGCGTGTGCATTTAATAACACCTCTGAGTGTTTGTGTGTCATTGAGTGATGATAAATAGTGAGTATAGATGAATATGTAATAAGCTTGGCACAATCCTAACCTCACATTAATATGCATCACCTGACGTTAACATGCAGCTGCTATCTGATTGTGTCTGCATGTGATTTAGCTGAGTTGAAATCCCACCTGGCACTTAAATACATCTCTGCCAAACAGCTTTTCATTTTCTGATGAGCTATTTACATCATTGAGAAGTGACTGCAAGTTTCTTCTTGGCTGTTTTTATTAGATCTACTGTGTAATGTATCAATTGCGACAGCATTCATGGAGCTTAGGCTAGCAAGTAAAGCAAAGGGACTCTTGCTATATTATTTTCATTTCCTATTCACCTCCCTGAGAATAAATAGACTCCAGTCTAGGTCATTTCCTGCTTTGAATATAATTTTTTTCAGTACAGCAATAAGAGTGGCGTATCAATAAAGAACTAAAATGATTAATTCCCCAACCAGGTTCATGTTCAGGAACTCTATTAGCTATAGGAAGTGCACAAAGACAGTGTTTACCACAAGACTGAAATAACTTGAAAGGTTTTGCTGTCTTTCAGCAACTTTCCCAAAACATAATATGCTTTATATGTAAATTACAACCAATTGTGCAGAAAATTGACAATTATTAAAGTGCTGTAGAGCTTTGAAGTAGTACAAAGCAAACTTTGTAGAACACTGAGAACATGCATTATTTCCTCTTCCTGCAGAGTCGAGATTTCCCTTTTTTGCTGGCTGAAATATTTCCTATTTTTATTCACAGGAAATAAATGTCAAACATACATTTTATATAAGTGATGGAAATCTCTGCATTTGTCCCATCATTTAAGGTAGTATCTCATGGAGTGGCGAATGCAGACAAACATGGCCAACTTTTCTGATGAATGTTTGCAAAAGTCAAGCTAGTATCTCACGGAATGGTGGATGCTGAGGACTAGGGGTTGGCAATATGACCGAAAAATGATATCATGATAACGATATTTTCACGATATTGCAGAATACACTTTTTTTTAAATTTATGCAAAAAGGACAGTTTCACCAGCCAGCATTATCTACCTTCAACATATTCAGGAAAAAACATAACAAAATCTCTTATTTCTCCATTTTACAAACAGCAGCTCAGATTTAGTTTAAAACATTTTTTAGTTCTGTATCAAATATTACAAAAAAATAATATAAACAATTACATCTTAACTGCACACAGAGGTCGAGTTTTATGCTGAATCACTTCACCTGCATTACTCCTGACCGTTGCATGGACCTGTCCTCTGGCATTTGGCTCTCGATGCACTGAACAGATGGGTTTTTTTTTTCCTTTCTCTTCAGGTGGTTGAATAAAATTAAGATAAAGCGGCCAAAATGAAAGTAAAAATCTACAGCCACTTCGAGGTGCGCACTGTTCAACGTTAATACCGTTCCAGCAATGTTGTGGACATGCAGAAAAAATGCAGGCAGATTATCCACACTGCTGCACCAATTTTTTTTTTTTTAAACATGACAGCAGCAGGGCCACCTTAACTTGCTGTTAGGTCCTGGGGCTGAGAGATTTTGTAGCCCCCCCCCCCCAACAGAATCTCAGTTTAGAAATGTGTAATTGCTATGTTTTTAATAATGGATTGCATTTATATAGCACTTTTCATGACACCCAAAGACACTTTACAATGAGTCCATTATTCATTCACTCCAGAGACAATGATGGTGGTAAACTACTTCTGTAGCCACAGCTGCCGTGGGGCTGACTGATGGAAACATGGCTGCCAATCCACACCAAAGGCCTCTCCAACCACTACCAAACATTTATTCACATTCATACACCAGTGTCATGAACCATGAACACACTAGAGGCAAGGTGGGTAAAGTGTCTTGCCCAAGAACACAACAGCAAGGTGAGGGGAGCAGGATTTGAACCACTAACCCTCTGGTTATTGGGCAACGTGTTCTACGCCCTGAGCCACTACGCACTCATTTTTGTTTCTCTTGGAGAGATAATGCAGCTGTGAGCTAGAAAACACAGCTACACTGCAAAAAGTCAAATATAAGTAAAATGAAATAAATTAAGGCTGTATATGCTTTTTTTTTGTCTGACATTTATTCTTGCTGTGCAGTTTATGTGTAAGAAAATTTTTCATGCTTTCAGATAGTTTTAACTTGTTTTAAGCAATTTGATAAGTCAAATTTTCTTGCTTTTGTGGCAGATAATTTTACTTAAAGTAAACAAAAAAGAAAAAAATATCTGCCAACAAAGTAAGATTAAATTGTTGAAAACAAGTAAAATCTTTCATAAAGCAAGTAAAATCTTACAGAAAATTGCACAACAAAAGGAAATTATTGTCAAAATGTTCTTGTGAGAGAAAAACAAACATAAAGCCTTGATTTAAGATATTTTATCTTACTGAGACTTCAATTTTTACAGTGTGACAGATACTGCCTTCAGCATAAAGTCAATGAAGTATTCCTGATTCAAACAATGCACAACAGCAGCAATGGAAAAACCTGCACAGGTGGCTGGAAACAGTGCAAATAGCATGTCTTACCTTTTTTTAGAAGTGATTTCTTCTAGCCTTCTTGAAAGAAAAATCCTTCATTACGTCCTTTAAATCCAGCACACGAATATCATCATACTCTATGGATGCATGCTTGATCCAGTCTACTTTTTACCAAGTTTGGAGTCCACTGTCCCACGCACAGCTGTCTGATGTAAGCAATTATGGCCTTTCCTCTCCCTTCTCCTCCAGGTGACAGCTTTAACGGCCCACCTGCCTCCTCCATGCGTAATTAGCAGCCTCCTCCACTGAATGCTCCAGCTTAGAAAAATCTTTTACGTTTCGAGATTTTTTGAGCAATTTGTTTTCCTTAAGCTCTTTTCCTCTCAATAATTTTATGAGCGCCACTTTCAAACTTTTTTCTGGACATTTTGACCGAGCTAATTACTTCTTACCTTTCACTGGTGCTTGCATAGTCACATGTCAAAACAATTCCTCTGATAGGCTATTGTCACATGCTACCCACGTGAGGCACTTGTAAATTAGACCAATCAGCAGCCACACAAGCGATGGACATAGAATTTGCCCAGTTAACAACAATGTGATCTTTTTCATTGGCTCATGATAGGCACTGATTTTCGTGGGCCCCTGGGCTTCAGCCCAGCCTAGCCCATTCATTAAGGTGGCCTTGGACAGCAGTCTGAAATAGAAAGTGAAACTTAAATATTTCCACTCAACTGGAGACGGTTTGACTTCGGAGCGGCAGATTCCCGCCATGTTTGTTTTGCCGTTTCTAGTATGCCACGTGATGTCATCACACAGCAGACCCCAAATATCGCAATACTCATTTTTACATCAGTGTTAAAATTTATACCGGTATTATCGTGAACGATACAATATGGCACACCCTTACTGAGGACATCACAAGCCCATAAAATTTGTTAGGCTTGTTATGATCTGGGCGTGGTCAGGGACCATGCCCATGCTTTATGTTCATTCTCGGTTTTTCTATGTCATCCCCTGTTGTTTTGTGGTTGTCTTTTGTAATTCATTCATTCATTCATTCATTCATCTTCTTCCGCTTAATCCTTTTTTTGGGTCGCGGGGGGGCTGGAGCCTATCCCAGCATCTTTGGGCGAGAAGCAGGGTACACCCTGGACAGATCGCCAGTCCATCGTAGGGCCAACACAGAGACAGACAACCATTCACTCTCACAGTCATACCTAAGGACAATTTAGAATCCCCAGTTTGATGCCAATTAACCTAACTTGCATGTTTTTGGGATGTGGGAGGAAACCGGAGAAATCCCGGAGTAAACCCACGCAGACACGGGGAGAACATGCAAACTCCACACAGATCACTGTTGGTCGGGGGCTGAGATCGAACCCAGGATCCCCCGGCCAAGGGTGAGTTGCTGTGCTGCCGCAGTGCTAACCACTCCGCCACCGCGCTGCCCATCTTTTGTAATTTGGTTATAATAATAATAATAATATTAATTATTATTATTATTGTTGTTGTTGTTGTTGATATTATTGTTTTTACTATTATTTGCATTATGCATCTTTTGTGTTTCCCTTGGCCTGCTGTGCTCATCCCCTGTTGTCATTAGTATTGTCCATGGTGTCTTTAGTCATGTTGTGTCATCGCCTGTTTGTCTTTAGTATCATTATTGTTGTCTTTGCATTTCCCTGGTCTTTGTCTCTTGTCCTTCCCCTGTCTAAATCTAAGGTTGTGTGTGTACTTGTTCCCCTATTGTTCCCAGTCCCTCATGTTTCCTTACCTGTAGCTACTTTCCCTCATGTGTTACTGTTCAGCCCTGATTATTTTCCCAGCTGTCTTGTATCTTGGTAATTGTTCTGTCCCTATTTATGTCAGTCTGTGTTTGTGTCCTGTGTTGCATCCTCGTCTTTAATACCCTGTCGTTATCCCTGTGATTGCTGTAATTCTAGCTTTGATTTTTTTGCCTTGGCCTTGCCAAGCCGTGCCATGTGAGTATCTTGCCTCGCCTACTTTAATTTGTTTTCAGCCCTCGTGCCACTTTTGCTTTGTTTCAGAGTTTTGTTTAATAAATTATCATGTTGCACCGTAATCCTGCCTGCACGCTGTGTCCTCCCCTCAACCTTCTCCTGCCTGGAATGCAGAAATGTGACAAGGCTATCTTGTATCTTTTTGCTCACCATTTTAGTAAATCTCATATACTTACACCTTTACCCTGTCTGCATGCATTTATGCCACTGGAAGCTATCTTACCTATTATTATTATTATTATTATTATTATTATTATTACCAAGGCATTCATTGTTCTTATACCAGCATCTTGCTGCTTTTCCCTCATTTCCACACCAAGGTCCTATGTATACAGCCTTTTAATGTACTGTATGTTCATGGTAGAGCAGTGAGCTCATGAGGAGGTTCTTAACACAATGACTGCCACAGGTGCTCTGTTGCGCCATAAGCCCCTAGTGGTCAAGATTTTTTTCAAGAAAATATTCAGTTCAGTTGTCAGAGATTTCCAAGGCTATAACTTGAAAGTGGTAAGAGATAATGGCTTACGGTCAATTAGAAAGATGTAGAATATGATCCACAGTTTGAGATAGGAGTAAATTTATGCATCTAATTTGCATAATGCCATGGCAGCCATATCGAATTACATAACTTTCAGTCAAAAGTGGACTTTGGGGACTTCCGGTTATGGCGGCCGCCTAGAAGGACACGTATCACTCTGCTCTGCCCCTAGAAATAAAAATTCGGCAAATAACTCTCTCATTTGGAACAGAACTTTTCCCAGCGTTTGGGTGAGGATATGCCGGTGAAGACTAAGGCTGGGAAATCAGGAGGGGGAAAAATTGAATCGCCGAAGCAGTCCAAATTAATGGACTTTAAAGTTTGTGGCGCAGTAGAAAAAGCTGCGGATATGGCGGATGAAACTAGCGGTGGTGCGGTAACTGCTGCTGCTGACGATGGCGGTACAGGTGCAGTGCTGGCTGCCATTAGCTCAATGAGAGCAGACTTTTCCGCTAAACTTGATGGGATTATGGCAGTGTTGGATGCAATGAGAAAGGAGTTGGGTGACTGCGTGGAGCGAGTGACGCAGGCGGAGCTTCGTGTTTCAAGTGGGGAGGATGAAATTAGCGGACTTCAAATAAAGGTGCGCACTTTGGAAAAAAAAAATAAAGATCTGGAAAATAGCGTTCTGGACTTGGAATCTCGGTCCAGAAGGAACAACCTGAGGCTGGTGGGTTTACCGGAGGGAGCCGAAGGTCGTGATTCATGCTCCTTTTTGGAGGGGTGGATCCCGGAGGCGCTGAACAACGCGGAGCTAAAATCATCAGTCGTCTTGGAAAGCTCCCACCGAATTGGCCCACCGAGAGGTAACAAGGCAGCACCGAGGACGCTAATTATGAAGTTTCTCAGCTACAGAGACAGGATGACGATCTCCAACGCGGTGCGGGCCAAAGGAGAAATTAAATACCAAGATCAGCAGGTGCGGTTCTACCCAGATCTGGCCTCAGGAATCCAACAATTAAGGAAGCAGTTTGACCCCATCCGCAAAGAACTGCGCAACCTTGAGATTCGTCATGGAGTGATTCACCCTGCAAGACTTCTGGTCACATATGAGGGCAGAACACGCATCTTCAAGACCCCCGAGGAGGCGCAGGAGCTCATCAAGAAGATCCAGGAAGAGACTGGTGGGAGCTAAGCATGAACAGAATATAGGGTAGAATATTTGAGCATTTAACTGATTAGAAGCATATATCAAGATTACAAAATATAGAATGTATTACATATTAAAAAAAAAAAAGTACAAAATTGCTAAAAAAATTTTGGAGTTAAATTGGAAAATTACGGAAGAGAGTTAATGTTACGTTATTAAAAGCAGTAGAGTTAGGGTGATTGGGAGGATGAAGAAGGAGTGGCTTTGGCTGATCCTCGTGGGTGTGGAACGGTCGATGGCTATATCGGGAGACGGAATTTTTCTTTTGCTTTTGGGGGGATTGCCACAAATGTGGGAAGGGGGAATTTGTTTGTGTGTAGTTTGTAGGGTGAATGTTCAACCACTCATTTTTTTGCTTTTCTGTTTGAGTATGTTTACACTGCAAGGTAATCCCAAACTCCCTATTGATTATAAATCAAAGCGTTAATCTTAATTTAACTTCATGGAATTGCAGAGGTCTACAAAATTTAAAAAAACTTAAACAAGTTATGAATAAAATAAAAGACATGGGTTCAAAAATTGTGTTTTTACAAGAAACTCATCTAATAGAGCAAGATGTAAAAAGAATTAGGAGTAGATGGCAAGGAAATGTTTTCACCTCATCATTTTCATCCCGAGCCAGGGGAGTTATGACTCTCATACATAAATCAGTTCCATTTCAAGTGAAAAATGTAATTGGAGACAAATTTGGAAGATATGTAATCATTCAAGGATCTTTGCTATTAGAAAACATAAATTTGGTGAACTTATATGGTCCCAATATAGATGATCAAAAGTTCTTTGCCAATTTATTTCTTATCTTATCATCACTTACAGGGCAACATATAATAGCAGGGGATTTTAATTGTACATTGAATCCCAGTATAGATAGATCAACAGGACTGGACTGTACGCACAATGGATGTAGGATGACCATTAATCATTTTATGAAAGAATTGAAATTGATAGATATATGGAGAGAAATGAAACCACAAGTTAAAGCATACTCTTGTTATTCCAATACCTACAAGACATTCTCACGTATAGATTATTTTTTGATCTCCACAGAATTAAGGTCCAAGATTCAAAACTGTTTTTATGATAACATCGTGATCTCTGATCATGCACCCTGCTGTCTAATGTATGTAGATAAGAAATTGACAAAGGAACCAGGTAGATGGCAATTTCAGCATAAATGGCTTCAGGATGAGGAATTTGTTAAGTATATAGAAAAACAGATAGATGAGTTCTTTGATATCAATACTACACAAACATCAGCATGTGTAAAGTGGGAGGCTTTCAAAGCTTTTATTAGGGGACATATTATTAGTTATACAGGTTCAAAATCTAAGAAGACTCGAGAGGAGAGAGTCCAATTGGAACATAAAATAAAAATTCTTCAAGAAAGAGTATATGCAGGAAGAGATCCAAGGTTGGAGAACGAATTACTGATTTTGAGAGCTGAATATGACAAAAAATCAGCGAATAGAGCTGCCTCGAGTCTTCTAAGATTGAAACAATCTTTTTATGAACAAGGTGAAAAATCAGGAAAGTTATTGGCATGGCAGATTAAACAATTAGAATCTAAAACACCAATTACCAGTATTATAAGTAATGGACAGGTAGTTATAGATCCTTCAGAAATTAATAGAGCCTTTAGAGATTACTATGAAAAATTATATGATACCAAAAATGAATCTGACTTAACAAAACTACATGGGTTTTTGAATGAACTATTTATACCGTGTATTCCAAATGAAAATAGGGAGATACTGGAGTCTAAAATTAGTCAAGAAGAAGTTGGACTAGCCATTGATAATATGAAATCAGGAAAAAGTGCAGGACCAGATGGTCTTCCAGTTGACCTTTATAAAAAATTTAAGAATAAATTAACAAAACCTTTTTTGGAAATGGTTTTAGAAGCATTTCAAAATAGTAATTTACCATCATATATGAATAATGCCTTAATTATACTGTTGCCAAAACCAGGTAAGCCCTCTAATAAATGTGAAAATATGAGACCAATAAGCCTATTAAATGCCGACCTTAAGATAATTTGTAAAATTTTAGCAAGACGAATACAAGAAATTTTACCAAATATTATTAATCGAGATCAGAATGGCTTTATAAAGGGAAGACAAGGCTTCCATAATGTAAGAAGACTATTTAATATTATTTATTCTAATAAAGAAGCACCGGATACAGCTCTCTTATCACTGGATGCCGAAAAAGCCTTTGATAGAGTTGAATGGCCCTTTCTTTTTGAAGTCTTACAAAGGTTTGGACTTGGAAATAATTTCATAAAATGGGTTCAGATAATATATAATAATGCTACTGCAGAAATTCTAACAAATAACAATATTTCAAAATCAATAAAAATCAATAGAGGATGTCGACAAGGCTGTCCACTTTCACCTTTACTGTTTACTATGGCAATTGAACCTTTAGCGATGGCGATACGTCTACAGTCACAAATATATGGAATTAAAGTTGGACCAACAGAACATAAAATCTCCCTGTATGCCGATGACATAATTTTGTTTATGTCGAATCTTAAAAAATCAATTCCGACCTTGTTGAATTTAATAAAGAATTTCGGGGAAATATCAGGATATAAAATAAATAAAACTAAATCTTCAATATTAATGCTAAATGAGACCCAGAGAAATTACCCAGCCCCTGAGGTAAATCAATTCAATGTTGTAAATCAGTTCAAATATTTAGGAATCCAAATTGTGCCTAAGCTAGAATCAGTCGCCAGTGTCAATTATGAAGCCTTAATGACAGATATTGATGAGTTACTTCAGAGATGGATGTCACTACCAATGTCGATGATCGGGAGAATTAATATACTTAAAAGTAATATCTTACCTAAAATACTTTATTTATTTCAATACATTCCCTTACCACCACCTTTAGATTTATTCTCAAGAATTAAAAAAAAGTTAGTGGAATTTATATGGAACAACAGGAGGGCTAGATTACGTCTGTCTTTATTATATTTACCATTTGATCGTGGAGGTCTGAAATGTCCAAATTTTATGTTGTATTATTGGTCGGCACAACTGAGGTCTATGACATATTATTTTTCATCAAATGATCTCCCTCACTGGACTGAAATGGAATCATACAATTTACCTTTACCTCTTCCCATATTCATATACTCAGATTCGGCAAAAAAATTACAAAAACAAGTTAAAAATCCATTTGTAAAGCATATGATCAAAATATGGTGTGAAGCTAAAAACTATTTAAAAGAACCACAGTTATTGTCACAATTTAGTCCAATATGGGGTAATCAATATTTTAAACCAGGGAGAGCGGACGCTGTATTTAAAGTATGGAATTTAAAAGGGATACAAAAGATTCAGGATTTATATTTGCCATGTGCAGAAAACATAATGTCTTTTGAAGAGTTGAGGATCAAATTTAATCTCAATAGAACACATTTTTTTAAATATCTTCAACTTAGAAACTTTATTCGATCAAATCAAAATAAAGCTCTCACTCGACCTATCTATTCATCCTTGGAAAAAATGTTGATGAAAGATAGTAAAAGAAGGGGTATTATTTCAGAGTTTTATAACTCATTGACACTATTTTCAAGTGAAAATTCACTGAAAAGATTAAACTACTGGAAAGAAGATCTGCAAACTGAAATTTCAGAGGAACAATGGGAATTGGCTTGTACAGAAGCTCAAACCAAATCAATAAATGTACGCCTTAAATTGATACATTTTAAATGGTTAATGCGGATGTATGTTACACCGGAGGAGTTAAATAGATATAACAAAAATATACCAGATACGTGCACAAAATGTATGGAAAGTAAAGGAACTCTATTTCATTGTGTATGGGAATGTAGATTAATAAGAATGTTTTGGGAAGAGGTGAGGGTAACAATTGAAAAAATAATCTCAAAACAAATCATATTGAATCCTAAACTGTTTTTGTTGGGTCTGTACCCAGAAAAGCATAATTTTAATAAAAGTGAAAGAACGTTCATAGACCTCAGTTTGCTTAATGCCAAAAAATGTATTGCACTATTATGGAAAAAGACTCATAGACCAGATGTGACTCAGTGGTTAAGACAGATGTTAACAAACCTTCCATTAGAAAGAATAACATATATACTGAAATCAAAGGAAATTGTGTTTGAGAATATATGGAGACCTTTTAGTGATTATGTAAAAAATTTAAACATAACTCTTGAAGAAGAAGGTGAATGATATGTGTGGACCTTGTAAATTCCAAACTGGTGAACACAATATGTATACTTATGTGTTGGATTGTCTAGACTAAACAGAGGAGCATTGTTGAAGATTTGATTTTGTTGGTGGTTGTTGGTGTTTTTTAGTGCATTTTTTTTTTGTAGTACTTTAGTGTTAGTGTTTGACTGTTTGTATCATGTTTGTTTAAAAAAAAAAAAAGGTTCAATAAAGATATTGTGGAAAAAAAAAGTGGACTTTGGACATATTTACACAAAGAATGGTTTTGTTTTTTGTCACCGTTTTTTGTTTTGGGCATTTTGTTATCTCATCTTAAAAGTATATAAACCAGAAAATCAGTTACAATGTAAACAAACAAACAAATTTGTCACCGCTGTCTAGGCGTCTCTCGCTTCGTCCATTTTCATCCATCCTGGTCGTTATTTTGCCTTCTGTCGGTCATTTGTGCTTTCTCTCCCACATCCAGAAACTGTTATGATTATTCCACCTCAATTTTGCTTTTACCCTGCCGCTATTTATCGTATATGACGACATGGAACGGGCACAATTGTTCTACCCAGTCACATGGCGATGGCGTCGATAGCAGGTGAACATCAGCCAGCTTCGCCCACCCTCTGTTATAACAAAATGTAGATATTTACCTTCATAAGCTAAATAATCTCTTTTTAGAATCATAGTTGGTAAATTCGGGAGCAAATGCTTCCTCAGTCTTGTGATCGAGTAAGATCTAGATTTGTTTCCAAACTCTTCTCCTCTGGTGAGGTTTCAGGATGGTTCTATGTCCGCCATAAGTCCTCCAAGGCAAGAGCAGTAAGTTATATGTGTCTGCCACCTTGTGAGGTGGAATCCTTTGTACAACTTAAATCAACTGGGGAGTTTTTGGCCACGTCATATAACATCACATGACAGGTGCAGCGCTGCACCTGTGGTAGTGGGGGCGCTATCTGTCCAGGAAATCTTGCCACAGTAAGGGTTAAACAGATCTGTAGCACCTAATATTGATTACTGCCAGGAGGAACTCACAAGCTTCTTTTGACTGGTGTATGATGTTTAGGTTACATGAACTCACTGTTACTGTGAACTCATATATCCACTTTTGTGAGGAGAGCATTCTTCCATCGCGCACCAGGGTGAGGTACTCAAATGACAAGCCCTGGTTCACTGCTAAGCTCAGACAGATCAGGAAGGAGAAGGAAGCAGCGTTGAAAAGTGGAGACAGGGACTGCTACAAGGAGGTCAAATATCGGTTTAGCAGAGAGCTGAGGAGAGCTAAATCTGTGTATTCTGAGAGACTCCAGCAGCAGTTCACTGCTAACGACTCTGCTTCTGTGTGGAGAGGACTGAGGCAGATCACCAACTATCGGCCTCAGGCTTCTAAAGGTCAGGATGACAAAGCCCTTTGTCAAAGACTGTCCCAATATTATGCCCGTTTTGACACCTCGTCAGCTGTGTCCATCTCCCCCCCCTCCTCCCAGCGCCACTGCCTCCATGGTCCCCACTTCATCAAAGGCGCCCCCTGCCCTTGTCATCAGTGAGCAGGACGTGCACAGACAGTTCTCCAGACTGAACCCGCGCAAGGCCCCCGGCCCGGACGGCGTGTCTCCCTCCACCCTGAGACACTGTGCGGAAGAGCTGACTCCTGTCTTCACAGACATTTTTAACACCTCCCTGAAGTTATGCCACGTGCCGACCTGCCTCAAAACCTCCACCATCATCCCTGTCCCCAAGAAGCCACGGATCACTGGACTTAACGACTACAGACCTGTAGCGCTCACCTCTGTAGTCAAGAAGTCCTTTGAGCGCCTGGTCCTGCCCCACCTCAAGTCCATCACCACTCCCCTCCTGGACCCGCTGCAGTTTGCCTACCAAGCCAACAGGTCTGTGGACGACGCAGTCAACCTGGCCCTCCACTCCATCCTGCAGCACCTGGACTCCCCGGGAACCTACGCCAGGATCCTGTTTGTGGACTTCAGCTCTGCATTCAACACCATCCGCCCCGCTCTGCTCCGGGACAAGCTGTCCCTGCTCAACGTGCCTGACTCCCTCTGCAGGTGGATCACCGACTTCCTGACAGACCGGAGGCAGCATGTGCGGCTGGGAAAGACTGTCTCAGACTCTGTTAGCATCAGCACCGGATCACCCCAAGGCTGTGTACTTTCCCCCCTACTCTTCTCCCTTTATACCAACTCCTGCACCTCCAGCCACCAATCTGTCAAGCTGATCAAGTTTGCGGACGACACCACCCTCATCGGGCTCATCTCCAACGGCGACAAATCCGTCTACAGGAGAGAGGTGGCCCAGCTGGCGTCCTGGTGCAGCTACAGCAATCTGCAGCTGAACGCTCTGAAGACAATGGAGATGATCGTGGACTTCAGGAAAGTCACAACCCCTCTGCCCCCCCTCACCCTCACAGGCTCTCCCATCACCACTGCAGATTCCTTCCGCTTCCTGGGCACCACCATCACCCGGGACCTCAAGTGGGAGCCGACCATCAGCTCCCTCATCAAAAAGGCCCAGCAGAGGATGTTCTTCCTGCGGCAGCTGAGGAAGCTCAAGCTACCCACCAAGATGTTGGTGCAGTTCTACACGGCCATCATCGAGTACATCCTCACCACCTCCATAACCGTGTGGTACGCAGGAGCCGCTGCCAGGGACAGACTAAGGCTGCAGCGCGTCGTGCGCGCTGCTGAGAAGGTGATCGGCTGCAAGCTCCCATCCCTCCAGGATCTGTACATCTCCAGGACCCGGAGGCGTGCAGGCCGGATCATAGCCGATCCTTCACACCCTGGTCACGTACTGTTTGCCCCCCTCCCCTCAGGTAGAAGACTTCGGTCCATTCAGACGAAAACCTCCCGTCACATGAGCAGCTTCTTCCCCTCTGCCATCAGACTGCTGAACACTATGTGACTTATTAGACTCTCGTGCACTACGTACAGCAGCTCAACTGGACTCATGTCAATCATCACTGTTTTCTTTTTGCATTACCGACTGCACTATGTGGTACTCCACGATATCTGCTGCTCGCTAATATATTTAAATTGCTTGACTAGTATTACTCATTCATATTCTACATTTTATTGCATGTGTAGTTTTTTTTATTTCTATCTTCTATTTTTATCATGTTTAATGTTGCAGCATTGCACCGAGACAAATTCCTAGTTTGTGTACTACATGAACAATGGCAATAAATCTCATTCTGATTCTGATTCTGATTCTACATAAAACTATACTTTTGATTACCTGAGTTAAACCTCTGAGTACTATTTCATAAGCTAAAACTACAATGAATTGCTTCACCACCATTTGATAGATTTATTCAAGATTTTCAATGGCAGAAACACTTAGAAGCTTTTCTCCTTTCTGCTGTACAGTCAGCCAAAAAATACAGTGTTATACTTTAGCTTTGAGCTGTTGACCCACTGAATTTCCAAATTCATCACACTGGTAGTGGATTGTTGCTAGCAGTCTAGGTGTCAAGATGAATTTTAGAGTAAAGCAGTATAGCAAGGTGTTTGCACCACTGGCTATATCTCGAATGACTGTTTCCCTTTTAGTTCCAGCAGTTAGTGTAGTTTCACATCAATATCTGTCTGAACTCAGTGTAATCGTGCATTTGGTATAATGGGGCAAATAAGAAAGAGGGCCTCCAAGTAGCATTTCCACAGATCTGTCTAATCTTTAGCCACTTTCTTTGGTGGAGTTATGATCATTCTTGCCCTGTGGGGTCATTTAACCCCCCTCTGTCTTTTTGTGTTGCCCTGATTCATTGTGGACCCCTGCTTATGAGCAGAGCCCTGTCAAAGGGAGGGATAGCGGCCTTGGGCTTAACTTGGCAATTTTCCAGGAATATGAAAAAGCACGCAAACGTGCATGCACACACACACAAACACAGACATGTATGTGCCCAAGAGATCCAGGTGTCTGTTTCGACCAGATGTGAGCCGTCAGCAGAATAGCACACACTCGCATGTGCACATTTTTGCATTATTGCAATTTAGTTTCTTGTCATATATGTGTGTGTGTGTACACATGAAAATATAATTGCACGCGCGTGCGCACACACACACACACACACACACACACACACACACATACAGCAGCCCAGCACTTACAAGCACAGGAGGAGAGGAGCATATGTTAGCCCCATCACCACTGGGGAGTGTGGCGAAGCAGGGGGGTAATGTTTATGAGAAAGCGCCATCAATATGACAAAACAAGGCTGACGGAGGGATTTACTGCACACACTGGTGCTACCATCATCTGTCAGAGATTCTTAACACCATCGTCGACGGCAGTTAGCATCACATCATAAGCATTCCAGTTATTTGAAATCTGGTCATTAATCACTGTCTTAATCATTTGGGGACTATGTACCTGTGTCCATGCTGTTTATAATTTTTTAATGAAAGTGAAATTAATAAAAGTGTCTTTTATGCATTGAGAATGGAACTGCACATTGTTTTACAAACATTCCCCATTTCTTTATTCTGAAGTTATCAACTAATTCATTAATTGTTAGTGGATTCACCTTTTTGATAGATTAATGATTAATTGATAAGGGGTAATTATCCTGAGAATCGGAATACAATACAGTCTTTCTGTCTATAACATAACAAGCAAATCATTGTTTACGATGCACTGAATGAAAAAATGCATGTCATAGTCCTCAATGATTTATTGTACATTTTCCATTAATTTACTATAGACAATGCCGTTTTTTGTGGTTTAACAAATTCTGTACTGTATAGTGTGTACTATGTGCTATTTCAACTCAGTAAATTAGAATATCATGATTTATAATTTATTTTAAAAACTAACCAATATCAGATTTATTGTCAGTGTTTCCACTGACATGCCATTTAATTGAAAGTCAATGAATTATTAACATCTCTGTTATTAAGCAAAATTACTGATTTTAAATTATTATTATAACTGTGAAATTTCCAATGTGCAGAGTTACATTTTTGTCCTGCTTCAACCACTTTAGGCTGTATTTGCAGTTGACAGTGGCACAGCGTATTGGGCATACTAACCTCAAACCTCATTAAGGTTTCATGAATGAGACCCAGTAGGTTCCCTGTGACCCACAGTTTGATACTTGTGCCCTTATATGTGTGCAACAAAAATAAATGACTTATTGAATTTAGTGTGAAATAATAGTGCTACGTGACAGTGAATAATGGTGCACCTATCTGATGCAAGCTGATATTTAATATATGTAAAGGAGAAGTCTGATTTTTCACCATTACTGGATGTCGCAGTAGCATTCTGCTCGTAAACCAGATAAAGCTGTAGCCTGGCCACACCTCCTATCACCTGCTGTCACCCCCGTCTTCTACCTTCTAATGCTTTGCTAGCCGAGGTTAACCACTAGAAATATATTCCTCCAACAGTATCTCTTCGCAACTCCCTTTGATCCTGTTACCTTTCACCAATTGAGGGTGTCTAGTCACATCTTGCACAGCTTCCCAAATTCTTTTTCAACTAATGTAGCACTGCAGCAGCTAAGAGTGGCCTCGCTATCATGCAGAGGCTGGGTCAGAAGGGGCCACAGATGCCTTAAAGGAACCTCTAGAGGCTTGTAGGCTAGGACAGGAGACAGCAGAGGTTGAAAAGGAGCACATGAGCCCATTAATGGCGGACCAGCTCCCTAAGGCTCCCACCAATGGTCAGTGGAGGAAGGAAGTTAACAATAATGCAAACACAATAACCGACGGGTGTGGTAGTATTAACGAGAAGCCAGATAACAACTGGGACTAAGTAGGAGTATGTGTTTTGGTGGCTCAGTTGGTAGAGCATCCGCCCCACACCCGGGAGGCAGGGGTTCAAATCCCGGCCGGGTCATGCCGAAGACCTTATAAAAGTGGAACTTCCTGCCATCCAGCTTGGTGCTCAGCAATAATGGAATGGAGGAGGGAAATTTGTGGCGGCGCCTTGCATGGCAGCGGCCCTCTGATTCTACACTTGGGGTGTGTGTGATTAACACAGTAGATAGGTAAAACACAGTCTCGTTCTACTGTACATGATTGGTTGTACAGTTGAATGACAATAAAGGGTGATTTAATTTAATTTAATTTCACAAATTCATTAAAGCTGATGCATTGTCATTTGGAATGGGTAGATGTTTAATAACTTCACTGAAAATACTATAGGTTCCCTAAAGTGGGGCCCAGTAAACTTGGTGGACTGCATTTAGCTTAACTAATTTGACTAAACAACACCACAGCTATGTTGGGACACTTAATAATAATAATAATAATAATAATAATACATTTTATTTCTCAGTGCCTTTCATCCCCCAAGGTCACCTTACAAAAAAAGCATTAAAACATTAAAAACAGATTTAAAATGCAATAAAGACCCTTAGCTAACATATACAACAAAACTAAGGACAGTGAATTGTAAAGTAAATTATCAAAGAGAATAAGCTTGTTTAAACAGATGAGTTTTGAGTTTGAATTTAAATAATGGGAGAGAGTCAATATTGCGGTTCCAGAGCCGGGGAGCAGAGTGACTGAAGGCTCTATTCCCCATAGTGGTGAGGTGGGCAGAAGGGACGGCAAGGTGAGGGGAAGAGGAGGACCTGAGAGAGTGGCTGGGGGTGGCGATGTGGAGGAGTTCAAACAAGTATGGCGTTTGCCAGGTTACGAAGGGCTTTTAAGGTGAGGAGCAGTAGCTTAAAGTTTATTCTGTCCTTTAGTGGAGTGTAGAGCCAGTGAAGTTGTTAGAGGATGGGGGTGATGTGTTCTATGGATGGGGTGCAAGTGATGATCCAGGCTACAGAGTTTTCAAGGAGCTGTAGTTTGTGGAGGGATTTACTCGGGAAACCAAAGAGAAGAGAGTAACAATAGTCAATGTAGGAAGTGACAAGGATGAGGATGGCAGCAGTGTGTGGAGTGAAGGAGGGACGCTGTCGGTTAATGTTACAAATTTGAAAATCGGTGGACCAAGTAATGTTATTGATTTTAGACTGGAATGATAAAGTGCTGTCAAGGATGACACCCAGTCTTTTGACCTGATGGGAAGGGCAGATGGGAGAGTTATTAATATTCAGGGAGAAACTGGGGGATTTGGTTAAAGTGAAGAGATGTACCAACAAGTACAACTTCTGTTTTATTGCCATTGAGTTTGAGGAAATTAGCAGTAAACCATAATTTGATTTCAAAGAGACATTCAGGAAGAGAAGTAGGTGGCCTTGCTGAGAGCTCAGGGTAGGTGAGCCCTTACTGAGCAGAGTTCCTTCTTTAGTGGCTCACTCTCCATGAACCGCTGAATGACCCAAAGGGAAGCAAACTGCAGAGGAAATCTTCCTGAGAAGACTCTCATTGGAGGAAGGCATACACAAAATAATAAGAAAACATTCCAGATAATAACTGGGAGTAAGATACAGTATATGTGTTGGTGTGATTCATAGGTTCATTCATAGGTTCATTACTGTGATTCTCCCCACATTAGGTGACTTGCTAGCAGTGCAGTGGCGCAGTGGTTAGCACTGCGGCAGCACAGCAACTCACCCTTGGCCGTGGGATCCTTGGTTCGATCCCAGCCCCTGACCAGCAGTGATCTGTGTGGAGTTTGCATGCTCTCCCGTGTCTGTGTGGGTTTACTCTGGGAGTTCTCCGGTTTCCTTCCACAGGCCAAAAACATGCAGGTTAGGTTAATTGGAGACTCTAAAAGTGGCCCTAGGTGTGAATGTGTGTGTGAATGGTAAAGGGATAGCGCCATACCGTGGCTGCTTCATCCACCCAGGTGGATACCCTCAATTTCCCTTCTGGGGATCAATAAAGTATACAAGATTAAAAAAAAAAAACAAGGATTTACACTGACTCCGCATGCAGGCAGATGCAGTGTGGATGGCCCCTTGGCGTTCATCCCTACCAGCTCCGTTTGTGTTTTGTAGCAGCATGGATGAGAACAGAGTTTGGAATACAAGATCACGTGAGAATTATACAAAACAATGCGAGATCTCGAGAAAGACCCGAGAGTGACCAAGATGAACCGATCGCAATCACGTGATAACAACAAGGAAGTGTGAAGTAGCGGCTCCCCACCTTGATTTTTGGGCTCTAAATAAAACTTAAGTAGCCTGTTAATTTTAATTCTATGAAGTGTTTGTATGTTAAGTCAAGTTTTTACTTTCTCTGACACAGTGGTGGAGGAGTAGACCTCACAAAATAATGGACGATCCTTAAATCATTTTAATGAACAAACGGCTATTAAATACTGTGAGATACTGCAGGACAGGATTTCTAGGCGCAGCCAGGGAATGGAGGGTGTCATGCTTGGTGACCACAGGATCTCATCTCTGTTGTTTGCAGATGATGTTGTCCTGTTGGCTTCATCCAGCAATGACCTACAGTTCTTGCTGGGACGGTTTGCCGCTGAGTGTGAAGCGGCTGGGATGAGAATCAGCACCTCCAAGTCCAAGTCCATGGTCCTCAGCCAGAAAAAGGTGGATTGTCCTCTCCGGGTTGGGGACAGGCTCCTGCCCCAAGTGGAGGAGTTTAAGTATCTTGGGGTGTTATTCACGAGTGAGGGGAGAATGGAGTGAGAGATTGACAGACGGATTGAAGCAGCATCTGCAGTGATGCGGACATTGTACCGGTCTGTTGTGGTGAAGAGGGAGCTGAGTTTTAAGGCAAAGCTGTTGATTTACCAGTCAATCTACGTTCCTACTCTCACCTACAGTCACGAGTTTTGGGTAATGACCGAAAGAACGAGATCGCGGATACAAGCGGCTGAAATGAGCTTTCTCTGTAGGATTGCTGGACTCACCCTCAGAGATAGGGTGAGGAGCTCAGTCACCGGGAGAGGCTCAGAGTAGAACCGCTGCTCCTCCCCATTGAAAGGAGTCAGTTGAGGTGGTATGGGCATCTGATTAGGATGCCTCCTGGACGCCTCCCACTTGAGGTGTTTTGGGCATGTCCCACTGGGAGGAGACCCCGGGGCAGACCCAGGACTCGGTGGAGAGACTATGTCTCCCAGCTGGTCTGGGAACGCCTTGGTATCCTCTCTGAAGAGCTGGAGCAGGTGGCTGGGGAGAGGGAAGTCTGGGTTTCTCTTTTTGAACTGCTGCCTCCGCAACCTGGACCTCCAGAAAAGCGGTAGAAGATGGATGGATGGATGGATACTGCAGGATTTCCTTGCGGATTGGATCCGGCATCCGTCAAAAACAGACTCAGTGCATTTCATTAGCGAACCGAATCTGCAGTTGTCCGGACCAGGTTGGGATCAGAAAATTGATGAGAATGGGAACTGTGCTGCGGAGGCCAGATTGCAGCCGTAACGTACTGCATCCGGAGTCAGTGTAAATTCTGGGTTAGCCTCTGCAGCACAATGAAGTGTGATGTCATATTGCCAAGCAACAGAGGTGGGCCAGAAGTTTTAAGATGAGGGCTCTAGAACACTGGACAGTGCGATCAGCAGCATAATAAACAACATTCTGAGAATAAATAGAAGAGATCGGGGAGTCAGCTCTCAGCAGTGGCTGACATCACTCTGTCACTGCTGAAGATTTGGTTTGTTCAAAAAGTGCAAAATCTCACATTAAGCACCTTTAAGGATTCTCTCTGTGCAAAGTGCAGCAGCAACAGTCGCATCAACTCTGTTTAGCTTCCTGTTCTTTTACTTAAGATTTATCAAGCTAAAAACACACAAATACTATCAGAAGGTTAATTAATGTGATCTAGAGCTGAATCAGTGTTAACAGTAGCTGCCTCCGCTCCTAATTATGAAATTTTTAAAAAATCGTGAATTGAGTTCTGTTTGTAAATGAAATTAACTATGCTTTGCTGACTGACCCTTTCAAAATAAGAGCTTAGTATTCACAAAAAAGCTAAAAGATTTTCAATGACAGATTTAAATGTCATTCTTTCTGATGGATGAAAAACAAAACACAAAATGAGAATGATAATATATATAAATAGTTTCAGTAATTTATTGATAAATGAAGTTACTTATTGAGCATGCTTATTTATAGCTCCCCAAATAAACAAACAAAATATTGCAATTTTTAAAAATTGCTGCTCCTCCATGGATTGCCACCTTATCACAGTGGAGGGTGTGTATGCTCTAACTGGGGCGGCAGTGGCTCAGGAGGTAGAGCAGATTGTGCAATCACCAGATGGTTAGCAGTTCGAATCCCGCTCTTCACAGATATCCTGACGTTGTGTCCCTGGGCAAGACACTTTACCCACCTTGCCTCCAGTGTCCATAACACTGGGTATGAATGTGTATAAATGTTCAGTGGTGGCCAGAGAGGCCGTTGGCATGGATTGGTAGCCACATGTCCGTCAGCCTGCCCCAGGGCAGCTGTGGCTACAGCAGTAGCTTGCCGCTACCATTGTCTATCTGGAGTGAATGAATAATGTATCTACAGGTACATCTCAAAAAATTAGAATGTCATGAAAAAGTTCAATATTTTTGGTCACTCATTTCAGAAAGTGAAACCCATATATTATATAGATTCATTACACGGAGAGTGATATATTTCAAGTGTTTATTTATTTTAATTTTGATGATTATGGCTTACAGCCCATGAAAAACCCAAATTCAATTTCTCAAAAAATTATAATATTACATAAAATTAATTTTAAAAAATAGTTTTTTAATAGAAATGTTGGCCGACTGAAAAGTATGTCCACGTACACACTCAATACTTGGTCGGGGCAAATTTTAGATTTTTTTTTTTAGATTTAGTATACTTTAATGATCCCCAGAGGGGAAATTGAGGGTCATCCACCACCTGGATGGATGAAGCAGCCACGATACGGCGCTATCCCTTAACCATTCACACACACATTCACACCTAGGGCCACTTTAGAGTCTCCAATTAACCTAACCTGCATGTTTCTGGCATGTGGGAGGAAACCGGAGAAATCCCGGAGTAAACCCACGGAAACACGGGGAGAACAGGCAAACTCCACACAGATCACTGTTGGTCGGGGGCTGGGATCGAACCCACGATCCCCACGATCCCCCAGCCAAGGGTAAACTGTGCTGCCGCAGTGCTAACCACTGCGCCACCGTGCAGCCCCAAATTTTGGATTAATTACTGCATCAATGTGGTGCGGCATGGAGGTGATCAGCCTGTGGCACTGCTGAGGTGTTATGAAGGTCCAGGTTGCTTTGATAGTGACCTTCAGCTCGTCTGCATTGTTGGGTCTGGTGTCTCTCATCTTCTTCTTGACAATACTCCATAGATTCTCTATGGGGTTTAGGTCAGGAGAGTTTGCTGGCCAGTCAAGCACAGTGATGCCATGGTCATTAAACCAAGTTTTGATACTTTTGGCAGTGTGGGGGGGTACCAAGTCCTGCTGGAAAATGAAATCAGCTTCTCCATAAAGCTTGTCAGCAGAGGGAAGCATAAAATGTTCTAAAATTTCCTGGCAGACGACTGCAGTGACTTTGGTCTTGATAAAACACAGTGGAAAAACAAACACCAGTTGATGACATGGTTCCTCAAATCATCACTGACTGTGGAAACGTCACACTAAACATCAAGGAACTTACTGTAGATTATGTGCCTCTCCACTCTTTCTACAGACTCTGGGACTTTGATTTCCAAATGAAATGCAAAATTTACTTTTATCTGAACAGAGGTCATCTGCAGGTGTTGGTCCAATGTGTTTTATCAAGACCAAAGTCACTGCAGTCGTCTACCAGGAAATTTTAGAACATTTTATGCTTCCCTCTGCTGATAAGCTTTATGGAGAAGCTGATTTCATTTTCCAGCAGGACTTGGCACCCTTCCACACTGCCAAAAGTATCAAAACCTGGTTTAATGACCATGGCATCACTGTGTTTGATTGGCCAACAAACTCTCCTGACCTAAACCCTATAGAGAATCTATGGAGGATTGTCAAGAGGAAGCTGAGAGACACCAGACCCAGCAATGCAGACAAGCTGAAGGTCACTATCAAAGCAGCCTGGACTTCCATAACACCTCAGCAGTGCCACAGGCTGATCACCTCCATGCCACGCCACACTGATACAGTAATTAATCCAAAAGGAGCCCCGACCAAGTATTGAGTGTATACATGGACATACTTTTCAGTCGGCCAACATTTCTATTAAAAAACTATTTTTTTAACCTCTTGCACTCCGGTGTACCGCGGGCGGGCACGTCTCTGCGTCCTAGAGCACACGAGGGCACACGAGGGCGCTGCGTCCTAGAGCGCACTGAAAAAAAAAAGCTGCATTTCCGTTCATCCACTGCGAATACAGCCAGCCAATTGAAGCACAGAAGTTCGAAAGCTGTTTTGTGTAAGGCTGGGTGACACACAGGCATTCGCCAGTCTTTTTTTCTTACTACTGTTCTTATTTGTTTTGAAAAATCGTTCGCCAAAACCGCAATCATGGAAGCGCAAAACCGCAATAATGGAATTATGGTTTGACCGAGTCACGTGACCAGAACCACGAGTCCGTAACAAGCGGACCAGCATCATGTTCGTCTGACAATGAGGAAGAGAAGTTCGCCAGCGACTTTGCTGTTATGGACAGGTAAGTGTTATAAGCTAAATTATTCTTTATCCCTGAAAATTGTAATCCAAATGACTTTTGACTGATCGGTAAATTACAACTGTGTGCTATCGCACCCGGACCCGGACCGCTCCGGTCCGGGTCCATCATGTTGTGAACGTCTACCCTCCCCCCCACTCTTCTGTAGTGGATTGCAGATATATTGCAGATATTTTAGTCCAACTGTGCGTAGTAGACTGCGGCGCACCGTCACCACTTTCCGTCATGTAGCGATGGGCGATGTCCGTCCTCTGTAGCGGGGTGGGGGGGGGGGAGTTGTTATCTTCTACATTACAAATATTTTAGTATAATTTTTAGTGCACTGTAGGTTATTTTTTCTTGTAAAAAAAAAAGCCACACATTTTTTACGTGGCATACTTCTTTGTGTGTGGGGGCTTGTTTGTTCATTCATTCATTCATGAATGAATAAACAACCCCCCCCCCCCACACACACACAGCCCTTCACCTTTCATTAGAGCCCAAGATGAAGCTTCTATATTGAATCATTCAAAAGTTACAGACGTTTTTCCAAACTGTGCCATTTGGCACGATTTGGCACAGTTCAAAAACGCCTTGGAACAACCTAAGAAAAAAGCTGTGTAATATATTCATTTTTTGTGGTATTGTTACAAAATTTTGACCTCAGCTGGATAACACTTGGTTCTACATTTCTGTTGCATTTTCCAGCCCGGATCTGAAGCTGTGTGTTATTTGCAAGCATTTGTATCCAAAAAAACACCCAGGCGAAATTTATTTTCTTCAAGTTCAGTATGTTTAGATGACTGTTACTCAGTGGCAGGAGCACTTAGAGAGATTATGACTGTTTTGCCAAAAAATTCAAAGTGTTTTCTTTTAAATGAGACCAACTCCATGAAGATGCTGCAAAGGGTTGAAGAACAGCTTTTGATTTACTTTGGGTACATTATTTTTAGGCGTTTTTAGGGAAATTGACCAGAGTGCAAGGGGTTAAATTAATTTTATGTAATATTCTAATTTTTTGAGAAACTGAATTTGGGGTTTTCATGGGCTGTAAGCCATAATCATTAAAATTAAAAAAAAAATAAACACTTGAAATATATCACTCTCTGTGTAATGAAGCTACAATATACTGTATAATATATGGGTTTCACTTTCTGAAATGAGTGACAAAAAATATTGAACTTTTTCATAATATTCTAATTTTTTGAGATGTCTCTGTATTTGTAAAGCATCTTTGAGTGTCTATGATAAAGCGCTATATAAATGTCATTTATTATTATTAATGATCCCAGCTGCGAGAGAGGCAGGGTACACCCTGGACAGATCACCAGTGCCTCTCGCCCAAAGATGCTGGGATAGGCTCCAGCCCCCCCGCGACCCGAAAAGGATTAAGCGGTAGAAGATGAATGAATGAGTGATCCCAGCTGCCATGTTTGCCCCTGGTTGGGTCTCCCGGGGCAAATTGGTTGTGGGTGAAGGGCCAGGCCAACAGCGGTCCAGTGATTTAATTTTCTTTTCTTTTTTTAATTCTAAACCTTTGTTTGTCAGGATGAAGGCATACTATTGTGATAAACCACATGTCCAAATCCACGGTGAGCAGCTTCCTGTGGAGGCATCACATCCAACATGTAGAGACATCTCTACTGCCACTGCAAGGTCAGAAGAGCAAACCAATACTGTTGGTGTTGGTGCTCAGACATTTTGGAAGTGAAGCACTCCTAGGCTTACCCGTTTCATTCTGTGGTTCACTTTATTGTTGTCATTCCTGTTCTGTTCCAAGCTCTTGATGGTGCTACTGCTCTCCTTTCCTCTCCACCTATATATGCTACTTTGGTATCCTGTTTGATTTGGGTAAGGTAATGGCTTGCAGTTTAAAACAACAAAATGGAAACACTAATAAAAAATCATTTTATTCGTTATACTACAGATAGCTTGAGCAAACATAATTTATTTCCTTCCACCACTGCCACAGCCCCCACCTTGCTTTGTTACGCTTTTCATTCAGGAGTTGTTTGTCTTTCTCCCTTTCTATTAAATTGTTTAACTCTGTGTGTACAGAGGCTCAAAAAATCATGCCTATGTTTGTGTACTTGTGGCAAGAGATAAGGTGGTGTGAAAATTCATTCTGCCTGTCCCCTTCCTCCTCACTGTTTGTCTTTGTTGTCCAGTCTCTGTGTCTAGCCGACCACTGTTAGAGCAATATTTACTACTTCTTTAATAAGGTAATTCCAATTCCATTATCATGCCCACCTGCTTATCTAATGAACTGCATATTTAAAAGCAAGTATTACTTAAAATTTTAAAATTCACTCTATATTGTAGCCTAGTTCCTGGCAGCGGAAGACGAAAGACAGAGCTGCGTGGAGGAATCTGATCAGACCTAAATGAAACAGTCATTGTCGCCCCCGACAGACTGTTATGATGATGATGATGATGCCCTGCATTGCTTATTGATGTCAATGATTGATCTTGCTATATGTTTTCTAAACATTAAAGGATATTAATGGAGATATTTTAAATTATGAATTGTGTTGTTTCATGGTGTGTAGTTTCAGTTAGTCTTTAAAAGTGGTGATGGATTACATGGAACGCTAATTAGTGTGGTGTGGTGCACTATGCAAAGTGTGCAAGTGCCGGTAGATGAAGTGATCCTGGGGAAATATTTGGCAGAGAAACAAAACAAAGCCAATCCATTAAGTCAAATCAAACAATGCATTGCACAGTGTGACTATTGGTTACCGAATAATCCATCTCTCACACTGCCTTCAAAATTCAGCAATTATCTAGGAGGTGGCCTTAATTGGAAACTTTATTTTGCCTTTTTTTTTCTTTTCTAGTGACTGAGAAAAGTAATTTCCTTCTTGTGTTTATGTGCACCAAAAAAAAATATTCAACATACAGTTGAAAGAAGTTTACATATGCTGTATAAAAACACACATTGCTAAAATATTTTTATATTTGCAAAAAACAAAATAAATTGAGAATTTTTTTGAGGGTGTACCCTGCCTCTTGCCCAAAGACGCTGGGATAGGCTCCAGCCCCCCCGTGACCCAAAAAGGATTAAGCGGAAGAAGATGAGTGAATGAATTTTTTATTACTTTATTACTTTCTTCAAGGTCCTACTCTTTTTAGTTATATATGCTTCGGTTAGGCAACATTATTAGACAGCACTGTATACATTTTCATTGTTATGCAGATGATGCACAATTATTCCTGTCAATGAAACTAGATGATAGTAATCAATTATCCAAGTTGGAAGCCTCTCTTAAGGAAATCAAAGCTTGAATGACTTGTAATTTCCTGCTATTAAATTCAGATAAGACTGAAATCATTCTTGTTGGTCCTGAAAGCCTTAGAAATACCTTTCCAAATCAAACTTTCAGTTTGGATGCGGTTACTATTTCTCTTAATAGCTCTGTGAGGAACCTTGGAATTATTTTTGATCAACATCTGTCTTTCAATTCACATATTAAATTTGTTTCTAAGACTGCCTTCTATCATTTGCGTAATATTGCCAAGATTAGGAGCATCTTGTCTCAGAGTGATGCTGAGAAACTGATCCACGCTTTTGTTAGCTCGAGATTAGATTATTGTAATTCTTTATTATCAGGTTGTCCTAAAACATCTTTAAAAAGTCTTCAGTTGATCCAAAATGCTGCAGCAAGAGTTTTAACAGGTACTAGAAAGAGAGATCATATCTCTCCGGTTCTGGCCTCCCTTTATTGGCTTCCCATAGAGTTTAGAATTAAGTTTAAAATCCTTCTTCTTAATTACAAAGCTCTAAACAATCAGGCCACTTTTTATTTAAAAGATCTGATACTACCGTATCATCATAACAGAGCACTACGCTCTCAAAATGCAGGATTATTTGTAATACCTAGAATCTCCAAAAGTACAATGGGAGGCAGAGCCTTCAGTTATCAAGCTCCTCTCCTGCGGAACCAGCTGCCAATCTGGATTCGGGAGTCAGACTCAATCTCTGTTTTTGAGAATAG
Organism: Pholidichthys leucotaenia; assembly: GCA_020510985.1. NCBI lineage: Eukaryota > Metazoa > Chordata > Actinopteri > Cichliformes > Pholidichthyidae > Pholidichthys > Pholidichthys leucotaenia. The sequence goes on along the minus strand of CM035847.1, from coordinate 112,014,734 downwards.
GGTTAAAACCTTCCTTTTTGATATAGCCTACAATTAGGAAGGGATCATGTGTTTCTGAGCCCTCCCTTAGTTTTGCTGCTAATAGGTTTAGTCAGCCGGGGGACCTCCAATAATGCACTGGGCCTCACTCCTTTCTTCACTCTCAATGAAATATTTTTATTTTTTTTTTTGCTGGTCATTAACATCTGTTTGTTCTCTCCCATAGATTGAGTCCCCATCGTGCTATTTGCTCTCTACATGTCTGTTCTTTTCATCTTCTCTGTCCCCTCACCCCCCAGCCAGTCGCAGCAGATGACTGCCCCTCCCTGAGCCTGGTTCTGCTGGAGGTTTCTTCCTGTTAAAAGGGAGTTTTTCCTTTCCACCATCACCAAGTGCTTGCTCACAGGGGATCGCCTGATTGCTGGGGTCTGGGCACTTTCAACTTGCTGGGCACTTTCAACTGTAGGGTTCCCCCTACAGTTGAAAGTGCTATGAGATGACTGTTGTTGTGAAATGGCACTATATAAATAAAGCTGAATTGAATTGAATTCAAGGTCAGAAGTAAACATACACTAATTTTACTATGCCTTAAAATAATTTGGCAAAGCCCAGATGATGATGTCATGGCTTTGGAAGCTTGTGATAGGTTAATTGACAACATTTGAGTTAATTGGAGGCACACCTGTGGATGTGTGTTAAGGCACACCTCAAACACACTGCTTCCTTGTGTCGTGTTTGCCCCTTTCAAGGCATAAATGAGGCGCCAGATGCCAACAGAGAGTTTGCTTGTTTATTAACAGAAAGAACAAAGTAAAGAGCCATGTGGGGCAAAACACATACACTAAACTTGAACACAAAATAAAGACCACTAACATCAGTGCTAGAGCGTAGTGACGACGGAACCAGTCACAGTAGAATACACTTACGCCTGATGAAGCGAGGATGAATCAGACATAGAAAGAAGACTGGAGCCAGGGATAGGGACTCCAATCCAGGTAGACACGGATGTAGGTCGCAGCGAGGAGTGAGCCTCAGCTGCTGCCTTAAATACTGATCACAAAAAGCAAAGAACCAAACAGGAGAGAGGGAAGCGTAATGACCAAAATCACACTCAGCTGTGACAGTGCCGGCTCGACTTTGACAGCCGGAAGTGCGGCCGCGGCGCTGTCACAGTAAAAGCCCTGGAAACACCAATAATAACCAAGCATAAATAATACGGGAGGAAAAAGGGAAAATACTGAGTAACCCGAGCGTGGATGAGCTCAGCGCTCGGATCACCACAGTACCCCCCGTTCAAAGGGCACATTCCAGACGCCCACAGTGACACCCAGGAAGCCCCCCTTCCAACCAGAAGGCTAACAAGACCGACCTCAGGTGGGCGGAGGGGGAACCAGGCTAGGAGGGCGAGAAACCCGAAAGGAAACAGCACAAAATATGTAACAGTAAAATACAGGAGAAAAAATCACCACATAGAACAAATGCTAACAAAGTCACTGGCACAAAATAGCGTGGCTAAAACTCACCTTACAACATGAATAATGAAACAGAAAAACCAGATAAACAAGTGAAAACAAAAATACATGTACACTTCAACTTCGAAAACGCTCGAGTGCAGCGGAATAGGCGAACACAAAAATATCAACATGCACTGCAACTGGATCACAAGGCAGGAAAAAAACTCTTTAGCAATATATGAGAGAGACAGGGAAAGAAAAAAAAACCCCACCATGAACACACAAGTATGGGGGATACCGGCAGGTAGAGAGGAAAAAAAAAAGGAATTCAGGTGGCCTACCGGCATCCCAGCTCCACATCAGGAGAAAAGGAAAAAAAAAATAGTTCGGGTGGCCTTCCCAAGTCTCAGAACCAGGGAAACAGTACCTCAGGCAGCCGACCCAGGTCGCTCAACCCGTGAAGCAGTCCGTCAGACAGCTGACCCAGGACGCAGAACCGGCAGAACAGTCCTTCAGGCGGCCGACCGACGTCCTTAGACCACCAGGACCGGAGGGGGGGGGCTCGGAGGTGGCTACCCTACCAAGAGGCACAACGAGGGGAAGCCGAACTGAAAGAAAGGGACCCCAACGGCGTCCGGTGGTGGAGAATGGGGGGGAAGGGGTGGAAACAGGGAACCAGTCCGGTGTCAGGCGGACGGGGATCTGCAGCTCCCTCACCAACCTCAAACCGGGCCAGCGCAGCACCCTCGGTGGACCCGGACCAGGCCAGCGCAGCACCCTCGGTGGACCCGGACTGGGCCAGCGCAGCAACCTCGGTGGACCCCGACTGGGCCGACGCAGCACTTGGGATGACCTCCCGAAGCAAACCCGGAGCCGCAACGATATCACCCGAAGCCAACTCATCTCCGGTGACCCTGGAAGAAGGCTCGGAAAGAGGGGGAGACCAGGGGTCAGGATCACCAGCAGCAGCAGGGCCCGGCGAGACGAGCTTGGATGCAGCAGCCGGCTGCACCCGACTCTCCTCCCCAAGAGACAGGCAAGAATGCTCCAGAACAGAGAATAGGAAGACAAAATAGAGCACTTGCCTGATCTCGAGCTCTACCACCATCCAGGACTCCGACGATCCAGGCTCGACGGTCAGGAGGTCCATCTTCAGTTCCCACTTGACTGCAGTGGCCTCCGCAGCAGGCATGATGGTCTCCACAGTCCGACAGCCCCCTGACGCTGAAACCCATGCCGATGGCCCACTCGATGTAGTGGCAGGGGGTTCATAGCCTACTGGAGCGGACTGCTGCTCCACGGAGACCCGGGGACGCTTAATCGTCGGCGCAGGCTCCATCTGACAGTCAGCCCTCCTCCTCTGCCCGTGACACGGCTGCAGGACTGGAACCAGGCTCTCCAGAGCCGCAGGCTCTTCCTCTGTCCGGCGGTCTATTCCTGGCACCGGGGGACGCTCGGAGAGAAGGGGAGGAAGCACAGAAGTAGCAGGTTCAGTTTTAATGGCTGCAGCAGGTGGTAGGAGCTCAGAGGACTGTGAAAACTGAGCTTCACCCCCAGGAATCAGACAAGGTAATTCATTATATAGAGATTTAGAATGAAAATACACTTGCTTGCCTTCCCGGGGAATGATGGTGACTGCTGCAGCGGGCTTCATTCTTCCTTTTCCCCTAGGGATGGTGACGGAGGGCCCCTCAGGAAGACGAGGAGGAGCCGCCCCAACAGGATCGGTGATGGGCGGAGCCAGACAAAGAATCACAGAGCTTGCAGCAGGTGAAGGGAGCACTGAGGAGGAGGGAGGAGCAACCGAGGCAGTCCGGGGACGTGGAGCTGACGGAACAGCAGGAAAAGATGACCCAGAGGCTGAGGTTGCTATTTTCACCCTCCGTTGTGACGCAGGGAAAGCAGCTGTCTGGGAGGCGGAGTTTCTTAGGCAGCCCGGGACAGGATCCGGATGGGGACCTCGCAGAGGAACGGTGACGGGTGGAGCCAGATGCGGACTTGCTGGGCTCACCGCAGCTGAAAGGCGCGCCTACGAGGAGGGAGGAGCAGCTCGGGCAGTCCGGGAATGTGAAGCTGATGGAACAGCGGGACAAGATGACCCGGAGGCTGGGGCTGCTGACTTCACCTTTCGTCATGGCGCGGGAGGAACAGCTGGCTGGGAGGCAGAGTTCTTCTGGCAACCTGGGACAGGCTCCAGATGGGAACCTCGCAGAGGACTGGCCCGATCAGGAGGCTTCCCCCTCGTTGGAACGACCGTGTCCCGGGGAGTTGATGGAGGCTTCTTGGCCGGATTCTCCATCAGTTCCCAGTTCTTCTGACGCAGCACCACTAACGCTGACACTCACTCCTTGCCCTCAGGATACGAGGTCAGGTGATAGCACTTTAACGCTCTTTGCGCGAGGTCCAGGTACCAGTGTGCGGTGTCGGAGGGGATGAACAGAAGGGCGTTGGACAGGAAGTCATCAACCTCCATCAGGTACTCGATGCAAAACGCCATCTCTTCAAATCAAACTGGTACCCGGATAAGGAGGAAAAACTCAAGCCCAAAAACAAACTACTGTGGCTGGCACCTCACTTGGCTGCAACCTACTGTCGTGTTTGTCCCTTTCAGTGCATAAATGAGGCGCCAGATGCCAACAGAGAGTTTGCTTGTTTATTAAAAGAAAGAACAAAGTAAAGAGCCACGTGGGGCAAAACACATACACTAAACTTGAACACAAAATAAAGAACACTAACATCAGTGCTAGAGTGTAGCGAGGACGGAACCAGTCACAATGGAACACACACTTACGCCTGATGAAGCGAGGATGAATCAGACATAGAAAGAAGACTGGAGCTGGGGATAGGGACTCTAGTCCAGGTAGACACGGCTGTAGGTCGCAGCGAGGAGTGAGCCTCAGCTGCTGCCTTAAATACTGATCACAAAAAAGCAAAGAACCAAACAGGAGAGAGGGAAACGTAATGACCAAAATCACACTCAGCTGTGACAGTGCCGGCTCGACTTTGACAGCCGGAAGTGCGGCCGCGGCGCTGTCACAGTAAAAGCCCTGGAAACACCAATAATAACCAAGCATAAATAATACAGGAGGAAAAAGGGAAAATACTGAGTAACCCAAGCGTGGATGAGCTCATCGCTCGGATCACCACACCTTGTGTGACATTATGGGAAAATCAAAGGAGATCAGCCAAGACATCAAGAAGACAACAGTGGATCTCCACCAGTCTGGCTAATCATTGGGTTCAATTTCCAAGTGTCATGAACCGAGCCGGGTTGTTCTTTGGGCTCGGTTCTGACCCGCTGTGGCTCAGGTTTATCTGTGTGTTTGTGTATTGTGTTATCTTTTGAGTTCTTGTAGTTTCTATGTCACTTGTTCTTTTTTTTTTTTCCGTACCTGCAGCCACTGTTCTGGACGGCAGCTGTTAGGCAGCCTCCTTTGACCTACATTTGTGTGGGCATTGTCTGACACTTGCCGGTCTGACCACGCCCCCTCTCTAATGACAGCCAGCTGGTTCCACTCCAGTGATTGCTTTTCCCGCACCTCACCCAGGTGCACCCAGTCTGTTGTGCCAGCAATGCTTGTACTTAAGCAACCTTTGCCAGTCAAGCATTGCTGGACCATTGTATTGTCCTATGAGGGTGTCGGGAGCTACACTGTCGCTACTCCCCTCAGTGTAGTTATTGGTTGTGTGTACTCACCGGAAAAACTTGGACTACTCGGACTGCTCCTGTTCTGTGAGTACGAACTGTTTGCGTTTCCCCTTGCAGTTTAGCTGCTATGCTTTGACACCTTGCCCAATTTCATTCTCCCGAGTCAGTTGAGCATCCAGGAGGACTCTAAGTTAACCTGGTCTCGATCATACCATGTTGGCAAATTTTAGGCCTGTTTCCAAGTTGCCATTTCTCTCAAAAATTTTAGAGAAAATTGTCTATATGCAGCTGAAATGTTTTCTGGATGAACACGGTATTTTGGAGATTTTTCAATCTGGTTTCAAAGCTCTTCATAGCACAGAGACAGCCTTGTTAAGAGATTTGACCTGTTTTGACGCCCTCAGCACACAGTCCTCCAGATTATCTTCAGTATACTTGTTTTTTCATAACATGGCGGGCAGCATTTGACTCAAGGACAGCCAGCTGTCTGGCAAACCATTCCATCTGCCGTGCCAAGGACACGCGCCTTTGCCCAGACGGTAGACATAACATCTGCTGCTGAAGAGACTTTGTTGTCCTTAACTGATATCATGTTTGCACTCAACACCCTCACTCACACTGACTCACTATACTGACCAGAAGATTACTCATTCACTGCTCTCTTTGTGTCATTGTATGGATTCTATTGTCTGCTATTTGTGCATTGAGAGTTTTTTTCTTGTAATCATAATATTGATCATATATGAACTGTATTCTGATAAACAATGCTTTTTTCTCTCTCCTACTGTGTTTATCCTCTTTCTCCCCCATTGCTTCCTGTTCCCATTCTGCTGACAGGTGCGTCACTGACGCTGCCGCATCACTGAAAATGTCAACTATGTCGTTCTCAGTGTCAAGTCAAATCCCTCGTATATTTACCAGTTATTTACTTGTGAATGTACTTGGCAATAAATCTTTTTCTGATTCTGATTCTGATTCTGATTTTAACGATATTCTCTTGACATGTGATTCAGGTGAATATGCTGTTCTTGTGCTGCTTGATTTAACTGCTGCCTTTGACACAGTGGACCATCATGTTTTAATTTCCTGTTTGCAGCACCTACTGGGCATTTCTGGCACTGCCCTCAACTGGTTTTGATCCTATCTGTCAGACAGGACTTTTAAAGTTAGCATGTCTGGTTTTGAATCCTCCTCTGCTCCTCTGTCTTACGGGGTCCCACAGGGGTCAATTCTAGGGCCCATGCTTTTTTCTCTGTACATACTTCCACTGGGTTCCATTTTTAAAAAGCATGGTATCTCTTTCCACCTGTATGCTGATGACTGTCAGATTTATGTCCTTCTAAAACAAAAAGCTGCCTCATCAGTAAACTCACTCCTGGCATGCATTGAAGACATAAAGTCTTGGATGGCCCTAAACTTACTAAATTTTAATGAGAAGAAGACCGAAGTGATGGCATTTGGACCTAGTCGCCCCTGTGAGTCCCTTCCTGTATACTTGGGCCCCCTTACTCCTTATGTTAAATCCACAGCTAGGAACCTTGGTTTTATCATGGACAATGATTTTAAATTAGACACGCAGATTTGTTCTGTGGTAAAATCCAGCTTCTTTCATCTAAGGCGTTAAGCAAAAGTAAAACCCATTCTCTCTAGACCACACTTGGAAACAGTAATCCATGCTTTTATTTCATCTCGGCTGGATTACTATAACGCACTTTACCCAGGTGTCAGCCAGTCATCTCTTTCCCATCTGCAGCTAGTTCAAAACGCCACTGCTCGTCTTTTAACAGGTACACGTGGAAGAGATCACATCACACCCATCTTCGCTTCACTCCACTGGCTGCCCGTGTATTTTAGAATTCATTTTAAAATTCTTTTGTTTTTAAAACCTTGAATGGTCTTGCTACACCTTACCTCTCTAAGCTTCTGCATCCCTACGCTCCCACCCGGTCCCTTAGGTCAGCTGAACAGCTGCTTTTGGAGGTACTAAAGGCGAGGCGCAAGCTCAGAGGGGACAGAGCCTTTTCGATCATGGCCCCCAGGTTATGGAATGATTTACCCTTGGACATTAGACAAGCTGTCCATTTTTAAAACGCGTCTTAAAACACATTTTTACTTCCTGGCCTTCAACCCAGTATGAGACATTGATTTTATTGAATGAAATGGATTTTATTTATTTTACTTTTTATTTTATTTATGAATTTTTTTTTTTTTTTTTTACTGTGGTTCTTGTGTTAGCGCCTTTTGTGTTAGTGCCCTGCTTTTATGTTCTCTTGCTGTACAGCACTTTGTCTAGCAAGTGTTGCTTTTAAAGTGCTTTATAAATAAAGTTGACTGATTGATTGAACCAGAGCAATTACGTTATTTTGTACTGTTTGTCTCGTGGCCACTGTGGTCTGCCCGCTGCACGTCCGTCGTGTGAGCCCTTTAGTGCACCCTGTAGCCTTTTTGAATGTCTTTGTTTTTGGAACTGTTTGCCCCTTTTGTCAATAAATGTGTTTGTGGTGTAACCTGTGCCTAAATCCATCCTTCCTCCTCACTCCTCGATGTGCTGCGTAAAAGCGCACGAGGAGGATCGTGACACGAAGTCCCTAATGGTGTCACATTCATTGGTTCAAACAATTATACACAAGTATAAACACCATGGGAATGTCCAGCTATCATACCTCTGTCATAAGTGCCCTTTGGGGCAGGAAGGTGAGACCCACGCGCTGAACTGTGAGCTTGGATAATTTATTAACAAAAACAACAAGCGAAAAGTTCAAAGTGCTCAAAACACAAAATACAAATGAAGGTGAAAACTTGCAGATTTTTGAGCACCAGAGCCAGGCAGGGCTCTGGTGGAGACGAGATGAGTATAATCATCAAGACAGCTGCAGTTAGAAAATGAAAATGACTCCCCTTAAATAGGGATAAAAACCCTTTACATAATTAGTGACAGGTGTGGGTACTTGAACAGGCAGGGAGAAGGCATAATGTGAATCAGCTGGGGCAGAGAGAGAGAGAGAGAGAGAGAGAGGCGAACCAGAACTGACAGCTGACAGGGCAATGCCCACACGAAGCCTGATGCTGCTGACAGCTGTCAACCAGTGAAAGAACAATAAAGATATATACAAAAATAAAATTACAATCCCCGCTTGCCAAAATATAAATATAAATTGATAAAAAATAGGAATGAAACAAAACTAAAATGCAAACAGGAAAATGGCAAACAGAGCATGGATACAAAAACCCAAAAGGGCATAAAATGCAATTGAGTAAATATAAAGAAAAAGCCACGAGGCAGAGCATGGTGGAAACTGCCAGTGCTCCGCTCGTGACTGAGCCCCCCCTCAAGGGGTGGACCCCAGACACCCCGGGGTAACATCAAAAGAAAAAGAACCCCTTCCCCCCAACAGGAGCACAACAATAACCCACCCAGGGTGGGTGGTGGGGGAAACAGGCTAGGAGGGAACGAAAACAACCCTGCTCAGGATCCACACCAGGCTAAACCAGGCCATGCTAGGCCAAAGAACTAAACAGTTCCGATGGGTGACCAAAGTCTCAGGCCTGACAGACGGCAAGGTGGTACGAGTCGGGTGGCTTGCAGGAGAACATGGGCCACCCAACTCAGCGGCTTAGCCCGTCAGGCGTTTGACCAGAGTTTTTTAGCCACCTAGACAGAAGAGGTGGCCTAGGAGGTGGCTCCCCCACGGGGAAGCTCAGCAAAGGGAAGGAGAGCCGAGGAGGAGGAACCATGACAGCGTCTAGCACAGGAGGGGGAACCACGACGGCGTCTGGTGTAAGTGGAGGAACCACGACACCCTTGGACTTGCCAGCTGCACCCTCGCTGGCTCCGGGCTGGAGCGGAGCAGCACCCGCTGTGGCTCCGGGCTGGAGCAATGCAGCACCTGCCGTGGCTCCGGGCTGGAGCAGTGCAGCACCCGCTGTGGCTCCGGGCTGGAGCAATGCAGCACCCACCATGGCTCCGGGCTGGAGCAATGCAGCACCCGCATTGGCTCCAGGCTGGAGCAAAGCAGCACCCGTGGTGGTCCCAGACTGGGCCAAGGCTGTACCCGCGACAACCTCCACAGCAAAAGAAGCATCACCTTCAAAGACCTCAGCTGGAGGGGGAGCAGCACCCACGGAGGTCCTGGGCTGGGACGGAGCGCCCGCGACAACCTCAGCGGGAGGAGCTGGACCCACAACGATCTCTGGCGGTGAATCTGGACCCACGGAGACAGCTGACAGATCTAGGATAACCTTGGTGACCCTGGGGGAGAGTTCAGACAAAACAGGCAGAGAGACAGGGTCAGGGTCACCGGCAGTAGTGGAGCCTGGCGAGGTGATCTCAGGTGCAGCTGATGGCTGCACTTGGCTCTCCCTGCCAAGAGCCTGACAAGAACTCTCCAAAACTTTGACAATGAAAACAAAGGAGAGCACTTGCCTGAGCTTGAGCTCCACCGCCGTCCAGGACTCCGTTGATCTATGCGACACTTTCTCGAGTCTGGTTCTTTGGAGGTCCAGCTCCAACTCTGCTGTGGCAGCCCCTGCAGTTGGTTTGGTGGTAGATACAGTCTCCAGACTCCCAGGCAAAGTAACCCACGCTGTTGGCTTGTCCGGCGTGGTAGCTGGGGGTCTACTTCTTGCAGGCGCTGGATCCAGAGTAGCTGAGGTCCAGTAGCACTCCATTGTAGGTGCAGACATCACCTCGGTAACCAGCACTTTCTCTGTCCAGACTGTGGCTGCGGGACTGAGGCCAGGTCCTCCAGGACCGCAGGCTCCTTCATCGTCCAGCAGCTTGGTGGGCACTTGGAAAACTTTGGAGGAGTCACAGAGAGGGCAGGTGAAAGGCTTACAGCTGCAGCAGGCGGTGAGGGCTCAGAGGACTGTATGAGTTGAGCCTCACCACCGGGAATCAGACAAGGTAATTCATGTTTAAGTGATTGAGAATGAAAAAACTCTTGTCTGTTTTCCCAGGGCGTGATGTTTTCTGCTGCAGCTGGCGTGGCATCGTCCCTCTCCGTGACCACAGTGGATATTGGCCCCCTCAGAGGATCATGGAGGGGCAGCCCCTGTGGGTATGGAGGTGGGTGGAGCCGGAGGAAAAACAGTCAACCTCTTGGCAGCGGGAGAGAGTGCCAGGGAGAAGCAGGGAACAGCAGCTGTGAAAAAGAGAGGCTCTGATGATTCAGCCGGAGATGAAAAACATTGAATGCACACTGCTGAGGGGGGTTTCTGACTGGGCATAGGAGGAGCTGCAGGCTGAGAGGTGAGGGTGTTCTTCCTACAGGATTTTTTAGATTGGTGGCGATGAACGGGAGGCGTAGGCGTAGGCTCACCATGGAGAGGGAGAGGCTCCGGAGTCAGGGGGCGCTTAATCATTGGCTCCAACTCTGGTTCCCTCGGTGAAAACTCCTCCAATTCCTGAGCCAAATCCGGGAGGAGCCATGGCTTAACTTCTAGCAGGAGGTCAGTCTCTGCCAGTAAAACCTGCCTGCTTCTTTGTGCGCGGGTGCTTGCTCTTTGCTGGTGCAGGCGCCGGCATCGGAGCTGATTCCCCCTGCTCATTGCTCATTGATGGAGGGAGGAATATGAAGAGAAGCAGGTCTGTGAGCTCCGGGTGATCCCACAGGCTGGGGCATGCCTCAAGCACCTGCGCTACGCCCTCCAGACACTCTCAGGCTGCCTCGGGGGTACAGGAGGCTCGAGCCTGTAACAGGATATCCTCCAGTATGCACATTGACCACCGCTCCATTTCGTCTACTCCCGGGGTAAAAGACATGGTAATCTCGGTGTGAAAGAAAAAAAAAACAAACGGGGAAAAATAGAAAAACAAAACAAAACAATGAGCTTCACTGCTGAGGAGTGAAAGAAAAAAACATCAACAAACTCACAGTAGCTGGGTCTCTACTTGGCAACTATCTTCCGTCACGAGTGCCCTTCGAGGCAGGAAGGTGAGACCCACATGCTGAACTGTGAGCGTGGATAATTTATTAACAAAAACAACAAGGGAAAAGTTCAACAAAGTGCTCAAAACAAAATACAAATGAAGGTTTAAACTTACAGATTTTTGAGCACTATAGTAAGGCAGGGCTCTGGTGGAGACGAGATGAGTATAATCATCAAGACAGCTGCAGTTAGAAAATGAAAATGACTCCCCTTAAATAGGGATCAAAACCCTTTACATAATTAGTGGCAGGTGTGGGTACCTGAACAGGCAGGGAGAAGGCATAATGTGGATCAGCTGGGGCAGAGAGACAGCGAAGCGAACCAGAACTGACAGCTGACAGGGCAATGCCCACATGAAGCCTCATGCCACTGACAGCTGTCAACCAGTAAAAGAACAATCAAGATATAAAAAATAAAATTACATTCCCCGCTTGCCTAAATGTAAATAGATAAAAAATAAGAATGAAACAAAACTAAAACACAAACAGGAAAATGGCAAACAGAGCATGAATACAAAAACCCAAAAGGGCATAAAAAGCAACAAATAAGTAAATATAAAGAAAAAGCCACGAGGCAGAGCATGGTGGAAACTGCCAGTGCTCCGCTTGTGACAACCACTCAGGAAGGAGACAGGTTCTGTATTCCAGAGATGAATGTGTTTTGGTGTGAGACGTGCATATCATCCTAGAACAAACACAAAAGAACATGTGAAGATGCTGGCTGAAGCTGGTAAGAGTGTCGTTATCGTCGAGAAACTAGTCCTGCACTGACATGGGCTGAAAGGCCACTGAGCGAAGAAGAAGCCATTACAGTGATCCCTCGCTACTTCGCGCCTCACCTTTCGCGCCCTCAGTGCATCGCGGATTTTTCAAAAATATTCATCAAAAATTCAAAATTGAGAAAAAATGGGCGGGCGCTAGCAGAAGGCAGGGAGACTACATTAGAACATCAGGTATCAACACGGAGAGCCCGCACAACTCAAAATCCACCTCTCTGTTCGCTGTTCTCGTGTTGGCTCGGCTCGGGAATCTCGCAAGCTGATTGGCCGAGACGTTTTACTCAGCTTCTCTCCCTGCCGAGCGCCCATACCCAGCGAAGGAAGACCGCATTCATTGTTCTTTATCGCTCGTGTTGCTTAGTCTCGCCGCGTGGAACTTTTCGCTGTTCTCTTGTGCCTTTTTGTGCGAAATAGTCTTCCCGTCGAGCCACTACGCCGCCTCCTGCAGCTTCTCCAGCTCTATCGGAAGCTGCCCTCGACGATCCTGCACCTCTAGCACCTGACGATGAGGCGTCACCTGAGGAGCAGTAAAGCTCTCATTAACCTGTGCAGTAAATCATCTTCATCTTGAGTTACGTATCTTGTTATAAGAATAAAAGAGTTCTAAAAACATATTGATGTACACTTTATTTACATCTACGTATGTATGTACACTTACACGCACACACACACACAGGTATCATATGAGAGAGAGAGTGAGAGAATGAACGTACGTATTATTTATGGGTGACGTCATTAGGGGTGACGCTACTTCGCGGTTTTTCACTTTTCGCGGTCGGTTCTGGAACCCATTAACCGCGATAAGTGAGGGATCACTGTATTCCAAAAGTAACATAAAAAAAGCCAGATTACAGTTTGCAAATGCACACAGGGATAAAGACCTTAAATTTTGGAGACATGTCCTGTGATCTGATGAAACTAAAATTGAACTGTTTGGCCACAATGACCATTGTTACATTGTTAGCTCAACCACTTCAACAAAGCTATCACAGTCACTCCATGTGCTCAGAACATGCTATTCCTCCATTCCTCTTTGTGCCACGGACCTCCTCGCTCGGATCTGTGGCATACCCTGGTGACATGAAGCAAGTGGCCACACGTGCCTCAGTGCTCCGCTGTTGCCGAACAATCTTTGGCTCTGAAACGGTGCTTTCTGGACCCACAACCCATACATTTGAGCTTTCCCAGGGTAGACCTCTCATTCACAGCACTAGCGTCGTCCTCCACGCTTACCACGCTGACCGGGTCCACTGCATGCGCGGTCGATAGTGATCCCTGATGTCGATGTGACAAGCACTCACTCAGCTCCCGTGGCAGTTTATCTGCAGCTTCCCATTGTTGAGTTAACTCAATGGCTGTGGGCAGCACCAATTTGCCCGAAAACGTAAGCAGTTTTGACCCTGTCGCAGTGCTATTGGTATACTGCGCCAACTGGTCGCCAATCATCTCCTCTTCCAATAGTGCAAGCTGGCACCCGTTGACCAACAGCTCTAAGTCTGCCACGAACCGCTGAACAGACTCGCCCACCCGTTGGTGGCGCTGTCAAAACCGAATCTTGCAAACCATGATGTTTTCCAGGGTGCGAAAATAGTGCACCATTAGCTCAACCATTTCAACAAAGCTATCACACCCAGTGTGCTCAGAACATGCTGTTCCTCCATTCCAGGATTGTGCACCAACAACACACGTGCCCACAACTTCTCCAGCTTCCCAAGGTCCAGTGCCACCATGTACGTCCAGAAAGCAGCGCACCACCTCGGCCAGGGGGCCGGTGGCCCGCCGGAGAGCTCTAAAACGGCTGAATTTCAAACCCACACACTTCCGTGCCTTGTTTTAATCAACTTTTAACCTTGTTGCCAAATGTTATGTCCGTATGTGTAGCCAAGGATGAGGCCAGGTGTTGAAATGAACACACATTTATTTGAGAAGTACTATACAGCACTGGCACAGCCATCAGGCAGAAGAGGTGGCAAAGAGACTGCTCCTCCTGCCTCTTATAGCCGCGGGTGATGGCAGAACCGGAAGGAGGAGCCGCCACCTGTACCACACAAATAAAAGGTCAAACTCCAACAAAACAAATACTTCTTCCAAGGACCTTGAAGCAGCCTTGACAGAGGTATGCACTGTCTTCAGTGGAAGTAATATCTTGTGTCTCGCGAGATTTGCAGCCAGCCTTGAAAGTTGAAAGAATGCATACCACCACTAAGACTGCTTCAAGGTCCTTGGTGGAGGTATGCAGTCTCAGATCATCACCGAAATGTAATGGGTTCATCCTTGACCCAAGAGCTACCTCTGGTGAAAATGTCATCAAAATCCATCCAGGATTTTTTGCATAATCCTGCTAACAGACAGACAAACAAACAGATGGGCAGACAAACCACCCTGATTACATAACCTCTTTGGTGGAGGTAATAATATTCAATTAAAATTAATATCAAACTAATTAGTGTCCTCTGATAGTTATTGAAATGCTAATTGTCAATAAAACTTGTGGAAATCGTAAACTAGACCAGTTTTCTGGTATTCAAAATGTTTTTTATGAAGATCTTAAGACTGTGTCCATACACACGCCTTTGAGGCATTTTCATTCTCTGTTTGACTTATTTGTACAAAGTTCAAAATTTAATCACAGTGATGAATGATTATGATAAAAGGAAGAGATGCTTGGTCCCAGAGAAGTCAGAGGAATCCCTCATGTGTGTTGTGTTATTTATTGTATCTCAACTTAAACTGATATGTAAATATATTAACTGTTATTAATCATGAAAAGACTTCTCCAAAGACTGTATATCAGTGTTGGAACAGAGTACTGTTATTCTTCTTTGAACAGTGAGTAGGAGTGAGGGCATGTTTACCACTGTGTTGCATCACCTCTTTAACAACACTCGGTAAGATTTGGGGAGCTGTGGAGACCAGCTGCCGCAGTGTTCAAAGCCAAATGTTTTCCTGTTCCTCTTTGATACGCAATTTCTGTTGTTTTGGGGTCTCCTTTTCACATTTGTTTTTGTTTTATGAAACACAAAATATTCTGGTGAGTGACAGATTGGCACCCCAATCATTCTAGTTTAGCATGTTTAATAAACAGCAATTTCCCTGTCTGGATGGAATCATAAATACTCAAAAACCTATATGCCATTTTCACTTATCTTTAAGATTTGTCTAACATTCTAAGCCTCTCAAGAACAGTATTTGCAGTAAATAGAATTAATTTAAATGTATTTTTTAAATCGAATGTTGTGTACCGTTTAACTCGTTCACCAATAATTCATGTGCTGAGCTATCCAAATGTCAACTCAGAGGCCTATATTATTCCCAGTCATGTCATGAGTATCTGTTAATTGGGACATTTATTTTTTTGAAATTTTCTTTTTTTGTCTGTGAACCATAAGTATTATATTGTTTTCATGTTTTCTCTGCTTTTGTGAAAAGTGGTAGAAGCACAAAATTGTGAGCATATATATATATATATATATATATATATATATATATATATATATATATATATATATATATATATACACTACCGTTCAAAAGTTTGGGGTCACCCAGACAATTATTTTGTGTTTTCCATGAAAAGTCACCCTTATTTACCACCATGAGTTGTAAAATGAATAGAAAATATAGTCAAGACATTGACAAGGTTAGAAATAATGATTTGTATTTGAAATAATAATTTTTTCCTTCAAACTTTGCTTTCGTCAAAGAATCCTCCATTTGCAGCAAATACAGCATTGCAGACCTAACATGATTGCACAAGGGTTTTCTAATCATCCATTAGCCTTCTGACACAATGAGCAAACACATTGTACCATTAGAACACTGGAGTGATAGTTGCTGAAAATGGGCCTCTATACACATATCTAGATATTGCACCAAAAACCAGACATTTGCAGCTAGAACAGTCATTTACCACATTAGCAATGTATAGAGTGTATTTCTGATTAGTTTAAAGTTATCTTCATTGACAAAAAGTGCTTTTCTTTCAAAAATGAGGAAATTTCTAAGTGACCCCAAACTTTTGAACGGTAGTGTATATATATATATATATATATATATATATATATATATATATATATATATATACTGTATATATATATATATATGTAGTCATGTGAAAAAATTAGGACACCCCGTTAGATATTCAGTTCTTCATTAAGAAATGTTCACATATCTATGTCTAACCTTGTTTTTGTTTTTATTTGCATTTTTTAACAATTTTAAGTGGGAATGAATGTGGGGGTGTCCTAATTTATTCCTCACTATTTGTTCAGAATTACATTTTACAGAAAATTTGAAAAAAGTCTTTAATTCATTTTTAATTGTTGTATTACATGAATCTCCCAGTATTTTTAACATTTATATTAAATACCCATATGTCCAAATATGTTAAAAAAAACCACATGCTTATACAGGGTGTTCTAATTTTTTCACATGACTGTATATGCTGGCCGTGCTGGCAGAATGAGTCACAATGAGGAAATTTTCAAAACTGAGGTATTATTATTTTCATATTCTGTATTGAAAGACCTTCAAAATGATATGTAATTTGTAGGAATTGGGCAAAAACTGACTAGCAACAAGCCAATTTTGTTTATGTCTTGGCTGGTTTGAAAACTCACATTCGATTGGTCCTGAGTTACGTCTTCCGGAATTCAATGTGTATTTTTAGAAAGTAGGAGTTCCAATCAAAGTCCCGGTTTTTCTGGGACTTGCTGCCAGCGAGCAAAGAAATACTGACTTGACTTCTAGTGCCTGTACCTCGTGCCTGTGTGCATTCTGACTCATTTTGCCAGCATGGGTCACACACACACACACACACACTGTGTGTGTGTGTGTGGGGGGGGGACCTGGCATCCTGGCAGAACTAAAAACAATATCTGTCACAGGTCTGTGGTGGACCACTCCTAGTTACACGGGGTGAGACTGGACATTCTGGCAGATAAGCACATCTGTCGCAAGGTCTGTGGTGGACTTTTGCCAGTCGGTGCATTGTGACATGAACTACACAAAGAGCAGAGATAAACAAACCTATCATCTGGTCAGTCACTGCAACAGATACTGGAGTCAGTTTGTCTTGGCCTGTCCTTGCCACTGGTAATACCTCTATCTGCCAAGAATGTGCCTCTAGTGATGTGTGTGTATATATATATATATATATATACAGTATATATATACGTATATATATATATATATATATTTTTTTTTTTTTTTTTTTTTTTTTTTAACTAATTGATTTTTAGCTCATTCCGGTGAAGCCAAAAAGAACTAATGCAATGATGTGGAGTCCGTCATCCATCTGTCCGTCTATCAGTCCACATTTCACTGGAATGTGGACAGCATTTGCCCTAATGATCACCAAACTCACGCATGATGATCCTTAGGTGGGTGTACATCCAAGTTGTGCTCAAGGTCATTGTCAAAGGTTACAAGATGTGAGCACTTCTTTGATTTAAAAAAAAAAATCAGTATTCTTCAGAGGCAATTGCCCTAATTCTTAACAAATTCATTCACAATGACTATCAGGTGGGTCTGCATCAAGGTTTTGCTCCAGGTCAAGGTCAACAGTCAGAAGATCTCAGCATTTATATGATTTTATGAAAATTGTTACTCTTCCAAGGCAATTGCCCTAATGCTCAACAAACATACACACAGTGATCCCCAGCTTTATCTGCATCCAGGTTGTGGTCAAGGTCAAGGTCATTGTCAAAGGTCAGGAGATCTAGGCATTTATGATTTCACAGAAATCGTAACTCCTCCTAGGCAGTTTCCTCAATGTTCAGCAAACTCATGCACAGTGATCCTAAGGTGAGACGGCATCTACGCCATGCTCAAGGTCAAGGTCAGTAGTCAGGAGATTTGAGCAGTCTCAAGGTGATTTTTTTTATGCCAGAATGAGCTAATCCATTGACGGTCTGGTTTTATATTACATTCTTCATCTTCACCTCTAGATGAGGATATTAGTGGAACTTGTCCAGTATCGTCGGGCGGTGGAAGGAATACTTCGAGGATCTCCTCAATCCCACTGATACGCCTTCCACAGAGGAAGCAGGGTTTGGGGACGAGGGGGATGACTCGCCTATCACAGGGGCTGAGGTCGCCAAGGTGGTTAAAAATCTCCTTGGTGGCCGGGCCCCAGGGGTGGACGAGATTCGCCCTGAGTACCTCAAGGCCCTGGATGTTGTTGGGTTGTCATGGTTGACACGCCTCTGCAACATTGCGTGGAGGTCGGGGGCAGTGCCTTTGGCATGGCAAACCGGGGTGGTGGTTCCTCTCTTCAAAAAAGGGGACCGGAGGGTGTGCTCCAACTTTAGAGGGATCACACTCCTCAGCCTCCCTGGGAAGGTCTATGCCAAGGTACTGGAGAGGAGAGTCCGGCCGTTGGTCGAAATTCGGATTCAGGAGGAGCAATGTGGTTTTCGTCCTGGCCGTGGCACATCGGACCAGCTCTTTACCCTCTCGAGAATTCTTGAGGGTTCGTGGGAGTTTGCCCAACCAGTTTACATGTGTTTTGTGGACTTGGAGAAGGCATTTGACCGCGTCCCTCGTGGATTTTTGTGGGGGGTGCTTCAGGAGTATGGGGTATCGGGCTTGTTGTTACGAGCTATTCGGTCTCTGTACGACCGTTGTGAGAGTTTGGTTCGTATTGCCAACACTCGGTCGGAGTCATTCCCAGTGAGAGTTGGACTCCGCCAGGGCTGCCCTTTGTCACCGATCCTGTTCATAATTTTTATGGACAGGATTTCTAGGCGCAGCCAGGGAATGGAGGGTGTCATGCTTGTCATCCTCTCCTCCTCTGGTGTGCTCTCTCTGTCAGATGTTTAGCTACACCTCTGCCTCTTTTAGTGATAACGGTAAATGTAATAAATGTTGTCTTTTTGAGGCGCTCGAGGCGAGGTTGTCTGATTTGGAATCCCGGCTCCGCTGCATTGAAACACCGTCTGCGCCAGTTAATCTCGACGGACGCCCATTAGCTGCAGCGGAGCTAGCTAGCTTAGCCCCCCCTGTCAGCGGTTCCCCGGCTCTCCTCAGCAGCGAGGAGACTGGGTGGGTGACGGTGAGAAGGAAGCCTAGTCGCAAAGCCCCGGTTCACCACCAACCTGTTCACGTTTCTAATCATTTTTCCCCGCTCAGCGACACACCCGCTGAGGAAAAAACTCTGATCATTGGCGACTCTGTAGTCAGAAACGTGAACCTAGAGACTCCATCGGCCATAGTCACATGCATTCCTGGGGCCAGAGCAGGCGACATCGAGTCAAATTTGAAAATGCTGGCTAAAAGTAACTGTAAATATTCCACAATTGTTATTCACGCCGGCATTAATGACATCCGTCTCCGGCAGTCGGAAGTCACGAAACTTAATATAGAATCGGTGTGTGACTTTGCCAAAACGATGTCTGCCACCGTAGTATTCTCTGGGCCCCTCCCCAATCTGACCAGTGATGACATGTTTAGTCGCTCGTCATCCTTGAACCGCTGGCTGTCTGTGTGGTGTCCTGCAAATGACGTGGGCTACATTGACAATTGGAGCTCATTTTGGGGAAAACCTGGTCTTATGAGACGAGACAGCATTCATCCCACTTTGGATGGTGCTTCTCATTTATCTAACAATCTGGCATCTTTTTTATCCAAATTTCCAAAACCATGACTACTCAGAGTTGGGACCAGGAAGCAGAGTCGCAGTCTTACACGCCTCTCTGCAGCTCCTCTTCATCCGCCACCCCTCAGCTTAGCCCCTGTCTTCCCCATCAGAGAATCGTTGTCTGCTCCCTCCAAAGTAAATAAAAATATAATGTGTAAGCATCCCAAAGTGATTAAGCAAAATATTGGTAAAACTCAAATTAAACATAAAGCCTCTAAATTGAATGATTTAGCCTCTGTTCCTCCTCATAATTTAAAAATTAAATGTGGTTTATTAAATATTAGGTCTCTAACTCCCAAGTCTCTGTTAGTCCATGATCTGTTAATTGATCATCAGATTGATTTAATTTCCCTTACAGAGACTTGGTTAGGGCAAGAGGATTATGTTGGTTTAAATGAATCAACTCCCTCTGGTTATTTAAACTGTCAAAATCCCAGAAGTTCTGGTCGTGGAGGAGGAGTAGCATCAATTTACCATTCCAAATTACTAGTTAATGTAAAGCAAAAAACATGTTATAATTCCTTTGAGGGCCTGGTCCTCAGTGTTGGGCACTTTAGCAATTCCAGGTTAAACCCAATTTTATTTGCCATAGTTTATTGTCCCCCATCAACCTATTCAGAATTTTTATCCGAATTTGCTGATTTCTTAGCTGATTTAGTGCTGAAATCTGATAGAATAATTATAGTAGGGGACTTTAATATACATGTGGATGTAGATAGTGACTGCCTTAATGTGGCTTTTAATTCAATATTAGACTCGATTGGGTTTTCTCAGAAAGTAGGAAATTCTACTCATTACCTCCACCATACATTGGACCTTGTTCTGACATATGGCATAGAAATAGAAAATCTTGTAGTGTCTCCTCATAACCCTGTACTGTCAGACCATTGTCTGTTAACCTTTGATTTTACTATTTCTGACTATTTGGCTCCTAAAGAAAAATATTATCACAGTAGATGCCTCTCAGATGATGCTGTTTCCAAATTTATGCAGATTGTTTCCTCTATGCCATGTGTCAACACAACGGAAATAAGCTATAGACAGCTTGCTCCTTCTGTAATTGATAACATGGTGGATAGTGTTTCAGCTTCTCTGCATCAGGCTCTAGACTTGGTGGCCCCCTTAAAAAAGAAAAAGTCTAATCAGAGATTTTTAACTCCTTGGTTCAACACCGAAACTTGTAGCTTAAAACAGAAGACTCGTCAATTAGAAAGAAAATGGTGCTCTACTAATTTAGATGAAATCTATTTAGCTTGGAGAAATCATCTTTTAATTTATAAAAAATCTCTTAGAAAAGCTAGAACGAGTTATTACTCTGCATTAATAGAAGAGAACAAGAATAATCCCAGGTTTCTTTTCAGTACTGTAGCCAGGTTGACAAAGAGTCAGGACTCTGTCAATCCTAGCATCCCCTTAGAGCTTACTAGTCAGGACTTTATGAACTTTTTCAATAATAAAATTTCATCCATCAGAGATAAAATCAATCAGATTCTTCCCACAGTTAACTTAAATACTGTAACTACTACAACTCCTTCTATTGATGTCTGTCTTGATGAGTTTACTCCAATCGACCTTTGTGAGTTAGACAAAATAGTTTCCTCATCCAAACCTTCAACTTGTCTTTTAGACCCTATTCCTACCAGGTTATTTAAAGAAGTCTTCCCACTTATTGGTAGCTTTATTCTTCATATAATCAATTCTTCATTAACTTTAGGCCATGTACCGCAGGCTTTTAAAACGGCTGTAATTAAACCCTTACTCAAAAAGCCAACGCTAGATCCAGGAGCTTTAGCTAACTATAGACCAATCTCTAATCTCCCTTTCATTTCAAAAATCTTAGAAAGAGTTGTTGCTACGCAATTATTTGACCACCTGCAGGGAAATGGTTTACTTGAGGAGTTTCAATCTGGGTTTAGAATCCATCATAGTACTGAAACAGCCTTAGCGAAGGTCACTAACGACCTCCTCATTGCATCTGATAATGGACTAGTTTCTGTACTTGTCCTTTTAGATCTTAGTGCAGCTTTTGATATTATTGATCATAATATTCTACTTGATAGATTAGAACACTATGTTGGACTTAATGGAACTTCGTTGCAGTGGTTTAGATCTTATTTATCTGATAGGTTCCAGTTTGTTCATGTAAATGATGAGTTTTCTCTCAGCTCAAAGCTTAGTCATGGAGTTCCACAGGGATCTGTGCTTGGCCCTACTCTTTTTAGTTTATATATGCTTCCGTTAGGCAACATTATTAGAAAGCACTGTATACATTTTCACTGTTATGCAGATGACACACAATTATACCTGTCAATGAAGCCAGATGATACTAATCAATTAGCCAAGTTAGAAGCCTGTCTTAAGGAAATCAAAGCTTGGATGACTTGTAATTTCCTGCTATTAAATTCAGATAAGACTGAAGTCATTCTTGTTGGTCCAAAAAACCTTAGAAATTCCTTTCCAAATCAAACTTTCAGTTTGGATGCAGTTACTCTTTCTCTTAATAGCTCTGTGAGGAACCTTGGAGTTATTTTTGATCAGGATTTGTCCTTCAATTCACATATTAAATTTGTTTCTAAGACTGCCTTCTATCATTTGCGTAATATTGCCAAGATTAGGAACATCTTGTCTCAGAGTGATGCTGAGAAGCTGATCCACGCTTTTGTTAGCTCGAGATTAGATTATTGTAATTCTTTATTATCAGGCTGTCCTAAAACATCTTTAAAAAGTCTTCAGCTGATCCAAAATGCTGCAGCAAGAGTTTTAACAGGTACTAGAAAGAGAGATCATATCTCTCCGGTTCTGGCCTCCCTTCATTGGCTTCCCATAGAGTTTAGAATTAAGTTTAAAATCCTTCTTCTTACTTACAAAGCTCTAAACAATCAGGCTCCTTTTTATTTAAAAGATCTGATACTACCATATCATCCTAACAGAGCACTACGCTCCCAAAATGCAGGTTTACTTGTAATACCTAGAATCTCCAAAAGTACAATGGGAGGCAGAGCCTTCAGTTATCAAGCTCCTCTCCTGTGGAATCAGCTGCCAATCTGGATTCGGGAGTCAGACTCGATCTCTGTTTTTAAGAATAGGGCTAAAACCTACCTTTTTGATATAGCCTACAATTAGGGAGGGATCATGTGTTTCTGAACCCTCCCTTAGTTATGCTGCTAATAGGTTTAGTCAGCCGGGGGACCTCCAGTAATGCACTGGGCCTCACTCCTTTCCTCACTCTCTATGAAATATTTTTTTTTTTTTGCTGGTCATTAACATTTGTTTGTTCTCTCCCATAGATTGAGTCCCCATCGTGCCGTTTGCTCTCTACATGTCTGTTCTTTTCTTCTTCTCTGTCCCCTCACCCCCCAGCCAGTCGCAGCAGATGACTGCCCCTCCCTGAGCCTGGTTCTGCTGGAGGTTTCTTCCTGTTAAAAGGGAGTTTTTCCTCTCCACCGTCACCAAGTGCTTGCTCACAGGGGATCGCCTGATTGCTGGGGTCTTTCTGCAACTGTGGGGGTCCTCCCTACAGTTGATAGTGCTATGAGATGACTGTTGTTGTGAAATGGCGCTATATAAATAAAGTTGAATTGAATTGAATTGAATGCTTGGTGACCACAGGATCTCATCTCTGTTGTTTGCAGATGATGTTGTCCTGTTGGCTTCATCCAGCAATGACCTACAGCTCTTGCTGGGACGGTTTGCTGCTGAGTGTGAAGCGGCTGGGATGAGAATCAGCACCTCCAAGTCCGAGTCCATGGTCCTCAGCCGGAAAAAGGTGGATTGTCCTCTCCGGGTTGGGGACAGGCTCCTGCCCCAAGTGGAGGAGTTTAAGTATCTTGGGGTCTTGTTCACGAGTGTGGGGAAAATGGAGCGAGAGATCGACAGACGGATTGGAGCAGCATCTGCAGTGATGCGGACGTTGTACCGGTCTGTTGTGGTGAAGAGGGAGCTTAGTTCTAAGGCAAAGCTGTCGATTTACCAGTCAATCTACGTTCCTACTCTCACCTATGGTCACGAGCTTTGGGTAATGACCGAAAGAACGAGATCGTGGATACAAGCGGCTGAAATGAGCTTTCTCCGTAGGATTGCTGGACTCACCCTTCAGAGATAGGGTGAGGAGCTCAGTCATCCGGGAGAGGCTCAGAGTAGAACCGCTGCTCCTCCACATTGAAAGGAGTCAGTTGAGGTGGTATGGGCATCTGATTAGGATGCCTCCTGGACGCCTCCCACTTGAGGTGTTTCAGGCACGTCCCACTGGGAGGAGACCCCGGGGCAGACCCAGGACTCGGTGGAGAGACTATGTCTCCCAGCTGGTCTGGGAACGCCTTGGTATCCCCTCTGAAGAGCTGGAGCAGGTGGCTGGGGAGAGGGAAGTCTGGGCTTCTCTGCTTGAACTGCTGCCTCCGCGACCCGGACCTCCGGAAAAGCGGTAGAAGATGGATGGATGGATGTCCAGTTTGACAGTGGCAGGATTATTTCTAAACATGCACCAGACGTTGTATTGTGTGTGATTAAATCCTTGAAACCTGTAACATTTTTAAAACCCATTTTTCCAAGTACACAATGACAAAGTCAGCATTTATTAAATATTTGTAATCTTTGCTTTCATTTATTGATTTTCTCTGAAACCTGTCCAATTTTTCCTTTAAAATATGTTGTCTTGCGATACACAGCAATTTTCTCACAAGAAAGCTGTAAGTAGATCAGCATTTATGCGGACAAAACAGGAAGAGGATGCCTGTTGTGAGGTGAGCTGTGGTGAGATGGAGGAAATGGGAGCTGCTGCCTTCTATTACGTTACTGAAAGGAAGACATTGTCCAAGTCATAATCTTGATGTTGCAGTCCTTGAAGTCACGTGTCTGGCAACAAATAAAACAAATGTGTTTGTTTTTTTGTGAACTAGAACAATTTGAAAATTGTATTTGGTCACTGCTGCAACAGTCTAATATTGGATGAATGAAGACACAACATACAATTAGATCAAATAAAAAACTGTTTCTTTGATGGAACAAACTCCTTGTTATAAAAGTGATATTCTAAAAGTAACAAATGGTACGCTTCTACACTGATTTCCACATTTTCTTCCTCTTAATCTCTGTAGGGCAGTGGTGCACATTCAAGTCAATGATGTGAATGAGTTTGCCCCAGTGTTTCGGGAGCCCCAGTACAAAGCAGCAGTGACTGAGGGCAAGATTTACGACAACATTCTGCAAGTGGAGGCCACTGACCAGGACTGCTCCCCACAGTACAGCCAGATCTGTAACTACCAGATCACCACCACCAATACACCCTTTGCTATAGATCGCAATGGTGAGTATGACAACGACACACAAACAAGGGAAACGGTTTGAGGTTTCCAAGTGCTTTGCTGTTTTGAGGTGCTGTCACTTAAATTTGTTGTGTACCCATTTACTCTCCACCTGCCTGATCTTAGCGTTCTGCTTCAGCTGCTGCAATGATTTCCCACAAGTCTAAGAAGGCCTTGTAAATATAAGTTTTTGCCTCTCCGTTTTTCATCTTTACAGAAAAAAACATTATGTAACGCATGCCACTTGTGATCAGAAAATCCCATCCATCCAACACTTGCATTGCACGTCCACAGGTGGAGAAGTGACACACATTCACACCCTCCGTGCCTCCATAGACTTTGGTGGCGCATCCCAATACTCTGACAGATGTCTCTCCCTCGGGCCAAAATGCAGTCTTTGCTCTTTTCAAGGACAAAGTCAAGCTTTGCCCGGAGAGCCATCATTCTCCACAAATCAGATCATATAAGTCTGTACACACAAACATAAAAAAATAAAGAACACAAAACAGACAAACACAGAGAAAAATCTTTGGATGTTCTTAAATAATGTCAAACATGCACTTGACTTTGCTGTTACCTCTTGCACTTTGTGTGATTCAGAATTATTAAATATCATTATACATTTAAACATTTTAGTTTTTATTACCATTTAGCCCTACTGAGTTTTTCATGTGTCCCAGGCTTTAGATTTTAGAATTTTAGACTTCTCCATAGGGAAATTCCTTTTCACAGCACCGTACTCACTTGACCAGCAATGAACACGGCATACATTTAACAAGGATGCAGACACATAACAACAACATTCACATCTCAGCGAGGCTTGTATTTTTATATGGCTGTGGCTGTATGGCCCAGACTTTGGCTGAAGCGGATCCTTCTGTACCTCAAAAGTCCTGTACCTGCACCTTGAGGGCAGGAGGTACTTATTAAGTGGGTGTATGGAGTTCTTTTTTATTAATATTGCAATGTGTGTAATGGCTTTGTAATTCAGTTCAGAGAGGTTGGATGTGGGAAGACCTATAATTTTTGATGCAGTATTGGAGACTCGTGTAAGTTTGGCCTGATTCTTAATAGAAGACATGTTTTAGAAGTAAGTGGAGTAGTACAACAGAAAGGGTTGGATGATGCTCTGATGCAGCCTCAGTAGGAGATGGGGGGGGGGCAACATAGAGTCCTCTAAGTTTGCGAATGGCTGCAAGTCTGTGGTGGCTTCTTTTGTATATACAGTGGTGTGAAAAAGTGTTTGCCCCCTTCCTGATTTTTAATGTTTTTGTGTGTTTGTCACACTTAAACATTTCAGATCATCAAACAAATTTAAATATTAGACCCTCACCACTGGTGATATTAGACAAAGATAACACACGTAAACACAAAATGCAGTTTTTAAATGAAGGTGTTCATTATTAAGGGGGGAAAAAAATCCAAACCTACGTGGCTCTGTGTGAAAAAGGGATTGCCCCCTAAACCTAATAACCAGTTGAACCACCCTTAGCAGCAACACCTGCAATCAGGCATTTGCGATAACTGACAATGAGTCATTTACAGTGCTGTGGAGGAATTTTGGCCCACTCATCTTTGCAGAATTGTTGTAATTGAGCGACATTGGAGGGTTTTCGAGCATGAACCGCCTTTTTAAGGTCATGCCACAGCATCTTAATTGGATTCAGGTCAGGACTTTGACTAGGCCACTCCAAAGTCTTCATTTTTTTTTTTTAAGCCCTTCAGAGGTGGACTTGCTGGTGTGTTTTGGATCATTGTCCTGCTGCAGAACCCAAGTGCGCTTCAACTTGAGGTCATGAACAGATGGCCAGACATTCTCCTTAGTTATGCTGCTAATAGGTTTAGTCAGCCGGGGGACCTCCAGTAATGCACTGGGCCTCACTCCTTTCCTCACTCTCTATGAAATATTTTTTTTTTGCTGGTCATTAACATTTGTTTGTTCTCTCCCATAGATTGAGTCCCCATCGTGCTGTTTGCTCTCTACATGTCTGTTCTTTTCTTCTTCTCTATCCCCTCACCCCCCAGCCAGTCGCAGCAGATGACTGCCCCTCCCTGAGCCTGGTTCTGCTGGAGGTTTCTTCCTGTTAAAAGGGAGTTTTTCCTCTCCACCGTCGCCAAGTGCTTGCTCACAGGGGATCGCCTGATTGCTGGGGTCTTTCTGCAACTGTGGGGGTCCTCCCTACAGTTGATAGTGCTATGAGATGACTGTTGTTGTGAAATGGCGCTATATAAATAAAGTTGAATTGAATTGAATTGAATTGACTTTTTGGTAGACAGCAGAATTCATGATTCCATTTACCACAGCAAGTCTTCCAGGTCCTGAAGCAGCAAAACAGCCCCAGATCATCACACTACCACCACCATATTTTACTTTTGGTATGATGTTCCTTTTCTGAAATGCTGTGTTACTTTTACACCGGATGTAATGGGACACAGACCTTCCAAAAAGTTCAACTTTTGTCAGTCCACAGAGTATTTTCCCAAAAGTCTTGGGAATCATCAAGATGTTTTCTAGCAAAACTGAGATGAGCCTTTATGTTCTTTTTGCTCAGCTGTCATGATTCCTCGTGTGCCATTACGCGGCGCACAAGGGGGGGAATAAAAAACCCAATCGCTGGAGTAGAACATGCCATTTATTAACATAAACCACAACACAATAACAAGTCCAGTTGACCACAAAAATACAGAGAGTTGTAAATGATGAGATTAAGGCCACCAGACATGCAGGGTGCCTGCTGGATGCTCTACAGCCCGGTGAAGGGAATGCCTAGTGCGGCAGAGCTTCTGTCGGCACAGGGAGAAAGGCAAATATGAAACTTACGGGACTGAAGTGATCCGGGGCTATGCCTCCCGGATGCTCTACAGCCCGGTGAAGGGAATGCCTAGTGCCGCAGAGCTGCTGTCGACACAAGGAGAAAGGCAAACATGAAACTTAGGGGACTGGAGCGATCCGGGCTGTCCATGCAGTCAGGAGGATGAGGAAGAAATGAGATGAGTCAGCCGTAACACCAAGGGATTAACCGAACTTAAAGTGACTGGCTGAATAACATGTCAGTGGTGAGAACCCAAACGTGGAGAACTAGCTGCCGCGTATGGAGGTGAATGCTCCAACAATCTCTTTCCACAAACACAGCGAATAAATAATTCTGATGCAAACGAGGAAAGAGATTGCCAGTGTGAGGAAGCGTGGGCTGAACATAACTGAACCTGGTGTGTGAGAGAGCGTGTATGAGCGTGTGAATGGGAATGAATGGAGTGTGTGCATGTGTGTGTATGTGTGTGAACAACCGTAATGAAGCACAGCTGATGGCACTTGACAGGAGGAGGGGGCGTGCCCGAGATGTCAGGGAGCAAAGGACCCAAACAGCTCCCTGATGCGCCTGATGGGAAAAAGGGCAGGAAATAACAATAAGTCAGAACTGGGTTTGGAACAATCAAACCCAGTTTCATGACATCAGCAGTGGTTTTCGTCTTGGAATTCTGCCATGCAGGCCATTTTTGCCCAGTCTTTTTCTTATGGTGGAGTCATGAACACTGTGGGCAGGCCCAACACTCTTTTGTGACCTCTCGGATGAGTCGTTGCTGCGCTCTTGGGGTCATTTTGGTCGGCCGGCCACTCCTGGGAAGGTTCACCACTGTTCCATGTTTTTGCCATTTGTGGATAATTGCTCTCACTGTGGTTTGCTGAAGTCCCAAAGCTTTAGAAATAGTTTTATAACCTTTTCCAGATTACCAGATCTCAATTACGTTATTTCTTATTTGTCCATGAATTTCTTTGGATCGCAGCATGATGTCTAGCTTTTGTGGATCTTTTGATCTACTTCACTTTGTCAGGAGGGTCCTGTTTAAGTGATTTGTTGGTTGAGAACAGGTGTGGCAGTAATCAGGCCTGGGTGTGGCTAGAGACATTGAACTCAGCTTTCCAAAGATGAGATCAACCACAATTAATTTATATTTTAACGGCGGGGGGGGGGGGGGTGTCACTTTTTCACACAGGGTCATGCAGGTTTGGATTTTTTTTTAACCCTTAATAATAAACACCTTCATTTAAAAACTGCATTTTCTGTTTACTTGTGTTTTCTTTGTCTAATATTTAAATTTGTTTGATGATTTTAACTGTGACAAATATACAAAAAAATGAGAAATCAGGAAGGGGCAAACACTTCTTTACACCACTGTATCAGTAACGTGTTGGTTGAAAGTGAGTGAATCGTCCAGTGTTACCCAGAGGTATTTAAAGCAGTCTATTATTTCAACAGTTTGTTTATGAATTACAGTGGGGTTCTGGTGTGTGTGGGGGGGAGGGGGGGTGAACACTAGTTAATTTATTTTGATGACATTGAGGTGTAGATAGTAATAATAGTAGTTTCTTTTGTTAGAATCATCTCTAAATAGTTAATATATTTTTTAGATGTTTTAAAATCTCACTGGGTCAGTTAGTGTTTGATCTATTACTACAACACACTGTTCACTTCTACCCTATGCTTGCTGTAGCTTGTCATGGTTAGACAGGTTACAGAATTACATCTGACACTTTGCTGCTAATGTGGCTTGAAAGACACAGAAGAGAGGGACATCATTGTTTTGCTTTTGCAAACCACTAACAGTTTCCTGATTGCTGAGTTGTTGCAGTAAAAAAAAAGCTGACTGAGTGAGGTTTGGGCCAAAATGCTGTGGATGATACAGGAAAGAGGCTGCAGCTTGTGCACTCATACTGCATTTGAAGGGGTCCTGCTTACCATTGACTGCTGAGGAAAAGGTTTTAAGCTCTTGAAGTCAAGAGCATCTAAGGGATGGAGGATAAAGATCGAGGCAGAAGAGCAGAGGCTGGCTCTGAGAAGGAGTGTAAAAGTGGTAAGAAAGGATCAAAGATAGAAACAGATGGTAAACTATTGAAAGATGACACTAGTAAGGGTGGTGATTTTTTTCTAATTCATGTCATTGAAAATAAGAGATATTGCCTGTGTTTCCTAGGTCCAACACAGCTTATTCCTTTGTGTGTTGTTAGCAAGACTAATTAGGTGCCACAACAACAACATAAAAAGGAGGTCTGTCTTGGTAGGGTGCAATGCTTCATGTACCACTGAGGCAAGAAAATGTAATACAGGTCACAGCTGGATTAATAGAGCTGTGAAATTCGATGTTTATCAGACCCTAAAACACTGCAGTGTGGCCTACAATGAAAGATTTTGGAACGCTGGTATGCTACTACTGCTGTAATCATTTTAACATTCGTCACTTCAAGGTGAACAGTACATACAGTATTTATTCTACCTACTTCAAGTATTGCTATATTGCACAAAGGGAGATTGCACTGCATTTCAGCAACATTTAAGCAAGGTTTTGTGAAACTGTTTTAAGTATGACAAGAGCTTTGAACTAAATGGTAACAGCAGCATGAGGCCTTTAGATCAATTGCAGTTTTAGAAGATGAAAGCTTAGGTTTAACCATAGTTCCTGTGAGGCTATTGAGCTATTTTTTTTTCTACAAATACTACAGATGTGGTGCTGTTTCACTAAAATCCCTATATGGCATCTGTATGGGCCCCTTGACACAGCATGGAGATCATTGGGAGACCATTGAGAGATGTCTAGCCTGATCTCTCAATGATCTCTGTCTGTGTAAATGTTTGGGAGATCGTTATAATATTATTATAATCTTCGTCCCTCCCGCCAGGGGGGGACTGGGACTGAGAGCCCAAAACCTTGGCAAACCCCCACAAGACGGGAGACACCCTCGGTTGGCAAAAACAATGGGAGAGTGGAGCACTTCACCTCCCTACGGGCTGTTAATGATCCTTCCATTTTATGAAAGTTTACACAGGCATCATCCTCTTTTCCTGAAGTCTCAAACCCGTTCATGTCTGTGTTGCATCTGTGCACACTATATTAAACCATTCTGCTCAATTTTTCAGCCCAGCATTATCTCTTACCCGTTTGTTCTCTCTAAAATAACTACCTAGGCATAAACTGTGATTGATGTCTTCCTTATTATCAAGCAGCATTAACTATTGTGTGCATTTTCACTCACATGCACAGACTTTGGCCAGTGCAAAACCCATCTTAACAAGCCATCATGATCAGAGTTCACTTTAGATAATGCACCTTTGTGCATTAAAATGATGACCAGGAGTGCTTTGGATTGGATTATCTAAAACACACCTCTGAATAATCAGACCAGCCTCTTTTATGCTTTGTGCCCAGTGGAAAATTTGTTTTTGCGTAGCTGTGATAAGGAAATGAACTTGGAAACACCCATAAATGCATCCTGCGTCAGTGGGATCTGATTATGGACCGCATCCTTGTAATATGACCCAATATATTTAATGTTCAAACTGGTAAACTATTGTTTGGTTGTTTTTTTTTCCAAATATTCACTCTTTTTGAATTTGATGCCTGCAGCACATTCTAAAAAAGCTGGGACAGGGCCATGTTTACCACTGTGTTACATCACATTTCCTTTTAACAACACTCATTGACCATTTAGGAACTGAGGACAATAATTGTTGAAGTTTTGTAAGTAGAATTATTTCCCATACTTGTTTGATGTACGACTTCAGTTGCTCAACAGTTCAGGGTCTCTGTTGACATACTTTGCACTTCATAATGCACAACATAATTTCAGTGGGAGACAGGTCTGGACTACAGGCAGGATAGTCTAGTACCCACACTCTTTCACTACGAAACCCCGCTGTTTTAACACATGCAGAATGTGGCTTAGCATTGTCTTGCTGAAATAAGCTGGGACATCCCTGAAAAAGATGTTGCTTGGATGTCAGCAGATGTTGGTCCAAAACCTGCATGTACCATTCAGCATTAATGGTGCCTTCACAGATGTGCAAATTACCCATGTCATGGGCACGAATGGACCCCCATACCATCTGGATGGTCCTTTTCCTCTTCACCCCAGAGGACATGATGTCCATGATT
Organism: Pholidichthys leucotaenia; assembly: GCA_020510985.1. Lineage (NCBI taxonomy): Eukaryota > Metazoa > Chordata > Actinopteri > Cichliformes > Pholidichthyidae > Pholidichthys > Pholidichthys leucotaenia. The sequence goes on along the minus strand of CM035847.1, from coordinate 111,983,077 downwards.
TCCAAAAACAATTTGAAATGTGGACTTTTCAGACCACTGCACACTGTTCCACTTTGCTTCAGTCCATCTCAGATGAGCTTGGGCCCAGCGCAACCTGGGTGTTGTTGATATATGGCTTTTGCATTGCATGATTTGCACTTGTAGATGTAGCAACGAACTGTGTTAACTGACAATGGTTTTCCAAAGTGTTCTTGAGCTCACGTGGTAATATCCTTTACAGAATGATGTCATTTTTTAGTGCAGTACAGTGAGGAATCGAAGGTCAGACATTCAGTGTTTGCTTTCGACCTTGCCGCATACATGCAGAAAACTTTTGATGATATTATGGACTATAAATGAAGAATCCCTACATTTCTTGCAATTGTACATTGAGAAACATTGTTCTTAAACTGTTGGACTATTTGCCCATGCAGTTGTTCACAAAGTGGTGACCCTTGCCCCATCCTTGCTTGTGAACAACCAAGCCTTTCGGGGATGCTCCTTTTATACCCAATCATGACACTCACCTACAGTATTTCCAATTAACCTGTTCACCTGTGGAATGTTCACAAAGATGTTTTTTGAGCATTCCTCAACTTTCCCAGTCTTTTCTTGCCTTTCCCAGCTTTTTTGGAACGTGTTGCAGACATCAAATTCAAAATGAGTGAATATTTGCAACAAAACAATCAAGTTTATCAGTTTGAACCTTAAATATTTTGCCTTTGTTGTGTATTTGGTTGAATATAGATTGAAAAGGATTATCCATCCATCCACATTGCATGAGAATCTTTTATAAGCCTTCTAAATAATTGCCCCTTCTCATCAAACTCACACATAATGACTAACAGGTGGGTCTGCATACAGGCTGGCCCAAAGTCAAGATCAGGGCCAAGGCCAACATTCTGTATGCAATTTAAAAATAATAATAGAAAATACTGCTCCTTTAAGGCAATTGCCCAGATGTTCACAAAAACTCACACTATGTTCACCACATGGGTCAAGGTCAAATGTCACAAGCTATGAATGCATGTAAATTCAACTTTCAATAGGTCTAGGCTATTGTATATAATCAAAATAATACCAATACTTATATAGTAAATGTATACTCTGAACTAAAATATGTATGTTTAACTCAAATGTAAGCATTTTTACAATGATTTAACAAAAAACCAAAACACAGAGACACAGTGACACAGAGACTAAAAGTTGAAAAGTCTTATTTAATTTCCTGGCAATCTGAAAGGAAGATATATTGGCGCAGCCCTTTAAACAAAGATAAATGAGAATAACAGTGGAAAGATAAAATATGCTCTGTGATAAATCTAGATCATGATTACTAAAATATGCTGAAAATAAATGCACAAAGAGAGAAAGTGAGATTTGTTATTTGCTGCTGTGTGTTTATGCAGCTTTGATAGAGAGGCAAAAAGACCAAGTGAGGTGGAGGGTAAAGCAGTCATTTATTAGCCGGCCACCCTTACCAGCAGTCGCAGCACGCACAAGCTGCTGACATGGACAAGTTGATGTTGTAATTGAAGGAGCAGGAATAGAAACCTCTGCCATGCAGAAAGGTGGGAGTGTGTAAGTGCACCCTGCACACTTGTTTGTGAGAAGGGAATAAAGAGGCAGGGTGCAGCACAACAGATGAGGCAGCACACAGTAAAATGGGATGAGGCTGCAAAACAGCAAGACAATAACATGCTCAAGAAGGGAATGGGGAGGTTGGCCCGGGCAGAGGGAGGGAAGGAGGAGTTCTTAACAAGCGGAGGGGGGAGACAGAGAATGGGTGATGAGGAGGACAGGAATGCCAGCAATGAGATCCTGATATGAATTACAGCTAATCCTCCTACTCACAGTTAAATTCAAATATACCACATTATCAACATTCAGCTTCCCCCACACTCCTCTCACCACAATATGAAAACCTCAAGAAGCAACAAAACTGTAGTACAAGTCTCAGTATCTCATTCCAGCAACGTTTTTGCCTTTACCCAATAAGGGCCAATTTCAGTGCACTTTACACTCTACAAGTGCTGTCCATCAGGGACCCCCTCCCTGCCCTGACCTCACTACTTGCTTAGCATTGTCATTTGTCTTTAGTGGAAGACTCATCAAGTATTAACTGACACATTAGGACTACACAAGTTCCCTTCATGCACTCTGCTCAGCGTAAGAAAAGATGCTGTCTCGGAAAATGGGTCGTGGTTACCAGCGAGTCTTGGGCCTCTTAAGGGTCTCGTGTTTTATATACTGAAGGTCATATACAGAGAAATGGGTTATTTGTTTCTTGAAAGGGGTGTAGTGAAACATTAAGCAATCAATGATTTCTTAAACACTACATAAATACATTATCATTTGTAGAAACCCTGTGTGTCTACTGACAGCTGTTCAGGTTTCAGCACTGCAGTGCAAAAAAAAAAAAATATATACATATACAGAGTTAAAGTATTCACCTATAGCTTAGTCACTGCTGGAAAGAAGACTGCTAGCTCCAGTTGTACATGAAGAAGCAGTATATTATCCATATTAGACATGTTAGTCTATTTATGTTTGGAAGAATTTTGACCCCTGATGGCCAGTGGAGGGCATTTGAGATTGTTGTTATCTCTGATTTGACTACTAGATGTCAGTAATTGTTGCACATTGTACCATTAAAGCTATAGTAAGTAGAAATCTGAGACACTGGGGAAAAAGCTCAACATTTGATTAGTTTTGTTAATTTTCTCTTCTGAGTATCACTTAACTTGTTACTAAACTGTTTAAAATGTCAGACATTTTACATAACTTTTTTTTTACAGTTATTCCCTTGTTTGGGTCATTCAGTTGAAACTCGCTGTATTCAGTAAATTAACAAATATTAAGTTGCAGACATCTGCGCAAATGTTTTCCTGTGTCATGATCAGGTGAGCGCGCGCCCCCCTCCCTTCTCGAGAGGTTCCCCAGCTTCGCAGGTAATCATCACACCTGCATGAGTGGACGCACCTGCTGTCTCTGCCTTGCCAGCGCTTATAAGGACCAATTTGTGAATGCTTCAGCGCTGGCTCGTTGGGTATACTGCCTTCCAAGCAAGCAAGTACATTATATTCTAATTCTAAGGAATTGTGTCTAATTCCTCTTCTCCTTCTTTTCCAGGTTGCTGTCATCTTTGCGGTGTGTCTCTGGGACTCGTTGTGCGCTCACCTGCTCCATCATCCTCATCACCGTTTCAGCTGCCTATCTCCACCCGGTCAGACACTTCACTCAGCTCCACTCCTCTCCTACTCCCTGCCAGTCTCATCCCACTGGTTTGTCTATCCCTGCTGGGTCTGTCTGTCGGGTTCTCTGCTCAGCTCCCATAAATTATAGTTTATCATTCCCCCTTCCCGATCTCCCTCCTCCTACTAACTGGCTCTCGTCTCCCTCTTACAGGCTGAGTCCTCTGGCGAGTGGCGTCTTTCCTTAACTGTGCGTTCCCCTTTTTGATTAATAAATTGTGGTTTAACTTAGCTTCTCTGTGTCGTGTGTGTGTTTTCTCTGGTGTGGCACCCTGCACGTGAGCTGACCATTCTGTCAACATGACAGAACGAGCCAGCCGGAACGTGAGCTCCACGGGGGCTGCATCAGCAGAACACTCTGCTTTATACCGCCTCGACTTCACAGAGAGGCAGGTGACCGTGCTCACGCACCAGGTGCAGACAGTTACACAGCAGCTGAGCATGGTCACCAATCATCTGGCCCACATGTCTCGTTCAGGTCCTCCCACTCCACCTGCCGCTTCTGCTTCTTCCACCATTCGTTGAACTATCTCCGTTCCCTCACCGCCCTTCCGAGGGTGTGGAGGGTGAAACAGGGCATCCTGGCAGAACTAAAAACAATATCTGCCACAGGTCTGTGGTGGACCACTCCCAGTTACATGGGGTGAGACTGGACATCCTGGCAGATAAACACACCTGTCGCAAGGTCTGTGGTGGACTGTGCCAGTCGGTGCATCGTGACATGCACTAGACAAGAGCAGAGATAAACAAACCTATCATCTGGTCAGTCATTGCAACAGATACTGGAGTCAGTTTGTCTTGGCTTGTCCTTGCCACTGATAATACCTTTATCTGCCAAGAATGTGCTGCTAGTCCAGCAAAAGCTAGCAGTACTCAAATGCTTTGCAAGCAATTTCATGAAATGGTCAATCAGAAAGCAACTCATACCGGCTCGGACGTCGCCCGGGCTTACAAGGTCCGCGCTGATCTGTTCACACTCCGACAGGCAGCGAAAAGTAAGCTAGGAGCAGGAAGACAAAAGAAGAGGAAAGCAGCAGCCTCGTGTGTAGCAGAATGGAATGTACGTACTCTGTTGGACAGAACAACATCACAGCGGCCAGAAAGACAGACTGCGCTTGTGGCCCTGGAAATGAACATGTACAATGTAGACATAGCTGCACTTAGTGAAACAAGATTGCCTGGATCTGACAGCTTGGAAGACCATGGGTCTTCTTTTGGAGTGGGAGATCAACTCAAGAAAGGAGAGAAGCAGGAGTGGGCTTTGCAGTTAGAAAGGAGATAGCAACAATGCTTGATGAGGAATCGGTGCCAATCAACGACAGGATAATGACTATGAGACTCCCACTACAGCGGAAGATGTATGCCACACTCATCAGTGTATATGCCCCAACAATGACCAACACAGAGGAGGAAGAGTTCTACAGTGATTTATGTGAGACTATCAGGCGTGTGCCAACTGATGACAGGCTGATACTCATTGGAGATTTTAATGCCAGAGTTGGTTTGGACACTGAGAAATGGAAAGGAGTGCTCGGCAGTCATGGAGTAGGCAAGTGCAATGCTAATGGAGAACCTCTACTTGCACTATGTTCAGAGTACAACCTTGTGATAACCAACACTCTATTTAAGCACAAGGACACACACAAGAAGACATGGATGCACCCAAGATCCAAGCACTGGCACTTATTAGACTACATCATAGTCAGGCAGAGAGACATAAGGGATGTATTGGACACCAGAGCAATGAGAGGCGCGGACTGTGGTACTGATCATGTTATGGTGAGATCTAGATTAAGGATTTGCAGACGAAAACAGTACTGCAGGACGGGTGCGAAACCACCACGGAAGCTAAACACTAGTGCACTGAAAGGCCAAAAGAAGCAGGAAGAACTTACACAGGAAATGGATGAAAACTTGAAAGACTGGGACAGCAACAACTCTGAGAATAACATAGAAGAGAAATGGGCAACACTGAAGGATACGGTGTATCAGACTGCGAGTGATGTATTAGGCTACCCTGAGAGGAAACATCAAGATTGGTTTGATGAGCATGATGAACACCTGAAGAAACTACTAGAAGCGAGGAATACAGCTAGGCAGGAAAACCTACAGTGTAGCACAAGGCTGAAGAAGAAGAAATACTCAAAGGCTCAGAGTGAGCTACAGAAGTACACCAGAGATGAAGTCCAACTGGTGGGATGAAAAAGCTTCAAACTGCAGCAGACAGGAAGGACATGAAAACATTCTTCACAGGTTTGAGAGAAATCTACGGCCCTAAACCAAGAGCATTGATCCAACTAAAGGTTATGGATGGTGAAACGGTTTTGTAGGAGAAAGACAAGATCCTGGACAGATTTGCAGACCACTTTGACCAACTACTAAACAACCCTGGAGATCTCACTGAAGAGGCTAAAGAAGCTCTAGTGCAGCGACCAGCTGTATCAAGTCTGGATGAACCACCAAATTTTGATGAACTAATGGCAGCTATCAGGACAACACAGGATGGTAAAGCTCCAGGAAGGGATGGAATTCCAGCAGAAGTGTGGAAATTTAGTGGTGTTCAGCTGACCAACTGCCTGCACAAGCTCATCCAAGAGATATGGGATGCCCAGAAAGTACCTCAAGACTGGAAGGATGCAAGTATTGTTCCATTGTTCAAGAAAGGTGGCAGGAAAGATTGTGGAAATTACCGAGGTATATCACTGCTAGCCACTGTTGGTACGATTCTGTCACATGTACTACTTAACAGGCTCAGTGAACATATCTCGCAGAATGTACTACCGGAAACCCAGTGCGGCTTTAGAAGTGGAAGAAGCACAATGGACATGATTTTCTGCTTGAAACAGGTTCAAGAAAAGTGTATCGAACGGAACATGCCGCTTTATATAGTCTTCATAGACTTCAGTAAAGCCTTCGATACTGTTTCGCGACAAGGACTTTGGCAGGTACTCAAGAAATATGGTTGTACAGAGATGTTTGTTAGCCTGATCAAGGCACTCCATACAGGTATGCAAGCAAACGTGGCAATGAGTGGTTCAGTATCTAAAGACTTTTCAGTAAGCAACGGGGTGAAACAAGGGTGTGTGCTGGTACCTACACTCTTCTTGCCATATCTGGCAGCCATGCTTGAGGTGGCCTTCAAAGACACTTCAGAAGTATACATTCAAACAAGGAAAGAAGCAGAGTTGTTCAATGTGGCGCAGTTTAAAGCCAAGAGTAAGACATCGATAAAGGTAGTAAGAGAAATGCTCTTTGCCGACGACAGTGCTCTAGTTGCACACAGCGTGGAAGATATGCAATCTTTAGTGGAGAAATTTACAAGAGCAGCTAGCCAATTCAGCCTCCAAGTCAACATCAAGAAGACAGAGTGCCTTTATCAACCACCAAAGTTCCAGTTATCAACATCACTACCAGAAGAGATCAGCACTGGTACAGAGCCACTAGTCAAGTGCAAGACTTTCAAGTACCTAGGGAGTACTGTTTCAGAGAATGCTAGGCTGGAGGATGAACTATCTCTCAGAATGGGAAGAGCGAGTGCTGTGTTTGGAAACTTGAGGGAGAGACTGTGGAACAATCGACATGTGTCTATCCATGTGAAATGCAAAGTATACAGAGCAGCAGTACTGGCTACTCTATTGTACGGTGCTGAAACTTGGACTGTCTACAGAGTGCAGGTGAAGAAACTCCACACGTACATGATGAGACACCTTCGAGCCATAATGAACATCTCATGGAAAGACAAGATAACCAACATAGAAGTGTTGAAACGAGCTGGTCTACCATCAATGGAGGACATGCTAATACAGATGAATCTGAGATGGCTTGGACATGTTGAGAGGATGGACCACCAGCATCTCCCTCGGCAGTTACTCTACTTACAGTTGTGTGAGGGCAAACGCAATCAGGGTAGACCAAGGCTCAGATTTAAAGACACTGTAAAAAGAAACTTGATGAAGTTGGACATAGACAGGAGTTCCTGGCAGCGGAAGGCTAAGGACAGAGCTGTGTGGAGGAATCTGATCAGACCTAAATGAAACAGTCATTGTTGCCCACGACAGACTGCTATGATGATGATGAGATTCACTAGCGAATTCTCCTGCACATTTGACCGAACGGAGAATCAGGGTAATATCATGAGCTGCCTCATGTCACTCCATCAAGGGAGCCGGTCTGCTGCCAACTTCTCTGTGGAGTTTCGGGTCATCGCGGCGGACTCTGGCTGGAATGATGTTGCGTTACGCAGCGTCTTCCTCCAGGGTTTAAATTCCAACCTTTGCGACGACATGGCAGTTCATGCCGTTCTTGCCTCTTTGTCGTTCCCGCCTCTCATCAATCAGGCTGTCAGTCTCGACAACCGATACCTGCTCCTCCGGACCGCCCATTTCGCGTGTACCTCCCGTGGCTGTGGATGCAGGTGGAGCCGACTCTTCCTCCAAAGCAGTGGTGCTCAGCCGAGCCCATCTGGCTCCGGAGGAGAGCCGGCATGTGTATATACTGCGGCTCTCTTGAGCACAAGCTGTACAACTGCCATCTGAAGCCAGAAGATGCAGCCCGTCAGTAGCTGTTGGGGGGGGGTCTGACGGGCGGGACTCTTATTCATCCCCCCGGTAACGTCTCCTTTTTTTCCCTGATTCAGTTGCTGGGGGTTGAGAGGAGAGTAATGGCATTAATTGATTCAGGGGCAGAACAAACTTTCATTTCTTCACGGCTCGTGTGGGAGATAGGCATCCCCACAACCAAATTGTCCATTTCATTAAACATCACGGCCTTATCTGGCGGCAGGGTGGCTTCTATTACCGAATGCACGGCGCTGATACCCGTCCTCCTTTCCGGGAACCACCGAGAGACGTTGTTGTTTTTTATTCTCCTAAATTCATCCTCCCCTGTGGTTCTGGGGTACCCTTGGCTCCAGAACCAGAACGATTCTGGAGCAAACGATTCCGGAGCATCAGAGGCAGAACCACCAGACTGATTAACAGCTTCCTTCCACAAGCTGTTAGGATGCTGAACAGCTGATCCGGAATCTTTCATACATACTACTGCACCTTATGGACATTATGTATTTTATATGTATATAGTTCTAGTTAGTTTCAAGTATGTCTCAGGGATGTGGGAATGGCTGTGTTGGGGTGGGGGGTGAGGGGCTGTGTGAGTGTGTCTTAAATTATGTTCTTTTTACTTATATGGGTGCCTAGAGAAACGTAATTTCATCTTGCCTGCACTACAGTTGTATGTACAGCAACACGACAATAAAGGTTGATTTGATTTGAATTGGGTACAAAACTCCATCTCTCCTTGGAGCCCCTTTTATTTGGCATCATGTCTCTTTTCGGCCAAGTGTTCGCCGTCCTTTCCCATCTCCTCCTCTCCGGCAGAGCCGCTGAACCTCAGCCTCGTACCTGAGGTCTATCATGATCTTGGGGAGGTCTTTAACAAGTCGAGGGCACTCTCTTTGCCTCTTCATCGTTTGTACGACTGTGCCATCAACCTCCTCCCAGGTTCGCAACTGCTGTCCAGCCAGCTCTACAGTATTTCTGGGTCGGAGAGAGAGAGGAAATGGAGAATTATATCAAGGACTATCTGAATGCCGGCCTCATACAGCCCTCCTCGGCTCCTCTTGGGGCAGGGTTTTTTTTTTTTTTGTCGGGAAGACGGACAGATCTCTGTGCCTGTGTATTGACTACCGTGAATTGAACGCCATAACCGTCAACGACAAATATCCTTTGCCCCTAATCAACTCCACGTTTGAGCTCCTTCAGCGCATGTGGGTATTCACCAAATTGGATTTACACAACGCGTACCATCTGGTCCGTATTCGCAAGGGAGACGAGTGGAAGACGGCCTTTAAAACACACTTGGGGAAGTTTGAATACCTCGTGATGCCTTTTGGGCTCACCAATGCCCCTGCCATCTTCCAACGCATGATTAATGACGTTCTCCACGATATGGTAAATCACTTTGTTTTTGTATACCTGGACGACATCTTGATTTTTTTCCCACACACTAGAGGAGCACACAATCCATGTCAGGTCTGTGTTATAACGGCTCCTGGAAAACCAGCTCTTTGTGAAGGCCGAGAAGTGTGAGTTTTCCACCCGCTCCACTTCCTTCCTAGGGTTTATTGTGGCTGAGGGGGAGCTGAGGGCCGACCTGGCCAAGGTGAAGGCTGTGCTTGATTGGCCTACGCCCCATTCCCACAAGGAGCTCCAGTGCTTCTTGGGGTTTGCGAATTTTATCGCAGATTCATCAGGAACTACAGTGGGGTAGCACAGCCTCTCACTCAGCTGACCTTGGTCAAGGTGCTCTTCACCTGGTCCGAGGCAGCCGAACAGGCCTTTTCCAAGTTGAAGGGCCTGTTCTCTAACACCCCCATCTTGGCCCAGGTCGACCCTCAGCTCCAGTTTATTGTGGAGGTGGACGGTTCTGATTCGGGGATGGGTGCTGTCCTCTCACAGCGCTCGACCTCCAATCAGAGGCTCCACCCATGCACATATTTCTCTCGGCGGTTCACACCGGCCGAGAGGAACTACAACACAGGGGACCGAGAGCTTTTAGCCATTAAGTTGGCTCTTAAGGAGTGGAGGCACTGGCTGGAGGGAGCAGCCCATCCCATTGTAGTGTGGACCGACCACAAAAATTTAGAGTATCTTCGGTCGGCCTGCAGATTAAACACCAGACAGGACCGCTGGGCCCTATTCTTTCATAGGTTTAATCTTACCATTACCTACAGGCCTGGTTCTCGTAATATCACATCGGATGCTCTGTCCCGCCAGTTCAATCAATCAATCAATCAGTCAATCAAACTTTATTTGTTTAGCACTTTTAAAACATTAGATGCTGCGCAAAGTGCTTTACATAAATAAAAACAATAGACACATTTAGTTACATATTTTACATGATACATCCCCACCCCTTCCAACTCCACCCATAAACATACGCACAAACACAACACACACAGGCACATGCATCACCCCCTACTTCTCTTCCACACATATAAAATAAAATAAAAGTTAGTCCGGACCTTTCAGCTCCTCCTTCTTTCCCCCAACCCATTGTGCCACCCTCGTGTATTCTTGGAGCCCTTACCTGGGAGATTGAGCAGAGGGTCCAGCAGGCCCAGTCCATGGAGCCCAGACCCGATGGGGGACCTAGTGTTCGTCTGTTTGTCCCGGCGGGCCTCCACAGCGGTGTCATCCGGTGGGGCCACTCTAGCCACTTTGCCTGCCACCCAGGGGTTTCCCGGACGGTAAATGTGATCCAACGAGTGTTCTGGTGGCCCACCTGCGGACGGACGTCCGGGACTACGTTAACCCTTTAACTGCCAAATTCGCCATATGGCACCTGGGGTAACTCAAGCCCCCCCCCCCCCCCCAGTGGTCAAGAGTGGTAAAAAATTTTGTCAATAAAATAGTTCAGATTTCCAAGGCTATAACTTGAAAGTTACAAGAGATAATGGCTTACTGTCAATTAGAAAGATGTAGAATATGATCCAAAGTTTCAGATAGGAATAAATTTATGCATCTAATTTGCATAATGTCGCAGCAGCTATATAAATTACATAACTCAGTCAAAAGTGGACTTTGGACACATTTACATAAAGAATGGTCCAGTTTTTTTTACACCAGTTTGTCTACAGGGGTATGTTTTTAACTAATCTTCAAAGTACATGGACCAGAAAGTCAGTAAAATGTCAAAAAAAACATTTCTCTCTTACCTGTTTCTGGGAGGGGGGCTCGCCCGCCCACGTGACCGGTCCGTTTTCATCCATTGTAGCCGATGTTTGTGTATTTGCTCAGCCATTTACACCGTGTACCACAGCTACAAACTCTTACGATTACCCCACATGAATTTCGGTTGTATTACGTGGCTGTTTTTTCTGTTTGGTGCATTATTCCTGTGGGAATCCATGCCGCCCGTGGGCGCCGCCATCTTGGTATGGGGAGCTCAGTTTTTTGTTACATCGACCTCGATGTAACACATTTACTTAATAATTTAGACCCATGTACCACATCTACAAACTCTTATGATTATCCCACGTGAATTTCATTTGTATTACGCGGCTATTTTTCCCGTTTCATGCAGTTTCCGTCATCATCGCTGTCGCGATGACCAAACATGGCGGCACCCACATTGATGTGTGAGCTCAAAGCGGAAAAAGGAAGAATAATAATGAGGATTTCTCCTTCTTTGCTATATTCCATGTCAGCCATGATTCCTTCGGCATGTGTCTGCCACCTTCTAAACTGTCAGATCAATAGAGATTAGTACAAATTCTCAATATAGCCAGGAGACGTCAATAAATTGACACGTGCAGTTGCTGCACTGTGCCACTGGGGGCGCATGACCCATCCATTTAATATGGGCAGTTAAAGGGTTAAAGCATGCCAGGTGTGCGCCCGCATCAAGTCTGACTCCTCACCTCCTGTTGGCCTGCTACATCCACTACCAGTCCTCAGCCGACCTTGGTCTTACATCGCCCTGGACTTTGTCATGGGACTTCCCCCCTCACGAGGTAACACCATTATCGTTACCATATTAGACCGCTTCTCCAAAGCAATCCATCTGGTGCCCCTCCCCAAGCTACCCGCCGCTTCTGAGCCGCCGACCTGCTGACTACACGTGTCATCCGTCTGCATGGAATTCCCATGGACATTGTGTCTGACCGGGGTCCACAGTTCACCTCCCACGTTTGGAAGTCCTTCTGCCACTCCTTGGACACCACGGTCAGCCTCACATCTGGATATCATCCACAGAGCAACAGACAGGCTGAGCGCACCAACCAGTCCCTGGAGGCCGTCCTCAGATGCGTAGCATCCTCTAACCCCTCCACGTAGAGCAGCAATCTGACCTCGGTGGAGTACGCCCACAACTCGGCAGTTTCTTCCTCTACAGGACTCACGCCTTTCGAGGCCTCCGCGGGGTATATCCTCCCTTGTTGCCTATGATGGAGAAGGAAGTCGTCATCCCATCCATGGGGGCCCACACCGGCCGCCGCCGTCAGCTCTGGAGGGCCACCTGAGCTGCCCTTCTCTGCTCTATGGAGCGGAATAGCAAGTATGCGGACCGCAGGCGGGCCCCAGCACCCAAGTATACAGTCGGGCAGCATGTGTGGCTGTTGGTGGACCAGGTACCCTTGAAGACAGAATCCAGAAAGTTATCACCTTGCTTCTTGGGTCCGTTTACCATCTCCCGGATTGTCAATGATGTGACAGTCCGCCTGGAGCTTCCACCGATGCTTTGCATCCACCCAACGTTCCACATCTCAAAAATCAAAAAAATCAAGCCCCTCTCCACCAGCCAGGTGATCATCACACTTGCGTGAGTGGATGCACCTGCTGTCTCTGCCTTGCCAGTGCTTATAAGGACCAATTTGTGAATGCTTCAGTGCTGACTCATTGGGTATACTGCCTTCCAAGCAAGCAAGTACGTTATATTCTAATTCTAAGGAATCGTGTCTAATTCCTCTTCTCCTCCCTTTTCCAGGTTGCTGTCATCTTTGCGGTGTGTCTCTGGGGCTCGTTGTGCGCTCACCTGCTCCATCATCCTCATCACTGTTTCAGCTGCCTATCTTCATCCGGTCAGACACCTCACCCAGCTCCACTCCTCTGCTACTCCCTGCCAGTCTCATCCTGCTGGTTTGTCTATCCCTGCTGGGTCTGTCTGTCGGATTCTCTGCTCAGCTACCATAAGTTATAGTTTATCATTCCCCCTTCCCGATCTCCCTCCTCCTACTAACTGGCTCTCGTCTCCCTCTTACAGGCTGAGTCCTCCTCTGGCGATTGGCGTCTTTCCTTAACTGTGCGTTCCCCTTTTGGATTAATAAACTGTGGTTTAACTTAGTTTCTCTGTGTCGTGAGTGTGTTTTCTCTGGTGCGGCACCCTGCACGTGAGCTGACCATTCTCTCAACATGACACCCTGTTGCCCTTTGGTCTGTTTTTGTCTTTATAAAAGACACTGCATTGAAAGAAAATTGTTTGGCTCTGTCTTTAAAATACATATTTAACCTTTTCTGACTTTATGGCTCTTCATACTGCTTTGTGTTCTGTGAAAGTTCTTTTCAAGGGTCGCACAGCAACTCTATTATGAAAAGAGCAGAACAGCCAGTACTGACTTTGTCTGTCTTGATTATAAGCTATAGAGAAATACCTCTGCAGCCCACACATTTGATCTCATAGCCTTTACAGCAGAAAGATATTTTGGAGTAATACATTTGCAGAGGTTAATGTAGTCTGGAGGCACAAAAATGTGGAGGATTGGCAGAGGTGGAGTAATGTCACCTAAGTCTGACCCCACAAAACTAAATTGTAAACTTATTGCCTTTTGACTGACCTGATAAATATTTTTATTTAAAGTTGTTTTTCACATTTTGTGCTCCACTCTGGAGACAAGTGTTTTGCAGCTTTTTCACACAGATATCTGCAAACATACTTCAGAGTGTGAAATAGATGGTGCTCAATGATAGCCTTGTTTACTATACCTTTGATACACATTTTAGTTATGCTTCTATTCTAGGCATTCAAAGGAAGATTTCTTAGTGCAGCACCCCTAGTGTTTCAAGTAATGCTTCAGCATGAGCATTTGTTTTTCTCATTGCCAAGCAATAGAGTGTGAGGCTAGATTCATGGTGTTCACACAGATGCAGACTGCAGATATTTACACAGCTCTATTCATAGTCAAGTTTTCTGGCATTGAGTTGTCAGAGATTACTAAAACACAGTACTGTACAGAACATGTCCCGTTCATGTACATGAGACTTGTCTTAGCCCACCTGAGGCTGCAGGTGAAGATGTGGCTGGACCCTCTGCAGTTTGCATATCAGCACCATTTAGGAGTTGAAGACACTGTCATCTTCCTGCTGCAACAAGCTCATTTGCACCTGGATGGCAGAGGAGACACTGTGAGAATCACATTCTTTGATTCTCCAGTGCCTGTAAAGGCCCTTTTCCACTAGTACCTACTCAGCCCTACTCACTTAGACTCGACTCACTTTCTTGCCCTTTCCACTGTACCCAGCACCGGTTAACAGGCGCTATTTTCGTGCCTGTTCGAGGCCAGGGTACAACTGTGCTGAGTCGAGCCGAGATGTGACGTCAACAGACTGCGAGCCGCTGATTGGTCAGGGCGTAATGTCACGAAAGCGTCCGTCTTCTTCAGTGGAATCTACACGACCGCCATTTGCGATATTGTGGAAATCTACACCGTGGTCCAACGAAGAGGTGCGGGGTTTTCTTTGCTTGGTGGCAGATACACAGTGAGGAGCGACCCGCACCGATACAGATGCAGCCCAGCATAGAACCGGACTACGGACAAGCTGAAGACGAATGTGAGAGAACCATTGATGGTGAGTGATTTGTAATAATGTGCATCTGTTCGCTTATTTATCCTGTTGGTGGTAAGCTCACTTTTTTTGAGCCATACAGCACCGTCCTGTGCTGGCTAACGAGTGTTAGCTAGTAGCTAGCTAGCTAGCTAGTAGCCAGCTCTGCTGATTCGTGCTTGCTTTGTCCTAAGTATTCGCTTGTGAGAGCAAAACAATGAAATATGTTAATCCTGGTTAAAGTCCAGGTTTGTGTACGTGCTGCACTTTGGTGCTGTGCATTAATTTGTGTAATTTCTTCCTAGAATGTGTTTCCACATGCCAGGGTTTAGCCTCCCTCAGTGTTTATATTGTGGATACAGGTCAAGTGGACCCCAGGAGCCGAAATCTCAACATATACAGGTGCTTTTTCAAACCAGTGATTTATAAATTCATTCATATAAATTTTCTAAAGCGTCAGAATAGACCCACACACCTATTCTGTGGATTTTCCATAAAAGGTGTTGGAACAGTGTTGTTGTGCTGTTCCACCATAAATCCCTGGATTGATAATGTACTTGTACCTGTGCAGAGTGGATCCTGCGATGCTTGTCAGGGAAACGAAGCATTTTTGTCACATCCCACCACTGACTTTCATAAGTGTATTTCCCTAACACAGCTACATCTCCAAAAATTAGAATGTCATGAAAAAATTCAATATTTTTTGTCACTCATTCAGAAAGTGAAATCCGTATATTATATAGAGTCATTACACAGACAGTGATATATTTCAAGCGTTTATTTATTTTAATAGAATTTAAGTTTTTAAATAGAAATGTTGGCTGCTGAGGTGTTGGTTAATATGGGCTGTAGCCATAATCATCAAAATTAAAATAAACACTTGCAATATATCACTGTCCGTGTAATGAATCTATATATGGGTTTCACTTTCTGAAATGAGTGACAGAAATATTTAACTTTTTCATGATATTCTAATTTTTGAGATGTGCCTGTATAAGTGTTGAACTTGCTTTAACTAACCACCATCCATTTCTGCCATTCGTCTAGGCAGGAGGAAAGGAAAAGCAGCCGCCCCACAACGGACCTCGTCACTGTGGAAAATACTGAAATCCTTTGCTTTTATAGGTAAAGTGTCAAAACCAAAGTAACACAATTTCCACTTAATATATAAGGGACTGAACTGAGATTTATTTAATTGTGTGAATATTAATTACAGAATAATTGAAAATGAATGGCACATCAACTGTAAAATAAACCGCTTGTTAATGTATTTATTTTTTTGTCAGATCACTTGTGTGATCCTTTGTGAGTTATGTTCATAACTGTATCTTTTGGGGAATGGGAGTTGTTCAGTCATCAATATAATTTACTTTATATGTGTAGTTTATAGTCTATCATCAATAAACTAATGCAGTAACAGGACACATTACAAATATTTGAGACCCATTGTAGTGCATCCTTTTATATTTTAGCAATACAAGTACAAAACACCGCCCACACTTGAAGCCAGGGCAAGAAGAGACACAGACAAGACAAACTTTTATTGATAAAAACTCCATATTTTGACTGAGCGACCGACTCCATACTCGGTGATGCACACCTTCAGTTAAAGTACTAGATTCCATTCAAGTGAATGTATTATTTCATTCTGATTGCTGAGGCCACAGTAAAAACAGATGATTTTAAATGTAACCCAGCCCTTGTAAAATCGACTTTACTGAAGCGCAGCTACATGAAAATTGTGGTTAAATACAACAACGAAGTACTTTATATTCACATTGGAATTGTAATCGCTCCTGTTTTGTTTTTCTTTTGAATTCTTGGATGGAATATGGGTGGGCAATATAAGTTGCGGTTTCAGCCATCACCCATTTCAGATAACCTATGTTGAACTGTATAATCAGAGGAGTTATTGTTTAATTCGACCTTGTTAGATTTTTTCCCCTTTGTTATACTGTATTATTCTATTTTCTTTTAATCTTTATTTTTAATCTATCCGAAATAAAGATTCATTCATTCATTCACATTCCACCACTGGCTTCTAGCAACAAGTGTATTTCCCAAATAAGTTTTTAACTTGCTTTAATTAACCACCACCCATTTCTGTCTTTTGTCTAGGCAAGAGAGAAACGATCCACCCCAAACTGGACCTTGCGTCACTATTTACAGAGATGCAGGCCTAAGATCTGCTGAACTGGGACCAGTGTGAGCTGCACATCCCAGCTGCTGAGTGACCCATTCTAAGTTTTTTTGTTTGTTTGTTTGTTTTTTTTACAGTTTGAATTTTGCACATTCTGAATAATCTGGAATTTGCTGCTGATTGTAATAAACAATTTAGTGACTTATGTGTTTGCATCATGATTTTCTATTTTGTCTGTTAACACACTGGTGGGAAAAGAGTCAACAGTACAACCCATTAATGGGTGACATTGAAAATAATGGCTCATTTTTAAGAAAAGTAACCAAAACAATTATTTTATTAACTGAAGACTGTATTGTTGGATGTGCCACCGCAGAGGACCCTGCATACTTTAGTGATAGTACCGGTATATGGAGGAATTCTGGGCCATATTAGCGTCTGTTCTTCATCATAATGGGTTTGGGCAGGGGTGTCCAATCATGTGCCATGGAGGACCAAGACCCTGCAGGCTTTACCTCCAAACAGTGTCTTCAACAGCAGATTCCACTGAACTTCTTCCACTGACTGCAGATCAGTGAGAACACCTGCTGAAGAGACTGGGTAGAAGAGAGAACCTGCAGGGTCTTGGTCCTCCATGACACATGATTGGAAACCCCTGGGTTAGGGTTTAATGGGATTTAACATTTTAACACAAACTGCTTTATGGTTCATAATCCTGTTGACAGACTTACACCAAACCAAAAGTGATTTCTCAAACTGCTGGATTGTTCTTAAACAGCTTTTCCAATCTGTTAGTATTAAATTTGTTGCACATGGTGGTAACCTTCACATATAAAAAAAAGAGACATCTGCAAAAACTTCACAGGTTTATTGTCAGTGCAATACTACATGAATGCATGTATAGTACATTGTTGATGCAGAGAATATATATTTCTACAGTACATGTATCTAGTAAATAAAGCATTTTCCATGTAACCTTGTGACTGCATTATTTTAATTGCTTTTAATCCTAGATCAAGTTTGTTTTGGCCTAAAATGCATCGTAACTGTCAAATATATCTTACTATACCTAACTCAGTACTGTTTACTTTTTGAATATATATTTTGTGGCTAATATAACTACAACCTGGTGATCAAGTTGTGTCAGCTGATCATTTTTTGCTATGACACCACCTCAGACTCAGTGCTACTGGAGCAGCTACATCCATGATGTCTCAACAGTCCCTTCATGATTTTCATGCAGATCAGAGCAATTTTTTGCACAGGAAATAAACGTTTCTACAGACATTCTTAAGCTCTATAACGACTGATCGTTTGTGAAGCTGGGGTGACATCAGTGACGGGCTGTGTTGACATCAGTGACAGGCTGTGTTGAATGCCCAGATCGACCGTTTGAAGTGGTAATTTTCCCACAACAGAGCCATCTGAAACACACACACACACAGCATACATATTTTCGTACCTAATAGCGATAATTTGCAGACATTACAGTGTAGTACGACGTACTTATAACAAACTAGCATTAGCAACCATTAGCTTACCGTCATATATGACCTAGTTTGTATCCTCACGTCTTCGTCTCTCCCAGAAGCTGCAGTACTATTCCAGAGTGTTTCGTCTCGCCGCCTGTACCCTTGTCTGGCAGTCCTTTTTGACATTTACGGTGACAAAAAGCCACAGACCGAGGAGTCACCTTGTACAGCCGCCATGTTATGTTTTGCTTGGGTCGTGTGTTTTACGTCACGGGAGTGTGGCGCCGCCTTGCTGTAAAAAAAATCCCACCCACCCCAGCTTAACCCAGCTTTACCCAGCTGCTATGGAGACACAACCAAGGCCGAAACGAGTAGTGGTGAGTCCAGTCGTGTTAGGCCAATTGGGGCTAGTGGAAAAGGGCCATAACTCTATCCAGTCTCTACTCACTACTGCTGGGTGAGAAGCTGCGGATGATAGGTGTCGACAGCTCTGTGATCTCCTGGATTACTGACTATCTGACAGGCAGGCCACAGTTTGTCCGGCTGGGCAGTGTCTTGTCTGATGTGGTGGTTAGTGATACGGGAGCTCCACAGGGGACTGTGCTTTCTCCTTTTCTCTTCACCTCATACACCACTGACTTTCAGTACAACACCGAGTCATGCCACCTGCAGAAATTCTCTGATGACTCAGCTGTTGTTGGGTGTATAAGAGGGGGAGAGGAGGGGGGGTACAGGGCATTGGTAGACAGATTTGTGGAATGGACTGAGCAGAATCGCCTGAGGCTGAACGTCAGCAAGACCAGAGAGATGGTGATTGACTTTAGGAAGAAGAGAACACCTTCACAGCCATTGCAGATTAGGGGGGAGGATGTGGAGGTAATGGAGGACTACAAATACTGGGTGTCATGGTCAGCAACAGACTGTACTGGAAATCTAACACCGATGCTGCGTACAAGAAGGGGATGAGCAGATTCTACTTACTGAGGAAGCTGAGATCCTTCAACATGTGCAACAGGATGCTGAAGCTTTTCTACCAGGCTGTTATCGCCAGCACCATCTTCTTTGCTGCTGTCTGTTGGGATAGCAGTATCAGAGCCAGTGACACCAACAGACTTGACTTCCTAGTTTGTCTCTCCTCAGATGCACGTTCTCAAGCGCGGCCACGCACATTCCTGTGATAGGGATGCGATTCTTGGCAGGTGAGTAGTTCTCGGCATAACACTGGTAGAAGGATGGTCATGTGCAGTACATGTACGGAACATATTCCATACATGTACAGTACATGGATGTTCTGTACTAGGTACCCCCCATGTTTTAATAGGTACCTGAGCTGTCTGCCACATGGCTGTGTTTTACACATATGTATTGAAAGCAATTTTTTGTTCATATGCTCATACAGTAGATGGCAGCAATGTGCTTGCAAACTGAATTGAACACCAAGACTCAAAGAAAAGGAAGAGGAACAAAACAAAGGCAATCAATCGCTCCTTCCTGTGAAACTGAAAGGAGCTAATGGAGTGGCACGTCTGTCTGTCCGTCCATTCACATTTCACGGGAATCACTAGTCCTTCTAGGCAATTGCCTCAATGCTCACCAAACTCACTCACAATGATCCTCAAGTGGGTCTGCGTCCAGGTTTTGGTCAAGAGATCTGGGTGCTTCTATGATTTCAGGAATATTGCTACTCCTCCTAGGCAATTGCCCTGATGCTCACCAAGCTTACTTGCAATGATCCTCAGGTCGTTCTGCATCAAGTTTATGCTCAAGGTTAAGATCAAGGTCAAAGGTCATGACAACTGGGCACTTGTGTGATTTCAGAAAAAATCAAGGGACCTGAGCACTCTTAGGTTGATTTCATCAGGCCGGAATGAGCTACTGTCTCACTGATGATCTGGTTTTCTGTGGAAATAATGGCTGAGGTGTAAGAACTTAAATAAGAGGTTCATTTGCATTTGTTGATGTTGGTGGCTGAAGATGGAAAAAAAAAACATGTTTTAAAAGGCAACATATATTCAATCATTTCATGAGAACATGATTACCCAAGAACTGGGCTTCTCAAACTCCAGACCAGACATAACCACAAATCCATCTGGACCCCAATGTGTGCCACATTGTTATGTGTGCCTCACCGTGCCACCAACTTCACTGCACTTCCAAAGTGGCCGAACATGTCAGTGTTGCGTATGCACCGAGTCACACCATTGTTCATGCGCCAGTGTGTCTGTCACACAAAGCTGCCTTACTGCCACTACTGCTGTGCTGCCATCGTCGCTCAGTGTACGATCGCTCTCATTGCTCGTATGTGAACTCGACCTTTGAGCGTCACCAGTAGGTGTGCACCCATCATCACCGGTGCATCAATGCCAGCCAACTGTCACTGTCAAGCAAGCCAACCAACACCACCCGGCAATGAAAAATATCACCACGAGACCAAACATGGCCATCCCAAATGGCACCATCAACAGCATCAAGGTAAAGACATAAAAAGATCCCATCACACTCCCCATACTGTAGCCAGTGCATTGGTTATAAACAAACAGTGCCGTTTCTCCCACCCACCCAAATCACTGCCAGATGAATAGTCAGGCTCTATAAAAAGTTGTTTTATTCACTTATTTTCTCCCATTGTACGGACAGCTTGATCTGTAGCACTCTCAGCATGCCATAGGCATGAACCTGGGAAGAAAACAAAGATTTACCCCATCACCACCACCAAATCATCATAAACCTTTCTGTATCATTTTATTCAAGTGAACAAAATTGATGTGAAGTACTAATGCTGAGCAAACATGCATTTTTTTCGTGAAAATATTCAGCTTTTCCTCAGAAATTTATTATTTTTTCTCATTAATTTACTACATTTATTATTTATAAATTTACATTTTTTTCTTGTTAATCAACTGGTTTTTGCATCTTAAATTTTAAAACTTTTCCAATAGATTTTTTAACTTTTTTGTAAAATGCAACTTTTTTTAAAAAAAAATTAAGACTTGCTTTCTATGAATTTGCGACTTTTTTCCTGTAAATTTGCAATTTTTTTCTAACAAATTCGGGATTTTTTTCCTCAAAAATGTTATTTTTCCCCCCCTTGTCCTGTCAGGCAGCTAGGCAAACAGAACAGGGATCTGTCACTGTTATTGTGCCAAAACAGATTTACTTTGCCAAGAGGAGCTTATACAGTACCTAACTGTGTATTGTATATTGTTGTAAACTCCTCCTGTAATAACTTTTAATACTTTATTTTAATTATTTTACCTGTGGAAGACCCAACAGGATGGGGAAGAGGGAAAGGAAGTGAATGGAGGGGGGAAAGAAAAGGGAGGGGAACAGACAAAAAACAAAACAAACCAACAACTAAAACAAACAAAAGACAAACTGCTTCTTCCACCAAAGATGTCTCAACACGAGTCTGGTTTCCGCACCTGTTAAAGGAGAGACACTTGTGCATGTATGTCTGCGTGCATATATATGAGAACACGCGCAAAATAAGTGTGTGCATGTGAGTGGTTTGTCAGGAAACATACGAAGCGAAGGGCCGGTCGCAGCAGCTCTCCCCCCGAGAACCCCGAGCAGGCAAGGCAGCGCCATCAACCCTCACAGGGCACAAACGTTTGAGGTCAGCAAGCCCCAGGAAAGCCAGGCATCCACCCCCGGAGGGACGATCAAGGGAGGCCAGGCTGCTCGGCGGCCGATGCGGCGAGCCCACACCCCCGGACCCCCCCAACCCCCCCCAGTGGGGCCAACGTCCGCCCCCGGGCCCCAGGCACCAGGAGGCCAGCGACCCCACCCCCCAGGGCAGAGACCAGCCCGCGCCCCCTTGCGCAAGCCCCCCCAGGCATCCCCGGCGCCACTGTCACACAACCCGGGGATGCCCATGCCCAAAGACAGTCGGGGGCGCGATGCGATGCCGGGGGGGGGGGGGGGGGGGGGCGCGTGTGACCCCGGGGAACAGGCTTTGCTTTTGCCGTGTAAAGTGTAATTGCACATCCACGGCAGCAGGTGGTGCAGTGGCGCTCTCATTGTCAAAGTCTGTGCGGGAGTTTAAAACTTTTTAAATTGCTGTCAACAAACCCCTCGAGAGACACCATGGAGAAATATTTAACAGTAACGAAAAGAAAGGCGGAGAGAGACACAGGTAAAGAGACAAATGAAAGTCTCCCAAAAGCTAAGACGAGGAAATATGACGAAGCTTATCTAGCGCTTGGCTTCACTCTGACTATGGTGGGAGACGAGGAAAGACCGGTGTGTTCACTGTGTCTGAAAGTGTTGGCAGCGGACAGCATGAAGCCAAATAAATTAAGACGTCACCTACAGACATTACATCCTCAACACGTTGATAAGCCGCTTGATTTTTTTCAGCGAAAACGTGCGGAGTACGGCCAACAATCATCCCGCTTTGTGAACGCTACATCAGTAAACCAGCGAGCACTTTCAGCATCATTTAAAGTGGCGCACCAAATTGCGCAGTGCAAAAAACCCCACACAATTGCAGAGGAGTTGATACTGCCTTTTTCTACCTTTTTCTTCAGACTAAAATGTTAAATATATTGGTGCTCCTGTGTTAATGTTCCAGATCAATTTACATTTAATATCATTTATTGATTGAATTATTTTTCTCAGCATCAAATGGTTCAGTTGGTCAAAAATGTTTCTAGTTTAAATAAGGATTGACATATTTTTTTATTTCAGGCACTTTGATGCACTTTAAGTTTTTTTTTCTGTTTTAGACTATAACAGGCTTTCTGTGTGGCAAAATAAAGTCAATATTTGTTGAAAGTTGATTTATATTGCTTTTTTCTTTTGTTAATGTTAAAAAGGATACAATTTTAGGTATACTTATACAATTTTTATAGATAATGATCTTATTTATAGTCACTGCGGCGAGTTGGGGGGGCGCGAAATATTTTCTCTTTCCTAGGGGGAGCTTTGCAAAAAATAATTGAGAAGCACTGCCCAAAGAAGTCCCCCCGCCCAGAGGAGCCCACATTGCCAAGAGGCACTACAGCCCTTAATCCAGCACCTCCTGACTCGCAGACACACCCCTCCCCACACCTTCACACCTACATGCTCCCATGCACACCCATATGCACTAACTCACTCTCACTCACCCAGACCGACCCATTCTCTCTCACTCCTGTACCCATTCAGACTCACCCCTCATTCACCCTTGCTTCATAAGGCGGCTGCGAAGCAGATGCAGCGAGCCTGAACATGCACCAGTGCCCGGCAGTGACCAGGGAGACCACCGGCGCAGGCCAAAGAAGCGAACCCCCACCCCCGGCGTCCACCTGAGCGACCAATCAGCAGACCACCGCAGGCGCCCCGAGATGCCACCCGACATGCAAAGCGCCGCACAAAACCGACCCACCGTCACCACCTCCATTCATCACCCCTTCACTCTCACTTACGCTTATATTCAGCCCCCCTCTCACTCCCTTGGTTGTATCTATACATTCAGTAGCACCCAAGGATTTTGACAACATGATGGGTCCCAGGCTCCCCACCAGGCCCCCATGCCCCCAGCAGGAGCAGGGCAACAGAGGTGGGGGAAGACCCCCACCCCCTCCCCCCCGCACAAAACATGGTGGGTGTGTGTCGGTTATATGATGTAATTGTTTGTAAATGTGTAGACTACCAAAGTGCAATTAAAATTGGGGGGATAGTGATTGGAGCACCGCTAGCCACTGCGATGGGCAGCAGGGCCCCCATCCCCCCCAAGCCCTCAGTGTCTAAAATGCAATTAAAATTAAGGTGAGTGCAGCCCCACCGCACAGCAAAGGTATCCCCTTCGCCGACACAGTGCAGCACACCCCCACCCCAAAGCCCTAAATGTAACAAAGAAGATGTATATTGCACCCAGAGTCGGGGGAGGGGGAGGGCGGGAAATAACACTGGGAGGTAGGCGGTCCAAAAGCGAGGCCGTCCCCCCCAGAAGCCAGCTTGCAAACTGGTTCATGAGGCCACCCACTGCCCCCAAATCCCAACCCAGGGCGAGGGCTGCCAGTGGAAGCAGCCCAGGACCCACCAGCATCGCGCCCCAGCACTCCCAACACCACAAACATGATGGGGCAGCCATTTCAATTTCCACTTATCTTACACACACAAACACGGACAACAATAGTCACAATAGTGAACAATGGGCCAGACCCACACATGTTCATTTTTTTCTTGTAAATTTTAACTTTTTATAAAACTAACTTTTTCTTGTAAATTTGCAGTTTTCCCACATAAATGTAATTTCCATGTTTGGGATAAAGTACATCTATCTATCTATCTATCTATCTATCTACAGTGGTGTGAAAAAGTTCCATCCGTCTACTGCTTTTCCAGAGGTCCAGGTCGCGAAGGCAGCAGTTCAAGCAGAGAAGCCCAGACTTCCCTCTCCCCAGCCACCTGCTCCAGCTCTTCAGAGAGGATACCAAGGCATTCCCAGACCAGCTGGGAGACATAGTCTCTCCAGCGAGTCCTGGGTCTGTCCTGGGTTCTCCTCACAGAGGGAAGTGCCCGAAAAACCTCAAGTGGGAGGCATCCTGATCAGATACCCATACCACCTCAATTGGCTCCTTTCAATGTGGAGGAGCAGTGGTTCTACTCTGAGCCTCTCCCGGATGACTGAGCTCCTCACCCTATCTCTGAGGGTGAGTCCAGCAATCCTACAAAGAGGGCTCATTTCAGCCGCTTGTATCCACGATTTCGTTCTTTCAGTCATTACCCAAAGCTCAAGACCACAGGTGAGGGTAGGAACGTAGATTGACTGGTAGATCGACAGCTTTGCCTTAGAGCTCAGCTCCCTCTTCACCACAACAAACCGGTACAACGTCAGCATCACTGTAGATGCTGCTCCGATCCGTCTGTCAATCTCTCGCTCCATTCTCCCCTCACTCGTAAATAAAACCCCAAGATACTTAAACTCCTCCACTTGGGGCAGGAGCTTGTCCCCAACCTGAAGAGGACAATCCACCTTTTTTCCGGCTGAGGACCATGGACTTGGACTTGGAGGTACTGATTTTCATCCCAGCCGCTTCACACTCAGCGGCAAACCGTCCCAGTAAGATTTGTAGGTCATTGCTGAATGAAACCAACAGGACAACATCATCTGCAGGCAACAGAGATGAGATCCTGTGGTCATCAAGCATGACATCTTCCGTTCCCTGGCTGCGCCTAGAAATCCTGGCCATAAAAATTATGAACAGGATCGGTGACAAAGGGCAGCCCTGGCGGAGTCCAACTCTCACTATGAATGAGTCCGACCGAGTGTTGGCAATACAAACCAAACTCACAACGGTCATACAGAGACCGAATAGCTTATAACATCAAGCCGGATACCCCATACTCCCGAAGCACCCCCCACAAAAAACCATGAGGGACGCAGTCGAATGCTTTTTCCTAGTCCACAAAACACATGTAAACTTGTTGGGCAAACTCCCACGAGCCCTCAAGGATTCTCGAGAGGGTAAAGAGCTGGTCCATTGTGCCACGGCCAGGACAAAAACAACATTTCTCCTCCTGAATTTGAGGTTCGACCAATGGCCGGACTCCCCTCTCCAGTACCTTGGCACCTTGGCATTGACCTTCCCAGGGAAGCTGAGGAGTGTGATCCCTGTAAAGTTGGAGCACACCCTCTGGTCCCCTTTTTTGAAGAGAGGAACCACCACTCCGGTTTGCCATGCCAAAGTCACTGCCCTCGACCTCCATGCAATGTTGCAGAGGCGTGTCAACGATGACAGCCCTACAACATCCAGGGCCTTGAGGTACTCAGGGTGAATCTCGTCCACCCCCGGGGCCCAGCCACCAAAGAGATTTTTAACCACCTTGGCGACCTCAGCCCCTGTGATAGGCGAGTCGTCCCCCTCGTCCGCAAGCCCTGCTTCCTCTGTGGAAGGCATGTCAGTGGGATTGAGGAGATCCTTGAAGTATTCATTCCATGGCCCGATGATATCCCCAATCAAAGTCAACAGTGCACCATCCGAACCATACACAGTGTGAACAGGGAGCTGCTTCCTCCTCCTGAGCCGCCGGACAGTTTGCCAGAATCTCTTCGAGGCCAACCGAAAGTCTTGTTCCATGGCCTCACCAAACTCCTCCATACCCGAGTTTTTGCTTCCGCAACCACCCAGGCTGCTCTCCACTTGGCCTGCTGGTACACCTCAGCTGCTTTGGGAGTCCCACAAGCCAACCAAGCTTGATAGGACTCCTTCTTCCGCTTGATGGCCCCCCTCACCACTGGTGACATTAGACAAAGATAACACACATAAACACAAAATGCAGTTTTTAAATGAAGGTGTTTATTATTAAAAATCCAAACCTACATGGCCCTGTGTGAAAAGAGATTGCCCTATAAACCTAATAACTGGTTGGGCCACCCTTAGCAGCAATGACTGCAATCAAGTGTTTGCAATAACTGGCAATGAGTCTTTACAGCTCTGTGGAGGAATTATGTCCCACTCATCTTTCGGCTGCACGGTGGCGCAGTGGTTTAGCACTGTGGCAGCACAGTTTACCCTTGGCCGGGGGATGGCGGGGATCATGAGATCGTGGGTTCGATTCCAGCCCCCGACCAACAGTGAGCTGTGTGGAGTTTGCATGTTCTCCCCGTGTTGCGTGGGTTTACTCCGGGATTTCTCCGGTTTCCTCCCGCATACCAAAAACATGTAGGTTTAGGGCGCTCGCGCACGCAGCGACCAGCAGCCAGTGGCTTGTCACCAGACTGCAAACCAAATCTACCTACGGGTACAAATAAGTAACAAAAAAAAAAAAAAAGTCTTTGCAGAATTGTTGTAATTCAGCCTCATTGGAGGGATTTCAAGCATGAATCGCCTTTTTAAGGTCAGGCCACAGCATCTCAGTCAGATTCAGGTCAGGACTTTGACTAGGCCACTGCAAAATCTTCATTTTGTCTTCTTAAGCCATTCGGAGTTGGACTTGCTGGTGTGTTCTGGATCATTGTCCTGCTGCGGAACCCAAGTGTGCTTTAGCTTGAGGTCACAAACAGATAGCCAGACATTGTCCTTCAGGACTTTTTGGTAGACAGCAGAATTCATGGTTCCATTTACCACATCAAGTCTTCCAGGTCCTGAAGCAGCAAAACAGCCCCAGACCATCACAATACCACCACCATATTTCACTGTTGGTATGATGTTCCTTTTCTGAAATGCTGTGTTACTGTTACGACAAATGTAATGGGACACACACCTTCCAAAAAGTTCAACTTTTGTGTTGTCAGTCCACAGAGTATTTTCCCAAAAGTCTTGGAGATCATCAAGGTGTCTTCTGGCAAAACTGAAATGAGCTTTTATGTTCTTTTTGCTCAGCAGTGGTTTTCATCTTGGAACTCTGCCATGCAGGCCATTTTTGCCCAGTCTCTTTCTTATGGTGGAGTCATGAACACTGACCCTAACTGAGGCAAGTGAGGCTTGCAGTTCTTTGGATGTTATTGTGGGGTCTTTTGTGACCTCTTGGATGAGTCATCACTGCTCTCTTGGGGTAATTTTGGTCGGCCAGCCACTCCTGGGAAGGTTCACCACTGTTCCATGTTTTCGCCATTTGTGGATAATGGTTCTCACTGTGGTTCGCTGGAGTCCTAAAGCTTTAGAAATAGCTTTATAACCTTTTCCAGACTGATAGATCTCAGTTACTTTGTTTCTCATTTGTTCCTGAATTTCTTTGGATTGCAACATGATGTCTAGCTTTTGAGGATCTTTTGGTCTACTTCACTTTGTCAGGCAGGTCCTATTTAAGTGATTTCTTGATTGAGAACAGGTGTGGCAGTAATCAGGCCTGGGTGTGGCTAGAGAAATTGAACTCAGCTTTCCAAAGACATGATAAACCACAGTTTATGTTTTAATGAGGGGGCAATCACTTTTTCACACAGGGCCATGTAGGTTTGGATTTTTGTTTACCCTTAATAATAAACACCTTCATTTAAAAACTGCATTTTGTGTTTACTTGTGTTATCTTTGTCTAATACTTAGATTTGTTTGATGATCTGAAACATTTAAGTGTGACAAACATACGAAAAATGAGAAATTTGGAAGGGGGCAAACACCTTTTCACACCACTGCATGTATGTATGTATGTATGTATGTATGTATCTATCTATCTATCTATCTATCTATCTATCTATGTTTGTGAATGACTACAACAATACTTATAGTGTCCCCTCAATATTTACTCAGGAGAAAATGTTCTATTTATTAAAAATCCTTAAAATATATTATGTCTACTTTCCTGTGGTTGCAAAAGTAGTACACTTGTGTAAAAATGGAAAAAAAAAAGCACGCTGGCTTTCATGGACCATGCATCTGAATTAATTAATGGCTTTAAAAGCAGAATATTCAAAGATTTTTGTTCATCAATACATACAGGACATACAGTAGAATTGAGATGTCATTTCTCTCTCTTAGTGGTGTGCGCAATATACAGCGGGGAAAATAAGTACTTAACACGTCAACATTTTTTTCATTTAACATCTTTCTGATGGAGCCATTGACCTGAGATTTTCACCAGATGTTAGCAGCAACCCAAGTAATCTATACATCCAAAAAAATCAAGGCAACTTTGTTCACAAAACAAGTTATATTTAATAAAGTGGAATGACATGGGGAATAAGTATTGAACACATGAAGAAAAGAGCATAGAAAGCCAAGAAACCAGCTGAAATCCATCAGAATTTAGGAAGCCATCCCATCCCCCATCAATGCAAATTAATTTCAGCTGGTAAAGTCCTGACTGATAGCCTTTAAAAAGGTCTGTGAATATCAGATTGGCACACCACAAAGAACTCATGATGGGTAGAATCAAAGAGTTCTCTCTACACCAGGGCTATTCAATTACAAAATCAATGGGGCCACAATTTCAAATTATGACATATAACTGGGCTGTACATGTTCAGTGAGCCGTTGAATATGACAAATTTCAAACCAACACAGATGACGAAAAACATGCACTTTTTATTCATTGTCTTGGTTTTAAATATGCACTTGCCACATCACAAAGGCACATCAGAGCTGCATAAAAATACATTAACAGTGCTGGGGTTGAGCAGAACTTGAAGTAGTAGAAATATTTTTTTCTCTTGAACAACAAATAAATAGAATGAAAAAAACAACTGCACAAAGTGCCAATGCACAAAGTGCATTTAGCTGAATAAAAAGTAAATTGTCAAACACTTCAGTGCACAAACCTCCCAAGAAAAGATTGATAACATTAAACATTGCACATCCACTATCATGGTTTGTTTTGTTTTAAATCACCACATTTGAGTAGGAACCTCTTTTTATAACTACACATTTCATTACACACACATATCAGTCAACCCAAAATTTCTAGTACAGTTAGGCTGCGTTTCCACTAAATGCGTTTTTTGTCACTTGACCGCCCTGAACGTCTTTTTTTCAGCATTTGTGCGTGGCGCTGTGGGAAACAAAAGTCTGTGCCCTGTATACCAGCAACAGCTTGTCACTCACAGCTCAGCACTTCCACTTTTTCTATGGTCAGACTTTCTACTGACTTTTTTAATAGCAGTCTCTAAATAATAATGGACAGGAAACATATTCTAGCAGCTCTGGATGTAAAATATGATGACACGGAAAACAGGAGTCTGAGTAGAGACTGTATCGGCGTCCGATGTCCCGCCCTTCCTTAATTCTGATTGGCTGCTTAGAAAGGTCTGACATTGACGAGCTCAGCTGTTGTCTCAAAAGTTGAACTTTTTTCAATGTTTACCACCCTGAGCGCCGCAACAAAAAACGGCTACTGCCAAGAGCATTCAGCACTGTAAACACTGGACTACATAGAGAATGAATAGAAAACCGTCACTCAGAGCAGAACAAATGCATTTGGTGGACACGCAGCCTCAAGGATGCAAATAGCACCCACATAGAAACTTGAGTAATAAGATAAGATAAGCCTTTATTAGTCCCACAATGGGGAAATTCCAGGATTGCAACAGCACAGGGACAGCAACACTCAGAGCAACAATCAGAAGGCAAGGAAAAACAACATCTAGCAAACATATGTCCATATTACTATAAATGTATATATATAGACACACAGTGCAGAGCATTATGGCTGGTGGATGTGCAGCAGAAAGTCTAAGCTCTCTCTCCGCGGATGCAGCGGGCCAGCTGGAAGTCTTTGGGCATGATGGTGACCCCCTTAGCGAAGAAGAGACCACCAGGTGGGTCTCGCTGGTCTCCTGCAGAGCCATGACGGCGAAACTCAGGAAACGCAGGACGGTCTTGAAGTCCTGAGCGATCTCCCTCACCAGGCGCTGGACGGGCAGCTTACGGATGAGCAGCTCCGTGGATTTCTGGTAGCGACGGATCTCTCTCAGAGCCACGGACCTGTGACGGCGAGGCCTCTTCACTCTGCCGGTGGCCAGAGCGCCTCTCCGAGCAGCCCTGGTGGCTAGCTGTCTCCTGGGGGGCTTCTTCCTCCAGTAGATTTTACGGGCGGTCTGCTTGGTTCTTGCCATCGCTCTTTATTATTCTGTCTTATATTTCTTTCACGCCGCCTAAACTCCAGCCCGGCACCCGCTTCGTTTTCGCTACAGCTCCCGGTATGTCGAGTTTCCCATTAGCACCGGGCGGCGGCCAAGTGCTAGCTAGCACTAGCTCCTCCCCGCTGTAACGTCTCCCGCTGCAAACCGTGGCTCCGTCCGCCGACCCGGGAGACCCCCGGGGCGATCCGTGCGTCCATGATATATATACAGAGTAAAAGGTGTAGAAAGAAGAAGGAAGATAAAAAAAAAAAAAGGCTGTTGCAACAGGCAGCCGACTCGTGTGGCGCCGCCGGTCCGGCAGAGCCGGAACCGGAAATGACTTCAGTCTTAAGGTTTGGGGTTTTTCTTCAAAATTTGTTACAATTTTCTTATAGTTTTCTACTTTTCTCTGTAAATTTATCTAAATTTAAAACCATTTTCCTCAAATTTGTGATTTCCTCTTTTAAAATTGACTTTTCTTGTGCATTTGAGACCTTATTATGCATTTGTGGATTATTTTATGGCTAATTTTTGTCTGTTTTTTAACAAAATTACTGTTTTTTTAATTTGAAACAGATTGTGGTAAAAATTTGACTTTTTTTCCTTATACAATTTACACTTTTGACCATAATTTTGCAGAGCCAGAACAGAACAATAATTTAATTCTGATTTCAAAGAATTTTTTTTAATAAAACTACATTTAATGAAATAAATTAACTTAAATTACCAAAGATTCAAATCAAATCAAATCAGACTTTATTGTCATATTGCTGTACATACAACTGTAGTGCAGGCAAGATGAAATTGCGTTTCTCTCGGCATCCATATAAATAGAAGCTGCATGCTTTAAGACACACTCACACATATCTTCACCCCCCATCCATTCACACATCCCTGAGACATACTTGGGAAAAACTAACTAACTATAGTATACAAATAATATACATAATATCTGTAGGTGCAGTAGTGTGTATGAGAGATTCCGGGTCAACTGTTCAGCATCCTGACAGCTTGTGGAAGGAAGCTGTTGATCAGTCTGGTGGTTCTGCCTCTGCTGCTCCTGAATCGTTTACCAGATGGAAGAAGTTCAAAGTGTTTATGCAGAGGGTGAGAACGGTCCTTGACAATGTTCAGTGCCCTGCTCCTACAACGGTTCTGAAAAAGTTCTTGGACAGAGGGGAGGGAGACTCCAATTACCCTCTCAGCTCCCTTGACTATCCTCTGCAGGGCTTTTTTGTCTGACATACTGCAGCTGGAGTACCATGTAGTAATGCAGTACGTCAGAACACTCTCCACCACACCTCTGTAGAAGGTCCTGAGGATGCAGATGGGGAGAGAGGCCTGTTTGAGTTTCCTCAAGAAGTGCAGTCTCTGCTGAGCCCGCTTCCTGATCCCCAAGGAATTCTTGCTCCAGGTCAGGTCCTGCAAGATTTGCACTCCGAGGAACTTGATGTTCTCCACTCTCTCCACTAAACGGCCGCTGATGCTGAGGGGGACGTGCTCAGGCTGTGACTGCCGGAAGTCGATAATCATCTCCTTCGTTTTGTCCACGTTGAGCACCAGATTGTTCTCCCTGCACCAGCCCTCCAGTTCTCTCACTTCTTCCCTGTACATTGATTCCTCATCCCTCTGAATAAGTCCCACCACCGTGGTGTCATCTGCAGACTTAATAATCTGGTTCCCCTCGTGTCGGGATACACAGTCATGTGTTAGAAGTGTAAACAACAGTGGACTGAGTACGCAGCCTTGAGGGGATCCTGTGCTCAGCATGACAGAGTTGGAGATGTTGTTTCCAACCCGGACAGACTGAGGTCTCTCAGTCAGGAAATCCATGATGCAGAGACATGTGGCGGTGTTCAGACCAAGAAGGAGTAATTTCTCCATCAGTCTCTGGGGAATAATGGTGTTGAATGCTGAACTGAAATCAATGTACAGGAGTCTGGCGTAGGTGTCTTTCTGGTCCAGGTGGGTGATGACAGAGTGTAGGGTGGTGACTATAGCATCCTCCGTGGAGCGGTTTGAACGATATACAAACTGGAGCGGGTCGTGTGATGCAGGGAGGCAGGCTGTAATGTGTGGTTTGACAAGCCGTTCAAAACACTTCATCACAATTGATGTCAGTGCAACAGGACGATAGTCATTCAAACAGGACACAACTGGTTTCTTTGCCACTGGTACAATGATAGAGGTCTTGAAGCATCTGGGAACGATGGCCTGACTCAGGGAGATGTTATAAATGTCAGTCAGGACATCTGCCAACTCGCTCGCGCAGTCTCGGAGCACACGTCCCGGGATGTTGTCCAGACCTGCAGCTTTACGTGGGTTGACTCTGGTTAGGGTCCTCCGTGTGTCCGCTGTGTTGATGGTAAAAGCTGGTCCGACCGATGGTGGGGGTGGGCCAGCCCTCCCTCTGATTGTCGAGTTTGATGCTTCAAAACGTGCAAAGAAGTCATTGAGCCTGTCTGGAAGCGAAGCGTCATCATCATCGACCCCCTGCCTACACTTATAGCCCGTCAGTGTCCGAACTCCCTGCCACATCTGCTTGGTGTTCCTAGTGTCACAGAGGTGTCCCTGGATTTTCTCCGCATAGGCGCTCTTCGCCGCCTTAATTCCCTTTGAGAGCACAGACCTGGCTGAGCGGAGGGCGATCCTGTCTTTCGCTCTGAAGGCTGCATCCCTGGCTGTAAGCAGCAAGCGCACTTCTGCAGTCATCCAGGGCTTATGGTTACCCCGCATAGTGATGGTCTTCACTGTAGTGACATCCTCTGTGCACTTCGCGATGTAGCTGGTGACCGTTTCAGCATACTCCTCCACATCTGTCTTGTCTTCCTGGGAGGCTGCTATTTTGAAGACCTCCCAGTCTGTGTGGAGAAAACAGTCTTTCAGTGCAGAGGTTGCACTCTCTGGCCAAATCCTGATTTGTTTCACTGCTGGCCTGCTGCATTTCAATAAAGGTTTGTAGACAGGCACCAGCATCACGGATATGTGGTCAGAAAGGCCGAGGTGGGGGCGGGGTATAGCCTTATATGCATCTGTGTTTGTGTACACTAAGTCCAACATATTCTCTCCTCAGGTCTTAAAGTCTACACATTGTTTAAACTTGGGGAGCACAGTCTTTAAGCTAGTGTGGTTAAAATACCCCGCAACCACCACAAAACTGTCCGGATGTGAAGTTTGGATTTCACTAATCGCATTGTGCAGTTCCCCGAGTGCCTTCTTAGCATTAGCGTTAGCGCTCGGCGATATGTAAACAGCCGCTACAAACATGTTGCTGAATTCCCTCGGCAAATAATATGGCCAACAATTTACAATAAGGAACTCCGCCAACGGAGAGCAGGGTTTAGACACTATTAACAGTTATTTCTGTTAAAATATTTTTATATATTTATAGTTGTTTTTTTTTTTACTGTGGTTCTTGTGTTAGCGCCCCTTGTGTTAGTGCCCCGCTTTTATGTTCTCTTGCTGTACAGCACTTTGTGTAGCGAGTGTTGCTTTTAAAGTGCTTTATAAATAAAGTTGATTGATTGATTTTAGAAATCTCCTCACCACCCAGACAGCAGGTAAAACCTCCCTTATTTTAAAATCCAAATGTTGCTTATCAGCGGGTTAAAACCACCATAAGTGCTTCCACTGCTTACATACCTCTTCTGATTTTTTCTGCGTTTAAAGTACTTTAATAAGCTCATGCTTCTGTCGGACAATGACGCTAGCGAGACACTCTGCCTGGAAGGTTTGCTCTGCCTCTGACTGGAGTTTATCTTGTTTATCTTGACAGAGTTTATCTTATTCCAAGCATCAGGAGCCTAAAACCTAAACACTTTCTTTCCCAATTCTGTTCTTATTTTAGGAACAACCAGTGACAATCAGTGACATCACAGTAGCCTTTTTTTTTTTTAAATTAAGTCTATCCAAAGGATAAACATACTGTATCCTCCCCCATTCTGTGTGCTATTAAATTAATCACCAGTAATTAACAGTGATGTTGACCTTGCTATGAATTGTTTTAGAAGTTATTTAACCAGAGAGAACTTCCACAACAATGGCAATCCAACTTCTGGTGGATTATGATAACATTAAAGGGCTAATTGAGGTGTTGGGGGTGGGAGTATTTATTATCTTGAGAGAAATAAAATTTGTGGTGTAAAGAGGAGGAGGCAACATTGTCTTGTTCACATCTGGAAGCAACAGAGATTTAATGAAAACATGGTCTTAATTTTGAGACATATTAACACTTATCAAGCCACTGAGAGATGAAGAATACCTGTCATCCTTACCATGATCTCATTTGTTACAGTGATTATATTACAGCATCACATTTAATTTGACAATGATATATAATGATAGTTTGAAATTGAATACCCACTTGTCTTTTAGACAGACACACACACTGTGCCACCCAACCAGTCATTAAGGCCTACAAGGTTATTTAGTAGACACAAAATCCAAATTACTGCTGTTAACTTTCCCCAAGGCAAAATATGTCAAAGTTGAGCCGCAACTTTTGTACTTTGTATAGTTTATTGTAAACTCAAAACTTTAAGGCATCAGACAGTTGTCTTTTTAATACTAGTGCATGCCCGTAGAAAGCAAGTATTCCTGTCTGAAACAGGTAGCCTAGTCAGGTTTTACAGGCCCAAACATAGGCTGTGTTTGAAAGTGGAATACAGAGGTGTAGCCTATATGTAGGCAATCACACGTTAGACTTTGACAAATATGAAAGGGACTGAACTGAGGTTTATTTGATTATATGAATATTAATTACAGAATAAATGAAAATGAATGAGACATCTAATGTAGTAACTGTTTAAGAACCTCTTGTTTATTTTTTTTGTTAGATCACTTATTTGTGTGATCTTTTGTGATCATACTATATTTATAATAGTGTATCTTGCACTTTGGGGAATGGGATTTGTTCAGTCACCATTATCATTTAGTTTGTATGTGTAGTATATAGTCTATCATCAATAAACTCATGCAGTACTATAACAGGACACCATTTGAGACCCATTGTAGTGCATCCTTTTATATTTTAGCAATATTATAAGTACAAAACACACAACATTTTTTTTTGTATTTGTATTTTGAATACTTTATTGATCCCCAGAGGGCAATTCAGGGCATCCACCTGAGTGGGTGAGGCAGCCACAGTATGGTGCCAATCCCTTCACCATTCACACGTAGGGCCACTTTAGAGTCTCCAATTAACCTGACTTGCATGTTTTTATACACAGCAGAATGACGCGTTTGGCTGCAACTGTTGCATCAGTCTTGCCCATTTGTCTGTAAATATTTAAATAAAAATTATTTATTTCGCTATTTGGGCATTTTTGCATCATGTTGTCATTTGGTCAAAGCGTGCATATGCGTCCGCATATGATATGCAGTTGATCTGGCCATTCCGCTCCACAATAAAGCAGCAGTCGGGACTGCCGTCCACCACTGACTGGACAGGCTAGGTGTGCTTCCCTGCGAACGGTCATGGGGCGCCCGGTCAAACACCAGTGTTGAAGAAGCAGCAGCTGAACCAGCAGATTGCAGTCCTTGGCAGGCAGCCAAGCCCAGCCTTCCTGGTTAACGGGAGACTCGGCTGCTGCTTTACCCATGTGCCAGTGATGTCCTTTGTGGCACCACAGGTTCCCACCAGTGCCCCCCCCCCCCCCACCGTGCACCCATGCACCTCAGGTTCTCCATGCTGAGTTATCTATCAGACCTACTCAATCACAGCAACTTTATGGTATAATTTTTTTAAGCATTAAATCTTAAGTGTTATCTTTTTTCTAGTCAAATTTGTTGCTTTTCACGTCCTTGTTTTGCTCACGGAGTGTTGTGGGTACTGGTACCGTAATGCCGCGTATTATCCAATCAGTACAGAGTCAATCCGAAACCCCGCCCACACTTCTAGAAGCCTGGGCATGAGACAGAGCGGTGGCTAAACTTTTATTGATAAGAATCACATATTTTGACTGAGTGACTCCATACTTGGGGATGCACACCCTCGTAACCTCAGCAAAGCACTTATAAAATCGTTGTTTGCGAAAACTGTGGTGACTGACTGGTCATGATGCTGTGTATTAGCCAATCAGCATGGTCATGATGCCGTGTGTTATCCAATCAGCATGGCCGTGATGCCGCATATTATCCAACCAGCAGGGAGTCAATTTGAAACCCCGCCTGTTGTGTTGAGAAATGGCACATTATTGTGAAGTGCGGTGTGGTGACGTGCAGTTCCCGTCACGTCACCCTATAGAAGCCCTATAGAAGGTAGAGGACGTCCATATTGCGGCCTCTTTGACCGGTGCCCTCTGCCAGGTGCCTGCTGTGTAACCACTGTTCACATCCCTTAATTAAGCTGTGTTTGTCCAGTCATCTTGCCTCATCCTTTACCCAAGGTATTTTACCATACATAACATTTGGCGATCGAGGATTAACTCATGGAGGCGAGTATTACACCACTGCACCCCTTTCTCGAGCTCCCAGGTGAACCGCCGATGCCTTGGCCTGTGTGGTTTGAGGCTTTCCAGAAGTACATCATCACGCTGGCCCTCGGCAAGCTCAACAAGTTCAGAGCATGTGCACTGCTTGTTCACAACCTGAGTATTGAGGGCCAGCGAGTCCTGCACACACTCGGAGCTTCATACTCTTTTGAAGATGTTGTAGACCTGCTAGCAAACCATTTTCATACCCCAGATAGCATGACTGTCCGGAGGATTTGTTTTTGGCAGTGATATTAGCGGGTAGGTGAGCCTTTTCATCAGTTTGTCACCGACTTGAGGCAGCTAGCTAGCGAGTGTTGCTTTGGGCCGTATGAGATGAAATGGTATGTGACCAGCTCACGGAGCACACATGTAGAGCCACATTGCGGGCTAGGCTACTCACGGCACCCAGTGACTTAACATTAGTCAGAGCTGTCGAACTAGCTCTCCAGCTGGAGGCCGCAGACAAGCTAGCTTCGGGGCTAACCTGGCGCCAGTCACAGCGGCTGCCAGAACCTCCTGCCGCAGCAAGTGTTGCAAGCTTAGATAGCAAGGATAGCTTGGATGATGATGCTACCGAAGCCAGTGCTGCCAGCCGAAGGTCTGCCCTGGGAAAACCCCTGTGCAAGGGTTGTGGGTCTGCAACACACTGCAGTAAGGCTAAAGACTGCCCAGCTAGGGGAAAATGTTGTAGCAGATGTGGACGCTTGAACCATTATGTTAGAGTGTGCCGTGTATCTGAACCGGAGAGCCCACAGAAGAAATCACTCTGCCCGCCCCCGATGACCATCCATATGGTGTCCCCCAGCACAAGCGGATACATGTTTTGCACAGTGGAATTGGACGGCGTGGAGATGCCACTGCTGCTTGACACGGGAGTGGAGGGGTCATTGCTGAATTGGGCCATGGTGAGGAAGTTTTTCCCCCACTCCAGGATTAGAGGTAACCTGGCACCGTTGTATGGTTATGGAGGTGGCAGGCTGTGCACGGTTGGGACTTTGGAGTTAACGGTCTGGTACAAGTCTGCGAAGATGGTTGACTTCACGTTCCACGTGACAGCGCGAGGCAATAACATCATGGGCTCTGATTTGTTTTATGGACTGGGTTTTGCCATAAAAGACGCCGCCGGGAACGAATGGTCGGGTTGTGGCCAATGGAACCCTCCAGTTCTGATAGTCGATGAGGACTTTGTGTGGGGCGAAGAGCTAACGGACACCACAGTGGTCAAGCAAGACCAGCCTCACTCAGGTTTGGCGCAGGAGGGTCTCAGTGCCGGCACTTGGGATACAGTAGAGGGGGCTACCAAGTGTGGTGGCGAGGCTCTTGCACCGACAAGTGACACCGATGTGCTAGCCCCAGATGCCTCTGGAGCTTGGCTGCAGGGGGATGGAGGGTCTGCAGCTACGATGGTGAATGCTACGACAGTCTTAGAAGAGGTCGGGGCCAGACCGACGAGCATGGAGGAACCACATGTTCAGCAGCACCACTTCAGGCCGAGTCAGGCCCCGCTGAGGGTTTTGGACTTAGTTCGGGCTCGGGGTGAAGAACGTCCACGGCGAAGATGGGCCAGATGACAGCCAACTAAACATCAAGGGTGTCTGCTCATAGTTGCTAAGCTGGGCACGGCATACTTCAGGTTTTCCGATGGCTCGGCGAGGCACGCCAGTCGGCTTTGGCTTGTCTGGGAAGAGGCTCCAGGTGACGAGGCTGGACTGGAGTCAGTGTTGGTGGTGAAGAAGTGGGGCTCCATCGTCCGGAAGATCAGCCATCGTCCCAGAGGTCTGCTGTTTCCAGGGGTGCACTTGCTGAGGGGCTGCCCCCCCCAAGCCGGTTCTACGCCTCCTGCCCAAGGAACAGTGCTGTAAATATTGTGTGTTTATAGTTCTTATGTTCTGATATATATAAAATATAAGATAAGATAAGATAAGCCTTTATTAGTCCCACAATGGGGAAATTCCAGGATTGCAACAGCACAGGGATAGTAACACTCAGAGCAACAATCAGAAGGCAAGAGAAAAAAACAAGACCAGCAAGTATACATACACTACCGTTCAAAAAAGTTTGGGGTCACTTAGAAATTTCCTTATTTTTGAAAGAAAAGCACTTTTTTTCAATGAAGATAACTTTAAACTAATCAGAAATACACTCTATACATTGCTAATGTGGTAAATGACTATTATAGCTGCAAATGTCTGGTTTTTGGTGCAGTATCTACATAGGTGTATAGAGGCCCATTTCCAGCAACTATCACTCCGGTGTTCTAATGGTACAATGTGTTTGCTCATTGCATCAGAAGGCTAATGGATGATTAGAAAACCCTTGTGCAATCATGTTAGGTTTGCAATGCTGTAATTGCTGCAAATGGAGGATTCTTTGATGAAAGCAAAGTTTGAAGGAAAAAATTATTATTTCAAATACAAATCATTATTTCTAACCTTGTCAATGTCTTGACTATATTTTCTATTCATTTTACAACTCATGGTGGTAAATAAGGGTGACTTTTCATGGAAAACACAAAATAATTGTCTGGGTGACCCCAAACTTTTGAACGGTAGTGTATGTACATATAAATATAAATATATATATATATATATATATATATATATATATATATATATATATATATATATATATATACACAGTGCGGAACATTGGTGCTAGATGGGATAGATATATAAATATATAAACACAGTGCGGAGCATTGTAGCTAGATGGAATAAATATGTAAATATATAAGCACACACAGTGTGGAGCATTGTTGCTAGATAGAGTAAATATATAAATATATATATAAACACACAGTGCGGGGCATTGTAGCTAGATGGAATAAATATGTAAATATATAAACACACACAGTGCGGAGCATTGTAGCTAGATGGAATGAAACAGCACAACCGTCTACTTAGTTATCCTACATGGTATGATTATGTACCCATACATATTCTCACCCTCCATAGTGACCGGTAATTTCCTAGTTGTATACTGGAGGGGACCATCGTGTAAGTCTGTTGCGTCTTTTGCATTCAATACTATTAGGTCGTCACATCTTTTTGCTATCTCTGCGAGCAGCCCTACTTTGGTTGTACAGTCTGACAGCCGTAGGTAGGAAGGACCTGCGAAACCTCTCGGTTGTGCACCTAGGATGATGTAGTCTGCTGCTAAATGAGCTCCTCAGTGCATTCAGTATGTCCTGCATAGGGTGGAACTCGGACTCCAGCAGAGATGACAGTTTAGCCACCATCCTTCTCTCTCCTATCTCCTCCACTGGGTCAAGGCGCTGCCCCAGGACAGAGCTGGCTTTCTTGATCAGTTTGTTCAGTCTCTTCCTATCGGCTGCTGTAATGCCACTGCCCCAGCAGACCACTCCAGAAGTGATGGCTGATGCCACCACCGTGTCATAGAATGTCTTCAGCAGCGCCCCTTGTGCACCAGAAGACCTGAGTCTCCTCAGTTGGAACAGCCTGCGCTGTCCCTTCTTGTAGAGTGCGTCAGTATTGTGTGACCAGTCTAGTTTATTGTTCAGATGAACACCCAGGTACTTATAGGATGTCACCATCTTGATGTCTGTTCCCTGTATATTTACTGGTGCAGTGAGGGATTGTCCTTGCCTGCGGCAGTCCACCACCAGCTCCTTAGTTTTCCTCGCGTTGATCTGGAGGCAGTTCCGATGGCACCAGTCCACGAAGTCCTGGATAAGCCCTCTGTACTCAGCTTCATCTCCGTTGGAGATGAGGCCAACGATCGCAGAGTCGTCAGAGAACTTCTGTAGATGGCAGTGTGTTGTGTTGTGTGAGAAGTCCGCAGTATAAAGGGTGAACAGGAAGGGAGCCAAAACTGTTCCCTGGGGGGCCCCCGTGCTATCAATGATCATGTCGAACACACAGTCCCGGATTCTCACAAACTGAGGCCGGTTAGTGAGGTAGTCCAGGATCCATGATGACAGGTGCTGGTCCACCCCTGCGCACAGCAGCTTGTCCTTCAGGATCATCGGTTGGATGGTGTTGAAAGCACTGGAGAAGTCAAAGAACATGATCCTCACCGCATTCCCGGGCTTCTCCAGGTGGGACAGAGAACGGTGAAGGAGGAAGATGACCGCATCCTCCACCCCAATGCCATGCTGGTAGGCGAACTGGAGTGGATCCATCGCTGGTCCCACCAGGGGGCGGAGGTGAGGAAAGAGCAGCCTCTCCAGGGTCTTCATCATGTGGGACGTCAAGGCCACTGGTCTGTAGCTGTTCAGATCTTTGGGGTGGGAAGTCTTTGGTACAGGTACCACACAAGATGTTTTCCACAGCTGTGGTACCCTCCCCAGCTTCAGGCTCAGATTGAAAATGTACTCCACAATCCCACACAGCTGGTCTGCGCAGGACTTGAGGAGCTTTGCGCTGATGCCGTCCGGTCCCGACGCCTTCCTTGCCTTGATCTTCCTCAGCTCCGTCCTCACCTGGGTCTTAGTGAGGTTCAGGTTGGGGGGCTGTATGTTGGGAGTGGGGGGGGGGTGATGGTGGAGTGGGGAGTGGGCAGCAGGACTTGATGTCTTTAGAGGCAGCAGTGGTTGTTGTGCAGTCAGGGGGGAGGGCGGTTGGTCAAACCTATTGAAAAACAGATTCAGATTGTTTGCCCACTCCCTGCCCCCCGTGGCCTGGGGGGAGGTATTCTGGAGCCCAGAGATGGTTTTAAGGTTTCTCCAGACCCTGCTGATGTCGCTCTGTTGCAGCTTGTCCTCCGTCTTCTTCCTGAAGCTGTCCTTGCCTTCTCTGATCTTTCTCCTCAGCTCCCTCTGTACGGACTTCAGCATCTCCCTGTTCCCCGACCTGAAGATCCTCTTCTTCTCTCTCAGAAGTGTTTTTATCTCACGGTTGATCCAGGGTTTGTTGTTTGAGCAACACCGTATGGTCTTGGTGGGAACGGTGTTGTCCACACAGAAGCTGATGAGATGAGATGAGATGAGATTCAACTTTATTGTCATTA
Organism: Pholidichthys leucotaenia; assembly: GCA_020510985.1. Classification (NCBI taxonomy): domain Eukaryota; kingdom Metazoa; phylum Chordata; class Actinopteri; order Cichliformes; family Pholidichthyidae; genus Pholidichthys; species Pholidichthys leucotaenia. The sequence goes on along the minus strand of CM035847.1, from coordinate 111,940,989 downwards.
CACATGTATAATACAAGGTAACGAAACGTGACTTGGCATTTGGGCACGCTCTGCAGAGCACATCCAAGGCCGGGGCAGCCGCTAGGCGCCAGTCAAGCGCTGATGTAGTCCGTGAGGGTGTGAGTGAGGCCGTCGATGTCCTCACCATGTGGATCGCAGAGCTGCTCCCAGGCGGTGGTTTCAAAACAGCCCTTTAGAGTGTCCATTGCCTTCTCAGACCATAACTTCACTGTGCGCATGGCCGGAGGTTGTCTGTGCACTAGGGGTTTGTACACCGGCCGGAGATGAACCAAGTTGTGATCCGATCTCCTGAGTGGGGGGAGTTATGATATGGGATTGTTTTGTGCATTTTGTTTAGTTTAGGAGCATGGTGTGTAATAAGTTTTATGTAAGGACTTTTCTGTAGATATGAGTGGCAGAATAATCCACCCCACCATGCGGGCTGCATGGTAGTCGACCTGTCAGGTTATTTTGTGTGAATGTGTTAGGCCGTTTTCTTACATTGTTTTTCATTATTTTAGTGCGTGATTCGGGTCCCAATATTTTTTTTTTTTGGGGGGGGTTGATTGTGTGTATGGTTTTGGACTTTCTAAAGGGTGGGGGTATTGTATTGGGAAATGGCACATTATTGTGAAGTGCGGTGTAGTGACGTGCACTTCCTATCACATCACCGCACCACACTATATAAGGCAGAGGGCATCCATATTGCGGCCTCTTTGACCAGTGCCCTCTGCCAGGTGCCTGCTGTGTAACCGCTGTTCACAACCCTCAGTGAAGCTGTGTTTGTCCAGTCATCTTGCCTCATCCTTCACCCAAGGTATTTTACCATACATAACACTGCCCACACTTCCTGAAGCCAAGGGCATGAAGAGACAGAGTGGTGGCTACACTTTTAGTGATAAAAATTACATATTTTGACTGAGCGGCTCCATACTCGAGGATGCACACCTTCGTAGCCTCAGCAAAGCACTTATGAAATCAGAGGTCAGTCTGACAAATGGTTTGGTTGATATCTGAGGAACAGAGAGACAGACAGAGACACACACACATACACACACAGATATGCTGCATTTACTATAGATAGATGGGAAGGTATCTTTACAGATTGCATTTCACTATAGTAAAATGAGGCTTGTTTAGTTATAAAGCTTACTTAGCTCATGTATATCTAGATATATTTATATATCCAGAAGGCACTCAGAGAGTGCATACCTCTGCCAAGGCTCTTTCTTTCTGTCTGTTTGTCTGTCTGTTAGCAGACTTATGCAAAAACTACAGGACAGATTTGATGAAATTTTCACCAGAGGTGGTCTTTGGGCTACGAATGAACCCATTAGATTTTGGAGGTGATCTGGGTCAAGGTGCAGATTCTGGATTCCTTTTTCACTTTTTTAACATTGCAAGATATGGTCTTGGCAGAGGTATGCACATAGCAAATGCTAAAGAACGTGAAAAAAGTGATCCAGAATCTGCATTTCAGCATGGTTCAAAACTAGCAGTTTAACACATTTATGCCCAAAATATCTAATACAAATGTTTGTTAAAATCTGTTTTCTTTAGCAAGCCACCTCCTTAGTGGTGACGTCTTCATTTACAGTGATACCGTGTCATCCTCCTTCTTGGTGGTCTCTAACTTTCCATGTCACTGGCCACTGACTGTTCAATATACATTATGTACAGTGGTGTGAAAAAGTGTTTGCCCCCTTCCTGATTTCTATTTTTTTTTTTGTCACACTTAAATGTTTCAGATCATCAAGCAAATTTAAATATTTGACAACGATAACACAAGTAAACACAAAATGCAGTTTTTAAATGAAGATGTTTATTATTAAGGGTAAAAAAAAATCCAAACCTACATGGCCCTGTGTGAAAAAGTGATTGCCCCCTCATTAAAACATAAATTAACTGTGGTTTATCATGTCTTTGGAAAGCTGAGTTCAATTTCTCTAGCCACACCCAGGCCTGATTACTGCCACACCTGTTCTCAATCAAGAAATCACTTAAATAGGACCTGCCTGACAAAGTGAAGTAGACCAAAAGGTCCTCAAAAGCTAGACATCATGCTGCGATCCAAAGAAATTCAGAAACAAATGAGAAACAAAGTAATTGAGATCTATCAGTCTGGAAAAGGTTATAAAGCTATTTCTAAAGGTTTGAGACTCAAACGAACCTCAGTGAGAGCCATTATCCACAAATGGCGAAAACATGGATCAGTGGTGAACCTTCCCAGTAGTGGCTGGCTGACCAAAATTACCCCAAGAGTGCAGCAACGACTCATCCAAGACTCCACAACAACATCTAAAGAACTGCAGGCCTCACTTGCCTCAATTAGAGTCAGTGTTCATGACTCCACCATAAGAAAGAGACTGGGCAAAAATGGCCTGCATGGCAGAGTTCCAAGACGAAAACCACTGCTGAACAAAAAGTACATAAAGCCTCGTCTCAGTTTTGCCAGAAAACATCTTGATGATCCCCAAGACTTTTGGGAAAATACTCTGTGGACTGACAAGACAGAAGTTAAACTTTCTGGAAGGTGTGTGTCCCATTACATTTGTTGTAAAAGTAACACAGCATTTCAGAAAAGGAACATCATACTAACAGTAAAATATGGTGGTGGTAATGTGATGGTCTGGGGCTGTTTTGCTGCTTCAGGACCTGGAAGACTTGCTGTGGTAAATGGAACATGAATTCTGCTGTCTACCAAAAAAATCCTGATGGAGAATGTCCGGCCATCTGTTTGTGACCTCAAGCTGAAGCGCACTTGGGTTCCTCAGCAGGACAATGATCCAAAACACACCAGCAAGTCCACCTCCGAATGGCTTAAGAAAACAAAATGAAGACTTTGGAGTAGCCTAGTCAAAGTCCTGACCTGAATCCAATTAAGATGCTATGGCATGACCTTAAAATGGCAGTTCATGCTCGAAAACTCTCCAGTGTGGCTGAATTACAACAATTCTGCAAAGATGAGTGGGCCAGAATTCCTCCACAGAGCTGTAAAGACTCATTGCCAGTTATTGCAAACACTTGATTGCAGTCGTTGCTGCTCAGGGTGGCCCAACCAGTTATTAGGTTTAGGGGGCAATCACTTTTTCACACAGGGCCATGTAGGTTTGGATTTTTCCCCTTAATAATAAACACCTTCATTTAAAAAAACCTGCATTTTGTGTTTACTTGTGTTATCTCTGTCTAATATTTAAATTTGTTTGATGATCTGAAACATTTAAGTGTGACCAACATACAAAAAATGAGAAATCAGGAAGGGGGTAAACACTGTTTAACACCACTGTAGCAATCCACATAAAACTTTTTGAGCATTTCCAGGTATCCAAATGTTTGTAGTGTACTATATATTGGTGTGAACCTTTGTGTCATTTTTTTAATAAGGTCAGGAGGTACCATATTTAGAGAAGTTGATGCAAAGATTCAGAAAAGACGGTGGATTGCTAAATTAGCAACTCTTAAGGCAAAGTTGATTAGCTATACATTGTACCGTTATTGGTGCATTGCATATTTCAAGATACTTGCTAATTAGTGATAAATTCACTAACTAGAACTAAATCAAATTTTTTGGTGTACCATAAATCAGAATACATATTGATATAAATTGTTATATAAATTGGATAAAGCTCATCAAACTTATCCAAGGGTCGATTAGGCTGTGTGTCCACAAAATGTGTTTTTTCAGCTGTGGGCAACTATTTTCTGTTCATTTTCTATGTAGTTCAGCATCTACAGTGCTGAGCGCCCTTGGCGCTGAAACGCTCTCAGCGGTGGCTGCTTTTTGTTGCGGTGCTTAGGGCGCTCAGAGTTGAAAAAAGTTAAATTTTTCAGACTGCAGCTGAGCTCGTCAATGTCAGATCTTTCTAAGCAGCCAATCAGAATAAGGAAGGGTGGGACATAGGATGCGGTACAGTCTGTACTCAGCCTCCTGTTTTCTGCGTAATCATATTTTGCATCCAGAGCTGGTACCAATGTTAGAAAATGTTTCCTGTCCATTATTATTTAGAGACTGCTGTTAAAAAATAAGTAGAAAGTCTGACCATAGGAAAAGTGGAACTGCTGAGCTGTGAGTGACATGCTGTAGTAGGGATACAGGGCACAGACTTTTTTTTCAAGAGCGCAGCACACAAACGCTGAAAAAAAAGACGTTCAGGGTGGTCGGGCAACAAAAAATGCACTTGGTGGACACACAGCCTTATGCATTTAAGGTTTTATAAGGAAACCAGTGACATTTTTCAAACCTATTTTACAAGTGCATAATGACAAAATCAGTGTTCAGATGAGATTGATATAATCTTTGCGTTTATCTGTATTTGATGAAATACCAATCTTTATCTTGCAGTCCACACTGATTTCTTAACAAGAGCAGCGCACGCATATCCACATTCATATACTGTGAGCTGAGCAGAATTGCAATGGAAACTCTTGGCTTGGATGCCTTTAACTATGAACAAACAGAATCAAGAAACCCACTTAGTGAGTCCACTGAGTTGGCTGTGGTGTGATGTAGCGAACATGGATTGGCTGCAGCAGCCAGTGCCTCCATATCTGTTAGTTAAATTGAAAAATCCATAAATCTGATCATTTGTACCAGGATTTTAAAACATTTTCAGCACAAGTCTGTATGGATTGATGATAGCTTCAAGTGGATAATAGAAGAACTGCAATTTTTGATGTCTTCACACTGATATAATTTTTCAGCTTGAATAGTTTTCTGGTCAGTGTGATTGCATGAGACTCTGCAAAACCAAGGAAACTGGGATGCAATATGTGTGAGATTATAGTAGAGCAGCCATTTTTTGCAAGTCCAAGCCAAGTCTCAAGTGTCAAAGGTCAAGTCCAAGTCAAGTCTTAAGTCATTTTATGGTTGTAATATCTAAGGAATTTAATATATGAACCGTATTTTGGTTATTATGACGCGGAGCACATTGTCTGTCCGTCCATCAGTGCTTCCATCCATCTGTCCATCCTTCCACATTTCACGGGAGTTGTTGCTCCTCCTAGGCATTTGCCTGATGCTAACCAAACTCACTCACAAGGATCCTCCAGACTTTCTGCATCCAGGATGTGCTCAAGGTCAAGGTCAAAGGTCAGGAGATATGAGCACTTACATGATTTTTAGAAAAATCACTCTACTCTAAAGAAGTTATGTCGATCCTCACCAAAGTCATTTACAATTGTCCTCATGTGGGTTTGCATCCAGGGTGAAGTCAAGGTTATTGCCAAAGTCATTGTCAAAGGTCTGGAGATCTTGGCACTGGGGCACTGGGGGCCTAATGGTTAGGGATGTGGACTGGACAGCATTGCAGTGTTTGCCCAACCCTCATTATCCCCAATGTGGTGCCCTTGAGCAAGGGCCTTAACCCCAACTGCTCCAGTGGAGCAGCTCAGTGGCCACAGGTCAGTCTGTGGTTGTGCTGGGCAGCTTCCAGGTGTGAATGTGTAACTGTGTGAGTGTTAACAGGGTGTCCTTGAAAAAGAGAGGTTGCCTCTTACTGGACCTCCCTTGTATACAGCGGGGAAAATAAGTATTCAACATGTCAACATTTTTCTCATTAAACATATTTCTGATGGAGCCACTGACCTGAGATTTTCATCACATATCAATAACAACCCAAGTCATCCATACATGCAAAGAAATCAAGGCAACTGTGTTCACAAAACAAGTTATAGTTATCAAAGTAGAATGACATGGGGATATATATTAATAAAGTATATTAATATATATTAATATACGTAAATACTGACGCACTCTACAAGAAGGGACAGCGCAGGCTGTTCCTGCTGAGGAGACTCAGGTCTTTTGGTGTACAAGGGGCGCTGCTGAAGACATTCTATGACACGGTGGTGGCATCAACCATCACTTTTGGAGTGGTCTGCTGGGGCAGTGGCATTACTGCAGCCGATAGGAAGAGACTGAACAGACTGATCAAGAAAGCTAGCTCTGTCCTGGGGCAGCGCCTTGATCCGGTGGAGGAGATAGGAGAGAGAAGGATGGTGGCTAAACTGTCATCTCTGCTGGAGTCCGAGTTCCACCCTATGCAGGACATACTGAATGCACTGAGGAGCTCATTTAGCAGCAGACTACATCATCCCAGGTGCACAACCGAGAGGTTTCGCAGGTCCTTCCTACCAACGGCTGTCAGACTGTACAACCTAAGCAGGGCTGCTCGCAGAGATAGCAAAAAGACGTAACAAACTAATAGTTTTTTGAATGCAAAAGATGCAATAGACTTACACAATGGTCCCCTCCGGCATACAACTAGGAAAATACCGGTCGCTATGGAGGGTGAGAATATGTATGGGCACATAATCATACCATGTAGGATAACTAAGTAGACGGTTATGCTGTTTCATCCCATCTAGCAACAATGCTCTGCACTGTGTGTGTTTATATATTTACATATTTATTCCATCTAGCTACAATGCTCCGCACTGGGTGTGTTTATATTTATATATCTACACTACCGTTCAAAAGTTTGGGGTCACCCAGACAATTATTTTGTGTTTTCCATGAAAAGTCACACTTACTTACCACCATGAGTTGTAAAATGAATAGAAAATATAGTCAAGACATTGACAAGGTTAGAAATAATGATTTGTATTTGAAATAATAATTTTTTCCTTCAAACTTTGCTTTCGTCAAAGAATCCTCCATTTGCAGCAATTACAGCATTGCAGACCTAACATGATTGCACAAGGGTTTTCTAATCATCCATTAGCCTTCTGATGCAATGAGCAAACACATTGTACCATTAGAACACTGGAGTGATAGTTGCTGGAAATGGGCCTCTATACACCTATGTAGATATTGCACCAAAAACCAGACATTTGCAGCTAGAATAGTCATTTACCACATTAGCAATGTATAGAGTGTATTTCTGATTAGTTTAAAGTTATCTTCATTGAAAAAAAGTGCTTTTCTTTCAAAAATAAGGAAATTTCTAAGTGACCCCAAACTTTTGAACGGTAGTGTATATATTTATTCCATCTAGGTACATTGCTCCGCACTGTGTGTGTTTATATATTTACATATTTATTCCACCTAGCTGCAATGCTCCGTACTGTGGGTGTTTATATATCTACATACTGTATTTATTCCATCTAGCTACAATGCTCCGCACTGTGTGTTTATATATTCATATATTTATTCCATCCAGCTACAATGCTCTGCACTGTGTGTCTGTGTGTGTGTATATATATACTGTATTTTATAGTAATATGTACATATGTATATTAGCTGCTCTTGCTTGCTTGCTTTTTTTCTTGCCTTCTGATTGTTGCTCTGAGTGTTGCTATCCCTGTGCTGTTGCAATCTTGGAATTTCCCCGTTGTGGGACTAATAAAGGCTTATCTTATCTTATCTTAAGTATCAAACACGCTTGGTGAAATTCATTTAATATTTAGTAGAAAAGCCTTTGTTGGTAATAACAGCTTCCTGTATGGAGAAACTAGGAGCAGGCATTGCTCAGGAGTGACTTTAGCCCATTCTTCCACACAAACTGTCTTCAAATCTTGAAGGTTCCGTGGCTGTGTTCTATGAACTCTGATCTTCAGTTCATTCCATAGATTTTCAGTTGGATTCAGATCAGGTGACTGGGACATTCTAGCAGCTTTATTTTCCTTCTCTTGAGCAAGTTGAGAGATTCCTTGGCTGTGTGTTTTGGATCATTGTTTTGCTGAAATTTTCACCTTCATTTCATTGTCAGCATCTTGGCAGACGGCAACAGGTTCTTATCAAGGATGTGTCTGTATTTGTCCATTCATCTTTCCTTCAATTATATGAAGTCTGCCTGTACCATGTACTGAAAAAAAACCCACACCATAATGCGTCCACCTCCAAACTTCACTGTTATCGTTTTTTTGGGTTGATGTGCAGTGCCATTTCTCTTCCAAACATGCTGTGTGTTGTGGCATCCAAAAAGTTCAGTTTTGGTCTCATCTGATCAGACTATATTCTCCCAGTATTTTAATGACTTGCCCAAATGCTATGCAGCAAACTTTAAATGAGATTCAGCATGCTTTTTCTTCAACAATGGAGTCTTGTGAGGTGACTGGACATAGAGCCCATGTTGGCTGGGTGTATTACATATTGTTTTCTGTGAAACAGCAGTACCTGCTAACTCCAGGTCTTTCTGGAGCTCTTCACGAGTAGTCTGTGGCTCCTGGATAAATCTTTTGACTCCTCTGTCAGAAATCTTGCAAGGAGCTCCTGGTCCTGGCTGGTTCATGGTAAAATGATGTTCTTTCCACTTCCGATTGATGGGTCCAACAGTGGTCACTGGAACATTCAGCAGTTTAGAAATGCACCTGTAACCATTGCCATCATTATGTTTTGTGACAATAAGGTTGTGAAGGTCTTGAGACAGCTCTTTGTTTCTATCCACCCATCTTGAGTTCTTTGTGGTGTGACAACCTGATATTCACAGACCTTTTTAAAGACTATCAGTCAGGACTTAACCAGCTGAAATTAATTTACACTGCTCCAGCCCCCCCCCCGCGACCCGAAAAGGATTAAGCGGAAGAAGATGGATGGATGGATGGATGGATGGATGGATGGATGGATGATGGGGGATTGGATGGCTTCCTAAATTCTGATGGATTTCAGGTGGTTTCTTGGCTTTCTATGCCTTTTTGCACCTCCTTTTCTTCATGTATTCAATACTTATTCTTGTGTCATTCCACTTTATTAAATATACTGTAGCTTGTTTTGTGAACACAGTTGTCTTCATTTATTTGTATGTATGGATTACTTGGGTTGTTACTGATATCTGGTGAAAATCTCAGGTCAGTGGCTCAATCAGAAATATGTTTAATGAGAAGAATGTTGACGTGTTCAATACTTATTTTCCCAGCTGTAAATAAAGGTTAAAAAAAATATGATTTCACAAAAAACAAAACTCCTCCTAGGCAATTGATCTTGACCTCAAACACATTTATGATGACTTCTATTAACGATATAATGGAATGCATTACTATAGAAATATGCAGGGGGAAAAAAGAAACATAATAGTTGTGTTTGTAGAACTCCTGGGTGCAACATAGAAATATTCAAGGGATGTATGGAGGGAATGTTTGCTAAAATAAATCAGAAGGTCCATTTCATCTGTTATGATTATACATTGACCTTTTACACTGCGTTCCAAATTATTATGCAAATGATATTTGTCTCTGATTTTCTTAAATAGTCAATGCAAATGACAGTCAGTATAATTTTCAAGTCATCAACCATTAGTGCATAATTCAAATTTTATTGGACAAACCTCCCAATGATAACTATTTTTTTGCAAAAATTAAAAAAAAAAAAAAATGCACTGTTCCACATTATTATGCACAACAGCGTTTCAAAATATTTTATTGGTTGTAAAGAACTGAAAATGGCCATTTGTTGAATTTGCAGCATTAGGAGGTCATATTTACTGAAATCAAAAGCTATTTAAATCAAAAACATCTTAGCAGGCCAAGTTACATGTTAACATAGGATCCCTTCTTTGATATATAGTAACTTTCACAATTCTTGCATCCATTGAACTTGTGAGTTTTTGGAGAGTTTCTGCTTGAATTTCTTTGCAAGATGTCAGAATAGCCTCCCACAGCTGCTGTTTTGATGTGAACTGCCTCCCATCCTCATAGATCTTTTGCTTGAGGATGCCCCAAAGATTCTCAATAGGGTTGAGGTCAGGGGAAGATGGGGGCCACACCAGGAGTTTCTCTCCTTTTATGCCCATAGCATCCAATGACACAGAGGTATTCTTTGCAGCATAAGATGGTGCATTGTCATGCATGAAGATAATTTTACTACAGAAGGCATGATTCTTCTTTTGTACCATGGAAGAAAGTGGTCAGTCAGAAGCTCTGTATACTTTGCCAAGGTCATTTTCACACCTTCAGGGACCCTAAAGGGGCCTACCAGCTCTCTCCCCATAATTCTGGCCCAAAACATGACTCCACCACCTCCTTGCTGACGTTGCAGCCTTGTTGGGACATGGTGGCCATCCACCAACCATCCACTACTCCATCCATCTGGACCATCCAGGGTTGCACGGCACTCATCAGTAAACAAGACTATTTTAAAATTAGTCTTCATGTATTTCTGGGTCCACTGCAATTGTTTCTGCTTGTGAGCATTGGTTAGGGGTGGCCGAATAGTAGGTTTATGCACAACTGCAAGCCTCTGGAGGATCCTACACCTTGAGGTTTGTGGAACTCCAGAGGCACCAGCAGCTTCAAATACCTGTTTGCTGCTTTGTAATGGCATTTTAGCAGCTGCTGTCTTAATCCAAAGAATTTGTCTGGCAGAAACCTTCCTCATCATGCCTTTATCTGCACAAACCTGTCTGTACTCTGAATCAGCCACAAATTTCTTCACCGTACAATAATCACGCTTAAGTTTTCGTGAAATATCTAATGTTTTCATACCTTGTCCAAGGCATTGCATTATTTGATGCTTTTCGGCAGCAGAGAGAGCCTTTTTCTTTCCCATATTGCTTGAAACGTGTGGCATGCTTAATAATGTGGAACATCCTTCTTAAGTAGTTTTCCTGTAATTGGGTTCACCTGGCAAACTAATTATGACTGGTGTCTGAGATTGATATTAGTGATCCAAAGAGCCCCGAGACACAATATCATCCATGAGTTTATTTGAAAAACAAAAAATATAATGTTTATGACACTAAAATCCTCTTTGCCTAATAATTTGGAACGTGGTGTAAACCCTAACAGGCTTAAAATGATTGAAGTTTCTTGATACAGTGTTTACTATGAGTCTCTTTCTGACTATTACAAAGCCAAGCAGAGTGACATCTTACAGTGCCACACTAATTGATAACATTTTCACAAACTTTATGGACAACAATATAGTGAGCGGTTTCTTGCTGAATGATATCAGTGACCACTTACCAGTTTTTGTGTTGTGTAAGCGTGAACATTGGAATGTAAAGGAGGATAATAAAATTAAACGCAAGAGAGTGAAAACGGAGACATCCCTCAGTGCATTCAGAACAGACATACTGGCATAAAATTGGGAAGGATTGTACAATAAGATAAGATAAGATAAGCCTTTATTAGTCCCACAATGGGGAAATTCCAGGATTGCAACAGCACAGGGATAGCAACACTCAGAGCAACAATCAGAAGGCAAGAAAAAACAAGAACAGCTAGTATACATATGTACATATTACTATATATATACTGTATATACTGTATATACAGTATATATATATATAGACACACAGTGCGGAGCATTGTGGTTGGTGAATGTGCAGCAGAAAGTCTAAGCGCTCTCTCCGCGGATGCGGCGGGCCAGCTGGATGTCTTTGGGCATGATGGTGACCCTCTTGGCGTGGATGGCGCACAGGTTGGTGTCCACGAAGAGACCCACCGGGTAGGCCTCGCTGGCCTCCTGCAGAGCCATGACGGCGGAGCTCTGGAAGCGCAGGTCGGTCTTGAAGTCCTGAGCGATCTCCCTCACCAGGCGCTGGAAGGGCAGCTTACAGATGAGCAGCTCCGTGGATTTCTGGTAGCGACGGATCTCTCTCAGAGCCACGGTACCGGGCCTGTAACGGTGAGGCTTCTTCACTCCGCCGGTGGCCGGAGCGCTTTTTCCTAGCAGCCTTGGTGGCTAGCTGCTTCCTGGGGGGCTTTTTCCTCCAGTAGATTTTACGGACGGTCTGCTTGGTTCTTGCCATCGCTCTTTATTATAAGTGTGATGTTGACAGAGCATATGATACATTTTTAGATAGATTTCAATCACTGTATGACAAAAATTGTCCATTAAAGCTATGTAACATTAAACAAAAGTACATCGAATCTCCATGGATTACAAAGGGACTACAAAATGCCAGTAAAAAAGAATTTACTATTTAAAGAATTTATACAGTAAAACATAAAACCAGAGAGGCCAAAATCAAATAGAAAAAATAAAAATAAGTTCACAAATATCACGGGGAGATGCAAGCAGGAATATTATAATAAATTATTAGAGAAAAACAAAAATAATAGTAAAGGTATATGGGATATATTAAATAATATAATTAGGAAAAAGTCAGTAAATGATAATAATAATAATAATAATAATAAGTTTATTTATAGAGCACCTTTCACAGACAGAGTCACAAAGTGCTTAACATGGTACAAAACAAAATAAAAACAGGCACATAAAACAGTTAAAATTAAAAAAAAAGTAGACAGTAAAAGCCCATAAAAATACAATCAGCACATAGTTAAAAAGCCAGGCTAAAAAGGTGGGTCTTTAGTTGCTTCTTAAATACACCAATGGAAGGTGCAGATCTAATTTCAAAAGGCAAGGAGTTCCACAGTCTGGGAGCAACAGCAGCAAAGGCTCTATCACCTTTGGTTCGGAGCCTAGTACTAGGAACTACCAATAGATTCTGATGAGAAGACCTGAGAGACCTGCAGGGATGGTATAGAGAGAGCAGGTCACTAATATAAAAAGGTGCCTCTTCATGAATGGCTTTGTAAGTAAGAACAAGAACTTTAAAACCAATTCTATAATTTACAGGAAGCCAATGCAAGGAGGCCAAAACAGGAGTGATATGACAGAATCTACTGGACCTAGTTAGTAATCTTGCAGCAGCGTTCTGGACTAACTGTAGGCGGTGTAAAGAGGATTTGCTAAGACATGTAAAAAGAGCATTACAGTAGTCCAAACGTGAAGAAACAAAGGCATGAATAATGATTTCTAACTGAGTGTAGGAAAGCAATGACCTAATTTTAGATATATTCCTAAGGTGGAAAAAACAACTCCGGGTCAGAGATTTGACATGCTGATCGAAACTCATCGATTGATCGAAAATGACACCAAGATTTTTTAGTTTAGACCGTACGTTAGAGCTTCATGAACCAATGCTATTAACCAATTTAGGAATTAGATTATCAGGTGCTACAATAAGGACTTCAGTTTTATCAGCATTAAGTTGCAAAAAGTTACTAGACATCCAGTCCTTAATTGCAGACAGACAATCATGAATAATTTTTAAATTGTCAACATGGTCAGGCTTAAAAGAGAAAAGTAGCTGTAAATCATCAGTTTAGCAGTGATGAGACACACCTTTAAATTTGCTGATAATAGAACCAAGTGGCAGCATATATAGGGCAAATAAAAGTGGACCCAGAATAGAACCCTGAGGCACCCCACAGGTTAAAGGAGCAGAGTCAGATGAATAAGAGCCAACAGCCACGGAAAAACTCCTACTAGAAAGGTAGGAGAAAAACCAATCCAGAGCTTTTCCATAAATACCTACCCAATCTCTAAGCCTTTGTAACAAAATAAAATGATCAATAGTGTCAAATGCTGCAGTAAGATCTAATAACACTAAAACAGAGCATTTGCCAGAGTGATGACATTAAAATATCATTTGACACCCTGAGACGAGCTGTCTCTGTCGAGTGTTTCTGACAAAAACCTGACTGAAATTTGTCAAAAATATTGTGTTCAATCAGAAAGTCAGTGAGCTGCTTGGCAACAACTTTTTCTAAAAGCTTAGAAATAAAAGGAAGCTTAGAAATTGGCCTGAAGTTTTTAAAAACAGATGGATCAAGGTTAGGTTTTTTAAAAGTGGCTGCACAACTGCATGTTTAAAATACGAGGGTACACAACCACATTCAAGTGAACTATTAATGATGTTAACCAAAGACGTACCCACTGAGCCAATTACCTCTTTTAACATTGAGGAACTTTTAACATTAAATGATAATTATCCAGAATATTTTTTTGAAAATGATAACACTTTAACTAACATGAATGATGTGGTTAATGAGTTCAATAACTTTTTTGTCAATGTGGGACCAAAACTGGCAGACAAAATCACTGTTATCCAGTCAAAAGTGGGGGATGTAGTAGGAGATATGGTAAACACTAATTTATGCTCTTTTTTTTTTTTTAAAGCTGTCGAAGAAAAAAAAATATTGATATAGTTAGCAAGTATAAAAAAAAACTTTTACTGACATGAATGGAATTGTTATGGCCTTGGTTAAGAAAATTGTTGAGGGTGTTGCAAAACCGTTAACTCACATATTCAGTTTGTCATTTCAAACAGGTGTATTTCCAAGTAAAATGAAAATTGTGAAGATAATCCCAGTATATAAAAGAGGGGATAATCATCAATTTACAAATTATAGACCAGTGTCACTACTCTCACAATTCTCTAAGATCTTTCAATTCAATTCAATTCAATTCAATTCAACTTTATTTATATAGCGCCATTTCACAACAACAGTCATCTCATAGCACTATCAACTGTAGGGGGGAACCCCCACAGTTGCAGAAAGACCCCAGCAATCAGGTGATCCCCTCTGAGCAAGCACTTGGCGACGGTGGAGAGGAAAAACTCCCTTTTAACAGGAAGAAACCTCCAGCAGAACCAGGCTCAGGGAGGGGCAGTCATCTGCTGCGACTGGCTGGGGGGTGAGGGGACAGAGAAGATGAAAAGAACAGACATGTAGAGAGCAAACAGCACGATGGGGACTCAATCTATGGGAGAGAACAAACAAATGTTAATGACCAGCAAAAAAAAATATTTCATAGAGAGTGAGGAAAGGATTGAGGCCCAGTGCATTACTGGAGGTCCCCCGGCTGACTAAACCTATTAGCAGCATAGCTAAGGGAGGGTTCAGAAACACATGATCCCTCCCTAATTGTAGGCTATATCTGTCACGCCGCGCCGTTCATCAGCGGCGCCACCTGCTCACACACCTGATCCTCATCAGCGGCGAGGGATAAAAGTCGCCTCGCCCGGAGGCTCGGCCTGAAGCCGTCAGACTTCGTTCCCTCACCGCCGTGAGCATACCTTTCTTCAGCATCGCTATTCTGGGTAAGAACCCTTACCTCCTTCTCCAGTCTGCTCCCCTGTGCACAGGTGGATTCCCCGGCGGCGGACATCTCCGTTCCATCGCCCATCCTTCGCTGCTGCACGGAGCTCTCCAGGTGGCTGTCTCCCGGGCTACGTTCCCCTTGCTGTGCCAGCTATCCTGACAACTCAAGTAAGATCTTCTCTTGCCATAATTCATCCTGTGTTGGTGTATGCCCGTCACCCTCTCCCTGTGCTCTCTCCATAGGGTTGCTCGGCCGAACGGTCATCTGCCTCTGTGCCTGAAGCAGACGCCACCACCAACACATCTGCATCCCGCAGACACACACTCATTCACCCCTGCTGTTAATAAACTCTTTGAACTACTCTAAGCCTGTGTGTGCGTGTCTCCTGAGCCGTGCGTTATGTCAGTACGGCTTCAGCAGAGCGGCTCGGCGGACGGCGGGCTCGCACACCGGCTTACCACTCTCGAGGCTAGAGTGGATCAAATAGCTTATCAACAGCAGGTGATCCTAAATCAATTGATAACTATCACTGGCCGATTGGACCGCCTGGACCCCCAGCAGCCGTTCCCCCCGGCTCCTCAGGGTGGCGCAGCTCCTGCTGTTCCGGTGGCCGTCCAGCCAGCTCCAGTGGCACCGGCCCGACTCACACCAATTCCGACCCCCGCCCGCTTTAGCGGAAAGCTCGGCGGAGCGCGGGGGTTTGTGATGCAGTGCGAGTCCGTGTTTGACCGTGTGCCCGGAGACTTTCCCTCAGATCACAGCCGGATCGGCTACATAGGGAACCTCCTGGAGGGGCGTGCTTTAACTTGGGCCTACGCTATTATGGCGAGACCCAGTTATGCCACCCTCACCTATGCCGAGTTCGTGAGGCGCTTCCTGGAGGTGTTTGATCACTCCCGTTCCGAGGCGGTCCAGGTCGATCGGCTTCTCGCTCTCCAGCAGGGAAGCCGGTCGGCCGCGGATTATGCCATCGAATACCGGGTAGCGGCAGAGGAACTGGGCTGGGAGGAGCGCTCCCTCTGCGGCCTGTTTCTCCGCAGCCTCAATAGTGATCTGAGGGATGAACTGGCTGGACGGGATATCCCCGGAACGTTAGCGGAGCTAACCTCATTAGCAATCAGCTTGGACAACAGGCTGCGCGAGCGCTCCTCAGGACGGAAGCCGTCTGCTTCTCGCCCTCGAGGAGTCCCGCTACGCCTGCCCCAAGCTCGCCCCCTGGCGACGCCGCCACCATCGTGCCCCGAGGAGTCGGAGCCGATGGTGACGGGCTGGGCAAAGCTCTCCTTGGCAGAGAGACAGCGCCGCCGTGAGTTGGGTCTCTGCATGTATTGCGGAGACAATCAACACACGGTAGAGCTTTGCCCACAAAAGCCAAACGGTGGGGTCCGCGAGTCACTGTAGGGGGCCTCGCGGACGTCAATCGGCAAAGTCCCCTCACTCAATTAAAACTGCCCATCCGTTTTTGCCACAATCCCACTGGGCACCTCACCCACGCACTGGTGGATTCGGGCGCAGAGGGCAGCTTCATTTCACAAGGCCTGGCAACCCGATTGGGCATCCGCTGTCAGGCGCTCAAACACCCCATCTCCCTGGTCCATCTCTCCCGTGCCTCCCTTGGGAGAGTTACCCATCAAACCATTCCTGTCCCAGTCATCATCTCAGGGAACCACCGGGAGGAAATGGTTTTCTACGTCCTGCCCAACTCTGTGTCGCCCGTCATCCTGGGGTATCCCTGGCTACGCCTCCACAATCCTGTCCTGGACTGGAGGTCAGCTGGGGTGTCGGCGTGGAGTACCTTCTGCATGGGCACCTGCCTTCAGTCCGCTGCCTGCTCCCCGTCCGCGGCTCCTCCTGTGGCGGATACAGCACCCCCGGACCTGTCACTGGTGCCCCCAGATTTTCACGACCTGGGTATGGTATTCAGCAAGTCGAAAGCTATGTCTCTTCCCCCGCATCGACCATATGACTGTGCCATCAATCTCCGCCAGGGGGCCCCCCTGCCATCTGGTCGGCTCTACAGCCTGTCGGCGCCGGAGAAGGAGACTATGAATACGTACCTGAAGGAATCACTGAGCGCTGGGATTATCCGCCCATCGTCATCACCCGTGGGGGCGGGGTTTTTCTTTGTAGGGAAGAAGGACGGTTCCCTCCGTCCCTGTATTGACTACCGAGCTCTTAATGACATCACTGAGAGGGACCGTTACACCCTGCCCCTCATGGACACTGCCTTCCACTCCCTCCAGGGGGCGACCTGGTTTACCAAGCTGGATCTCCGCAGCGCTTACCACCTCGTCCGGATCCGGGAGGGAGATGAATGGAAAACAGCCTTCCGTACCCCGAACGGCCACTTTGAGTATCTCGTCATGCCGTTCGGGCTGACCAACGCTCCTGCCGTCTTTCAGCGCCTCATCAATGACGTCCTCCGGGATTTCATCGGCCTCTTCGTGTTCGTCTACCTGGACGACATTCTGATCTTCTCTCAGTCCAGAGACGAGCACCGGGTCCATGTGAGGCGGGTCCTTCAAAGACTGCTGGAGAATCGTTTGTACGTGAAGGCTGAGAAGTGCGAGTTTTACGCTAGGACCACATCCTTCCTGGGATTCATCATCGCCCAAGACCAGGTGCTCCCGGACCCAGAGAAGGTGAAGGCGGTGGTGGAGTGGCCTACTCCCGCATCTCGGAAGCAGGTGCAACAGTTTGTTGGCTTCGCCAATTTTTACCGCCGTTTTGTCCCGAATTTCAGCTGGATCGTCGGACCACTGACCCGCCTCACGTCCCCGAAGGTCCCGTTCCGGTGGACCGAAGAGGTCGATACTGCCTTTAAGGCGCTGAAGGCGGAGTTCTCCTCCCCCCGGGTCCTTCGCCAGGTCGACCCCGCGCTGCAGTGCATTGTGGAGGTGGACGCATCGGACACGGGAGTGGGAGCAGTGTTATCCCAGCAATCACCGGACGATGGCGCCAAGCGACCGTGCGCCTTCTTCTCCCGGCGCCTGTCCCCGGCGGAGAGGAACTATGATGTGGGGGACAGAGAGCTCCTGGCCATTAAACTCGCCCTACAGGAATGGCGCCACTGGCTAGAGGGGGCGGACCTGCCGTTTGTGGTCTTGACGGACCATAAGAATTTAGAGTACCTACGATCTGCCAAGCGCCTGAATGCCCGCCAGGCGCGCTGGTCTCTGTTCTTCGCCAGGTTCCGGTTCTCTATCACCTTCAGGCCAGGCTCCAAGAACGGCCTGCCTGACGCCCTCTCTAGACAGTTCACCCCCGTGGGGGCTGAGGAGACGCCCCACACTATCCTGCCCAGGTCGTGTGTCGTGGGAGCTATCTCTTGGGACATTGTGGACAAGATCCGGAAGGCACAGGAGGTGGAACCTGATCCTGGCGGCGGACCGGAGGGAAGACTGTTCGTTCCGTCTACGGTCCGAGGAGAGGTCATCCACTGGCTCCACACCTCCCGGCTCACCTGTCATCCCGGCACCTCTCGGATGATCAGCCTCCTCCAACGGTCCTTTTGGTGGCCGGGCCTGCGGAGGGATGCAGCCCGCTACGCCCGGGCTTGTCCAATTTGTGCCACCAGCAAGTCGGGAAACGCCCCTCCAGCGGGTCTGCTCCAGCCTCTGCCCGTCCCTGGCAGGCCATGGTCGCACATCGCACTGGATTTCGTCACCGGGCTCCCAGCTTCCAACTCATTCGACACCATCCTGACCGTCGTGGACCGTTTCTCCAAGGCGGCACACTTCATCCCCCTGCGAGGTGTCCCTACCGCCCTGGAGACGGCGGGCTTCCTCGTCCAACACGTGGTCAGGCTGCATGGGATCCCGGTGGACGTGGTCTCGGACCGGGGCCCCCAATTTTCATCCGAGGTTTGGAAATCCTTTTGCAACGCCATCGGAGCCAAGGTGAGCCTCTCCTCCGGCCATCACCCCCAGTCTAACGGGCAGTGTGAGAGGACCAATCAGGAGCTGGAGGCTGCGCTCCGCTGTGTTGCAAGATCCAAGCCGACGTCATGGAGCAACCATCTCGCCTGGGTGGAGTACGCCCACAACACCGCCCGCTCTTCTGCAACGGGGATGTCCCCCTTCAAGGCGTCCCTGGGTTACGACCCCCCGCTGCTTCCAGTGCAGGAGAGCGAGGTAACTGTTCCGTCAGTTAGGGCGCACGTGAAGCAGTTCCGCTCCACCTGGGCCGCCGCGCGTCATACGCTTTTACGCACAGCGGAGCGCAACAAGACCGTGGCGGACCGGCGTAGAAGACCTGCCCCGGCGTACAGAGTTGGGCAACTTGTCTACGTTTCCACCCAGGACGTCACCCTAAAAGGCGAGAGGAGGAAGCTGGCACAGCGCTTCATGGGTCCCTTCCCCATCACCCGGATCATCAACCCGGTGGCTGTGCGCGTGGCTATTCCCCCCTCCCTCCGCATCCATCCCACCTTCCACGTATCAAAGGTGAAGCTGGCAGTCACCGACCCCCTTTGCCCTCCTCCTGCAGCGCAACCCGCGCCCCGGATGATTGGTGGCCACCCGGCCTGGTCCGTCTCCTCCATCCTGGACTCCCGGCGCCGGGGTCGTGGGTTGCAATACTTGGTGGACTGGGAGGGCTATGGGCCCGAGCATCGACAATGGGTGCCCCCGTCGTTTGTGTTGGACCCATCGCTCATCGCGGACTTCCACCGAGCGCACCCGGATAAGCCATCGCCAGGAGGCGCTGCTAGAGGGGGGAGTACTGTCACGCCGCGCCGTTCATCAGCGGCGCCACCTGCTCACACACCTGATCCTCATCAGCGGCAAGGGATAAAAGCCGCCTCGCCCGGAGGCTCGGCCTGAAGCCGTCAGACTTCGTTCCCTCACCGCCGTGAGCATACCTTTCTTCAGCATCGCTATTCTGGGTAAGAACCCTTACCTCCTTCTCCAGTCTGCTCCCCTGTGCACAGGTGGATTCCCCGGCGGCGGACATCTCCGTTCCATCGCCCATCCTTCGCTGCTGCACGGAGCTCTCCAGGTGGCTGTCTCCCGGGCTACGTTCCCCTTGCTGTGCCAGCTATCCTGACAACTCAAGTAAGATCTTCTCTTGCCATAATTCATCCTGTGTTGGTGTATGCCCGTCACCCTCTCCCTGTGCTCTCTCCATAGGGTTGCTCGGCCGAACGGTCATCTGCCTCTGTGCCTGAAGCAGACGCCACCACCAACACATCTGCATCCCGCAGACACACACTCATTCACCCCTGCTGTTAATAAACTCTTTGAACTACTCTAAGCCTGTGTGTGCGTGTCTCCTGAGCCGTGCGTTATGTCAATATCAAAAAGGTAGGTTTTAACCCTAATCTTAAAAACAGAGATCGAGTCTGACTCCCGAATCCAGATTGGCAGCTGATTCCACAGGAGAGGAGCTTGATAACTGAAGGCTCTGCCTCCCATTGTACTTTTGGAGATTCTAGGTATTACAAGTAGTCCTGCATTTTGGGAGCGTAGTGCTCTGTTAGGATAATACGGTAGTATCAGATCTTTTAAATAAAAAGGAGCCTGATTGTTTAGAGCTTTGTAAGTAAGAAGAAGGATTTTAAACTTAATTCTAAACTCTATGGGAAGCCAATGAAGGGAGGCCAGAACCGGAGAGATATGATCTCTCTTTCTAGTACCTGTTAAAACTCTTGCTGCAGCATTTTGGATCAGCTGAAGACTTTTTAAAGATGTTTTAGGACAACCTGATAATAAAGAATTACAATAATCTAATCTCGAGCTAACAAAAGCGTGGATTAGTTTCTCAGCATCACTCTGAGACAAGATGCTCCTAATCTTGGCAATATTACGCAAATGATAGAAGGCAGTCTTAGAAACAAATTTAATATGTGAATTGAAGGACAAATCCTGATCAAAAATAACTCCAAGGTTCCTCACAGAGCTATTAAGAGAAAGAGTAACTGCATCCAAACTGAAAGTTTGATTTGGAAAGGAATTTCTAAGGTTTTTTGGACCAACAAGAATGACTTCAGTCTTATCTGAATTTAATAGCAGGAAATTACAAGTCATCCAAGCTTTGATTTCCTTAAGACAGGCTTCTAACTTGGCTAATTGATTACTATCATCTGGCTTCATTGACAGGTATAATTGTGTGTCATCTGCATAACAATGAAAATGTATACAGTGCTTTCTAATAATGTTGCCTAACAGAAGCATATATAAACTAAAAAGAGTAGGGCCTAGCACAGATCCCTGTGGAACTCCATGACTAAGCTTTGAGTTGAAAGAAAACTCATTATTTACATGAACAAACTGGAACCTATCAGATAAATAGGATCTAAACCACTGCAACGAAGTTCCATTAAGTCCAACATAGTGTTCTAATCTATCAAGTAGAATATTATGATCGATAGTATCAAAAGCTGCACTAAGGTCTAAAAGGACAAGTACAGAAACTAGTCCATTATCAGATGCAATGAGGAGGTCGTTAGTGACCTTCGCTAAGGCTGTTTCAGTACTATGATGGATTCTAAACCCAGATTGAAACTCTTCAAGTAAACCATTTCCCTGCAGGTGGTCGAATAATTGCGTAGCAACAACTCTTTCTAAGATTTTTGAAATGAAAGGGAGATTAGAGATTGGTCTATAGTTAGCTAAAGCTCCTGGATCTAGCGTTGGCTTTTTGAGTAAGGGTTTAATTACAGCTGTTTTAAAAGCCTGCGGTACATGGCCTAAAGTTAATGAAGAATTGATTATATGAAGAATAAAGCTACCAATAAGTGGGAAGACTTCTTTAAATAACCTGGTAGGAATAGGGTCTAAAAGACAAGTTGAAGGTTTGGATGAGGAAACTATTTTGTCTAACTCACAAAGGTCGATTGGAGTAAACTCATCAAGACAGACATCAAAAGAAGGAGTTGTAGTAGTTACAGTATTTAAGTTAACTGTGGGAAGAATCTGATTGATTTTATCTCTGATGGATGAAATTTTATTATTGAAAAAGTTCATAAAGTCCTGACTAGTAAGCTCTAAGGGAATGCTAGGATTGACAGAGTCCTGACTCTTTGTCAACCTGGCTACAGTACTGAAAAGAAACCTGGGATTATTCTTGTTCTCTTCTATTAATGCAGAGTAATAACTTGTTCTAGCTTTTCTAAGAGATTTTTTATAAATTAAAAGATGATTTCTCCAAGCTAAATAGATTTCATCTAAATTAGTAGAGCGCCATTTTCTTTCTAATTGACGAGTCTTCTGTTTTAAGCTACGAGTTTCTGTGTTGAACCAAGGAGTTAGAAATCTCTGATTAGACTTTTTCTTTTTTAAGGGGGCCACCAAGTCTAGAGCCTGATGCAGAGAAGCTGAAACACTATCCACCATGTTATCAATTACAGAAGGAGCAAGCTGTCTATAGCTTATTTCCGTTGTGTTGACACATGGCATAGAGGAAACAATCTGCATAAATTTGGAAACAGCATCATCTGAGAGGCATCTACTGTAATAATATTTTTCTTTAGGAGCCAAATAGTCAGAAATGGTAAAATCAAAGGTTTACAGACAATGGTCTGACAGTACAGGGTTATGAGGAGACACTACAAGATTTTCTATTTCTATGCCATATGTCAGAACAAGGTCCAATGTATGGTGGAGGTAATGAGTAGAATTTCCTACTTTCTGAGAAAACCCAATCGAGTCTAATATTGAATTAAATGCCACATTAAGGCAGTCACTATCTACATCCACATGTATATTAAAGTCCCCTACTATAATTATTCTATCAGATTTCAGCACTAAATCAGCTAAGAAATCAGCAAATTCGGATAAAAATTCTGAGTAGGTTGATGGGGGACGATAAACTATGGCAAATAAAATTGGGTTTAACCTAAAATTGCTAAAGTGCCCAATACTGAGGACCAGGCCCTCAAAGGAATTATAACATGTTTTTTGCTTTACATTAACTAGTAATTTGGAATGGTAAATTGTTGCTACTCCTCCTCCACGACCAGAACTTCTGGGATTTTGACAGTTTAAATAACCAGAGGGAGTTGATTCTTTTAAACCAACATAATCCTCTTGCCCTAACCAAGTCTCTGTAAGGGAAACTAAATCAATCTGATGATCAATTAACAGATCATGGACTAACAGAGACTTGGGAGTTAGAGACCTAATATTTAGTAAACCACATTTAATTTTTAAATTATGAGGAGGAACAGAGGCCAAATCATTCAATTTAGAGGCTTTATGTTTAATTTGAGTTTTACCAATGTTTTGCTTTATCACTTTGGGATGCTTATGCATGATATTTTTATTTACTTTGGAGGGAGCAGACAACGATTCTCTGATGGGGAAGACAGGGGCTAAGCTGAGGGGTGGCGGATGAAGAGGAGCTGCAGAGAGGCGTGTAAGACTGCGACTCTGCTTCCTGGTCCCAACTCTGAGTAGTCATGGTCTTGGAAAAACTTTTCATTAACATGTTAGACAATTTTATTGAGAAACATAACTTATTATCAGACAGCCAATACGGTTTTAGAGTGAATAAATCAACAGCTATGGCACTGATAAACCTAACTGAAGAAATAACTAATTGTATAGATAAGAAAAAGTATGTTGTTGGAGTATTTATTGACTTAAAACAAAAAAAACTTTTGATATTGTAGACCACAAAATAATGTTCAATGAAATGGAAAGGTATGAGATTAGAGGGGTGGGACTGAATTGGTTAAAAAGCTATATTAGTAATAGGGAACAGTTTCTTCAGTTGGGTGATCATAAATTAGCTTACTTAGATATCACTTGTGGAGTACCACAGGGGTCAGTGCTTGGTCCAAAATTGTTTATTGTGTACATAAATTATATATGCAAAGTATCTGGACTTCTGAAATGGGTTATATTTGCAGATGATACCAACATCCTTTGTTCTGGAGATAATATACAGCAGCTCTTGGACATGGTTAAAGTAGAAATGAATAAATTAAAAACATGGTTTGATAGCAACAAAGTATCATGGAATTTGAATAAAACCAAATTAATTATCTTTGGTAATCGCATAGCAAACACGCAAGTCCAACTTATAATAGATAATGTAAATATTGAGCAAGTATATGAGATAAAATTTCTCTGTGTAATTTTGGGCTGCAAATTTTGTTTGAAACCACATGTAAGATATGCAAGATCAAAATTATCATGGGGCACAGCTGTGATGGGTAAAGCAAGACATATACTGGAACAAAGGGGGTTGTACATTCTGTATTGTTCACTTGCATTGCCGTATTTAATGTACTCTGTCGAAGTATGGGGGAATACTTATGAAACAACATTGCAACCACTATGTATACTCCAAAAAAGAGCACTTAGAATTATACATCATGCTGGGTATAGAGAACACACAAACATACTGTTTTTGAAGTCCAGTTGTCTTAAGTTTATGGACCTGGTTAAGTTTAGAACTGCTCAAATATGTACAAAGTTAAGAAGCATTTGCTCCCTGGTAACATTCAAAAAGAATTCACTGACAGAGAAAATGGGTATAACCGAAGAGGAACATATACAGTAACTTTAAAAAAGGAGATGCTCGCGCTACCTTGAAAATATTAAGTATTTCATTCTGTGGCGTGACTTTGTGGAATGATTTGGATGGTGAAATCAAAGGGAGCAAAACTATTAACACAGTTTAAAAGCATGTATAAAGATAATATATTTTCAGGATATAAAGAAGAGGAAAGGTGAGGTGATTAATCCAAATACTAACATGGGCAGTTTGGTTTAGTACTGTATGTCATGAGTCTGAGCTCTAATGTTCCCTCTGAGCTCAGACTCAATTTATTTCTGAGTTTTTTATGTCTGTTATTATTATGTTGTCAGTTTTCTGTATATAGTTTGTTTTTTTGACACTTATGTGCCCTACTCTCTCAGACACTCCCACTTGCTGTTCACAGTCTGTTTCACAGCTGTGAACAGTTGGGTAATTAGGTCACCTGCCTGCTCAGCCCACATCTGCTGCTCATCTGTCTGCCCAGTATTTAAGGACTGCCAGTTCATTGTTTCACTGCGGCAGTATTAGATTACATTGTCTGATGTTACTGGACTTCATCCTTCAGTAAGTTTTTTCCTTATCTTCTCCAGAGCCATTCCAGCTCTGGAGTGCCTCCCTTGTATTTTTTTTTTTTTTGTTACTTATTTGTACCCGTAGGTAGATTTGGTTTGCAGTCTGGTGACAAGTCACTGGCCGCTGGTCGCTGCGTGCGCGAGCGCCCTAAACCTACATGTTTTTTGGTGTGCGGGAGGAAACCGGAGAAATCCCGGAGTAAACCCGCGCAACACGGGGAGAACATGCAAACTCCACACAGCTCACTGTTGGTCGGGGGCTGGGATCGAACCCACGATCTCATGATCCCCGCGATCCCCCGGCCGAGGGTAAAACTGTGCTGCCACAGTGCTAAACCACTGCGCCACTGCGCCTCCCTTGTATGTTAACCTAGCTTGCATTTTTGGCTGGTCTGCGCAGTTTTTGGAAGTTTTGTTCTTTTTTGTCAATAAATGTCACAACTACAGTTCAACGTGTGGGTTTGTCATTTTGCCCCTAAGGGGCGTTCATGACAGAATACTGCCACCATAATCAGACCCAGCTGCCGTAGGTGTGCATTTTTGCTTTTTGCTTTTTCACTCACTTGCTTGTTGGAGCAATTATGGGTTCAGCAGGCACGCTCATTTTCCACCCTGAAGGATGCATTGTGGTATCTGGAGCTCGCAGAGGCAGCTGCTTGTTGGTGCCCTCAGCTGTCGGAGCACGCTGAGGGAAAGGAGGGGATCTCGCTGGTGGTGGGATGGTGAAAAGTTCTCCGGAGAAGCCTGGGCACACATCTAAGGGGAGGTGCTCCTGGGCCACTGTTGTCTCCACCCCGCACCAGCCTCCGGCACCCGTTCCTGCTCCATTAGCTCCACGACGGCGCCGTCATCCTGCTCTGGACTGACGGAGGAATCCTCCTGCCTCTTCAGCAGCCACTTCTCTGACACCGAGCCCGACAATTCCTGCAGCAGATCTTCTCTTTTCTTCTCCGTCTTCGGCTGTCCCGTCAGCCTCATCTCCCTTTGTTGCTGCTGCAGTTCCCATCCCCTCGATGTGTTCTCCTGCTGCCGAGAGGTTATCCATTGGTTCCCCGGCTACATCCATCTCCGTGACTACAGGGGCAGCTCCTCCACAGTCCCCAGGGGGCCCACATTAACCATGGTCATGGAGAGGGATGACAGTCCATCTGCTGCAGCTGATAACATCAAACACCAGGAAAACAAGCGAGTAACATTTCATTCTATTTCAATTTTTGATGATATGCCTTGCCTGATTCCTGGTAGGGAGACTCAGAAAACGCAGTCCTCTGAGCTCTCCCCACCTGCTGCAGTAAATAATTCCTCACCTGCCCTCTCCGTGTCTCCTCCATCTGTCCCCGAGTGTCCGCCGGGCCCTGAACTGAGCTGCAGGATGATGGAGGAGCCTGTGGCCCTGGAGGACCCGATTCCAGTGCCAGCGCGGAGCTGACCTCCACCTGCCATGCTAGGCGAGCCACCAGCTTGGGCTCTTTCATCTGGGAAGACAAGGACTGCAACCACCATCATGCCTGCTGCGGAGGCCACCACAGCAGAGTTCAAGGCAGAGCTGGACCTCCAATGGACTGGGCCGGAGACACCATCGTCGTCTGGATCGACGGAGTCCTGGACGGCGGTGGAGCTCGAGCTCAGGCAAATGCTCTCTCTTGTTTTTCTCTTATCTGTCCTGGAGAGATCTTGCCTGGCTCTTGGCGAGGAGAGTCAGGTGCAGCCACCAGCTCCGCCTGAG
Organism: Pholidichthys leucotaenia; assembly: GCA_020510985.1. Lineage (NCBI taxonomy): Eukaryota > Metazoa > Chordata > Actinopteri > Cichliformes > Pholidichthyidae > Pholidichthys > Pholidichthys leucotaenia. Next base: position 111,914,372 of record CM035847.1, on the reverse strand, counting down.
CTTACCTCACTGGACTCCGCCGCTGCTGGTGACCCTGACCCTGTTCCTTTGTCTGTTATCCCTGAACCTTCTTCCAGGGTCACCAGGGAAGAACCACCTATCCCGGATGTCTGCGTGGGTCTAAACTCGCCACCTGATGTCGTCGTGGGTCCCCTGCTGAGGTCGTTGCATCCCAGCCCGGGACCTCTGTGGATGTAGCCTCCCCTCTGCCCGAGGCCATCGTGTGGGTTCCTCCTCCACGGTCCGAGTCTCCATGGGCGCTGCGTCCTGGCCGGGGACCCTCGTGGGTGCTGCGTCCCAGCATAAATCCAACATGGGTGCTGTGCTCCAGCTTGGGGCCCACTGAGGGTGCAGCGCTAGCCCAGCCCTGGCCCACCAAGGGTGGGCCCTGAGCGGGCTCCTTGTTTTTTTTTTTAGTTTTTTTTTCTCCTCCTAACCTGTTTCCCCCACCTCCCACCCATGGGGATTTTTTTGCTGTACCCTTTTTTTTGGGTGGGGGGGTCCTTTTGGTGTTGCCTGGGGGTGTCTGGAATCCACCCCTTGAGGCGGGGGGGGGGGCTCTGTCATGAGTCTGAGCTCAGCCTCAATTTATTTCTGAATTTTGTATGTCTGTTATTATTATGTTGTCAGTTTTCTGTATATATTTTGGTTTTTTGACACTTATGTGCCCTCCTCTCTCAGAAACTCCCACTTGCTGTTCACAGTCTGTTTCCCACCTGCTCAGCCCACACCTGCTGCTCATGTGTCTGCCCAGTATTCTGGGTCTGTCTTTTTGCCCCAAAGGGGCGTTCATGACACTGTCTTTGTGTTTCATGACTCATAATGATTTAAAGTTATTGCAGAGTATGAGAGTAGGGGTGGGACCAGATAAGCATGTGCTTCATCCTACTCCTTTTGAATAATTATTTTTTATCTATTGTATTGTTATTTTGTGGTTTTTTTCCTTGTTTTGTTATTTTTATAATGTTCAAATAAATCATTTATTCATCTTGATGGGTCTGTATCTAGGCGGTGGATAAGGTCAGATCAATGGTCAGGAGATCTCTCAGGGTGATTTTTTTTTTTTTTTTTCCTCAGGCCGAAATGAGCTACTCCATCATTGATGGTCTGGTTTACTTAGCCATAGCATACTTTTCATACAACCCAGCAGGTCCTCTATGGATTAGATGTTTTTTGTTTTTTTCAATACAGATGTTGTGGCTCTCAGTGGCTCCCATAAAATCTTTCTAATTCAGATTTCTGAGGCATTTTATTGTATAGTTAGCATATTTTCTTTATGCTCGTGCAGGATTTGTCTGTGTGCTTTAATGCAACCCAAATGTCCAAAGACGTTCATACTTAATTGCTTGTCCTTAGTCATGGGTGTGGATTCAAGAGTGTGTGTTTTTGGGAGTAAGAACTGCCCTGTCAGCTGAGGTTGAATCCAGCCACCCTGAAACTCTGAGGAGGATAAACTGTCAGTGGGACCTAGGTTTAGCGTCAGAATTTTTCAGACAGGGAACAGAAACTGCCATTGAAAAGGCTAATTCTCCAGAGCCAGGAGTGTAGTGTACTTTGTTATAGTGTTGTGGACTTGTTTTTGTTATTCTGATGGGAAATCTTGGTAATCTTGGACATAAGCTAAAATGCTAAATGTTTTCTGTTGAAGAAAATTGGACCTACTTGTAATAATTAACAACTTTATTTCCTCCCCAAGGAGACAATAGAAAGACCTTGAGTTTGCAGAAATAATTTTAGGTGAATTTTAAGTTTTGGGATCTTCAGACATTTCAATCTGCCAAACCACCCATCCATCCATCCATCTTCTTCCGCTTAATCCTTTTTGGGTTGCAGGGGGGCTGGAGCCTATCCCATCATCTTTGGGCGAGAGGCAGGGTACACTCTGGACAGATGGCCAGTCCATCGCAGGGCCAACACAGAGAGACAGACAACCATTCACTTTTACAGTCATACCTAAGAACAATTTAGAATCCCCAGTTGATGCCAAACATGCAACCTAACTTGCATGTTTTTGGGATGTGGGAGGAAACCGGAGAAATCCTGGAGTAAACCCACGCAGACACGGGGAGAACATGCAAACTCCACACAGATCACTGTTGGTCGGGGGCTGGGATCGAACCCAGGATCCCCCAGCCAAGGGTGAGTTGCTGTGCTGCCGCAGTGCTAACCACTCCGCCACCGCACTGCCCAACCACTGGGTGCAAAATGTTTTTATTGCAAAACACAGTAGATGGACTCAAATGTTGTTGTTGGTTTTTTTTTAAATGCAAACCATTACAATGTGTGGCACAAAAATTTATATTTAGGCTGATTTGACCTTGACCATTTCTCTCCATCAGGCAACATCCGGAACACAGAGAAGCTAAGCTATGACCGGCAGCAGCAGTATGAAATTCAGGTAACGGCCTGGGACTGCGGCCAGAAGAGAGCTCTGCACAGCGTTCCTGTCTGCATTGACGTCAAACCGGTCTGCAAACCTGGATGGCAAGGTGGGCCTTTCTCACCTCTGTGTGTGTGAGCAGAGAGTTTAGACAGCTCTGTAATGTTTATACACCCAGAAAGACAGATGCAGTTGTTTGTGTGTGATTACTTGAGTTTGTGCAGAGTGTTTTTGTCGCCATTGTTCTGGGTATGTTCACAGATGTGTTTATTTGTATGTGATTACGTGAGTGTGTGTTCCTGCTTTCCTCCAAATGTGTGGCACTCGCAGGAGTCGACATGCTTCATTTTTCTCCATTTGTGCTTATCATACTGTCTTAGGTTTTCATCTCCTTACCTACGTTGTTGTTCCACATTTTTCTCTCTCACTTAACTTTTTTGATACACTTTCTCTCCTGTCTCTGGCTCTCCTTACCTCCCTGAGGAATTGGCCTGTCAACTTCAGCTGGTGTGATCAACAATGCTTTACTAAGAACACCGCAACTCAACGCATACAACTTCTAGCATATCAGAAGACAGTCATGGCAGCCTTAACAAGGCCCAGAGTAATCCAAAGATGAGCATCTGAGTGCTGCCACAGTGACGACACAAGCAGCACTTAAGATACAGTAACTCCAGATGTTTTTTTTTGTTTTTTTCACTTGCCAGAGGAGGCGGCAGCACATATGTTACAGGATGGCACAGCTTCACATGTAACCATGTGCAATCTACAGTATGTTGTTCTGTCATTAACAAGGTGATTCATGGGCTCTTTGGCATTCAGCCATTCATCATCCCACAGGACTCAGTTTTATCAAGCTTGTGAAAAGCAGCAGTAAATGAGGGCACTTTTAGCAGCTCAGCAGAAGCCGCTGAACCCTGCAAATACTGAGAAGTTTTCTGGCTCATAGTCCTTCATACAGTTTGCGTCTTAAAATCTTTAAATGCATAAAAAGCTGTGTGAATAAATAGCTGCAGAGAATGAGAGAGTTAAAGTTTGTATTATAAATTCTTAACTTATTAGATTCTCCAAAACAAAGGATATAATGGACAATGTCAGCCACCCTCTGCACACCGTCATCAGTGACCAGAGGAGCCTGTTCAGTGAAAGACTGCTTCTTCCCAAGTGTCGGACCAACAGGCTCAAGAACTCTTTTGTCCACCATGCCATCACACTCTATATCACTTGGGGGGGGGGGCATAGAGTACAAAGGACAGTAGGGCATTCAAAGTGCAATAACCTTAACTTAACCACACTTGTACAAGCCATATTTAGCCTTGCATTTATATTGTGTATATTAAGTGTTTATTTTTTCTTTTTTGCTTTTCTGATCTGTACGCTCCTTTTATGTGCTGCTGGAAATTTTAAATTTCCCAGAGGGAGTCATCCCAAAGGGATTAATAAAGTTAAGTCTAAGTCTAAGTCTAGCAATAAAGACTGAAAAACTGTAGTTTAACACAGAAACACTTAAGCAAGACCCAGAAATGGTGCCTGCTTCCTCTGATTCCTCTGGTTTTTGTCCTCATTTTTTGCCACAAAGTTGTAGTTTTATAAATAGTTTTATTGTATTTTTACTTGAGTACATAGTTGAAGAAAACCCTGCACTTTTACTTAAGTACATTTGGTGGTACTCTCTGAGTTACTTCAGATTCACTAATTTCAAAATTGGTTAGAAACGTGTTTGTTTATTCTATAATAAACAGGAGCAACTGCATCTTTATTCATTTTTATGAAATTTTACTGCATTAAATATAATAGTACTGATATTTTTTATTATTTATTTGACATAAGAATGGAAAGCATTGTTCTATTCTGGCTTTGCAATGTTATGCCTCCACCACTGTGTCCATGACCATTAAAACTGACATAGCATACAAACACTTTACAGAATTAAAATTGACAAGCTTCTTAACCATTATCAAAACACACAGATGCTTAGACAGCCACTGCGTTTGGACAGCAATTGAGTTGTAATCGTGTGATCGTGTGATCACATGATTACAACTTGGTCTCTATCAAGCTCTCGCATTATTTAAGATAATTCCGACATGATCTTGTCATGTGAACCTTGTTCTGATCCATGCTGTTGGAAACACAAATGCAGCCAGTGGGGATTGCTGCAAGGCTGAGACCGCACTGCAGTCAGTGGAAATTACACACGTGGACAAAATTGTTGGTACCCCTCTGTTAATGAAAGAAAAACCCACAATGGTCACAGAAATAACTTGAATCTGACAAAAGTGGTAATAAATAAAAGTTCTATGAAAATTAACCTATGAAAATCAGACAATGCTTTTGAATTGTGGTTCAACAGAATTGTTTTGGAAAAACAAACTCATGAAACAGGCCTGGACAAAAATGATGGTACCCTTAACTTAATATTTTGTTGCACAACCTTTTGAGGCAATCACTGCAATCAAACAATTTCTGTAACTGTCAATGAGACTTCTGCACCTCTCAGCAGGTATTTTGGCCCACTCCTCATGAGTAAACTGCTCCAGTTGTCTCAGGTTTGAAGGGTGCCTTCTCTAGACAGCATGTTTCAGCTCCTTCCACAGATGTTCAATAGGATTTAGATCAGGGCTCATAGAAGGCCACTTCAGAATAGTCCAATGTTTGGCTCTTAGCCATTCTTGGGTGTTTTTAGCTGTGTGTTTTGGGTCATTATCCTGTTGCAAGACCCATGACCTGCAACTGAGACCAAGCTGTCTGACACTGGGCAGCACATTTCTCTCTAGAATACCTTGATAGTCTTGAGATTTCATTGTACCCTGCACAGATTCAAGACACCCTGTGCCAGATGCAGCAAAGCAGCCCCCGAAGATAACAGAACCTCCTCCATGTTTCACAGGAGGGACAGTGTTCTTTTCTTGGTATGCTTCATTTTTGTGTCTGTGAACATAGAGCTGATGTTCCTTGCCAAAAAGTTGCAGGTTTGTCTCGTCTGTCCATAGGACATTCTCCCAGAAGCTTTGTGGCTTGTCAACATGCAGTTTGGCAAATTCCAGTCTGGCTTTTTTATGATTTGTTTTCAACAGTGGTGTCCTCCTTGGTCGTCTCCCATGAAGTCCACTTTGGCTCAAACAACGACGGATGGTGCGATCTGACACTGATGTGCCTTGACCTTGGAGTTCACCATGAATGTGTTTAGAGGTTGTTCTGGGCTCTTTTGTTACCATTCATATTATCCGTCTCCTCCTGCGGCCACGTCCAGGGAGGTTGGCTACAGTCCCGTGGATCTTAAATTTCTGAATAATATGTGCAACTGTAGTCACAGGAACATCGAGCTGCTTGGAGATGGTCTTATAACCTTTACCTTTAACATGCTTGTCTATAATTTTCTTTCTAATCTCCTGAGACAACTCTCTCCTTTGCTTCCTCTGGTCCATGTTTAGTGTGGTACACGCCATGTCACCAAACAGCAGAGTGACTACTTGTCACCCTTTAAATAGGCCGACTGACTGATTACAAGTTTGTAGACACCCGTGATGTTAATTAGAGGACACATCTTTGTTGAACATTTCCCTATGGTCACATTGTTTTCAATCTTTTCTAGGGGTACCATCATTTTTGTCCAGGCCAGTTTCATGAGTTTGTTTATTAAAGTAATTCTTTTGAACCACACTTCAAAAGCATCGTCTGATTTTCACTGGTTAATTTTCATAATTTGTTTTTTATTACCACTTTTGTCAGATTCAAGTTATTTCTGTGACCATTGTGGGTTCTTCTTTCATTAACAGAGGGGTACCAACAATTTTGTACACGGCTGTAGGTTTGACTTGTATTTAAGTAGTTGATTTATAGTGGGGTAAAAAAGTATTTAGTCAGCCACCAATTGTGCAAGTTCTCCCACTTGAAAGATGAGAGAGGTCTCCAATTTTCATCATAGGTATACCTCAACTATGAGAGACAAAATGAGAAAAAAAAAATCCAGAAAATCGCATTGTCTAATTTTTAAAGAATTTATTTGCAAATTATGGTGGAAAATAAGTATTTGGTCAATAACAAAAGTTCATCTCAGTACTTTGTTATATACCCTTTGTTGGCAATGACAGAGGTCAAATGTTTTCTGTAAGTATTCACAAGGTTTTCACACACTGTTGCTGGTATTTTGGCCCATTCCTCCATGCAGATCTCCTCTAGAGCAGTGATGTTTTGGGGCTGTCGCTGGGCAACACAGACTTTCATCTCCCTCCAAAGATTTTCTATGGGGTTGAGATCTGGAGACTGGCTAGGCCACTCCAGGACCTTGAAATGCTTCTTACGAAGCCACTCCTTCGTTGCCTGGGCAGTGTGTTTGGGATCATTGTCATGCTGAAAAACCCAGCCACATTTCATCTTCAATGCCCTTGCTGATGGAAGGAGGTTTTCACTCAAAATCTCACGATACATGGCCCCATTCATTCTTTCCTTTACATGGATCAGTCGTCCTGGTCCCTTTGCAGAAAAACATCCCCAAAGAATGATGTTTCCACCACCATGCTTCACAGTAGGTATGGTGTTCTTTGGATGCAACTCAGCATTCTTTCTCCTCCAAACACGACAAGTTGAGTTTTTACCGAAAAGTTCTATTTTGGTTTCATCTGACCATATGACATTCTCCCAATCCTCTTCTGGATCATCCAAATGCTCTCTAGCAAACTTCAGACGGGCCTGGACATGTACTGGCTTAAGCAGGGAGACACGTCTGACACTGCAGGATTTGAGTCCCTGGCGGCGTAGTGTGTTACTGATGGTAGCCTTTGTTACTTTGGTCCCAGATCTTTGCAGGTCATTCACTAGGTCCCCCCGTGTGGTTCTGGGATTTTTGTTCACCGTTCTCGTGATCATTTTGACCCCACGGGGTGAGATCTTGCGTGGAGCCCCAGATCGAGGGAGATTATCAGTAGTCTTGTATGTCTTCCATTTTCTAATGATTGCTCCCACAGTTGATTTCTTCACACCAAGCTACTTACCTATTGCAGATTCAGTCTTCCCAGCCTGGTGCAGGTCTACAATTTTGTTTCTGGTGTCCTTTGACAGCTCTTTGGTCTTGGCCTTAGTGGAGTTTGGAGTCTGACTGTTTGAGGTTGTTGACAGGTGTCTTTTATACTGATAATGAGTTCAAACAGGTGCCATTAATACAGGTAACGAGTGGAGGACAGAGGAGCCTCTTAAAGAAGAAGTTACAGGTCTGTGAGAGCCAGAAATCTTAATTGTTTGTAGGTGACCAAATACTTATTTTCCACCATAATTTGCAAATAAATTCTTTAAAAATCAGACAATGTGATTTTCTGGATTTTTTTTTTCCTCATTTTGTCTCTCATAGTTGAGGTATACCTATGATGAAAATTGGAGACCTCTCTCATCTTTTAAGTGGGAGAACTTGCACAATTGGTGGCTGACTAAATAATTTTTTACCCCACTGTAAGGAAATGCTGCTTTTACTGGAGTACAGTTTCTGGCTACTTTACCCACTTCTGTCAATCAAACTCTAAAATTAGTCAAGTTATGGACGTTGCATCCTCTGGGGTACCACCCCACATGTGGGAAAATACACTGGACACTGTCCATTATCCATGATGGTATGGGGGTGCATCAGTGCTGTAGTTGATATGACTTTCTCCCACACCTGGAACACCAACATTCATGCTGGACAGTATAGTATGTGCAGAGTTTGAAGATAAGATAACCCTTATCTTATCTTCAAACTCTACATATACTGAAGCTGTTGCCATCCAGAAGTTTAGCAAGGTCATTGCAGTTGTACTGTGAATGATGTTAAAGGTGCTAAATTGACCTCTGTACTGTCCAGATACATATGCCAACCATGAAAGATACTTGGGTCTTTACAAGACAGAATGTTAAACCATTGTGAACCTGATTTATTTTGGTGCTGAAATTCTGTGTCAAGCAAAAAAAGGAAAACACTTGGCTACAGTAGATTCTCTCCTCAGAGAGAAGATGTAGTATAGTAGTAATTGTGCCACTGCCCCCAAAGAATTTTTTTTTTTAATTTCAAATTATTGTAAATAGTTATGTCTAATCTCAACAATTTACAAGACTGAAGGCTGGTTTTATTATCAGAGTAAATTAGGTTGCCAAGTAAAAAAATCAAAATACAGAGTTAAACATTATAAACTTTGTTGTAAAATTCATGCAAGTAGGACAGCGCCATTGTGGCATCATGTTGTTTAGTGTTTTTTAATACCTACGGCCCTATTATCACAGTCAACTGTGGGCTTTTGTGCCATGCTTCCCTCCTTGTGCCAGTTTCTGTCAGTGCATTATCTGTTTTTTTACACTGTGGGTCCAGCTAATTGCCAGTAGACAGTGCGTCGGCTTTGCATTAGGAGGAGTGGGATTATTTCAAAGAGGTGTGGCAGCATGCAATCTCATATGCATCTGTGTTGAGGTGCATTTTATGTGCCATTTTATTCCAGCCATATTTTATTTTAAATGCAGACTTACTGCTGGAGTATAGTCTGTAGATTAGGCATTAATGTGAATTTTTTTTTTTTAGGGAAATGAATCACATCTCTTCGAGGAGAGAGGTATGATTAATTTCCCTCAGGCTCAGGAGGGGAAAGCAGCTCCCTGTCCACACTGTGTATGGTGCGAATGGAGCGCCGCTGACTTCGACTGGGGACATCGTCAAGTGGTGGAAGGAATACTTCAAGGATCTCCTCAATCCCACTGACACACCTTCCACAGAGGAAGCAGGGCTTGGCGACAAGGGGGATGACTTGCCCATCACAGGGACTGAGGTTGCTAAAGTGGTTAGAAACTCTTTGGTGGCCAGGCCCTGGGGTGGACGAGATTCACCTTGAGTACCTCAAGGCCCTGGATGTTGTAGGGCTGTCATGGCTTACACGCCTCTGCAACATTGCGTGGAGGCTGGGGACAGTGCCTTTATCATGGCAAACTGGGGTGGTGGTTCCTTTTTTAAAAAGGCGGACCGGAGGGTGTGTTCCAACTTCAGGAGGAATCACAGCTCTCAGCCTCCCTGGGAAGGTCTATGCCAGGTTACTGAAGAGGAGAGTCCGACTGCTGGTCGAACCTCAGATTTAGGAGGAGGACGGACCCTCGAATCCTTGAGGGTTCGTGGGAGTTTGCCCAACCAGTCCACATGTGTTTTGTGGACTTGGAGAAAGCATTTGACAGCATCCCTCGTCAATCATTCAATCAATCAATCAATCAATCAATCAAAGCTTTATTTACAGTGGTGTGAAAAAGTGTTTGACCCCTTCCCGATTTCTCATTTTTTTGTATGTTTGTCACTCTTAAATGTTTCAGATCATCAAATAAAATTAAGTATTAGACAAAGATAACACAAGTAAACACAAAATGCAGTTTTTAAATGAAGATGTTTATGAATAAGGGTAAAAAAAAAAATCCAAACCTACATGGCCCTGTGTGAAAAAGTTCCCCCCCACTAAAAAAACATAATTTTACTGTGGTTTATCACATCTTTAGGAAGCTGAGTTCAGTTTCTCTAGCCACACCCAGGCCTGATTACTGCCACACCTGTTCTCAATCAAAAAAATCACTTAAATAGGACCTGCCTGGCAAAGTGAAGTAGACCAACAGATCCTCAAAAGATAGCCATCATGCTGTGATCTAAAGAGATTCAGGAACAAATGAGAAACAAAGTAACTGAGTATGGAAAACTATCAGTATGAAAAAGGTTATAAAGCCATTTCTAAAGCTTTGGGTCTCCACTGAACCACAGTGAGAGCCATTATCCACAAATGGCGAAAACATGGAACAGTGGTGAACCTTCCCAGGAGTGGCTGGCTGACCAAAATGACCTCAAGAGCGCAGCGACGACTTATCCAAGAGGTCACAAAAGACCCCACAACAGCATCCAAAAAACTGCAGACCTCAATTGCCTCAGTTAAGGTCAGTGTTCATGTCTTCACCATAAGAAAGATACTGGGCAAAAATGGCCTGCATGGCAGAGTTCCAAGACGAAAACCACTGCTGAGCAAAAAGAACATAAAGGCTTTTTTCAGTTTTACCAGAAAGCATCTTGATGATCCCCAAGACTTTTGGGAAAATACTCTGTGGATTGATGAGACAAAAGTTGAACATTTTGGAAGGTGTGCATCCCATTACATCTGGCGTAAAAGTAACAGTATTTCAGAAAAGGAACATCATACCAACAGTAAACTATGGTAGTGATAGTGTGATGGTGTGGAGCTGTTTTGCTGCTTTAGGACCTGGAAGACTTCTTGTGGTAAATGGAACCATGAATTCTGCTGTCTACCAAAAAATCCTGAAGGAGAATGTCCGGCCATCTGTTCATGACCTCAAACTGAAGCACACTTGGGTTCTGCAGCAGGACAATGATCTAAAACACACCAGCAAGTCAACCTCTGAATGGCTTAAGAAAAACAAAATGAAGACTTTGGAGTAGCCTAGTCAAAGTCCTGACCTGAATCCAATTGAGATGCTGTGGCATGACCTCAAAAAAGTGATTCATGCTCCAAAACCCTCCAGTGTGGCTGAATTACAATTCTGCAAAGATGAGGGGGCCAGAATTCCTCCACAGCGCTGTAAAAGACTCATTGCCTGTTATCACAAACGCTTGATTGCAGTTATTGCTGCTAAGGGTGGCCCAACCAGTTATTAGGTTTAGGGGGCCATCACTTTTTCACACAGGGCCATGTAGGTTTGGATTTTTTTTCTCTTAATAATAAACACCTTCATTTAAAAACTGCATTTTGTCTTTACATGTGTTATCTTTACTCTAGCTATCATGGTGCACAAAGAGCTATTATGGTGCACAAAGAGCTGTCAGACAAACAGTCACTGGCATTCAGTATGACCTTCCTGCCCACAAAGCTGGAGCTGACCACGGCTTCGGCAGAGAGCAACTTCATCTTTGAGTTCTCCATGCCTGATTTCCATTCCAGCTTTGAACAGGCCTTCGAAGAGCCCAAGAAGAAGCTCGCCACTCATAAAAGAGTGTTATCTTTACTCTAGCTATTATGGTGATTGGATCAGCTGATCTCACCATTAAAGGAAAACATCAACATCACTGTTGCCAACTCTTTAAACTTTAAAATTGTTTGATGATCTGAAACATTTAAGTGTGACAAACATACAAAAAAATGAGAAATCAGGAAGGGGGCAAACACTTTTTCACACCACTGTATATAGCACTTTTCATTCAAAAAGATGCAACACAAAGTGCTTGACACATTGAAATAAAACACAATTTACACCCCCTTCCCCCTCACACACAAACACACACACAAAGAAACTTTCATCAGTGTAAAACTTATGGCTTAAGGCTTATGGCTGGGCACCGAGGATCCAAGTGTGGAAGCACTATCACTAGGAACCATCACTAGCAGGGAAAGTGCCAAGTTCATGGCTACAGGAACACCAACTCTGAGACTGCCCAAGTCCAACCCGAGGGCTTGACACTGCAGGCACGGCACTGCAGCGCACGACCCCTTCAGCCAAGCAGACCAGGACAATCACAGGCCAGCGCCCCGCAACCAGAAAACAGGCACAACCCCCACGGGATGGCCCCCCATGAGGAAATGCTGGAGTTTGGACAGAGTGATTAAAAAGTTAGTGATAAATAATAAGATAGTTTGCTGACAAAAAAGACTAGGCAGTTAAGACGACTCGACAAATAAAACATCTAAATACAGACATATGTTCAAAAATATTAATTTGCAGTAAGATAAGTGATTGTGACATAAAATAGATTTAAAATCAGAAATTAAGAGAATTAAAATAATCAAAAGCAAGGTTAAAATAGTAGGTCTTGAGCCTGCTTTTAAAAACATGGACATTCTCAACAGCCCTGATGTTGTCCGGCAGGCTGTTCCACAGACATGGGCTGTAGTAACTAAAAGCCACCTCATCATGCATGCATGTTCTGACAGTAGGAATAATTAAAAGGCCAGTGCCCGAGGGCCTCAGAGACTGTGGTGGCTCATATGCCAAAAACAATTTTGTTAAATAAGAAGGCCCAAGACCATGCAGACATTTTCAGTATAACCCAATAAAAGAACCTTAAAATTGATCCTGAAGGACACGGGGAGCCAATGCAGTGATTTTAAAACCGGTATGATGTGAGCCAGTCATCTGGTCCTCATCAGAACACATGCAGCTGAATTCTGTAATAACTGCAGATTTGAAATTGTCTTTTTGGGAAGACCAGAGAGCAGGGCATTACAGTAATCAAAATGACCGATGATAAAAGCATGCATCAGTATCTCCATGTTTGTTCGAGAGAGAAGTGGGTCGACTCTGGCTATATTCTTTAGATGGTAAAATCCTGTAAGTGTTACATTTTTAATGTGTGGCGTAAAACCAAGCTCAGTCTAAAATGGCCCCCAAATTTTTAACATGTTGCGATGGGGTAAAGGACAAACTATGTAATTTTGGTAAAATTTTCTCTCGCTGAGCTTCAGGACCAGTGACTAAAACTTCAGGTTTGTCCTGGTTGAGCTCAAGAAAGTTTGCTGCCATCCATGACTAAATGTCTAAAATACAGTTTAAAAAGGTCTTAACTAGTTCCATGTCATCAAGAGACACAGCAATATACAGTTGTGTGTCATCAGCATAACTATAGTAATTAACACCATGTTTCCTGATAACATCCCCCAGGGGCAGCATGTACAGATTAAAAAGTACTGGACCTAAAATTGAACCTTGGGGCACACCACAATTTATTTTGTAGACTGGAAGAACATGTATCCATACTTACAAAAAAGTTCCTGTCTGTGAGGTAGGACTTGAACCAATTAAGAACATTACCAGAGAGGCCAATCAGATCCTTTAGTCTGGTTAAAAGAATATGGTGTATACTGTATCAAAGGCAGCACTTAGATCCAGTAGAACCAGGACTGAAATTCTGTGTGAGTCCATATTGTGCCTTAGGTCATTAACAATCCTGATCAGGGCTGTCTCTGTACTGTGGTTCATCCTAAAACCAGACTGGTTTTCATCAAATGTGTTATTTGATTTTAAAAAATAATTTAACTGAGTAAAAACAAGTTTTTCTAAAATTTTGCTTAATAAGTTGGATACTGGTCTGTAGTTACTAAGAATTTCAGGATCTAAATTACTCTTCTTCAGGAGGGGTCTCACCACTGCTGTTTTAAGGGCAGCAGGGAAAACACCCATCTGGAGAGAGTAACTCACTATGTTTAAAAGTTCCTCCTGGAAAAATCCACAAAATGTTTTTAAAAGTCATGTGGGAATGAGGGGTGCTGCGGGAGTATGGGGTATCGGGCTTGTTGTTATGAGTTATCTGGTCCCTGTTTGACCATTGCAAGAGTTTGGTTCGTATTGCCAACACCCAGTCGAACTTGTTTCCTGTGAGAGTTGAACTCCGCCAGGGTTGCCCTTTGTCACCGATCCTGTTCATAATTTTTATGGACAGGATTTCTAGATGCAGCCAAGGGATGGAGGGTGTCGTTTTCGGTGACCACAGGATCTCATCTCAGCTGTTTGCAGATGATGTTGTCCTGTTGGTGTCATCGAGCAATGACCTACAGGTCTTACTGGGATGGTTTGCTACTGAGTGTGAAGTGGCTGGGATGAGAATCAGCACCTCCAAGTCCGAGTCCATGGTCCTTAGCTGGAAACTGGTGGATTGTCCTCTCCGGGTTTGGGACAAGCTCATGCTCCAAGTAGAGGAGTCTAAGTACAGTATCTCAGGGTCTCATTCACGAGTGAGGGGAGAATGGAGCAAGAGATTGACAAACGGATCGGAGCAGCATCTGCAGGGATGTGGATGTTCTACCGGTTTGTTGTGGTGAAGAGGGAGCTGAGCTCTAAATCAAAGCTGTCAGTTTACCAGTCGATCTGCGTTCCTACCCTCACCTATGGTCGTTGTGGTGTACCATTATGGCGTCCTGTATATCCTGAGTGTAGTGGGGGTAACAGCCCTGCCTTTCCAGTTCCGCTGTCACCAGGGGTATAAAGGGAAGACGCGGAAGAGCTCTTCCTCTTTCGCCGTCGACCCCTTGGCCTGTACGGAGCACCTGTACCATTGTGGTTTGTTCTAATAAAGTTACGTTGTCACGCGGTCCAGTGAAACGTCGCAGTAAATCCGCCCAGCTGTGCTCGGAGAAATGGTATGAACAACCGTAGGAGTCGCTGCGGGGGAATCTGCCTCACGTCTTCGGTCCCCTCTCTCAAAATTTTTGCAGGCTCTGGCAAAATGGTGTAGAAGACCGCACTTGCCACAGCGTTTGCCCTTTGCCGGATACTCTCTTGCCTTGCACCGGTGCCTGATGGACCCGCAGCCATAGCATCTTGGCATACCTGGAGCGGACCTAATTTTCACAGCCGCAGCATATTCCTCTTCATTCATGCTATCTTCGCTGTCCGAGTCCGCAGCCAGAACCTTAAAACATAGTTCAGTGTGTGTCAACATGGTTCTTTCACCAAGACCCTTCGCTACAGTGGGGCAAAAAAGTATTTAGTCAGCCACCAATTGTGCAAGTTCTCCCACTTAAAAGATGAGAGAGGTTTCCAATTTTCATCATAGGTATACCTCAACTATGAGAGACAAAATGAGAAAAAAAAAATCCAGAAAATCACATTGAAGGATTTTTAATGAATTAATTGGTAAATTCCTCAGTAAAATAAGTATTTGGTCACCTACAGACAAGCAAGATTTCTGGCTCTCACAGACCTGTAACTTCTTCTTTAAGAGGCTCCTCTGTCCTCCACTCGTTACCTGTATTAATGGCACCTGTTTGAACTCGTTATCAGTATAAAAGACACCTGTCCACAACCTCAAACAGTCAGACTCCAAACTCCACTATGGCCAAGACCAAAGAGCTGTCAAAGGACACCAGAAACAAAATTGTAGACCTGCACCAGGCTGGGAAGACTGAATCTGCAATAGGTAAGCAGCTTGGTGTGAAGAAATCAACTGTGGGAGCAATTATTAGAAAATGGAAGACATACAAGACCACTGATAATCTCCCTCGATCTGGGGCTCCACGCAAGATCTCACCCCGTGGGGTCAAAATTATCACGAGAACAGTGAGCAAAAATCCCAGAACCACATGGGGGGACCTATTGAATGACCTGCAGAGAGCTGGACCAAAGTAACAAAGGCTACATCAGAAACACACTACGCCGCCAGGGACTCAAATCCTGCAGTGCCAGACGTGTCCCCCTGCTTAAGCCAGTACATGTCCAGGCCCGTCTGAAGTTTGCTAGAGAGCATTTGGATGAGCCACAGGAGGACTGGGAGAATGTCATATGGTCAGATGAAACCAAAATAGAACTTTTAGGTAAAAACTCAACTTGTCGTGTTTGGAGGAGAAAGAACACCATACCTACTGTGAAGCATGGGGGTAGAAACATCATACTTTGGGGCTGTTTTTCTGCAAAGGGACCAGGACGACCAATCCATGTAAAGGAAAGAATGAATGGGGCCATGTATCGTGAGATTTTGAGTGAAAACCTCCTTCCACCAGCAAGGGCATTGAAGATGAAACGTGGCTGGGTCTTTCAGCATGACAATGATCCCAAACATACCGCCGGGGCAACGAAGGAGTGGCTTCGCAAGAAGCATTTCAAGGTCCTGGAGTGGCCTAGCCAGTCTCCAAATCTCAACCCAATAGAAAATCTTTGGAGGGAGTTGAAAGTCTGTGTTGCCCAGCGACAGCCCCAAAACATCACTGCTCTAGAGGAGATCTGCATGGAGGAATGGGCCAAAATACCAGCAACAGTGTGTGAAAACCTTGTGAAAACTTACAGAAAACGTTTGACCTCTATCATTGCCAACAAAAAGTATATAACAAAATATTGAGATGAACTTCTGTTATTGACCAAATACTTATTTTACCGAGGAATTTACCAATTAATTCATTAAAAATCCTTCAATGTGATTTTCTGGATTTTTTTTTCTTATTTTGTCTCTCATAGTTGAGGTATACCTATGATGAAAATTGGAGACCCCTCTCATCTTTTAAGTGGGAGAACTTGCACAATTGGTGGCTGACTAAATACTTTTTTGCCCCACTGTATATATATGTATATATATATATATATATATATATATATATACAGTAATCCCTCGCTACTTCGCGCCTCACCTTTCGTGCCCTCAGTGCATCGCGGATTTTTCAAAAATATTCATCAAAAATTCAAAATTGAGAAAAAATGGCACGAAAGTTGCCCGGGCGCTAGCAGAAGGCAAGGAGACTACATTAGAACATCAGGTATCAACACGGAGAGCCCGCACAACTCAAAATCCACCTCTCTGATGCTCTCTGATGCTCGGCTCGGGAATCTCGCAAGCTGATTGGCCGAGACGTTTTACCCAGCTTCTCTCCCTGCCGAGCGCCCATACCCAGCGAAGGAAGACCGCATTCATTGTTCTTTATCGCTCATGTTGCTTAGTCTCACCGCGTGGAACTTTTCGTGTGGAACTTTTTTTATTTACATGTTTCAAACTATTCTTTAATGTTCTAATGATAACAATAATGTTATAATGATAACATATGCATTTATAGGGTTAATATACACTTATTGATATTATATATACACAAAAAAAATGTATTTAAAAAATGGGGGGGGTGACACTACTTTGCAGTTTTTCACTTTTCGGTTCTGGAACCCATTAACCGCGATAAGTGAGGGATCACTGTATATATACATATACAGTATATACGTATATATATATATATATATATCCTTGGCCGGGGGATCCTGGGTTCAATCCCAGCCCCCGACCAACAGTGATCTGTGTGGAGTTTGCACGTTCTCCCCGTGTCTGCGTGGGTTTACTCCAGGATTTCTCCGGTTTCCTCCCACATGCCAAAAACATGCAAGTTAGGTTAATTGGCATCAAACTGGGGATTCTAAATTGTCCTTAGGTATGACTGTGAGAGTGAATGGTTGTCTGTCTCTCTGTGTTGGCCCTGCGATGGACTGGCGATCTGTCCAGAGTGTACCCTACCTCTCGCCCAAAGATGCTGGGACAGGCTCCAGCCCCCCCGCGACCCGAAAAGGATTAAGCGGAAGAAGATGGATGGATGGATGTTAGTATTAAGCCTTTGCTCTTGTGCCCCTTTTTATTAAATTGAATGAGAACAAAGACAGCGGTTGGTTTATGTCACATTACACCCCAAAAACACCTCTGAATAATTAAGAGCATTAGGACAGCCCTTTTGCACTTTGTGCCCAGTGCATAATTTGTTTTTGCACTGCTGTAATAGCTAAGTGAACTTGAAAACACCCATAAATGCACCCCACACCTCTGACAATTGACTCTGGACTGTGGCGCTGTAATATGGTCCTTAGAAGCAAAAATAGAAATAATGATGAGAATCATAATTTTCCTTACCTACAGTAAAGTTTTCAAACAACACACATAAATGCAGGTTGTACATGAAATAAATTCTTCTTTGTGATAGGAATATGCAGGAATATGCATTCATAAATCCACATTTATTTCTTTTTTACACCAATACACTTTAATTTTTAGATATAAGCAACACTCATCCAGCTATAATATTAAATCCATTAGTCTAATTTTGTGCTGGTCTACCTTGCCCAGTCAAGCAGGGTGTGTATATTGGAATGCAGGGTACTGTTAGGTCTTTGGCCTTCTGCGTTGTGAAATAGATCCTCTAAGGATGAGGTTTGCTTTGGCTTATTTCTATGAATTGTTGATAGGATTGTGATCAAGAGAGAATTATTTGTTAGACGACTCAGCGTTTTTATTGGTGGCATATGTCCAAGTATCATCCAGGGACCAGCACCAAGAACTCTCAATTCAACATTGCATTGTGCGATGAATAGTCAAATATCAGTGTTGCTGACTTCACCCATTGGCGTTTTTATTGTTGCAGCTGGCATATACAGACTTGCTTTGGGAATATGTATAAAATGAGTATTTGCACACATAATAAGCTTGGGAAGGTAACACTTGTGCTTTCTCTTAGTTTTCTGTAGTAATCTTTTATATGAACCTTTTTATGAGGGTTTTGCTTGTGCACCTTTTTCAAATTACGACTTTCAACTCAGAATTATAGTAAAGAGGTACATACAAAAAGGCAAAGGCACAGCTAGCCTTTCTCTTTTATGAAAGGGCACTAGTCACTACAAGTGTTGTTTGTCAGCAGGGATGAAGGGAAGGTTGTGGAGGGAAAAGTAAATGCCATGGCCATAGATCAGGGGATATTTAATGGGCTTAGTGGTTGTTGTATTAAACACAGGCTACTGTTGGAATGTCAAAGACATACAAGCACAAGTACACACCCAGGAGGTGTTTTCATGCAGTTAGAAAACTGTAATCTGTCTGTTCAGATTAGCTATGGTCTCTGGCTCTGGACTCAGCTGTGCTCCTCTGTACCACTCACAGGTGTTCACGTGATTGTAAAAACTCCTTCACTGATGGGTGTACAGACACACATTTACTTTCACACGCTCAGGTTTGTGAAAGTAGTTGTTTTCAGCTAAACTAGGCAGCTGCTTACAGCTACCTACCAATTAGCTGGTGAGTGGAGCATTTAACTGCTTTAGAGACAGAGATGTCCCTTAAGATTGGTAAGGAAAAAAGAGAGGGTCTGTTTGAATTTTATTTCTCAGTAAATCATTTTAGTTTGTGACTAGGTGACACATGAAAAATCAATTAATCCATCCATCCATCCACTTATCCATGAGCGACTGACCCCGTCTGTAGCCAAATAGCCATTGTGGTCTCTGGTTTGCCTGTTGTCATCTGGGTCCCCCTTTTCACCAGTCTTGATGCTCTCATGTAATTTGCCAATGAGCCAGAAGGTTCTACATATGACCTAATCTGAAAATATAATGTAGCAGACTTCACTGAGAATTTTCTCACCTTGTCTTCAAGGTCTGTATGCATTGATTCTTTGGGAGCTTGTTCCATCCAGACTAAACTTTCCCAAAGCAAACAGTTTCATATCTGTATCAAACAGTGATAATAATGTTTAGTGCTAATGAAGCATGTCCCCATTCTTAATGAAGCAAATTACCTTTCTTATTGTCCCAGGTTGTTTGCTGCTGAAAATAAATGCTGATCAGATGGCATCCACACTTCCTCTGGCAAAGAAGCAAGAACCAGTTCACCAAACCCTTTGGAAACTGACAATTTTTCAGAAATGTGAAGTTGATGGCTGGGCTGTGGGGGAAATTGTGAATGATCTGATATGTAAACTTCTGAGCAAGAAAACTTGCAATTGCTGCTTTGTTGCATTTGTGTTCTTGGACGCAGCTGCTTTATTTTGCCAAAATGCCAAAGATCCTTCCTAGATCAGCCTGCAGTCCTCTGTCTGCCCTGATACCAAGGCTCACTAAATCCGTCCACCACACTACTCAGATGTCAGTTGTTTGCATTTCTTCCAAATGGCCATTCAACAACACTGAACTACACTGTAACAACTTTTTTGCTTTGTGGTCCAAAACTATTTTAAGTTGTCGAACTATTAAACCCCAACTCATAGCTTGTCTCTTCATATTCCGTCTTAGAATAATCCCTGCAAAAAACAGAAGCACGTGGACACACACAAGAAAAAACTAAGGAAAGAGCTGATTTTGAGCCTCACCTCATTTGAAGGAATCAGTTTTATTTGATGGGATATAGTAGTCTGTTGCTAATACTACAGATACATTGATATAACAAGCTGCCTTGGAGAACATCACAATAAAAATGCAACCTAAATTATAAACCTGTTTTCCACAATTGTAAATGACATAGCACCTGGATTTCTCTTCATTAATATGATACATTATTCCAGCTCATCATTACAGTTCTATAATTTCACCCTAGTGATATACATTAACTTTACTGTGAAGCCATAAGTTGTTAGAAATACAGTTAAAAAGTCATCCAAAAGGCCTTTGCTTTATCACAACTCCGTCTCTATGATTAACGTTGTCTTGATATTGGATACCTTGGCTTAAGCATGAATGAAGTATAAAATGAGAGAAAATGACAGCTTTCTATTTCTATATAATGTCAGCTTCATCCCTTCACCATTACAGGGAGCCCATTTCTTGTCCTTCCCCTCTCAAATGACAGGATAGTTTACTCACCCAGGTCAGAAGTGCACATGGCTGCTTGTACTTTAGCACACTTTATTCTTGGCAACAGTGTGAGGGGAAGCGGTAAAATGTGTCTACAGGATCACTGAAGTCAAGCTTTGGCAGGGATATATGTACACATTTTAATAATGGCAACATATCGGGGGAGTTCTACATTTCTGATCAGATTAACTTCAAATTTATGCAGAAGCTTTAACTCATCAATACCTTGGATGCACTTGATTTTCAGACACATCTAATGAGGGGCTCCATGTATTTTGGGGAGGGGTCTGTTTATGTTGTCACCACTATAGCTTTTACATTTTGGATTGGATTGACTTCAAATTTATATATATATTCTATATTTATATCCATCCATCCATCCATCTTCTACTGCTTTTCCGGAGGTCCGGGTCGCGGAGGCAGCAGTTCAAGCAGAGAAGCCCAGACTTCCCTCTCCCCAGCCACCTGCTCCAGTTCTTCAGAGAGGATACCAAGGCGTTCCCAGACCAGCTGGGAGACATAGTCTCTCCACCGAGTCCTGGGTCTGTCCCGGGGTCTCCTCCCACTGGGACGTGCCCAAAACACCTCAAGTGGGAGGCATCCAGGAGGCATCCTAAACAGATGCCTATACCACCTCGACTCCTTTCAATGTGGAGGAGCAGCAGTTCTACTCTGAGCCTCTCCCGGATAACTGAGCTCCTCACCCTATCTCTGAGGGTGAGTCCAGCAATCCTACGGAGAAAGCTCATTTCAGCTGCTTGTATCCACAATTTTGTAGAAGCTGAAATGACAGGCTCCGTTTTGGGGGAGGGGGACTTACTTTTTTCCAGTCCATTCTATGTTGATCACAGTTCTCCTTAGGGACCCCTGATATGCAGATGTGTGGGGTATGTGAGCTTGCTCGCTAATGTTTGTTTGTTTTTTTTTCTCATTTTATGAATGTTAGTTAAAGGTACATTTAGATTTCAGAAATGTCAGCATATCAATGCAGAGATATTTTAACTGAACAAGGATTACACATGGCATTCTTTGCCCAGTTCAAAAATTGCTTAGTGTCCCTACATTATCCTTACCTACACACAACAACTTGATCTTCTGTTATCATCACAAACACACAACCATACATTTACACTCCAGCACATGCTTGAATGGCAGATTGTCGCACCGATAAAAATAGAAATCTGAATATTCATATCCATCCGTTGTGTTTGGGCTATGCCTAGCAGCTGTGAGTATGTTTGTGTCCACATGAGTTGCCATGAAATTTCATTTTCTCTTTTTCCCTCTAACAGCCCTAAATTCTGCATTCTGTTACCTTAGCGGTATTGTCAGTTATGGTAATTAGTATGAATCCCTCATGTGATCTGGGTTTATAAACAATCGGGAATTAATTGGAGCACTACAACATAGCTGTTTGTAATTGACATCTACAATTGACTGTACAGTTTCTTTTGGATAAGACCCATGGAACAGTTTAACAGGCAAATAACACATACTGTAGATTTACACAAATAGACTTGTAAATCTCTTGCATAAACTCATCCTATTCCTGCTTTGATGTCTTTATATGAGTTGAAAAAAATCATTGCGATACACTGCATTGATGAACCTAGAGCTAAACTTGCAGAAAAAGGAAAGCTGGATAAAATAAATGTTTATCTGCAACCTTGGAGATGTGACTGCTTATTAAAAATGTATGTACTAAACATCAATACATATTGCTTTTAAAGGAAGTGCTTGTAATAAGGGTTGGAATAATGCTCGCTCTCTGTCTGCCTTAAAATGAAGAAATTTGGCTGTTTCCCTAAAATGTGAGCAATCTGTAAAGTGCAAACAATGGCATATCACTTGTATATCATAGAAAATGCATAGAGAAAACAAGAGAAAAAAAAAAGAGGAATTAAAGTTTACTCAAGAAAAATATTTCTTTTCCCTGAACTACAAAAAAGGTAACCCTCCATCCGTTCATCCATCCATCTTGTACCTCTTAACGGGGGTTCTGGGTTGCAGAGATATTAGACCAAGCAAAGAAGCTCAGACTGCCACCTAATTCACATTGCCCCATGAGCCCCATGATCCCCATGATCCTTCCTGCAGATGGTGAGCCCACTGGAGGGCAGACCCGTGTAGCTTGTTAGCAGGAACCTGGGGCCTCATGTATAAAGGATTGTGCATCTTTCATACTGAAAGATGGTGTACTCACAAAATTTGAAAAGTATGTGCGCACAAAAATTTTCAGATTTATAAAACTGTGTGCACGCCCGATTCTCTGCTTCTTTTTATCCCCTGCCGGTCGAAGCCCAAAGGTGTCAAAGAGCCACTTGGGTGAATCAACCACTTTGGGCGAAGACAGAAGGGGGATTATTTTATGGGTCAGTCCGTCCGCACGCCTGTCCATCTGTCCCACTTTTGTGAAATCAACTCCTCTTACAGTTTTGGTCTGATTGTTTTGAAACTTGGTACCATGGTTTGATATACTCTGATGATGCACATATTGCAATTTCATTCTCATTGGATGACCTTGAGGTCAAAGGTCATGTCATATTTTTTCCCTAAATCTTGTGAACACAGTAACTACTGAAAGAAATGATGTAGGCTTTTCAAATCAATACAGTAGTTGTATCTAATACAGATCTTGGACGACTTACACCCTCGCCTAACTATGGTTTTGGGGTCAAGGGGTCAAAGGTTCAAAGTTAACATTGCAGTTGCACTATGGTAAATGCTACATTTACTATTACTATAAAACGCATAAAGCTAGGACCACCAAACCTGGTACACAGGTTCACCTTGGAATCCTGACCTCAGACTATGAGGTTGGGGTCAAAGGTCAAGGTTAACAATTCCAATGCCTTATTGCTGTACGAGTAAAGTTAGGGTCACCAAACTTGGTACATAAGTTCACCCTGTGACCCTGAAGTGGGATTATGGTTTTGGGATCACACGGTCAAACGTCAACATCAAAATGGCTTATAAACTATATCTCAACAACAAAGAAAACTAGGGTCACCAATTCTGGTACACAGGTTCACCTTGCGATCCTGACCTCTGATTGTGAGTTTGGGTTCAAAAGGTCAAAGGTCAAGGTTAACATTCTCAATGTCTTATTACTGTACATTGAACAAAGTTAGGGTCACCAAAGTTGGAACACAGGTTCACCTTGGGATCCTGACCTCTGTGGGTTTAAGGTCAAAAGGTCAAAGGTAGCATTTCTTATACCTTATTACTGTAATATGAGTAAAGCTAGGGCCACCAAACCTGATACACAGGTTCACCTTGGGATCCTGACCTCTGACTATGGGTTTGGGGTCAAAGGTCAAGGTTAACATTCCCTATGCCTTATTACTGTACAGTGAGTAAAGCTAGGGCCACCAAACCTGCTACACAGGTTCATCTTGGGATCCCGACCTCTGACTATGGGTTTGGGGTCAAAAGGTGAAAGGTCAAGGTTAACATTCCCTATGCCTTATTACTGTACAATGAGTAAAGTTAGGGTCGCCAGACTTGGTACACAGATTTACCCTGTGAGCCTGAAGTGTGAGTATGACCTTGCAATCCCAAAACCAAAGGTCAGCAACAAAATGACTTATAAACTATATCTCAACAACAAAGAAAGCTAGGGTCACCACACTTGCTGAACATGTTCACATTTGCATCCTGACCTCTGACTACGGGTTTGGGGTTAGAAAGTCAAAGGTCAAGGTTAACATTCCTTATAGAGAGATGTATTTTATTGATCCCAAACTGGGCCTTTTTACTGTATGAGTAAAACTAGGGCCGCAAAACTTGGTACACAGGTTCACCCTGTGACCATGAAATGTGACTGTGGTTTTGGGACTGCAAGGTCAAAAGTTAACATTAAAATGCCTTATAAAGTATAACTCAACAACAAAGAAAGCTAGGGTCACCAAACCTGGTACACAGGGTCACTCTGAGATCATAACCTCTAACTACAGGTTTGGGGTCAAAAGGTCAGAGGTCAAGGTTGGCACTCCCTATGATCTCTTATTATAGAATGTGTAAAGCTCTTTAGGGTCGCCATACTTGCTACTCAGGTTCACCTTGGGATCCTGCCCTACAACCATGGGTTGTATACTTTGTTGTATATTCGGGGATGATGGGCTTATCATAATTTGGTTCTGCCACAGTAATTATATTGAAAAGTTGAAAACTGCTCTCTGTCAGTAAGTATTGGGATCTTCCAAGAAAATGGAGGTGGGGGATATTCCACTCGCCTCAGAGTGCTTTTGTCGTTATCCCACTTCACGTGAAAACCAGCGTACGTACACGATCTCTTTACTCCGCCTTAGTTCCTCCCACTGATGACTATGTAAATGAAGAAAAACGTCCCTTCTGTCACTCTGTCAAACTATGATTGTCAATCCTGCGGGAAAGCACAACATAAAAAAATAACGTCACGGAGTCTGACACTGTGGTGTTGATAACGGAGGTAGAGGTCAGAAAAATATTTTATTTTGTTCTGACCCTCTGGAATCAACAAACCTGTTTACCGAGTGGACCATGTTACAATGACAGTTCGTTCATTCATTCGTTTTTTTTTTTTAATTTCAGATCATTACAAAATAAAAAAGAAAAGGAAAGAGAAAAAGACAACATATTTTGGACAGAAAGGGTGTAGGCTGAAACAACAATTTGTACCTACACTTCAATTAATGCAGCTGGCTCAGACTGAAATAAAATAAAATGCTCTGGCATTAAAGTTAAAGTCTATAGACGGATCACTATATGACAATGTGACCGGGCAGGCTGACACATGGAAAAAAAAATGCTGTTAAAGAAAGCCCTTGGTAATTCACATAGACAGAGATGATGTTACTGAGTAAAATAAGTAAATAGAATAAATAAAGTACTGTAAATTAAAACACTGAACATTAACAACATTAGTTGCAAACCAAATCTGTGTCAGAATCCAAATTACGCATGACAGCCAGGAAGAAGCCTTTTATTTCCAGATTGAAATCTCCAAACAGAGATATTTTAGACTATGAAAACATCTATTCACTCAGACAGCTGCAAATGTCACATTTGTCATGTTTGTGAGTTTCAGCTGTTTTGTAGTTTAACAGACCCGCCTGATAGAGTCAAACAGAATTTTGTGGAGAGCCTGCAACTTCTCTCGGCAGGTGGAAACTGTGGCTTGGCCAGGAGATTCTCACGTCACGTTTGTTTTTATACATCCCACTGTGTGCATGAAAATCAGCGTACGCTGTGTCTTTGTGCATGCGCACTGTTTATACTTGAGGCCCCTGGGCACTTGCGGTTGAGTAACTCCTCCTAGCCAGTCTCCAGAGCAGGACCCTGGTTTAAACCATGCTGTTTACTATTTTCGTTTCCTTTTGCTCTTCTCCATTTTGTCTTGGATGGCTGAAGCTGTGTAAGCATTGGCGTTGAAGTCTCCTCTGCTTTTGCTTGTACTCTTGCTCTTGTGACAACATCCATAACTTAACTCAGATTTTATTTACAGAAAAAAAAATGTCTTTGGTAACCTCAGATAAAGTAAAGCGTCACAAGCACACATTACACTTTGAGGCTTTAATGGAAGCTGTAAGTGTTATGTATGAAAGTAGTAGTAAGATGGCGGCCGGGGCTCCCGGGGAATAGCAAGGGGTGACGGACCGCCTTTCTAGTAAGGACGTCACCCGGGGTATAAAGGGCACAGTGGGAGACAGCCATGTCTCTTTCGCTGTTGACCCCTGGCAAGCAGGAGCGCCGTAGCTGCATTGTATATAGTTATTCTTATAATAAAGCTACCTTCACTTCACCTCCGGCCTGGTTATTATTATCAGGATTATGGACACAACAGTGAGGAAGCTTTAGCAGCTGAGTGGGGGTCCTGTTTGTGAGGACCGCCTCATATCAAAAGGCTTTCCATTACTAGACATCATTACTTATACGTTATAATTCTGACATTTTAAGAAGCAACTAACAGTGTAATTAACCCTTCTCAGAACAGCAATGAAGTAAAGTGATACATACTGTACCTTGTTAATGCCGCGGTATGGTTATAATCACTCCTGGAAAGCTTGTTGTCCAATCAACTTGGTGACTCAGAACTAAATGTTGTATAAACTGTTTAAAAAATAAGACGTGTAGTGACAAGATCAACCCAGTCTCAGTAAAAAAATGTATCTAATAAACATTTTCCCACCCCTCTAAAAATGTACATTTCCACGGTTAAATAAAAAAATAACGTGCCTCGCTACGTTTTCACAAGTTCACTCACTGCACAGTCCTCACCACGCATGTGTAAAGCAACGCACCTTTTACTTTGCTTTTCCAACACTCGTTCAGTTGGTGGGAGGGGGATGGTGGATGATAACTTACACAGCTGTTTCAACAAAAACACAGGAGTTCGACTCCCACTCTTGTCTGTCACTGACCTTTTTCCTTGTTTTTTTTTTTTCCTTTGTTTTTCACTCCACTAATGAAAGGTTCCTGTGAGGATAAGATTAGGCATTAAAGTATGGGTTAGGTTAGGTTAGTTGTGCCATACTCACACACAATAAGATGAAGAAAAAAAAAGCTGTCACACACCTTACTTAAAGCTGTAAATGCCACGTACCCACTGCACCTCAACAATCATTTTTACGTGCCTCTGTACGTTTTCTATGACTGGCAAAACGTGCAGTTGAACGTTTTTTGGCTGAGACTGGGCTGGACAAGTGAAGGCACAAGTGTATGTGTGCCCTGCGATGGACTGGTGTTCCGTCCAGGTGTACCCTGACTCTTGTCCAAAGATGCTGAGATATGCTCCAACCCCCCCACTACCCAAAAAGGATTAAGCGGTTGAGGATAACTGAATGAAAGTGTGTTTGTACTAAATGTATGCAAGTTCAACTGTAGATGTGTGTACAATGACAGCCTTTTGTAATATATAGACAAGTTTACGAGTTAAGGGGTGAGAATCTGTATTGAAAAGGTTTTTGCTTTGTGTGGATAAAGCATCTTTGTGTGTCATATATGACATGAGGCTTGCTGGCTTTGCTTTATTTGTAAAAAAAAAAAGTTTCTTCATTCTGACCCCACAGTAGGTAAGTTGTTAGGTGCTTAATAAATGGGATGCATAGAAATGTTGGGTTTGTTTTACTTGTTCACAGTTCAGATAGTTGATTAAAATGCAAATGAATGAATGAATGAATGAATGAATAAAACAACAGTTGGCAAAGCAGTAAAGCTTAACAAATATGATCTGACTATAGCATGCAAGAAGGAGTCAAAGAAACATGCCAATGAGGTGCAAAGTTGAGAGCCAACCTGAGGATGGGTGACTATCTGAGATCAACAGACACTCCAAGGAAATTCTCTCTCTGAGGAAAGTAGTTTCATTTTGTGCTCCTCTTTGCAATATCCCTTTTATGTGTGTGTGGTGCCAGGCAACGGTCCTGATCTGTGATAAGAAGAGGAAAAGGATGAATTAAAGAGGGGAAGAAGAAAAAGAAATGGCTCGGCACTTCCCATTCCCATTTCCTTTAACCTCCTCCTTCTCTCTGGCTTCCTCTTTAATCTCAGACTGTGGCAGTCTGGCTGCTGTTTGGGCACTTTTCATCCCCTCGCTGGTATTAGCTTGTTTTCCCTTATTAAATTCATTGTTTCTCTTTCCCCCCTTTCGCCTGAATATCTGTCTTACGTTTTTCTTGCCTTTGTAGGCACTGTTCTCTCTCCCCATTTTTTCTCCTCCCATATTTCTCCTCTCATTTTGCCATCTGGCATGTCACTTCACCCTCATGTTCATGTTTCTTTTCTTCTTTGCTGCTCGTCTTTCTCCTCTGATCCAGTACTAGTTGTAGCAATTCAGTGTAGAATCACAGGCTCTTTATGCCTCTTTTTGCTTTTATTGAATTACATCATGTTACACGTGCACGCTGTAAGGAAGACTGTCTTGTGTGAACTTCTGTTCTTTTCACTGGCTTCAGACATTAGGAATGGCAATGGCAGTTGTTAAAAGACAGAAGAACCTGACACCCTGAGTTCACTATAGGCAAGATGTAGGGGAGAGAAATACAGTAAAGAGGAAATGCAGTACAAAACACATGCTGCACTTATTATTTCTACATACCCAATCACATTTTTATATCTACAAATAATTATGTTGCCTTAGAAAGATTTTTACTCTTGCTGGTAAAATATAGCTGTTTTTCAGATATTGAAATAGTTTTTTAAAAATTTAGAGAATCGCCATGTAAGTCAGACATTCAGATTCACCACAGTTAAAACTTTCAATTTTGTACCCTGCACTTAAAGGTTATTTGGACTTCTCCACATACAGTATCCACAAAGGAGGTTATGTTTTTGCCACCATCCATTTGTTGTTTGTTTATGTAAAAACTAATTGATGGGTTTGGATATTTTACCAGCTGTGCAGTTTGCCCTAAATTTGAAGTGAAAAACTTTCTGGTAGTGATCTGGACCATGATGTGGATCCAAAATCAATTTTCTATGTTCAAAAGGTAAAAATCCACTGCTGGTAGTGTTTTGATGGTTGCTTTCTGCTGCTCCTACTCAAGCAGAACCTCAATTTCCATCTATGTTTTGAAGGAAATGATCTGCCTGGGTGGAGGTCAGCCCTCTCCTAGTGCTTTTAGTTTATTATGGAACACCGCTTACTTAATTTTGCATGTTTCACTGTTTTTGTTATAGCACATTTATTTTATACCGCACCTTTATGCAGCTTCTAATTTTGTTTTGCTTACTAAAATCCCAATATCTTTTTGTTGGCAACCCTTCAAATGGCCTGTGCAAACAGAAAGGCAAAAAAACGTCAAAACTTGAAGGCACTCAGAGATTAGATACCTCCATTGAGGCTGGTTGACCACTACTTGTGGTGTGATTGTTGAAGGTGCAAGCAGTGTTGGAGTTCCCCACACCTTGTTGCAGTCAAGGGCTTTGGTGGCTCCCCTTTGCTGCATTTAGGCCTGAGCTTATCTCTGATGTTGCGCGAAGGATGAATAGATGACTTCCTGGTGAAATTGCAGTATGAGTTGTCATAAAACACTCAGCAATGAGACATCATGCTGATTTCAATCAAGTTCACAACAAAATATCTGAATTTCACAGAAACTGGGTGGTATCTGTAACATCAGGTTAACTTCGTTTAACTGGTAGTTGGTGCTGTAACTATGAGTCAATCAGGAGATTGAAATTCTGAAATTTTACAGGAAGTCATTAGAATTAACCTGACAATTAGGCATCAGCCATATCATGTTCCAACCAACTTTGAAGTGGGTATGGTAAACAAGCTCAGAGGAATAAGAACATGACACTTCCTGATCCCAGTGGGTGGGGCTATGGTAGGGTGTCCAATCATGTGCCATGGAGGGCCAAGACCCTGCAGGTTTTCTCTTCTACCTAGTGTCTTCAGCAGGTGTTTTCACTTATCAGCAATCAGTGGGAAGAAGTTCAGTGGAATCTGCTCTTGAAGACACAGGTTGGAGGTAAAGCCTGCAGGGTCTTGGCCCTCCGTGGTAGTGATGGCCAAATGAGGCTTTCTGGAGGATTGAGGCCTTTCATCAAAATGGCTCATATAGACGAGGCCTCATGTGGGACTTCATTTTCTCTACCAGGCCATCTAGTGGACAAAACGTATACAACATGCTGATTTTTACAAGGGTATTATTGGTTTAATGTGTATTTTTTTTTCATTTCAATAAATGCTCTGTCTTTTAAGAAGTATCAGAATCAGAATCAGAAAAGATTTATTGCCAAGTACATTAACAGATCACTGATAACATACGAGAGAATTTGACTTGACACAGAAAATGAACCTGCATTTCCAGTGACACGGCTGCATCGGGGACGCGCCTGCCAACAGGATAGAGGGTACAGATAGCATAAGAATAAGAATAATACAAGGAACAATAGGAAGGAGCAAAAAAATCATTGATTCAGAATACTGGTTGCATAATCAATCAATATTATGATTACAAGGAAAAAAAAAGCTCTCAATGCACATTCGCGGACAAGTTTCACAGGACACAGGACACAAGAGAGCAGTGTGTGTATCTTTATTTCAGTTCGTGGATCAATATGTGTGCACTGTTGATGCAAAGTGTTGTGATAATAGGAGAACAACAAAGGCACTTGGCAGGAGATGTTTTGTCTGGCTGCTCGCCAATCGTCCTTGCGATTATCTGAGCAGGTGCTGTCCAAGGCCTTGTGCTCGTTGTTTTGAAAACACAGACTGCAGACAGCCAGGAGGAATTTTCATGGGGAAATTGGGCCAAATAGGACTGATCACAGAGAAGGAGCTTTTTATTTCTTCTGTAGATTCAGTACTTAATCCTTCATTGCGGGGCTTTGAGTCCGTCGTGGATAGACCTGAGCGTGAACATGATGTAATCCACCTTCCGAGACAGTTCTCCATTTGTCGCTATCAGGGTCTTCTCCAATTTTTCAATTTGACAGATGCACCTCGCCTGGCCAGCATTTTGATAGGTTGTATCCATCTTCAGCAATTTGCGGTACACCAGGACAATCCCAGTTCCAATCAGAAAGATCCCGATCACCATTATTACGAAGACATACAAATCTTCAATATCTTCGATAGAGAGATTAGTGAGACACAAGATCCTCCAATTACTTGTGTCACGTAAATAGCCCGGTGGAGCCGTTCCTGCGGGGCAGACAGCTTCCCCCGGAGCACTTTTCCTTGTTGAAAAAATAGTGTCAATTGTGTTCAAAGCCCAGCTTATTAACTCCATAATTTCTTTCGACGGTCGCAGTTAGACGCAGACAGACAACAGCAAGCTGGGATCCAGTAGTTGGGGGGGAAGGAAAAAAAGTCAGAGCAAGAGAGAAGGAAAAAGCGTCTGCTCTCTTGGGAGGGCGGAAGTGAATGATCATAAGGCAAAAAAATAATAAAACTGAGGTGACTACAGTGAATGTGCCTGTGCTACTTGGTTTGCTTGTACTACTTATCCATTTTTATTAAGAAATAATAAATTTTCAACAGTCTTATACTGTCCCAGTATATTCAACTCTGGCCTTATTCTCATGCAGAATCAGAATCAGAATCAGATTTATTGCCATTGTTCATGTAGTACACAAACTAGGAATTTGTCTCGGTGCAATGCTGCAACATTAAACATGATAAAATAAAAGAAATAAACTATACATGCAATAAAGTGTAGAATAAGAGTGAGTAATACTGGTCAGCAGTTAAAATATATTAGCGAGCAGCAGATAATGTGGAGAACCATATAGTGCAGTCGGTAATGCAGGAAGAAAACAGTGATGATTGACATGAGTCTGGTTGAGCTGCTGTACATAGTGCACGAGAGTCAATAAGTCACTTAGTGTTCAGCAGTCTGATGGCAGAGGGGAAGAAGCTGTTCATGTGACGGGAGGTTTTAGTCTGGATGGACCGAAGTCTTCTACCTGAGGGGAGGGGGGCAAACAGTACGTGACCAGGGTGTGAAGGATCGGCTATGATCCGGCCAGCACGCCTCCGGGTCCTGGAGATGTACAGATCCTGGAGAGATGGGAGCTTGCAGCCGATCACCTTCTCAGCAGTGCGCACGACGCGCTGCAGCCTTAGTCTGTCCCTGGCAGTGGCTCCTGCGTACCACACGGTTATGGAGGTGGTGAGGATGCAGGGCACAATGGCAATAGTGCCTCAGCATAATGATGCGTAATAATGATCCAAGCACTTTGAAACACAACAACACACTTCACCTTGCAAATAAAAATGAAATTAAAAGAACAACACAGCTGGGATTTGAACCCAGGTCTCCCACTTGCAAAACAAATGCATTACCGCTAAGCTATCACCTCAGTTAAAATAAATAGCCACTATTTGTTAAAAAATACATCAATGGGAGAAGCGTGTTCAAACTTTTCCCAAACAGGAGATGTCCGTGTTTTTGGTGCTGGCTCCATTTGAAAATTGGCTGTGACAAATCCCGTACACAGTCAAAAATGACTACACAAAACGTGAGGGATGGGAATTTCCATTGGGTATCATTACTGTCTTTATTTCATGTTGCGTACAAAATCATGAATGGCTTCCTGACCCAGTCACGTGGTCCGATGTCAACACATACGTCACAATGCACGCCTCGAAACACATCTTGCCAAATATTTCCAGGATAAGATCGGAGCACCGGTGCCTGCCTTCCCATCACTACTCCATGGTACATGATTGGACACCCCTGGGCTATGGGACAGATCATAATGCAGATATGTTCAGGAGAGAACTATCATCAAACAGGTGAAGCTTGGTTCAGATTGGATCTTGTATATGTGAGTTATTAACAAAAATGATAAAAAGCTGTATCCCATATTGTTAAAAAGAAGTCAAAAAGTGATCCAGTATTTTCATACAGAATGTAATGAGCTCATCTTTGGGCCAAGGCCCATCTTCACTTCAAATGTCATGGAAATCCGTTCTATTTGCATAATCCTGGTAATAGTAATACACGCTAAGCCTTAAAATATGACCTCTCAATAATTTGAGCTGATCTGTGACAACATAAGTCTTGCTTATATGACTTTTCTTGCTGTTATCATGATTGCCTTATATGTTTACACTCACAGTGAAATGAGGGTATGACAGATGCTGATGAGGGTTTTTTTGCCAGTGTATTCATGCATCATTACCTAGGTATTGTCCTACAGGCCACCATTTCTTAAGTCCTATGTAATTTAATCAGATGTATTTTGCAAATGGTGGCTGACATTAAACTTATGAGTCTGCTAAAATCACACATTGTGTAACAGATTTTTAAAGAAACTGAATGAAGTAAATGAAATTGACCCATAAGTGTTTAGCACAACTGAAGCCTAAAGGTGCAATCACACCAAATGTAAAGCAAATGTTAAATCAATATAAACATGAAAATACGAATTAACGCATTCACGTTCGACACTATTGGTAGTGATAGCTAGTAATCAGCCTTGAGATTCTGCTATCACCAGTAAAAGTATCAACACTGGAGAGTACAGTAGAAACTGAACAGTGTGTTGTTTATCCAACCATGCACAAGTATGCTAACAAGGACTACCAGGCTAGCAGTATAAACAACCATCATCCAGGTGAAGTTTTAGAGGAGGCAGTGAGTTTTTCCAGGTGGGAACTGTTATGTCCACAAACCTGGGATGAAGACGATCAAGGATGCTGCAGTCGCACTGAACTTTGTTACAGAAATGGTAGCAAGCACATGTACACTCAGTGCACCTAACACTAGCTGATACAGGCCAACACCACCTTAGCATTACCTGGTACTGTCTGATACTAGCCACTGCAGCGGTTCCATCGTTACCGTGTTTGCTGTGGACCCTTCACCCGTTGTCATTGTCGCTGTTTCCGTAGGCTGAAGCTTGTCGTGGGTATGGAAGGTATCTGGTGTCTCTCCTGTGTTGTTTGTTGAAGCAGACTCTTCACCCGTCGTTGTTGAGTGCAGGTGCAGAAGCACTCTGGTTCCTCCTCTCTCCCTTCTGATGTGCTCTGTTGTGCTGCATTGTGAGCAGTGTCTGTGCCCAGTTGTTGTTGCTGTGCTTCGGGGTTTTCTGCATGCACAGGCTCCCTCTCCTGCAGCTCTGGTCGTGCGAGGAACAGAGGCGAGTCGAGCCACTGCCCCCCTCCCAGGCAGCCCTCCTCCTGAGAACGTGGGGTGGTTGGTGTGGTGTCGGTGCTGCCTTGAATTACCTCGTCCCACACCACGTCATTGTCGTTGAGGTCTGTCATGCCCCATTTGCCACACCCGGACCATTCGAACCCAGCACTGTCTCGAATAGTGAAGCTCATTCTGTAGAAGAGGTCACATCCCATAATGCTTTCACCGTGTGCTGCTACTTGGAACGTGAAGTCGTACATAATCTTAGACTTGTAGTAGACGGTCAGCTCAACTGTTCCCCACATTACAAAGTCTGTGACCCCCATAACCATACAGCTCCGTTGGGCTCTTCTTAATTTTATGGTTAAGGAAAAACTTCTTTACCGTGGCCCAGTTTAACATCGACCTGACCGCCGCCATGTCGAGCAGTAGCGGTAAAGCTATCCCGTCTAACTCAACCGTACCATATGCGTAACCGTTGTTGTTGGGGCTTACTGCGTGAATGGTTGTTGTTGACGGGTGGCTGAGCTTACTTAGCGGGCTCCACAGCACCAGTGACCGGCACACTCTGGCGAAATGGTTTAAGCATCCACACTTGTTACACTGTTGCCCTCTTGCCGGGCAAAAACGTGCTCTGTCCTGGTGCATCAAGGACCCTCAGCTACCACAGACGGGGCCTCTTGGAGTGGTCCTTCGGTTAATGGCATTCATCTCATACTCTTTTGCCATGTCCTCATATTCCTTGTGCCCACCACGTTAGCTAGCATCATCTGTCCGGGTAGCTTCTGCAATTGGCGCCCACTTAGTTCCGTTGCTAACCTCTCCACTGACTCAAGCTGGAATGCTAGCTCTATTGTGGTAGCTAGGGTCATGTCGTTTGGCGCCGTTAGCCTCTTAGCTCTTAGCCTTGGGTTACACGTGTGCTCAGCTAACTGGTCCCGCACCATCTCATCTTCCAATAGTCCAAAACGGCACATGCTAGCCAAATGTCTCAGGTCGGCAACGAATTGTTGTACGGACTCACCAATTCCCTGTCGCCTCTGGCGGAATCGAATTTGTCGTGGTATCACATTGTCTGGTATAGCAAAGTAGCTAGCAAGTAGTTCGACAGCATCCACATATGACTCTGTCGGACCCAATGTGTGGAAAATTCTGACCTTCTATGCCGAGGTTGTGGACAAGAAGTGCTTGTTTCCTTACATTATCCAGTTTTCCCAGGTCCAGCGCCACAACACAGGTTTTAAACACTTCCAGGCATCGTGGCCACAGGAACGTTGGTTCACCCGAGGACTTGAGGAAGGGCCATAGTGGTCTCAAGCATGCCACCATGGTTTGAAATTCTCGTCGCCAAATGTTATGTCCACAAACCTGGAATGAAGACGGATGAGGATGCTGCAGCTGAACTGAACTTTATTAAAGAAATAGCAGCAAGCACATGTACACTCAGTGCACCTAACACTACCTGATACGGGCCAACACCACCTTAGCATTACTTAGTACTGTCTGATACTACCCACAGTGAGATGGCAGGCCATCTCACTTTAATGTTGTAAATTCATGTTTAATGTTGTAAATTCTTGCTTAATGTTGTAAATTCAAACATGACAGCATTTTGGGGATTTCTACAATAGGTAGAAAGCAGTTGCAGAAGTTCTAATTGTAACTCCGCCCCTCTGCAGTTTGCTCAGGCATGAGTTTGGATCTATTCACATGTTTACATTGAGTTAACATGTAATCGTGCCGTTGCAAAAATCTGCATTTTCACATTTGAAGAGTTCATTTGCAAAAACAAATGAGTCCAATTGGTTTAAAGTGAGGTAGTCAGATACCCAAAAGCCGATGGTGTATAGAACACGTATATTAGGATTTGTATGTGAAATTTCAGCATCAAAACTGCTCCCGTTTAGCTGTAATTAATATTCGAAAATTATATTTTCGGGATGAAAGAATTCAAGCGTCCCTGCATTTGTTTACTTCTCGGGGCCGCCGCCGGAGAGCAAGCCATGTACAAAATGCGATCGTGTTGTTAATATAGCACATTTTTTGTGGAAATGTTACTATTATTAGTTGTGAAATGTGTTATAAAACGATTAGACGATGATACCTATGGCTCTTCCTGCTGTTCCCGTTTCACTGTTTTTTTCCGGATGTAAAATACGGGATCCCTACGGCCCATCGGCACACGAACTATCCTGGCCAATGTAAACAGCCACGGACCAAAAAACGTACATTTGCTCGTGGAACAGGTCATTCACACTCGCAGACAATCGCGCTATATGTGTCTATAGGATTTTCTTTCCATGCACGCAAAATTTTTTTTTTTTTCCTGGATCCGACTACCTCGCTTTAATAATGAGAAACAACTTTTTCATCTGTTGGTTTATATGTGTTAGTATTTCCAATTCAGCTTCAAAGACATGGTCACTTGAAATATGAGTATCTCAGACATCCATCCATCCATCCATCTTCTTCCGCTTAATCCTTTTCGGGTCGCAGGACAGCTGGAGCCTATCCCATCATCTTTGGGCGAGAGGCAGGGTACACCCTGGACAGATCGCCAGTCCATCACAGGGCCAGCACAGAGAGACGGACAACCATTC
Organism: Pholidichthys leucotaenia; assembly: GCA_020510985.1. NCBI lineage: Eukaryota > Metazoa > Chordata > Actinopteri > Cichliformes > Pholidichthyidae > Pholidichthys > Pholidichthys leucotaenia. The sequence continues at coordinate 111,877,758 of CM035847.1, read as the reverse complement.
ACTCTCACATCCATACCTAAGGACAATTTAGAATCCCCAGTTGATGCCACTTAACCTAGCTTGCATGTTTTTGGCATGTGGGAGAAAATCGGAAAAAGCCCGGAGTAAACCCACACAGACACAGGGAGAACATGCAAACTCCACACAGATCACTGTTGGTCGGGGGCTGGGATCAAACCCGGGATCCCTCGGCCAAGGGTGAGTTACTGTACTGCCGCAGTGCTAACCACTCCGCCACCGCGCTATCTTATACGTAATAAATCAAAAAAATTGAACATCAACTCATTGTTATTTTTTGGCAGTTTATGAGTACAAAAACAGATAAGTCTGCAACACATACTTTTGCAAAAACAGACATGTCCTGAAAATCATGCTAGTTTGTCTGGTGAACGCATCACTGGTTCATCTGCGTCATCAAAATTATCTATATTTGACATAAAATGCAACAAAATTGTAAAAAACAAAAACAAAAAAAAACTTGCAGAGAAATCACACAAAGTGAGCAGACTAGGGGTCTCTGCAGAACACTGCCGCAGCAGATGGACACATGATTGTCTGGTCTCAGTATCTAGACACGTGATTGGCTGATCCTCACTGCACCATTGAGTCATGTCACCCAAATACCAAACGCTGATTTGCCATGTGTGTAGTTATCGGGTTTTGTAAAAACAGGGTCCCGGCGTTTATTGGCTTTTGAAAAAAAAAACCATGAACTTCATAGTGTATATAACAGTGGATATAGCGGATTTTTAGAAAAAAACAATTTGAACTTCTATAAGTAGGTAATGTGAACAGTTGTTTGTTGTACAGAGGGAAATTTTCGTGGCAGTGGCATTTATCGGTTTTTGCAAACCAACTCTTCATTTGGTCTGAACACACCTTAAGCATTGGATTGTGGTGGACTGAGCAGTTGGATTGGATATAGGCATTCCAGGAGTGAATATAGTCATGGTGACCATAGTGAGACATTTAATAGGATGTGTATGACTCAGAATCAGAATCAGAATCAGGTTTATTGCCATTGTTCATGTAGTACACAAACTAGGAATTTGTCTCGGTACAATGCTGCAACATTAAACATGATAAGATAAGAGAAATAAACTATACATGTAATAAAGTGTAGGATAAGATTAAGTGATACTGGTCAACAGTTAAAATATATATTAGCCAGCAGCAGATACTGTGGAGAACTATATAGTGCAGTCGGTAATGCAGGAAGAAAACAGTGATGATTGACATGAGTCTGGTTGAGCTGCTGTACATGGTGCACGAGAGTCACTTAGTGTTCAGCAGTCTAATGGCAGAGGGGAAGAAGCTGTTCATGTGACGGGAGGTTTTAGTCTGGATGGACCGAAGTCTTCTACCAGAGGGGAGGGGGGCAAACAGTACGTGACCAGGGTGTGAGGGATCGGCTATGATCCGGCCAGCACGCCTCCGGGTCCTGGAGATGTACAGATCCTGGAGAGATGGGAGCTTGCAGCCGATCACCTTCTCAGCAGTGCGCACGACGCGCTGCAGCCTTAGTCTGTCCCTGGCAGTGGCTCCTGCGTACCACACGGTTATGGAGGTGGTGAGGATGGACTCGATGATGGCTGTGTAGAACTGCACTAACATCTTGGTGGGTAGCTTGAGCTTCCTCAGCTGCCGCAGGAAGAACATCCTCTGCTGGGCTTTTTTGATGAGTGAGCTGATGGTCAGCTCCCATTTGAGGTCCCTGGTGATGGTAGTGCCTAGGAAGCGGAAGGAATCAGCAGTGGTGATGGGAGAGCCTGAGAGGGTGAGGGGGGGCAGAGGAGTAGTGACTTTCCTGAAGTCTACAATCATCTCCACTGTCTTCAGAGCGTTCAGCTGCAGGTTGTTATTGCTGCACCAGGACGCCAGCTGGGCCACCTCTCTCCTGTAGGCGGACTCGTCGCCGTTGGAGATGAGCCCGATGAGGGTGGTGTCGTCCGCAAACTTGATCAACTTGACAGACTGGTGGCTGGAGGTGCAGGAGTTGGTGTAAAGGGAGAAGAGTAGGGGGGAAAGTACACAGCCCTGGGGTGATCCGGTGCTGATGCTAGTATAGTCTGAGACAGTCTTTCCCAGCCGCACATGCTGCCTCCGGTCCGTCAGGAAGTCGATGATCCACCTGCAGAGGGAGTCAGGCACGTTGAGCAGGGACAGCTTGTCCCGGAGCAGAGCGGGGCGGATGGTGTTGAATGCGGAGCTGAAGTCCACAAACAGGATCCTGGCGTAGGTTCCCGGGGAGTCCAGGTGCTGCAGGATGGAGTGGAGGGCCAGGTTGACTGCATCGTCTACAGACCTGTTGGCTCGGTAGGCAAACTGCAGCGGGTCCAGGAGAGGGGTGGTGATGGACTTGAGGTGGGACAGGACCAGGCGCTCAAAGGACTTCATGACTACAGAGGTGAGCGCTACAGGTCTGTAGTCATTAAGTCCAGTGATCCGTGGCTTCTTGGGGACAGGGATGATGGTGGAGGATTTGAGGCAGGATGGCACGTGGCATAACTTAAGGGAGGTGTTAAAAATGTCTGTGAATACAGGAGCCAGCTGTTTCGCACAGAGTCTCAGGGTGGAGGGAGACACGCCGTCTGGGCCGGGGGCCTTGCGCGGGTTCAGTCTGGAGAACTGTTTGAGCACATCCTGCTCACTGATGATAAGGGGAGGGGGGGAGGAGGGGGGGGTGCCTTAAATGAAGTAGGGAATGTGGAGGCTGTGGAGCTGGAGGGAGGGGGGGAGTTGGACACAGATGACGAGGTGTCAAAACGGGCATAGTGTTGGGACAGTCTCTGACAAAGGGCTTTGTCATCCTGACCTTTAGGAGCCTGAGGCCGATAGTTGGTGATCTGCCTCAGTCCTCTCCACACGGAAGCCGAATCATTAGCAGTGAACTGCTGCTGGAGTCTCTCTGAGTATAGAGATTTGGCCCTCTTCAGCTCTCTGTTAAACCGGTATTTAACCTCCCTGTAGCAGTCCCTGTCTCCACTTTTCAGCGCTGCTTCCTTCTCCTTCCTGATCTGTCTGAGCTTAGCTGTGAACCAGGGTTTGTCATTAGAGTAACTCACCCTGGTGCGTGATGGAAGAATGTTCTCTTCACAAAAGTGGATATATGAGTTCACAGTGTCCGTGTACTCATCCAGATCATGCGTGGCTCCTTTAAGCATGCTCTAGTCAGATATTTCCATGCACGTTTCCAGCTTCTCCTCAGCATCACTGGTCCGTATCTTCGTAGTGCTCACAACAGGTTTAGTGAGCTTCAATCTCTGTCTGTATGTGGGAATGAGGTGAACCATCACGTGATCAGATAATCCCAGCGCAGCTCGAGGGACAGCGCGATATGCGTCTTTCACTGTGGTGTAACAGTGATCCAGTGTGTTTAATCCTCTGGTGGGGCATTTAATAAACTGTTTGTAGCGGGGGAGATCGTGGCTCAGATTGCACTGATTAAAGTCGCCAGCCACAATAATCAGCGAGTCTGGAAAACTCCGCTCTGTGTGTTGAATGTGATCCGCGAGCACGCGCTGAGCTTCGCGCGTGTCCGCGTCGGGAGGGGCGTACACAGCGATCATTATGAAAGAAGCAAACTCCCGCGGGGAATAGAAGGGCTTGCAATTGATAACAAGAAATTCCAAGGCAGGAGAACAGTGTTTGGAAATTACCGTTACATCAGAGCACCAGCTACAGTTGATGTAGAAGCAGACACCGCCTCCTGTGGTCTTGCCGGAAAGCTCTGTGTCACGATCAGCACGGAAGAGCTGGAAGCCGTCGAGGCGCAGCGCGCTGTCCGGTATATTTTCCCGGAGCCAGGTCTCAGTAAAGCAGAGGACAGCTGAGGAGGCGAGGTCCTTAAAACGCATCAGCAGTCTCAGTTCATCCACCTTGTTAGAGAGAGAGTTGGTATTGGACAGAAATATGCCAGGCAGCGCCGTTCGCGAGCCTCTCCTGCGAAGTCGTACGAGAGCGCCCGCTCGTCTTCCTCTCTTCCGCCGTCTCACTTTCCGAGCCAAACAATAAACCAGATCGGCGGCAGGGGCTAGAAAAACTGGGAGGAGGTCCGTGGGGGTCAAAGTCCTGATATTTAAAAGTTCTTCACGGGTAGAAGTGCAAGCAGACACACAATTGACAAACAAAAACAAACAAAGAGCGCAGCGAAGCACCATGTCGACCGCTGTGGGCGCCTGTGGGCGCGCTGTGGACTCGGCCTCACAGGTGTTCTAATTATCTTTAATTATTGTAATTGCCATTTGATTTTTATAATGTGACAATTATTATCTTTACATAATTCTGTGTACCATATCTGCGCTTTCTGGGTTTCATCAGGGTTTGTAAAAGGTTGCAGAACAATGTGCACACAGTTTTTAAGGTCTCTAACAGTTTTGTCGGAAAGGGCCCTAAACAGTTGCTAGTGATCACTACTTGGTGAACCAAAAAGAATTTCAGCGAAACATGTTACAACCATTTTGAAATGTTTATAACTGTTTGTGGAAAAATACATTTCACCCCCAAAATCTGAATGTTTTCCAAATGTTTTGGTGACAAGAAAACTGTTCGGGACCTTAAAAACAGTTTGTGTTATTTGCAGCAGACTATAAGATGGACCAGACGACTTCCGGTTATGGCTGCCACGTAGGACGGACGTGTCTCGCTCTGCTCTGCTCCTGGAGAAAAAAAATCGGCAAATAACTCTCTCATTTGGGACAGAACGTATCCCAGCATTTGGGCGAGGATATGTCGGCGAAGCCTAAGGCTGGAAAACCAGGAAAAGGAAAAAGCGAGCCGCCGAAACAGTCCAAATTAACGGACTTTCAGGTCTGTGACGCAGCAAACAAAACTCCATATATGGCGGAGGAGGCTGGCAACGGTGCGATATCTGCGGGGAATGGCGCAGATGCGCTGATGGCTGCCATGAGTTCAATGAGAGCGGACTTTTCCTCTAGATTTGATGGGATTATGACAGCGTTGGAAGGAATAAGAAAGGAATTGGGTGACTGTGTAGAACGAACGGCGCAGATGGAGCTCCGTCTCGCTAGTGCTGAAGATGACGTCACCCGTCTTCAATTAAAGGTGCGCACTTTGGAAAAAAAAAATAAATCTCTGGAAGATAATATTTTGGATTTGGAATCTCGGTCGAGACAGAATAATTTGAGGCTGGTGGGTCTTCCAGAGGAATCAGAAGGTCGGGACGTATGTTCCTTTCTGGAAAAGTGGATTCCGGAGGTGCTGGGCAGCGAGGAGTTGCAATCAGCAGTGGTTCTGGAAAAAGCACATTGTATTGGCCCACGGAGAGATAAGGGACCGCCGAGGACCTTAATTATGAAGTTTCTTAGCAACAGAGACAGGATGAAGATCTTCAACGCTGCACGTGCTAAAGGAGAGATTAAACACCAGGACCAGCAGGTGCGGTTCTACCCAGATTTGGCCACAGGAATCCAGCAATTGAGGAAGCAGTTTGATCCCATACGTAAGGAGCTGCGCAACCTTGGGATTCGTCATGGTGTAATCTATCCTGCGAGACTGCTGACCACGTATGAGGGCAGAACCCACATCTTCAAGACCCCAGAGGAGGCGCAGGAGTTCATCAAGAAGATCAAAGAAGAAGAAGAGACTGGTGGGAGCTAAGCATGAACAAAATATAAGGTAGAATAATTAAGCATTTGCACAGGCATCTGACTGACTTGAAGTAAATAGTAAGTTTACAAAATATAGATTGTATTATATATTAAAAAAACAAAACAAAAACAAAACAAACAAAAAAAAAACTGATGTACAAAGTTGTTAAAAATTTTGGAGTTAAGTTGGAAAACTACAGAGGAGAGTTAATGTTACGTCATTAAAAGCAGTAGAGTTAGGGTGATTGGGAGGATGAAGAAGGAGTGGCTTAGGCTGTTCCCCGTGGGTGTGGAACGGTCGATGGCTATATCGGGAGACAGAATTTTTCTTTTGATTTTGGGGGGTTTGCCACAAGTGTGGGAAGGGGAAATTTGTTTGTGTGTAGTTTGTAGGATGAATGTTCAACCACTCATGTTTTTGCTTCTCTGTATGAGCATGTTTACACTGCAAGGTAATCCCAAACTCTCTATTGATCATGGACCAAAGTGTTAATCTTAATTTAACTTCATGGAATTGCAGAGGTCTACAAAATTTAAAAAAACTTAAACAAGTTATGAATAAAATAAAGGACATGGGTTCAAGAATTGTGTTTTTACAAGAAACTCATCTGATAGAGGAGGATGTTAAAAGAATTAGGAGTAGATGGCAGGGAAGTGTATTCACCTCTTCATTTTCATCCCGAGCCAGGGGAGTTATGACTCTCATACATAAATCAGTTCCTTTTCAAGTGAAAAATGTAATTGGAGACAAATTTGGAAGATATGTAATCATTCAAGGTTCTTTGCTATTAGAAAATATAAATCTTGTGAACTTATATGGTCCCAATATAGATGATCAGAAGTTCTTTGCTAATTTATTTCTCATCTTATCATCACTTACAGGGCAACATATAATAGCAGGGGATTTTAATTGTACATTGAATCCAGGTGTGGATAGATCAACAGGACTGGATTGTACGCACATTGGATGTAGGATGACTATTAATCATTTTATGAAAGAATTGAGATTGTTAGATATATGGAGAGAAATGAAACCACAAGTAAAAGCCTATTCTTGTTATTCCAGTACCTACAAGACATTCTCACGTATTGATTATTTTTTGATTTCCACAGAATTAAGGTCCAAGATTCAAAACTGCTTTTATGATAACATCGTGATCTCTGATCATGCACCCTGTTGTCTAATATATGTAGATAAAAAATTGACAAAGGAATCAGGTAGATGGCAATTTCAGCATAAATGGCTTCAGGATGAGGAATTTGTCAAGTATATAGAAAAACAGATAGACGAGTTCTTTGACATCAATACTACACAAACATCAGCATGTGTAAAGTGGGAGGCTTTCAAAGCTTTTATTAGGGGACATATTATTAGTTATACAGGATCAAAATCTAAGAAGAGGAGAGAGGAGAGAGCTAAATTGGAACATAAAATAAAAAATCTTCAGGAAAAAGTGTATGCAGGAAGTGACCCAAGGTTGGAGAATGAATTACTGATTTTGAGAGCTGAATACGACAAAAAATCAGCGAATAGAGCTGCCTCGAGTCTTCTAAGATTGAAACAATCTTTTTATGAACAAGGTGAAAAATCAGGAAAATTATTAGCATGGCAGATTAAACAATTGGAAATTAAAACACCAATTACCAGTATTATAAGTAACGGACAGGTAGTTATAGATCCTTTAGAAATTAATAGAGCCTTTAGAGATTACTATGAAAAATTATATGATACCAAAAATGAACCTGATTTAACAAAACTAAATGGGTTTTTGAACGAACTATCTATACCGTGTATTCCAAATGAAAACAGGGAGATATTGGAGTCTAAAATTAGTCAAGAAGAAGTTGGGCTAGCCATTGATAATATGAAATCAGGAAAAAGTGCAGGACCAGATGGTCTTCCAGTTGACCTTTATAAAAAATTTAAGAATAAATTAATAAAACCTTTTTTGGAAATGGTTTTAGAAGCATTTCAAAATAATAATTTACCATCATACATAAATAATGCCTTAATTATACTGCTGCCAAAACCAGGTAAGCCCTCTAATAAATGTGAAAATATGAGACCAATAAGCCTATTAAACGCCGACCTTAAGATAATCTGTAAAATTTTAGCAAGACGAATACAAGAAATTTTACCAAATATTATTAATCGAGATCAGAATGGCTTTATAAAGGGTAGACAAGGCTTCCATAATGTAAGAAGACTATTTAATATTATTTATTTTAATAAAGAAGCACCGGATACAGCTCTCCTATCATTGGACGCCGAAAAGGCCTTTGATAGAGTTGAATGGCCCTTTCTTTTTGAAGTCCTACAAAGGTTTGGACTTGGAAATAATTTCATAAAATGGGTTCAAATAATATACAATAATGCTACAGCAGAAATCCTAACAAATAACAATATTTCAAAACCAATAAAAATCAATAGAGGATGTCGACAAGGCTGTCCACTTTCACCTTTACTGTTTACTATGGCAATTGAACCTTTAGCGATAGCGATACGTTTACATTCACAAATATATGGAATTAAAGTTGGACCAACAGAACATAAAATCTCCCTGTACGCCGATGATATAATTTTGTTTATGTCGAATCTAAAAAAATCAATTCCAACCTTGTTGAATTTAATAAAGAATTTTGGGGAAATATCAGGATATAAAATAAATAAAACTAAATCTTCAATATTAATGCTAAATGAGACCCAGAGAAATTACCCAGCCCCTGAGGTAAATCAATTCAATGTTGTAAATCAGTTTAAATATTTAGGAATCCAAATTATGCCTAAGCTAGAATCAGTCGCCAGTGTCAACTATGAAGCCTTAATGTCAGATATCAGTGAGTTAACTCAGAGATGGATGTCACTACCAATGTCGATGATCGGGAGAATCAATATACTTAAAAGTAATATTTTACCTAAAATACTTTATTTATTTCAATACATTCCCTTATCACCACCTTTAGATCTATTCTCAAGAATAAAAAAAAAGTTAGTGGAATTTATATGGAACAACAGGAGGGCTAGATTACGTTTGTCTTTATTATATTTACCATTTGATCGTGGAGGTCTGAAATGTCCAAATTTTATGTTGTATTATTGGTCGGCACAACTGAGGTCTATGACATATTATTTTTCATCAAATGATCTCCCTCACTGGACTGAAATGGAATCATACAATTTACCTTTACCTCTTCCCATATTCATATACTCAGATTCGGCAAAAAAATTACAAAAACAAGTTAAAAATCCATTTGTAAAGCATATGATCAAAATATGGTGTGAAGCTAAAAACTATTTAAAAGAACCACAGTTATTGTCACAATTTAGTCCAATATGGGGTAATCAATATTTTAAACCAGGGAGAGCGGACGCTGTATTTAAAGTATGGAATTTAAAAGGGATACAAAAGATTCAGGATTTATATTTGCCATGTGCAGACAACATAATGTCTTTTGAAGAGCTGAGGATCAAATTTAATCTCAATAGAACACATTTTTTTAAATATCTTCAACTTAGAAACTTTATTCGATCAAATCAAAATAAAGCTCTCACTCGACCTATTTATTCATCCTTGGAAAAAATGATGATGAAAGATAGTAAAAGAAAGGGTATTATTTCAGAGTTTTATAACTCATTGACACTATCTTCAAGTGAAAATTCACTGAAAAGATTAAACTACTGGAAAGAAGATCTGCAAATTGAAATTTCAGAGGAACAATGGGAATTGGCTTGTACAGAAGCTCAAACCAAATCAATAAATGCACACCTTAAATTGATACATTTCAAATGGTTAATGCGGATGTATGTTACACCGGAGGAGTTAAATAGATATAACAAAAATATACCAGATACATGCACAAAATGCATGGAAAGTAAAGGAACCCTATTTCATTGTTTATGGGAATGTAGATTAATAAGAATGTTTTGGGAAGAGGTGAGGGTAACAATTGAAAAAATAATCTCAAAACAAATCATATTGAATCCTAAACTGTTTTTGTTGGGTCTGTACCCAGAAAAGCATAATTTTAATAAAAGTGAAAGAACATTCATAGACCTCAGTTTGCTTAATGCCAAAAAATGTATTGCACTATTATGGAAAAAGACTCATAGACCAGATGTGACTCAGTGGTTAAGACAGATGTTAACAAACCTTCCATTAGAAAGAATAACATATATACTAAAATCAAAGGAAATTGTGTTTGAGAATATATGGAGACCTTTTATTGATTATGTAAAAAATTTAAACATAACTCTTGAAGAAGAAGGTGAATGATGTGTGTGGACCTTGTAAATTCCAAACTGGTGAACATAATATGTATACTTATGTATTGGATTGTCTAGACTAAACAGAGGAGCATTGTTGAAGACTTGATTTTGTTGGTGGTTGTTGGTGTTTTTAGTGCATTTTTTTTTTTTGTAGTACTTTAGTGTTAGTGTTTGATTGTTTGTATCATGTTTGTTAAAAAAAAAAAAAGGTTCAATAAAGATATTGTGGAAAAAAAAAAGATGGACCAGACATTCTCTGCTTTCATTGTTGCTGTGCTTTAATATCAAGGCTGAGACCTGCAGTATAACACATATAAACTGGCCTTTGCACTGACACTCATAAACAATAGGCACTATAGCGCTCCCACTCACACCTACAGTACATCAGAGTGATGCTGCATACTCAGTCCTCACTTCTTCCTGCCTGTTGAGATTGGAGTTTCCTTTATAGTGTCACCTCAGTGTCAAGATGTCATTGAGCAGTCATGATTACAAAGACGAAGAGAGGGAGAGACAGGGTGCAAGAGTGGGATGAAACAGTAGGGAGTCATGGGATGGCTGCAGAGTTCAGACAAAAATCAGAGATGTGTCTTTGTCTGAGGGGAATGGTTTTGAAACAAGACATTAAGGTCTTCTCAACCTTGTATTATAGTAGTTACTATAGTTATTTGACCCTTTTCTATGCATGCAAGCTAAAGAGCAATACAATGGAAATCTCACGATGGGGTGAGCCTACCCTGGGGCAGACATGCTGCAGGGATTACAATGCATTTGCTGAGGCTGGGGATCCCCTGTGGGGAAATAGAGGACGTGGGATGCCTTGAGTAGTCTGCTGACATCATGAGCCGAATGAAACCAAGTCTAAAAAAGGGGAAAATTGAAGACCATAAGGGAACTTTTTTTTTTTTTTTTTTTTAACAGAATAGTGTCTCCACTCCAAAAAACCTGGGATTAAATTGCCATTTTCAGTCAATCCTCAAAGGGGTCTAAAGAATTAGACTCACTCTAGATGTGAAATTTGGGTCTTTTGGGAGGCTTCCCACACAATCCTGCAGAAAAGGCACCGGTGTAATTTCATTACAAGTTATCCTATTAAAAGCTTTATATGACTATTGTAATAGAAATATGTTTCTGTTATCTCGTGTGCTTACTGAGTACACCTGGGATTTTACGCCCCATGGCATTTGAATAGTACTAACATGCATATTATTTGATTTTAAAGACAATATTCCCATACAGTACAAATTATTAAGGAAACCTCATTGGTCATTAATAGTTTCATGGAAAACTTTAAAATAAGCTTTGTCTGTTTCTGTTCTGTAATATTAGATTTGACATGTTTGGGCAAACCCAGATGCAGACACAGACTCAGAATAAACACAATTATCTTTATTTGATGCGTGAGTGAGTGTGTGTGGGAGTGTGAATGAGGATGAGTACAGGGGCGCAAGCAGAGCGAGGACACGTGTGGCAACTCTAGGAGAGAGGAGAGACGAGTATGAGCTCTCTGTAAATGGATTGCATAAACAAATGGTTTAATAGTTTTACGGTGCAGGTGAGAAGTTGAGGCGCCGAAGAACATCCAAGCTGCCCTGTATGCCTGTGCCTCGGTCCGTCGCATGTTCGTGTTGGTGAAGATGATTCAGGTGCTGTAGAGGAGAATAGTTCATTCGTGGAATACAGTGTTTCCTCAGAGCGTAGGTGAAGGTCCCGGTCCGCCGCCAGGTGGAGGAAGTTCACCCAGGGGAATCCACCTGTGCACAGGGAGGATACAGGGAAAGTGTAGAGAGGATTAATTTCTTGAAGAATGCTTACGTTGCGTTGGGGAGACGAGACTCACAGATGATCCAATGTTGCAGGAGCGATGAGGGAGGCGAGACTCCCTCACTAAAGGAGAAGAATACTCTAGCACAGAGTTCATTCATCCATGAGGAGCGTTGACGTCTCCGTGCAGAATGAGAGGCAGCACTCCTTAAGAAGGCTGCCTAATTGGGGAAGCAGGTGTGCGTGCAGCTGTGGAGACAATTAGGGCAGCAGGCACACAAAGTGGATCACCATAAGATTGGCCTAAGTATTTTAAAACGTCATTCATTGGTGAAAATGTCAACATGAAACTATAGCAAGTGTAGCTAATTTTAAATATATTTTATTTGCAAGTTATCGATTATCATGATGACTGTCCCAGGTCTGTGAGATCATTGTCAGAACATACAGTCAGGTTTCTGCTTCCAAATTTCAGAATCTTCTGTATTGAAATCTTGAACGTCTCATTTACTACATTAGTGGGGGCAGTCTACCCAGTTTGGGTACCACTCATTTTCACTTGTTAATTTTTGAAGACTGCTATATCTCAATTCTGGGGGTTCCCAGAAAGTCAAAAAATATGTCTCAATTTTTCTTTTTTTTTCCCCCCTTGTCCTGTCAAGCGGCTAGGTAAGCAGAACAGAGGTCTGTTACCCTTAATGTGCCAAAACAGATTTACTTTGCCAAAAGGAGCTTTATACAGTACCTAACTACACTACCGTTCAAAAGTTTGGGGTCACCCAGACAATTATTTTGTGTTTTCCATGAAAAGTCACACTTATTTACCACCATGAGTTGTAAAATGAATAGAAAATATAGTCAAGACATTGACAAGATTAGAAATAATGATTTGTATTTGAAATAATAATTTTTTCCAGATACTCAACCTGCTCAAAGAAAGGTCAGTTTTATAGCTTCTCTAACCAGCTAAACTGTTTTCAGCTGTGCTAACATGATTGCACAAGGGTTTTCTAATCATCCATTAGCCTTCTGACGCAATGAGCAAACACATTGTACCATTAGAACACTGGAGTGATAGTTGCTAGAAATGGGCCTCTATACACCTATGTAGATATTGCACCAAAAACCAGACATTTACAGCTAGAATAGTCATTTACCACATTAGCAATTTATATTAGATATTAGAGTGTATTTCTGATTAGTTTAAAGTTATCTTCATTGAAAAAAACAGTGCTTTTCTTTCAAAAATAAGGAAATTTCTAAGTGACCCCAAACTTTTGAACGGTAGTGTATGTACTGTATATTGTTGAAATCTCCTCCTGTAATAACTTTTAATACTTTATTTAAATGATTTTACCCGTGGAGGACCTGACAGGATGGGGAATAGGGAAAGGAAGTGTGTGGGGGAAAGAAAACGTAGGGGAACAGAAAAAAAGACAAACAAACCAACAACTAAAACAAACAGAAGACAAACTGCTTCTTCCGCTTAAGATGTCTCAACACGAGTCTGGTATCCGCACCTGTTAAAGGAAAACATCTGTGCGTGTGCATCCGTGTGCATATATAAGAGACTATGCACAAGATAAGTGTGTGCGTGTGAGTGGTTTGTCAGGAAACATACGAAGAGGGGGGCCGGTTGCAGCAACACCCCCCCCCCCCCCCGGAACCTCGAGCAGGCAAGGTAGCACTGCCAACCCCCACAGGGCACAAATGTCCAAGGTCATACAGCCCCAGTAAAGCCAGGCATCTGCCCCCAGAGGGGAAATCGAGGGAGGCCAGCCCGCCAGGCAGCCCGCCAACCCCCCACCCCCTCAGCGAGGCCAACACCAGTCCCCAGGCCCCAGGCGCCAGGAGGCCAGTGCCCCCACGCCCACTGGCGCAAGCCCCCCCAGGCACCCCCACAGCGCCCCCTCCCCAGCACCACCACTGCACACCCGGGGACCCCCATCCCTGTAGAAGTCCCCCCCGCCCAGGGGAGCCCACATAGCTGAGACACACTACCCCCCTCAATCCAGCACCTCCCAACTCGCAGTCACACCCATCCCCCCACCTTCACACCGTCAGGCTCTCATACGCACCCATATGCACTCCCTCATGTTCACTCACCCACTCTCACACTCCTGGACCCACCCATTCTCTCTCACTCCTGCACCCATTCACTCTCACTCCCACTCACCCTCAGGGTCACCCACACCCACTCACATTGACCCACGCATGCACTCTCACTCACACTCCGACCTACTCACATCTATTCGTGCTCTCCTGCTCACACTCATCCACCCTCATTCACCCTTATTTCTTAGGGCGATTGCGATGCAGATGCAGTGAATCTGAACATGCACCAGTGCCCAGCAACAGCCGGGAAGACTGCCGGCGCAGGCCAGCGGCCACCCCCCGCCAATCCACCCCAGGGTGACTGCGGCCACAGACGCAGACCCCCACCCCCAGCGCCCACCCAAGCGACTGATCATCACCGCAGGCGTCCCAAGATGCCACCCGACACATAAAGCACCACACAAAACCGACCCACCGTCACCATCTCCATTCATCACTCCCTCACTCTTGTTTACTCTCTTATTCAGTTTGTCTCTCAATCCCTTGCTTGTATCTATACATTCAGCAGGACCCAGGGATTTTGACAACATAACGGGTCCCAGGCCCCCCACCGGGCCCCCAGCAGGAGGAGGGCAACGGGGTGGGGGAAGACTCCCACCCCCCCTCCCCCTTGCACAAAACATGGTAGGTGTATGTCGGTTGTATGATGTCATTGTGTGTAAGTGTGTGGACTACCATAGTGCAGTTAAAATTTGAGGGATGGTGGTTGGAGCACCACTAGCCACTGCGATAGGCAGCAGGGCCCCCATCCCCCCATGCCCTCAGTGTCTAAAATGCAATTAAAATTGAGGTGAGGGCAGCCCCACTGCGCAGCAGAGGCATCCCCTTCACCAACACAGTGCGGCACACCCCCACCCCAAAGCCCTCAATGTATCCAAGAAGATGTGTAGTCCACCCAGAATCGGGGGAGGGGAGCCGTGAAATAAGACTGGGAGGTAGGTGGTCCAAAAGTGAGCCCCCCCCCCCCCCTGAAGCCAGCTTGCAAACTGGTTCATGAGGCCACCCAGTGCCCCAAAAGCCCAACTCAGGGCAAGGGCTGCCAGGCCAAGCAGCCCAGGACCCACCAGCGTCACGCTCTGGCGCTCCCAGCACCACAAACATGATGGAACAGCCACACCCATTCCCACTCATCTTGCACACACAAATATGCACAACAACAATAGTCACAATAGTGAACAATGGGCTGGACCCACACGGCGCCCCACACACCAAGTGACACCCCCGAGCGCCCTCTGCAAGCTCACCAACCACTCACCCCAGACACACACCAACAGCAGCAGGCCACCCCACAGCCACCCCGTAGCAGCCCAACAGCAACACGGCCACCAATCTACGCCAACGGCTCCCACAACCACCACCGAGCATCCACACACACCCACCGCCAACACCAGGGGCAATCCGACAAAGCACCCCACCCCGCGACACAACAGCAGGGCGGCCAGGGACACCCTACCCTGGCCCGGGGGGGAACGCACTCCCCCCTGCACCAGGGGCCCAGGGCCAGACCCAGCCCCTCCCGGGAGGCAAGGCCAGCCGGCTGGGGGCCACGCCCCCCCCCCCCCCAGCCCATCCCGCAGCTCCCCCTTTAACCAACCCCCCCAGGCCAGACACATGGCCACCCCAGAACAGGCCCCCCGGACACGGCCCCTCGTGGTCGGGGCGCTGCCAGCCACCAGAAGCGCCAAGGAGAGTGAGCCACTGCCCCCCACCCCTCAGGTTATAGAATTAAAGTGGGGACCAGAGAGAACTGAATTCAGCCAGTTGATTATCTGAGGAGGCAGACATTCTCTCCAGGCTAATATAATCTATTAAGTTATAGTGAGTTATGCATAAATTATTTTTTGATTTCCAGTTCATGAGGATAGTTTTCTTTGCAGTGCATAAGGCGGTGAGAACCATGTGTGACATCCTTGCCTCTATATTTATTTCACTTAAATCACCTAATAGGCAAAGTGTGGGTGAAGATGGGACACAATATCAAAGGCATGCTGACAAGTCCTCACATGTCTTCTGCCAGAACTTTTGAACCGGTGCACAGGACCAGATAGCATGCATATAGCTATCCGGGATGTTGCTGGTGCAGTCGAAGCAGATATTTGTGTGACTCAGGCCCATTTTGAACATACTTCATCCTGTGTAATGAATTCTATGTAAAACTTTATACTGTATGAGTTGTAAATTAGAGTTTTTAGTCATCGTAAAAGTGTTTAAACATATTTGCGTCCAGAAGCTTTCATCCTCATTGATAGATAAGTCTGTCTCCCATTTTGATATTGGAAGAGATACTGACTCATCCAGTTTTGATAATAGTCCATATATTTTCGATATCAGTTTAGGGGAACGAAGATTTAAAAACTCTGCCACCTTAACTGGTACCTCTAAATCTGTCTGATTAAGATTGAATCTTGCTTTTATTATGGATTTAAACTGTTGGTACTCAAGAAACTTTTTATCGCTGATATCGTACTGTGACACTAATTCCTTAAATTGGATAAAATTTTGACCTTGAAAAAGATGCTTTAAGTTTTTTATTCCCTTCTCTTGCCATAGTGGAAAGTTTAACGTCCTCTTTTGTTGCAAGATATCAGGATTATTCCAAATGGGTGTGAGTTTACAAGGGACAAGCGAAGACCCCGTTATTTTTAAAAATTTCCACCAAGCTGTCAGAGAAGAGCTGATATTAATGTTTTTAAAACAGTCATGACATTTAATACAGGGACTCATAAAAGGTAAGTCAGAGATATTTAGCGACCGACAGAGAGTCTGTTCAACATCTAACCGTGGGGTTGATTTTGTCTATTTAGAAACAAACTGCAATCTGTTGGCTAAGAAGTAATTTAAAAAATTTGGTAGATCTAAACCTTCACACTCTTTTGCTTTTTGAAGAGGTTTTTAGACTGATCCATGATGGTTTATCCTTCCATAAAAATGTACTTATATTTGAGTCTAAAGACTTAAACCAGGCCATAGATGGTTGGGTAGGAATCACTGAGAACAAATTGTTGATTTTAGGAAGGACCATCATTTTAACGGTTGTTTATTAGGGTTATAGGTAGTGTCCCCCAGTGTGTAAGGTTGTCTTGTATTGTTTTTAAAAGGGGAGTGTGATTTAGTCATAATAACTCTGAGAGCCTGGGGGAGATATCTATTCCTGAGTATTTAATATTACCTGATTGTATTGGAATAATGGGTGTATTTGGGAAATTACAATTTATAGGTAAAACTGTTGATTTACTCCAGTTAATAGAGTAGTCTGATAATGATTAAAATTGATCAATGAGCGCCACTGTCTGAAGAAGAGATCTTTGTGAGTTTTCAAGGAAAATCAATACATCATCAGCATAAAGACTTATCTTGTGTTCTTTTTCTCCAGTTTGGATACCTCTGATATCAACATTCTGACATATGCTGCTGCTAATGGTTTGATAAAGACAGTAAAAAGTGAGGGAGAGAGTAGACAACCCTGCCTAGTACATCTCTGGAGATTAAGGCTTCGGGAAGTCTGATCATTTGTTCGGACAGATGCAGTTGGACAGCTATATAGTGTTTTAATCCAGTTTATGAAAGATGAACCAAACCAAAACTTATTTAACACCATAAAAAGAAATTTCCAATTAACACGGTCAAAGGCTTTCTCTGCATCCAGAGATAAAATTGTAGTTTCTAAATTATTGATCTTACAGAAGTCTATTAAATTAAATATACTGTGTGTATTATTAGCTGAGTGCCTACCCTTTGATGAAACCTGTTTGATCTGGATATATAATAACCGGAATTATCCTTTCCAGCCTTTTAGCGAGAGCTTTCAAATTATTTTAAGATCGACATTCACAAGTGAGATGGAACAGTAGCTGGATGGAAAGGTAGGTTCTTTTCCAGGTTTAAGGAGCAGGATAATACTAGCCACATTCATATATGGAGGGATTACATTATCTTCTTTAATTTGGTTCACCATTTTATGTTTTATGTCTCAATTTTTCTGTTGGCTTTGCCAACATTAATTGTAGGTCAAAGCCAGAGGTGTTTTGGGCCTCTGATCCATCATTTACATTTATAGCACTTTGGGATTTTATTCCAAAACGGCACAGACATGCTATAAAGTAAATGCAAAATGGAATTGGATACATAATCAGTGATGATGTGATACTCTGAAGATGACTATTTCTCTTTCGGGAGATTGTACCCAGCAAACATCTGATATTTATGCTTATTTTGGGAACCTTTTAATACATGCTGAAAACTGTACACTGAAAATAAGCATGTGCATTGGTTCATTCATTCTAATTATTTTCAGCTATTGCTTCATGAGCCAGTGATGAGGAATGCATCTGCTCACTTTGCTCATGATATTTAAGGCTTAATAATGTGATCAGCTCATCCTTGAGTTCTATGACATGATTGCTAATAGTTTACCAATGCAATCACAAAGACTGTGCTACCACCCCATGTGCAGAAAGATGTCTGCAGCCTAGAAGGGGTTGGCCAGCAGACATATGCTGCATTTGTGGAAGAGCACATAAACAAAAATGAAGTCAGTATCTGGGCCAGAAAGAGAAAGGTTCCACTGAAGAAGTGGAAGAAAAGCAGTGAAGCACAAGCTGGCTGACCAGCTGATGAAACTGAAAGATGACAGGTAACCATTTGCTCGTATGCTGAGCGTTGCTCGTGATGGTCAGAGATCAACCTGAAAAAAGCCATTGGCCAGAATGAGTTTACCTTCCAACCATGTGCCCTCTTCACAGTCGCTGGTGATCTTCAGCCGTGCACAGATAAGTACATGAACGTAGTTGTGTCATATATCGGGCTGCTACCTCCGGTGGACACAGTTGAATAATAGGACTCAAAGGTGCGGGCAGAACTCCAGTATAACATAATTTATTAGACAGGGCACTCAAAGAAACAAAAGACAGCACAGGGGCTGAAAATAACTCAGAACATGAAATAAATAACTTACAGGAAACCGGCAGGTAGTGATGGGATGGCAGGCTGTGGAGCTTCAAGGGTGCTCCAAGCTTGTCCAGGGAATATTTGGCGAAACGCGTTTCTAGGCGTGTATTGCTAACGTCGTACCACGTGACTGGGTCAGGAAGCCATTCATGATTTTGCACGCAACATAAATAAAGTGAGCAGTGATACACAATGGAACTCCCCGTCCCTCACGTTTTGTGTTGTCGATGTTTGACTGTGTAAGGGATTTGTCACAGCCAATTTTCAGATGGAGCCAGCACCAAAAACATGGACTTCTCCTGTTTGGGAACAGTTTGATCTCATTTCTCTCATTGATATATTTTTCACAACTAGTGGATGTTTATCATAACTGAAGTGATGGCCTAGCGGTGAAGCATCTGCCCCACACCTAGGAGGCTGGGGTTCAAGTCCTAGCTAGGGTATTCTTGTAATTTTACTTTTATTTGCAAGGTGAAGTGTCTGTTGTGTTTCAGAGAGCTTGGATCATTATGCTGAGGCACTATTGTGCCCTGCATGACAATAAGGACAGAGGTGAATGTACTGGGAGAGACAGAAACTTGTCTACCCTACGCTGTACAAACTTGCAGTAGCCTTCCTTTGCACACCTGCATCCTCTGTACTCTGAGAGAGTATTCTCCAAAGCTGGAGAAATGATCTAAAAAAAAAAAGAAAGAAATCGCCTTAGTCCAAAGACTGTTGAAAAGTTATTATTTCTTAATAAAAATGGATAAGTAGCACAAGCACATTCACTGTAGTTACCCAAGTTTTATTATTTCTTTTTTCCTTTATGAAAAAATATACATTAAACCAATAATGCCCTTGTAAAAATATGCATGTTGTATAAGTTTTTGTCCACTAGATGGCCTAGTAGAGAAAATGAAGTTTCACATGAGGCCTCGTCTATATGAGCCATTTTGATGAAAGGCCTCAAGTCCTCTAGAAAGCCTCATCTAGCCATCACTACCGGCAGGGACAGCAACTCTGTGTTACGATTAACATTAATGACTCCACACTAGACACAGACAGAACCCAGTAAATATATTGACAGGGAGATAATTAACACAACACAGAACAGGTGGTCACGATCAAGGGTGGCAGGGAAAAGGCTGCAGGTGAGGAACACAGGATGGGCGGGGCTGTACAGACAAACACAAATGGGGGATGCACATGGAACCTGACAATGAACATACAGGACAACAATACAGGAGTAATACAGAGAGGGCAGTGGCTATGGGTACAGAAAACTTGAGGAGCAGGAACAATAGGTAAACAGATACAGTGTGCACACAGACCCAGGACCAAACAAAGGATGACACAGAAGACAATGACAAGGGGCTCAGGGGAACACAGGGCAAGTGGTGCAAATAATAATCATAAGTAATCACAGAAACACAATAATATGAACGTAAAGCGTGGGCTTGATCCTGTGATCAAGCCCAGATTATGACAAGTTGAGGAGCTTCCCAACAAAACGAGGAGTATTGACTCTAGTTGTGCTGTTCAGCAACCACAGAAGGTTACTTTTGATGGCCGTCACCTGCCAACCAAGAATGCAGTTGTCATAGATGGAATGCAGTAGTACTGGGAATGGGAAAGCCACTGTGCTCAGTGGGCTCACCACTTTGTAGACACACTGGACAGCAAGACCGGAGAGTACAATGAGATCTATGCTGTGTTTGATCTACTATCTTCATTTAAGGAGGCCACACAGAAGAGATGCCAGGGTGGCAAACCCCCAGTTGCTTATCATATGGAAGATAGCACACCAGTGGGGCAAGTGTCAGTAAAACAGTTCCTGTCAAGTACCGGCACTAAAGATGAGCTGACTGTTTATCTCACCAAGAAAGTCCTCCAGCACTTCCAGGGAAAACCCAAAGTTTTCATAATTACTTCAAGGCAAGATGTCCACTCAAACCGTATGGATGAACAGTACAACATGTCCACAGTTCGCAAGAAGAGGCCAAAACATCAATAATGCTGTACAGCTTGGATGTTGTACAAAGGAGGCAACAAACTTCTACAATAAGTCCCCTGACATTGATGTCTTTGTTCTTGCAATCTGATGGTACCATCAGCTATGCAAGGACACCTACTTCATCACAGGTGTAGGAAACAAGAAACTTATTGTCTCACTGGAAGCAGTAATGCATGAACTTGGTGGTATGGTTGCAGCCATGCCAGGGTTCCTTGTCATCTCTGGGGCTGACCAGACAGGCTGATTTACTAGGAAGAGAAAACTAACCTGTTGGCAAGCACTAAACAAATGTCCTGTGGAGGTGGTGTCTGCATTTGCTGGTCCTAGAACCACAGAGAAGCTGTGTCCAGACTCCAGCTGATCAGTATAATTTCATGCCATTTTCTGATTGCTAGGTTAGTAGATGTGGGTTATACCAGTTGCAACATTGTTATATGTGCATCCTATAGTTCAGACACTAACAAATTTTTCCTTGTCTCCCATTTCTGTCCAAGATAAACTTTGAACCTTTATTACAAAGAACTATAGGATCACTACTTTGGAGTTACTATCAATCATATCCCAACTGACCTTCCACTTCCATCTAGTCAATTAAAACCTTTCATCACAGACATACAGTATGTCAAAGGAAGAAACATTCCCACTCAACATCAATTTCCTCTTGTTTAAACTTTAAGAAGGCCGTGGCAGTTGGAGTGATGTCTGAATAGAGTGAAGCAGACTTGCTGAAATATAGAGTGAAGTACGTGGCGGTAATGTACCTGTAAGCCGGTTGCCAACTGCCAATCAAATCTAAAAGAAAAAGAAGAAGAATAGAAGGACTACAGCTTCTGACCACATAGAGTGATGATATAGAGTGAAGTACGTGGCAGTAATGCACCTGTAAACTGGTTGCCAACCACCAATCAAATCTAAAAGAAGAAGAAGTCTTGTCCCGCTGCATAGTCATTTGCATTTTTTCTGTTGCAAGACATGCACTGTACACTGAGAAAAAAAGTGTGTGTGGGGGGGCGGGGATTGCTTGTATGGGACACAAAAGCCCCTTTTCCACTAGTACCCGTTTAGCCCAGTACAGCACAGTTCAGTTCAGTTCGGCCCGCTTGTGTTTCCATTACACCAGATGTACACCCACTTGATGTGGGTGGGATTTGTTACAGGAAGGCGGCGCAACCCTCCCGTGATGTAAAACAAGCAAAACACAAGATGGCAGAATACGAGACTACTGCGGTCTCTGGCTTTTTTTGCCAGAGTAAAGGCAAAAAAAGGAGAGCCAGAAAAGGCTGTAGGTGGTGAGACGACACACTCTGGAAAAGTACTGGAGCGTCTAGGAAGCCATATAGAGCAGTATAAAGCGGAAGACATGAGGATACGAACTACATCACATATGAAGGTAAGCTAATGATTGCGAATGCTGCTTTTCTTTAAGTCCACCATACTACATTGTAATGTCGGCAAGTTATCACTATTAGGTACTAAAATATGTATGCTCTATGTGTATATTTCAGATGGCTCTCTTGTGGCAAAATTGTCGCTTCAAACCGTGGGTCTGGCCGTTCAACACAGGCTCCCAGTGATGAGATGTCACCCCAGTTTCACGAACACACAGTGGTTACAGAACTTCAGCATGTCTGTAGAAAAGTTTAGCTTCCTGTACAACAAATTGCTCTGATCTGTGTGAAAATCACAGAGAGACTGTTGAGACGTCATGGGATGTACCTGCTCCAGCCGGTGGTGTCGTGACAAAAAAGTGATCAGCTGCCAAAACTTGATCGCCAGGTGCCATGTTGTAGTTATGGGGTTATATTAGCCGTAAAATATATATTTCAACAGGTTAACAGTACTGAGTTAGGTATAATAGCATATATTTAACAATTATGATGCATTTTAAGCCAAAACAAACTTGATCTGGGATTAAAGCAATTAAAATAACGCAGTCACAAGGTTACATGGAGAAATACATGGATTTACTGGATATAGATCATACTGAGTATTGCTGACTACATGTAGATACTGTATAAATATATATTCTCTGCATCAGCAATGAACTATACATGTATTCATTTAGTATAACACTAGGAATTTTGACAATAAATCTTTGTACTTTTTGCAGATGTGTCTCCACTTTTGTTTTATGTATGAAGGTCACCACCAAGTGACACAAATTAAATACTAAAAGACTGGAAAAGCTGTCTAAGAACAATCCAGCAGTTTGAGAAATCACTTTTGGTTTGGTGTAAGTCTGCCAACAGAATTATGAGTCATAAAGCAGTTTGTGTAAAAATGTTAAATCCCATTTATTTATTTAGCGAATGCAAAGTCCTTAAGCCAAGCAGTTGCCTCCTGGTTTGCTGTATGGAGGGTGTGTAATCCTCCTTCCAGTCTTTGGAGCGGGCAAGCCTCTATGATGTGTTCCATAGTTTGCTCCTCTCCACATGCGCACAGTGGGCTAGGGCTACTGCCCCATCTGTGAAGGCTGGCCAAGCAGGGGCCATGTCCAGTCCTGAAGCGATTGAGTGTAGACCACTGTCTCCTTGGGAGGTTGGTGCCCGGGACCTGTTGGTAATGTTAAATCCCATTAAACCCTAACGCAGGGGTATCCAATCATGTATTTATCCCATCCAGCTACAATGCTCTACACTGTGTGTCTGTGTGTATATATATATATTTATAGTAATATGTACATATGTATATTAGCTGCTCTTGCTTGCTTGCTTCTTTTTTTTTTCTTGCCTTCTGATTGTTGCTCTGAGTGTTGCTATCCCTGTGCTGTTGCAATCCTGGAATTTCCCCGTTGTGGGACTAATAAAGGCTTATCTTATCTTATGTGCCATGGAGGGCCAAGACCCTGCAAGTTCTCTCTTCTACCCAGTCTCTTCAGCAGGTGTTGTCACTGATCAGCAGTCAGTAGAAGAAATTCAGTGGAATCTGCTGTTGAAGACACTGGTTGGAGATAAAGCCTGCCGGTCTTGGCCCTTCATGGCACATGATTGGACACCCCTGCCCAAACCCATTAATTAGGAAATTCAGATGCTACTATGGCCCAGAATTCCTCCATATACTGGTACTATCACTAAAGTGTGCAGTGTCTTCTGCACTGACACATCCAACAATCCACAGTCTTTAGTAAATAAAATAATTGTTTTTGGTTACTTTTTCTTTAAAAAAATGAGCCATTATTTTCAACATCACTGATAAGTGGTTTGTGCTGTTGACTCTTTTCCCACTGGTGTCTTAACAGACAAAATAGAAAATCATGATGCAAACACATAAGTCACTAAATTGTTTATTACAGTCAGCAGCAAATTCCAGATTATTTAGAATGTGCAAAATTCAAACTGTAAAAAAAAAAAAAAAAAATTAGAATGGCTCACACACGCCGGCCACCCTGCCTCACTGAGAAGCAACTGGATGTGCCGTTCAAGCTGGACCCAGATCAGCAGATCTCCAGCTTGCATCTCTGTAAATAGTGACGCAAGGTCCGGTTTGGGGTGGATCGTTTTCCTCTTGCCTAGACAAAAGAGAGAAATGGGTGGTGGTTAATTAAAGCAAGTTTAAAACATATTTGGGAAATACACTTGTTGCTAAAAGCCAGTGGTGGAATGCGACAAAAAAATACTTTATTGTTTTCTTTAACCACAATTTTCATGTAGCTGCACTTCAGTAAAGTAGATTTTACAAGGGCTGGGTTATGTTTACTGTGGCGTTCAGCAATCAGAATGAGTTGATACATTCAGCTGAATGGAATTTAGGACTTTAACTGAGGGTGTGCATCCCTGAGTATGGAGTCGCTCAGTCAAAATATGTAATTTTTTATCAATAAAAGTTTAGCCACCGCTCTGTCACTGCTGTGTCGCCCTGTCTTCAAGTGTGGGTGGTGTTTTGTACTTGTATTGCTAAAATATAAAAGGAAGCACTACAGTGGGTCTCAAATATTTGTAATGTGTCCTGTTATTATAACACTGCATGAATTTATTGACGATAGACTATAAACTACACATATAAACTAAATTATAATGGTGACTGAACAACTGCCATTCCCCAAAGTGCAAGATACACTATTATGAATATAACTCACAAACGATCACACAAGTGATTTGACAAAAAAAAATAAGCAAGCGGTTTATTTTACAGTGGCTAATACTGGATGTGCCATTCATTTTCAATTATTCTGTAATTAATATTCAGACAATCAAATAAATCTCAGTTCAGTCTCTTTCATATTAAGTGGAAATTGTGCTACTTTAATTTTGACACTTTACCTATACTTTTACTTAAAAAGCAAAGGATTTGAGTACTTTGTCCACCACTACTAAAAAAATGACAGGATGTGCAACTTACCAGTCATAACACATTCTGTGTAGTGCTAAACGTTGCCAGCGTCACAGCAGATGCTGGTTGGACTCTAGAACAAAAATACACACAACTTAAGTACATGCACAGCACGAAAGTGCAACATGTAAAAAACCCCCACCTTTTTAACCAGGATTACAACTAGCTTATTTCATCAGATATTGTCAACACAAGCGCAAAATACAAGGACAGCACGGAGCACAGAGTTAGCATTGACGGTTAACTAGCTAGCTCATTGTCTGCACACAGGAGACAACGTTGTTGTCTGTTCAAAGTGAACTTTCCACTGCTGGGATAAATAACGTAAAAGATACATAATATCACATCATATCACGTCACTCATCATCCTCTATATCCTAATATCATGGCTTTCAACTGCTGAAGTTGGGTGCTCCCGCAGCCGTAAATTCATTTTGGGTGGCTCTGTCTACTTCCCTCTGGATTCTGTCATCAGCCGAAAGGCACAGAAAACTCTGCTGGACCGCGATGTTGATTTCTATGGATCTGATTTCTATGAAGCCATTCTATCGTTGTTGTTTATACTGATGCTTGCTTGCTGACTCATGGACGAATCTTTGCAAATGGCGGCTCGAGTTTCTGTAATTCAGCCTTAAAACGTCGCTCTCATGACGTTACGCCCGGACCAATCAGTGGCCTGCAGTCTTTTGACGTTGCATTTTTCAGGTCACTACAGCACGCTACACTGGTTCTACAGAACCAGTCTGGAGTAGGTCCCATTTTTCAGGACTGAAACGGTTACAGTTCCTAATGGAAAAGCCTGCAAAGCGTGCTGAACCGAACTGAACAGGGCCAAACAGGTACTAATGGAAAAGGGGCTAAAGAGCATACATGAAAGCATTAAAATGAACCCTATGGGCCATTGTGGGGGAACAAGAAGAGGGACAACCAGGACAGAAGAGAAATCACAAAGATGAAGTGGGGGGGGGGTGTAGGAGGACAGAGGTGGAGAGAAGGAAGGGAAGGGAAGAAAAGGAAGAGAAAGAGGAGCAGAGTGCTCTTTTAAATGGAAATTGGCTCTCTGGCTGATGGCTGGGACGAGTAATGATGACCTCCCTCCCAATACTTGAATGTGGTGTCAGCACTTTTACACACACACACACACACACACACACACACACACACACACACACACAAAGAGACATCTACATGCACATTTCCATGCATGGAAAAACTTACTGATGTGCACACACACACTCCCTCTAGAGGCAGGGAACAGTGTGAAAGTGTGATGATGCATCATTTTCTTAAGCACCTCTATCCATCTTCCCTTCTTCACCATGTCTTCCTCTTTGCCTCTTACACCCTTTTTTGAAGGAGAATAAGGAAAACTTGCCACAGTTGCACGCTTCTGTGTGTGCAGCAATAACACATCTGCATAGTCATAAAATCTTAATTTCAATCAACACACGGTTCTTATTTTGTAAGACAAACAGAAAACTGCATGCTGTTTGTCTCGTACATTTGCAGTCACATTTGTTGTGATGGTCAAAATGGAAAAAAAAAAAAACTGGTGAGAAAAACAACCTTTGTGATTTTTTTTTCTTTGTACTTAAAAGGAATGCCCCTGACATGACACAGAAGCACAAAGTCTCCTAGCTAAATACTCACAACCTCAGTTCTGGTGAAGTAGGGACATCTGTAAAATGTAAATAAAAACAAAATACAATTTAAAAATCATTTTCAACCTATATTCAATTGAATACACTACAAATACAAGATATTTAATGTTCAAATGAATACACTTTATTCTACCTTTGCAAATGTTCACTCCTTTTGAATTTGATGCCTGCAACACACTCCAAAATAGCTGGGACAGCGAAATGTTTACCACTGTGTTACATCACCTTTCCCTTAACAACACTCAATAAGCATTTAGGGATTGAGGACATTAATTTTTGAAGCTTTGTAGGTGGAATTCTTTTTCATTCTTTACTTGATGTACGACTTCAGTTGCTCAACAATCCATGGTCTCCGTTGGCATATTTTGCGCTTCATAATGCGTCGCACATTTTCAGTGGCAGACAGGTCTGGACTGCAGGCAGGCCAGTCTAGTACCCACGCTCTTTTACAATGAAGCCACGCTGTTGTAACACAGGCAGAATGTGGCTTGGCATTGTTTTGCTGAAATAAGCGGAGACGTCCCTGAATAAAATGTTTCTTGGATTGCAGCATATGTTGCTCCAAACCTGTCTGTCCCGTTCAGCATTAATGGTGCCTTCACAGATGTGAAAGTTACCCATGTCATGGGCACTAACACACCCCATACCATCACAGAGGCTGACTTTTGAACTTAACATTGATATCAATCTGGAAGGTCGTTTTCATCTTTAGCCTGGAGGACGCAATGTCATGATGCTGGGCATGAGGGAGGGAGATCACTGTGCTCATGCTTTCTGTTGTCCAGATTATTTTCTGTATTTTCTTCATCCTGGTTTCATTCTTGTGTTTTAAGTTGGTTTTGGATGTATGATGTTTATTAGTTGTCTTTTGTCTCTATATTTTGAGTTCCTGTTATTATTATCCCTATATCCTTAGTCATTTATATTATACATCCACTACCATCTAGTTTCTTATTGTAATTATTTTCCTGTTAGATATGAGCCTACCCTCATATCTGTTATCCTCAAAAGGATAACAGAAATGGTACAATATTATAACAGGTTGTACCATTTCTGTTATCCTTTTTACCCTGTCCAAAATTTACACTCTCCTTGGTATCAAAGAAGTTGCTAAAAGGAAGGCCATCAAATCTGCCACTGAGGCTGCAGAAAGAGCTTCTCGGTGGCTATGGATTAAGGGGTCTGAATCGTGGGCCAATGCTGCCGGGACACAAGTCAGGGCCTGATCAACCCTGGCTGGGTCACCTGATTGAGGGTGTCTGATGTTGTGAGACCCGAAACACCCGATGACATCAGGAAACATCACTGATGATGTGTCCCAGCGCATCCATGGATGTATCTATTCATCACATTAGTTGTCTTTTGTCTCTATATTTTGAGTTCCTGTTATTATTATCCCTATAGCCTTAGTCATTTATATTGTGCATCCACTACCATCTAGTTTCTTATTGTAATTATTTTCCTGTTAGATATGAGCCTACCCTCACCGTTACTCTCTGTTCTCTTTCTGTTCCAAATAAGGGAGAAACAATACCATTTCAGAGGAACATGTATATTTCAAAAACCCTCGGTGAGAACTACCACCAAGCAACACTGTGTTTCAGTGCAAGGAGTAAGATTATGGAGCGATTTTGGACCTGAATTAAAATCATGTACAACGCTTGGACAATTTAAACTAAAACTAAAGGAAGAAATACTCCAAACATATATACGAGATGACATGTAAAATCACATAAGGATTGTCATATCCAGTCTGTGTTGTGTTGTTGCTTAGTTTTTTTTTTTGTCACATTTTGTCTTAGCTTTGTTCTGAATTGTAATTGCTCTTGTTTTGTTTTTCTTTTGAATTCTTGGGATGGAATATGGGTGGGCAATATAAGCTGCGGCTTCAGCCATCACCCATTTCGGATAACTTATGTTGAACTGTATAATCAGAGGAGTTAATTTGACCTTGTTGGATTTTTCTCCTTTGTTATATTATTCTGTTTCTTTTTAATCTTTACTTTTAATCTATCCGAAATAAAGATTCATGTTGTTTTGTATTTTATTAGCATTTCAGTATTTGTATCTCTTGTTTTTGTATTCATTGTATCCTGGTCTTTATGGTTCATTTTTCCCTGTCTGTATTTATCTGGTCTGTTCATTATTTTGTAATCTTTCCATATTTATAGTCAGTCTCCTTTCGCCATTTCCTCCTGTGCTCTTATTTTGACAGCGTGTTATGTTACTTCCGGTATTAGCTCAGTTCGCAGTCTAGCACAGCTGTCATCCTTTTCGATTAATTACTCCTCACTCATGTGACCCACACCTTTAATCATTTGTATCAGTCCTGTGTACTATTTAAGCCTTGCTACAACACAGTCTGTTGCAGCAGCGTACTGTTTGTCCAGACGGGTATCCCCCATCAGTTTTCCTCTCTAGCGGATGAGCTCCATCCGGCTCTCGTGTCTCTTTTCCCCTGGCGTTCTTTTTTCTCTTGGATGTGAGCCCCGTACCTCTGGTGTTTCTGCACACCACTACCTCCTGGTCCTCCAGTCTTTGTAAATGTAGGGTTTTGTGTACTGTGTTTATTAAATGTGCAAACTCACAGCGTGCATTTTATGACACAATGTCTATGATTTCCAAGTGTGACTGGTGTTGTTATATGGCTTTCGCTTTGCATGGTAGAGTTTTAACTTGCACTTGCAGATGTAGTGACAAACTGTGTTAACTGACAGTGGTTTTCCAAAGTGTTCCTGAGGCCATCTGGTATTTTCCTTTACAGAATTATGTTGGTTTTTAAAGCTATGCCATCTAAGGGATCAAAGGTCACTGTTAGTCAGTGTTGGTTTTTGGCCTTCTCCAGGTTCTGTGAATCTTTTGATGCTATTATGGACTGTAGGTGATGAAATCTCTAAATTACTTGAAATTGTACTTTGAGAAATGTTGTTCTTAAACAATGCAGTTGTTCATACAGTAGGTGGTGAACCTCACCCCATCCTTGCTTATGAACGACTGAGCCTTTCAGGGATGCTCCGTTTATATCCATTCATGACACTCACCTGATTCCAGTTAACCTGGTCACCTGTGGAATGTTCCAAAAAGATGTTTTTTTGTGCGCTCCTCAACTTTCCCAGTCTTTTCTTGCCCCAGCCCCAGCTTTTTTGGAACATGTTGCAGGCATCAAATTCAAGATCAGTGAATATTTGCAAAAAACTTTACAACTTCATCAGTTTGAACATTAAATATCTTTTCTTTGTAGTGTATTCAATCGAATGTGAGTTTAAAAGGATTTTAAATCATTGTATTTTTATTTACATTTTACACAGTGTTCCAACTTCACCAGAATTGAGATTGTACTTGAGCAATTTGCTGAGGGTACCTGTCATCATCTGTGGTGACTATGACTTTAAGGGGGTTTAAGAACAAGAAAAAATATGCTATAGAGTAGGGGTTTGCTACATCTGGTTCTGTTGCCCATAGCCAGTGCCTGTGATTGTAACAAGAAACTTCAATCTACGAGGGAAAATATGGCATATTTACATGAAATAGCATGTACAGTTGCACACAAAAAAATTACAAAAAAAACTTATGTGGAAAAAGTTATAAATTTTATATGAACCAAGTTGTGATTTTTTTATGTAAAAAGCCAAGTTTTGTCAAAATGTTCCAAATTTGCAAAAAAAAAAAAAGTCTAAATCTGTGGGTAAACACAAATTTGTTCATTCATTCATGAGGGTATAATCCTGGCTGATTGTAGCAAACAATCTGTTTTCCATAAAACACCAAATCTTATTACAGACAGAAAGGGTGTCGGCTGAAACGGCAGCTTATTTAAGCCTAACAGTCATACACTATACAAATGTTTAGCCAGACAAATGATGGCATTAAAAAAATACAAAAACAAAAAAGACTTGTTTTTATGTTACGGCAGCGCGGTGGCGGAGTGGTTAGCACTGCGGCAGCACAGCAACTCACACTTGGCCGGGGGATCCCTGGTTCGATCCCAGCCCCCGACCAACAGTGATCTGTGTGGAGTTTGCATGTCCTCCCCATGTCTGCGTGGGTTTACTCCGGGATTTCTCCGGTCTTCTCCCACATGCCAAAAACATGCAAGTTAGGTTAATTGGCATCAAACTGGGGATTCTAAATTGTCCTTAGGTATGACTGTGAGAGTGAATGGTTGTCTGTCTCTCTGTGTTGGCCCTGTGATGGACTGGCGATCTGTCCAGAGTGTACCCTGTCTCTCGCCCAAAGATGCTGGGATAGGCTCCAGCCTCCCCCCCCACCCCCACCCCGCGACCCGAAAACGATTAAGCGGAAGAAGATGGACGGATGGATGGAGGTAGCTTGTTTATTATGTGTATGATTTTGTCTGTGGAGATGAATAAGCATGCAGTCCTTTAAAATATGTCTGAGAGGTGTGACCTTAAATCAACATGATGGTTTCCTCTGGCTTCAGCTTTTCCAAAGATTTTTTTTTTTTTCAAAATTTCTGTATTTCATTCATTTTCAGCCGCTTAATCCTTTTTTGGGGTGGTGGGGGGAGGGTGGTGAGAGGCAGAGTACACCCTGCACAGATCGCCAGTCCATCATAGGGCCAACAACCTTTCACTCTCACATTCATACCTAAGGACAATTTAGAAACCGCAGTTGATGCCAATTAACTTAACGTACATGTCTTTGGCCTGTGGAAGTAAGTTATTGAACAAATATGGGATGGAAGAAGCCATCTCACCCAAGTAAGAAGAAGACATCTCAATTGTCATTCAGTCCATACAGCCAATCATGTACAGTAGAATGAAATTATGTTTCTCCTATCTACAGTGTTAATCACATGTAGAATCAGCAGGGTCGCTGCCATGCAAGGTGCTGCCACAAATAACTTCTCCTTCCCCCATTCTATTATGCTGAGCACCAAGCAAGAAGGCGGGAAGTGCAATTTTTATATGGTCTTTGGTTTGACCCGGCCGGGACTTGAACCCCCAACCTCCCGGTTGTGGGGCAGTTGCTCTGTCAACTAGACCACCACTCTCACACCCAACTCCGGTTGGGAGTGATAGTACCTGGAGAAAACCCACACAGACACAAGGAGAACATGCAAACTCCACACAGAAGGGTCACTTATGGTCAGAGGGTGGGATCAAACCCATGATGTTCAGGGAGGTGGGGTCAAGTATATGACCTTCTTGCTGTGCTGCCACAGTGCTAACCACTGCACAACCTACGCTGCCCCTTTTGTATTTATTTATCTGTGGAGGTATACCAAGGGAGATTCAGGTTCAGGTTACTTTATTTGTACCCGTAGGTAGATTTGTTTTGCAGTCAGGTGACATCCATATTTACAAACCACAATTGCATTCAACATGAACACAAACACAGGCACACATGAAACTGACTATAAACACGATAAAAGTACTCAAGGCTCCACCAATCAGGACATAGGACAAAGAGATAAGAGAAAAAAAAAAGAGACAACAGAGAAGGGTCATATTAAAAAGTTAAAGACTAGTCAAAGAGGTTAAAAACTCAAAAGTCTAAAACCCAGTAAAAGATTTTAGAACCCAAGTAAAAAAAACTACAAAAATAAGTAAATATTAAATAAAAATTAATAAATAGGTAACTAAATTGCATGCAATATATTGTTACATCTTGTTCAACTCTTTGACAGCAACAGGAACAAAGCTGCTTTTGTAGCACTAGGTTTTACTTTTTGGGACAGCAAACCTTCGTCTGGAGGGGAGAAGCTGAAAGTGGCAGTGCAAAGGGTGGGAGTCATCATTTAAAATGGAGGTAGCAATCCTCTGTACCTGTCTGGTGTACAGGGATGTCAGGCTCAGCTGTGACTCACCAAGCAAACGACTGGACCATCTAACTACCTGAGCCAAGGATTTCCTCTGTTTCAGCTTTATCTGACCAAACCATGACACTAAAGAAAAGGATAAAACAGATTCAGTAAAAGCCCGATAAAACATTGTCATTATGGTTTGGTCAGTTTGGAAGCGTGCAAGTTTCCTTAAACAATGCAAATGTTGCTGACCCTTTTTGCACACCCTTTCACAGTTCTCTTCAAAGTTTACATTACTATCAATAATCATCCCAAGATATCTGTAAGATTGCACACATTCAGTGGTCTGGCCTTTTAGTACAGTGACTTTGTGCCTGGGAGTTTTCCTCCTAAAGTCAATAATCATATCTTTAGTTTTTGTCATATTCAGCTGCAGGTAGGGATCCTCACACCAGTGAACAAAATCATCAACTACTGGGCCGTGACCACTCTCACCATCCTGAAGGAGACTCGCAATAACTGAATCATCAGCATACTTTATAATGTGTCTGTTGTCATGTCTGCTCCGGCACATGTTTGTGTGCAGGATGAAGAGTAGTGGTGACAACACACACCCCTGAGGAGAGCCAGTAGAAGAACACTTTTGGTCAGACAATGTACCGTTGACCCTTGCTCTCTGTGTCCTGTTGGTTAACAAAATCCAGAATCCAACCCACCAGATTATTACTCAAGTCAAATTGCTGCAGGAGCCTTTCAACTAAGATGTGAGGTTGGATTGTATTAAAAGCGGAAGAAAAGTCCACAAATAAAAGCCTGGTGTGTGTCCCATTAAAATCCAGATGTTTCAAAAGCATGTTAAACAGAGTGACAGTGGCATCCTCCACTCCTCTGTGAGGCCTATAGGCAAACTGCAAAGGATCCAAAGCATGCTCAGTCTGCTTTCGGACCTCAAATCTGACCAGTTTTTCAAAAAATTTAATTAAAATTGAAGTCAAAGCAACTGGTCTAAAATCATTTACCATTTTTCGACAACTGGATTTTGGAACGGGGACAACCACAGCATCTTTCCAGATCTTAGGTACATGTTGTGTCTGTAAGGACTTATTAAAAATGTAGTGAAACACAGGACTCAGTTCATGTGCACAGGACTTTACCAAGCTTCCACATATATTATCAGGGTCCTGACTTTTGTTCACTTTTACAGCACAGAACGCCCTTTTAACATCCTGCACCTCAATATTAAAGTGCTGATTGTCTTTGAGTTTCTGTTTCAAATCTTGGGTTTCTGTGCTAAAATCAAAGGAATCAAAACGACCATAAAAACAATTAAGAGCATTAGCCAGCTCTGAGTCTGAGTTAAAACCATCTAAAAACACACGATTACTGCGCTCTGTGCTCTGAAGGCCTGCAATAGCTTTCATACTAGCCCAGGCTGAACCAAGCTTCTTTGCTGCCATATTGTTTACCAACTCTGATTTATAATTCTGTTCTGCTCTTAAAATTTTGGCCTTCAGCTCTTTTGTGGCAACCTGCAGCTCAGAAACAACCCCCTGTTTAAAGGCAAGCGCTTTCCTCTGTAAGCAGGATTTAACTGATTTAGTAACCCATGGCTTGTTGTTGAATATATTTTGACACGTTTTCGTGGAACGATCATGTCCCTGCAGAAAGCCATGTATGAGCATGTTACGTCCACTGAAGAGTCCAAATCTTCTCCGCAGGCCAGTGTGAACACCCCCAGTCCATATAGTTAAAGCATTTCTGGAGGCAGTGCACTGAATCCTCTGTCCACACATCTGTCTCTGGTCTTCGCCTTGTCTCTTCTGAGAGCAGTTTTATATGTGGGCAGCAAATATACACAGTTGTGATCTGAGGATCCTAAAGGAGGAAGGGGAAGAGATTTATAGGTCCTCTCTATGGATCCGTAGCACAGGTCCAATGTCTTTTTTCGCCTGGTTGGGCATGAGACATACTGATAAAAGTTTTTAAGTGTCTTCTTTAAAGACACATGGTTAAAATCCCCAAGGATAAAATCTGGAGCCTCTGGGGAAATCGACTGCAACCGCTGTACCACATCAAAGACGGTGCTGGAGGCGGAGGCAGCATCCGCTCTCGGGTGAATGTACACAGTCATTATGAAAAGTTGGGAGAACTCGCGGGGCAGATAAAAAGGGTGTAGTGACACGGACAGAAGCTCCACATCTGGTGTACAGATGCGCTCTCTGACCGTGACAGATGTACAGTACTGTTTATTAATATACAAACATACGCCGCCCCCCTGACATTTCTCTGTTACCTCTTCCTGCCGATCCAAGCGAAGCCGGGCTCCAAAGCCGTCAATACAAAGGTCCGGGTCCCGGTCATGCGCCGTAAGCCACACCTCAGTGTAAGCCATGACACAGCAGTTCTTGAAATCCTTCTGATATCGGACACTTCCTTGAATTTCATCCACTTTATTTCTCAGAGATTGTACGTTCCCCATAATAATGGAAGGAAGAGGAATGCTTTTAAGCTGATGCCTCCTCAGGTTTAATCTTATGCCTCCACGCTTTCCGCGTTTCCTCCTCTTGTCTCTCTTTTCATCGCTGTGTCCATGAAAATCTCTTAAAATAAAGTCCGGTAGTTGCGGCACAGACTCAAACACAGATGCTGCATTATCCATGTTTAAATGCTGTAACATGTCTCTGGAATACTGCACTTTTCCCGGCATGATCGCACTTACCTTCAAGACAAAGAGCCGGTAAGAAAGAAACGACAGTGCAAAAACAAGAAGGAAATCCATATCGATGGAACCAGAGAGCTCTTCATTATATAGTCCACAAACATCCAAGGACAAAAACGGCACAGAGAATTACGTTAAAACACATTAAAGTGCATAAAAACACAAACAAAGACGTTGAACTTTTTTCACCCGCTGCCGGTCGCTGCGTGCGCATGCGCCCAGGGATGCCAAATAATTAACTTTTTTTGTAGATTTTTAAAAATAATTTATATTACTTCAGTTTCACTTTGTTTTCATGTTCATCTGTTTTCATCAGAGATTTCATTTTTGAAAATCCTCTTGCTTATCACATCACTCCAGTTCTGGCAGGACTTCACTGGCTCCCAGTCCATTTTTGCTTCGATTTTAAAATCCTCTTATTTACTTTTAAGGTTTTGAATGGCTTCGCACCTTTTTATCTAACTGAGCTTCTGGCCTTTTATTCTCCTGCTTGAGCATTAAGGTCATCCGACCAGCTGCTTTTAGTGCAGCCTAAA
Source organism: Pholidichthys leucotaenia (assembly GCA_020510985.1). Classification (NCBI taxonomy): domain Eukaryota; kingdom Metazoa; phylum Chordata; class Actinopteri; order Cichliformes; family Pholidichthyidae; genus Pholidichthys; species Pholidichthys leucotaenia. The sequence continues at coordinate 111,842,048 of CM035847.1, read as the reverse complement.
AGTAAATTAAAACAGAGAGGGGATAGGGCCTTTGCAGTGGCAGCCCCTAGATTATGGAACAACCTGCCACTCCATATACATACCACAGAATCCTTACAGTCTTTTAAATCACAGCTTAAAACCCATCTTTTTAATCTGGCTTTTAATTCAAGTTCAGTTTGAGTCCTACAGGTCATGTTATGTTGTGGTCCCTGTGTTTTTTTTAGCTTGTCTTAATTTTATTTTATTTTATTTTTGTTACATACTGTATGTAGTTTATCGTATATTTTATTTTATGATGTGTAAAGCACTTTGGCCAACCTTGTTGTTGTTTTTAATTGTGCTATATAAATAAAGTTGACACTGGCATTGAGTTATCTTTCATTTTTAAACCGTGGCATTCATAACTGTTTTTTATTTCATAGTGTGAAGCTGGCGCAACAACTCAAACAGTAAAGCAACTTTGTATCACTCTATATCAACTGATTCCTCTGCTCCCATTCATGGCTTGCCTTATTTTGGTGGAGGGGTTTGCGTGTCCCAGTGATCCCAGGAGCTATGTTGTTGGCAAAAATTTTTCCCTAGGATGGTCTCCCAACACAGATTGGTCCTGGGTGACGGGCTAGACTAAGAGGGGTCCAGTGGACCCCTATGAAAAAAATTACAGCATGGACCGAGTGTACCTCAAGTAGCCACATGGGCCCGTCCTCCAGTGGACTCACCACCTGCAGGAGGTATCATGGGCATCATGGGCTATGTGAACCGGGCAGCAATCCAGGCTACTCCTTTTGGACTGCTGGCCCTGCGACCTGGACTCTGGCTAAACGGCAGAAGATGGATGGATGGCTGGTTCTTCTGCTAGCTTAGCATTAGATAGATAGATAGATAGATGTACTTTATTGATCCCAAACTGGGAAATTGCAGTGTAACAGCAGCATGACAGTAGACAACCAAACAACAGAAACATACGCATGACAGAAAAAGAGATTACCCATGGAAAGTAAAACTAACACTACTATAAAAAAGTCTATCTACAGCATAGCTGAATAGATGGTGACCCATATAGACACATGAATCATGCCCGATATACAATGCAGGACTATCAGGAGCAGAGTGAAATGTGAGGTACCAGTTAGACTGTAAGGTGCAGTATGGCAGCATAGTAATGACCAGAATACAGCATCATAGTGAGTTATTGTACAGTGAAATTGCATGTAGCAGGAAAGATTTCCTGTACCTGGCCGTTCGAGAGAGAAGCTGTAGCAGTCTGCTGGAGAAAGTGCTCCACTGTCTGTCCAGTGTGTTTTGTAGGGGGTGATCAGGATTCTCCATGATGGATCGCAGTTTATTTAGTGTTCTCCTCTCCACCACTGTCTCAAAGGTCTCCGGCCTGAGACCGATTACAGAACCAGCCCTCTTGAAAATCTCGTCAAGTCTGTTGGTGTCGCTGGCCCTGATACTGCTACCCCAGCAGACAGCAGCAAAAATGATGGCGCTGGCAACAATGGTCTGATAGAAAAGCTCCAGCATCCTGCTTCACATGCTGAACGACCTCAGCTTCCTCAGGAAGTAGAGTCTGCTCATCCCCTTCTTGTGTGCAGCATCGGTGTTGGATCTCCAGTCCAGCCCATTGCTGATCCTGACACCCAGATATTTGTAGTCCGCGACCACCCACACATCCTCCCCCTTAATCTGCAATGGCTGAGAAGGTGTTCTCTTCTTCCTGAAGTCAATCACCATCTCTCTGGTCTTGCTGGCATTCAGTCTCAGGTGAGTCTGCTCGGTCCACTCCACAAATCTGTCTACCAGTGCCCTGTACTCCCCCTCCTCTCCCCCTCTTATACACCCCACAACAGCTTAGTCGTCAGAGAATTTCTGCAGGTGGCATAACTCTGTGTTGTTCTGAAAGTCAGTGGTGTATAAGGTGAAGAAAAAAGGAGAAAGCACAGTCCCCTGTGGAGCTCCCGTATCACTAACCACCACATCAGACAAGACATTACCCAGCCGGACAAACTGTGGCCTGCCTGTCAGGTAGTCAGTAATCCAGAAGATCACAGAGCTGTCGACCCCCATCGCTCGCAGCTTCTCACCCAGCAGCAGTGGCTGGATGGTGTTAAAGGCACTGGAGAAATCAAAGAATGTGATTCTCACAGTGTCTCCTCTGCCATCCGGGTGCAGATGGGCTCGTTGCAGCAGGTAGATGACAGCATCTTCAACTCCTAAATGGGGCTGATATGCAAACTGTAGAGGGTCCAGCCACGTCTTCACCTGCGGCCTCAGGTGGGCTAAGATCAGTCTCTCCAGAAGACTGAGAGACTGAGATGTGAGGGCATCTGGTCGATAGTCATTCAGGTCCGATGGAGATGACTTCTTGGGGACAGGAACCAGGCAGGATGTCTTCCACAGCACTGGTACTCTCTCCAGACTCAGGCTGAGGTTGTACAGGTGTTTCAGTACCGGAGCTAGTTGGTTGGCACAGGTCCTCAGGATCCTTCCATCAGGGCCCGCCACCTTCCGCTGATGGAGTCTCTCCAGCTGTTTCTTAACCTGGTCTGTAGTCACAGTGATGTGAGGGAGGGGCCTGGTGTCCCCTGAAGAGGGTGAGGGGGGAGATGGAGAGAGGTGCTGCACAGGAGGGTGTGTGTGTGTGTTGGGGGGGGGGGGGGGGTCTGGTTATGTTGTGGGGGTGACACACGGTGAGTTGAACCTATTAAAAAACAGATTCAGATTCAGATTATCAGTTATTTGTAGCAGAATAAAGAGATGTAAGCTAAATGGATGCTGCTTACACTCTTTAGATGAAGAGACTCAATAAATACATTCATTATATGGTGCATGAGCACACACAGTGAGGAAACTATCAACGGGGGGGGGGGCAAGAAAGAAATAGCTGACATGAGCAAAATTATGTCAGTTTGAGAGTCTGTCAATTTCTATTAATTTTCAGTTAATGGTCCAGCTCTACTTTAACACCCAACAGTGTGCAGCCCAACAGCAAGGACAGTAAAACAAGTGAATAATTAACATGATCAGAAGATGGTCACACAGCAGAGTTCCTCGTAAAGAGGGGGAAGTGTATAAATTTGCATACACAAGAAATGGCAGAGCATTTTGAATGGCAACAGTTGTGGGTATTTAGTTACGACCACTACAACTGACTACTGTGTTTGCTATATTGGGAGCTCAACGGTAGGACCACTAGCATAGATGAGAGTAGCTGGATAAGAAAGCAGGATTGGGGGATGCAGATTCTTATCGTGGTGCACAGTATTGCCCAAACAGTTCCCGTTCATGCGCCTGCTAAATTAGTTGTAGGTGAGCAGTAAAACAAAAGTAGTATCGGTGACAACAACCACCTGTGAAGAACTGTGTGTATAACTCAATTGTTACCTGCCACCCACACATCCAGCACAGGTAAAAATGTGGGGATCACCTTAACGTGCCTTAGTGCAGGCTGACATCATACATGCCAAAGCTCTGAGCAATTAAGGATCCATTATATTGTACATTCCTTTTTTACCAAGCAAGTAAAAAAGAGACACACACGAGACTATTTTTAATGATGAAAGCCCCTGTGGGTTTGTACTTGAGCACTGATGAACCAGCTCCACATGGTTGTTTTTATGTCTGTCCCACTTCCTCTGCCTCTCGTCTTCCTCTTGAATTCACAAACAGAGGAACTCTTGGGCCCTCTGTATGAGTTCTGTTCAGCTTTCTGCAGGCAAGCACACGACTCAATGGAGACCAAATAGTTCCCTATTAAACACACACTGCTTTTAAGACAGTCGAGCCTTGGCGCAGGTCTGTGCGTCTGAGTCACGCTGTACCAGCGCTTTCTGTGTGAGGTTTAGACGTGTGCCTCTGCAATGTGGGCACCCTTGCTGTTTGTACCGCTTTATTTTTTATTTGTTTATTTAAACTGGTGATACATGAGGTGGTGATAGCAGAAGCTGTGTCCCACATACAGTATAATGTACTCCTTAATGGTAATAAGGTTTTTGCCACCCACATAAATGCAGCTCAGCAGGATCTGCTGTTTCATGCATGGCAGTAGACCTTAGGAGAAGTTGTTTTGTGGTGGGTGAGTGTGCATCATCTGCATATATTTACTGTGAAAACATGCCAGACTAAATCCTCTAATCAAGCTGTTGCTGTGGTTTGGGCTAGTTGTAGTACAGTGGAGTCTGTTACTTTTACAACTGCAAAAAACAGCATAGCGATCTTTAGTCTACATCTGCTCCATCTTTGTTCATATGTAGCGATGATGTGAATGAAAGGGAATTTTTGTATGTGGGGGGTTAGTTAATTCAAAGCAGTTATTTTTTTTTCTAACCTTAGATTCTAATTAAATTGTAACAGAATTATATGGGACTGCGCTGTACAATTTCTAATATATCAAACTGTCACATTAATCCAATGGAGTGAAAAGAAAGTACAAATTTTCCCCTAAAATGAGCTGAAGTAGAAGCATTAAAAGGCATGCAATTAAACTACTCAGCCAGAGTACCTCAACATTTTACCAGAATAAATGGACTGTACTTCCACCCACTGGAAATACTCATAAAAAGGGGAGTTTGGTGCAGTATTTTCCAGTGTTTTACACTTTTATTTTGAATATGCCGTAAGAGCTGAGGGTTTTTTTGTTTGTTGGTTTGTTTTTTGAACTGACGCACAATAACATGAAGACTATTCCTTAATGTGCAAAACATCCAAATGCTTCCATTTAAAAACTGGCCGGGAAAATGGAGCTACTTCTCTCTCAGTAAGTGAATAGGATGTATCAATTTACTAGTGCCAACATATCCCTGTTGTACTCCCAGGGATTATGAAATAGGACACTATTCAAGAAAAAAAAGCATTTGGATTGAAATTTATTCCTAACAGCCTGAGACTGGAGTATGGTGACTTTCTTTTGATTTTGAAGATGTGAGCCATTGTAAAAAAAATTCAAAACGTAACAGAATCAAAACATTTTCCGTGTAACAACTCCATGTACGACCCACTGGGTTTTTACAAAAGGATTTTTTTTTTTTTAATTTCAACTGCTGCAATATTTCTTGTTATTTGAGATAAATACCACAGCCAAATATTTTTCAGTGAGGTTATTTATTTTGGTCTTATCTAAAACTAGGCTATGAAATACAGAGGAAGGAGGTTCTTTTGTGAATTGTTGTTTATTTTGCCTTTCCCCCCTGAGCAGTTCACATTTCATCTTGAACACGTCCTGCCTCGTGTGTAACCACAGAGAGGAGAAACAGTAATTTATCTTTTCTACTGTACTTGCTTTCTTCTGATGTGCTACCCCAACGCACCTTATAACAATCAACTTCATTATGTGCACTGTTTGGCCTCCATCACAATGGGGTCAGTAGGGTGGGCTGGTCCCATCTCCCAGTGGCATGGGTCCCCACTTCTGATTTGGAAAGAACTATTAATTTAACTACTAGTTTTGGACTAAAAAAAAAAAGCATGCAGCTGCAAAAAAATATTCTTCTTCTTCACTGCTTAATCCTTTTCGGGTTGCAGGCGGGCTGGAGCCTATCCCAGCATCATTATGCGAGAGTTACGGTACATCCTGGGCAGATCGCCAGTCCATCACAGGGCCAACACAGAGAGACAGATAAAAATTCACTCTCACATTCATACCTACGGACAATTTAGAGTTCCAAGTTGATGCCAATTAACCTAAGGTGTATGTCTTTGGACTGTGGGAGGAAACCGGAGTACCTGGCGGAATAAAAACGCAAAAAAAACCGCCCCACAAAATGTCCAGAGGTGGGTTTGAACTCACAAGCTTCTTGCTGTGAGGCATCAGTGCCATACCACATGTTTAGAGTGACAGTTAATGAGATATTGATCTTTTTGTATTTTTAAATAAAAAAAAATCCTATTTTGAATGATGGCTTCACAATTATTACATGTTCCATAAGTAAGAATCCCCACACAACCTTTTTGTTTAGCCCCTTTTTTTGCCTGGTCGGTAGCTTCTTACAACAAGTTTTTGATAGAAGTTCCTTTTTTGAAAGTAGTGTTTAAGCTTCATTTTGGAATACTTTGTGGCTTACATACAGTAATAGGAACCTGTTATTTGGTGCAAAAAATTGTAAGCAGGGAGTGAAGAACCACATGAGGAAAACATTTTCAACCCAAAACAGGATGTAGACTAATGAAATTCATGAATAAACAAGTCATGCAGTCAAGGATAATGAGACAAAAAGGACACATGAGAAGATGGGAAGGGGGAAGGGGGCACACAGCAGCACAACTGGAAAACCAGATCCAGAATTAAAATAACCTCATACTGTAGATTGAATATTAAATGATTTTTCAGTATCGTATATCACAGCTGCCTTTAGCTGTCTTCAAGTCTGGAGCATCACTCAAAGGTTATTACACGGAAAGAGAATTCTAGTGTCTGAAGGGAAACTAGGGAGTCTGTCTTTTACCATTGTGAAAACATCACACATTTTGTGTTTGACAAGCTACTGTTTCATACCGGCTCTAACCTGCAAAGCAGACCTGTGCAACAAATAACATGCAGTTTAATCAGCATGGATGGAATATCCTTCATGACTGCTGACACACCAGCTGATTTCTATGACATGCGATAGTATCAACTAGGGCTAGGCAATTTGATCTCAAGAGCATCACAGTTATTTGAAGTGTTCAAGTCTGTTTTTTTCATCCCTCCTTTCTTCTCTTTTACAATTCACTAACAAGGCTTGTAATTAAGCCAAGAGAGTGTGGCATCAACGAATATATCACTGCGGTGATTCGGCAGTAAATGAGCATAATATGATAAAGAATAGAACCAGTGTCACCTCACACACATGTAACGAAACTAAACATGGTCCAGTGCAGAAGTCAGTGTCCACACATTCCTCTTGAGGGCCCGTGGGCCGCATAACTAGAGCCAGCTGCCAGTCGACTGCCAGCTGCTCCAGGGAGCCCTTCACACAGCCACGACCATGCCATCACCACACGAGAACCACAAACCTCCTATCGGGTTCTTAAATACAGCCGGACAGCAGACAGAGGCCAACAGGACCCAGCCTCAGCGCACTGAAGTGAGCCTGTGTGCTCCCCGCTCATGCCCTCCTGGCATCCCCAGCTGAAACAAAGAGTCATTCATCTCATACCATGCAGATGGATACCGCATTTTTTTTCCGGTACAAGCCAGTTTAATTTTTCCGAAAAGCCCTACTGCACTGCTACTGGGTTGTGGATTCATGTGACCGCGCATGCGGGAACCATCTTAAAAGGGAAGTGCATGAAAGCTCTCATATATACACACACACAACAGGAAGAAAGGCAAAACCGAAAAAACTGACATGAACGAGATTAGGTCAGTTTTATGTCCCCACAGATGGTTTCAGTTTTATTTCAGTTAATGGCCCAGTCCTAGTATGAACACGCCCTTAGGCTGCGTGTCCACCAAACGTGTTTGTCACTTGACCGCCCTGAACGTCTTTTTTCAGAGTTTGTGCGCTACTCTCTGGAAAAAAAAAGTCTGTGCTCTGTATCGCAGCAACAGCTTGTCACTCACAGCTCAGCACTTCTGATTTTCCTTTGGTCAGACTTTCTACTTATTTTTTAATAGCAGTCTCTAAGCAACAATGGACAGGAAACATATTCTAGCATTGGTAGCAGCTGGATGCAAAATATGATGACACGGAAAACAGGAGTCTGAGTACAGACTGTACTAGCGTCCTATGTCTCGCCCTTCCTTATTCTGATTGGCTGCTTAGAACAGTCTGACATTGACGAGCTCAGCTGTAGTCTGAAAAGTTTAAATTTTTTCAACTCTGAGCACCCTGAGCGCCGTGACAAAAACCGTTGAGAGCGTTTCAGCTCTGAGGGCGCGCAGCGCTGTAGACGCTGAACTACATAGAAAATGAATAGAAAATAGTCGCCCACAGCTGAAAAAACACATTTGGTGGACACGCAGCTTATTCTGACATTTCTGATTTTGTGGAATAACATGGCTGCTTGCTAGTAAATAAGTATTTCATCAGTGGTTTTTGTATTAAAAAAGTTAAACGTACTGTAACTCTTTTTTTCTTACTATTGCCTTATATTTATGCTGGCATTATGGTTTAGTATTAATCTTAACTTTGCCATGTAGTGTTAAATTATTAAAAATAAAGCTGCTTCAAATAATCTGTGACAAGCCCTAGTGAGCCATTGTGTTATTACCATTGTCAAAAAACAGCAGTCCTGCTATCCCTTTGACTGTGTGCTCCTGATTAATAGATGGATGTTCTCTTCCAGTGACATGCGGTGAGTTTCATTTCCGCTGAGGCTGTGACGCTTTCAGGGTCAGATTTACAAATTGGATTTTATAAATAAAAAGTAACAAAACAAGTGTAAAGTACTTTATTAAATTACCTCTTAATGGAATAAAAAGGCAGTAATAAAAGTCCATGTTTTCGTTTAAGGACCCTTCTGAGTAGAGACAATGTGCAAAGACCCTCAGTTACATAAGTATAACGTATTAAGTTATTTTAACAACTTTTTCGGGTACAAAATTCACTGTACTTTGGTTTTGACCAATGAATAATTAAATTATCGTGGCTCAGAGAGCTGCATCTCTCTGTGCTACAGCGCCACAATTTACACTCATTATTAGAAATTATTAGTATTTACAACTACTATGCATGCTTGGTCTTACCTTTACTTGTTAATGAAGTAAATCTGCCTATCCTGGACAAAACTTGCTGTGACTCTGTAAAAAATATCCTTATCTTCCTTTATTTAAAACCCCCCTCTTGTTGGGGCAACGGTACTGCGGAGCCTCTGACTGTGATTTTCAGCCTCACCTGCCTCCCCTGACCGCGTGTCACTGTTCTCTTCTCATAAGACTACGAGCTACAGGGAGGTGATAAGAGTAAAACTGCCTTCATCTCTTAGAGTCTGCATCTTTTACCAGCCCTAATGTTTGCCCAAAGCTCTCCAATCTATAAACCATAATCAGCCGTTTCCAGCCTCGGCCCAGTCCTTTCTCACATATTGATATGCACAGTACATTCTCAAGCCATTACTCCACATTCCCTCACACCTTCTTCCCATGCATTCATAACCAGCCTCAGCATCCTCACTTCCCCTCTCTCTCTCTTGGAGCGGGGAGTGAGCCAGGCAATGTTATTGCTAGGTCATCAACATTTTACACCCAGTTTTCTATGAAGTGTGATATTAATAAAAATCCTGCTGCATCATCCCTTCAGTAAGTCTCTATGTTATGTCTGCATTGATTTCAGTCAGTGCACCAGGTAGGCTTTTCCTGCTTGGTATATTAGCATTAAATTATTTTAGAAATCCAGAAGGAAAAGTTTTGTAGTTTTTGTTGTACATTCAGCAGTGTAAGCCTAACATTATATATATTGGTAACACTGAAAAAATGTCAACTGATTTTGAATACAATCTCTCACAGTTTTTAGTGAAAGTTGATCATTTACTCGAGCATCTGTTTTCATTTTTACACAAAACTAAAATGTTCCCTGTTAGTACCTGCCCGCTTTGAGGCACTAACCAGCAGAGTGGGCTGCAGGGAAGGATGCTGCATTAAATGGGGTATTCACCAAGTGGATGGACATGGTCGGAGTGTGCACAGCAAGAACTGAATGCAAGAGAATAATACAGAAAGAAAACATCCTAGCCTTTCATGCTTGTGGTTGTCTTTTGTGCACATGCATGCGCTTTTGTTCTTGTTTAGCACCCACCATTGTTTGCGCCTGCTTTCATTACAGCTACTGACAATCCTTCAGTAGCAGTGTTGTGGCAGCCCATAGATATTGCAGTCTGGAGGAGGCAAGTCAACTACAAAACACATGCACAGTGTTGATGCGCTTTAGCATGAGCCGGTAAGTTTGCGTGGAAGTGAACATGACAGATTTAACAGGCTGGTGAGCTACAAAGAGCACCCACTTTTCTTCTTCTTTCTCAGTCACCTTGGCTCCATGCTTACGCCTCCAGCTCCCAGTCAGTGATGCACAGTAGTTAGACAGGTGGCTATATAACAGCAGAGATGGATTTGTGTACAAGCAACATTGACAGGATGGTCTAGCTCATAGTTGGGATCCACATTAATGCAAAGTCAGCGTGTTTTCACTCTTAAGGAGCTTGGGTGTTTTGTTTTTTTTTAATGAACTTTTATGTATGACAAAAAGTAACTCCAATGGCAGGTAACACACTGAGCAAATGTTGGAGATCTGTGTTGGCAGATCTCCCCGGTGCTCTCTTTGAATCTGAGACAATCAGTGAGATCGGCACGTTGTAAACACCGCTGTTTAAAACATCAATGAGGCCGCACAATTTTGTGGTTCATAGTAACTGTGGGGGTGGAGGTGGGGGAGGTGGCGCTGTGGATGAACACTAATTCACATCACAAAGGCTGGAGGGGGAAATGATTGTAAAAGCAAAGAAAACATCACACCGCTCTAAATAATAGCCTGCCCAGATGGAAAAACACAATTCACTGCTGACACGACAGACAGTGACAGCATAATGACTATTGCAGCTAATGCAGGTACTGCACTGCACTCCAACAACAATGCGGCAATTTCATTAGGCGGGTACATTCTGCCAGAAAGATATTGAGTTGTGAAGCCAGAAATGCCAGCAGCAGTGAAAAATTGGAATCACTGTCTTGTTTTGATGGCTGTCTAAATGGGCACAACGAGGCAGGCAAATGCACAATAACAAAAGTAACAATAGGCTCGTGAAATCCAATATTATTACCGATAATTATTTGCATCCACACTGTGTAGTTTAATATATCCTTTTACACCATCGTTAACCCTGTCGGTCCGTGCCTCATGTCTTCCCAGGCTGGAATAAACGAGTGGACTATGAGCCGGGAACTGGCAGTAAGCAGCTGTTTCCCAAGATGCACCTGGAGACCTGTGGGGGTCCTCTGTCATCGGTGAGGACCACAGTGGAGCTGCAGACCAGTCACATCGGAAAGGGCTGCGACCGGGAGACCTACTCTGAGAAGTCTCTGCAGAAACTCTGTGGTGGGTTTCGGGCAAAAATATATTTAATTTCTAATTAAAACAGTCAGGCATTTAGTTATTGAGTTATTTTTGTGGAAGTAAAATGGTCTAAGACATAGAGGTAAGTTTTGGCATGCACCAACAGATTACATTAAAGCTCTGTGACTGTTGTTCAAACAAAAAAGGAAATGCAGTGTAATTGCATAAAACACTGAGGAAAAGGCACAAAAGAACAAATTGTGCTAGTGCTTCTTTTTAACCTTTGCAAAATGAATAGCTCACTGCTGTGATGCCAAACTCTGTCAGGGAAGATTCGCTTCACATCCAGAGCAATCATGAAAAGAGTGCACCGTAAAACCTAACAGTATTTCTTAATAAAAGAAGTAAGCGTTTTTATCTTAATCCTTCAAAAAGTACTGGAGTCACTAATTTCTACAAATTTAAACTTACTCTAAAATATGCATTTGTAGTAGTAACTCAGTTGCTGTGGTTGTACTTGCATTTTTGGGGCCATTTTAAGTATGGTTGACATAATTCCAGTTAGTTGCATTTACTCATTTTGTCTGAGTTTACTTCAATGTTGCTATAAAATGACTGCTGACATTTGCTTTCATTCAGGGTAGAAATCATCAGGCTGTGCTCCAATGAACCAATAATCCAGATAGTTTTATCTTCCTTTAAACTGACATTATGAGTTATAATCTTGTAATCCTTGTTTAGTCAACACACAAAGCATTAATAAACCACTTTGATAATGGCATCATTTTCAAGTAAACTTTAATTTTTTGTTAATTATGTAGGGAAGTAACATTTGATAGGATCACCATGAGTGCTAAAGTGACCAGTGTTATTTGTTTTTTTTTTAAATACTATATTCTGTTTTGAAAACCAAACAATCAAGGAACAGGGCCCAGTGCACAACTGTGTTTGGGGGCTCCTGTTTTTGTAAAGCAGAGGAAGATGCTTCATGGCAGTGCATCAGTCTGGTGCACATTAAGAGGAAAGCAGGCTAGATTTGTCGATCTAAAATTCAGATTAAAGATCTGAAGTTGACTCAAGCAATTTAAACCTACAGAAAATAATACTCGTGCCTCTCAGTAAATTTGAATATTATGATTTGTAATTTCAAAAATTGTAACCATAATCATCAAATGGAGATAGATGTAAATCTCTCAAAAAAATGCATCTGCAAGGGCTGATGGAAAATATTAAATATTGGAAAATAAGCATCATGTCTTTATCTAGACTGTTAGTTAACTGTGTGTTACTGTTGTACAAATATTGAACCTTTTGCTGCTGGGATATTTGAGATTTAGATAACTTATGTGTTTGACACCATGGGTGTCCCACTGCACCCTCTTGTACCACAGTTGCAGTTTATGCTCGAACACTGAGGCTGCATTTGTAGCTTGGGGGGGTCCCTCAGTCACCGGGGGCCTATAATGTTTGTGTCCACTGCCCTTTGGAAGAAACAACTATGCCAAATGTGTGGCATTATGCAAGCTGTTATAACTAGAATGTGCTGATAAACCTTAAGAGAAATAATAGAGTAAGTAAAACTTGAATGGTAGTTTAGTGTGAAGAAGATATGTTTGAGTTAACTCTTTTTATATAACTTAGTTTGCTCAGCTCAAAAATTAGATGTGCTTGAATGGTTTGAGCTAACGAACTTAAATGACTCAAGGCAGTTGGTTTCCTCAAATACTTTGAGTTGAACTAACTCATCAGGTTTTTAGTAATTTTTTTTAACAATTTTTTTTTAAAAATTCAGAAAAACTTTAGATAGGCGTTGATTTAAATCACTGACTGAGTTCTACAACCTGTGGTCCTGGAGCTGCATGGAGCTCTTTTGCCCAATGCCAGTGGCTTCCTGTATATTTGACCAAGACTTCAAAAAAATCTTGATAGTTTACATGAAAAATGACACAATCAAAAAATATTTCTGCAAGAGAGCCCATACCTCTGCCAACACTTAAGTACTAGACCCAGATTTTTATTTGGATTCACACTATTTTCTACTCACTCAGAGTGATTAAGTTCCATGCATACAGTAATTCTTTGGGAAAATATAGAATGTGCAATCAAGTGCCCTCTCTTGTATTGTTAAAGAATGTGTCATGCGGTGATCCTCGCGGATCACCATAAGACGCCAAGAGTCCACCGATGAGTTTGCAATGATGGTGATTTATTTACAAAACACGAGACACACATACAAGACTATGACTGTGACGAAAAAACACTGAACACTGAGCATGGGACCGTAAGGCTAACCTCAGCCACTTACGGTCTAAAACATGGCATGACATGAACGAGCAAAGCACGAGAATATACACACGAACCTGACCAGACCAGAACGATGAATGTCTGACGAGGCTTGGATGATGTCTGACGATACTCCTGCAATCTAACTGCTGTCAGCGTCCGCCTAATAAGGGCGAGCCCTAACGAGCAGTAATGACAGTCAGCTGGCCAACCTTGACAGCCGGGAGCCCCACCGAGCGCCTTCACAATAAGAGCCCGGTGAAGCCAGAATATAACCCACAGCTGTCAAAGCCGGCAGCGAGCTATACGTAGCCCGAGCGTGGACAAGACCGGCGCTCGGGTCACAACAGTACCCTCCCTCCGAGGGCGGGATTCCAGAACACCCATAGACCACCCTGCCCCCCCACCCCACCCCCTCCAGGGTGGGCGGCTGGGGGCAGGTCCGGAGGAGAGAGAGACCAAACCCAGAAGTAGTACAATAAAACACAGTCAAGACCAGACAAGGGAAACAAAACTAACACAGCACAATGACAAAAAAAAACAAAAACAACAAACACTCAGATATGATTAAACGCCAAAATAACAATTACAGCAAACAGCACAGGACAGCAAGAAAAAAAATTAAATCTTTGGCCACGTTTCACAAGAAAATGGCCTCTCACCTGTGTGAATGCTCGAGTGAATTTTTAAATAACCAAATACAGAAAAACAGAACAATTACTGGGTCAAACCTAACTGCACATAAAACAAAATAAGGCAACTGCAGGGCAGACCACAAGTACCCACAGATACCCAAATAACCATTACAAAAACAACGGATAACAAGAAAAAAAAAACAAAAAAACAGAACAATTACTAGAACAACCCCCACCAAAAAAGTGACCTCTACCCCCCCAACAGTTCATGCCGATCGGCGGAGACCAGGCGCCACAGGAACAGTTCAGGTGGTCTCCCCGCGTCCAACGGCCGATGGGCGGTCATGTGGGGTGGGACAAGACCGGGCGGCTCAACACAGTCCAAAGCGCAGCACGTCCACTCCTCTGGTGGCCGAACCAGGTCGCCCAGCAAAACACATGACACGTCGGGTGGCCGACCCGAAGCACCGAACCAGCGAAGCAGTTCCTCAGGCGGCCGACCCACGTCCCTCAGCCACCAGTACCGGGGGAAAACAGCCCGCGGCGGCCTCCCTGGTGGAGACAAAGCTCAGGAGAGCCGGGGAGAGCGAGAAGGGACCCCCACGGCCCCTGGCGATGATGCACAGTAGAGGGACTAGAAGGCAAAGATGAGCCCGAACTCCGTCCGACGGCGAACGGTCTGCAGCTCCTCCACCGTCCGCGGACCACACCGGCGCTGCACCTCCGCTGGACCCCGATTGAGTCCCGGCTGCACCCACGTCAGACCCCGATTGGGCCAAAGCAGCTCCCGCGATGGACCCCGATTGGGCCTCGGGCGCACTCCCGTCCGGCCCTGATTGGGCCAGAACCGCGCCTGCGGTGGACCCCGATTGGGCCTCTGGCGCACCCACGTCGGACCCCGATTGGGCCAAGGCCGCTCCCGCGATGGACCCCATTGGGTCTCGGGCGCCCCCCGTCGGACCCCAATTGGGCCACCGCAGCCTCCACAATGGACCCCAACTGGGTCGGTGCAGCTCCGCTGACGATCTCCGCCTCCGAACCTGGAATCTCCAAATCAGTGACCCTGACTGGCTCCATGCCGGTGACACTGCAATTAAGCTCACACACAACAGGAAAACCAGGATCAGTATCACCGGCAGCAACAGAACCCAGCAAGACGAGCTCGGGCGCAGCAGGCGGCTGCTCCTCACTCACCTCCCTGAGAGGCAGGCACAAATGCTCCGAAACAGATGACAGAGACACAATAGGGAGCACTTGCCTGCACTCGGGTTCTGTTGCCACCCAGGACTTCGTCGATCCAGGTTCAGGGCGGCGACTCTCGTCCGCAGGCTCCAACTCAGCTGTGTCGGGCTCCGCAGCTGGCAAGATGTCATCTGCAGCCTGAGGTTCCTCCCGCGCTGATGTCCACGCCGATGAACCGCATGGCGTGGGGCAGGGGACCCTCGACCCGCTGATTCAGACCGTTCCGGCGAGGAAACCCGGGGACGCTTCTCCGTCGGCACAGGTTCCGGGCCGCAGTCTGCTCTCCTCCTCTGTCCATGACATGGCTGCTGGGCTGGATCCAGGCTTTCCAGAAGCGCAGGCCCCCTCCTCCTCCCGCGACGTAGGCCTGGCGTCGCGGACCACTCGGCAGGGGAAGACACAGAGGCAGCAGGTTTAGGAATAACAGTTACAGCAGGTGGCAGAAGCTCGGGGGGCTGTGAACCCCAAACTCCGGCCCCAGGAGTCAGGCAAGGCAGATCATAATAATGATGGGAAGAAACAATTTGTACTTGCCTGTCTCCTGGAGAGAAGGTGGTGCCTGCTGCAGCAGGTGGAATTCTCCTCTCATCCCTCCGGGAGAAAACGGCAGGCTCCTCTGGGCCACGAGGAGGAGCCGCTCGAGGTGGTTTTCTGACAGGCCTCGCCGAAGCACGACTCACAGCATTCCCAGCCGCGGGGGGTGACGTCACCGAGGAGGACATGGCAGTCGGGGCGACGTGGGCACGAGGAGCTGACAGCGCAGCTGGAACAGATGACCCATGGGCGGCGGCTGCGGGGATTCCCTTCTGTCGTGACGTATATGATGCGGCCAACAGGGAGGCTGGGTCCCTCCGACGACCCGGAGCTGGATCCGGACGGGTTTCTCGTTGGGGCTTGGTAGGAGCACGGCTATGGGGCCTACTGGCCGATGGAGTGGCGAAGGGCCCAGGAACACATGACGCTGGGACTGGGCGGGCGACAGGCACTGGATTCCGATCCACAGGTCCTCTGCCGGGCTTTCCCTCCAGCCGACAAATCTCCACTCTCGCCAGGGACGCTGTCCTTGCGGGAGGTGGAGGGGTTCCCAGGGGCACCTTCTTCCTCAATGTGCATTGTGCAAAAATCCATGATAATCTCTTCTCTCCTACCGGAATATAGGTGAGATGGTAATGGTGCACAGCCCGCTGTGCGAGGCATAGGTAATGATCGGCCGCGTCAGTGGGCATGAGACGGGCGGCTTCCGCCAGATAGCCATCAATCTCCTCCAGCCACTCCGGGCAATAGTCACACTCGCTGTCGGGCATCTCCCTACCAAGTCCAACTACAGGAGAAAACTCCACTCACTAGCAAAACTCACAGAAGAAAGGCGTCTCGGTGTGGCGTCTCTGTTTAGACGTCCGTGGCAGGAGTATACTGTCATGCGGTGATCCTCGCGGATCACCATAAGACGCCAAGAGTCCACCGATGAGTTTTGCAATGATGGTGATTTATTTACAAAACACGAGACACACATACAAGACTACGACTGTGGCGAAAAAACACTGAACATGGGACTGTAAGGCTAACCCCAGCCACTTACGGTCTAAAACATGGCATGACATGAACGAGCAAAGCACGAGAATAAACACACGAACCTGACCAGACCAGAACAATGAATGTCTGACGAGGCTTGGATGATGTCTGACGATACTCCTGCAATCTAACTGCCGTCAGCGTCCGCCTAATAAGGGCGAGCCCTAATGAGCAGTAATGACGGTCAGCTGGCCGACCTTGACAGCCGGGAGCCCCACCGAGCGCCTTCACAATAAGAGCCCAGTGAAGCCAGAATATAACCCACAGCTGTCAAAGCTGGCAGCGAGCTATACGTAGCCCGAGCGTGGACAAAACCGGCGCTCGGGTCACAACAGAATGTACACATCGTTTCTGGATTCACCACTTTATTTGAATGTGTTCCTAAATATAATGGGTTCCTCTGCAGTTGAAGTTTCACTTTTCACCAGATTTCTTTGGAACTGGACCAGTAGGTTTTGGACATCCCCGGTGAGTAAACGAACTGGAGCAAAGACGTAACCTCTGTGGTGGAGGTTAGAAAGCAGTATGTCTCTATTTAAACCAAAGGTGTGAGATGGAAAAAAAAAAAAATCCTTGTGAAGTTGTCAAAGAAAAATATTTTTGTACAAGGCAGTATTTTCAGTAGCTCTGTTTTCTTTTTTCAGCAAAAAGATTCTATGGAGATTGACTTCCCCCTGTGGCTTCTATAGGAGCTGTGGTTTTGACTGTTGGCTTTATTTGTCTTTGCCTGTTGGCATTTGGTGTTGGAACAGCTTTAGGATGGTAGTTGCTATATAGAATATATAATGAAGAGCTCATCAAAGACTCAGAATTCAAGGACTCAAAGATAACTAGGTAAATTAGAAGTAAGCTGCTGCTAAACTCTCATTGAAGTGTGTGCTCTGAACACCAGGGTCAGACAGGGCCTAAGGTGCCTTTTTTTCTGCTCTTTTTAAATTAACATCTAAAGGCTTCCAAGTCCGTGTTATTTTCTTTTCCCCACTTATGTTCCCGGTAACCCCCTGTGCTTAATGAAGGCACCAGAATGGCAAGTTAAAGCTGTGTCACTGATGATGTGACAGAGTGAGGGCATTAGCTGCCCTAGATGCAGCCGCGCTTTCTCCTCGGTGACTGATGAGTAGCTGAGCTGCCGTGTCAGTGCCCAGAGTGCCAACAAAGCAGCCGAACCTACCCACGCTGCACCTCCCCCGCCCTCCCCACCCACACTGCACTGCCAGCAGGGGAGCTGGAGTCATCATCTTTGACTAACGGCCTTCACAAGCTACATTCCAGCTCATCTGAATGCAGAGCACCCCATCCCCTCTCCTCTCCTGGCTCCCAGTCTATGCATGGTTTACCACTAAAGAGGCCTTTTCAGGCACCTCATAATCGTTATCTGATAGCAAATAGAATAAATTGTAATAGCTTTTTTAAAGCACGATCAATTTGAGATAATGTACAAAGACATCGGGTAAAGGGAAGGCTGCAGCTGGGTGCTGGAAATGTCGATGCGTATTTATTCACCGAGTGAATCTAATTACTGGAATGACAATGACGACAATGCTGCGAGTGCAGAGAAGAGAAAAACAGAGCTTTACAAACGAGAGAAAAGCACCAATTAATGTGCTAATGTTGTGTTATTAGTGAAAAAAATGCATGAATGTTGCAGTTGTTTGCCAGGACACGGGATGGGGTGAATTCTGACATCGCCTTTTTTTTTTTTCTTGCTGCATTATGGTTTCTTTAGAGCTGGGATTCATTACTATTACTAAGCTGCAGCAAATTACTCATAATTTGCTTTAAAGGCTTGAACTACACTTTTCACACAAAAGCTGCTGGGGAAGGGCATGTCACATACACAGACGAGCAAAAGAAGGAGAACTGTGTTAAAAATGTCAAGGTGGCGGCATGAAAACAAAGATGGTTCAGGTTTCAATACATTGAGGTTATTGTGTCAAATGGATGATGGAGCCGCTTTTGAGGGGAAAAAGAGAAGACAAATGGGATTGCCCAGTGTAGTGTAGTGATGATTGGTGTGTTTTATCGGGATATGAGTGGATCATATAACAAAAGTGTCAGCTGTAAACAATCCATGTTATTGGCCGACACACCACACACCTGTCCCTCTCTCCAAGCATTCTAGTCCTTTCTGTCTTCATGTTGCCATAGTACTCAATCAATAGGCCCTCTCTGTTTCTGCAGAGGTACATTTAAGCAGTGAGCTATGTTCTGATTTGACGAATGATGACTCACATTTCTTTTGAAAGTTACTTTCATTTACTGTGAATCAATACCCATGTCCTGATCTATTTCAGCCCATTGATTATATATTAAGCCCAAAATCTCTCTTATTCTTAAATAATCATAGCCAAGGTTAGGATAATATACACCACATATCTGCAGTGATTGTTATTGACAGGTCTTCTGTTCCATTTCTGGTTTGTTCCCACGGTATTATTCCCCCAGGTGCCTCATCGGGCAGCACTGACCTTCTCCCAGCACCCAGCCCTGCCACCAACTGGACAGTGTCCCTTGTGTCTGACAGCGGGAGGGACAGTGACTTGATCTTCAGGTTTGACGGTCGCCAGGCGGCCAAGATTCCAGACTGGGTCGTACCACAAAATCTGACAGACCAGTTCACCATAGCAACGTGGATGAAGCATGGGCCCAGCCCGGGGCTCAGAGCAGAGAAGGAGACGCTTCTCTGCAACTCCGACAAGACAGGTAAGTCATTTGTACCCTTGATGTTTTGGTTATTTAATATCAGTGTTTAAAATACTGGGAGATTCATGTAATACAACTAAACAATTAAAAATGAATTAAAGACAAAACTCCATATATGGCGGAGGAGGCTGGCAACGCTGCGATATCTGCGGGGAATGGCGCAGATGCGCTGATGGCTGCCATGAGTTCAATGAGAGCGGACTTTTCCTCTAGATTTGATGGGATTATGACAGCGTTGGAAGGAATAAGAAAGGAATTGGGTGACTGTGTAGAACGAACGGCGCAGATGGAGCTCCGTCTCGCTAGTGCTGAAGATGACGTCACCCGTCTTCAATTAAAGGTGCGCACTTTGGAAAAAAAAAATAAATCTCTGGAAGATAATATTTTGGATTTGGAATCTCGGTCGAGACAGAATAATTTGAGGCTGGTGGGTCTTCCAGAGGAATCAGAAGGTCGGGACGTATGTTCCTTTCTGGAAAAGTGGATTCCGGAGGTGCTGGGCAGCGAGGAGTTGCAATCAGCAGTGGTTCTGGAAAAAGCACATCGTATTGGCCCACGGAGAGATAAGGGACCGCCGAGGACCTTAATTATGAAGTTTCTTAGCAACAGAGACAGGATGAAGATCTTCAACGCTGCACGAGCTAAAAAAGGAGAGATTAAACACCAGGACCAGCAGGTGCGGTTCTACCCAGATTTGGCCACAGGAATCCAGCAATTGAGGAAGCAGTTTGATCCCGTACGTAAGGAGCTGCGCAACCTTGGGATTCGTCATGGTGTAATCTATCCTGCGAGACTGCTGACCACGTATGAGGGCAGAACCCACATCTTCAAGACCCCAGAGGAGGCGCAGGAGTTCATCAAGAAGATTAAAGAAGAAGAAGAGACTGGTGGGAGCTAAGCATGAACAAAATATAAGGTAGAATAATTAAGCATTTGCACAGGCATCTGACTGACTTGAAGTAAATAGTAAGTTTACAAGATATAGATTGTATTATATATTAAAAAAACAAAACAAAAACAAAACAAACAAAAAAAAAACTATGATGTACAAAGTTGTTAAAAATTTTGGAGTTAAGTTGGAAAACTACAGAGGAGAGTTAATGTTACGTCATTAAAAGCAGTAGAGTTAGGGTGATTGGGAGGATGAAGAAGGAGTGGCTTAGGCTGTTCCCCGTGGGTGTGGAACGGTCGATGGCTATATCGGGAGACAGAATTTTTCTTTTGATTTTGGGGGGTTTGCCACAAGTGTGGGAAGGGGAAATTTGTTTGTGTGTAGTTTGTAGGATGAATGTTCAACCACTCATGTTTTTGCTTCTCTGTATGAGCATGTTTACACTGCAAGGTAATCCCAAACTCTCTATTGATCATAAACCAAAGTGTTAATCTTAATTTAACTTCATGGAATTGCAGAGGTCTACAAAATTTAAAAAAACTTAAACAAGTTATGAATAAAATAAAGGACATGGGTTCAAGAATTGTGTTTTTACAAGAAACTCATCTGATAGAGGAGGATGTTAAAAGAATTAGGAGTAGATGGCAGGGAAGTGTATTCACCTCTTCATTTTCATCCCGAGCCAGGGGAGTTATGACTCTCATACATAAATCAGTTCCTTTTCAAGTGAAAAATGTAATTGGAGACAAATTTGGAAGATATGTAATCATTCAAGGTTCTTTGCTATTAGAAAATATAAATCTTGTGAACTTATATGGTCCCAATATAGATGATCAGAAGTTCTTTGCTAATTTATTTCTCATCTTATCATCACTTACAGGGCAACATATAATAGCAGGGGATTTTAATTGTACATTGAATCCAGGTGTGGATAGATCAACAGGACTGGATTGTACGCACATTGGATGTAGGATGACTATTAATCATTTTATGAAAGAATTGAGATTGTTAGATATATGGAGAGAAATGAAACCACAAGTTAAAGCCTATTCTTGTTATTCCAGTACCTACAAGACATTCTCACGTATTGATTATTTTTTGATTTCCACAGAATTAAGGTCCAAGATTCAAAACTGCTTTTATGATAACATCGTGATCTCTGATCATGCACCCTGTTGTCTAATATATGTAGATAAAAAATTGACAAAGGAATCAGGTAGATGGCAATTTCAGCATAAATGGCTTCAGGATGAGGAATTTGTCAAGTATATAGAAAAACAGATAGACGAGTTCTTTGACATCAATACTACACAAACATCAGCATGTGTAAAGTGGGAGGCTTTCAAAGCTTTTATTAGGGGACATATTATTAGTTATACAGGATCAAAATCTAAGAAGACTCGAGAGGAGAGAGCTAAATTGGAACATAAAATAAAAAGTCTTCAGGAAAAAGTGTATGCAGGAAGTGACCCAAGGTTGGAGAATGAATTACTGATTTTGAGAGCTGAATACGACAAAAAATCAGCGAATAGAGCTGCCTCGAGTCTTCTAAGATTGAAACAATCTTTTTATGAACAAGGTGAAAAATCAGGAAAATTATTAGCATGGCAGATTAAACAATTGGAAATTAAAACACCAATTACCAGTATTATAAGTAATGGACAGGTAGTTATAGATCCTTTAGAAATTAATAGAGCCTTTAGAGATTACTATGAAAAATTATATGATACCAAAAATGAACCTGATTTAACAAAACTAAATGGGTTTTTGAACGAACTATCTATACCGTGTATTCCAAATGAAAACAGGGAGATATTGGAGTCTAAAATTAGTCAAGAAGAAGTTGGGCTAGCCATTGATAATATGAAATCAGGAAAAAGTGCAGGACCAGATGGTCTTCCAGTTGACCTTTATAAAAAATTTAAGAATAAATTAATAAAACCTTTTTTGGAAATGGTTTTAGAAGCATTTCAAAATAATAATTTACCATCATACATAAATAATGCCTTAATTATACTGCTGCCAAAACCAGGTAAGCCCTCTAATAAATGTGAAAATATGAGACCAATAAGCCTATTAAACGCCGACCTTAAGATAATCTGTAAAATTTTAGCAAGACGAATACAAGAAATTTTACCAAATATTATTAATCGAGATCAGAATGGCTTTATAAAGGGTAGACAAGGCTTCCATAATGTAAGAAGACTATTTAATATTATTTATTTTAATAAAGAAGCACTGGATACAGCTCTCCTATCATTGGACGCCGAAAAGGCCTTTGATAGAGTTGAATGGCCCTTTCTTTTTGAAGTCCTACAAAGGTTTGGACTTGGAAATAATTTCATAAAATGGGTTCAAATAATATACAATAATGCTACAGCAGAAATCCTAACAAATAACAATATTTCAAAACCAATAAAAATCAATAGAGGATGTCGACAAGGCTGTCCACTTTCACCTTTACTGTTTACTATGGCAATTGAACCTTTAGCGATAGCGATACGTTTACATTCACAAATATATGGAATTAAAGTTGGACCAACAGAACATAAAATCTCCCTGTACGCCGATGATATAATTTTGTTTATGTCGAATCTAAAAAAATCAATTCCAACCTTGTTGAATTTAATAAAGAATTTTGGGGAAATATCAGGATATAAAATAAATAAAACTAAATCTTCAATATTAATGCTAAATGAGACCCAGAGAAATTACCCAGCCCCTGAGGCAAATCAATTCAATGTTGTAAATCAGTTTAAATATTTAGGAATCCAAATTATGCCTAAGCTAGAATCAGTCGCCAGTGTCAACTATGAAGCCTTAATGTCAGATATCAATGAGTTAACTCAGAGATGGATGTCACTACCAATGTCGATGATCGGGAGAATCAATATACTTAAAAGTAATATTTTACCTAAAATACTTTATTTATTTCAATACATTCCCTTATCACCACCTTTAGATCTATTCTCAAGAATAAAAAAAAAGTTAGTGGAATTTATATGGAACAACAGGAGGGCTAGATTACGTCTGTCTTTATTATATTTACCATTTGATCGTGGAGGTCTGAAATGTCCAAATTTTATGTTGTATTATTGGTCGGCACAACTGAGGTCTATGACATATTATTTTTCATCAAATGATCTCCCTCACTGGACTGAAATGGAATCATACAATTTACCTTTACCTCTTCCCATATTCATATACTCAGATTCGGCAAAAAAATTACAAAAACAAGTTAAAAATCCATTTGTAAAGCATATGATCAAAATATGGTGTGAAGCTAAAAACTATTTAAAAGAACCACAGTTATTGTCACAATTTAGTCCAATATGGGGTAATCAATATTTTAAACCAGGGAGAGCGGACGCTGTATTTAAAGTATGGAATTTAAAAGGGATACAAAAGATTCAGGATTTATATTTGCCATGTGCAGACAACATAATGTCTTTTGAAGAGCTGAGGATCAAATTTAATCTCAATAGAACACATTTTTTTAAATATCTTCAACTTAGAAACTTTATTCGATCAAATCAAAATAAAGCTCTCACTCGACCTATTTATTCATCCTTGGAAAAAATGATGATGAAAGATAGTAAAAGAAAGGGTATTATCTCAGAGTTTTATAACTCATTGACACTATCTTCAAGTGAAAATTCACTGAAAAGATTAAACTACTGGAAAGAAGATCTGCAAATTGAAATTTCGGAGGAACAATGGGAATTGGCTTGTACAGAAGCTCAAACCAAATCAATAAATGCACGCCTTAAATTGATACATTTCAAATGGTTAATGCGGATGTATGTTACACCGGAGGAGTTAAATAGATATAACACAAATATACCAGATACATGCACAAAATGCATGGAAAGTAAAGGAACCCTATTTCATTGTTTATGGGAATGTAGATTAATAAGAATGTTTTGGGAAGAGGTGAGGGTAACAATTGAAAAAATAATCTCAAAACAAATCATACTGAATCCTAAACTGTTTTTGTTGGGTCTGTACCCAGAAAAGCATAATTTTAATAAAAGTGAAAGAACATTCATAGACCTCAGTTTGCTTAATGCCAAAAAATGTATTGCACTATTATGGAAAAAGACTCATAGACCAGATGTGACTCAGTGGTTAAGACAGATGTTAACAAACCTTCCATTAGAAAGAATAACATATATACTGAAATCAAAGGAAATTGTGTTTGAGAATATATGGAGACCTTTTATTGATTATGTAAAAAATTTAAACATAACTCTTGAAGAAGAAGGTGAATGATGTGTGTGGACCTTGTAAATTCCAAACTGGTGAACATAATATGTATACTTATGTATTGGATTGTCTAGACTAAACAGAGGAGCATTGTTGAAGACTTGATTTTGTTGGTGGTTGTTGGTGTTTTTAGTGCATTTTTTTTTTTGTAGTACTTTAGCGTTAGTGTTTGATTGTTTGTATCATGTTTGTTAAAAAAAAAAAGGTTCAATAAAGATATTGTGGAAAAAAAAAATGAATTAAAGACTTTTTTTCAACTTTTCCGTAAAATATAATTCTAAACAAATAGTGAGAAATGAGTTAGAATACCCCCCCCATCTTTTCTAGGACACTCCCACATTCATTCCCACTTAAAATGGCTAAAATAAATGTTAGAAAATGCAAATAAAAACAAAACAAGGTTAGACATAGATATGTGAACATTTGTTAATAAAGAACTGAATATTTAATAGGGTATCCTAATTTTTTCACATGACTGTGCATGTATGTATGTATCCATGCATCCATCCATGATGAAAACACATTCCTCCTGTCAGCGCACTGGGTGACATGCTTCGTGTTTGTGATGACTGAGTTGATGTTTGAGAAGTTGTTTCTGTTAGAATTGTTCACTAAAGATATATATTGATGTTGAAAATACAGTAGTTACAAGTGCATTGCACCAATCACTAGTGTGTGGGCAACATTTTCTAAACACTGCACAGCCCAGCTGTTGGAAAATGTCATTTTGTAGAAACAAACAGGCTTGTGTTAGAGGGCACAAATGGTAAAAATAATAATAATGAGAAGAAAAAAATAAGAAAAGCACTGATCTATTCATTAGGTTATCTGACAGTACATATATACAGAAATCAGAACAACATTACTCATTTTTCAAGATCGTAATCCCTGATGAATTCCAGCAAACAAAATTTGATTGACATAATGGAGGAAACCAAGTGCCACCAACATTTTGTTACATCTACTTTAGTAGTTGTTAAAATGGACATGTCTTCTAATATTTATGTAAACCACTGGATATATGCAATAAAGAAGAAATAAACAGATGATGTGAGTGTTGTTTGCACCACTCAGTAATCATTAAACAGTAAGTACTTGTAGTTACTTTGTAATCTTTTCAGTGTTTTTCCAACTATCTATGATTTCAGCACCATGGACAGCACCATTGATGGCAGCATTGCCTACCAAACAAAAAAAATACAACACTAAGAAAACACAGAAAAGGGTGATTATTTTTTTATTTCTGTTCACCTTGGTATTCAGTATTAGATAACTCAGATGTGCCAAAACAAAATTAATGCCAAGTAGTGTGTAATAGGTTGTAATAAATGAGTAATAATTGAGTAAAAAAGGCTACTCATCAGACAGAAAAAACACAGAAAAATACAAAGAAATAATTAATTATTAGTATAGTTGGATTTGTTCGTCAAATTTCCTAAGCCTCTTTTTGAAAATCATGAACGAGGTAGCGAGCAAGGTGGTGTTGAGTTTAGGTGGTGTTGTGGTTAGCATTGTTGCCTCACAGCAGGAAGGTCCTCAGTTTGAACCCACATACTGGTTTACTCTGGGTGTTCAGGATCTGTCCAAGGTGTACCTCGCCTCTTGCCGAAAAGATAATAGGACAGGCCCCTTCTTTGTGACCTTGAACTGCATACAGTTCAAGGTCTTAGAAAATGAGTGAATGAAAATAGAATTTAATCAAATTGTTTCAAAACAGATCCAGGCAAATGAGACGAGGAGATGTGGGAATGAGATGGAAAGTAGTTAACTTTTACATGGAGTGTTGAGTACAGCCAAACAGCTGCTCTTATGCTGTAGATGTTTGAACTGCTTAACTTTGCTTCAACCCAGTGATACCTGGATTACCTTACTGACAATATGCAGTTGCCTTGTTTGACATGGCAACTTGTTATGTATGGTACAGTTGTTAGCCAGTCCCCCCAGGATTCTGCAATGTTGCGATCTCGTCAATTCACGCGAAATCATCCAATCAGCATAGTTGCGCGACCTTGCAACTTTGTCCAATCGCCACAACTTTCCCGCAATTTTGGCTATTCCTTGTCAACTTCCGCCAATTTCCCCAATCAAATTTATCTTTGAGTGGCGCTGAAACACTCAGTCTAACCTGTCATGATTCCTCGTGCGCAATTATGTGGCGCACGAGGGAAGGAATGAAAAACCCAATCGCTGGAGTAGAACGTGCCATTTATTAACATAAACTATAACAAAATAACAAGTCTAGGGGACCACACGAATACAGAGGGTTACAAATGATGAGATTAAGGCCACCAGACATACAGGGTGTCTGCCGGATGCTCTACAGTCTGGCGAAGGGAATGCCTAGTGCCGCAGAGCTACTGTCGGCACAGGGAGAAAGGCAAACATGAAACTTACGGTGCTGGAGTGATCCAGGGCTGTCCATGCAGTCTGGTGGATGAGGGAGAAAGGCAGGGTCAGCCGCTAACATCAAGGGATTAACCAAACTTAAACTGACAGGCTGAATAAACACATAGACTGTGAAAAACCATATGTGGAGGAACTAGCTGCCATGTATGAAGGTGAATGCTCCAGAAAACTCCTCCCACAAATGCAACGTATTTGTAATCATGATGCAAAACGAGGGAAGAGATTGCCGGTGTGAAGAAGTGTGGGCTGAACATAATTAAACCCCGGTGTGCATGAGTGAGTGTATGAGCGTGTGAATGGGAATGAATGGAGTGTGTGTGTATGTGTGTGGAAACACCCGTAATGTGAAACAGCTGATGGCACTGACAAGAGGAGGAGACGTGCCCAAGCTGTCAGGGAGCGAAGGACCCAAAGAGCTCCCTGACGTGCCTGAAGGAAAATAGGGCAACCGCACCAAAAGTCAGAACTGGGTTTGTGACCGCCAAACCCAGGTTCATGACATAACCAATCAAATATGTCGCTGCACCGCGTTCACTTCTGTGTTTACAGTAAGTATAAATGGAACACTTCAGTAAAAAACAGTGTGTGATTTAAAAAAAACACTCACCCGCGAGGTTTCCAACATCGTCCCTTCCTCTGTCTTCCCCAGCTTGCCGGTGGACGTCTCTGTCCTGACCGCGTGTCCAAAATACTGGGTTTGTGTTGAAAAATGTCTGCCTGCCCCAAAGCACCCTGTTGCGGGAGCGTGCATGAGGAGAGACGCCATTAAACCACAAACAAATGAGCAAATCTACCACCGCAGCCAGTGTTTGATCATGTCATACATCTTTAGAGGTAAAATCATTACTACATCTTGTGTATGAGCTTTAAAGCTGTGGATCTCCGGTCTGGACATGGACAAAGCCCCCGGCTTCCCCCCCCCGGTAAATGAAAGATGTGTGTCTGATGAGACGGGGTTGTGTGTGTGTGTGAAGATGCATAGCAGACAGACAGGTAGGAGTTAGGCACAGAAAGAGAGAGAATATTGTCTGTATTTATTTTTTTTTCAGAAAAACACAGACTCCAATAGACAACACAGACTAACAGAATAAATTATTTATTGTTTCCTCTCCGCTCGGTACCAAGTGGTTGGGGACTGTAGGGAGTTTTCAAATGAAGGTGAGGCAAATAATTTCAAAATCTATACTCTTTAACATGTATTCAATGCAATTTAGCTGTTGTAATGGATATTGTGTTAAAGTCTGTATTTCCTGTTACAAAAAAGAGTTTTCTGTATAGCAGAAGTTTCTGCTTAATTTACAAACCACTGTAATAGGAAATGTTTGACAATCCTGTGCTTTTCTTGTATTGTTATATAGAATATCACTGTAGTAAGCTGGAAAAACCATCTGCTTTAAAATTTGTAATTCTTCCTACAACTTTTAGTGGAAAAAAAATTCTCAAAACATTGCAACTTTTATCGCAGCTTTTTAAAAAAAGCTATCGCGAATTCAGGGGTTTTGGACCGCAACAATCATAAAAAAGTCCCGCGAAATCCTGGAGAGACTGGTTAGCTACCTATTGTAAACTGGCTAGAGATCTTTCCATGGTGTGTGGTAGCTACGGGGTGGCAGTGGCTCAAGAGGTTGAGCAGGTCATCCAATAACCGCAGTGTTGGCGGTTCGAGTCCCATTCTCCCCAGCCATCCTGCCGTTGTGTCCCTGGGCAAGACACTTTACCCACCTTGCCTCTAGTGTCCATGACACTGGAATGTGTATAAATGTTCGGTAGTGGTCAGAGGGGCCATTGGCGTGGATTGGCAGCCACGTTTCCATCAGCCTGCCCCAGGGCAGCTGTGGCTACAGTAGTAGCTTACCACTACCATTGTCTGTGAAATGAATGAATAATGGACTCATTGTAAAGCGATTTGGGTGTCATGAAAGGTGTTATATAAATGTAATTCATTATTACACAGAATAAATGAGCACAATCACTTTCAATATGGCCACAATGATAGCATTATAATCAGAATACAGAAATTAAGACTGCGTTCTTTACCAGGTAAAGTACCTTCAACAGTAACTGGGGCATCAACTCTGCTGTGACTCAGAAAAGGCTATTTATTTGACCTGTTGCATTGAAACCACAGTGATATGACAATGGTAACAGGCTTTCTATATAAAATAATCTGATTATTATGATATTATCCCAATAAACAACACCAAAATAGCAACTTGACAACATATCATACATGAAAAGATTATTTTCAGAAATCTGGTGAAACATTGCAGATGTTTGTCTGAAAACTGCCCTGGTTCAGGAAAAAAAAAGAACTGCTGAGTCTTGGTTTTGTGAAAGCCGGATGTCAGACTAGTTGTATCTGACAGCTGTGAGTAGGTGTGGTGATTTTGTCCCCAGTGACGACTCTCCTCTTTCTGTCTCCCACAGAGATGAACCGTCATCACTACTCACTGTATGTCCATAATTGCCGCCTGGTGTTCCTTCTGAGGAGAGATTTCACCCAGGTGGACACCTTCAGACCGGCTGAGTTCCACTGGAAACTGGAGCAGGTAAGACACCGATGTTTGATTAGGTGTGACAGAAGCCCGTGTCTTCAGCTGACCTTTGTGGATTGAAAAAGGAGGATATGAGAAAATCTTATGAGGCGTCTGGCCTGGTTTAATCTACACTGATGTGTGCTTCCCTTTCATGATGAGTCTTTGGTTTGCTTGACAAAAGATGTTTTAGAGTGTTTGAGAAATTTAGACATCAGTAGCTGTTTACATTCCTAGAAATATCCTCACAGTCTTGATTTTGTGTGTATAAACACAGACTTGTATGTGTTTGTAATTATTGCTTGGCTACAGTTTAAAAAACAGCCTAACCTGTAACTAACCCCAATTAATTCTAGAGATTTCACACGCTGCTTGTATGCTTTTGAAGGTAAATTTAGTGACTCTCCAATAAATATTTGCCATGTATATGAAGGCTTTCCTGCTGGTATTTTTAATCACAGCAGTTTTTCCCCTTGTATTTCAAATACAATCAACATTTATCCATGAAATCAAATATTGACAGACATTAAACAATGGACGGCCATGCGTCCCTCTGCTGACAAGCTTTATGGAGATACTGATTTAATTTTCCAGCAGGACTTGGCACCTGCTCATATTGCCAAAAGTACCAAAACGTGGTTTAATGACCATGGTATCACTGTGCTTTATTTGGTATCACTGTGCTTTATTGGCCAGCAAACTCTTCTGACCCAAACCCCATAGAGAATCTAAACCCCATAGGGGTTTAGGTCAAGAGGAGGATGAGACACCAGACCCAACAATGCAGACGAGCTGAAGGCCACTATCATAACGCCTCAGCAGTACCACAGGCGGATCACCTTCATGCTACGCAAGCACTGATGCAGTAATTCATGCAAAAGGAGCTCCAACCAAGTATTGAGTGCATACATGAACATACTTTTCAGTTGGCCAACATTTCTATTAAAAATCAATTTTTTAAAATTAATTTTTGTGTAATATTCTAATTTTTAGTGAAACTGAGTTTGCAGTTTTCGTGAGCTATAAGCATAACCATTAAAGTTAAAAGAAATAAACACGTGAACTATATCAGTCTGTATATAATGAATCTACATAATGACTTTCACTTTTTTAATTGATTTACTGAAATAAGTCAACTTTTCAATAACATTCTAATTGAATGAGATGCACATGTACATGGAATGAATATCTGTAGTGAGATATAAGTGAAATATAATTATTTTTATTGTTTGGTACCTGAGAAATCTAAAATGGCACAAATGGTGCCAACAGTGCCAAAATGGCCAGTTTGGAAACCGGCCTTAATATTTCTTCAATAATGCCTGTATAAAAATAATTAATTTTTCATTATTTCTACATGGATTTTGGTGTAGGTGATGGTTATATATTCTATTGTGATTTGCTAGAGGTTCCAGGTTTCTATAGCATCATTCTAAAAGGATAATTTACTGTAAGAATGTCAATTTCTTTTAGGCAAGAATG
The DNA here is from genome assembly GCA_020510985.1 of Pholidichthys leucotaenia. Taxonomy (NCBI): domain Eukaryota; kingdom Metazoa; phylum Chordata; class Actinopteri; order Cichliformes; family Pholidichthyidae; genus Pholidichthys; species Pholidichthys leucotaenia. The sequence continues at coordinate 111,811,084 of CM035847.1, read as the reverse complement.
AAATTTTTCGATTTCTGCTGTCATCTTCATTTACTCTGACCCACTACAGTGATTCTTACACCTCTGATGGAGTGTCACAAGTACTATCTTTACTTTGATACCAAGATAATTCACATAGAGCTTGTAATTGCAGCAATATAGGTTTATCTTTTCTTTATCTTATCTGGGTATATCAGGATATGCAGCATTGGCGTCACCTCTGGGTTAGGGTGCAGATCAGGGTCCATTTTGATCAGTAATTTTGAGAAAAAGAGGAGGCTATATTTTCATATAAACCAACATTTTACTGTGAAAATTTTACAAAAGTAATATTTTACCACCTTTACCCACACATTTTAAGCCCAAATTGTTGAAATGTGTCATACTGCTCACATCTTCATGTCAGTCGCTATTAAGAGGAACATCTGCCATGTAGCGGTTACGCGAGCACAAATATTATTATAAATATACATGTAAGTGGGAATGAAGATTTCTTTTCATTACCAGTGTGGAGGAACGAATAAGTTCAGGCGAGATGCGACGAGCTGGAAGGTTTCAGAGTTTTATTCCTCCATCATCATGAGACACACTGTAGCACTGTGCTGTGCTGTGTGTCGCATGTGTGTGTGTGTTGTGAGGCATGTATAGTAAGCTCTTTTATACAGACAAGAGAGAATGCATGGCACATTTGCATATTGATATACTGTACATATCAGTCAATACATATCATTCGCATGATTAACTGGCACGCGGACTTCCTCTCCTTAATCCAGGGATGTATAACAATAGCTATTGTTCTGATTGTCTCCTAGGGGCTCTCTGTCCGTATGCAAATTGTTCTGCTTCCTGCTGCCTAGCTGAGTGTGAAGATTGAATGTCCATGTAGATTGTGGTGGGTCACCACACCAGCACATATAAACTTGTTCGGGAAACCAGTCCAGAAAGAATGGACAATTTTATTAATAACTCAATATTTGTACCAGCGATGACTCAGTCTCAACACCTGTGAGTTCTTTCTGCTTTTAATCAAGAAGATGGATGTGAAAAAACAATAACTCCCATATGCCTTTTTAACAGTTTAATAAGAAATTTCAGGATAGATGAGCACATTCAGATAAATTTAAGATGGTGGTCTGTCCAGGGTGTACCCTGCCTCTCGCCCAAAGTTGCTGGGATAGGCTCCAGCCCCTCCGCAACCCAAAAAGGATTAAGCGGAAGAGGATGGATGGATGGATGGATGGATGGATGGATGGATGGATGGATGGATGGATGGATGGAATTCAACATGTATCACAAGCACATTAAACTGTTAATGGATTACTGAGCATAAAGTGTATTATTAAACATTTGTGGAACCAAAGAAAAACATAGCTTAAATTGGCACTGTATTGTAAAATGAAAAACCATAAAATAGTTGTAAAGCAGAATGGTTAGGAAAAAGAATGCAATTTTATGAAGAAAATGATGATTAAAAATTAGTTTATAGAAAGGAAAATTTGTGGTACTCTGAAAAGGAACAGAGATTAATGAAAAATATAGATGTATTTGAAGTTCTGAAAGGAGTTCAAAGATGTTAGATTTATAGAGTTTATAAAAGGAATATTCTGAAGAATTAAAATTTAATTTGGACAACAGACCTTAAGCACAGCAGAGAAAGCCAGATTGTGTGTTATGGTGGTAGCACGCCTTTCAGGTACCAACTTTGGTCCAAATGGATGTTCGGTGGTGAAGTTGAGAGGAAAGAGCAAGTTCTGCCACAAAACGGTCTGGTACTAGCCACTGTTCCTTTGGGTCACAACTGTAGAAGCTGGATGCTAATCACACCGGTCGTAGTCTCAGTTTACACACAGAAAAGGGAATTTGACATCTGGTCAGGTTGTCAAATTCAAATAATATTTGTTTATCGTTCAAAGTCTGATCAGAACAACAAACTTGATAAATAAAAAAACCCCACAAAGTCCAATTCCTGCAATGAGTCGTGGTCAGAACAAAGTCGACTTAAGCTTGGTGGAAAATCAAAACAAAATCTTCTTAGCATGGTAATTTAAGAAAAAGGTGTAAAATAGGAAAAAGGTGAATTCTAAAGAAAAAGTTGGAAAAAGTTACATGAAGAACACAGAGCTCATGCTCTGAGCCTGGGCTTTTGTAGGAGAGAGCATGGTTGGCTCTTCCAGACTTTTCTCAAGACTGTCTTAAAACAAAGGGAAAGCTTTCCAACTTGGTGGGCAGAACAGCCCAGTGTTTTTAAATGACAACTGAGCCTCACCATTACATTTACATTCAAAGATTAGGATTGGGTCTGACGGAGTTCCTTTATTTGAGCTGAAAATTGACTAAAAAGGGGAACGAAGGAAGGACTGAAATCTGATTGGTCATTTCAGTTTTTGGAATGTGAGCTTCATAGAGAGAAGAAGAGTGAGTATTTGATAAGAAAAATGAAATACTTTTAAAACATATATGCTGCATATTAAAGCATAGATTCTTTAAAACTTTAGTGACTAAGATATTCTGTTTAACAATAAAGGAACAAAACAATATGTCTACATTATTAATACAAGAATTTTTTTGTAGTAGACATGCAAAAATAATTCTTCCTGAAAATAAAGAAATGTATCAAATCATATCAACAAAAGCATTTCAAACCCATTAGAGTCCATTAATGTCCATCCATAGTCTTCAATAGCTGATGTTGTCTGTGGAGAATGACAAGTTAGTTCATTGTTCACAATTCATAGTTTTAAGCTACAGAGAGAAAATATTCAGTCCTCAGGGTAAATATTCTTACGTTATTCGTCGGAGGGCAATGTTGGACTTTTTGAGTGTTAATGAGAGGATTCTTGCAGGTTAGTTGGTTATTATTGGTTATTTCAACATGAGCCTGAAACTGGGGAGGGTACCACAGCTGTGGAAAACATCTTGTGTGGTACCTGTACCAAAAACTTCCCACCCCAAAGACCTGAACAGCTACAGACCGGTGGCCTTGACGTCCCACTTGATGAAGACCCTGGAGAGACTGCTCCTTGCTCATCTCCACCCCCTGGTGGAACCAGCGATGGATCCACTCCAGTTCGCCTACCAGCATGGCATTGGGGTGGAGGATGTGGTGATCTTCCTCCTTCATCGTTCTCTGTCCCACCTGGAGAAGCCCGGGAATATGGTGAGGATCATGTTCTTTGACTTCTCCAGTGCTTTCAACACCATCCAACCGATGATCCTGAAGGACAAGCTGCTGCGCGCAGGGGTGGACCAGCACCTGTCATCATGGATCCTGGACTACCTCACGAACCGGCCTCAGTTTGTGAGAACCCGGGACTGTGTTTCCGACACGATCATCAGTAGCACGGGGGCCCCCCAGGGAACGGTGCTGGCTCCCTTCCTGTTCACTCTTTATACTGCGGACTTCTCACACAACACAACACATTGCCATCTACAGAAGTTCTCTGATGACTCTGCGATCGTTGGTCTCATCTCCAACGGAGATGAAGCTGAGTACAGAGGGCTTATCCAGGACTTTGTGGACTGGTGCCATCGGAACTGCCTCCAGATCAACGCGAGGAAAACTAAGGAGCTGGTGGTGGACTGCCGCAGGCATGGGCAGCCCCTCACAGCACCAGTAAATATACAGGGAACAGACATCGAGATGGTGACATCCTATAAGTACCTGGGTATTCATCTGAACAATAAACTAGACTGGTCACACAATACTGACGCACTCTACAAGAAGGGACAGCGCAGGCTGTTCCTGCTGAGGAGACTCAGGTCTTTTGGTGTACAAGGGGCGCTGCTGAAGTCATTCTATGACACGGTGGTGGCATCAGCCATCACTTTTGGAGTGGTCTGCTGGGGCAGTGGCATTACTGCAGCCGATAGGAAGAGACTGAACAAACTGATTAAGAAAGCTAGCTCTGTCCTGGGGCAGCGCCTTGATCCGATGGAGGAGATAGGAGAGAGAAGGACGGTGGCTAAACTGTCATCTCTGCTGGAGTCCGAGTTCCACCCTATGCAGGACATACTGGATGCACTGAGGAGCTCATTTAGCAGCAGACTACATCATCCCAGGTGCACAACCGAGAGGTTTCGTAGGTCCTTCCTACCAACGGCTGTCAGACTGTACAACCTAAGCAGGGCTGCTCGCAGAGATAGCAAAAAGACGTAACAAACTAATAGTTTTTTTGAATGCAAAAGATGCAATAGACTTACACAATGGTCCCCTCCGGCATACAACTAGGAACATACCGGTCACTATGGAGGGTGAGAATATGTATGGGCACATAATCATACCATGTAGGATAACTAAATAGACGGTTATGCTGTTTCATCCCACCTAGCAACAATGCTCTGCACTGTGTGTGTTTATATATTTACATATTTATTCCATCTAGCTACAATGCTCAGCACTGGGTGTGTTTATATTTATATATCTATATATTTATTCCATCTAGCTACAATGCTCCGCACTGTGTTTTTATATATCTACATGTTATTCCATCTAGCTACATTGCTCCGCACTGTGTGTGTTTATATACTTGAATATTTATTCCACCTAGCTGCAATGCTCCGTACTGTGGGTGTTTATATATTTACATATTTATTCCATCTAGCTACAATGCTCTGCACTGTGTGTTCATATATTCATATATTTATTCCATCCAGCTACAATGCTCTGCACTGTGTGTCTGTGTGTGTGTGTATATATATATTTTATAGTAATATGTACATATGTATATTAGCTGCTCTTGCTTGCTTGTTTTTTTTCTTGCCTTCTGATTGTTGCTCTGAGTGTTGCTACCCCTGTGCTGTTGCAATCCTGGAATTTCCCCGTTGTGGGACTAATAAAGGCTTATCTTATCTTATCTTATCTTATTATCATCTTGACAGGTCATTGTAAAAATGCCTAAACATGAGTCCTCTGGGTAGATTGACGCAGGGAAGGTAACTCCAAACTTCCTTGCAGGGGGGTCAATTCGGTCACGGAAGGTGGCTTTTAAGCTCTTGCTTTCTTGTGTATTTTGGAAAGGGAATTTTATGACCACACTTTTGAGTGAAACAATTTCTCCTCAGCAAAGAGTAATTTTATAAATGTGGATCTAGCTGATGATGCTGCAGCAGCATATCTCCTATGATCTGATGGATTCCTTAAATTATAGTTTTCCTTTTTTGATTTCAGACAGGAGAACTTCAACTTCACAGTTTTTTTTTTTCCTTAGTTTGAAGCCATTTTCATATGAATGAAACTTCTGATCACACACAATGAAGTGTGGCCTTATATGGTTAGGGAGTCAGTTATTCACATCTTCAGCACTCGTGAACACACTCACTTAAACACAGCTGAAATTCACCATTTTTATGCGGTCTGTTTACACACTTTTGTAGGACATATGAGCATTAGTTGAACCTGGAGTGGTTAGTTCATACTAACATGGCTTACTAAGAAAGTGTGTGGGATTTACACATACTGTACTTACTGTACATGAGGCCCATTGTTTCATATAGAATAGGATCAGAAATTTTGATATGAAAAAGGTAGGGCTGAACAGATATCAAGTTTTGATAAAATGTACCAATTTCTTTTTTAATTCTGGAAGTCTGTTTTTCAGATATAGTATCTAAACTCACATCTGTTTTAAGTTGGGTGCTTTGAACAAGCAGGCCTGGTCAATAGAGGCAGAAATATAATATGCTTGGACCATGGTCTTGTGTATACTTGTCTCCATGTGTGTTGCGCATGTAAAGCAGCAGGTGACTATTGATCAAGGTCACCGTGTCAGAGTCTGAAGGGCCACCTCAACTCCCAAAAACCTCCTGTGCTCACCGAGCAAGGACATTTGAGTAAGGAGGTAGACACACAGCTGAGCCTGACTATCCAGACGCGGCAGCCTGAGCTAATTTGATCAGACAGATCACTGGTCTTGATTTGGGAGATGGCGTGAAACAGGTCATCCATCAGCCCCTTGACAGAACACTGTGTGTGTGTCCTCATCTGGGGGATGTAGACGCAGCGTTCCTGCAGAGTGTATGTCACTTTCACCGTTTTCTCATCCAAGCTGTGTTTTTTATTTTCTTTTTGCTATTGTTATATGGTACTTTTTAGCCCACAACTTCCTTCAGTCAGACAGTCAATGGTTTTCTGTTACCTATTGAAAGATAAAAATGTTCAAATCCTTCAGAGATCACGAGAGATTAGTGGTCTCTCAAGGATCTTTCAAAGATCTCTATAGAGCACCATGAAAATCTTACGATCTCCCAAAGATTTACACAGACGCAGATGGTTCAGAGATTAGGTCAATTTTTGATCTCTCAATGGGCTCCCAGCAATCTCTGTGCTATGTAAAGGGGTCTTCAGAGGTCATGTCTATTCTTGTCCTTGACATTTTTACGTTTAGACGGGCCAAAAAGCAGAAGCAAAACTGAGTCACATTCAAGTGCAAAACAAAGTTTGAATAATAAGTGAATGAGTGTGTGAAGATCTGGCAACCCCTGTGGAGAGAGCAAAAGAGACAAAATGAGTATTCAGTGGTATTACTGGGCTGGGAATAATAAAGATTGAGTCTTTTTTTACAGTAGGTGCAGAAGTGAGGAGTTGTGTGCATTTACAGAGATGGTTGTCAGAATCTTCAGGTGATGTTCCAGAGTTGAGAGTGGGTGACATGATTCTTCCTGTAGATAAGAGATGGCTGCCCTGGCACCAAGGACTTAGAGTTTGAATGAATTATGTTGGTGCACTTACAGATGGTTGAGAGGGGTTCCAGTTCCACCAAGTGGTGAGTTCACTCCACCCGGGAGGAGAGAGGTCCTGGAAGACAGGTAGGAATGGAGATGGTTCGAGTGAGGGGAAAAAGGCTTACGATCACGTGATCACGTGTTGGAGGAGGACATGAAAGCATTCAGGTGTGCACAGGCGGAGCGCTCCAGCAGAACTGTAGACTGGTAGGTCTAACCCAGGATTTACATTGACTCCGGATGCAGTACGTTGCAGATGCAGTGTGGATGGCCCCTTGCGTTCATCCCTACCAACTCTGTTTGTGTTTTGCAGCGGCATGAATGAGAACAGAGTTTGAAATACAAGATCACGTGAGAATTATACAAAATAACGTGAGATCTCGGGAAAGACCTGAGAGTGACCAAAATGAACTGATTGCAATCACATGATAACAACAAGGAAATGTGATGTAGTGGTTCCCCGCCTGGATTTTTGGGCTCTAAATAAAATGTAAGTAGTCTGTAAATTTTAATTCTATGAAGCGTTTGCATTTTAACCTCTTGCACTCCGGGATACCGTGGGCGGTCACGTCTCTGCGTACTAGCGCACCCTCGTGTGCACTAGGACGCACACTGTGCGTCTCAGAGCGCACTGAAAAAAAAAAGCTGCATTTCCGTTCTTCCACTACAGACACAGCTGCGAACAGAAAGCCAAAGGAGTGCTTTGATTGGTTTAGATTTGATTGACCTCTCATTCGACTAATAAGAGCCTTGAATTGGGTTTCTGAAACCTTGAAGAACCAATGACTGAAAACCTAGCAAGAAGGACCCGCCTACCAACGGCTGCGAATACAGCGAGCCAATTGAAGCAGAGAAGTTCGACGATTGAAAGCGTACGTCCCGTGCGTAAAATCTGTTTTGTGTAAGCCGCTGGGTGACACACATGCGTTTGCCAGTCTTTTTTTCTTACTACTGTTCTTATTTGTTTTGAAAAATCGTTTGCCAAAACTGCAATCATGTAAGCGCAAAACCGCAATAATGGAATCATGGTTTGAAAGGGTCGCGTGACCAGAACCACGAGTCGTAACAAGCGGACCAGCGTCATGTTCGTCTGACAATGAGGAAGCGATGTTCGCCAGCGACACAACTGTTGTGGACAGGTAAGTGTTATAAGCTAAATTATTCTTTATCCCTGAAAATTATAATCAAAATGACTTTTGAACGATTGGTAAATTACAACTGTGCGTCATCGCCACATGACGGTCCGCGGCGCACGGGTCCGTGCGCCACATCCAGACCGTGAATGGTCCCCCCCGCAATCCTCTGAAGCAGATTATTGCAGATATATTGCAGATATTTTAGTACAACTGTGCGTAGTAGACCGCGGCGTGTGCTGCGGTCCGTCATGTGGCAATGGACGATGTCCGTCCTCTGTAGTGGGGGGGGGAGAGTTGTTATCCTCTACATTACAGATATTTTAGTATAATTTTTATTGCACTGTAGGTTATTTTTTCTTGTAAAAAAAAAGCCACACATTTTTTACGTGGCATGCTTCTTTGTGTGTGGGGGCTTGTTTGTTCATTCATTCATTCATGAATAAATAAACAGCCCCCCCCACATACACACACAGCCCTGAGTGTCACCTTTCATTAGAGCCCAAGCTCAAGCTTCTATATTGAATCATTCAAAAGTTAGACATTTTTCCAAACTGTGCCATTTGGCACAGTTCAAAAACGCCTGGGAACAACCTGACAAAAAAGCTGTGTAATATATTAATTTTTTGTGGTATTGTTACAAAATTTTGACCTCAGCTGGATAACACTTGGTTCTACATTTCTGTTGCATTTTCCAGCCCGGATCTGACAGCTGTGTGTTATTTGCAAGCATTTGTATCTAAAAAAAAAACACCCAGGCGAACTTTATTTTCTTCAAGTTCAGTATGTTTAGATGACTGTTACTCAGTGGCAGGAGCACTTAGAGAGATTATGACTGTTTTGCCAAAAAATTCAAAGTGTTTTCTTTTAAATGAGACCAACCCCATGAAGATGCTGCAAAGGGTTGAAGAACAGCTTTTGATTTACTTTGGGTACGTTATTTTTAGGCATTTTTAGGGAAATTGACTAGACTGCAAGGGGTTAAGTCAAGTTTCTACCTTCTCTGACACATTGGTGGAGGAGTAGACCTCAGAAATTAACGGACAATCCTTAAATCATTATTAATGAGCAAACGGCCATTAAACACCGCGAGATACCGCAGAATTTCCTTGTGGATTGGATCTGGCATCTGTCAGAAATAAACTTGTTGCGTTTCATTAGCGAACCGAATTTGATGAGCCGGATTCATTCTGCAGTGGTCCGGAACTGGTGGGGATTAGAAAATTGACGAGAATGGGAACTATTTGCTGTGGAAGCCGGATTGCAGCCGTAATGTACTGCATATGGAGACGGTGTAAATCCAGTGTAACACTCCCATGAAAAGGAGGAGTCTTCAGGAGGAGGTTGTCCTAATGAGACACAGGTGGAGAAATCAGAGCAGCTGGAAATTATCAGAGCAATCAGCAGTTGAATGTACAAACCTGAGACACTACATCGTAAACGCTGTGATTATTTTTGCAACCAAAACAGTTAACATTCAACAAGTTATATTAGCATCATGTACACATTTTTCTATACATAATATAAGCTACAGTGGGATTTAGAGCTGCCATAGAAATTGCCAGGATTAGTGTTTAGCTCAAAGTACTGTAGAGCTTTCAGAGCTTTGGCTAGTTTGGGCCACAATCCATTTATGACTTTCTGCCATGATTTGACAGCCTTGGGTTAATTTCCCTCCTATTTTTAAAGTGCTTTAAAACCTTAATCATAATGATAATGAAAAATACATTTTGTGCAGCTGAAAAGTGCATAATCTAACTTTTATGTGCAGCACTTCTCTGAAGCTCCCTCATAAAATGATGGTGTTCTGTCACTCTTGCACTCTCCCATCCATCATTTTATTTTCTTTCAAATTCGTACAACGCAGCACAATGTAGTGATAGTCATATTCTTTCTGAAATATGGAAGGGATAGCACTATTATTGTAATGAAAATGTAATATAGATTTAGAATGTTATATTTAATCCTGCATAATTTTATGTAAAACAAAGTGACCATCTTTTCCTCAAGACTGATGTTGAGACAAAGAAGTTGGCCATCTTTGTCTCAATATAGCAGCATGGTGGTGTAGTGGTTAACACTCTTGCTTCACACTTCCGGTTATGGCTGCCACGTAGGACGGACGTGTCTCGCTCTGCTCTGCTCCTGGAAAAAAAAAAAAATCGGCAAATAACTCTCTCATTTGGGACAGAACGTATCCCAGCATTTGGGCGAAGATATGTCGGCGAAGCCTAAGGCTGGAAAACCAGGAAAAGGAAAAAGCGAGCCGCCGAAACAGTCCAAATTAACGGACTTTCAGGTCTGTGACGCAGTAAACAAAACTCCATATATGGCGGAGGAGGCTGGCAACGCTGCGATATCTGCGGGGAATGGCGCAGATGCGCTGATGGCTGCCATGAGTTCAATGAGAGCGGACTTTTCCTCTAGATTTGATGGGATTATGACAGCGTTGGAAGGAATAAGAAAGGAATTGGGTGACTGTGTAGAACGAACGGCGCAGATGGAGCTCCGTCTCGCTAGTGCTGAAGATGACGTCACCCGTCTTCAATTAAAGGTGCGCACTTTGGAAAAAAAAAATAAATCTCTGGAAGATAATATTTTGGATTTGGAATCTCGGTCGAGACAGAATAATTTGAGGCTGGTGGGTCTTCCAGAGGAATCAGAAGGTCGGGACGTATGTTCCTTTCTGGAAAAGTGGATTCCGGAGGTGCTGGGCAGCGAGGAGTTGCAATCAGCAGTGGTTCTGGAAAAGGCACATCGTATTGGCCCACGGAGAGATAAGGGACCGCCGAGGACCTTAATTATGAAGTTTCTTAGCAACAGAGACAGGATGAAGATCTTCAACGCTGCACGAGCTAAAAAAGGAGAGATTAAACACCAGGACCAGCAGGTGCGGTTCTACCCAGATTTGGCCACAGGAATCCAGCAATTGAGGAAGCAGTTTGATCCCGTACGTAAGGAGCTGCGCAACCTTGGGATTCGTCATGGTGTAATCTATCCTGCGAGACTGCTGACCACGTATGAGGGCAGAACCCACATCTTCAAGACCCCAGAGGAGGCGCAGGAGTTCATCAAGAAGATCAAAGAAGAAGAAGAGACTGGTGGGAGCTAAGCATGAACAAAATATAAGGTAGAATAATTAAGCATTTGCACAGGCATCTGACTGACTTGAAGTAAATAGTAAGTTTACAAAATATAGATTGTATTATATATTAAAAAAACAAAACAAAAACAAAACAAACAAAAAAAAAACAAACTATGATGTACAAAGTTGTTAAAAATTTTGGAGTTAAGTTGGAAAACTACAGAGGAGAGTTAATGTTACGTCATTAAAAGCAGTAGAGTTAGGATGATTGGGAGGATGAAGAAGGAGTGGCTTAGGCTGATCCTCGTGGGTGTGGAACGGTCGATGGCTATATCGGGAGACAGAATTTTTCTTTTGATTTTGGGGGGTTTGCCACAAGTGTGGGAAGGGGAAATTTGTTTGTGTGTAGTTTGTAGGATGAATGTTCAACCACTCATGTTTTTGCTTCTCTGTATGAGCATGTTTACACTGCAAGGTAATCCCAAACTCTCTATTGATCATGGACCAAAGTGTTAATCTTAATTTAACTTCATGGAATTGCAGAGGTCTACAAAATTTAAAAAAACTTAAACAAGTTATGAATAAAATAAAGGACATGGGTTCAAGAATTGTGTTTTTACAAGAAACTCATCTGATAGAGGAGGATGTTAAAAGAATTAGGAGTAGATGGCAGGGAAGTGTATTCACCTCTTCATTTTCATCCCGAGCCAGGGGAGTTATGACTCTCATACATAAATCAGTTCCTTTTCAAGTGAAAAATGTAATTGGAGACAAATTTGGAAGATATGTAATCATTCAAGGTTCTTTGCTATTAGAAAATATAAATCTTGTGAACTTATATGGTCCCAATATAGATGATCAGAAGTTCTTTGCTAATTTATTTCTCATCTTATCATCACTTACAGGGCAACATATAATAGCAGGGGATTTTAATTGTACATTGAATCCAGGTGTGGATAGATCAACAGGACTGGATTGTACGCACATTGGATGTAGGATGACTATTAATCATTTTATGAAAGAACTGAGATTGTTAGATATATGGAGAGAAATGAAACCACAAGTTAAAGCCTATTCTTGTTATTCCAGTACCTACAAGACATTCTCACGTATTGATTATTTTTTGATTTCCACAGAATTAAGGTCCAAGATTCAAAACTGCTTTTATGATAACATCGTGATCTCTGATCATGCACCCTGTTGTCTAATATATGTAGATAAAAAATTGACAAAGGAATCAGGTAGATGGCAATTTCAGCATAAATGGCTTCAGGATGAGGAATTTGTCAAGTATATAGAAAAACAGATAGACAAGTTCTTTGACATCAATACTACACAAACATCAGCATGTGTAAAGTGGGAGGCTTTCAAAGCTTTTATTAGGGGACATATTATTAGTTATACAGGATCAAAATCTAAGAAGACTCGAGAGGAGAGAGCTAAATTGGAACATAAAATAAAAAGTCTTCAGGAAAAAGTGTATGCAGGAAGTGACCCAAGGTTGGAGAATGAATTACTGATTTTGAGAGCTGAATACGACAAAAAATCAGCGAATAGAGCTGCCTCGAGTCTTCTAAGATTGAAACAATCTTTTTATGAACAAGGTGAAAAATCAGGAAAATTATTAGCATGGCAGATTAAACAATTGGAAATTAAAACACCAATTACCAGTATTATAAGTAATGGACAGGTAGTTATAGATCCTTTAGAAATTAATAGAGCCTTTAGAGATTACTATGAAAAATTATATGATACCAAAAATGAACCTGATTTAACAAAACTAAATGGGTTTTTGAACGAACTATCTATACCGTGTATACCAAATGAAAACAGGGAGATATTGGAGTCTAAAATTAGTCAAGAAGAAGTTGGGCTAGCCATTGATAATATGAAATCAGGAAAAAGTGCAGGACCAGATGGTCTTCCAGTTGACCTTTATAAAAAATTTAAGAATAAATTAATAAAACCTTTTTTGGAAATGGTTTTAGAAGCATTTCAAAATAATAATTTACCATCATACATAAATAATGCCTTAATTATACTGCTGCCAAAACCAGGTAAGCCCTCTAATAAATGTGAAAATATGAGACCAATAAGCCTATTAAACGCCGACCTTAAGATAATCTGTAAAATTTTAGCAAGACGAATACAAGAAATTTTACCAAATATTATTAATCGAGATCAGAATGGCTTTATAAAGGGTAGACAAGGCTTCCATAATGTAAGAAGACTATTTAATATTATTTATTTTAATAAAGAAGCACCGGATACAGCTCTCCTATCATTGGACGCCGAAAAGGCCTTTGATAGAGTTGAATGGCCCTTTCTTTTTGAAGTCCTACAAAGGTTTGGACTTGGAAATAATTTCATAAAATGGGTTCAAATAATATACAATAATGCTACAGCAGAAATCCTAACAAATAACAATATTTCAAAACCAATAAAAATCAATAGAGGATGTCGACAAGGCTGTCCACTTTCACCTTTACTGTTTACTATGGCAATTGAACCTTTAGCGATAGCGATACGTTTACATTCACAAATATATGGAATTAAAGTTGGACCAACAGAACATAAAATCTCCCTGTACGCCGATGATATAATTTTGTTTATGTCGAATCTAAAAAAATCAATTCCAACCTTGTTGAATTTAATAAAGAATTTTGGGGAAATATCAGGATATAAAATAAATAAAACTAAATCTTCAATATTAATGCTAAATGAGACCCAGAGAAATTACCCAGCCCCTGAGGCAAATCAATTCAATGTTGTAAATCAGTTTAAATATTTAGGAATCCAAATTATGCCTAAGCTAGAATCAGTCGCCAGCGTCAACTATGAAGCCTTAATGTCAGATATCAATGAGTTAACTCAGAGATGGATGTCACTACCAATGTCGATGATCGGGAGAATCAATATACTTAAAAGTAATATTTTACCTAAAATACTTTATTTATTTCAATACATTCCCTTATCACCACCTTTAGATCTATTCTCAAGAATAAAAAAAAAGTTAGTGGAATTTATATGGAACAACAGGAAGGCTAGATTACGTCTGTCTTTATTATATTTACCATTTGATCGTGGAGGTCTGAAATGTCCAAATTTTATGTTGTATTATTGGTCGGCACAACTGAGGTCTATGACATATTATTTTTCATCAAATGATCTCCCTCACTGGACTGAAATGGAATCATACAATTTACCTTTACCTCTTCCCATATTCATATACTCAGATTCGGCAAAAAAATTACAAAAACAAGTTAAAAATCCATTTGTAAAGCATATGATCAAAATATGGTGTGAAGCTAAAAACTATTTAAAAGAACCACAGTTATTGTCACAATTTAGTCCAATATGGGGTAATCAATATTTTAAACCAGGGAGAGCGGACGCTGTATTTAAAGTATGGAATTTAAAAGGGATACAAAAGATTCAGGATTTATATTTGCCATGTGCAGACAACATAATGTCTTTTGAAGAGCTGAGGATCAAATTTAATCTCAATAGAACACATTTTTTTAAATATCTTCAACTTAGAAACTTTATTCGATCAAATCAAAATAAAGCTCTCACTCGACCTATTTATTCATCCTTGGAAAAAATGATGATGAAAGATAGTAAAAGAAAGGGTATTATTTCAGAGTTTTATAACTCATTGACACTATCTTCAAGTGAAAATTCACTGAAAAGATTAAACTACTGGAAAGAAGATCTGCAAATTGAAATTTCGGAGGAACAATGGGAATTGGCTTGTACAGAAGCTCAAACCAAATCAATAAATGCACGCCTTAAATTGATACATTTCAAATGGTTAATGCGGATGTATGTTACACCGGAGGAGTTAAATAGATATAACAAAAATATACCAGATACATGCACAAAATGCATGGAAAGTAAAGGAACCCTATTTCATTGTTTATGGGAATGTAGATTAATAAGAATGTTTTGGGAAGAGGTGAGGGTAACAATTGAAAAAATAATCTCAAAACAAATCATACTGAATCCTAAACTGTTTTTGTTGGGTCTGTACCCAGAAAAGCATAATTTTAATAAAAGTGAAAGAACATTCATAGACCTCAGTTTGCTTAATGCCAAAAAATGTATTGCACTATTATGGAAAAAGACTCATAGACCAGATGTGACTCAGTGGTTAAGACAGATGTTAACAAACCTTCCATTAGAAAGAATAACATATATACTAAAATCAAAGGAAATTGTGTTTGAGAATATATGGAGACCTTTTATTGATTATGTAAAAAATTTAAACATAACTCTTGAAGAAGAAGGTGAATGATGTGTGTGGACCTTGTAAATTCCAAACTGGTGAACATAATATGTATACTTATGTATTGGATTGTCTAGACTAAACAGAGGAGCATTGTTGAAGACTTGATTTTGTTGGTGGTTGTTGGTGTTTTTAGTGCATTTTTTTTTTTTTTTGTAGTACTTTAGCGTTAGTGTTTGATTGTTTGTATCATGTTTGTTAAAAAAAAAAAAAGGTTCAATAAAGATATTGTGGAAAAAAAAAAAACACTCTTGCTTCACAGCCGAAAGTCCTAGGTTCCTATCTGCGTGGAGTTCGCATGCTCTCCCTCATGCTTACTCCAGGTTCTTCAGTTTCTCCCCACAGTACAGAGACATGAACGTTCATTTAATAAGAGATTTTAAAGTGTCCCTAGCTGTCTGTGTGGCCGTGTGTGTTAAAGGTAAAGAGACTGGCCTTGCACAGTGGCTGCCTCACACAACTGACTGGATGCCCTTAAATTTCTGTCTGGGATTAATAATGTACAAAAAAAATATAAATAAAGAATTAAAACATAGGTGAGATGTCACCTAATTTCTTTTCTTTACCCATTGCTGGTCATTATAAAGAATAGTTGTGGTAGCAATAACAGTTTTTAGCTCATCTGGGTCTAGAGCCAAAGACCAACTTATGTGTTCACCCTGATGACAACTGGGTTGTTTTTTGCATTGCAGGGAATGCAATGGTGCTTTCACACTGATACAAGGTGAAAATTCCTGTTGCTCTATTTGCACAAGTGCAGCCACCAGAATTGAGAGCAACACACAAACTTTTGCCCTGCAGAAGCGTGGAGTTACCTCTGTAACTTCTGTTAAGCCCTGTACTTTCTTTGGAAATCCACAAAATACCCCAAATGCTGTAATCCAAGTTCCAGACTGTCTGCGCACAGAGCTGTGAAAATTTCACTGCCTCCTGCAGGAACTGTGTCTTAATAACTGCTTTCAGTGCTAAGTGAAGCTGACCAAGGTACCTACAGGAACTCCATTTTATCTACAGTGAGCCTGTCCATATGTCTCCAGTGAGTGGCAGTCTCATTTTCTAACTTAAAAAAACAGTTCATTCTCACCTTTTTGCCAGTGATGGGAGAATCTCAGCACTGATTTGGCTGTCATGACCAAGTGCCAAGCAATTTTTTTTGCTCAAGGTGAGCAAAACTCAACTTGTGCAGGCACTTACTCATGTATTTGCATTGCTGGAGAAAATTCATGTGCATTTGCACCTTTCCATCGACTTTGTATGGAATCACACAATGCAAAAAATGTGTTTTGCATTTGGTGTGAATTCACCATTAAGGTATAGGTTAGTTTTGTAGACCGAGAAGAACCTTGGTGTGCTTTGCTATCATCTCTTGCTTCATGAACCATTTATTTAAAAACAATGGTCTGCACCTGAAATTGATTTAAGTTCAGATTTGTTTATTTGTTGTTGTTTTTTCACAATGTCACAGGGTTTGTCTAAAATAAGTTGTTGCCACATTTTCAAAAATGTGTACACAAGTAAAACAGAACTTGTTCCCCTGCTTTTCTTTAGATCAGGTCAGCTTGTGACATTTGAGTGTTAAAGGTGATTTTCATAATGCTAACCCAACATGGGTTAGCATTATGCTAACGGGGGAGGATTTTTTTTAGATCACACACTTTGTTTGTTTGTTGATGTTAACCTCTGCTCTGGCAGTCTCTTTTTTTTAACTTGTTACCGGTCCATGCGGCAAAAAGGGTTAGGGACCACTGCATTACATGATCCCTTTCTACACAGAAATATTGAAGTCATAACCACATTGAATGAGGACTTTAATAATTATACACTGTATTTCATATACTCAGTGTTTTGGTAATTTACTTATTATTAAAAGAAACATGTCACTGTTTCTGATGTGTTTCCTTGTATAGGCTACCATTTTTAATAAATTGATAAACTGATTCTGATTTATTTCATTACTGCTTCTCTGTGATAAAAGTGCTTATAGACTGTGCTAGCCTCATGGAGGTTGACATCATTGTTCTGGGCTTCACAATAACTGTTAAACTTCAGAACTTGCTCAACATTTGAAGAATTGTTTCTCTTTCATACTCCCACCTCTTGTTAACAGTTGTCTCTATAACCCAAGGGCATAAGAAGAAACTTTCATTAAGTTGCTATCTCCCTTCGCCTTGTCGCCATTTCGCCCGCCTCTGCTAATGTGTTTAAAAACATAATGAACTTTTGAATACCTCCAACTCTGAGAACCCTTCCACAGAAGACTCTCCTCCCCTCCTTACATTGGTTTATCAAAGGAGTGCAATTAATTTCTCGTACAGTCCAATCATGCACTGCAACAGCTACATAATAACTAGCGTGAGGAGGAGATTGTTGGAGATATTAGTGCTACCTGCTGAAAAAAAAAGAGGTGTGCTATCTGTTAATAACAGGCAGCATTGCTTTGTGCACATTGGCCTTTGCATTCCATGTGGGATGGCATTTTAAACTTTGCTATTGCTGCCTCATGCATTGTTGAAAGATGAGATGGGAGCTTTTATTGACTTCATTGAAAAGGCCTTTGGATTGGACTTGTACCCACTGTGTCATTTGTGTGCGGGCTCATATTCTTTAAAATGCACATCCAAAGTCAAGCATCTCAAAGAGGGAGACTGTCAATCTAGGAGAGGTTTTCTGCATGAGCTGGCACTGAATGAACCCCTGCAGGTGTTATAACTATGTAGAAAATTGGATCGGGTGTGCACAGTCCACAAAATAGCCTTTGGCACTCGCAGGTGTCCAGGAAATTCATTGACTGAAAGAGTGTCTCACACACCCAGTCTCAGTCTTCACCTCTTCGGCAGTGTATTAACAGCTTGTGCAGCTATATTATTGCATTCAGTGAATTGAAAGAGTGGCTTTTTTCCTCGGATGTCATGCTCAGATTATAAAGCTGAGAAGGTGTTTTGTACTGATGCGTTTCAGTTTCAAGTCATACAACTGACAAGTGATAATTTTGTTGGTTTCCTAATGACTGGCAAATATAACAGAAAATTTATAACATTCAGAGGTAGACCTGGTGAGAAAAGCATTTTTGTAAGGCAGGGTTTCCCAGAGAATGAGAATGAATTTTTTTTACAGTGGTGCAGTAGATGCATGTACAGTCATGTGAAAAAATTAGGACATCCTATGAAAGTCTGTTTGTTTCTTTTTAACATATTTGGACATACGGATATTTAATATCAATTTTAACAATACTGGGAGATTCAAGTAATATAACTAAACAATTAAAACTGAAGAAAAGACTTTTTAAAATTTTCTGTAAAATGTAATTCTAAAGGTGAAGGGCCAGGCTAAGAGTGATCCAATAGACTCCCACGATGAACAAAAAATCAAGGATTCAATGTACTCCGCCCGGTATGGGGTTACCGAAGCCCCGCCCTGGAGCCAGGCCTGGGGGAAGGGGTCGATGGCTAGCGCCTGGTGGCCAAGTTTCTGCCCCGTGGGACCCGGCCGGGCTCAGCCTGAAGGAGTTACATGGGTCCACCCTCCAGTGGGCTCACCACCTGCAGGAGGGACCATGGGGGTCCGGTGCTGTGCAGATCAGGTGGCAGACAAAGGCAGAGACCTTCGCGGTCTGATCCCCAGCTTTCAAAACTGGCTTTTGGGATGGGGGATGCCACCTCTGTGGTGGGGAAGGAGCCTGAGCTGGTGCACGAGGTTGAGAGATACCGGCTAGATATAGTTGGGCGCACCTCAACGCACAGCTCCGGTTCTGGAATCAGTTTCCTGGAGAGGGGCTTGAGCTTGGCCTCCTCTGAA
The DNA here is from genome assembly GCA_020510985.1 of Pholidichthys leucotaenia. Classification (NCBI taxonomy): domain Eukaryota; kingdom Metazoa; phylum Chordata; class Actinopteri; order Cichliformes; family Pholidichthyidae; genus Pholidichthys; species Pholidichthys leucotaenia. Next base: position 111,792,084 of record CM035847.1, on the reverse strand, counting down.
GTTTCCCTGGGTGAGAGGCAACGGGCAGGGGTGGATATTCTTATACGGTATCCCCCCACCTTGCTGCCTCGACATTGGCATTCTCCCCGGTGGATGAAAGGGTAGTTTCCCTGCGCCTTCAGGTTGGGAAATGGGTCCTGACCATCATTTGTGCCTATGCACCAAATGATGGTTCAGAGTACCCACCCTTTTTGGAGTCTCTGACTGGGGTGCTGGAGAGTGCTTCACTTGGAGATTCCATTGTCCTACTGGGGGACTTCAATGCACATGTGGGCAGTGACAGTGAAACCTGAAGGGGCTTGATTGGGAGGAACAGCTTGTCCGATCTGAACCCGAGTGGTGTTCACTTATTGGAGTTCTGTGCCAACCACAGTTTGTCTATAACGGACACCATGTTCAAGCATAAGGGTGTCCATATGTGCACCTGGCACCAGGACACCCTAGATCGCAGGTCGATGATCAATTTTGTTATCATGTCATCAGACCTGCAACCACATGTCTTGGACACTCGGGTAAAGAGAGGTGCAGAGCTGTCAACTGATCACCACCTGGTGGTGAGTTGGATCCGATGGCAGGGGAAGATGCCACTCAGACCTGGTAGACCTAAACGTGTAGTGAGGGTGTGCGGGGAAAGTCTGGCTGAGGTCCCTGTCCGGGAGGTCTTCAACTCCCACCTCCGGAAGAACTTCAACCACATTCGGGGGGAGTCTGGAGACATGCAGTCTGAATGGGCCATGTTCTCCACCTCCATTGTTGAAGCAGCTGCCCAGAGTTGTGGCTGCAAGGTTGTTTTTGCATCTCGTGGTGCAACCCCCGAACCAAGTGGTGGACGCCAGTGGTGAAGGGAGCTATCAAGCTGAAGAAGGAGTCCTATCGAGCTTGGCTGGCTTGTGGGACTCCTGAAGCAGCTGAAATGTATCGGCAGGTCAAGCAGATTGCAGACCGGGTGGTTGCGGAAGCAAAAACTCAGGTGTGGGAGGAGTTTGGTGAGGCCATGGAACAAGACTTTCGGTCGGCCTCGAAGAGATTCTGGCAAACTGGCAACTCAGGAGGGGGGAAGCAGCGCCCTATCCACACTGTGTATGGCGGTGGAAGGAATACTTCAAGGATCTCTTCAATCCCACTGACATGCCTTCCATAGAGGAAGCAGGGCTTGAGGACGAGGGGGATAACTCGCCCATCACAGGGGCTGAGGTTGCCGAAGTGGTTAAAAAACTCTTTGGTGGCCGGGCCCTGGGAGTGGACAAGATTCATCCTGAGTACCTCAAGGCCGTAGATGTTGTAGGGCTGTCATGGTTGACACGCCTCTGCAATGTTGCGTGGAAGTTGGGGACAGTGCCTTTGGCATGGCAAACTGGGGTGGTGGTTCCTCTTTTTAAAAAGGGGGACCCAAGGGTGTGTTCCAACTTTAGAGGGATCATGCTTCTCAGCCTCCCTGGGAAGGTCTATGCCAGGGTACTAGAGAGGAGAGTCCAACCGCTGGTCGAACCTCAGATTCAGGAAGAGCAGTGTGATTTTCGTCCTGGCCATGGCACATCGGACCAGCTCTTTACCCTCTTGAGAATCCTCGAGGGTTTGTGGGAGTTTGCCCAACCAGTTTACATGTGTTTTGTGGACTTGGAGAAGGCATTTGACTACGTCCCTTGTGGTTTTTTGTGGGGGGGTGCTTTGGGAGTATGGGGTATTGGGCTTGTTGTTGCGAGCTATTTGGTCTCTGTACGACCGTTGTGAGTTTGGTTCGTATTGCCAATACTCGATCAGACTCATTCCCAGTGAGAGTTGGAGTCCACCAGGGCTGCCCTTTGTCACTGATTCTGTTCATAATTTTTATGGAAAGGATTTCTAGGCACAGCCAGGGAACAGAGGGTGTCATGCTTGGTGACCAAAGGATCTCATCTCTGTTGTTTGCAGATGATGTTGTCCTGCTGGCTTCATCCAGCAATGACCTACAGGTCTTATTGGGACGGTTTGCTATTGAGTGTGAAGCGGCTGGGATGAGAATCAGCACCTCCAAGTCCAAGTCTATGGTCCTGAGCTGGAAAAAGGTGGATTGTCCTCTCCAGGTTGGAGACAAGCTCCTGCTTCAAGTGGAGGAGTTTAAGTATCTCGGGGTCTCATTCACGAGTCAGGGGAGAATGGAGTGCGATATTGACAGATGGATCAGAGCAGCCTCTGCAGTGATGCAGACGTTGTACTGGTCTGTTGTGGTGAAGAGGGAGCTGAGCTCTAAAGCAAGGCTGTCGATTTACCAATCAATTTATGTCCCTACCCTCACCTATGGTTATGAGCTTTGGATAATGACTGAAAGAATGAGATTACGGATACAAACTGTTGAAATGAGCTTTCTCCGGACTGGACTCACCCTTAGAGATAAGGTGAGAAGCTCAGTCATCCAGGAGAGAATCAGAGTAGAACTGCTGCTCCTCCACATCGAAAGGAGCCAGTTGAGGTGGTTTGGGCATCTGATCAGGGTGCCTCCTGGACGCCTCCCACTTGAGGTGTTTTGAGCATGTCCAACAGGCAGGAGACCCTAGGGCAGACCCAGGACATGGTGGAGAGACTACGTTTCCCAGCTGGCCTGGGAACGTCTTGGTATCCTCTCTCAAGAGCTGGAGCAGGTGGCCGGGGAGAGGAAAGTTTGGGCTTCTCTGCTTGAGCTGCTGTCTCCATGACCCGGACCTCCGGAAAAGCGGTAGAAAATGGATGGATGGATGTAATTCTAAAAACATGCAATTTCTGGTGAAGAATAAATCAGGACACCCCCATATTTATTCTCACTTAAGGTAAGTCTTTATTAGTCCCACAATGGGGAAATTCCAGGATTACAGCAGCAAAGGGATAGCAGCATTCAGAACAATAGTGAATAAAATGATAAGAACTGGTTAGCCAAAGCAGTAAATGAATATACATATATACACAGTGCAAGAGCATTGTAGCTAGATGGAATAAACAGCATTACAGTTTGTTAAATCGCCCTGCAGAATATGAATATGTACCCAGACAGTATATTTCACATTTGAATCAACAGTGTTGTTGCCACCCTCAGTAATGATTGTTATTGTCCTAGTTGTGTATTGGAGGGTATGATTTCTATTGTGCAAAGTTGTTGCATTTAGTACATTTAATACAACCTCTGTGAGCAGCCCTGGTTAGGTTATAAAGTCTGACAGCCGTAGGTAGGAAGGACCTGCGGAACCTCTCCATCGTGCACCTTGGATGGCACAGCATACCGCTAAATGGGCTCCTCAGTGCATTCAGTGTGTCCTGCATGGGGTGGGACTAAAACTCCAGCAGAGATGACAACTTAGCCACCATCCTCCTCTCTCCTATCTCCTCCACTGGGCCAAGGCATCACCCCAGAACAGAGCTAGCTTTTTTGATCAGCCTGTTCATTCTCTTCCTGTTGGCTACCATGATGCCACTGCCCCAGCAGACCACTCCAGATTTGATGACTGATGCCACCACAGAATCATAGAAAGTCTTCAGGAGTGCCCCTTGCTCTCCAAAAGACCTGAGTTTCCTCAGGAGGAACAGCCTGTGCTGCCCCTTCTTGAAGAGCACGTTGGTGTTGTGTGACCAGTCCAGTTTATTGTTCAGGTGAACACCCAGGTACAGTACTTGTTCCCTGTTCTCTGGATGTTTACCGACGCTGTGTGGGTTGTCCTCACCTGTGGCAGTCCACCACCAGTTCCTTAGATTTCCTCGCATTGATCTGGAGGCAGTTCCATAGGCACCAGTCCATGAACTATAACTGGAACAATCCGCTCAACACCACTCCCCTGGCTCTCTGTACTGTCACACATAGCCCCTCCACACATCCGGCGAGCAGCATTAACTCAAAGGATGCTCCAGAAAGTTAAAGATTTTCCTCACTTGCCAATCCATGCAGATATCTACACCCCACCCACTGCCCGACTTTCATCCAGACGGCCGATTTGGAAAAACCCTCTCCCAGCTGACTTTACCATCCAGACAGCTTGGCAAGAGGAATGGGAGACCAAGGAGGTCCCAAACAAACAGCTGGTGATAAACCCCAACCAACAGGTCCCGGGCACCAACCTCCCAAGGAGACAGTGGTCTACACTCAATCGCTTCAGGACTGGACATGGCCCCTGCTTGGCCAGCCTTCACAGATGGGGCAGTAGCCCTAGCCCACTGTGCGCATGTGGAGAGGAGCAAACAATGGAACACATCATAGAGGTTTGCCCGCTCCAAAGACTGGAAGGAGAATTACACACCCTCCATACAGCAAACCAGGAGGCAACTGCTTGGCTTAAGGACTTTGCATTCGCTAAATAAATAAAGTCCATGAAGTCCTGGATAAGTCCTTTGTACTCCACATCATCTCCATCAGAGATGAGGCCGACAATCGCCGAGTCGTCAGCGAACTTCTGTAGATGGCAGTGTGGTGTGTTGTGTGAAAAGTCAGCAGTGTAGAGGGTGAACAGGAAGGGACTTAGAACTGTTCCCTGGGGGAAGGGGGGAGTGTACTGCAGATGATGGCGTCAGACACACAGTCCTGGGTTCTCACAAACTGTGGTCGGTTTGTGAGGTAGTCCAGGATCCACAATGACAGGTGCTGGTCCACCCCTGCGCACAGCAGCTTGTCCCTCAGGATCAGCGGTCGGAGGGTGTTGAAAGCACTGGAGAAATCAAAGAACATGATCCTCACAGTGCTCCCAGGCTTCTCCAGGTGGGACAGGGAATGATGTAAGAAGAAGATCACTGCATCCTCCATCCCAATGCCATGCTGGTAGGCAAACTGAAGTGGATCCATTGCTGGTCCCACCAGGGGGCGGAGGTGGGTGAGGTGTAGCCTCTCCAGGGTCTTCATTAGGTGTGATGTGAGGGTCACTGGTCTGTAGCTATTCAGGTCCTGTTCAGGTACTAAAATGGCTAAAATCACATGCAGGTGTATCACATCAGGTGCACATGATTAGAACATCATTACTCAGCATTTTGAAGGAGGCTTGTCCTATACAAACCTCCTGACTGCTGAAGTGAGACACCATGTGAGACCATGGTGAGATCAAAAGAGCTGTCTGAGGCCTTCAGAAAGATTGTAGCAGCTTATGAGTCTGGTAAGGGATTTAAAGAGATCTCAAAAGAATTTGAAATCAGCCATTCCACTGTCTGGAAAATAGTCTACAAGTGGAAGACAAAGCAGACAGACAAAACACCTGCCAACATGCCCAGGTCTAGTCGTCCAAGCAAGTTCATCCCAAGAGCAGACCGCAAGATGCTAAAAGACATCTCCAAAAACCCTAAAATGTCATTACGGGACCTACAGTAGGGTCTTGCTACTGTTGATGTGAAAGTGCATGCGCCTACAATTAGAAAGAGACTGCACAAGTTTATCTTGCATGGGAGGCGTGCAAGGAAGAAACCTTTGCTCTCTAAGAGAAACATGAAGGCCAGACTGAGGTTTGCCAGAGAGAATGTAGACAAAGACAAGGACTTCTGGAATAATGTTCTTTGGACAAATTTGTCTAAAATTGAATTATTTGGACATCAGAACAGAGGACGTGTTTGGCGTACACCAAATACAGAATTCCAGGAAAAGAACCTGATACCAGCTGTGAAGCATGGAGGTGGAAGTGTCATGGTTTGGGGATGCTTTGCTGCAGCAGAACCTGACCAGCTCACCATCACAGAATCCACCATGAATTCTGCCATGTATCAGAGGGTGCTTGAGGACCATGTGAGACCATCTGTAAAAAAAAAAAAAAATTAAAGCTAAAGCGGAACTGGACCCTGCAACATGACAGTGACCCAAAACATACCAGTAAATCCACCAAGGACTGGCTAAAAACCACGAAATGGAGAGTCCTGGAATGGCCGAGTGAAAGCCCAGATCTTAATTCCATTGAGATGCTCTGGGGTGACTTGAAACGGGCTGTACATGCAAAAAAAAACAAAAAACAAAAAACCTCAACCATCTCACCAATGTCAGAGACTGATGGCTACAAGAAGCCTCTCACTGAAGTTATTTCAGCCAAACACTAGCTATTAGGCGGTAGGGTGTCCTATCTTTTTCCTCAGTTAGAATACACATTTTTGTTGATGTCTTTTGTTTCACGAGTAAAACAGTTAATTATTGTTATTTACCTGCAATTAAATCACATTCTTTTCCAGAGATAAATAAAAACAAGATTAGACATCAACATTTGAACATTTCTTAATAAAGAACTGAATATTTAATGGGGTGTCTTAATTTTTGCACATGACTATATATGTGCAAATTAAAATAGTAGCTGCATAATACTTTGTGAGAGTAAATAATGGCACGATAACCAGCTGATATTAATGAGTCTTTATTAGCTGAACTGTAAGCTGAACTGTCCTTTACATTGTTAGTTTACTTGTGCATCGCAGCCTTGGGAACTAGTTTTCAATTCATTTCAATAAAACTTTTCATATAGTGCTTAATCACAACAAAAAGTCCTCTCAAGGCGCTAGATACATACAGTAAGGCATGAATAAGATAATGAATGGCTCAGAAAAACCCTAACATTCAAGCAGTCCCCTATGAGCAAGCACTAGGAGATGTGGGAAAGAAAACTTAATAAAAATAAGAGCAAGAATAGATAAATAAATGCAACATGTGGCGATCATTGAGTTCCAAGCAGGTGTAGACTTCAAGGTCTTTTTATTGCTTCACAAGAACATTTAAAACCTACAGTCTGCTGCATATTGGTTTTGAAAGCAGCACTACATATGTAACTTTATTGTTCCTTGTAGGAACACTGAAAGGGTCACAACCAGGTGACCATGGCCCCAGTCCCAACAACCAACCACACCAACCATACTGCTGGGACTGAGGCCACATCTCCTGTCTCCCCCAGTCATCACACCAAAAAAAGAGCTGATACAGGTAATGTGGACCCACTATGGCGGAGGTGCCATTCACATGGTCAAATGCAGTGTACCATCAAAATAATTTTGCAAACATTATTTTGAGGTGAAAATCTTACATAGTGTTGTTTTAAACAGTACAGGAGAGGCATGCTGTACTTCAGTTCTTGTTCAGAAGAACAAGACCCTGGCAAGCTTCAAACCTGTGATTTCCTGCACACCAAGCACTCACCTTAACCATGACACCACGCAATTGCTTCAGCCTACTCTCGAACAATAAATGTTCAATTGAAATGGTTCCCAGCAGCAGTAGTACAGCATTTAAAGCTTGATGTGTACTGCACATTGTTTTCAAACACAGAAGAGATGTTCCTGGAAGGATTTGAACCCAGGGTAACTGCATGACAGATGAGTGTCAACCCCAACACCACATAGTGACTTTGGGTCACACACTGACTTCCTCACACACTAACAAAATGTTCCACTGACAAGACAAACTGGCTGAGAGACATTTCATAAAAAATGATTTTTGGAACATTAACAGAATCGCATGAAATTTGTTGTTTTGCTCAAGAGTCCTGTTGTGATTGTGAGTTTGAAGTTTCATAGATAGATAGACAGATAGATACTTTATTTCGAACAAAAAAGTATAACAAAAACAAAACAAATGACAAATGCAATAAAGTAACAGTATACAGTGTTCGAAAGGGAGAAGGAAGAAGTGAACACTTATTAATTCCATGTCCTCTTTTCCATAAATACACCCATGTGAATTATATACAAATTACCACATTTAAGACCCCCAAGTAAACAATTTACTGTATTTTTTACATATCAACATTAACACCCATCCATCCTAACATACACTGATGTCCATACATCAAAACCAGCCTCAAACAACACAGATATACACAGTGCTGTCCCACCCACCATTCCATAGTGTCCCATAATGTCCCAGAGTGAGCATACTGAATCGTACATATAAATACTACCCTTCTAACATATATCCTTTCAGCAAATAATGTTTATACCTCTTTTTGAATTGAATTCTGTTTGTACATAGTTTCAGTTCCAGCTCCAGACTGTTCCACAAATCCACCCCACAGACAGATATGCACATACTTTTCTTGGTTGTTCATATCTTGGGTTTTGTAAAGTTTAAGTCTCCTCTCAAATTATGCTCATTGTCTCTTTTTTTAAAAATATTTTTTGTATATTAGTTGGGAGTTGATTATTAATTGCCCTGTACATTACTTGTGCTGTCTTAAATTTAACTAAATTGATGAACTTTATGACATGTGACTTTAAAAACAACGAATTGGTATGGTCTCTATATCCTACATTATTTATTATCCTTATAGCTCTTTTTTGTAATGTGCATATTTACTGTAGGTTGGTCTTGTAGGTGTTTCCCCAGACTTCTACACAGTAGTTAAGATAAGGTAGAAACAGTGAATTGTACAGTAAGACCAATGATTTATAGTCCAAGATGTGTCTTGTCTTCCCCAGTATGCCTATACATTTTGCTAACTTGGCCCGGATGTGACTGATGTGAGGTTTCCAGCAGATTTTATTGTCTATCGTCACCCCCAGAAACTTATTTTCCTGTACTGTTTCTATTCTGGTATCATCTATCATTACCATTATTTCATGATTTATTTTATAATTTCCAAACAACATAATCTTTGTTTTTTTTAGATTTAGAGATAATTTATTTTTGTTGAACCACTGCGTTAACTTTTTCATTTCAGTTGTGACCACCTCTAAAACCTGCTGCAAATTCTCACCATTGCAAAGCATATTTGTGTCATCTGCAAACAAAATAAATTTCAGAATTTTTGATACTTGGCATATGTCATTTATATACAAAATAAAGAGTTTGGGTCCCAAAACTGACCCCTGGGGCACACCACAAGTGATGTCCATGAAGGGTGATTTGTGCTCACCAATTTGTACAAATTGTTGTCTGTTACTTAAATAACTTTCCATCCAACTCAGTCCTACCTCTCTTATCCCATACCTTTCCAGTTTCCTTAGTAGTGTTCTGTGGTCAATGGTGTCAAAAGCTTTCTTTAAATCTATAAATACTCCTACAGCAACCTTTTTTTTAATCTATACAACTAGTAATTTCTTCTATAAGTTCGATCAGTGCCAAAGATGTAGATTTATCTGCTTTAAAACCGTACTGGCTATCTGTAAGGAGGTTGTGTTTTTCAATGAAATCATCCAGTCTCTTAGTGAAGATTTTTTCAAGTATTTTGGAGAATTGTGAGAGTAAAGAGACTGGCCTGTAATTTGTGAAACAATGACTGTCTCCTGTTTTGTATAGAGGTATTACTTTTGCTATTTTCATTTTGTTTGGAAATTTACCAGTTTGAAATGACAGGTTACAGATGTGGGTGGGTGGCTTAACAATTCCTTCAATTACTTTTTTCACTATTGCCATGTCAGTTTCATTCCAGTCCGTTGATTTTTTGTTCTTAAATTTACTCACAGTCTCGATAATTTCCTTTTTAGTAACTGCACCCAAAAAGATTCATCAAATCTGAATCACTATATCAGGAGTTAAACCCAAAAATACACACCAAAGAGAAACTGTACAACTTGATTGGCCTAGAAAATCAAAACAAATTGACATTTATGAATAATTTTAACAACTTTTTTTATTATCAATATCTGTAGATGATCTCTGCTTAATTTCAAGCAGTTTGGATGAATGGCCTACGAGGAGTTCATTTTGAGTTCAGTTGCACATTTTTGAAAATATGGTGCAAAAAACTTAATTTTTAGAGCATAAGACCAGTGGAAAAAAATTGTGGGATATTTCAGGGAAGAGATTGATGAAAGAACTTTTAATCTATACACCCAGACTTTCTTGAAATATTTGCAAGAGCGTAAAACTCTTTACTGTAGCACCACCTATGGATGCATAACCTTGATTTTTTTTTGCCTCTGAGTAGTGGGGAGAGTTTCTGATCAGACTGCAAAATTTCAAGTTTCTACGTACTATACCGTTTTGGCGCCCCATGCACCTTTAGCAGGGAAAAATAATAATCAATCAATCAATCAATCAATCTTTATTTCGGATAGATTAAAAGTATAGATTAAAAGAAACAGAATAATATAACAAAGGGGGAAAGAAAATCCAACAAGGTCAAATTAGACAATAACTCCTCTGATTATATAGTTCAACATAAGTTATCCGAAATGGCTGATGGCTGAAGTCGCAGCTTATATTGCCCACCCATATTCCATCCAAGAATTCAAAAGAAAAACAAACAAGAGCGATTACAATTCAGAACAACGCTAAGACAAAATGTGACAAAAAAAACTAAGCAACAACACAACGCAGACTGGATATAACGATCCTTATTGTCACAACCCTCTTTGGGATTTTCTTTGCTATGCTCCTGAGGCATGCCTTCAGCACAGCAACAGAGGGAATCTACCTGCACACAAGATCTGACGGGAGGCTTTTCAACCTCGCCCGCCTGAAAGCCAGAACCAAAGTATGTGAGGCTTTAATCAGAGACATGCTGTTCGCAGACGACGCTGCAGTCGCAACCCACACACAGCAGGAGCTTCAGACCCTGATGGACCGCTTCTCCCAGGCATGCAAGGATTTCGGGCTTACCATCAGCCTGAAGAAGACTAACGTCTTGGCGCAAGGCACGGAAGCACCACCAACCATCACCATCGACGACTACGAGCTGGAGGTCGTGAATCAGTTCACGTACCTGGGGTCCACGATCAGCAACAACCTCTCCCTTGAGACAGAGATCGACAAGAGGATTGGAAAATCAGCCTTCACACTCGCTCGCCTCACCACACGAGTGTGGGAGAATCCCAAACTCTCTGTCAAGACGAAGATGGCAGTGTACAACGCCTGCGTCATCAGCACACTGCTCTATGGGAGTGAGACTTGGACAACATACGCCCGGCAGGAAAAGAGACTGAACTCCTTCCACTTGCGCTGCATTTGCCACATCCTGGACACATCCTGGCAGGACAAAGTGCCCAACACAGAAGTACTGTCCCGCGCCGGCCTTCCCTCCATGTTCACTCTACTCAGGCAGCACAGGCTCCGCTGGCTAGGCCACATTCACCGTATGGAGGAAGGCAGAATCCCCAAAGACGTCCTCTACGGAGAACTGGCGACTGGCAGGAGAGACGTTGGCCACCCACAGCTGCGTTTCAGAGACGTCTGCAAGAGAGACATGAAGGCCCTGGAGATCAACACAGAGCGCTGGGAGAACCTTGCAACGGACCGCTCCAAATGGAGAGGCACCCTGACCAGACAGCTCAAGGCGGGTGAAGAGAGACTGACTGCTGCAGCAGATGAAAAAAGGGCCCGCAGAAAGAACCGCCACAGACCCAGCAGCACAGAGACCACCCACAAGTGTGACTTGTGTGACAGGGACTGCCATTCACGCATCGGCCTGTTCAGCCACAGGCGGTGCTGTTCCAGCAGAGTAGATGTTTAGGATTCTCTTCCATGGTCATCATAGACCGATGGAGGCCGACGACGATGTGATTTTATATGTCATCTTGTATATATGTTTGGAGTATTTCTTCCTTTAGTTTTTGTTTAAATTGTCCAAGCGTTGTACATGTTCCATAATCTTACTCCTTGCACTGAAACAAAGTGTTGCTTGGTGGTAGTTCTCACTGAAGGTTTTTGACATACACATGTTCCTCTGAAATGATATTGTTTCTCCCTTATTTGGAACAGCTTTTGGATATTTTCGGGCAGTGATAGATTCTTCACTTTAAACATTATTACTGCAGTTTTAAAGTCAACCAGATCTTTCAACTTGAGAGCTTTTAATTTAAAAAAAAGTGGGTTTGTTGGTTCCCTGTAAGCAGCTTTGTTTATTATTCTAATAGCTCTCTTCTGAAGCATAAAGACTGGATATATGTTTGTTTTATATGTATTTCCCCATACTTCAGTACAATATGTCATGTATGGGAGTATTAATGAATGATACAAGGTATATAGTGTGGGTTGATTCAGCAAATATTTTACTCTGTGTAGTATTGCAATTGATTTGGTTATTTTACCTTTAATATAATTAATATGTGACTTCCAACACAGTTTATTATCAATTATTACTCCAAGAAATTTAGTTTCGGATACCCTTTCAATCTCTACACCATTCAACAACCATAATGCTCTGCACTGTGTGTCTATATGTATATATATATATATATATATATATATATATATATTTATAGAAATATGTACATATGTTTACTAGCTGTTCTTGTTTTTTTCTTGCCTTCTGATTGTTGCTCTGAGTGTTGCTATCCCTGTGCTGTTGCAATCCTGGAATCTCCCCACTGTGGGACTAATAAAGGCTTATCTTATCTTATCTTATTTACACTGAGTTTAGATACTAAGTTGTTGTGATGGTTGTTAAAAACTATAAATTTTGTCTTACTTAAATTGAGCGTTAGTTTGTTTGAATCAAACCACAGTTTAAGCTTTCCTAATTCCTTTCTGAGTGTATCCAAAAGTTGTTCCAAATTGCTTCCACTGCATAATAAATTAGTGTCATCGGCAAACAATATTAAATCAATTTTTTCTGAAACTTTACATATATCATTTACATACATATTGAATAACAATGGCCCCAAAACTGAACCCTGTGGGACTCCACAAGTAACCTTCAGTAACTGTGAGTTTTTGTTACCAACACATACATACTGATATCTATTCTTTAAGTAACTACATAACCAGGACAGTGCTACTCCCCTAATACCACAATTTTGTAGTTTCTTTAATAATAAATTATGATCCACTGTATCAAATGCTTTTTTAAGATCCAGGAATACCCCAACTGAATACTCTTTATTTTCAACGGCAGTTGATATTTTTTCTATAAATTCCATTAGAGCAAATGCAGTTGTCCTCTTGTGTCTGAACCCATATTGCTGCTCACACAATAAATTATTCTTCAGTTTGAAGTTGTCAATTCTCTCATAGAATATTTTTTCAAGTATCTTGGAAAATTGCGGCAATAGTGAAATTGGTCTATAGTTTGAAAGTTCCCCTCTGTCACCCGTTGTGTATATCGGAATTACTTTAGCTATTTTCATTGCATTGGGAAATATACCTGTTTGGAGAGACAGGTTACAGATATACGTCAGTGGTTTCACTAAGCATTCAATAATAGTTTTGAGTAAGAGCATGTCAATACCATCACAGTCCGTAGATGATTTACTTTTAAACGATTTAACAATTTCAATGACCTCTCTCTCATCTGTGTTCTTTATGAAAATGGAGTCTTTTATAGCAGTGTTTTTGCTTATTGTATCTCCTGTGGGTGCCGTAATGGGTAATTCTCGAGCCAAATTAGGACCAATGTTAACAAAAAAGTTATTAAATTCATCTGCAGGTGAAGCTGCATTCACACTCTGAGTCGTTTTATTATTTTTTGAAAAATTGGTTTGGTAGCTTGTATTTCTGTTTTTATTTCCAAGAATATTGTTAAGTATTGTCCATGTTTTTTTAATATTGTCTCTGTTTTTCTCCAGTTCTTTACTGTAATAGTCTCTATTACTACATCTTATTATACTGTATATGTTAACTTATTTTTGTATGTTTTATACCACTGCTCTGCTTTTTTTGTCCTTTTCTTTAGAAAAGCTTTATATAATAAATTTTTCTTTTTACACGCCTTTTGTAATCCTTTGGTTAACCATGGCTTATCGGCAAATTTATGTTTAAGCTTTTTCTTTACTAATGGACAATTTTTTTCATAAAGAGTGATTACAATGTTTACAAATGTGTCTGTAACGTTGTGGGTGGAAGTCTCTTATTCAAGGAGGCTTTGAGGCAATTTAGCAATCAACAGTTTTCCATTTTTATTCCAAAACTTACAGGTAATAACTCCAAAACATCCGACACGATTTACCACGACTTAAATTTGTCCATCAACCATCATCATCATCAATGATTCTCTCGACCACAACTACTAACCAAAAACAGCTGTTATATACTATTTAAGATAATTAACGTCAATTACAACATACCATATGTCCCAGGTAAAACAATAACATTTTTCCATTTTCCACATATACCCACTAACATCTAAAAGACCATAAATAATTCCCCAGCTATATACAGAATAAATATAACTAACACAAATAAATAACACCATAAATAATTCAATAAATAATTTAAACCCCTATTTACAATTTTTAAATCACCCCTCTAACTCACCATCACATGCTTCCTTCCTGCTGGTGTCCCTCAAAAGGCCTTCAGCCCCTAACAGAGTCTTTTGCCTGGACACCCTCAGGAAGCATGTTGGCAAAGGTATGTGGATTAAATAATTACCAATTGTTTACCCAAATAATTAACCATAGCAATTATCTCACAAAGGCATTCCAATTTAGACAAAGACAGATCCTAGAAATAATGTGTGTACTTTTAACAAACAATCATAATAACATTTACAATATTACAAATATAACATAATCACACATACAATAAATCATAACATCGGCGACACTCCGTCGTCACATTTCCTCCCCCCTTTTCCCAAGAGTACAGTACTCTAAGAGTCATGTACTCTGGAGAGACTATCTGCCACAAGGTTGGTTTTTCCTGCCACATACCGAACAGTAAAATTATACGGTTGAAGGGACACATATCACCCTGTGAGACGACTGTTCATGTCCTTCATCCTGTCCAGCCACTGTAGGGCCCGATGATTCAATTCAATTCAATTCAACTTTATTTATATAGCGCCATTTCACAACAACAGTCATCTCATAGCACTATCAACTGTAGGGGGGACCCCCACAGTTGCAGAAAGACCCTAGCAATCAGGCGATCCCCTGTGAGCAAGCACTTGGCGACGGTGGAGAGGAAAAACTCCCTTTTAACAGGAAGAAACCTCCAGCAGAACCAGGCTCAGGGAGGGGCAGTCATCTGCTGCGACTGGCTGGGGGGTGAGGGGATAGAGAAGAAGAAAAGAACAGACATGTAGAGAGCAAACAGCACGATGGGGACTCAATCTATGGGAGAGAACAAACAAATGTTAATGACCAGCCAAAAAAAAAAAAAAAAAAATATTTCATAGAGAGTGAGGAAAGGAGTGAGGCCCAGTGCATTACTGGAGGTCCCCCGGCTGACTAAACCTATTAGCAGCATAACTAAGGGAGGGTTCAGAAACACATGATCCCTCCCTAATTGTAGGCTATATCAAAAAGGTAGGTTTTAGCCCTATTCTTAAAAACAGAGATCGAGTCTGACTCCCGAATCCAGATTGGCAGCTGATTCCACAGGAGAGGAGCTTGATAACTGAAGGCTCTGCCTCCCATTGTACTTTTGGAGATTCTAGGTATTACAAGTAATCCTGCATTTTGGGAGCGTAGTGCTCTGTTAGGATGATATGGTAGTATCAGATCTTTTAAATAAAAAGGAGCCTGATTGTTTAGAGCTTTGTAAGTAAGAAGAAGGATTTTAAACTTAATTCTAAACTCTATGGGAAGCCTATGAAGGGAGGCCAGAACCGGAGAGATATGATCTCTCTTTCTAGTACCTGTTAAAACTCTTGCTGCAGCATTTTGGATCAGCTGAAGACTTTTTAAAGATGTTTTAGGACAGCCTGATAATAAAGAATTACAATAATCTAATCTCGAGCTAACAAAAGCGTGGATCAGCTTCTCAGCATCACTCTGAGACAAGATGCTCCTAATCTTGGCAATATTACGCAAATGATAGAAGGCAGTCTTAGAAAATCCTGATCAAAAATAACTCCAAGGTTCCTCACAGAGCTATTAAGAGAAAGAGTAACTGCATCCAAACTGAAAGTTTGATTTGGAAAGGAATTTCTAAGGTTTTTTGGACCAACAAGAATGACTTCAGTCTTATCTGAATTTAATAGCAGGAAATTACAAGTCATCCAAGCTTTGATTTCCTTAAGACAGGCTTCTAACTTGGCTAATTGATTAGTATCATCTGGCTTCATTGACAGGTATAATTGTGTGTCATCTGCATAACAATGAAAATGTATACAGTGCTTTCTAATAATGTTGCCTAACGGAAGCATATATAAACTAAAAAGAGTAGGGCCTAGCACAGATCCCTGTGGAACTCCATGACTAAGCTTTGAGCTGAAAGAAAACTCATCATTTACATGAACAAACTGGAACCTATCAGATAAATAAGATCTAAACCACTGCAACGAAGTTCCATTAAGTCCAACATAGTGTTCTAATCTATCAAGTAGAATATTATGATCAATAGTATCAAAAGCTGCACTAAGATCTAAAAGGACAAGTACAGAAACTAGTCCATTATCAGATGCAATGAGGAGGTCGTTAGTGACCTTCGCTAAGGCTGTTTCAGTACTATGATGGATTCTAAACCCAGATTGAAACTCTTCAAGTAAACCATTTCCCTGCAGGTGGTCAAATAATTGCGTAGCAACAACTCTTTCTAAGATTTTTGAAATGAAAGGGAGATTAGAGATTGGTCTATAGTTAGCTAAAGCTCCTGGATCTAGCGTTGGCTTTTTGAGTAAGGGTTTAATTACAGCCGTTTTAAAAGCCTGCGGTACATGGCCTCAAGTTAATTAAGAATTGATTATATGAAGAATAAAGCTACCAATAAGTGGGAAGACTTCTTTAAATAACCTGGTAGGAATAGGGTCTAAAAGACAAGTTGAAGGTTTGGATGAGGAAACTATTTTGTCTAACTCACAAAGGTCGATTGGAGTAAACTCATCAAGATAGACATCAATAGAAGGAGTTGTAGTAGTTACAGTATTTAAGTTAACTGTGGGAAGAATCTGATTGATTTTATCTCTGATGGATGAAATTTTATTATTGAAAAAGTTCATAAAGTCCTGACTAGTAAGCTGTAAGGGGATGCTAGGATTGACAGAGTCCTGACTCTTTGTCAACCTGGCTACAGTTCTGAAAAGAAACCTGGGATTATTCTTGTTCTCTTCTATTAATGCAGAGTAATAACTCGTTCTAGCTTTTCTAAGAGATTTTTTATAAATTAAAAGATGATTTCTCCAAGCTAAATAGATTTCATCTAAATTAGTAGAGCGCCATTTTCTTTCTAATTGACGAGTCTTCTGTTTTAAGCTACGAGTTTCTGTGTTGAACCAAGGAGTTAAAAATCTCTGATTAGACTTTTTCTTTTTTAAGGGGGCCACCAAGTCTAGAGCCTGATGCAGAGAAGCTGAAACACTATCCACCATGTTATCAATTACAGAAGGAGCAAGCTGTCTATAGCTTATTTCCGTTGTGTTGACACATGGCATAGAGGAAACAATCTGCATAAATTTGGAAACAGCATCATCTGAGAGGCATCTACTGTGATAATATTTTTCTTTAGGAGCCAAATAGTCAGAAATAGTAAAATCAAAGGTTAACAGACAATGGTCTGACAGTACAGGGTTATGAGGAGACACTACAAGATTTTCTATTTCTATGCCATATGTCAGAACAAGGTCCAATGTATGGTGGAGGTAATGAGTAGAATTTCCTACTTTCTGAGAAAACCCAATCGAGTCTAATATTGAATTAAAAGCCACATTAAGGCAGTCACTATCTACATCCACATGTATATTAAAGTCCCCTACTATAATTATTCTATCAGATTTCAGCACTAAATCAGCTAAGAAATCAGCAAATTCGGATAAAAATTCTGAATAGGTTGATGGGGGACGATAAACTATGGCAAATAAAATTGGGTTTAACCTAAAATTGCTAAAGTGCCCAACACTGAGGACCAGGCCCTCAAAGGAATTATAACATGTTTTTTGCTTTACATTAACTAGTAATTTGGAATGGTAAATTGTTGCTACTCCTCCTCCACGACCAGAACTTCTGGGATTTTGACAGTTTAAATAACCAGAGGGAGTTGATTCATTTAAACCAACATAATCCTCTTGCCCTAACCAAGTCTCTGTAAGGGAAGTTAAATCAATCTGATGATCAATTAACAGATCATGGACTAACAGAGACTTGGGAGTTAGAGACCTAATATTTAATAAACCACATTTAATTTTTAAATTATGAGGAGGAACAGAGGCCAAATCATTCAATTTAGAGGCTTTATGTTTAATTTGAGTTTTACCAATATTTTGCTTTATCACTTTGGGATGCTTATACATTATATTTTTATTTACTTTGGAGGGAGCAGACAACGATTCTCTGATGGGGAAGACAGGGGCTAAGCTGAGGGGTGGCAGATGAAGAGGAGCTGCAGAGAGGCGTGTAAGACTACGACTCTGCTTCCTGGTCCCAACTCTGAGTAGTCATGGTTTTGGAAATTTGGATAAAAAAGATGCCAGATTGTTAGATAAATGAGAAGCACCATCCAAAGTGGGATGAATGCTGTCTCGTCTCATAAGACCAGGTTTTCCCCAAAAAGAGCTCCAATTGTCAATGTAGCCCACGTCATTTGCAGGACACCACACAGACAGCCAGCGGTTCAAGGATGACGAGCGACTAAACATGTCATCACTGGTCAGATTGGGGAGGGGCCCAGAGAATACTACAGTGGCAGACATCGTTTTTGCAAACTCACACACCGATTCTATATTAAGTTTCGTGACTTCCGACTGCCAGAGACGGATGTCATTAATGCCGGCGTGAATAACAATTGTGGAGTATTTACAGTTACTTTTAGCCAGCATTTTCAAATTTGACTCGATGTTGCCTGCTCTGGCCCCAGGAATACATTGGACTATGGCCGCTGGAGTCTCTAGGTTCACGTTTCTGACTACAGAGTCGCCAATGATCAGAGTTTTTTCCTCAGCGGGTGTGTCGCTGAGCGGGGAAACACGATTAGAAACGTGAACAGGTTGGTGGTGAACCGGGGCTTTGCGACTAGGCTTCCTTCTCACCGTCACCCACCCAGTCTCCTCGCTGCTGAGGAGAGCCGGGGAACCGCTGACAGTGGGACCTAAGCTAGCTAGCTCCGCTGCAGCTAATGGGCGTCCGTCGAGATTAACTGGCGCAGACGGTGTTTCAATGCAGCGGAGCCGGGATTCCAAATCAGACGACCTCGCCTCGAGCACCTCAAAAAGACAACATTTATTACATTTACCGTTATCACTAAAAGAGGCAGAGGTGTAGCTAAACATCTGACAGAGAGAGCACACCAGAGGAGGAGAGGAAAGAGAGGTAGTAGCCATAGCTAGTGGCTGGAGAGCTGGAGAGCAAACCACACAGGCAGACAGCAAAACAGGAAGTGACGATACGTTACCACAAGGAAGTGACGATCCTTCACCGTGAAGATGATCTGTCTCCAACACAAAATGACGCCCCAGTAAATAGTATTTGAGAGACCCTATTGCCCATTTCATGGCAAGACATTCCTTTTCTACCCTAGAGTATCTCGTCTCCCGGTCCAACAACTTACGGCTCAAGAACAGTACTGGGTGTCTCTCTCCCCTCTCCTCCTGGAGAAGTACTGCTCCAATGCCAACTCCTGAAGCATCTGTCTGTAAAATGAACGGGCGAGCAAAGTCTGGACTGTAGAGAACCTTCTCACCAGATTCCTCTGTCCATTTTACCCTATTAGGTGCTGAAGCCTTAGTGAGGTCAGTCAAAACTGCTGCTCTTTCAGCAAAATGGGAAATAAACTTACTGTACCATCCTACCATTCCCATAAATGATCGTACCTTCTTCTTAGTGGTGGGCACAGGATAGGTCCGGATGGCATCCACTTTACCTACTCGTGGTCTAATGACCCCCTGACCAACCACATGTCCCAGGTACTCCACCTGCTGCTGTCCAAATGCACATTTGCGTGGATTAATCGTCAGTCCTGCCCTCTTAATCAACTGAAGGACCTGCCCAAGGTGTACCAAATGTTCTTCCCAGGTCTGACTATAGATGACCACGTCATCCAGATAGGCAGCTGAAAAATTTGATACCTTTCTTAATACTTGGTCCATGAGCCGCTGAAAAGTTGCAGGTGCCCCCTGAAGGCCAAATGGCATAACCCTGAATTGGAAACTGCCATAAGGTGTTTTAAAGGCTGTAAGTTCTTTTGTTTCCGGTGCCAATGCCACCTGCCAATACCCCTTGCATAGGTCCAGTGTAGAAATAAACCTAGCCCTGCCCACTTTCTCTAACAGTTCATCAATCCGGGGCATGGGTTATGACTCAAACTTAGACACTGAATTGAGATATCTGAAGTCAATACAGAATCTCAAAGAGCCGTCCTTTTTGGGTACCAGCACAATCGGGCTACACCACTCACTGACTGACTCCTCGATCACTCCCAGCTGCAACATCAAATCAATCTCCTGCTTCATCTTTGGAACCAATCCCTCCGGGATCCTATAAGATTTCCTACGTGGAACAGCCTCTTCTTTCAAATAAACTTTATGACACACCAGCGTGGTGAAACCAGGTCTCTCCTGAAACAATTCTGGATCTAACAGTGCCTCTAATTCTCTCTGCTGATCCACCTGCAAATGAGACACTTGAAACAAGCAAGGCTCTGACACATTTGTGGGAAAAGACTGATCTCTCTCTTCATCCACTTCCATTGCACAAATGAAGAGCTGATATGTCTCCTGAAGAACAGGCTGCTGATGATGATGACCAGGCTGCTGAAACTCTTTCAACAAGTTAATATGGAAGGTCTGATGTTTTACCTTCCTGTCAGGCATATATAGTTCATATGTCACTGCACTTAGTTTTTTAGAGATTTCATACGGCCCCTGCCATTGAGCCAACAGCTTACTGTCACACGAGGGCAACAATAACAAAACCTGCTGACCTGGGTGAAAAACCCTTTTTCTGGCCTTCTTGTCATACCAAGTTTTTTGTTTGGCCTGCGCCGTCCTCATGTGCTCCTGAGCCAAAGCAGTCATTCGATCCAGTTTCTCTCTTATCTTAATAACATATGACACCACATTGTCCTGATCACTTGGTGGACTCTCCCAGTGCTCCTTTAATAAGTCCAGTGGGCCCCTCACCTGACGACCATACAGCAGTTCAAAAGGTGAGAACCCTGTTGAAGCCTGGGGTACCTCCCGATAAGCAAATAATAAATATGGTACCCATTGGTCCCAATCCGAGCCCGTTTCAGAAACAAATTTTCGCAGCATGTTTTTCAGAGTCTGATTGAATCGCTCCACTAGTCCATCAGTCTGAGGGTGATATGGGGTGGTCTTAATACCCTTAATACCCAACAGCTTATATACTTGCTGCAACAGTTTTGATAAGAAATTTGTTCCACAGTCTGTTAAAATTTCTCTGGGTATGCCTACCCTTGAAAATAACTGGATAAGTCAGTTGGCAACCTGCCTAGCCTTGATAGATTTCAGGGGGAAGGCTTCTGGGTACCGAGTAGCATAATCACAAATTACCAGAATGTATTTATTACCAGAGGAGTTTCTCTCTAGGGGGCCAACTATATCCATCCCTATTCTGTCGAATGGTGTTCCAATAATTGGTAATGGGTGTAGTTGGGCACGGGCTACTCCCCTAGGTGATGTAATCTGACATATTGGGCACGATGTACAGAACTCCTTTATCTGGGTATACATTCCCGGCCACACAAACCTTCTAGCAATTCTCTGCAGAGTTTTTTGAAATGCTAGATGACCTGCCCAAGGGATAACATGTCCCAGTTCCATAATCTGTGGTGTGAGGTCCCGTGGCAAAGCTATGGCCATAACTTCACCTTGTTGCTGGTACAAAATGCCTTTTTTAATGACATACACGGCCTCAGCCAAACAATCCGTTCTACCCTGTTTCACACCCTCAATCTCTGAGACTTTATTAAACCATGGTCCAAGTGCTGGGTCAGCTTTCTGCAATGCAGCTATGTCAGGAGGGATGTCAAACTCTACTGACTGACTTAGCTGTGGTGTTTCTTCACCCAAGTTCTTTACAGAAGCTAACACCTTATCTCTTCTCCTCTGAGCCTTGGCTTTAGATTGTTTACTAGGGCCTGCCTCTATCTCAGAATCATAAAATGGCAGCTCCTGAAGAACATTGGCAGCCCTCTGCACCCTGGTTGTCACCATATTACAAATTTTCCCAACAGGTGCATCAAGCCTCTGCTCAATAGCGCCACCTGCCTGTCCCTCAGTTTGTTCGTCTCTAACCTGTTGTATAATGTCCAACAAAGTTGGAACATCATTGCCAAGAATAACTGGATAAGGCAAATCAGGCACAAGAGCTACAGGAAGGAGATAAGTTTGCCCCCCCACTGTTAAATAGACCTCAGCGTTCGGGTACAATTTCTTATCCCCATGAACACAACTGATATTAACTGTAGTTTCACTCCATGAATCTCTAGGGACTAGACTGGGCAAAACAACAGCCTGGAAACAACCGGAGTCTAACAAGGCCTCTTCACACTGACCATTAAGCAAAACGTTAGTTTTATATATTTCACCATAAATTGGTGCTGACAGAGTAGGTCTTGGAACTGAGTACAACAATGAAGGTTTCTCATTTTTTATGGCAGGACATGAATATTGGGTGTGACCGATTTTATTGCACTGATAACAGCGTATATCTTTATTTGAAACAACACGTGACTTTTTGCTACAATTATATCTGCCATTTGTGATCTGTCTGGAACTGGAATACAGCCTATTTTGAGCTGGACCACCCCTTTCACCCTCATTAGACTTACTCCATGCTGTGAAAGAGCTGTCACGGCCAAGAGTAGTTCTCTTGCTCCCAGACCTGGCCGACAGAAAAACCTCCACCAGACGAGCAGTGCCCTCTGCAGTCTTCGGGTCCCGCTCTTGTATCCAGATTCCCAGTTCCGGGTTCACCATCCGCAGAAACTGTTCCAAAATTATAAGTTCCATAATGTCTTTCACCGTTGAGGACTCTGGTTTAATCCATTTATTGCACAGGTGTTTTAAATGAACATATAGTTCACGGGGGGTTTCGTCCTGATGAATGTCCAGAGCACGAAACCTTCTCCTATAAGTGTCGGGTGTTATTTCATACTTGTTTAAAATTGCTTCCTTCACTTTTCCATAATCATTCGTGTCTGCAATGTCTATCAGAACATACGCGCTCCGCGCTTTACCTGTAAGCAGAGGAGCCAAATGAATAGCCCACTCTTCTTCGTGCCAGCGGCAGACCATAGCGATCCTCTCGAATGTAGACAGATAATGTTCAATGTCGTTCAATGCCGGGGAGAGTGGATTCAGCCTGGGCTCATGGTGCGTTCGCGTCGTCCTCAACGGCACCTGCAGCGGTAAATCATCCTCCTGCTGGCCGACTCGACTGGCCGTCACCCTGGGGTCTTCCCCCAAAGCGCCGTCATCACCGCTGCGTTCAGCCCGGCTTCCACACTCCTCTCTCAACTCCTCAACTTGCGACTGCATCTGCCGAATTTTGCTATCCATGGTTTGCCACCTTTGTTCCTGAAGAGCTGCTTCTTCCATCCTCTGACGGTCTCCGATAGTCAGTGAACGAACCAAAGACTTTACCAAGCACGTCAGTTCTTCCAGCTCGTTCAGTCCACTGGCTCCCTGCTCCTCAGATGCCATACCTGCGTCACCGTCAAACTGTTCCTCTTGCCTCACTATTTTTCCTCTGGGCATCTTTCGTTCCTTGTCATCAACTACTTCCCCCAAATGTTACCTCGTCAGGGGGCGGACCACCGCTTTCGCCGCAAAATATAACGTCCTCCTGGAAACGGACCACCGCTGCCACCAAATGTAACGCGGCTAGACGAGGCAGCTGTCAATCAATCAACAGTTTTCCATTTTTATTCCAAAACTTACAGGTAATAACTCCAAAACATCCGACATGATTTACCACGACTTAAATTTGTCCATCAACCATCATCATCATCATTGATTCTCTCGACCACAACTACTAACCAAAAACAGCTGTTATATACTATTTGAGATAATTAACGTCAATTAGAACATACCATATGTCCCCGGTAAAACAATAACATTTTTCCATTTTCCACATATACCCACTAACATCTAAAAGACCATAAATAATTCCCCAGCTATATACAGAATAAGTGTAACTAACACAAATAAATAACACCATAAATAATTCAATAAATAATTTAAACCCCTATTTACAATTTTTAAATCACCCCTCTAACTCACCATCACATGCTTCCTTCCTGCTGGTGTCCCTCAAAAGGCCTTCAACCCCTAACAGAGTCTTTTGCCTGGACACCCTCAGGAAGCATGTTGGCAAAGGTATGTGGATTAAATAATTACCAATTGTTTACCCAAATAATTAACCATAGCAATTATCTCACAAAGGCATTCCAATTTAGACAAAGACAGATCCTAGAAATAATGTGTGTACTTTTAACAAACAATCATAATAACATTTACAATATTACAAATATAACATAATCACACATACAATAAATCATAACAGCGGCGACACTCCGTCGTCACAGTGTCATAGGCTTCATTTACATCTGCTACATAGACTTTTGTCCAGTCTTGCTTCAGCAAGTCTTCTTTAAAAGAACTGATTGCATTTTGTGATTTGTATCGGAACGATTTTAAATTTTTTTCTGTATTGGCCCCCATGCGGCCATAGATAAGTGCAAAGGTTGGCAAATGGTCACTTCTATCATTTATCAATAATCCACTTTCTATTTTCTTATCAATAATATTAACAAACAGGTTGTCAATAAGTGTAGCAGTGTGAACTGTGATTCTACTGGGATGTGTTATTGTGGGATATAGACTCATGCTGTACATAGAATTCATGAACTCTGTAATTACATTTTGTTGATATGGATTTAGTAAATCAATATTGAAATCTCCACAAATTACTACCATTTTCTTACTAGTAATATTATTGTACAGCTCGACTAATTTATCTCTGAATGTCTCAATGCAGGTTCCCGGCGTTCTATATATACAACTTATAATTAGATTTTTTGTTTTATCTTGGTCGATCTCAACAGTAACACATTCCAAAATCCCTGGTAGTGCAAAGGACATTCCATTTACAAGCTTACACCTATACAGGTCATCAATATACAGTGCAACACCACCACCCTTTTTTTGAGATCTGTTAATATGAAACATCTGATATCCCTCTATTGCCATCAGGGGAGCCTGCTCTTCATTAAGCCAAGTTTCAGAGACTGCGATAGCTATAAATTTTCTGTCCAGCTGTTTTAAATAGTTCTTAATCTGTGGAAAGTTTTTGTTAAGACTTCTGCTGTTGAAATGTATTATTGATAGTTTACCATCTAGTTGCACTTGACTTTTGAATTGCTTTTCGGTGTAATATTCACAATGATTATGAATATTATTGAAAAAGTGGTTATCAGGATCAATATCATTTTCCATCTCTTGTAGTTTATGTTCAGCATAATGGCATATTTTCAGAGTTTGAATTTCCTCACTCTATGCCAAATGACTTCCTCCAACTGGGGATAATTGATGTCTTCTCAAGTCAGTCATAAGTTTTTTTGTTTGTTTTGTTTATTTATTTTTTTTAAAGTACATTGACATGGTATGTCAAAAGAACTATTGTTGCCGTGTGTGTGGAATAATAAGGAGAAGTAGAAGAAGAATCAGCATAGCTGCATAGAACCCTAATTTCTCAACTTCCTCCATTGAAAAAAAATGCATATCACACTCAGAACTAAATACTTGAACAATGGTACGCATCAGAATTTGCATTAACTGAAAATGGTGATTCACTGACATTTTTTTTCAGGAGTGACAGAAAAATCTGAAAGCTGTCTATCATTTTGACAGATTACACTGAGGATGATCTAACTAAATCAATTAAAATGTCAGGTAATAATAGATTATGACAGAATTTTTACAATCATGTCTGTCAAAATGATGGATAACTAAGAAGTCCAGCACAAACTGCTACGCATATACCTGTCCAGGATGTCAATCCATCAGTAAATAATGTTTCGGGACAAAATCATTAGTTCAGAACCCTTTGCCTAACTTCATTTAATTTAACAGGTGTTTACTGTGGTTGAAACGCAGAAATTTCTCATGGTAGGGAATTATTTTTCTGTTCACTTTTATACAACAATTTTTTTAAGAAATCAGAGGAATCGATACTTGCTACTTATTACACAGAATGGTTCACTGTTCAATCCCTGAGCTATATGCATTTTTTTATAGTCCATGGACAGAATTTCCACATGGGGAACAAGTTTAACGTCAAGAACTCTGTGTCAGCCTATCACAAATTAGTTTTTGACACTACAAAGATTTAGTACTTCTCAAACTTTTTTCCTTAATCCTTTCATTCTTCCTGTACCTACAATAATCCCTTCCAACCAACTTTATAAATATTACATCAGTCTGATGTGACATTTGTCTTTTTTATGTTTTTGTGTGTGAAATTAATAAGGCGGCATTGTCTTCAAACAGGAAACAAACAGATGATAAAGATCTATTGGATTCTGTTTATCCAAATTAAGCACTGTGAAATGTGACTGTGATTGAATGGTGCACTTAGATACAGCATTACACTGTGTATATTATGTACAGTATACTTAATAGCATAATACATAATTTTAAACATTTTGACTCTAATCAAATGATGTGCACATTTTTTGAAAATAACAGTTGCGGTGTTTGGCTGTGATTGTGTCACTCGTGACAATTTGAAACATTTAAATCCAATCCTGTGATCACATACCTCTACAGTAAGACCTAAAAGTAGCATGGACATCGAACAATGTCAAACAATGTCTTTTTTGTCAACACCAATGCAGAAACACTTATGCTGTTAGCTAGCATCAGTGGTAACCTTCCTTTTTCAGACTGAACAGTCTTAGTGTTTGAATTTTTTGCAGCCCCTTATATTACCCACTGCTGGCCATAAGCAGCAATGTGTGTGTGTGTGTGTGTGTATGTTGTAGAAACATGAAAATGAAATTAGTTTTTCAGAAAGAATTTAGTTAAAAGGAGTTACATCCTAAAACACTTGAATTGGCTTTTTTTTTTAAAAAAAAGGTGCAATTATACACATTATGCAGAGTATCATAGAGGCTCCTCTGGATGTGCGTCTGCTCTATTAAGACCATAAAAAGGTAGGATGTCTCTTTGAAGTACTCCAGCATTAACTGCCAGCAGCGTTTCATTGCTTTTATGTTTTCATAGAGTTTTGAAATGTGACCCACGTGGAGAGAAATTGTGCAAATCGAAGAGCTCATTGTACAATTAGAACAAAACCAGCATCCTGTCCTCATGACTGACTGGAGAGATTTTGGCAAGAGGAGAAAAAACAATGAAAAGTCACCTCGAGCCTTTCAACTGGCAAAAAGAACAAGGAAAAACCAATTGATAGTTGAGATCTAAATGATGTTTCCACTGCAAGTCTAAATTGAAAGAACAGACATCATTTCTACTGGCTGCTGCATGGAAAACACTTTTTTTTCCTCTCCTGGAAGCAATCACTTGGGATTTTCTCTAAGTTCACAGTTTTACAGGATTGGAAAATATAAAATCAGTAGCCATCAATATGCTGAAATACATTGTCTGGAGCATTCACCAACTGGCATGGCTATAGGGTCTATAGGTGATAAAGCTGGTTTCTAATATGGTATGGATAGCATGCTTACAGTGCTATTTAAAAAGCACATATAAAAGCATCGGAGCAGTTTAATTCAATTTCTGTGTCATTTGGACCGTTACTGGGGTCCATTCATTACTGAGGATTTTAAAACTTTGGCCCAAGGTATGAACACATCACTCTGTCAAAGCCTTGTCCAACACTGCAGTGGATAGTTTGCGACACATGAAAAGTCATTCAACGTTTGTGGACCTACAGTTAGCATTAATAGTTGCTTTACCCAGATTGATTTACCCATTCTTTAAGTTCTAAACTGGCTTGTTTTTCATTTGATTGTGCACTCTGGAAATTAAACAGTCTTAAGATTCAAAGATTCTATTTGTCAATACTACTATATGTACAGGACATACAGGAGAATTGAAATGGCGTTTCCCTTCTCCTCACTGGTGTGCACAATGTTAAAAAAGAAAAGGAATAAGGTTGAAAAAAACAACAACAGACATCCCATAGTGCAAACAAAGATAAATGATAAACGATGAGACCCATTGATCCTATATACAGAAAAGTAGAGCATGGATACTTGTAGTAGCAAGTTCAATGCGGTAGTGTAGGTGCAGACAGTAACAGGTAGGACTGCACATGATCAATATTGCAATAACAGACAGCAGCAGAGATAGCATTTGTGCAAATGGTTGCAGTAAAGTGCGGAGACATACAGCAGCAAATGTATTACTGTTGGTGTGCCAGTCTTTCTGTGCCAACAGCTGAGGTAGTTATTGTGCTGGTGAGTGCATTACGGTCCGGGGAGCAGGGGGGTGGGGAGTGGACAGAGTTCAGAGTTCTGATGGCATGATGAACAAAGCTGTTCAGCAGTCTTGTGGAGCGGGCCCGGAGGCTCCACTACCTTTTCTCCGAGGGCAGGGGGCTGAAGAGGGAGTGTGGGGGTGGGAGGCGTCTGACATAACGTTCGGCTCAGGAGACGCACACACACAGGCTCAGAGTAGTTCAAACTGTTTATTAACAACAGGGATGTTTGGGTGCGTGTCTGCGGAATGTTAATGTATTGGTGGTGGCGTCTGCTTCGGACCCAGAGGCAGGAGACCGTTCAGCCGGCAACCCTATGGGAGAAATCAGACACAGGGTGATGAGCACACACCAACACGGGAGGAGAATAGGCGAGGGAGAGAAGCTTACTTGTTTGGGCAGATGACTGGCGCTTCAAGGATGGAAGCCCGGGAGACAGCCACCTGCAGGGCTCGGTGCAGCAGCGAGGAGAGACGAGGGACGGGATTGTCCGCCGCCGAGGAATCCACCTGTGCACAGGGGAGCAGACTGGAGAGATGAGGTAAGTGAACTTCTTACCGGAGATGAGGATGCTGAAGAGAATGTGGTAGAAGTCCATACAAAGGAAATGAAGTCTACGGCTTCAGGCCGACGCTCAGGGCGAGGCGGCTTTTATCCTTCGCCGCTGACGAGTAGCAGGTGCGTGAGCAGGTGGCGCCGCTGATGAATGGCGCGGCGTGACAGTACTCCCCCCTCTAGCAGCGCCTCCTGGCGATGGCTTATCCGGGTGCGCTCGGTGGAAGTCCGCGATGAGCGATGGGTCCAACACAAACGACGGGGGCACCCACTGTCGATGCTCGGGCCCATAGCCCTCCCAGTCCACCAAGTATTGCAACCCACGACCCCGGCGCCGGGAGTCCAGGATGGAGGAGGCGGACCAGGCCGGATGGCCACCAATCATCCGGGGCGCGGGTTGCGCTGCAGGAGGAGGGCAAAGGGGGTCAGTAACCGCCAGTTTCACCTTCGACACGTGGAAAGTAGGATGAATGCGGAGGGAGGGGGGAATAGCCACGCGCACAGCCACCGGGTTGATGATCCGGGTGATGGGGTAGGGACCCATGAAGCGCTGTGCCAGCTTTCTCCTCTCGCCTTTTAGAGTGACGTCCTGGGTGGAAATGTAAACAAGCTGCCCAACTCTGTACGCCGGGGCAGGTCTCCTACGCCGGTCCGCCACAGTCCTGTTGCGCTCCGCTGTGCGCAATAGCGCATGGCGCGCGGCAGCCCAGGTGGAGCGGAACTGCCTGAGATGGGCCCTAACTGACGGGACAGTTACCTCACTCTCCTGCTCCGGAAACAGCGGGGGGTCGTAACCCAGGGACGCTTTGAAGGGGGACATCCCTGTAGCAGAAGAGCGAGCGGTGTTGTGGGCATATTCAACCCAGGCAAGATGGTTGCTCCAGGACGCGGGTTTGGATCTGGACACACAGCGGAGCGCAGCCTCCAGCTCCTGGTTGGTCCTCTCACACTGCCCGTTGGATTGGGGGTGATGGCCAGAGGAGAGGCTCACCTTGGCTCCGATGGCGTTGCAGAAAGACCTCCAAACCTCAGATGAAAACTGGGGGCCCCGGTCCGAGACCACGTCCACCGGAATCCCATGCAGCCTGACCACGTGTTGGACGAGGAGGTCCGCCGTCTCCAGGGCAGTAGGGAGGCCTCGCAGGGGGACGAAGTGCACGGCCTTGGAGAAGCGGTCCACGATGGTCAGGATGGTGTCATAGGAGTTGGAGATGGGGAGTCCGGTGACGAAATCCAGAGCGATGTGCGACCAGGGCCTGCCAGGGACGGGCAGGGGCTGGAGCAGACCCGCTGGAGGGGCATTTCCCGACTTGCAGGTGGCACAGATTGGGCAAGCCCGGGCGTAGCGGGCTGCATCCCTCCGCAGGCCTGGCCACCAAAAGGACCGTTGGAGGAGATCTATCATCCGGGAGGTGCCAGGGTGACAGGTGAGCTTGGAGGTGTGGAGCCAGTGGATGACCTCTCCTCGGACCGCGGATGGCACGAACAGCCTCCCCTCCGGTCCGCCGCCAGGGTCAGGTTCCACCTCCTGTGCCTTCCGGATCTTGCTCTCAATGTCCCACGAGATGGCTCCCACGACGCACGACCTGGGCAGGATGGAGTGGGGCGCCTCCTCCGACTCCACGGGGGCGAACTGCCTGGAGAGGGCGTCAGGCAGGACGTTCTTAGAGCCAGGCCTGAAGGTGATGGAAAATTGGAACCTGGCGAAGAACAGGGACCAGCGCGCCTGGCGGGCGTTCAGGCGCTTGGCAGACCGTAAGTATTCCAGGTTCTTGTGGTCCGTGAGGACCACAAACGGCAGGCTCGCCCCCTCCAACCAGTGGCGCCACTCCTGCAGGGCGAGCTTGATGGCCAAGAGCTCTCTGTCCCCCACATCGTAGTTTCTCTCCGCCGGGGACAAGCGCCGGGAGAAGAAGGCGCACGGTCGCTTGGCGCCATCGTCCGGTGACCGCTGGGACAGCACTGCTCCCACTCCCGTGTCCGAGGCGTCTACCTCTACAATGCACTGCAGCGCGGGGTCGACCTGGCGAAGGACCCGGGAGGAGGAGAATTCCGCCTTCAGCGCCTCAAAGGCGGCAGCGACCTCTTCGGTCCACCGGAACGGGACCTTCGGGGACGTGAGGCGGGTCAGTGGTCCCACGATGGCACTGAAGTTGGGGACAAAGCGGCGGTAGAAATTGGCGAAGCCAACAAATTGCTGCACCTGTTTCCGAGATGCAGGTGTGGGCCATTCCACCACCGCCTTTACCTTCTCTGGGTCGGGGAGCACCTTATCGTGGGCGATGATGAACCCCAGGAAGGATGTACTCCTGGCGTAAAATTCACACTTTTCCGCCTTAACGTACAGACGATTCTCCAGCAGCCTTTGGAGGACCCGCCTCACGTGGACCTGGTGCTCATCCCTGGACTTGGAGAAGATGAGAATATCGTCCAGGTAGACGAACACGAAAAGGCCAATGAAGTCCCGGAGGACGTCATTAATGAGGCGCTGGAAGACTGCAGGAGCGTTGGTCAACCCGAACGGCATCACCAGATATTCAAAGTGGCCGTTCGGGGTACGGAAGGCCGTTTTCCACTCATCTCCCTCCCGGATCCGGACGAGGTGGTAAGCGCTGCGTAGGTCCAGCTTGGTGAACCAGGTCGCCCCCTGGAGGGAGTGGAAGGCAGTGTCCATGAGAGGCAGGGTGTAACGGTCCCTCTCCGTGATATTGTTGAGGGCCCGGTAGTCGATACAAGGGCGGAGGGACCCATCCTTTTTCCCCACGAAGAAGAACCCTGCCCCCACGGGTGACGATGATGGGCGGATAATCCCAGCACTTAATGATTCCTTCAGGTAGGCGTTCATCGTCTCCTTCTCCGGCGCAGACAGGCTGTAAAGGCGACCAGAAGGTAAGGGAGCCCCCTGGCGGAGGTTGATGGCGCAGTCATAGGGCCGATGAGGGGGAAGAGACATAGCTTTCGCTTTGCTGAACACTATACCCAGGTCGTGAAATTCTGGGGGCACCAGAGACAGGTCCGGGGGTGCAGCGTCCGTAGCAGGGGGAGGAGCGGACGGAGAGCAGGCAGCGGACTGAAGGCAGGTGCCCATACAGAACGTACTCCATGCCGAGATCCCAGCTGATTTCCAATCCAGGACCGGATTGTGAAGGCGGAGCCAGGGATACCCCAGGATGACGGGCGACACAGAGTTGGGAAGGACGTAAAAGGTCATTTCCTCCCGGTGGTTTCCCGAGATGATGACCGGTAGGGGAACAGTTTGATGTGTCACTCTCCCGAGGGTGGCACGGGAGAGGTGGATTAGGGAGATGGGAGTGTTGAGTGCCTGGCAGCGGATGCCCAATCGGGTTGCCAGGCTTTGTGAAATGAAGCTGCCTTCTGCGCCCGAATCCACCAGTGCGTGGGTGAGGTGCCCAGTAGGGTTATGGCAGAAACGGATGGGCAGCTTCAATTGAGAAGGTGATCCTAACCGATTGACATCCGCGAGGCTTCCAACAGTGACTCGCGGACCCCACCGACTGGCTTTCCGTGGACAACGCTCCACGGTGTGTTGGTCGCCTCCGCAATACATGCAGAGGCCCAACTCACGGCGGCGTTGTTTCTCCACAGGGGAAAGTTTAGTCCAGCCCGTCACCATCGGCTCCGACTCCTCGGGGCGCGATGCTGGCGGCGCCGCCAGGGGGCGAGCTTGGAACAGGTGCGGCGAGGCTCCACGAGGGCGAGAAGAAGAAGACCTCCGCCCCGAGGAGCGCTCGCGCAGCCTGTTATCCAAACTTATCGCTAAGGATGTCAGCTCCGCTAGCGTCCCAGGGATATCCCGACCAGCCAGTTCATCCCTCAGATCACTATTGAGGCTGCGGAGGAACAGGCCACAGAGGGAGCGTTCCTCCCAGCCCAATTCCTCCGCCGCTACCCGGAAGTCGACCGAGTGGTCCGCTGCCGACCGGCTTCCCTGCTGGAGAGCGAGAAGCCGATCGACCTGGACCGTTTCGGTTTGTGAGTGGTCAAAGACCTCCAGAAAGCGCCTCACGAATTGGTCATAGGTGAGGGTGGCATAACTGGGCCTCGCCATTACGGCGTAGGTCCAGGTTAACGCACGCCCCTCCAGAAGATTCCCTATGTAACCAATTCGGCTGTGATCCGAGGGAAAATCTCCGGGCACACGGTGGAACACGGACTCACACTGCATAATAAACCCCCGCGCTCCGCCGAGCTTACCGCTAAAGCGGGCGGGGGTCGGAATCGGCGTGAGCCGAACCGGTGCCACTGGAGCCGGCTGGACGGCCGCTGGAACAGCAGGAGCCGCGCCACCCTGGTGAGTCGGGAGGAACGGCTGTTGGGGGTCCAAGCGGTTCAATCGGTTAGTCAGTTCTAATAATTGATGAAGAACCACCTGTTGCTGATAAACAATCTGATCCACCCGAGCCTCGAGGATGGTTAACCGGTGTGCGAGCCCGCCGTCCGCCGAGCCGCTCTGCTGAAGCCGTACTGACATAACGTTCGGCTCAGGAGACGCACACACACAGGCTCAGAGTAGTTCAAACTGTTTATTAACAACAGGGATGTTTGGGTGCGTGTCTGCGGAATGTTAATGTGTTGGTGGTGGCGTCTGCTTCGGACCCAGAGGCAGGAGACCGTTCAGCCGGCAACCCTATGAGAGAAATCAGACACAGGGTGATGAGCACACACCAACACGGGAGGAGAATAGGCGAGGGAGAGAAGCTTACTTGTTTGGGCAGATGACTGGCGCTTCAAGGATGGAAGCCCGGGAGACAGCCACCTGCAGGGCTCGGTGCAGCAGCGAGGAGAGACGAGGGACGGGATTGTCCGCCGCCGAGGAATCCACCTGTGCACAGGGGAGCAGACTGGAGAGATGAGGTAAGTGAACTTCTTACCGGAGATGAGGATGCTGAAGAGAATGTGGTAGAAGTCCATACAAAGGAAATGAAGTCTACGGCTTCAGGCCGACGCTCAGGGCGAGGCGGCTTTTATCCTTCGCCGCTGACGAGTAGCAGGTGCGTGAGCAGGTGGCGCCGCTGATGAATGGCGCGGCGTGACAGCGTCGCCTGCAATGTTGATGGCTCTGCGGGTGAGGTGGGTGAGATAGATGTCAGAGAGGGGGGGCAGAGGGGCACCGATGATCTTTCTGGCTGCTTTCAGTGTGTGTTGTAGTGTCTTCCGGCAGGAGGCAGTGCAGCTTCCATACCACACTGTGATGCAGCTGGTGAGGATGCTCTCAACGGTGCCCTGGTAGAATGAGCACATGATGGGGGGTGGGAGTCATGCTCTCCTCAATTTGCGGAGGAAATGGATGTGAATTTGAGCCTTCTTGGCCAGTGTTGTGGTGTTGTTGGAGCAGGAGAGGTCCTCAGATATGTGCACCCCCAGGAACATGGTACTGCTCACCCTCTCCACAGCTGCTCCATCGATGATCAGAGGGGGATGCTATGTGTGTCCCCTCCTGAAGTTGACGACAATCTCCTTGGTTATTCCCACGTTCAGGAAGAGTTGATTGTCTTTACACCACTGGACCAGTTGGCTCACCTTGTTTCTGTAGTTGGTCTCCTTGTTGTTGGTGATGAGGCCCACCACAGTCGTGTCATCCGCAAACTTGAAGATGTGGTTGGTGTTTTAGGCTGGTACACAGTCATGGGTTCACAGGGTGAAGAGCAGCGGGCTAAGCACGCACCTTTGTGGGGCCCCTGTGCTCAGTGTGATGGTCTTGGATGTGTTGCTGCCAACCCGCACATTCTATGGCCTCACTGTGAGAAAGCCCATCACCCAGTTACAGAGAAAGGTTTTGAGTCCCAAGTGTCTGACTTTATGTATTAGCTGCTGGGGGATGATTGTGTTGAATGCTGAACTGAAGTCCAAGAACAGCATTCGCATGTAGGAGTTCTGTGAGTCCAGGTGGGGGAGGGTTGGATGGAGAGCAGCAGCGATGGCATCCTCTGTGGAACTGTTTGACCTGTATGGAAACTGAGATGGGTCAGGGGAAGGAGGGAGGATGGACTTGATGTTCTGCATGACCAGCTGCTCAAAGCACTTCATTATGATAGGGGTCAGTGCTATGGGCCAGTAATCATTGTAGCTGGATGGGACGGGCTTCTTTGGGACTGGTATTATGGTGACAGTTTTGAAACATGTGGGGACAATGGCTTGAGTCAGAGAGATGTTGAAGATGTCAGCGAGGACATTCTTGAGCTCCTCTGCACAGTCCTTCAGAACGCGACCCGGTATGTTGTCTGGACCACCTGCCTTGCGTGGGTTCATCCTGCAAAGGGTCCTCTTCACACTAGCCAGATCCAGACTTATGGCCTGCTCGTCTGGAGGAGGAGTGGTCTTCTGTGCTGATGTGCTGTTTTCTGCTTCAAAGCGGCTGAAGAAGTCATTTAGGTTGTTAAGCAGAGTGATGTCACTCGTACAGGTCTGAGGTGGAAGTTTGTAGTTGGTGAGGGTCTGTATGCCACGCCAGAGGGAACGTGCATCTCTGGTGTTGCTGAAGTGGCCGGATATTTTCTTGCTGTATTGTCGTTTTGTCTCCTTGATGCCACGGGACAGGTTGGCCCTAGCTGTTGTTAGTCCTGCAGTGTCGCTGGCCCTGAAGGCTGCCCACAGGAGCCTATGGACGTCTGCTGTCATCCATGGCTTTTGGTTGGCACGAACAGTGATGGTTTTGCAGTGAGTGACATCATCATTGCATTTAACTTCAGCCGTGGACAAAATTGTTGGTACCCCTCTGTTAATGAAAGAAAAACCCACAATGGTCACAGAAATAATTTGAATCTGACAAAAGTGGTAATAAATAAAAATTCTATGAAAATTAACCAATGAAAATCAGACAATGCTTTTGAATTGTGGTTGAACAGAATTATTTTAAAAAACAAACTCATGAAACAGGCCTGGACAAAAATGATGGTACCCTTAACTTAATATTTTGTTGCACAACTTTTTGAGGCAATCACTGCAATCAAAGGATTTCTGTAACTGTCAATGAGACTTCTGCACCTCTCAGCAGGTATTTTGGCCCACTCCTCATGAGCAAACTGCTCCAGTTGTCTCAGGTTTGAAGGGTGCCTTCTCCAGACGGCATGTTTCTGCTCCTTCCACAGATGTTCAATAGGATTTAGATCAGGGCTTATAGAAGGCCACTTTAGAATAGTCCAATATTTCGCTCTTAGCCATTCTTGGGTGTTTTTAGCTGTGTGTTTTGGGTCATTATCCTGTTGCAAGACCCATGACCTGCTACTGAGACCAAGCTGTCTGACACTGGGCAGCACATTTCTCTCTAGAATACCTTGATAGTCTTGAGATTTCATTGTACCCTGCACAGATTCAAGATACCCTGTGCCAGATGCAGCAAAGCAGCCCCAGAACATAACAGAACCTCCTCCATGTTTCACAGTAGGGACAGTGTTCTTTTCTTGGTATGCTTCATTTTTGCATCTGTGAACATAGCGCTGATGTGCCTTGCCAAAAAGTTCCAGTTTTGTCTTATCTGTCCATAGGACATTCTCCCAGAAGCTTTGTGGCTTGTCAACATGCAGTTTGGCAAATTCCAGTCTGGCTTTTTTATGATTTGTTTTCAACAGTGGTGTCCTCCTTGGTTGTCTCCCATGAAGTCCACTTTGACTCAAACAGCGACGGATGGTGCGATCTGACACTGATGTACCTTGACCTTGGAGTTCACCATGAATGTGTTTCGAGGTTGTTCTGGGCTCTTTTGTTACCATTCGTATTATCCGTCTCTTCCATTTTTCATCAAGTTTCCTCCTGTGGCCATGTCCAGGGAGGTTGGCTACAATCCCATGGATCT
Organism: Pholidichthys leucotaenia; assembly: GCA_020510985.1. NCBI lineage: Eukaryota > Metazoa > Chordata > Actinopteri > Cichliformes > Pholidichthyidae > Pholidichthys > Pholidichthys leucotaenia. The sequence goes on along the minus strand of CM035847.1, from coordinate 111,755,552 downwards.
TAAATTTCTGAATAATATGTGCAACTGTAGTCACAGGAACATCATGCTGCTTGGAGATAGTCTTATAGCCTTTACCTTTAACATGCTTGTCTATAATTTTTTTTCTAATCTCCTGAGACAACTCTCTCCTTTGCTTCCTCTGGTCCATGTTTAGCGTGGTACATACCATGTCACCAAACAGCAGAGTGACTACTTGTCACCCTTTAAATAGGCCGACTGACTGATTACCAGTTTGTACACACCTGTGATGTTAATTAGAGGACACATCTTGGTTGAACGTGTCCCTATGGTCACATTATTTTCAATCTTTTCTAGGGGTACCATCATTTTTGTCCAGGCCTGTTTCATGAGTCTGTTTTTTAAAATAATTCTGTTGAACCACAATTCAAAAGCATTGTCTGATTTTCATTGGTTAATTTTCATAGAATTTTTATTTATTACCGCTTTTGTCAGATTCAAATTATTTCTGTGACCATTGTGGGTTTTTCTTTCATTAACAGAGGGGTACCAACAATTTTGTCCACGTGTGTATATATGCTACAGCAACCTCAGTGTACTCCTCTAGGTTAGCTTAGGTTGGCTGTAGACGTTGTCTACAGCCAACAGGTCTGTAGACAACGCAGTCAACCTGGCCCTCCACTCCATCCTGCAGCATCTGGACTCCCTGGGAACCTACGCCAGGATCCTGTTTGTGGACTTCAGCTCCGCATTCAACACCATCCGCCCCGCTCTGCTCCGGGACAAGCTGTCCCTGCTCAACGTGCCTGACTCCCTCTGCAGGTGGATCACCGACTTCCTGACGGACCGGAGGCAGCATGTGCGGCTGGGAAAGACTGTCTCAGACTCTGTTAGCATCAGCACCGGATCACCCCAGGGCTGTGTACTTTCCCCCCCACTCTTCTCCCTTTATACCAACTCCTGCACCTCCAGCCACCAGTCTGTCAAGCTGATCAAGTTTGCGGACGACACCACCCTCATCGGGCTCATCTCCAACGGCGACGAGTCCACCTACAGGAGAGAGGTGGCCCAGCTGGCGTCCTGGTGCAACAACAACAACCTGCTGCTGAACGCTCTGAAGACAGTGGAGATGATTGTGGACTTCAGGAAAGTCACAACCCCTCTGCCCCCCCTCACCCTCACAGGCTCTCCCATCACCACTGCAGATTCCTTCCGCTTCCTAGGCACCATCATCACCAGGGACCTCAAGTGGGAGCCGACCATCAGCTCCCTCATCAAAAAGGCCCAGCAGAGGATGTTCTTCCTGCGGCAGCTGAGGAAGCTCAAGCTACCCACCAAGATGTTAGTGCAGTTCTACACAGCCATCATCGAGTCCATCCTCACCACCTCCATAACCGTGTGGTACGCAGGAGCCACTGCCAGGGACAGACTAAGGCTGCAGCACGTCGTGCGCACTGCTGAGAAGGTGATCGGCTGCAAGCTCCCATCTCTCCAGGATCTGTACATCTCCAGGACCCGGAGGCGTGCTGGCCGGATCATAGCCGATCCTTCACACCCTGGTCATGTACTGTTTGCCCCTCTCGCCTCAGGTAGAAGACTTCGGTCCATTCAGACTAAAACCTCCCGTCACATGAACAGCTTCTTCCCCTCTGCCATCAGACTGCTGAACACTAAGTGACTTATTGACTCTCGTGCACTATGTACAGCAGCTCAACCAGACTCATGTCCATCATCACTGTTTTCTTCTTGCATTACCGACTGCACTATATGGTTCTCCACATTATCTGCTGCTCGCTAATACGTTTAAACTGCTGACTAGTATTACTCATTCTTATTCTACACTTTATTGCATATATAGTTTATTTCTTTTATCATGTTTAATGTTGCAGCATTGCACCGAGACAAATTCCTAGTTTGTGTACTACATCCTGTATATATACATTCCTGTATATATTTGCATCCTTTTATAGAAACGTGGACAGACTGTAATTTACTGTACATACTCTGGTTGTCATTGAATCCTTATTTAAATCCTTCACCTGAACAACGAGAGCAAGTTTTTAGCCAAAGTCAAATTCCTTGTATGTGTTGTGCATACTTGGCCAATAAAGCTGATTCTGACATGAACAATGGCAATAAATCTGATTCTGATTCTGATTCTGATTCTAGGTTTATGTGTCCATTGTGAGTGGCTGTGTGCTTGAAAGTGTCCCAGTCTGTAGTGCTGAAGTCTTTCAGAGTATCAGAGACCCCCTCTGGCCACACATGTACCTGCTTTTTTGTTGGTCTGATTGTTTTCACTCTGGGTTTGTATGCTGGCCTTAACAAGATGGTGATGTGATCAGAGAGACCCTGGTCTCTCTGACCAGGGGGAAGGCTCTGTATGCTTTTTTGTGAGTTGTGTACACCAGGGGCCTCATGTACAAAGACTTGCGTGTATTTCCTACTGAAAGATGACATACTTTTAAATCAAGAAAACGCCGTAAGCAAAAAAAAATCCAGGTGTAGGAAACCATCCGTACGCAGGAATCCAAGCACATTTTCTTTGTACATGCTGAACTGCATGAAATTGAACGCACATGAGGAAATACTGGACTCCTCTCTTGACACGCCTCCATTTGAATATGTAAGCTGATGCAAATAGGTATACAAATAGATCAATACAAGCCCAGCACGTTTGATTCTCCTGTATCCACCATCAAAAATAATGGATTTAATGGAATTTCATGGAACGTGAGTTGTAGATGCTCCTGAATGAGGCAGAGGTTCGTAAAAACATTTTGTTTGGCACGCTGTCCTTCGGCATTAGCACTGGATGCAGGTAATTCACTAGCCTTCTCACAGCCTTATAAGATTAGTTTATTGTTTCATTTATTCAGATCGGGATAAGAAGGAGAAGTTTATTTAACTTAGACATATTTAGACCGACGTCTGCAGTCATCCCCAGAAGCGTCAGCTGATTGCTGTAATTTTGAGCGTGTGTAGCTCAGTGGCTATAGAGCAGAATTTCAAAGCGCAAGGTTGCAGATACGAGAGCGGCTGCGTTCTCTTTTAGGGACCACAATGGAAATAAGTGCACGCACTTTCTTGTGCCATCCCATTGTTTTTAGATGTACACTACTGTTCAAAAGTTTGGGGTCACCCAGACAATTATTTTGTGTTTTCCATGAAAAGTCAAACTTATTTACCACCATGAGTTGTAAAATGAATAGAAAATATAGTCAAGACATTGACAAGGTTAGAAATAATGATTTGTATTTGAAATAATTTTTTCCAGATATTCAACCTGCTCAAAGGAAGGTCAGTTTTATAGCTTCTCTAACCAGCTAAACTGTTTTCAGCTGTGCTAACATGATTGCACGAGGGTTTTCTAATCATCCATTAGCCTTCTGACGCAATGAGCAAACACATTGTACCATTAGAACACTGGAGTGATAGTTGCTGGAAATGGGCCTCTATACACCTATGCAGATATTGCACCAAAAACCAGACATTTGCAGCTAGAATAGTCATTTACCACATTAGCAATGAATATTAGATATTAGAGTATTATTATTTCTGATTAGTTTAAAGTTATCTTCATTGAAAGAAACAGTGTTTTTCTTTCAAAAATAAGGAGAATTCTAAGTGACCCCAAACTTTTGAACGGCAGTGTATGTTGTATCTTTTATACTGCAGAGAAAGGAGGCAGGCGAGGCAACGAGCTGGACAACACAGAAACTTTATTCTTTCTCCAACATAACTTACAGCAACAAAAGATCCTGGGTCTCTGTGCATTCCTTCTTTATATCTTTAATACCATGCATCGAGACCCGGAACTTCCGACCATCATACATTATGTTTAGAACCAAGCCTGTGTGGCACATTAACATGACATAACACCGGCGCCGCTCTCACACCCTTCTTCTTCCAGCGGCTGCAGCATTTACTCCTCTCCCTAGGTGGTGCATATTCCTTACTGTCCTGTCTGATACCCCCCGGTGGCACCTCCTCTTTCGGTCCATTGTTCCCTGGGTGGAGAAGTCCAACACCATGCCCCCACACAGCCCCCCCTCTCCCGAACACCCAGAAAGGGCAGTAACCCTCCCCCCCCATCCTTTGGGCTTGAGCTGGCGACCATAGCGGCTGTAGCAGAGGGTCGCCGATCCAGTCGAATCACCCTGCTGGCGGGGTGTACAGGAGGGCACATCAGTATGTGGAGGGAAAAAGGGAAGGGGAGAAAACACATCAGCTTTGCGAGTGCAGGTCCCTGCTGAGGGATCACCAACTTGCAGAGCCACCAACAGTGGGTGTCTGCGCCGGGGAGCTTGGGCCAACACCACCTGCTCGTCTGCCACCACAAAAGCGGGCTTCAGCCTGTCGATGCAGACGGTCTCCCTACGTCCCCCCAAGTCTAGCACAAAATGCTTTGTCCCAGGTTCCAATGAATGGTTCGTCGTACGGTGGGTGCAGTGGGGTCCGGTGCGCATCGTGCCTGACACAAACAAAACTGGCGTTCTGCAAGCTTTTTCGGACGACGGTGCGGGGAAAACAATGGTGAGCAGGGCCCGGTACATTAAATTAAATTACAATTAATTAATTAAATTACATTGCCTCTGTACTATGCAAAAATTGTACGGGCGGCTCAGCCTCAGGTGCGCGGTTTTCCGGTAAACACTCTCTGGGGATCTGCAGCGGCTCAGAAAAGTTCTGCTGGGGAGGCTGCCAAATCCTCCTTAGGTGCGGAGTGCAACTCTAAAAGAACCCAAAGCATTCGGTTGACCCAATTTGCATCCATGAGCGAAGCTCTGAGCGCTGCTTTAAGGGACCTATGAAAATGCTTGCATAACCCATTAGCCTGGGGGTTGTACACGGTAGTGCGGTGAATTTTGACCCCCAGGGTCTGGGCTATCACGGACCAGCATTCCGAAAAGAATTGTGGACCCCTGTCAGTTGGAGACGTCGCGGAGGGCACCCTTCCTGCACCACCCTGCTCTCTAGTCTTAACCCAGTAGGCGGCTTGCTCTATGGCCATTGTGGGGAAATCTATTACCATGTACACTGGGGAGGCTAAAGCGTATGACAGGCAATCGGCCATGATGTTGAGCTTACCGGCAACGTGTTGAATGTCGGTAGTAAACTCAGAAACTGCGGCCAAAGGCCATTGCTGCTGGGCCAGCCACGGTTCTGAGACTTTGGCCATCGCGTACATCAGCGGCTTATGGTCCACGAACGCGGTGAACTCGTGCCCTTCTAACTAAAACTGGAAATGGCTCGTCGCCAAGTGGGGAGTCAGCAATTCTCTATAGAACGTGCTGTATTTGCATTCATTGTCGCGCAAAGTTCGGCTGAAAAATGCGAGCAGCTGCCACAAACCTGAGACATACTGCTCCACCACTGCCCCTATGGCAACATCAGACGCGTCCGTAGTGAACACTATCCGTGCAGACGGATCCAGGTGGGATAACAACACGGCATCCGCAAGCACTGTTTTGGCATTAGTAAAAGCCTGGACTCACTTGGGAGTCCAGTCGATGGCTTCTGCTGGCTTCTTTTTTTTAAGCACGGCATACAATAGCTGCATCAGCTGGGCTGCCCAGGGAAGGAAATGGTTATAAAAATTAACCATTCCCAAAAACTCCTGTAGTGCTCTCACGGTCTGCGGGCGCGGAAAGTCCGACCACGCACACCTTATCCAGTAACGGAATTGCACCCTCTGGCAAAATGTGGTGGCCCAAAAAGTCAATCTCTGGCACACTGAACTGGCACTTCGCCGGGTTAACTATCAGCCTGTGCGCCTCCAACCTCTGGAAAACCGTCTTGAGATGGGCAAAGTGCTCCTCCTCGGACATTCTACCTACCAGAATGTCATCTAAGTAGACAAAAACGAAAGACAGCTAAGAAGCACTGCGCCATCATGCTCTGGAAAGTCTGCGCGGCGCCTTTTAATCCGAACAGCATGCGTAAGAGCTTGAAAAGGCCGAAAGGCGTTATTACTGCTGTTTTTGGAACGTCTTCCATGCACACCGGGACCTGATGGTATCCGCAGACCAGATCCACTTTTGAAAAAAGCATGCACCCCGGACAGGTGCATGGAAAAATCCTGGATGTGCAGAATGGGATAACGATCGTGTTCCATGGTGTTATTCAAGCGCCGGAAATCGCCGCACGGTTGCCACGACCCGTTGGCTTTAGACACCATGTATAGCGAGGATGCCCATGTTCTGTTGGAGCACCTGACGACTCACAACTGTTCTAAGTTGGCAAACTCCTCGCGTGCGCTGGACAGTTTAGCTGTGTCCAAACGGCGAGGTCACATGAACACCGGCGGGCCTTTTGCCGTTATAAATTGCTCAACCCCAAGTTTCGTTACCATAGCCAAAAATGTTGGGACCGTGAGTGCTGGGAACTATGTGAGCAAATATTGGTACTTACCCCCTGGAGCTATAACGTTAGCCAGTATTGTCGACCCAGCTCCCTGAGCTGTGCAGGGCAGTGAGGTAAAAGAGACAGCATCCACTAATCTATTAGCAACATCGACTAACAACCCATAAGCACATAAAAAATCTGCACCTAAAATGGGGCCAGAACATGGAGCTTTCACAAAGTCCCACTGAAAGTTGCGTCCGTGTAAGCATATCATCAGTGTCTGCTCTCCAAACGTCCTGATGGTGGATCTGTTGGCGGCCGTGAGGTTGGGACTGCTGCATCTTTCCACCCTGTCTGTGTCGAACGGCAGGATAAGGCTCTTCTGGGAGCCGGAGTCCACCAAAAACCGTCTCCCCGAACGTGTGTTTGTGTCGTAAAGCAGTCTGTTCCTGTCGCCATCGGTTGCAGCTGCCACTGAATTCCAAACGTGCCGTCTTCCTGCCTTCTTGAATTGGCATGGCGACAGGCAGCATTGGGCATCTGAAACGGCGATGATAAAAACAGATCGCCCCGTTCCTTCGTCTCCTGGTGTCCACCCCGGCTACCACGAACGGCTCTTCGACCTCACTGGAGACCCTCATGGATGCCAGTGCCACTGTCTGCACGCTGAGAGTTCTGGTCGCCAAAATAATGCGGTCCGCTTCCTGCACCAGGGCACGGTAGTCCTTAGCAACCAGCCACGGCGAGTTGGCCAGGATTGCCTTCTCTGTAGCTGGCAGGTTCCTGAGGAACAAGTGGCCTAACAGGAAAGATTCGTCGTCCTTCCCCCTCAGCACCAACAGGTTCTCCATGGGCTCCATGGCTGATCTGTCCCCTAACTCCGAACGCGTTAGGAGTCTCTCTGCCCTCTCACTGTCAGAAAGGGTATAGCGCTGGAGAAGCATCCTCTTGAGTGCTTCATATTTACCTTGGGCCGGCGGCTCCTGGAGCAGGCTCATCACCTGTTGCGTGGCGCACGCATCTAGCACAGTGACTACGTAGTAATACTTGGTATCGTCCATTGTTATCCCGCGGAGTGCGAACTGAGCTTCTATGTGCAAGAACCACGTGGTCGGGTTGTGAAGCCAGAAGTCTGGGAGCTCGACTGAGACCATGCACACGGCGCTGGTGCTCTCCCTCCAGGCAGTCTCCAGGGCGGTGCTCGGCTCACTTTCCATGGCACGTCTTAGGGTCACCAATGTGGAGAAAAGAGGCAGGCGAGGCAACGAGTTGGACGACACAGAAACTTTATTCTTTCTCCAACATAACTTACAGCAAAAAAAAGATTTCTGGTCTCTGTGCATTCCTCTTTTATATTTTTAATACCATGCATCGAGACCCAGAACTTCCGACCATCATACATTATGTTTAGAACCAAGTCTGTGTGGCACATTAACATGACATAACGCCGGCACCGCCTCAAACCCTTCTTCTTCCAGCGACTCCGGCATTTACTTCTCTCCCTGGGGGGCGCATAGTCCTTACTGTCCCGTCTGATACCCCCCGGTGACACCTCCTCTTTCGGTCCATTGTTCCCTGGGTGGAGAAGTCCAACACCATGCCTCCACAATACAATGTTATTTTAAATGATGAATAAATCAATCAATCAATCAATTTGTGACTAGCCGGGTCGATCAGCTGGTTGAATAAAAGAAAACAGTCACGAAAAATAAGACAATATGAACCTATTTAGTGGGCAGCCACGGTCACCTGTCAGTTGAAAGCAGATCATATTAGACTCGGCAAGTACATATTTTATGTCCAAAATGCAAATCTCATCCTTTATAGTTATTTACAACTTACATGGATTACACCCACTACTACTGTAAATGAATGAAGTGCGCCGGGGAACGTGTGAGGCCATTGCATTTCAAACTTTACGCATGTGTTTATTGACATATCTACTGTACACACAGAGGCAGTTGGGGGCTTGGTAAAATGCTGTCAAACTGTAGTTTAATCAGCAAAAAAAAAGAAAATCACTTACTCAAATCACTGAGCTGTAATGAAGCCTTGAAGACAGGATGATATTTGCGGGCGCACAGGCGCATTCCACAAGGACGTCCGTGGAAATTTAAACTGGCTGACAAGCCAGTCATCATCCTGAGCCAGAAAATCTTCTGTCTCTAAAATACCCCTTCTCTTCTCACTGTGCGATTTGCAATATCCTCTAATCCTCTGTTGTTAGAGGCATTTTCTGCACTTCTTTGCGCTTGCTTTTATATCCACTCATCTAATTGCGCACACGGATGTTTGTTCATCATGTGTCTCTATTGTGTACAATAATTTTCACGTCATTATCAGTCTCCCAACATCACCTCTAAGTGTCGCCAATGGACCAATAACAGTAGAAACGCACGTATGCCAGCCATGAAGTTGGTGTGGGGCTGCGCATATTTCCACGGTCATTTCATTCTTGATACTTGTGAAATTTTCCGTGGAAAACGACGTACGCCATGTTTTTGTGTGTAAGTACCCTTTGTACATGAGGCCCCAGGTCCAGAAAATTGTCTCCTCTTGTTGGGAAGTCTACATGTTGGTGTAGATTTGGTAGGAGGGCCTTTAAATCTGCATGGTTGAAGTCTCCTGCTCTGATGAGGAATCCGTCTGGATGTGTCGTTTGTGTCTCACTGATGGTCTGATAGAGTTCTTTTAGTGCTTTACTTCTTTCACCGATGCCGGTGGGCGGGGCATACATGGCGGCTAGTAGGACAGATGAAAATTGTAAAATGGTCGGCACTTGATGATAATAAACTCCACCAGTGGAGAACAGTGTTTATGCACAACAGTTGCATCACAGCACCAAGCATCACTGATGTGCACACACACCATGTCGTTTACAATAGCATGTTAGCCCTGCTAACTGAATGGTAGAGTCTGGTATATTGTCATTTACAGCCGTGGACAAAATTGTTGGTACCCCTCTCTCAATGAAAGAAAAACCCACAGTGGTCACAGAAATAATTTGAATCTGACAAAAGTGGTAATAAATAAAAATTCTATGAAAATTAATCAAAGAAAATCAGACAATGTTTTTGAATTGTGGTTCAACAGAATTATTTTTAAAAACAAACTCATGAAACAGGCCTGGACAAAAATGATGGTACACCTAGAAAAGATTGAAAATAATGAGACCACAGGGACATGTTCAACCAAGATGTGTCCTCTAATTAACATCGCAGGCGTCTACAAACTTGTAATCAGTCAGTCGGCCTATTTAAAGAGTGACAAGTAGTCACTGTGCTGTTTGGTGACACGGTATGTACCATGGTATGTCAGGTGACTGACTGGCCATTCTAACAGCTTTACTTTCCTTCTCTGCAGCCAGTTGAGAGTTTCCTTGGCTGTGTGTTTGGGATCATTGTCTTGGTGAAATGTCCACCCTCGTTTCACCTTCAGCATCTCGGCAGATGGCAGCAGGTTCTGATCAAGGATGTCTCTGTACATTTGTACATTCGTCTTTCCTTCAATTATATGAAGTCTGCCTGTACCATGTGCTGAAAAACACCCCAACACCATGATGGAATGTGCAGTGCCATTTCTCCTCCAAACATGCTGTGTGCTGTGGCATCCAAAAAGTTCTGTTTTGATCTCATTTGACTAGGCTATATTCTCCCAGTATTTTACTGGCTTGCCCAAATGTTGTGCAGAAAAGTTTAAACAAGCTTCAACATGCTTTTTCGTCAGCAATGGAGTCTTGCGAGGCAAGCGAGCATAGAGCCCATCTCAGTTGAGTGCATTACTTATTATTTTCTTTGAAACAGCAGTACCTGCTAGCTCCAGGTCTTTCTGAAACTCTCCATGAGTGATCTTTGGCTCTTGGATAACTCTTCTGAAAATTCTTTTGACTCTTCTGTCATAAATCTTGTGAGGAGCTGCTTTTCATGGCCGGTTTATGGTAAAATGATGTTCTTTCCACCTCCGAATGATGGTTCCAACAGTGCTCAGTGGAACACTTAGCAGTTTAGAAATGCACCTGTAACCAATGCCATCATTATGTTTTGCAATAAGGTTGTGAAGCTCTTTGCTTCTACTAATCACTAGTGCATACCCGTGCATACCCGTAGAAACCAAGTATAAGCAAGTATTTCTGCATGCCGGTAGAAAGCAAGTGTAAGCAAGCATTTCTGCATGCTCGTAGAAAGTTACTGTTACCATGGCAACAGTAACCATGGTGATGCCTGCCTTTGATTTTTGGCATAGTTTCCATGGCAACAGTAACCATGGTGGAAACCTGCCTTTGATCTTTGATGTCACCACTTGTTCAGTGATGCCTGCCTTTGATGTTTGATGATATATCTGCCTGGCAACAGTAACCATGGCAACATCTGTGCATCTATGATGTCATAGCTATGAACACTCATAGCTCCTCTAAGGACGTTCAATAAAGATTTCCCCTCCTAAACTTCCGCATATCTGGGGAGGCTGAAATTCAGGGATGCACACCCTTGTAACCTCAGCAAAGCATGTGTAAAATCTGAGGCCAGTCTGACGAACGGTTTGGGAGATACATGCGGAACATACAGACAGACACACAGGCAGTGATTCCTTGCATTATAATATGTTGAGTCCTCTGTGGTGTGACAATCTGATATTCACAGACCTTTTTAGATACTATAGATAGATAGATAGATAGCTGGATGTACTTTATTGATCCCAAACTGGGAAATTACAGGCTCTTTTTAAATGCTATCAGTCAGGACTTAACCAGCTGGAATTAATTTGCATTGATGGGGGATCCGATGGCTTTCTAAATTCTGATGGATTTCAGCTGTTTTGGGTTTTTTTGGCTTTCTATGCCTTTTGCACCTCTTTTTCTTCATGTGTTCAATACTTAATCCCTGTGTCATTGCACTTTATTAAATAAAACTTATTTTGTGAACACAGTTGCCTTGATTGCTTTGTATGTATGAATTACTTGGGTTGTTACTCATATCTGGTGAAAATGTCAGGTCAATGGCTCCATCAGAAATATGTTTAATGAGAAAATGTTGACTTGTTCAATACTTATTTTCCCTGCTATAAATAAAGATTAAAATATGATTTCACAAAAACAGTACTCCTCCAAGGCCATTGATTTTGACCTTAAACACATTCATGACGACTACTATTAATGATGTAATGGAATGCATTACCATAGAAATATGCAGTGGGGGGAAAAGAAACATACAGTAATAGTTGTGTTTATAGAACTCCTGCGTCCAACATAGAAATATTCAAGGAATGTTTGGAGGGAATGTTTGCTAAAAATAAATCAGAAGGTCCATTTCATCTGTGGTGATTATAACATTGACCTTTTAAACCCTAACAGGCATAAAATGACTGAAGAGTTTATTCAATTCAATTCAATTCAATTCAATTCAACTTTATTTATATAGCGCCATTTCACAACAACAGTCATCTCATAGCACTATCAACTGTAGGGGGGGAACCCCCACAGTTGCAGAAAGACCCCAGCAATCAGGCGGATCCCCTGTGAGCAAGCACTTGGCGACGGTGGAGAGGAAAAACTCCCTTTTAACAGGAAGAAACCTCCAGCAGAACCAGGCTCAGGGAGGGGCAGTCATCTGCTGCGACTGGCTGGGGGGTGAGGGGATAGAGAAGAAGAAAAGAACAGACATGTAGAGAGCAAACAGCACGATGGGGACTCAGTCTATGGGAGAGAACAAACAGATGTTAATGACCAGCAAAAAAAAAAATATTTCATAGAGAGTGAGGAAAGGAGTGAGGCCCAGTGCATTACTGGAGGTCTCCCGGCTGACTAAACCTATTAGCAGCATAACTAAGGGAGGGTTCAGAAACACATGATCCCTCCCTAATTGTAGGCTATATCAAAAAGGTAGGTTTTAGCCCTATTCTTAAAAACAGAGATCGAGTCACTTATTGATACAGTGTTTACTATGAGTCTCTTTCTGACTATTACAAAGCCAAGCAGAGTATTATTATTATTATATTCCCCTGTGTGTGTGTGTGTGTGTGTGTGTGTACAGTGGTGTGAAAAAGTGTTTGCCCCTTCCTGAGTTCTAATTTTTTTTGTATGTTTGTCACACTTAAATGTTTCAGATCATCAAACAAATTTAAATATTAGACAAAGATTACACAAGTAAACACAAAATGCAGTTTTTAAATGGAGGTGTTTATTATTAAGGGTAAAAAAAATCCAAACCTACATGGCCCTGTGTGAAAAAGTGATTGCCCCCCCCCTACCTTGTTACAACATAAATTAACTGTGGTTTATCACATCTTTGGAAAGCTGAGTTCAACTTCTCCAGCCACACCCAGGCCTGATTACTGCCACACTTGTTCTCAATCGAGAAATCACTTAACTTTAACTGTGTATATTGCCAAACTGCGACATAACCCCTAGTGGTCAACAGTGGTAAAGGTTTTTTTCAAGAAAATATTCAGATCAGATGTCAGAACTTTACAAGGTTATAACTTGAAAGTGGTAAGAGATAATGGCTTACCTTCAATTAGAAAGATAAGATAAGATAAGATAAGATAAGATAAGCCTTTATTAGTCCCACAACGGGGAAATTCCAGGATTGCAACAGCACAGGGATAGCAACACTCAGAGCAACAATCAGAAGGCAAGAAAAAAAAAACAAAAAAAAAAAAAACAAGCAAGCAAGAGCAGCTAATATACATATGTACGTATTACTATAAAATATATATATATACACACACACACAGACACACAGTGCAGAGCATTGTAGCTGGATGGAATAAATATATGAATATATGAACACACAGTGCAGAGCATTGTAGCTAGATGGAATAAATATGTAAATATATAAACACCCACAGTACGGAGCATGATGTAGAATATGATCCAAAATTTCAGATAGGAGTACATTTACGCATCTAATTTGTACACAAACAAACAACTGGTGTTTGTTTGTGGTCAACTGGTCGTAATTTTGTCCTCTCCCGGTCATTTTAGCTTTCTCACCTACATCCAGAAACTGTTTGATTGTTCCACCTTAATTTCACTTTTATTCCGTGGCAATTTAGCTTATATGACGACATTCACCCGGCGATTGCTCTCCAGTCACATGGCGCTCCGGGCACCGGCAGGTCAAATCAATGAGCTTCACGTTCCCTGTGTTATAAGAACATGTAAACATCTACCTTTATAAGCTAAATAATCTCTTTTTAGAACCATAGTTGGCAAATTCAGGACCAAATCCTCCGAATTTGCTCCTCAGTCTGTGATTGCGTATGTCCACAGCGATGGGTGCCCACCATTTTGTGTTGTAATCTCAAAGACGAAGACGAAGGAGGATTTCTTCCTCTTTGGTGTATTACGTGTCATCCATGAGTCCTCCAACATGTGCCTGCCACCTTGTGAACTGGCATGATCAGTACAAATCCTCAGTACAGCTGGGCAGTGTTTCTGCACGTCATTATCAGTTGACAGGTGCAGCGCTGCACTCTGCCACTAGAGGCACATGAAATCACACAGCTTAAGGGTTAAATAGGACCTGCCTGACAAAGTGAAGTAGACAAAAAGATCTTCAAAAGCTAAATATCATCCAAAGAATTCAGGAACAAATGAGAAACAAAGTAATTGAGATCTGTCAGTCTGGAAAAGGTAATGAAGCCATTTCTAAAGCTTTGGGACTCCAGTGAACCACAGTGAGAGCCATTATCCACAAATGGCAAAAACATGGAACAGTGGTGAACTTTCCCAGGAGTGGCTGGCTGACCAAAATTACCCCAAGAGCGCAGCAGTGACTCATCCAAGAGGTCCCAAAAGACCCCACAACAACATCGAAAGAACTGCGGGCCTCACTTGCCTCAGTTAAGTCCAATGTTCATGACTCCACCATAAGAAAGCGACTGGACAAAAATGGCTTTCATGGAAGTGCTCCAAGACGAAAACCACTGCTGAGCAAAAAGAACAAAGGCTCGTCTAAGTTTTGCCAAAAAACATCTTGATGATCCCCAAGACTTTGGGGAAAATACTCTGTGGACTGACGAGACAAACGCTGAACTTTTTGGAAGGTGTGTGTCCCATTACATCCGCGTAAAAGTAACACAGCATTTCAGAAAAGGAACATTACACCAACAGTAAAATATGGTGGTGGTAGTGTTATGGTCTGGGGCTGTTTTGCTGCTTGAGGACCTGGAAGACTTGCTGTGGTAAATGGAACCATGAATTCTGCTGTCTACCAAAAAATCCTGAAGGAGAATATCCGGCCATCTGTTCATGACCGCGAGCTGAAGCACACTTGGGTTCTGCAGCAGGACAAAGATCCAAAATACACCAGCAAGTCCACCTCTGAATGGCTTAAGAAAAACAAAATGAAGACTTTGGAGTGGCCTAATCAAAGTCCTGACTTGAATCTGATTGAAGTGCTGTGGTATTACCTTAAAAAGGCGGTTCATGCTCAAAAACCCTCCAATGTGGCTGAATTACAACAATTTTACAAAGATGAGTGGGACAAAATTCCTCCACAGTGCTGTAAAACACTCATTGCCAGTTTTCACAAACACTTGATTGCAGTTGTTGCTGCTAAGGGTGGCCCAATCAATTATTAGGTTTAGGGGGCAATCACTTTTTCACACAGGGCCATGTGGATTTGGATTTTTTTTTCCCTTAATAATAAACACCTTCATTTAAAAACTGTATTTTGTGTTTACCTGTATTATCTTTGCCTAATATTTAAATTTGTGTGTATATATATAAACACACACACACTCCATTTTACTGCACCATAGTTGAGAAAGAAACACAATTTTGATACTCTTATATATGTCCTGTACATATACTTCTGGTACCACAGAAGTCGGCTGCCTTTTTGCAACAGCGGCTCAATTCAGAGTTTTTCTTCCTCTTTATTATTTACTATCTGGCTTCTTTCGCTAAACTTTCTGATCTGGCGACACCTTGTCCATTACGGACAAACAGATCGCCCCAAATGTGTCCCGAGCCGGCGGACGGAGCCACTGTTTATAGCAGGAGACAGTACAACAGGGACCAGCTGTTAGCACTTAACCGGCCCATAGTACTAACACAAAAACTCAACATACTGGGAGAAATCAGATGGAAACGGCGTGGATATCGAGCTGGAGTAAGACAGCAGGCGAGGAATATAAGGTACAGACCCATCCTCCCATCCGTTATCATGGGGAACGTACGATTGCTTCTAAATGAGACAGACGAGCTAGCGGCCATGTCCCACTACGAGAGTGTCTTCAGAGAGATTAGCAGGATGTTGTTTACTGAGATGTGGCTAACAGAACTAGCAACAGATGCTAACATCGAACTGGAGGGTTTCCACGCAATACAAGCAGACCGGACACCAGACAGTAGGAAGACAAGGGGCGGAGAAGTGATAATGTATGTCAATAACAGCTGGTATAAACCGGGACACATCATGGTTAAAGAGCAACACTGCAGCAAAGACATGGAGTTGCTAGCTGTTAGCATGCGGCCTGCTTATCTCCCTAGGGAATACTCACACATGATCTGCATTGTTATTTATGCAAATCCGACGGCAAACGCTGGGGCAGCGCGTGACGCCATCCACTCAGTCACTGGCAGGCTTCTGACAGAACACCCAGATGCTGTCCTCATCTCGAGTGATTTTAACCATATCTCACTGTCCCCCATTCTGCCCATGTTCACCCAGTATGTCACATGCCACACTAGAGACAATAAAACACTGGATTTATTCTATGTGAATACTAAGTCGTACACCTCATCACCACTCCCCCCACTCGGGAGATCGGATCACAACTTGGTTCATCTCCTGCCGGTGTACAAAACCCTAGTACACAGACAACCTCGGGTTATGCGCACGGTGAAGGTATGGTCTGAGGAGGCAATGGACTCTCTAAAGGACTGTTTTGAAACCACTGCCTGGGAGCAGCTCTGCGATCCACATGGTGAGGACATCGACAGCCTCACTCCCACCATCATGGACTACATCAACTTCTGTGTGGACAACACCGTACCCACCAAGATCATATGGTGTTGCTCAAACAACAAACCCTGGATCAACCCTGAGATAAAATCACTACTGAGAGAGAAGAAAAGGATCTTCAGGTCAGGGAACAGGGAGATGCTGAAGTTCGTACAGAGGGAGCTAAGGAGGAAGATCAGAGAAGGCAAAGGACAGCTTCAGGAAGAAGATGGAGGACAAGCTGCAACAGAGCGACATCAGCGGGGTCTGGAGAAACATCAAAACCATCTCTGGGCTCCAGAATACCTTCTTCCAGGCCACGGGGGGCAGGGAATGGCTGAACAATCTGAACCTGTTTTTTAATAGGTTTGACCAACCTCCCTCCCCTCCGCCTGCACAACAACCACTGCTGCCTCTACCATCATCGAGACCTGCTGTCCACCCCCCCACTACCAACACCCCCCCACTCCCAGCACACAGCCCCCCAGCCCCAACCTGACCCTCACTAAGACCCAGGTGAGGGCGGAGCTGAGGAAGATCAAGGCAAGGAAGGCCTCGAGTCCGGACTGCATCAGCGCGAAGCTCCTCAAGTCCTGCGCAGACCAGCTGTGTGGGATTGTGGAGCACATCTTCAACCTGAGCCTGAAGCTGGGGAGGGTACCACAGTTGTGGAAAACATCTTGTGTGGTACCTGTGCCAAAGACTTCCCACCCCAGAGACCTGAACAGCTACAGACCAGTGGCCCTGACTTCTCACCTGATGAAGACCCTGGAGAGACTGCTACTTGCTCACCTCCGCCCCCTGGTGGGACCAGCGATGGATCCACTCCAGTTTGCCTACCAGCATGGCATCGGGGTGGAGGATGCAGTGATCTTCCTCCTTCACTGTTCCCTGTTCCATCTGGAGAAGCCTGGGAACACTTTGGGGATCATGTTCTTTGACTTCTACAGTGCTTTCAACACCATCCAACCGGTGATCCTGAGGGACAAGCTGCTGTGCGCAGGAGTGGACCAGCACCTGTCATCGTGGATCCTGGACTACCTCACAAACCGGCCAGTTTGTGAGAACCCAGGATTGTGTGTCCGACACGATCATCGGCAGTACGGGGGCCCCCCAAGGAACGGTTTTGGCTTCCTTCCTGTTCACCCTTTATACTGTGGACTTCTCACACAACACAACGCACTGCCATCTACAGAAGTTCTCTGATGACTCTGCGATCGTTGGCCTCATCTCCAATGGAGATGAAGCTGAGTACAGAGGACTTATCCAGGACTTCGTGGACTGGTGCCATCGGAACTGCCTCCAGATCAACGCGAGAAAAACTAAGGAACTGGTGGTAGACTGCCGCAGGCAAGGACAACCCCTCACAGCACCAGTAAACTTCCAGGGAACAGACATTGAGATGGTGACATTCTACAAGTACCTGGGTGTTCATTTGAACAATAAACTAGACTGGTCACACAATACCGACACACTCTACAAGAAAGGACAGCGCAGGCTGTTCCTACTGAGGAGGCTCAGGTCTTTTGGTGTACAAGGGGTGCTCCTGAAGACCTTCTACGATTCGGTGGTGACATCAGCCATCACTTTTGGAGTGGTCTGCTGGGGCAGCGGCATCACAGCAGCTGACAGGAAGAGACTGAACAAACTGATCAAGAAAGCTAGCTGTGTCCTGGGGCAGCGCCTTGACCCAGTGGAGGAGATAGGAGAGAGAAGGATGGTGGCTAAGCTGTCATCTCTGCTGGAGTCTGAGTCCCACCCTATGTAGGACATGCTGAACGCACTGAGGAGCTCATTTAGCAGTAGGCTACATCATCCTAGGTGCGCGACCAAGAGGTTTCGCAGGTCCTTCCTACCTATGGCAGTCAGACTGTATAACCTAAGCAGGGCTGCTCGCAGAGATAGCAAAAAAACGTGACAACCTAATAGTATTGAATGCAAAAGACGCAACAAACTTACACAAAATGGTCCCTTCCAGTATACAACTAGGACAATATCAGTCGCTACGGAGGGTGTCAATCTGTATGGGTACATATTCATACTATGTGGGGTAACTACAGTAAATAGACTGTTTTGCTGTTTATTCCATCTAGCTACAATGCTCTGCTCTGTGTATATATATGTACAGTGGGGCAAAAAAGTATTTAGTCAGCCACCAATTGTGCAAGTTCTCCCACTTTAAAGATGAGAGAGGTCTCCAATTTTCATCATAGTTATACCTCAACTATGAGAGACAAAATGAGAAAAAAAATCCAGAAAATCACATTGAAGGATTTTTAATGAATTAATTGGTAAATTCCTCAGTAAAATAAGTATTTGGTCACCTACAAAGAAGCAAGATTTCTGGCTCTCACAGACCTGTAACTTCTTCTTTAAGATGCTCCTCTGTCCTCCACTCGTTACCTGTATTAATGGCACCTGTTTGAACTCGTTATCAGTATAAAAGACACCTGTCCACAACCTCAAACAGTCAGACTCCAAACTCCACTATGGCCAAGACCAAAGAGCTGTCAAAGGACACCAGAAACAAAATTGTAGACCTGCACCAGGCTGGGAAGACTGAATCTGCAATAGGTAAGCAGCTTGGTGTGAAGAAATCTAACTGTGGGAGCAATTATTAGAAAATGAAAGACATACAAGACCACTAATAATCTCCCTTGATCTGGGGCTCCACGATAGATCTCACCCCGTGGGGTCAAAATTATCACGAGAACGGTGAGCAAAAATCCCAGAACCACACGGAGGGACCTAGTGAATGACCTGCAGAGAGCTGGGACCAAAGTAACAAAGGCTACATCAGAAACACACTACGCCGCCAGGGACTCAAATCCTGCAGTGCCAGACGTGTCCCCCTGCTTAAGCCAGTACATGTCCAGGCCCGTCTGAAGTTTGCTAGAGAGCATTTGGATGATCCAGAAGAGGACTGGGAGAATGTCATATGGTCAGATGAAACCAAAATAGAACTTTTTGGTAAAAACTCAACTTGTTGTGTTTGGAGGAGAAAGAACACCATACCTACTGTGAAGCATGGGGGTAGAAACATCATACTTTGGGGCTGTTTTTCAGCAAAGGGACCAGGACGACTGATCCGTGTAAAGGAAAGAATGAATGGGGCCATGTATCGTGAGATTTTGAGTGAAAACCTCCTTCCACCAGCAAGGGCATTGAAGATGAACCATGGCTGGGTCTTTCAGCATGACAATGATCCCAAACACACCGCCCGGGCAACAAAGGAGTGGCTTCGTAAGAAGCATTTCAAGGTCCTGGAGTGGCCTAGCCAGTCTCCAGATCTCATCCCCATAGAAAATCTTTGGAGGGAGTTGAAAGTCTGTGTTGCCCAGCGACAGCCCCAAAACATCACTGCTCTAGAGGAGATCTGCATGGAGGAATGGGTCAAAATACCAGCAACAGTGTGTGAAAACCTTGTGAAGACTTACAGAAAACGTTTGACCTCTGTCATTGCCAACAAAGGGTATATAACAAAGTATTGAGATGAACTTTTGTTATTGACCAAATACTTATTTCACCGAGGAATTTACCAATTAATTCATTAAAAATCCTTCAGTGGGATTTTCTGGATTTTTTTTTTTCTTATTTTGTCTCTCATAGTTGAGGTATACCTATGATGAAAATTGGAGACCTCTCTCATCTTTTAAGTGGGAGAACTTGCACAATTGGTGGCTGACTAAATACTTTTTTACCCCACCGTATATATTTATGTGTACATATGTATATTCACTGCTCTTATTTTCTTATCTTCTGAATTATTGCCCTGAGTGTTGCTATCCCTGTGCCATTGCAATCCTGGAATTTCCCCATTGTGGGACTAATAAAGGCTAATCTTATCTTATCTTATATAGCAGAATTGACAGTAAAGTTGACTTTGACTTTAATAAGTTTGCCTATACTTTTCCTGTCAGTGCTGCCAGACCTTGCGTGACTAACAAGAAACTCAAACAGTAAGAAAAACTAGCCCAAAACCAGTTGTCCCAAAAGAAGATAAAATTAAGGAAAACAATTAGAACTGATGACTATATTTGGTCTAAGTTCAACTGTCCGTTTTGGTCCCTCCTTCTGTGCGATGAGTTTTGATGCCAAGAAACAGTGCATAGTTTTTTTCCTCATTCATTTGCTTGCATCATTTTGCTAAGTGTGGGAACCACTTTGTAGTATCTAGCTTTAATACAGTATGATAAGCAAGATGCATGGTGTGCTTTATAGTAGTACTACTCTGTAATCGACAAATCACTCATGTATGACTGTGCAGGATCCCAGGTCAGTTTCTAATCCTAACATATCACAGCCACATCCAAAATCCCAAGATGTGGTTCAGCTACAGTCTTGACATTTATTAGACTTGCTTTGCAAACTGCTCAGTCATTTAAGTAAAATATATATAACAGTTTTATTATTTGTGTGTGTTTTCTGTCTATATTGAATATGATCCCCCCCAACCTCCAAACTAACACAGACACATTTACCTCCTAACCGGTCCAGCCTCATTGTCAAAGCAAACCTCTCCTGAGCACTGTTTGGATGGTGAGCATCTGGCACCATGGGATTGGTGATGTACTGTTGTGCACAGCTTTCATCAACAACTCTTTGTTAGTAAACTATGGTATGTTTTGGGACCACTGATAAACTTCTAAAATCATTTTATTTTTGAACTAACGTGAAGTTTGAGGGTGTTGCATCGGAGAAAACAGTCAACAACTGTCACAGAGAGGAAATGTCATGTCTCTGCCAACAGGCAGATAAAGGTTTAGGGGAGGACTCGAGGCACAGGCAGGATCAGGTGCAATGATAGTTTATTAACAAAAACTCCAGGACAAAACCAAAGCAGCACATGGGCTGAAAACCAAACTAACACTAAACAAAAACAAAAACACCAACAAGGGATGAGGACAGGACTACATGCAACAGACAACTAGGGAGCACAATGGACACTTAATAATGATAATCATAATAATTCAAAATAATACTAATAATAATCAAGGGGAAAACCAAGAAACCCGAAAAGAACATGAAGCGTGGGCACAGTCCTAGTCCGTGCCCAGAATCTGACAGAAAGTAGATTCTGAGAGAAAGAGCAGAAATTATTCATACATACAGATTTCCTCTCAGGACAAGACCTGTGATCCTGCGATGAGGTGCACAAACCATTACCACAGGCACATGCAGCTGTCTGCTATTTTGTACTAAATTAATGTGCAAATGAGGATAGTGCAGTTTTGTTCCACAAACACTACATTACACAGATGAGTGAAATAAGAGCCATGTTGAATTTTTAGATTTCACCATGAAGTCAAATGATTTAGAGATAATGGTGATGGAAAATGCAAATCCATATTGTTCAAAAATCTGGACTACTTCTTTTTGTAAACTGTTGTTGTTGTTTTGTTTTACTTTACCCCTAAACATCAGATCACAGTAGGTGGGTTTCCATTCAACTTTTTTCATATTTGTAAATCATGTTTATTTGATGTAAAATATAATGCCCATTTTCTTCAATGAGTTTAATTGATTTGAATTTTCTATTAGGGCAGCTCTCTTACATGACATTCTGTGTAATGTTGACTGCAAAAAACAAAATGGAGCACCTATATGAATCCATAAATATGGTGTGAGACAAATATCTAATTGTACTAAAACTAATGATATCTACAATATGAGCACCTCCTTTCTCAAAATGCACAGCAAAATATTAATCAAACCACTGACTCATCTCATTAATCTCTCCATTAGGTCTAGTACATTTCCATCTGGCTGGAAAAAAGCTGTCGTCATACCAGTTCATAAATCAGGCAGTAAAGACGATATATGCAATTACCGCCCAATCTCTATCTTACCAGTCCTATCTAAGGTTCTTGAAAAAGTTGTAGCTACACAGCTGATAGACTACTTACAAGACAGTCAACTTCTTCATCCACATCAATTTGGTTTTAGACCAGGATACTCAACAGAAACAGCAAATTGTTGCCTTATTGAAAACGTCAAACAGTCCTTGGACAGGGGTAATGTGGTAGGAGCTGTTTTTCTAGATCTCAAAAAGGCTTTCGATACTGTAAACCACAGTTTGCTTTTATCCAAAATGGTATCTTTTAACTTCTCCCCAAATACATTAGAATGGTTTGCATCTTATCTCCAGAATAGAGAACAGTGTGTAAAAGTTCACCAGGATAAATCCTCATTTTTAAACAACCGCATGGGTATCCCACAAGGGTCCATTCTTGGTCCTTTACTTTTCAGCATTTTTATTAATGACCTGCCGTTACACTGCTCAGCTGCAACATGCCAACTTTATGCAGATGATGCAGTTATTTACACAGCTGCCAAGACTCCAGCACAGGCTGCAGATGTACTGTCTACAAGTATGGTTGATGTCCAAGAGTGGCTCCTCAAGAACCATCTATTGCTGAACCTTCAGAAAACAGTCTCAATGTGCTTTTCAATCAAAAAATGTAACCTGCAACATTTTAAAGTTAATATACATGATCATGACATCAGTTTAGCTACAGAATTCAAATACCTTGGCATTGTACTAGATCCTCAACTCAAATTTAATCTTCATATAAAGAAAATTTCAAAAACAGTAAAAAAAAATCTGAACTGCTTTAAATTAATTAGATATTACATACCTTACGAAGCAGCTGCACTGTATATGCATTCTATGGTTTTTTCTCATATATCATACTGTTTGACAGTCTGGGCTCAAGCAGCCCCTTCCACAATAAGACATATAGGTTCATTATATAATCAAACCCTAAAAATCTTGGACAAAAAGCCCATTAGGTGGCATCACTGTAATGTTTTAAAAAAATACAACCTATTGAGTTTTGAGAGCTTCATTGACCTCTGTCTTCTGAAATTAACGTTCAAATGTTTCCATAAATCAGCACCCGAGCCACTTGCTGGTTTCGTCCAAAGACAGGACAGCAGCAGAGCCACCAGGAGTTCTGTTAACAATAACTGTAAAATATTCCACCGCAGAACCACATTTGGACAAACAGCTTTCTCTATAAAGGGCAGTCACATCTGGAACACAATGCCAAATGAAATTAAAATAATAACGGACTTTAAAACATTCACTAAAAATGTTAAAAACTGGCTGAAAAATAAACAAGAATGTACTCATGTATGAATTAATTGTCTGCAAAGTGAGAGTGAATGAAGGGAAGGAATAAATGTGTTTGTTTATAGTGAGTGACGGAGGGAGGAAGGCCTGAAATAGGCAAATGTGAGTTATGTTATATGTGTTAAATGTGAGTCAGGCTGTTATATTTGTGTATTTATAATATTTATAATATTTATGTTAAATGTGAGTCAGGCTGTTATATTTGTGTATTTATAATATTTATAATATTTATAATTGTGTATTTATAATTTTTCTGCATTGATGTATGTGGTTATTGTGTATATTTTTTATCTTGATTCTTTTTTCTAAAGCCCATCCAGGGACAAGAGTTGCAAATTAGCTAATAGCTATACACTCTATGTGCAACACATCAGATTGATTGTCTTTGATTAATTGTCTATGTTTATTGCACTGTCCCTGTCAAATAAACTAATCTACTACTACTACTCTTTCACTAGTAACACAGTAGCAAGTGTGATTAATGTTGGTTTCTGGTCAACCACTTGTTTCATATCATCTTTTTCACATTTTTCACATTTTATTTGAAAAGGAACCATGTACAATAATAAGCATAAATGTTGCCATTTGCTGCATTGCACCAGTGTTAGCTTTAAGCTAATTTACATCTGCAGTCCCTTGGCAGGTCACAGTTCTTACAAATCTCATTTGTAACCATAATTGTTGGAGCAGAGGCATTACAGCTGTGGCATTAATGCCCAAAACAGTTTGTACTCTGCAAAAAAATGAAATCTTAGTAAGATAAAATATTTTAAATGGAGAGAGTTGGTGTTACAGCGGAAGATGCAAGGGATAGGGTGAGAGAGGCAGATGATCTGATGTGGCGACCCCTAAAGGGAGCAGCCAAAAGAAGAAGAATCAAGGCTATATTTTTTGTCTGACAAGATATTTCTTCTTGTTGTGCTGTTTTCTGTAAGAAAATTTTATTTGCTTCAGTGAAGTTTTTACTTGTTCTAAGTGATTTAATCTTATTTCAAGTAAAATTTTCTGCCAAAAGAGCAAGAAAATTTGATTTATATGAATTGCTTCAAACAAGCAAAACTATTCTGGCAATAGATACTGTACATAATTTTACTTAAAATAGGGAAAAAAAACTGCCAATGTAGCAAAATTAATAATTGCTTGAAACAAATATGTTTTAAAAATGGTATGTTAAAAAAAAGAAAAAAAAACGTGTAAAAACTTAAAACAAGTAAAATTTTCTTACAGAAATTTGCACAAGAGGAAATGTCTTGTCAGACAAAAAAAACTCAAAATAGGTATGTGTCATGAACGGCCCAGAACGGCTGCAGTCTTCTGTCATGAACAGCCCTTTCAAGGCCAGAATTGAAGACACCAAGTGCAGCTGTAAGTTTTGCACATTTAATCAAAACACAAAAATGCACAAACACTTACATAGAATGGGAACAGGGTCAGAGACGTGGCATAAACATGAGATGTGACTTCATTAAGACCGCAGCAAAGACGAAGTCTTCCCCACAGCCTTAAATAACCCACACACAAATGACAACAGCTGTGGAATCATGAGTGAGCAAAATTACCAGATTGGAGGCGGCTGTGACAGCCCGTGAGCAGAACTTGACACCCGGAAATGACGCACGAGCTGTCACAGCGCCTCCATGGCCGGGAGACGGAATAAAGATACAATTGAACAGGGGGTAAACAGAAAAAGACTAATCTGTAACAGGAGACTGGCGCGGCCCCCGACCTTGCCAAGGATCATGACAGAGCCCCCTGCTCAAGGGGTGAGTCCCACTCACCCCAAAGTAACATCACAAAAAACAAAAACAAACCAAAAATATGAAATCAATAAAGTACAAGGATAACTTATAGGGCCTATATCATGCTATTTTAAGCCTTTCAGAGTAAACTATATGCATGTATGTGATAGTATATTACCTTTGGTACACTGGAGAATGAATTTCTTATGAAATATGAGTTATTTTCGCGAGCCCGGAAGTAAGATGCCTCGATCTCTGAGGCTCAGCCTCTCCTTCTTGTGGCTGCCGCCCATTTCATGACGTAACCCCTGAGCCGACTGCTGCAGCATGTCGCTGGGTTCCGCCCACGAAAACAACATCTACAGTGAACTTTAGAAAAGATGGATGAGCATGTTGAACTCTTTAGCCTCCTTTTACTATTTTAGCCTATAATATTATTCTTATGTAGTGTATGGTTAATCACGTTTAATATTATGATTTTAGCCTCTGCATTCTGGTCTATTTTGACCATTTCTGACGAGTAGGCTCTTGTTTAGGAAGGCTGAACAAACTCCTAAATCTCTCACAGCCAAAGACACATTTACTCCACTTAGAAGACATTGTCTTACGTAAAAAAGCAAACAGTTGTTGTCACTGAGCAGATTAGGTGCAAGAGGAACTACTTCTTCACAGCGTCAATGCTAAAGTGAAAGAGTTTTGCCGATCACCGCTCCGTTTGCTGCGCGGAGAAAGTGGGTGTGTGTGTTAGCCTGGGGGTGGTGCTGGTAGCACAGGCACTTCCTGGAGTGGGCGGCTCACCCACGTTCATACGTATGAACGTGGAGACCCAATCATTATCAGGGACAGGGCGGAGCAGCAGCTCAGAGAGCAGGGTTGAGGAGGAATACTCAGAGATGCGTGAATGGAGCAAAATACCACTTTGGGGGTGTTTTTAGTGAGGAATTAACATTATAACATGCTTAAAAGCTCAAAAAAGTCAATTTTGCATGATATAGGCCCTTTAAAGTGAGACATGGCCAAATTCCAAAATCCAGATCAAAGGCAACATAAATAAACCAAACTTAACCATAACTATGACAAATAAATAAGACAAT
Organism: Pholidichthys leucotaenia; assembly: GCA_020510985.1. Lineage (NCBI taxonomy): Eukaryota > Metazoa > Chordata > Actinopteri > Cichliformes > Pholidichthyidae > Pholidichthys > Pholidichthys leucotaenia. Next base: position 111,729,328 of record CM035847.1, on the reverse strand, counting down.
AAAGAATTAAACTAAGACCGTGATATAATCAAAATGAGGATGTATCTTCAAAATGTAACAAAAAGAAAATGAAACCGGACTAAAATGAAATCTAACCAGGGCCACTAATACCCTTCAAACTAAAGATAATAACTCAAAATAAATAGCAAAAAACTGCTTCCAGTAACTTAAAAAAAGAAACAAACAAAAAAAAACATGAAAAACAATTACAGCACAGCCCAACAAACAAAACAAAAATGCATAGTCTAAGAAGGAACTCAACATCATAAAGGCACAGAGAAAACAAGAACTAAGCATATTCAGAAAAAAAAAACCAACTCAGGAATAACATTGCTTCAAAAGGAAAACATATGACAAAAAATAACCAGAAGACAACCCACCCTGGGAGGGAGGAGGGGGAACCAAGGCACGGAGAGACCGAACCCAACCAAAAACCAAAGCACAAAGCACTCATGACCCACACAAGAACCAAAAACGGTGGTGACGGACTCTAGGAGCATAGCTGAACAAGGTGAGGTGGTTCAGGGGGTCTCCCAGAGTCCCAGGCCCACCATAGCTTGTGATGGCATGAATCGGGTGGCCTCCCCGAAGTCCAAAGCCACCACAGCAAGAGATGTAGTCCATCGGGTGGCCTTCCGGCCTCCCTGATCCAGTGGACCACGGAGCACCACGCATCCCCCCCCCTTCCCGGAGGCAGCAATTTGCACCATTGCTTGCTACGGACCAATGAAGAAAAGGGATAGGACCCAGACAGAGAAGAGGGCTGCTTAGTGGCAACCTCACGAGGAGGTGGAGCACCCACGGCAACCCAGGACTGGAGCGTAGCACCCATGGCGGCTCTAGACTGGAGCAAAGTCCCCATGAACGCCAGGTTGACCCTTGAGAAAACCAGGCACAGGAGATGGTCAACCAGTGGGACCTTGGAGAGTAGCACTGCACCCGCGGTGGCCGTGGACTGGGGCATCGCTGCACCCGCAGCGGCCTCAGGCGGCGAGTCACCAACACTTTCGGAAACCCTAGACAACGGGGCAGCAGTGTCCTCGGAGTCCTAAAACAGCGGGACAGCAGTACCCTTGGGGACCATGAACAGCGGGACGGCCGTACTCTCAGAGACCATACATGGCAGGACAGCAGCACCCACGGTGGTCTCGGGCGGAGGCGTCGCACCCACAAAGACCTTGGTGACCCTAGACGGTGGGACTGATGCCGACTCCCATGCTACCGGAACCAGGGGACACTCCTCAAGCTCCGGAGCATAGGTGGCGCTCTCCTCCCATCCAGAGCACGGCTGCTGGGCAGGGGCTAAACTCTCCACCGCTGCAGGCTCATATATTCATGAATATCATATATTATCACTCATGAATATCATATATTCATATATAGGCTCACATATTCAGGGAGGAGCCAGAGCTTGAACTCCAGCAACAGTTCTGTTTCTGCTGAAATGACCCGCCTACGCTCTTCTAGCTCCTCAGCCAATGGAGCAGGGCTGCTGCTGGTGGACGACAAGAGGCTGGCGGCTTCCGTGTCCATGGCGGCACTGGCGAGCGGTGAGGAGCTGCAGATGTCTGCACCAGGAGGCGCTCGCTCGACGCCGGTGCAGATGGTGGAGGATCTCTTACCAGCCCACAGAACAAATGCTGTAAATTCGGAACTGAGATGGGGAGACCTGTGTACTCTGGATACCTCCGCAGGCTGGGATAAAGCTCAGTTATCTCTGCCACGCTTTCCAGAATCCTCAAGGCTTCCTCCGGGGTGCAGGCAAAGCTTGCATCAGAGACTAAATCCTCCACAAGCCCCACCACCCAACGCAGAGCCTTACCCAGGCCACCAGCACTGTAGCCTGTGCAGGCAGACATACCTGATCACACGGGTTGCAAAAATACGAGAGGGGAAAAATGGACGAAGGGAAAAGGCAGCAACTTACAGCTGCTGGTGTCTCACGTTTGGCTGCAGGCTTCTGTCAGGAACGGCCCTTTCAGGGCCGTAATTGAAGACACCAAGCGCAGCTGTAAGTTTTGCACGTTTAATAAAACACAAAAACATACAAACACTTACAGAAAACGGGAACAGGGTCAGAGATGTGGCATAAACATGACGTGACTTCTTTAAGACCGCAGCGAAGACAAAGTCTTCCCCACAGCCTTAAATAACCCACACACACACATCACATCATGAGTGAGCGAAATTACCAGATTGGAGGCGGCTGTGACAGCCCGTGAGCAGAATTTGACACCTGGAAATGACGCACGAGCTGTCATATATATATATATATATATATATATATATATATATATATATATATATATATATATATATATATATATACACACACACACACACACACAGTATATATACATATATATATATACAGTATATATACATATATATATATATATATACAGTATATATACATATATATATATATACAGTATATATACATATATATATATATATATATATATATATATATATATATATATATATATATATATATATATATATATATATATATACTGTATATCCTTGATTTAGTTTAATCTCAAACAAGTCAGCAGTTAGTCCACCTGTCAAGTCAGTTCATTTTATGCAGAATTTGGTGTTACCATAATTTGTTTCAGTCCAGGATTATTTTGCCATATATTCATCTCTGCATAAACCTCGGTTGAGTAGGTATTACCTAACGAAGAATAAAGACAGTTTTAAGTCGTCCCTTTATTTATAAGAATACGGCAGGCTGTCAAGGAAGGATTTGTCCTGCAGATGGAAGAGGGCAGATAATCATTTAGTAGATCTCTCTCCCTCCCTCCCTCCCTCTCCCCTCATATGTGTTGCTGTATTACCTTCTTTCTGTAAGACATTCACAGTTTTTCTGTCCTCGTGGGAGGAGTCATGTTGAATGATAGATGACTCCTACTAAAGAGCTTGCTAAATTTAGCACTTTGCTGTACCAACTGGCACAGAAGAGCTGGATGGGTGTACACACACACACACACACACACACACACACACACACACACACACACACACACACACACACACACAGCAACAGAGTGCTCAGAGTGGACTGTCAAGGACCCTTGTTTCTGGACCTTTTTAAAAGACAAAAATAAAATAGATTTTTGCCTCTTAAGGTCTCTGTCTCATAGCATACCTGCAAAGCTTATTCTTTTAATTGCTAGAGGGGATCGACAACCTTGACCGACATCTGCCTATCAACTTGGACACACACGCTAACACATAGCATCTTCATGACTGTCTAATGATATTCATACAGGAGTTTTGGCTCATGCACTTGTTTTATTCATTCACCAGAGACCCCGTGCCTACATGAATGCACACGCAATGCAGTTTCCAATTTTCTGATGCACTAAGCCCCTTCACAACTCTCCCTGTGTATTTTGAGCCGTCCTCTTGCTCCACGGGTCAGGACAAAGAGCCCACTGTTTACCAGGCTCAGGGCTAAGATCTTAAAGCTTTACTCACAAATATTGTGTCCACTGTCCGGCTGCACTGTTGATTGAAATGTCAAGAGGGTTTACTGAAGCCTTTGCACACAATCGTCCATGCTGCTCTACCTGTAAAATTGCAAGAACTGAAGCATGCAGTTCCTCTGTGTCAAAATCCCTTTGAAATATAGCTGTCACCACAGCCTCCAAGCACTGATAGCTACTCACACGGCACATATTCATCTCAAAACAGTGGATACATTTGCAACAGCAGAGTAGCCACTCCTGTATTTTTTTTTATATTGATTGGCAGCCATGCAGATGGACTTGTTTGTATTCAGGTGGAGGATCTTATTGGCAGGAAGAATCAATAACCTGCAAAAAGATGAAGGGCTAGAGAACGAGGACGGGGAAGAAGAACAATAAATGCGATGAAAAAGGTAAGTGAACTAGAGAAACACTTCAGGGGACAAAGATCGAAAGAGAAAAACAGGTTAAGAGATGAAAGATGGAGAGGGAGGAAGGCGGAGAGAAAAGAAATGTCAAGCGTTTACTTCCAGCTGGGGCGGACAAAGAGAAATATATAAAACAAATTGGGGGGAGAATTTTGGGAGAAATAGAAACTAAGCAATAGATATCATTTTGATTCACACACACATACAAAGGATGATAGACAGGCGTGGGATCAATACAGCCACTCACCCTGTAAGGAGACAAAATAACATGCAAAGTAATGATTTAATACTTGAAATTGGAGCAGGCAGGTTTTGTCATTGCAGTCCTCTCAGCATGATATCACTCTTTCACCACAGACAGGATTATCATATTCTGCTGAGGAGTCTCTCAACCTCCACTATCACGGTCAGTTTCTCAAAATGAAATCAGCCTTTATTGCAGACCCACTTTTCGAAAGCCAGTTAGTTCTGTGTAGTTTTCCATCATTTTTATTTCTTTGCCAACCCAGCTTTCCCGGATATCACCTCGCCTTTATGAGCGAAGGAGGTACTGTAGGTCCTAGATAGGTGGAAATGGTGCTGGAGAGGCCACTAAATGACAGAGTAAAGGAGCAATGGCTTTTATTACATCTCTGTGTATGATATGCAGGGTGGTGGAGCAGTGTGTGACTTATCTGTACAACCACATATCCAATAAGGAAGGACTCTGCAACCAGCAGCACTGAAGCCACATGCAGACTTTTTAATTAGATCCACTGGCTTCATGTTTCTTTGCCAAAAAGAAAAATGCAAATTTTGATGTACATTTAAGAGCCAAAATGTATAGAATAATTGCATGAGAAAATGGTCACAAATTAACAAGAGAAAAGACACAAATTTATGAGAAAAAAAACACATTTTCAAGGAAAATTTCAACAGAAAAACTTCAAACATGCTGTTTTGTCTTGTATGTTTGTAAGGAAAGAATAGTGAATTTGTAAGAATCATTCAAGTTTGCAAGAAAAAAACTTGGAAATTTACAAGTAAACCAATTATGATTTACGGTATAAGTTGAACATTGAAGACAATTATGACAAACACTTGTGTTAAGATAGCTTTAGCTGTTTTGCTTTCATTATTTGTTTGTGCCCGTGTGTATTTTATTTGCTCCACTTTTTTGGGGGCCAAGTTGCTCTGCATTGCTTTTTCTAAGACTATCCTCCAATAGAAAATGCCCTATATGGTTGTTTTTACCAGCAGGCATTGCGACCTCTATGCTCATTTTGACAAGAAACAACCTCTAATGAGTGTGTAAATAATAACATAGAGGGTACTCAAGTATGGTCATTTTGTCTTCTTTTTTCATAATTAATTAATTAGAAGATGTTTGTTTCTTTACCTCAACGTGTTTTGGCTGACACTTGCAGTCTTCTGCAGTCTCAAAAAACAAACATATTCTACCTTTTTGTCTGACAAAAAAAGAAAATGTAAATTAATAATGACATGGAGTGACTTGGTGGGGAGTTACAGTTGCAGTGCATGTGGAAACTAGACCTCACCGTTTCTATCATGAATGGTTTCAACTCTGCCAGCTCCAGCTCTGCCTCCTGTTTTTTTTTTAGTTTAGTTTAGTTTATTCACACACACACATCACACATTATCAACAGCATGAATGAATTACAAGTTATCAACAGCGTGATTAGCAGTATACAATAGGCCTTTTTTTTTTTTTACATTGTTTTGGAGTGTGAATGGGTCATCCCAAATAAGCTATTTAAAGCTTTTAGTAGGGAGCCCAATTCTACAATGAAATAATGATGGAAGTCAGTCTAATGTCTTTGTGTGAAAGAACAAACAAACATATGACAGACATATAGCACATAATCCCAGCATTTGTTTACACTGAAATAGTAGGTGAGTTCAAGATATATAGTCAGGTTATTAAATACTGTTGGAGTGAATCCACATATACTGTAAGACAAAATTACAATGGTGTAACAACTCATCAGTAAGCAAGTTTGTGTAACAAATAGCAGATCAGTTATATAATGATAGGAGTTGCATTTTTAGTTTTTTCTTGAAGATGGAGATGAAAGGTGACATTTTTAGATTCTCATCAAGCTCATTCCAAATCTGCGGTCCTCTGCACACAATACTAAACCTGGTGGATTTTAGTCTTCATTTTTTCCCAGTAATTTGGTTTTTATTTCTAGTGGTATAGGTGTGCATGGGAAGGAAGGTTGGAATGAGTTCACATAATTTATAGTTGAGTTTGTGGACAACCTGATAGATTATACAGGCATTCTGGAAGTAATTATGCTCAGCAAGTCTTAGAAGATTATAACGATGGAAGAGATGACTAGTAGGAGAATTATATTCAGACCATGATAAGGCATGTATGACTTTCTTTTGGAGAATTGCTAGCTTTTGTAGGTGAATTGGAAATGTGGTACCCCATATGATATTGCAGTAATGTAAGTGAGGCTCAAATAAAGTTTTATACAGAGTGAGAAGTGCTGAGAGTGGTAAAAAATGTCTCACTTTAAAAAACAGAGCAACATATTTGGCCAGTTTCTTGGTTAGATTGTCAATGTGACATTTGAAATTGAGAAATTCATCAATGAAGACCCCCAAGAATTTTATAGAGCTAACTCTTGTAATATTCTGTCCATTAATTTTGGGGCAAAGTTCCTTGGTGTCTGGTTTTTTATTGGAACGGAATACAATATAATTAGTTTTACTGATATTAAGTAAAAGTTTGTTACACTGAAGCCAGGTGTCTATTTTCATAAGTTCACTATTTATCTGTTCAAGTTCATTTGGATTCTGGTGAGCAAAAAATAAATTAGTGTCATCAGCAAACAGTACTTTATGTAGTAGAGACGAGGAGTTAGCAATGTCATTTATATACAAAATGAATAGAACTGGTCCTAAAATGGAACCCTGGGGAACCCCATGATCGATGGATTTATATGATGACTTGTGGTTATTTATATAAATATACTGAAGTCTTCCAGACAGATAATTAATAAACCAATCTAATGCAAGGCCTCTGATACCGTAATGTTGTAATTTATTAATTAGGATGTCATGGTTAATGGTATCAAATGCTTTAGACAGGTCTAAAAAAATGCCAGTACCATAGTTGCCTCTTTCAATTACGTCATTGATTTTTTCAATTAGGTCAAGTTTGTCATATAGGTAGTGTGTTTCTTTCTGAAGCCATACTGAGATGGGATAATAATGCTGAGCTCATCAAGGTAACTGGTAAGTCTGTTATAAATTACTCTTTCCAAAACCTTGAAAGAGTAGGCAGAATGGATATTGGACCATAATTAGTCAAATCATTCTTATCACCTGATTTATAAATTGGTGTAATTTGTGCAATTTTTGCTATTTGTGGCACTACTCCGGAGATTAGAGACAGATTAATGCAGTAGGTAAGGGGTTCCAGTATTAGATTAATGATACTTTTCAAAATTTTGCTGGAAATTTCTTCTCCTGTCTTTTTGTCAATGTTACTGTCTCCAAACCATACATCATAGTGGGTCTCACTACTGTCTTGTAAATCTTTCCTTTCACTCCAGCTGCTATCCTTCTGTCGTAAACAAGAAGGGGCTCAGAGCTGATCCCTGATGTAATCCTACCCCCACCTTGAATCCATGCATCACTCCTACAGCACACCTCACCACCATCTCACTGTCCTCATATATGTCATGCACCACCCTCACATACTTCTCTGCCAATCCTCACTTCCTCACATAGTACCACACTTCCTCTTTTGGCACCCTATCCTATGCTTTCTCTAGATCCACAAAGAAACAGTGCATCTCCTTCTGACCTTGTCTATACTTCTTCATCAACATTTGTAAAGCAAACATTGCATAAATAACAATACTGCAGTGGCGAAAAAAGGCAAAACAGTACCTGAGCCAGGACTAAAGCTATTTTTTAGCACCACTTCTCCCACTTTTGTATGAAGATTTTGAAACAGGGAAACATTTTAAAACACTGTTGAAACACAACACTCTTAGACAAGGTATACAGTATATGGTCTTCGAAGTTGGGATTAATTATGATTTTTACATATTAGTTCATCTAATTAAGGTTTGGATACTTTGGTATGCATTTGGTGTTAATTGGACAATCATTTCATTTTATTTTCAATACCACTGTAAAACATAACAGTACTTCTTAATAAAAGAAGTAAGTAAATACAGTATAACTTAATCCTTCAAAAAATTGGAGTCACTCATTTCTACAAATTTAACCTTACACATTTGTAGTAGTGACTCATTTGCTGTGAGTGCAGTTGCATTTTGGGGGCATTTTATGTATCATGACAAAATTCCAGTTTGGTGCATTTACTCATTTGGTCTGTTTACTTCAGTATTGCTATAAAAATGACTGCTAACATTTGTTTTTTATTCAGGGCTTGGAATCATCTGGCTGTGCTCCAATAAACCAATAATACAGATAATTTTATGTTCTTTGAAACTGACATTGCTAAGTTTAACTACTTCAAAAAGTTGTAGTCTTGTAATCCTTGTTTAGTCAACACAAAAAATTAATCAACCACTTTGATAAGGGCATAATTAAATGTTTTGGGTTTTTTTAATGGGAGAGATAACATTTGCCTCTATGTAAATTTGAATACTATTAGAACCCTAACCTTTATGATTTGTAATTTCAAAAATTATAGCCATAATCATCAAATGAAGATAGATACTTTTAAATCTCTCAAAAATAATGCAGCTGCAAGGGCTGATGGGAAATATTAAATGCTGGAAAATAAGCATTATCTCCTTACTTAGACTGTCAGTTAACTGTGTGTTACTGTTGTACATACAGTATATCAAATCTTCTGTGGCTTGGGTATTTGGTTTTTAGATAACTTTTGTATTTGGCCCAATGTGTCTAACCGCTATGGCTGTGAATACCAATTGCTATAGCAGTTTCCTACCTACTCCTCTTCCTTGTACCACAGTGGAAACTGATGCGCTAACAAACTTAAATGATTCAAGGTAATTGGTTTCTTCAAAAACTTTGAGTTGAACTAACTCATCAGGTTTCACAGTGTAAATTGTTTTGACAAGTGTAATTGTAAGTTATTATTCTAAAGTCCAATTTAAGTTACTCAGTTATTGTTAGTAGGGACCTCTTAAATCATTGGTTTTCCTTATTAATGCCATATTGGAAGGCATTGCTATTGTCATAAACAGTCATAATTTTCATTTTTGTGGCATTACTCTGTTTAGAGCTTAAAGATCAACAAGCAAAGCAATTATTCATTGGCCACTTATTTTAACTGATAGTTGGTAATTAGTGGACTTGATTCTAACAGCAAAGGTAATGTTTGCAATCACAGTACATTGTCATATGTTTTCAGCACTTTTTTAATTCCAGTTGCACACCACAGACTTGAGAAAAGTTCTGCTTAAAGCTCTGTTGGCTCGGAAATTATTCTGCATTCTCTTTTGCTACAAATTGTTTAATTTCATCTTCAGGCAGTAATCTCTTGATACCACATCACTGCAGTCTCTTCCTGCACATCTGGCTGTTCAGGTCTCAAATCTTTCCCAAGGTGTATCTGGTCATTTTTAATGTATAAATGTGTGAGTATAAATTGTGCTAAAATACAGTATGTAACATATTATGTTGTATGAGTAGGTTTGTGTTTGTATTTGTCTGTGAGTGTCAACAAAACTGGAACCTTTGATTTGGTTTCGAGGTAAAAGAGAGCACAAAAGCCAACTAAAAGAAAATAATAGCACAGGAAAAGCAAATGCTGTGTGCCATTCATCATATTAATCTGGACAACATGGGTTTGCTGAATCCACTCTCTTTCCAGCAAATCTCTGCCTTTACCCTTCGCCCTTTCCTCCCTCTCACTTTCTTTTGTTTCCCACCACCAATTTGTCTTACTTTCTCACCAAATAACTCTCTCCAAACTCCCCATGCACACTTTGTGCCTACCTAAATAGTTTTTCATTTTTTGTAAAGAGAGAAAGTTTATGTGCGGCTCTTGCCTCGGACTGGCCAAAACACTTCTGGATTGAGGGTGGCTGTCAGAATCTGCAGCAAAGATTTATTGTCCACATCCCACCCTGACCTTAAGTGTAGTGGAAGAAGGGGATGCTGAAACGAGATGAATTGGGGAAGAGATAAGGGCAGAGAAGCAGAGGAGTAAGAGAGCCTGGTAGAAAGCTGGTGAATTTGGCGTAGGAGTATCAGCCGTGTGCATGTTATCGGTGTTCAGATAAACAAGTGGAGGTGTGTGATGGATGTAGTGAGCCCCCCCGCATCCTCCAAGTCTGTCTTTTTCCACCATTCTGCTAAAGGTCTGCTTGGTTTGTACTGACAGTTTAAACTTGTGGGACAGTGTTTCACTCATTTTGTTTTTCTTGCTGAGGTTGCAGTTGTTTGACAGTCTTTTTTCTCTGTTAACCAACCTCTCTCTCTCTCTCTCTCTCTCTCTCTCTCTCTCTCTCTCTCTCTCTCTCTCTCTCTCTCTCACTACCAGACATCCATATTCCTTCACAGTCACTCACTCTTCTCCTCTGTCTTGGACTGAATTGAAACTAATATATATAATATACAGTGGCCAAAGGGTGGCTCCAGGAGACCATGACTCACTGTGTCGGTCAGACTGATGCAACAGCAAGTTTGGCATCATGCATGCATTAATAATAAATCCAACCCTTACAGGAAATCAGCACCTCCTACAATAATGTGTGTGCTGGCTGTTGCTGGCGGTTATCATTGTTTTTACATGGAAATCACCAGAGAACAGAAAAGGAACAGACCTAAGCCCATTGAATAATAGCATCATGTTGAGGAGAATAAATACAACTGCTAAAATGAGCTGGATGCTGATAAAGAGGTATTCCATCAATATCTATAAGCAGTTAACTTTGGACCTAAATAAAGCTTTCACTTGCAATTGTTGCACCCCATGGTTTTCAATAATTTCAGTCTCATTCCTTCCGACGCTGTAAAACCTAATGAGTTAGCTCAAATCAAAGTGTTTGAGGAAACCGATTGCCTTGAATCACTTAAGTTTGTAAACTAAATCCATTTAACCACATCTATTTCTTTCAACAGAGTAAACCACCGTTCAAGTTTTACTTTATTGTTCCTATTAAGGTTTATCACCACATTCTAGTTATGACAATGTACAACACAACAGGCAAAGCCATTCCCTCCATAGGGCAGTGTACGTGAATACTATGGGCCCCTGGTGACTGAGCTGCTCTAGCAGATTGTATCACTGCCATAGTAGTTGCACTCATGGTGTCAAACACAAAAGTTATCTAAAAACTCAAATGTCACAGCAACAAAAGCTTCAACAACAGGAACACACAGTAAACTGACAGTCTAACTAAGGAGATAATGTTTATTTTCCAACATTCCCCATCAGCCCTTGTGGCTGCAAACTTTTTGAGAGATTTAGAAGAACATTTGATTATTATAGTTATAATTTTTGGAATGTTTATTTTCCAACATTCCCCATCAGCCCTTGTGGCTGCAAACTTTTTGAGAGATTTAGAAGAACATTTGATTATTATAGTTATAATTTTTGGAATTCCATCCATCCATCCATCTTCTACCGCTTTTCCGGAGGTCCGGGTCGCGGAGGCAGCAGTTCAAGCAGAGAAGCCCAGACTTCCCTCTCCCCAGCCACCTGCTCCAGCTCTTCAGAGAGGATACCAAGGCGTTCCCAGACCAGCTGGGAGACATAGTCTCTCCACCGAGTCCTGGGTCTGCCCCGGGGTCTCCTCCCAGTGGGACGTGCCTGAAACACCTCAAGTGGGAGGCGTCCAGGAGGCATCCTAATCAGATGCCCATACCACCTCAACTGACTCCTTTCAATGTGGAGGAGCAGCGGTTCTACTCTGAGCCTCTCTCAAATGACTGAGCTCCTCACCCTATCTCTGAGGGTGAGTCCAGCAATCCTATGGAGAAAGCTCATTTCAGCCGCTTGTATCCGCGATCTCGTTCTTTCGGTCATTACCCAAAGCTCGTGACCATAGGTGAGAGTAGGAACGTAGATTGACTGGTAAATCGACAGCTTTGCCTTAGAACTAAGCTCCCTCTTCACCACAACAGACCGGTACAACGTCCGCATCACTGCAGATGCTGCTCCAATCCGTCTGTCGATCTCTCGCTCCATTTTCCCCTCATTCGTGAACAAGACCCCAAGATACTTAAACTTCTCCACTTGGGGCAGGAGCCTGTCCCCAACCCTGAGAGGACAATCCACCTTTTTCCGGCTGAGGACCATGGACTCGGACTTGGAGGTGCTGATTCTCATCCCAGCCGCTTCACACTCAGCGGTAAACCGTCCCAGCAAGAGCTGTAGGTCATTGCTGGATGAAGCCAGCAGGACAACATCATCTGCAAACAACAGAGATGAGATCCTGTGGTCACCAAGCATGACACCCTCCATTCCCTGGCTGCGCCTAGAAATCCTGTCCATAAAAATTATGAACAGGATCAGTGACAAAGGGCAGCCCTGGCGGAGTCCAACTCTCACTGGGAATGACTCCGACCGAGTGTTGGCAATACGCACCAAACTCTCACAACGGTCGTACAGAGACCGAATAGCTCGTAACAACAAGCCCGATACCCCATACTCCCGAAGCACCCCCCACCAAAATCCACGAGGGACGCGGTCAAATGCCTTCTCCAAGACCACAAAACACATGTAAACTGGTTGGGCAAACTCCCACGAACCCTCGAGAATTCTCGAGAGGGTAAAGAGCTGGTCCGATGTGCCATGGCCAGGACGAAAACCACATTGCTCCTCCTGAATCCGAGGTTCGACCAACGGCCGGACTCTCCTCTCCAGTACCTTGGCATAGACCTTTCCAGGGAGGCTGAGGAGTGTGATCCCTCTAAAGTTGGAGCACACCCTCCGGTCCCCTTTTTTGAAGAGAGGAACCACCATCCCGGTTTGCCATGCCAAAGGCACTGTCCCCGACCTCCACGCAATGTTGCAGAGGCGTGTCAAAAATGACAACCCAACAACATCCAGGGCCTTGAGGTACTCAGGGCGAATCTCGTCCACCCCCGGGGCCCGGCCACCAAGGAGATTTTTAACCACCTTGGCGACCTCAGCCCCTGTGATAGGCGAGTCATCCCCCTCGTCCCCAAACCCTGCTTCCTCTGTGGAAGGCGTATCAGTGGGATTGAGGAGCTCCTCGAAGTATTCCTTCCACCGCCCGACGATATCCCCAGTCGAAGTCAACAGTGTCCCATCCGCACCATACACAGTGTGGACAGGGAGCTGCTTTCCCCTCCTGAGCCGCCGGACAGTTTGCCAGAATCTCTTTGAGGCAGACCGAAAGTCTTGTTCCATGGCCTCACCGAACTCCTCCCATACCCGGGTTTTTGCTTCAGCAACCACCCGAGCTGCACTCCGCTTGGCCTGCCGGTACACCTCAGCTGCTTTGGGAGTCCCACAAGCCAACCAAGCTTGATAGGACTCCTTCTTCAGCTTAATGGCCCCCCTCACCACTGGTGTCCACCACTTGGTTCGGGGGTTGCCACCACAAGATGCACCGACCACCTTGCGGCCGCAGCTCTGGGCCACCGCTTCAACAACAGAGGTGGAGAACATGGCCCATTCAGACTCCATGTCTCCAGACTCCCTCGGAATGTGGTTGAAGTTCTTCCAGAGGTGGGAGTTGAAGACCTCCCGGACAGGGGCCTCAGCCAGACGCTCCCAGCACACCCTCACTATACGTTTGGGTCTACCAGGTCTGAATGGCTTCGTCCCCTTCCATCGGATCCAACTCACCACCAGGTGGTGATCAGTTGACAGCTCTGCACCTCTCTTTACTCGGGTGTCCAAGACATACGGTCGCAGGTCTGATGATACGATAACAAAATCGATCATCGACCTGCGACCTAGGGTGTCCTGGTGCCAGGTGCACATATGGACACCCTTATGCTTGAACATGGTGTTCATTATGGACAGACTGTGGTTAGCACAGAAGTCCAGTAACTGAACACCACTCGGGTTCAGATCGGGCAGGCCGTTTCTCCCAATCACCCCCCTCCAGGTTTCACTGTCGTTGCCTACGTGCGCATTGAAGTCCCCCAGTAGGACAATGGAGTCTCCAAGAGGAGCACCCTCCAGCACCCCAGTCACAGACTCCAAAAAGGGTGGGTACTCTGAAACATCATTTGGTGCATAGGCACAAATGATGGTCAGGACCCGTTTCCCAACCCGAAGGCGCAGGGAAGCAACCCTTTCGTCCACCGGGGAAAACTCCAATATAGAGGCAGCAAGGTGGGGCGATACAAGAATACCCACCCCTGCTCGTCGCCTCTTGCCCGGGGCAACTCCAGAAAAGGCCAAGCTCCAGCCCCTCTCCAGGAGACTGGTTCCGGAACCGGAGCTGTGTGTTGAGGTGAGGCCGACTGTATCTAGCCGGTATCTCTCAACCTCATACACCAGCTCAGGCTCCTTCCCCACCAGAGAGGTGACATTCCACGTACCAAAAGCCAGTTTAGAAAGCTTGGGATCAGTCCGCCAAGGTCTCCGCCTTTGACCGCCACCTAATCCACATAGCACCGGACCCCCATGATCCCTCCTGCAGGTGGTGAGCCCACTGGAGGGCGGACCCGTGTAACTCCTTCAGACTGAGCCCGGCCGGGTCCCATGGGTGGAAACCCAGCCACCAGACGCTAGCCTTCGAGCCCCTCCCCCAGGCCTGGCTCCAGGGTGGGGCCCTGGTAACCCCATACCGGGCGGGGTACACTGAATCCTTGATATACAATTTATCATGAGAGAGTGTTGGATCGTTCTTAGTCTGGCCCTTCACCCAGGACCAGTTTGTCTTGGGTGACCCTATCAGAGGCAAATTGCCCCGGACAACGTAGCTCCTGGGATCATTGGGGCACGCAAACCCCCCAACCACGATAAGGTGACGATCCATGAGGGGGATTATTTTTCAATTCAATCCAATTTTTGGATCGATCCAATTTTTGGAATTACAAATCATAATATTCAAATTTACAGAGAGTTATATATTTTCTATAGTTTTAAATTTCTTGAGTCAATTTGATATTTAATTTTTATTTTATATTGACAAATCTAGCCTGTTTTCTTCTTAACGTGTACCAGACTGATGCACTACCATGAAGCATCTTCCTCTGCTTTACAAACACAGGAGCCCCCAAACACAATCTTACATAGGGCCTCCCAAAGCAGGAAACAGTGTTATTTATTGATTTTTTTTTATTTAAAAAAAAAAAAACTGAAAATTTACTTGAAAATTATGCCATTACCAAAGTGGTTGATTAATTTTGTGTGTGTTGACTAAACAAGGATTACAAGACTGTAACTCATAATGTCAGTTTCAAAGAGCATAAAACTATCTGGATTATTGGTTTATTGGAGCACAGCCTGATGATTTCAAACCTTGAATGAATAAAAACAAATGTCAGCAGTCATTTTTATAGTAATATTGAAGTTAACTCAGATAAAATGAATAAATGCAGCTAACTGGAATTTTGTCACCAATACTTAAAATGCCCCCAAAATGCACACACTCACAGCAACTGAGTTACTACTACAAACATGTATTTTTGAGTAAGGTTAAATTTGAAAAAATGAATGACTCCAATTTTTTTTTTGAAGGATTAAGTTATATTTACTTACTTCTTTTATTTAGAAGAATTGTTTGGGTGCATAGGTGCTTACAGAACCCATGCACAACAATGGCAAATTATTTGCAATTTTTGGGACCAATTAAGAAGTGAAATTAGATAATTTCCCACAGAAACCTGAAGGGACCAGGGCAACTCAATTGGAAAACACTTGTTACGTCAACACACAGAAAATTAATCAACCACTTTGATAATGGCCTAATGAAAGTACATTTTCTTGTTACATTATTATTAATAGTGCATACGTGTGCATGCCTGTAGAAACCCATGCATGCCCATAGAGGGGATGCATTGGAACAGAATTCTTGCCAGTTACAGGACAGTTGGTATAGCAACACAGCACTAAGTGGCAATCACATGTGACGGCTTTTGTATGCAGCAAAACATAAAAATCACACAAAGTATGCCCTGCCATCTGGGGCTGTTTGCCCCTGCTTGTTACTTCTTCTCCTGCCTGTCACTGTTCTGTGTTATGTTGCTTACCTGTGTCTATATACAGTATATGTCTTGTAGAGAGTCATGTGCTCTGTCTATGTGCTGTCATATAGACATCAGCTGGTGGATCTTCTTCTTCTTCGTTCAGACCACTGAAAGGTCTCCTCCTGTCTCAGATGGCTGTGTTGTTTACAGTCATGCCTGCGGTGTACTGGTGGAACCTGAGGTGTTTCATGTTCACGACATCCTTTCTGACGTGCAGCAGTTCTCCTCATTCCATTGCTCTCCATCTGGTAGGTCTTCTTCTTCGTTCGGACCACTGGTTGAGGGATAGGTGTGTCGTAATTCCAGTTCATGGAAACGATCCTGAAAAAGTGGCTTTTGACCCTGTTCAGGAAGGCCCATGCATGCCCGTAGAAACCAAGAAACCGGAGCACCCGGAGAAAATCAGCACTTTGCTTGGCATTTTACACATTTGTAGTGTAGACTGGCATTCGTCAAGGTTACACATTTGCCGTCATGTAGGCATGGCGAGTCGTCCTATGATGCCTGAGTTCATAGGGCGCGCTATGATGATGATGTAGAGATCATAGGCCATCCTATGATGTCCTAGAAACGTGCTTTAAAGTCTGTCGTACCCTATGCTGGTGAAGGGTGTCCTCCTGTCTCAGACGGGTGCAATGTACTGCTGGAACCTCACGTGTTTCATCTTCATGGCATCTTTTCTGACATGCAGCAGTTGTCGTCATTCTATTGCTCTCCATCTGGTGGGTCTTCTTCTTCTTCTTTGTTGAGACCACTGGTTGAGGGATAGGTGCGTCGTATTTTCAGTTCATGGACAGGATCATGAAAATAGATCTGACAAAAAGAGGCTTTCCGACATGGACTCACTGTATATAAGATAAGATAAGATAAGCCTTTATTAGTCCCACAACGGGGAAATTCCAGGATTGCAACAGCACAGGGATAGCAACACTCAGAGCAACAATCAGAAGGCAAGAAAAAAACAAGCAAGCAAGAGCAGCTAATATACATATGTACGTATTACTATAAAATATATATATATACACACACACACAGACACACAGTGCAGAGCATTGTAGCTGGATGGAATAAATATATGAATATATGAACACACAGTGCAGAGCATTGTAGCTAGATGGAATAAATATGTAAATATATAAACACCCACAGTACGGAGCATTGCAGCTAGGTGGAATAAATATGCAAGTATATAAACACACACAGTGCGGAGCAATGTAGCTAGATGGAATAATATGTAGATATATAAATATATAAACACACCCAGTGCTGAGCATTGTAGCTAGATGGAATAAATATGTAAATATATAAACACACACAGTGCAGAGCATTGTTGCTAGATGGAATGAAACAGCATAACCGTCTACTTAGTTATCCTACATGGTATGATTATGTGCCCATACATATTCTCACCCTCCATAGCGACCGGTATGTTCCTAGTTGTATGCCGGAGGGGACCATTGTGTAAGTCTATTGCATCTTTTGCATTCAAAAAACTATTAGTTTGTTACGTCTTTTTGCTATCTCTGCGAGCAGCCCTGCTTAGGTTGTACAGTCTGACAGCCGTTGGTAGGAAGGACCTACGAAACCTCTCGGTTGTGCACCTGGGATGATGTAGTCTGCTGCTAAATGAGATCCTCAGTGCATTCAGTATGTCCTGCATAGGGTGGAACTCGGACTCCAGCAGAGATGACAGTTTAGCCACCGTCCTTCTCTCTCCTATCTCCTCCATCGGATCAAGGCGCTGCCCCAGGACAGAGCTAGCTTTCTTAATCAGTTTGTTCAGTCTCTTCCTATCGGCTGCAGTAATGCCACTGCCCCAGCAGACCACTCCAAAAGTGATGGCTGATGCCACCACCGTGTCATAGAATGACTTCAGCAGCGCCCCTTGTACACCAAAAGACCTGAGTCTCCTCAGCAGGAACAGCCTGCGCTGTCCCTTCTTGTAGAGTGCATCAGTATTGTGTGACCAGTCTAGTTTATTGTTCAGATGAATACCCAGGTACTTATAGGATGTCACCATCTCGATGTCTGTTCCCTGTATATTTACTGGTACTGTGAGGGGCTGCCCATGCCTGTGGCAGTCCACCACCAGCTCCTTAGTTTTCCTTGCGTTGATCTGGAGGCAGTTCCGATGGCACCAGTCCACGAAGTCCTGGATAAGCCCTCTGTACTCAGCTTCATCTCCATTGGAGATGAGGCCAACGATCGCAGAGTCATCAGAGAACTTCTGTAGATGGCAGTGTGTTGTGTTGTGTGAGAAGTCCGCAGTATAAAGAGTGAACAGGAAGGGAGCCAGCACCGTTCCCTGGGGGGCCCCCGTGCTACTGATGATCGTGTCGGACACACAGTCCCGGGTTCTCACAAACTGAGGCCGGTTCGTGAGGTAGTCCAGGATCCATGATGACAGGTGCTGGTCCACCCCTGCGCGCAGCAGCTTGTCCTTCAGGATCATCGGTTGGATGGTGTTGAAAGCACTGGAGAAGTCAAAGAACATGATCCTCACCATATTCCCGGGCTTCTCCAGGTGGGACAGAGAACGGTGAAGGAGGAAGATCACCGCATCCTCCACCCCAATGCCATGCTGGTAGGCGAACTGGAGTGGATCCATCGCTGGTTCCACCAGGGGGCGGAGGTGAGCAAGGAGCAGTCTCTCCAGGGTCTTCATCAAGTGGGACGTCAAGGCCACCGGTCTGTAGCTGTTCAGGTCTTTGGGGTGGGAAGTTTTTGGTACAGGTACCACACAAGATGTTTTCCACAGCTGTGGTACCCTCCCCAGTTTCAGGCTCATGTTGAAGATATACGTCACAATCCCACACAGCTGGTCTGCACAGGACTTGAGGAGCTTTGCGCTGATGCCGTCCGGTCCCGGCGCCTTCCTCGCCTTGATCTTCCTCAGCTCCGTCCTCACCTGGGTCCTGGTCCGGGTCAGGCTGGGGGGCTGTGTGTTGGGAGTGGGGGGGTGTTGGTGGAGTGGGGAGTGGGCAGCAGGACTTGATTTCTTTAGAGGCAGCAGTGGTTGTTGTGCAGTCAGGGGGGAGGGCGGTTGGTCAAATCTATTGAAAAACAGATTCAGGTTGTTCGCCCACTCCCTGCCCCCTGTGGCCTGGGGGGAGGTATTCTGGAGCCCCGAGATGGTTTTGAGGTTTCTCCAGACCCCGCTGATGTCGCTCTGTTGCAGCTTGTCCTCCATCTTCTTCCTGAAGCTGTCCTTGCCTTCTCTGATCTTTCTCCTCAGCTCCCTCTGTACGGACTTCAGCATCTCCCTGTTCCCCGACCTGAAGATCCTCTTCTTCTCTCTCAGAAGTGTTTTTATCTCAGGGTTGATCCAGGGTTTGTTGTTTGAGTGACGCCGTATGGTCTTGGTGGGAACGGATTTGTCCACACAGAAGCTGAGGTAGCCCGTGAAGGTGTGAATGAGGCCATCGATGTCCTCACCATGTGGATCGCAGAGCTGCTTCCAGGCGGTGGCTTCAAAACAGCCCTTTAGGGTGTCCATTGTCTCCTCAGACCATAACTCCACAGTGTGCATGGCCGGAGGTTGTCTGTGCACTAGGGGTTTGTACACCGGCCGGAGATGAACCAAGTTGTGATCCGATCTCCCGAGTGGGGGGAGTTGTGATGAGGTGTACGCCTCCTTAGTGTTTGCGTAGAATAAATCCAGTGTTTTATTGTCTCTAGTGTGGCATGTGACATACTGGGTGAACGTGGGTAGAATGGGAGACAGTGAAACATGGTTGAAATCGCCTGAGATGAGGAGAAGAGCATCTGGGTGTTCTGTCTGCAGCCTGCTGGTTACTGAATGGATGACGTCACGTGCTGTCCCAGCGTTCGCCGTCGGATTTGCATAAACAACAATGCAGATCACGTGTGAGTGTTCTCTCGGGAGATATGTAGGCCTCATGCTAACAGCTAGCAACTCAATGTCTTTGCTGCAGTGTCGTTGTTTAACAGTGATATGTCCCGGTCTGCACCAGTTGTTGTTAACATACATTATCACTCCACCGCCCCTAGCCTTGCCACTGTCTGGTGTTCGGTCAGCTCGTATCATGTGAAAACCCTCCAGCTCAATGTTAGCATCTGCTGCTAGTTCAGTTAGCCACGTCTCAGTAAACAAAAGGAGAGAGCACTCCCGGTATGTGCTATCATAACGGGAGATAGCCGCTAGCTCATCTAACTTTCCCAGTATCGACCGTACATTTCCCATGACAACAGATGGAAGGGAGGGTCTGTACCTTATATTTTTTGTCCTCCGCCTTACTCCAGCCCGGCAGCCGCGGCGTTTTCGCCTCAGTTCTCTCGGTATGTCGAGTTTTTCCATTGGGACCGGGTGGCGGTTGAATGCTAGCAGCTGTTCTCTGCTGTATCGTATCCTGCTATAAACAGTGGCTCCGTCCACCGGCTCAGGAGACATTTGGGACGATCTGTGTGTCCGTGATATAAGTGGGGTGAAAAAAAAAGACGGATCAAAAGAGAGAGGAAGGGAAAAAGACTCGGAATCGAGCCGCTGTTGCAAAAGGCAGCCTACTCGTGTGGCGCCGAGAGAAAAAAAAAAAAAAAAAAAGATGACATCATAAAGACATGTTGCCTGATGTCTGTCACTGTATATGACATCATAAAGACATGAAGGCAGGCTTGATGTATATGACATCATAAAGACACATTTGTCTATGTGCCGTGGGCTTGATGTGTATGACATCATAAAGTTGCATTTGTCTATGTACCGTCATATAGGCATCGCGAGTTGTCCTATGATGCCTGAGTTCATGGTCTATATGACATCATAAAGACACATTTGTCTGTGTCCTATGATGCCTGAGTTCAAAGACACATGGTCTATATGACATCATAAAGACACATTTGTCTATGTGTCCTATGATGCCAGAGTTCATAGGACGTCCTATGATGTTCAGGCAGAGATCATAGGCCATCCTATGATGTCCTATGAACGTCTCTCTCTCTCACACACACACAGAGATTTCTTGCTTTTATAGAGTGATGATGATGATGATGATGATGATAGAGTGATAGAATGATGATAGAGTAAAGTGATAGAGTGACAATAAGCAAGAGAACAAAGCCAACTGGCAGCTGGGACTAATAAGACAACCATTTGTCAGGACTCATCTGGAGTACTGTAATACAGTTGTTTTCCCTATATATGTCAGGCAAGCAAAACTTCTAGAGGGCGTTCAAAGACGCGCAACAAAGCTGGTCCCAGGACTTCAGCATCTAGCATACACTGATAGGCTACGTGAATTGAAGCTTCCAACACTGCAGTATTGACGTGCTCGGGGAGAGATCACCGCAGTATATAAGTACCTTTATGGCATTTACAGGATTTCTCCCTGTTCCTTGGAGCTGGATGATAGCCCCGTATTCACCAGAGGACATAGTCTGAAGTTACAAAAAATTACGATGCTGCAAGAGCAGGCAACAGAAATTTTTCTCCAACAGAGTGATTGAAATCTGGAATAGACTGCTAGAGAATGTTGTGACTCCTCCAACAGTCAATACGCTGAAGAACAGACTTGATGCCCACTGGTCTGCACACTAATACTTCCTGGAGGACTTTTATTAGTTCTCTATCTCTTGCCTGAAAATTTCTCTTTTTACTGGTACTACTGTTACAGAAATTAGCACCGGGTACTAATTGTAATTTGTAATTATACACTGCTCATTGCACAATGCTTATTTGCACACTGTACATAGTGTTATTAGTACTCATTAGTTTTAGTATTTAGTGAGTGTGTTACTGTAAGTTACTGTGTCATGACCTAGAATTGTTGTTAGTGTGTCATGACCTTAGAATTGTTGTTTCTGTTCCTGTTACTTTGGCATTCGTTCAGAGAGCAAAGTAAGAATTTCATTGCTCAGGAAATGTAGCATTTCTCAACAGTGCACATGATAATAAAGCCTTTGAATCTTGATTCTTGAAATGTAAGAAGTGAAAATCAGTAATAAGTCAATGACCTACGAAGACTGAAGAGGATAAGATAATGTAGTCATATAATATAGTCATGTTGTTTTTGCTGTCATTTCTCTGTCTGTTAATAATAACAACTAGAAAAGCACTCGGAGAGCGCAGACCTCCGCCAAGCGCCACAATTCCCCCCATACAGTGTTTGTGTGTACGTTTTCAGATTCCTTGAGCATGTAAACATATGACTAGCAATTGGATTCACAATGATTATTTGTTTATTTGACAGGGACAGTGCAATAAACACACAATTAATCAATGACAATCAATCTGATAGTGATAGGATTAGTGGTTCAGTAGTAAAAGCATTGCCTCCTTGGCGGAGGTAATAAACTAAAGTGTTGCTGTTGTGTCCATCTCCTCCACTGACGGATGCAAATTGGGTAGACAGGTTGCCCTGGGTTTTATATTATATTGTAACGTGCTGCTCGACATGGTGACGTCCCACCGGGAGGTTTGAACTCACGCCTCCCGCTCCGGAGTCCCGCACTCTACCTGTGTCGCCAATAGGGTCAACCCACTTGGCAAGCCAAGTAGGGTGCTCATATTGAGTTCGCTACAATATTATTTTTTTGGGGGTTGCGCTCCGCGGCAAACGAGAATTTAGAAGCTTCGCAGGCAGAGAGCTCGTTTTTGCGCAGCGCCTATGGCTGGCCGGTGAATTTCTGCCAAATGCGCAGCTCCTATGGCTGGCCGGGGAATTTCTGCCAAAGAATCCGTCGGCGGACAGCTGCCCGTGTGAGGTTTTGCAGTTGCGCGCAAACACAGGCACGGTGGCGGGCCCAGGCCAGCAGTGTTTTCCGCGTCCTTTTGTGCCTAAAACGTTGAAGAACGCAGAGTTTGTGTTGCAGACACGACGACCAGCGCCCTCCATTGCGCCTGCGCACATGTTGAAAATGGCTGTATGTCACAGTGTTGAATGAAAAATGCTTTAAAAAATTCCTGTATCCAGACGGTGAACCGGATCACCCCCAAAATTTAATCAGTTCTTCCTTGTACCATTTCCAACAACGCCTGAAAGTTTCATGGAAATCCGTCCAAGATTTTTTGAGTTATCTTGCTAACCAACAGACAAACAGACAGACAGACAGACAGACAAACAAACACACAGACAAACCCCGGCAAAAACATAACCTCCTCCTGGCCTTTTCGGCCTGGCGGAGGTAATAATGATAATGGATTGCATTTATATAGCGCATTTCATTCAAGTTTTCAGGAAAGGTGTGTAATGGCACGCTGAACACATGATTAGATTTTGGTGATGATCTGAGAATGCATACCTCAGCCAAGGCTCTTATCTTTCACAGTGTGTTAGCAACAATGCTCCAAAACTAATGAACAGACGTTGATGCAGTTTTCACCAGAAGTGGCTCTAGGCCTACACACAAACCCATTACATTTTGGAGGTGATCCATGAAGGACGGAAGGAGCCTTGGTGGAGGTCTGCACTCTCTGAGTGCTTTCTAGTTTGTTTTTTTTTGTTTGTTTTTTTTTGGGGGGGGGGTTGTCTTTTATTTTTAGAATTGCTATATTCTAATGTTTTGAAAACCAAACAATCAAGAAGCAGGGTTATATCCTGCTTTTGGGGGCCCTGTGCAAGATTGCATTTGGATGCTTCAGTTTTTGTGAAGCAGAGGAAGATGCTTCATGGCAGTGCATCAGTCTGGTCTGCTTTAGGAAAAAAACAGACGAGATTCGTTGATCTAAAATTCAAATCAAAATCTCAAGTTAACTCAAGCAATTTAAACTGACAGAAAATAATATTATTTCCTCTTGGCAAATTTGAATATTGTGATTTGTAATTTAAAAAATTACAACCATAATAATCAAATGAATATACTGTTACTTTCTCTCTCCCACTGAACAAGAAAAAAGAACTAAAAAAGTTATTGCACTATGTTATGTCTGAACTATTGCAATAAATGCATATTGTGTTCAAAAACATTTTTTCTTATTAATGAAATGATGATTTCATGGTGGATTTTTTTTAATCAAAGATTCAAAAGATTCAAAGATTTTTGTCAGTACTTCTCTACGTATAGGGCATACACGAGAATTGAAATGATATTTTGTTTTCTCTTAATAGTGTGCACGATATATAAGAAAAGAAGGAATAAGGATGAAAAACAACAGCAGTCTACAACAGTAATGCTACCCGTAGTGCAAATAAAGATAAGCGATAACACCCAGCAATCCTATATACAGAAAAAGTGGATTCATAATACCCGTAATTGCAAGTTCAGTACGGTAGTGTAGGTGCAGACAATGAGAGATTGGACTGCACATGATCAATATTTCAATAACAGACAGGCAGCAGCAGGTATGGCATCTGAGCAAATGGTTGCAGTAAGGAACCAGAACACTGCCGAGGACACAGTCCAAAGACGGATAATTTTTTCACACATGGGGAGCTGTTCAGAACTCCTTATGCAAAGATATATAGAGTGATGATATAGAGTGAAGTACGTGGCAGGAATGCACCTGTACCTGGTTGCCAACTGCCAATCAAATCTAAAAGAAGAAGAAGAAGCTATGAGGAAAATGTCACAAAGTTATGAGGAAAAAGAGTGATGATACAGAGTGAAGTATGTGGTGGTAATGCACCTGTAAGCTGGTTGCCAACCGCCAATCAAATCTAAAAGAAGAAGCATCACTGCAGATGCTGCTCCGAACCATCTGTCAATCTCTCGCTCCATTCTCCCCTGACTTGTGAATAACACCCCAAGATACTTAAACTCCTCCACTTGAGGCAGGAGCTTGTCCCCAACCCTGGAGAGGACAATCCACCTTTTTCCGGCTGAGGACCATGGACTCAGACTTGGAGGTGCTGATTCTCATCCCAGTCGCTTCACACTCAGCGGCAAATCGTCCCAGTAAGACCTGTAGGCCATTGCTGGATGACGCCAACAGGACAACATCATCTGCAAACAACAGAGATGAGATGTTGTGGTCACCAAGCATGACACCCTCCGATCCTTGGCTGCGCCTAGAAATCCTGTCCATAAAAATCATGAACAGGATCGGTGATAAAGGGCAGCCCTGGCAGAGGCCAACTCTCACTGGGAATGAGTCTGTCCGAGTGTTGGCAATACAAACCAAACTCTCACAACGGTTGTATAGAGACCAGATAGTTTGCAACAACAAGCCGGATACCCCATACCATACTTCCGAAGCACCCCCCACACACACACAAAAAAAACCACGAGGGGCGCAGTCGAATGCCTTTTCCAAGTCCAAAAAAACACATGTAAATTGGTTGGGACACTCACACAAACCCTCAATGATTCTCGAGAGTGTAAAGAGTTTGTCTGATGTGCTATGGCCAGGACGAAAACCACATTGCTCCTCCTGAATCCAAGGTTCGACCAACGGCCGGACTCTCCTCTCCAGTACCTTGGCATAGACCTTCCCAGGAAGGCTGAGGAGTGTAATCCCTGTAAAGTTGGAACACACTCTCCGGTCCCCTTTCTTGAAGAGAGAAGCCACCATCCCCGGTTTGCCATGCCAAAGGCACTGTCCTCGACCTCCACACAATGTTGCAGAAGCGTGTCAACCATGACAGCTCTACAACATCCAGGGCCTTGGGGTACCCGGGGCGAATCTTGTCCACCCCCGGGGCCTGGCCACCAAGGAGCTTTTTAACCACCTTGGCAACCTCAGCCCCTGTGATAGGCGAGTCGTCCCCCGTGTCCGCAAGCCCTGCTTCCTCTGTGGAAGGTGTGTCAGTGGGATTGAGGAGATCGTCGAAGTATTCCTTCCACCTCCCGACAATATTCTCAGTCAAAGTCAGCAGCGCCCCATCTGCACCATACACAGTGTGGACAGGGAGCTGCTTCCCCGCCGGACAGTCTACCAGAATCTCTTCGAGGCTGACCAAAAGTCTTGCTCCATGGTCTCACCGAACTCCTCCCACACCCGAGTTTTTGCTTCAGCAACCACCCGAGCTGCACTCTGCTTGGACTGCTGGTATACCTTAGCTGCTTCAGGAGTCCCACAAGCCAACCAAACTTGATAGGACTCCTTCTTCAGCTTAATGGTCCCCCTTATGACTGCAGTCCACCACTTGGTTCTGGGGTTATCACCACGAGATGCACCAACGACCTTGTGGCCAAAGCTCTGGGCAGCCACTTCAACAACAGAGGTGGAGAACATGTCCCATTTAGACTTGATGTCTCCAGACTCCCTCAGAATGCGACTGAAGCTCTTCCGGAGGTGGGAGTTTAAGATCTCCCAGACAGAGGCCTCAGCCAGATGTTCCCAGTACACCCTCACTATATGTTTGGGTCTACCAGGTCTGAATGGCATCCTCCCCTGCCATCGGATCCAACTCACCACCAGGTGGTGATCAGTTGACATCTCTGCACCTCTCTTTGCCTGAGTGTCCAAGACATACGGTCATAGGTCTGATGACATGATAACAAAATTGATCATCAACCTGCAATCTAGAGTTTCCTGGTGCCAGGTGCACATATGGACACTCTTGTGTTTGAACATGGTGTTTGTTATTGGCAAACTGTGGTTAGTACAGAAGTCCAATAAGTGAACACCACTCGGGTTCAGATAGGGCAGCCCATTCCTCCCAATCACTCCCCTCCAGGTTTCACTGTCGTTGCCCACGTACACATTGAAGTCCCCCAGTAGGACAATGGAGTCTCCAAGAGGCGCACCCTCCAGCACTCCAGTCAGAGACTCCAAAAAGGGTGGGTACTGTGAACCATCATTTGGTGCATAGGCACAAGTGATGGTCAGGACCCGTTTTCCAACCTGAAGGTGCAGGGAAACAACCCTTTCATCCACCGGGGAAAACACCAATGTCGAGGCAGCAAGGTGGGGGGATACAAGAATACCCACCCCTGATTGTCGCCTCTCGCCTGGGGCAACTCCAGAGTAGGCCAAGCTACCAGTGGCAATTTCCCCCTGGTAGGGTCACCCAAGATAAACTGGTCCTGGGTGAAGGGCCAGACTAAGAACGATCCAACAGACTCTCATGATGAATGTTAGAACAAGGATTCAGTATATCCCGCCCAGTATGGTGTTACCGGGGTCCCACCCTGGAGCCATGCCTGGGGGAGAGGCTCCGTGGCTAGTGTCTGGTGGCCGGGTTTCTGCCCATGGGACCTGGCCGGGCTTAGCCTGAAGGAGTGACATGGGTCCACCCTCCAGTGGGCTCACCACCTGCAGGAGGGACCATGGGGGTCTGGTGCTATGTGGATCAGGTGGTGGTCGAAGGCAGAGACCTTGGCGGTCTGATCCCAAGCTTCCTAAACTGGCTTTCGGGATATGGAATGTCACCTCTCTGGTGGGGAAGGAGCCTGAGCTGGTGCATGAGGTTGAAAGATACCGGCTAGATATAGTTGGCCTCACCTCAACACACGCTCTTGTTCTGGAACCAGTCTTCTGGAGAGGGGCTGTGTGTGTCCTCTCCTAAAGTCGACCACAGTCTCCTTGGTTTTTCCCACGCTCAGGAAGAGATCATTGTCTTTACACTACTGAATCAGTTGGCTCACCTCATTTCTGTAGTTGGCCTCGTCATTGTTTGTGATGAGCAGTGTTGAGAGTAACATGTTACTTTGTAATGCATTACAAAGTTACAAAGAGGAGAGTTACTTTGTTACAAAGTAACACATTACTGTAATGTCACTACTTTTGCAGTAACGTGCTCTGTAACAAAATTACTGTTTAAAAATTCAGTAATGCGTTACAGTTACTGAAATTTGATCAGATGCGTTTGTCGCGTTACTTGTTTTATTAATATTGATGGATATTTTTAGCGCAAATAAACTGACTCTCCCATAGCTGGTGCAGCTGTTCGTCTCCTTTGCGGGTCGATTTCCTGTCCTGCTTCAGTTCACACTGCAACCTGGTATCGATTTCTCATATCGAGCCCTGATCGCCTGTTGACCAAGCGGTAAGTAGCCCCCAACAGCTCCTACTTTTGTGGTTAAACATGAGTATTTTTTGAGCAAGAAGCTCACATTTAATGTCCGCAGTTGTGTAAACGTGTAAGTTGTGTAAGTAATTGTGTGAATTTTCTTACGCACAGACAAAAAGTGACTGTGATTTGTTGCAGTAAAGAACAGCTTCTTCTAAGCAGTGAACTTTCATTTATCTGTGCTTCCTATTTTATTTTATCTTATTCATTTACATGCTGTTGTGATAAACAACTATTTCATGGAAGTACATCCTCTAAATATGCGTTTTTTTATGGGCTAGTCCAGGGTTGTCAAACATATACGGTGGTGTGGAAAAGTGTTTGCCCACTTTCTGATTTCTCTTTTTTTTTCTACATCTGTCACACTTAAATGTTTCAGATCATCAAACAAATTTAAATGTTAAACAAAGATAACACAAGTAAACACAAAATGCAGTTTTTAAATGAAGGCGTTTATTATTAAGGGAAAAAAATCCAAACCTACACGGCTCTGTGTGAAAAAGTGATTGCCCTCTAAACCTAATAACTGGCTGGGCAACCCTTAGCAGCAACAACTGCAATCAAGCATTTGTGATAACTGGGAGTGAATCTTTTACAGCACTCTGGAAGAATTGTGTCCCACTCATCTTTGCAGAATTGTTGTAATTCAGCCACATTGGAGGGTTTCCGAGCATGAACTGCCTTTTTAAGGTCTTGTCACAGCATTTCAATCAGATTCAGGTCAGGACTTTGATTAGGCCACTCCAAAGTCTTCATTTTGTTTTTCTTAAGCCATTCAAAGGTGGACTTGCTGGTGTGTGTTGGATCATTGTCCTGCTGCAGAAACCAAGTGCGCTTCATTTTGAGGTCATGAACAGATGGCCGGACATTCACCTTCAGGATTTTTTGGTAGACAGCAGAATTAAATGGTTCCATTTACCACAGCAAGTCTTCCAGGTCCTGAAGCAGCAAAACAGCCCCAGACCATCCCACTACCACCACCATATTTTACTGTTGGTATGATGTTCCTTTTCTGAAATGCTGTGTTACTTTTACACCAGATGTAATGGGACACACACTTTCCAAAAAGTTCAATTTTTGTCTCATCAGTTCACAGAGTATTTTCCCAAAAGTCTTGGGGATCATCAAGATGTTTTCTGGCAAAACTGAGACGAACCTTTATGTTCTTTTTGCTCAGCAGTGGTTTTCGTCTTGGAACTCTGCCATGCAGGCCATTTTTGCCCAGTTTCTTTCTTATGGTGGAGTCATGAACACAAACCTTTACTGAGGCAAGTGAGGCCTGCAGTTCTTTGGATGTTATTGTGGGGTCTTTTGTGACCTCTTGGATGAGTCATTGCTGCGCTCTTGGGGTAATTTTGGTTGGCTGACCACTCCTGGGAAGGTTCACCACTGTTCCATGTTTTTGCCATTTGTGGATAATGGCTCTCACTGTGGTTCGCTGGAGTCTTAAAGCTTTAGAAATGGCTAGAAAATTTAACTCAGCTTTCCAAAGATGTGTTACACCACAGTTAATGTATGTTTTAACAGGGGGGCAATCATTTGTTCACACAGGGCCATGTAGGTTTGGATTTTTTTTTACCCTTAATAATGTCATGATCTCCTCATGCGCTTTTATGCAGTGCACAGAGGAAACAATTGAAACCCACACACAGGAGTAAGTTGTGCGTATTTATTACAGGGTGTGCAAAACAGTTCAAAATAACAGATGGGTGTCAGGATGAGATTCAACAGTTTATCATTGCAGGTGAGTAGTACAGGATGCACTAGGATGTCCTCCAAGATGCTCAACAGTTCAGAGGAAGAAATAATGAGTACTGCAGGAAGGCTGAACAACACAGGGAAATCCTAAACGCTGCAGGGAAGCTGGACAGCGGGGAAAGGCAAATAAACTTATAGTCTGGAGCAGTCTGAGGCAGTCCAAGTGTAAATCCAGGTGAAACAAAAACCAACCAGTTACAAATGATCATGCCACCCAGTGTGATATGGTACCATAGGAAGCAGGCAGGGCATCTAGACATGAGTGGCAACATACAAACACTGCGTGGAACAGCCACAGTGTAGGACAACAGTAGACAATGATCCGGCCATCTCTTCCAGTCAAGACAGGCTTAAGTAATGCAACCCTTAGTAAGGAAAGCGATTGCCAGTGTGAGAAGTAAGAGTGAGAGTGGGCAGGATTGAGTGGAAACAGCTGTGTGTAATAACATCTGAAAGCTTAAGGGTAAGGATGAATAGGGGTGTGTGTATGTGTGTGTGTGTGTGTGCGCGTGCGTGTGTGAACAGAGTACTAACAGCAATAATGACACACAGCTGATCAGACTGGCAGGAGAGGGAGGCGTGGCTGAGCTGTCAGGGAGCTGAACGGACCCCAGAGGCTCCCTGAGCGTGCCTGGTGGAAAATAAACAGCAAAACCACACAAAGAGACAAAATAGTCACGCTGTCACTGAACTGGGCCTAAACATCAGCCCAGTTTATAACAAATAATAAACATCTTCAATTAAAAACTGCATTTTGTGTTTGTGTTATCTTTGTCTAATATTTAAATTTGTTTGATGATCTGAAACATTTAAGTGTGACAAACATACAAAAAAAAAGAGAAATCAGGAAGGGGGCAAACACTTTTTCACACCACTGTAGCTTGTGGGCCAAAAACGGCCCACCAGGGGGTCCAAAAATTTCTCTGTGAATTTACAGCATTATTTCTAGTAAATTTCTGACTTTGTACTGATTACAATAGTTTATGTAACTCTGATATTTCTATCTGGTTGTAGGTCACATTAATGGTGGAAAAAGTTTTAAAATTATTTATCTTGGTCTCATTTTTTACATCACAAAAACCTGGCATTTGGACAGGGGTGTGAAGACTTTTTATATCCACTGTATATTTATTGTACCTTGTCCAAGATCTGCACATCTGGGTTAGGTGAAACACAATTTCAATGTCAAAGACCAAGTCATTGATGTTAAAATTTTGTGGTCTTGGCATAAGACTTTCAATTCCCTTTGTAAAGCCAGCAGTGCTTTAATGGTTATCCTGTCAATCAACTTTGGGACTTACTAGTCCACCCCTATTGTACACACAGTACTGTATAAACACTGAGTCCCTGATGCAGATTTTAGACTTTTCTGATGTTCCGTCTGGCCTTATTCCAAACTTAGATCAGAGGGTTTCCATCTAATTTGAATAATGCACACTGTGGCAACCAGCTTAAGTGTTGCAGCGTGTTTGCATTTGAGTCAGATTGATAATGAAAAGAGATTGTGAATAAACAGAGCGGGGGCTATTATTGTAGATCCATGCTTATTTTTCTGTATTATTAGCCACATAGGTATACACCGACTATGAGAATATAATCCCCCATCTCAAACATCCAGCCACTATTCCAATCAAATGCTCCAATACCAAAAATACCAACAAGAGTTCTGCTGTAATTTTCTGCTAGATTTGTTGGTGCTCCTGCAGGGATACCCTGAGGTTCCTACTGAGAACCTCAAAGACTGGAGTAAAATAAGATAGCCCCACCTTCTCCAACCAGTTATTCTTGTTTGCAAGCACACCCCAGACAAAGTCCTTTGGGGATGCTTGAATTGGGTGAGGTGGTGGGGGACTTATGTTGGTCAAAGCATTAAAAAACGTGATTTGAGTGTGGTAAAAAAAAAAAAAAAAATTGAGAGAAGACTTTATATTATTCGTTGATATTGTGGGATTTAGACAGGAATAAAATGTATAACCACATTTTTCTATTATGATTTCAAGTTAACATGCTCCCATTTATTGTTTTGTATATGCAACAATGGGCAAAAACAACAGTTTCATATGAAGACCTGTCAGCACAAGAAAAAGTGCAAAATTAATTTTATCTCTCACTTTCTTTTCATACAACAGCCCAATTTATAAAGGTAATTTTTAGGTGAAAAACCAATATGAACAGCAGTGGGCGATGCAGTGAATATCTTTTGTCTTCCTCTCGATTATATAGCAGCCTGAAAATGTCCTCCCGCTGGAAGCATTCTCTGTTTACCTTGTTTTTCATTTCCATCTGATTAGCTTGGTATCTGTGTCTTCTCTGTTCCCACTCGTGTTCCCTCTTTTGAAATAGACTTGTTCTATTCATCACAGATTATTAAGGACACACACGCCTAATAAAGGAGGTCTCTTCATAGATAATTAACAGCTGTCCCACAAATCAGCAACACCACTGAACTGCTGACAAGCATTTGCAGGAAGCTGTGACTTAGAAATGTTCTCAAACTGTGTTTGTGCGTTCACAGCTGACACGACCATGTGTGTTAAACACCTACACAGTCACAAAGCTTTATAACTGCAGGGGTTTCAGAGCTGAGTGTGGAAACTTGAGATTATATTTCCTTACAGTTTCACTAATTGTTGACATAAAGTGTGAAGTGTGCTCAAGTCAGATATTAGTGACCCTTGTGTGGAATGTACTTGTTCCCAAACACATGACTGGGTGAAAGCTGAAAACCACAAACCTAGTCAATTTACGGTATGGGCTGTTGTTGCCAGAATAACAGCCCATTTGCCCTTTTCTGCTGAGGTGACTCGTCAGAGTTGAAATAATAATAATAATAATAATAATAATAAAGAGCTGATGTGCCTGCCAAGATACAAAGAGTCTGTAATTGCTTGACATTAAAACAAGGCAAATTGTCACATAACGCAAACCTTTGGGGTAGAATAGTGGTTAGCACTGCTGCCTCACAGCTAGAAGGTCCCAGGCTGGCAGGAGTGGGAACTTTTCTGTGTGGAGTTTGCATGTTCTCCCTGTACTGTAAGAGTTTCCTCCCACAATCCAAAGACATGCATGTTAGGTTAATTGGCGACTCTAAATTGTCTCTAGGTACAGTATGTGACTCTGATAGGCCCTTAGAGGGTTAGTGTAGCTCCTAGTTTAGGGCTTTGAGTGGTGTTTGTGGCTAGAAAAATCATGATGTAAGTACAGGTCCTATACCTCTGGGGGGCACAGATAGATATGCGAGTGGCCCAGAGCAGAGCAGAGCTGTGTAATATGGCGAGAGCAGAATAACAAATGTGACAAACAAATGCCTTAGGACAGTTGCTGCAGTTGTGAAGGCGTTTCATCATATACTCAAAGTATTTTGACTATGTGGAAATGATGGTATATCCTTTCTGTGAACAAACATCTTCACCATGCTTCTGAACAATATACAGTGCATCTGGAATATATTCACAGCGGTTCACTTTTTTCACATTTTGTTATCTTACAGCCTTATTCCAAAATGGAATAAATTCATTTTTTCCTCACAATTCTACACACAATACCCCATAATGACAACATGAAAAAAGTTTTTTTTTTTTAAGATTTTTGCAATTTCATTAAAAATAATAAACTAAGAAATCACATGTACATAAGTATTCACAGCCTCTGCTAAATAGTTTGTTAATGCACCTTTGGCAACAATTACAGCCTCAAGTCATTTTGAATATGATGCCACAAGCTTAGCACACCTATCTTTGGGCAGTTTTGCCCATTCCTCTTAACGGCACCTCTCAAGTTCCATCAGGATGGATGGGAAGCGTCGGTGCACAGCCATTTTCTGATCTCTCCAGAGATGTTCAATTGGATTCAAGTCTGGGCTCTGGCTGGGCCACTCAAGGACATTCACAGAGTTGTCCTGAAGCCACTCCTTCAATATCTTGGCTGTGTGCTTAGGATTGTTGTCCTGCTGAAAGATGAACCGTCGCCCCAGTCTGAGGCCAAGAGTGCTCTGGAGCGAGTTTTCATCCAGGATGTCTCTGTAAATTGCTGCATTCACTTTTCCCTCTATCCTGACTAGTCTCCCAGTTCCTGTCGCTGAAAAACATCCCCACAGCATAATGCTGCCACCACCATGCTTCACTGTAGGGATGGTATTTGCCTGGTGATGAGCGGTGCCTGGTTTCCTCCAAACATGATGCTTGGCATTCACTTCAGAGAGTTCAATCTTTGTCTCATCACACCAGAGAATTTTGTTTCTCATGGTCTGAGAGTCCTTCAGGTGCCTTTTGGCAAACTCCAGGCAGGCTGCCATGTGCCTTTTACTAAGGAGTGGCTTACTTCTGGCCACTCTACCATACAGGCCCGATTGGTGAAGAGGTGGTTTTCCTTCTGGAAGGTTCTCCTCTCTCCACAGAGGAATGCTGGCACTCTGACAGAGTGACCGTCAGGTTCTTTGTCACCTCCCTGACTAAGGCCCTTCTCCCCCGATCGCTCAGTTTAGACAGCTGGCCAGCTCTAGTAAGAGTTCTGGTGGTTCCGAACTTCTTCCATTTACAGATGATGGAGGCCACTGTGCTCATTGGGACCTTCAAAGCAGCAGAAATTTTTCTGTACCCTTCCTCAGATTTGTACCTCGAGGCAGTCCTGTCTCTGAGGTCTACAGACAGTTCCTTTGACTTCATTCTTGGTTTGTGCTCTGACATGCACTCTCAACTGTGGGATCTTATATAGACAGGTGTGTGCCTTTTCAAATCATGTCCAATCAACTGAATTTACCACAGGTGGACTCCAGTTGATCTGTAGAAACATCTCAAGGATGATGAGTGGAAACAAGATTCACCTGAGCTCAATTTTGAGCTTCATGGCAAAGGCTGTGAATACTTTTGTACATGTGATTTCTTACTTTTTCATTTTTAATAAATTTGCAAAAATCTCAAAACTTTTTTCATGTTGTCATAATGAGGTATTGTGTGAATAATTTTGAGGAAAAAAATGAATTTAATCCATTTTGGAATAAGGCTGTAACATAACAAAATGTGGAAAAAGTGAAGCACTGTGAATACTTTCCGGATGTACTGTACCACACCATGATGTCAGCTTGTCATGTTTGTATCAATTCACAGTATCACCCCTTATTTTGTTAGCACGTTAACCAACCTTAATGAGCTGGCTGCAGAAGAGGTTTTTGCTCTTACAAATGTAAAATTCTTTCTCATGATTTTACAGTTATTTTCCAAATAATTTTTCCCAACTTTTTGTCTGATAAATTATGATTTCAAGGTTTTCCTGTTAAATTTGTTAAAGACGCACTACAGTGGTTCTAAAACCACCTCAAAAACAAATAGAGCAGCGAAAATAAGTATTGAACACGTCAACATTTTTCTCATTAAACATATTTATGATGGAGCCATTGATCTGAGATTTTCACCAGATATCAGTAACAACCCAAGTAATTCATACATACAAAGAACTCAAGGCATCATCATCATCATCATCATAGCAGTCTGTCGGGGGCGACAATGACTGTTTCATTTAGGTCTGATCAGATTCCTCCACGCAGCTCTGTCCTTGGCCCTCCACTGCCAGGAACTCCTGACCATGTTAACCTGGGTGATGTCCGAGCCGGTATGAGTTGCTTTCTGACTGACCATTTCATGAAACTGCTTGCAAAGTATTTGAGTATCGCTAGCTTTTGCTGGACTAGCGGCACATTCTTGGCAGATAGAGGTGTTATCAGTGGCAAGGACAGGCCAAGACAAATTGACTCCAGTATCTGTTGCATTGACTGACCAGATGATAGGTTTGTTTATCTCTGCTCTTTGTATAGTGCATGTCACGATGCACCGACTGGCAAAAGTCCACCACAGACCTTGCGACAGATGTGCTTATCTGCCAGGATATCCAGTCTCACCCTGTGTAACTGGGAGTCATCCCATATATTATTTCTGGCATTAAGGATAACTCCGGACAAGTTGTGACTACACCTCAAGAGATTAATAATGTTTTTACCAATTTTTATTCTCATCTCTATACATTGGAAACTTTGGCTAAAACAGATGAATTGGATGCGTGTGTTGTGTCCATAATTAAAGCCAGTAACGACAGCGTGAGAATGCTGTTAATGGAGCTGTATTAACAGAACTATGTACAAGACCTTACGGACTTTCAGCACTCTCCTGCAGGCCAGGGCATCTACTAGGTGAAGAGAACAAACCCCTTCCGCCCGTGCCCTTTATACCCTGGGTGGCGTCACTACCAGAACCGGCAGTTCGCCACCCCAATCTATTCCCCGGCCAACCCTGCTGCCATCTTACTAATACTAACCATTTCTATATGTAACACCCCCCCTTCAAAAAACAAAATGAAAGCACACGGGTTGGCCCACCCAAATTTATCTCTCGACTCACACTCTAATCATAAAGCATATGTATAGAAATAAATAAACAACCTATCCTTTCACACAACCAAGGCTAGGGACACTGTGTAGACTACAAGCGCCCCCGACACTAGGTGGATTATTCTGCCACCTTAGCCTTATCAGTCCAACAAATAAAAAAAGAAGCCATGTTTCTAAGAAAAAATTAATCCCAGAACAATCATAACATATATAAATACAGCAAACAAGGAACAACATTTCACCGGAGTGGTGGCTCAGTTGGTAGAGCATTCAACCCACACCCGGGAGGCCGGGGTTCAAATCCAAGCCGGGTCATGCCGAAGACCATATAAAGGCGAAACTTCCTGCCGTCCAGCTTGGTGCTCAGAAATAATGGAATGGAGGAGGGAAATTTGTGGCGGCAACTGTGTTCACAAAACAAGTTATATTTAATAAAGTGGAATGACACAGGGAATAAGTATTGAACACGCTAGGTGAAATTAATTTAATATTTAGTAGAAAAGCCTTTGTTGGTAATGACCACTTCCAGACACCTGCTATATGGCGAAACTAGGCTCATGCTGCATTGCTCAGGAGTGATTTTAGCCCATTCTTCCACACAGTCTTCAAATCTTGAAGGTTCTGTGGGTGTCTTCTATGAACTCTGATCTTCAGTTCGTTCCATAGATTTTCAACTGGATTCAGGTCAGGTGACTGACTGGGCCATTCTAGCAGCTTTACTTTCCTTCTCTGGAACCAGTTGAGAGTTTTCTTGGCTGTGTGTTTGGGATCATTGTCTTGCTGAAATGTCCACCCTTGTTTCATCTTCAGCATCTTGGCAGATGGCAACAGATTCTTATCAAGCATGTCTCTGTACATTTGTTCATTTATCTTTCCTTCAATTATATGAAGTTTGCCTGTACCATGTGCTGAAAAACACCTCCACACTATGATGCTCCCACCTCCAAACATGCTGTGTTGTGGCATCCAAAAAGTTCAGTCATCTGACCAGACTATATTCTGTCAGCAAACTTTAGATGAGCTTCAACATGCTTTTTCTTCAGCAATGGAGTCTTGCGAGGTGAGCGGGCATCGAGCCCATTTCGGGCATTATACTTATTTTTTTCTTTGAAACAGTGGTACCTGGTAACTCCAGGTCTTTCTGAAGCTCTCTGCAAGTGGTCTTTGGCTCTTGTACAACTTTTCTGATAATTCTTTTGACTCCTCTGTAATAAATCTTTCAAGGAGCTCCTGGTCGTGGCCGGTTTATGGTAAAATAATGTTCTTTCCACTTCCAAATGATGGCTCCAATAGTGCTCACTGGAACAATCAGCAGTTTAGAAATTCACGTGTAACCAATGTCATCATTATGTTTTGCAGCAATAAGGTTGTGAAGGTCTACAGAGTGGTCTTTGCTTCTACCCATCATGAGTTCTTTGTGGTGTGACAGTCTGATATTCACAGACCTTTTTAAAGGCTATCAGTAAGAACTAAGGACTAAGGAGTCTTTAGTCATAACTTTTAGAAAAGGATTAGCCTACAACTAAGAAAAAATGGTGATGTGATGTTGTGCAGACTTAGGAACTGCATAAAACTGGATTTGAAACATTTTTATTTCAGCTGCTCCACAGTGATATTTTTTCATCATTCAGCAAAGGTAAACACCACTTTAGGGATGTATTTTGGTCTGTAAAAACCTCCTTGCTTATAAATTTGATGTATGGGTAACCCCCACAACAGCCACGGACAAGCAGAGCACTCAGCGGGAGCAATTAACACAGCAGTGTGATCTATGGACTGATAACAATATGTAGATGTGCCTTGTAACCTCTTTTGTCCTACAGCTCCGGAGCAGAGGCGAATTCAGGCCAGTAATCTCCCTATTGTTTTGTGTGACACTCAAATGCAAACGTTCATGCTTCCTGCTCTCACTGTGATGCAAATGTCCCATGCCTTTCATGTATTGTCTGTAACTGGGTATAAAAACTGCATTGCTCTGTAACTCATTCTCTCTCTACCACTGCTTCTGGTGACAC
Organism: Pholidichthys leucotaenia; assembly: GCA_020510985.1. Lineage (NCBI taxonomy): Eukaryota > Metazoa > Chordata > Actinopteri > Cichliformes > Pholidichthyidae > Pholidichthys > Pholidichthys leucotaenia. Next base: position 111,691,225 of record CM035847.1, on the reverse strand, counting down.
GCATTCTGTGTCTCCTCACGAGAGCCTGAGGACCCGCTCCAGCCCGCCTGCACAGGGCTGGAGTGAGTTCAATGATGGCGGGATGAATGATAATAAACACCCTCAAAAACTCTCAGTTCGCTCCTTTATTATTTCATGCCGCCACAGATGATTATTTTTATCTATAAGGCTTACCTGTCACATTGAAACCCAACCACCGAGGATGCCCATCAGTTCGTGGGGAGAATAAAAGGACAACGGTTATAATAGGATAATATCTGATACAAACTGTTTTTTAAAATTTTAATATTTTTTTTCTAAATGAAAAATATATGTTTCCAATGAAAATACTTGTAAATAGCGAAAGAAATAGTTAATATGCCATGCCGCATTTTGCTGGTTCTCGACACATTTCTGTCACATTTGAAGTGCAGAATTCTGTTTGCAATTACATTTGCAGTACATCCTCTGCCTTTCTTTTTTTTTTGGATGGGATGGTCAGGAGAAATTTTTGAACATTCTCAAAGTTCTGGAGCACCCTTCCCATCCACGTGGTTCTTACTTGAAATGTAATGTGTCAACATCGTCCATTGAGTTCCCACTCAGTTTTACCCCATTCTGTCAAATTTTCCAGAATCTACTGCGAAATACCTCAGTGTGATGGCCACCTAAGGTTCTTTTGTGTTCTATAATAAAACTCGTCAACATTAAATTTATTGTCTAAGTTTTTTTTAGCTGAATTAGGACAATTTTGATGTGCTGAATCCAAAAATCACATTGGTTTTGCTCAATCAGGTCAACTTTTTGAACTATGGCCACGTTTTTTACATTTTTGTTTACATGTACGGGTATTTTCGCTTTATATGATGCAAAATTCTTTTTTATTTCTTGAAATTCTCTGAATTTTGAACAATGATGATGTAACATTCAATTTACATGTACTTACCTTTATCAATGTCTACTATTCAGTTTACAGTACAACTGTACAACTGCTTACAACTTAGCATAAAAACCTGACCTGATCGAGAGAAACGGATGTCATTTTCAGATTCAGCGGTGCAAAATTGTCTTAAATCAGTTGAAAAAACACAGACAACTTACAAAAAAATTATTTTTGTTGTGTTGTGTAATCCTTCAGATAATTGGCATGTATTCTTTTTGCCTCATGCAGTTTCCCCATCATCAAATTGAACTATCCATCCATCCACCCATCCATCTTCTTCAGCTTAATCCTTTTTGGGTCGTGGGGGGGCTGGAGCCTATCCCAGCATCTTTGGGTGAGAGGCAGGGTACACCCTGGACAGATCGCCAGTCCATCGCAGGGCCAACACAGAGAGACAGACAACCATTCACTCTCACAGTCATACCTAAGGACAATTTAGAATCCCCAGTTTGATACCAGTTAACCTAACTTGCATGTTTTTGGCATGTGGGAGGAAACCGGAGAAATCCCGGAGTAAACCCACGCAGACAGGGGGAGAACATGCAAACTCCACACAGATCACTGTTTAAAATATAAATCTCATGAATTTTACACTGGGCCAGACCTTTAATCAGAGATCTGAACAAAAAATGCTGCACTAGCAACCTTAACATGGACATATTTATACGTTTGATTTTATACATTTAAAGTTCAGAATGTAATTACACTGTCATATGAACATTTAAATGAGTATCTACTTCATAGTTTTAAAACAGAGTGGGGCTGTTTTCCTCCTCTTTCTTACAAAGTTATGCATATGTCAGGAATAATTTTGTACTCAGAAAAATCCCACCATGAAAGTCATGTCCTGTAAGATATGCCTTATTTTCAGGGAACAAAACTGGCGGCTGCAACATCAATTAAATCTCAAGCTTGAGCGACAAGCCAGGAAGTTGCAGGTTTTTTGTTTACTTTAGGTGACAACAGAATGTACTTTCCACTGCTAGATGGGTGGATTATGACCCGTCTAACAAAGTGGTTTAATTTTCAAAAGTGCACAAGAGAGAAACAATGAAAGCTCTGTTTTTGCTGTTATTTTAAAAGTTTTTAAAACATCCATTTAGATTAGCATTTTTTTTACTAGCCATTCTACACAGTGAGTGCACTTATGAAGACACAAAGAGAAGACTCAGACTTGTTGATTAATGAAATTCAAGTGCAGCCAGAGTAAATTTACCAAACAGGGAATGTGACCCTAAATCATAAAAATAAGACATGCATCACAGATAAATTCAGTCAAATAAACATGGGGAAAAAAACACTGAAGTAGGGGACATCTAAATTTAAGAGAGAAAACACTCACAAAAGGTGGAAATTTACACATTCCACAGATAAATACTGTGTTTTAGCATCATCACGCTGTTTGATAAGTTATATTTGATATTAATGCTGCTCATGAGATGTCACGCATAAAGCATGTGAGTGGACATAATCTTCTATTGAGATAAGATAAGCCTTTATTAGTCCCACAATGGGGACATTTCAGGATTGCAGCAGCAAAGGGATAGCAGCACTCAGAGCAATAGTAAATAAGATAAGAATTGGTTATTCACAGCAGTAAAGATATATACATATGTACACAGTGCAGGAGCATTGCAGCTAGATGGTATCAACAGCATTACGGTTAGTTAAATTACCCGACAAAAAATAAATATGGACCCAGACAGTATAGTTCACATTTGAATTAACAGTGTTGTTGCCACCCTTGATAATAATTGCAGTTATCTTAGTTGTGTATTGGAGGGGACGATCTCTATTGTGCAAAGTTGTGACGTTTAATATGGCCTCTATGAGCAGCACCAGTTAGATTATAAAGTCTGGCAGCCATAGGAAGGAAGGACCTGCAGAACCTCTCCCTTGAGCACTTAGGATGGCATAGCCGACTGCTAAATGAGCTCCTCAGCACGTTCAGTGTGTCCCACATGGGGTGGGACTCGGACTCCAGCAGAGATGAGATGAGAGATGAGCTTACTTTGGTGCAATTATCTTTATTAAGCATCATGCCTGCAAAAATATCAATAGATGAAGTAATTAAAACAAATAAATCAATAAAAATTTATGTGTAGATCCAAAGCGGGAAGACTGACATTCTGGCCTAATTTAAACCAGTGGAGTTTGCTTCTTTGTAAAAATATTTCAGATTAGCCCTGATCTGAAAATAAAAGGCACAAAAGATAATGTAAAAAAGTTACAAGTGATGACTTCAACTTTATTCATTATCACCATTTGACTAATTAAAATTATTCATCATCATCATCATAGCAGTCTGTCATGGGCGACAATGGCCACAGTTACATGGGCAAAATTTCTTCAATCTGATTACAATTCAGATCAGAACTTTGCTGTTTACATGGATCCTGAAAAAGCTGATCTGATTAGGATGTGCGTTTCCATGTGTCACACGTTTGAATGGAATAAATCATTTTGACATGCGCACGTCAACATTTCGACATTCAAAAAATAGTAGAAGAAGAAGCAACTTCCGGTGTTAGCAAGCCCCGCTTCGTGTCGAAATTGACCTGTATTGTGTTATTCAGGGTGTACTTTTGCTTCTGCTGGTCTCCGTAATGAAGCTACAAGTACATACTTCTGCATATGACGAACAGAGGGAGACAGCAGGACGATACAGACCAGTTTTGTTTTGCTCCCACTATGTTTTCCGCTAGCTGCTGCTAAGGCAGAAATACGTCACATCGACGTGCGGCTGGTGTACAGACATGCGCAGTAAACATATTTTCTGCCCTACGTTCGGGATAAGTGTTTTCATACGCACCATTCGGATTAACAATCGGCATAACCCACCCCTCTCAATCGGAATGAAATTTTGATCCGAATGAGCATCATCGGGTTAGAATATTCAGATTGCCATGTTTACATGAAGCATTTTTATTCCGATCAGACTTTTAATCTGGTTACTTGTGTCCATGTAAACATAGCCAATGACTGTTTCATTTAGGTCTGATCAGATTCCTCCACACAGCTCTAGAAATCAGATAAATTACATTGAGAGCCAATTTGCTCCTCCGACACATTTTAATTTATGTATTATGTATTTTGTGTGTGTATGCCACTATCACACACATTTTCAGCTTTAATATAATTTTTTAGACAAAACTAAGAAACTCAGCAATAATTTAAAGCAAAGAAACGGTGGTCTGATTAGCAACAACTTAGCATCGTCATTTAGCATTTGCTGATTTACAATGGTAAGAGTGAGATGGCGTTAACGTTACTTATCTCCATTTAAAACAGGGTTAGCGGACTATCCTCTCTGATGCAGCACGGTGCAAACCAGTCCCACATCCCTGGCAAACTGAAGTATGGGGCTATTTGACCAAACCGTTAGTTCAAGATTATCAGCTGCTGTTTGTGCTAAGTGCTTGATAGAAGCCTAGCAACCGACACACCCTGTAAGGGATTGGCAAGTCGCTGATAAGTAGTATGTGAGGAGCTTTGCTGAAGAATTAATTTTGCAAAAATCCTGATATAGACAATACAGTTTTATATGAAATGATAGACGTTTTTATCTCGTCATCCGATATATCCGATTATGCATGTAATGAAGGAGGAATGGAGAGGGTTTGTGTTACGGAAGAGGATGTAAGGGAGAGAGTGAGATGGAGGCAGATGATTCACTGTGGCGACCCCTAAAGGTTACAGCTGGAAGAAGAAGGTGATATTATGAGAGAATGTGAGAGAGAGTGCGAGAGAGAGAGAGGGAGAGAGAGAGAGAGAGAGAGAGAGAGAGAGAGATGCAACTGACTGCAGGGAACAGACCTCCTAGTGGCCGAGAGCAGCATAACATCTTAAGATCTGTGGTGAAATAAATGGCTATTGTCTATGTCTAATATATAAGTTGATTTGATATTAGTGACTTTTATGGGATTTGGCTCAAAGACTAGAGTCGGCTTTACTTTTGAACCATGACTGGATGATGGCTAGTTCAGTGTACTACCTAAGAAACCTATGCAAACATGTCACATTAACAGATGCTAAAACATAAGAATTTTTCATGTAAATAGCACAGTAATGAAGTTCACTTTTTTCAGATTATTGTCAATGCAGGAGTAGGAAAAGAACAATAAACAAGGTATACAGCTCAAAATACAGGACAACATCACACTGTGGATGTGCTTGACACTCCCACGCGTTGAGCACTAGCAAAAATATAAGAAGCAATGAACCTAGTGTAAAATATATACAGTACATCTGGAAACTCCAATAATTAATAAAGCTTGGATTTTTAACATTTGTTTTTGTTGCTCTATATAAATCTAGAAGGGTGAAACAGTCAAAGTGATCATGCTCATTGAAACAGAGCTATCCAGCAAAAAAACAAAAAACAAAAAAAACAAGGGATAAATGTGTGTTTGCTTGTGTGTGCTTGCCCATGTGTGTTTCTGTTTGTCTGTGCAGCCCATTATGAGTTTTTGGAGAGGTCATTTGGCTGTTGACTCTCAGCCTCTGCCGGGAGCGGCTGTATAATTGCTACTCTAATTAGTCACTTTTGCCAGCCAGTAACTCATAGTCACCTTCAAGTACTTCTTCCACACACACAGAGTCATGGATACAGTCCATCTTCTGCACACAGAAACACACAGACCAGAAAGTGTTCCTTTGATATCACTCCCTTTTAATTGTTTCTTCTATATTTATAATTATAGGCTCTCAGGCGCCCAGTTTTGGAGGCTTACAACAATTGACATGATAATGGCTTCCATGTTGACACTGACTTGACAATGATTTATGGCAATTATATGTTAGCAAACAGCACTTTAGCTAATGGATTGGGAGGGTATGTTTCTGAAGGCCACCAACTTGGCCCACATGAGAGATGTAGTTTGATTGATACCCAGTATTTACTGGGGTGTTAGGAAAGTACATCTCAGGTTTTTAAAGAATTTGAGCAAATAGTGAATTTTGAGTGCTTGCAGACACTATTATAATAATTACATTTAAGGAAAATCTCAGAGTCCTTCTAAAAGGAAGGTGTGCTACTTGACAGCCATCTTGGTAATATGTTTGGCTAATTATTTTGGCAATTATGAAATTTTCATCTCAATCAACTATAATTTCAGTGGTCACGATGAGAATAAAAACTGCATTAAAGAAGAAAGTTTTCCCAACATTAACATTAAAACTTTTCTCTCATAAAAGATTTCAATTAAGTTGCTTGGAAAGATGAAGAGAATCAAATTAGCCACAAAAGTTTGACAAAGAAGCAGATTTGTAGTGCTCTTGCTGGGTTCTTCTTCCTGTTTTCTTTGTATGAATAACTGATGATCTCTCGTATGCAGCCATAATTAGAAAAAACAGTTTTACTAAAATATTCTGTCATTTGGAGATAATATTCAGTGCACATGTGTAGTTTTTTACTATTTTTCATGTTTTACCATGTTTTAGTCTTTTCCTGCTAAAGCTTAACCTAGTCCTGTGTGACTGGTAACTTGTAACTTCTTATTGTAGTGATTGATGGTATAATAATGTGATTCATTCAGTGACAAACTTTTTAACCATACTTGTTGCACTGTGTTTTATACATGAAAATAGTGATTATGCATCTTTCTGCTTCAAGTTTTGTATTACTCACAGCTGTACCTATTGATCAGCATCACTGCACTTATACTCCAGAGATAATGATATGTCATCTGTCATAATGTGGTCATTTCCTGGTCTGCTTGGTGCTCTGTAACATCCAATCCTCTATCCACTCAAATCCTGTTATTTCACACTTGTTTCCACTTGGTCTGCACCCAGAAGCTTCCATTCCCTCCCTGGTTTCCTCCTCCTCCCTGCTCCTCAGTAAAGTCACCTTGTTTCCAATGCTCATCAATCTCTGCTGTGGATCCTTCTTCCAGCATGCCCAAAAGGCCCTCCTACTCCCTTAACTCCATCTTTCCATCTATTTTTCTTACACTCCTTGCCACCTTTTTGTCCTGTCTCCTCAATCCTTCAGCATTATATCAAGAGGGATTATTTACAAGATGATTACTTACTCACAGAAATTCAACTCAATGTTAACAATTTAAGAAAGAAAATGAACGTAATGAGTCAATTCAGAGGTACAGAAATGCTGCTTTTGCTTAAACAGTCAAAGTGTTGTACAGTTTCCAAACAAATTTGCTTTGACACGGTTGTTTGGAATTTGTGTGGAACAGCCAGAGAATAGAAAAGAAAAGAAAAACTCATTCTCTGCAAGCAACACCCTGCCAAAATTTTATAATGACTCATAAAAGATGCTCTACTGTGGGTAGAGCATCCGCCCCACACCTGGGAGGCAGGGGTTCAAATCCTGGCCGGGTCATGCTGAAGACCATATAAAAGTGGAACTTCCTGCCGTCCAGCTTGGTGCTCAGCAAAAATGGAATGGAGGAGGGAAATTTGTGGCGGCGCCTTGCATGGCAGCGGCCCTCTGATTCTACACTTGGGGTGTGTGTGTGTGATTAACACAGTAGATAGGTAAAGCACAATCTCATTCTACTGTACATGATTGGTTGTACAGTTGAATGACAATAAAGGGTGATTTAATTTAATTTAATGTAATTTAATTTAAAACAGTTGATTTCATTTTAGTATGAAATGAAAAAATAACTGACCGGACAAGTTGACCAACTAAAGAAGTGACATCATGACTTTGGTGACTAAAATAAAGAAGGATTGAAGGTATCCCAGAAGTAAAACATAAAGAGATGGTCCATTCATTCATTGATGCATCCATTCATCACCAACAATAAGGAGGCCAACTATAGAAATGAGGTGAGCCAACTGGTCCAGTGGTGGAAAGACAATAATCTCTTCCTGAATGTGGGAAAAACCAAGGAGATTGTGATCAACTTCTGGAGAGGACACACATAGCATCACCCTCTGATCATCGATGGAGCAGCTGTGGAGAGGGTGAGCAGCACCAAGTTTCTGGGGGTGCACATCTCTGAGGACCTCTCCTGCTCCAACAACACCACATCACTGGCCAAGAAGGCTCAAATTGGCCTCCATTTCTTCCACAAACTGAGGAGATCATGAGTGTCACCTCCCCCCCCCCCCCCAATCATGTGGTCATTCTACCGGGGCACTACTGAGAGCATCCTCACCAGCTGCATCACAGTGTGGTACGGAAGCTGCACCGCCTCCTGCCGGAAGACACTACAATGAACAGTGAAAGCAGCCAGAAAGATCATTGATGCCCCTCTGCCCCCCTCTCGGACATCTACCTCACCCGCAGAGCCATCCACATTGCAGGCGACACCTCCCACCCCTCACACTCCTGCTTCATCCCCCTGCCCTCAGGATAGGGGGCTGAAGGTACTGAAGCCTCCGGTCCTGCTCCACAAGACTGCTAAACAGCTTTGTTCACCAGGCCATCAGGGCCCCGAACTCTGTCCACTCCCCACCCCCCACCCCTGGACTGTAACACACTCACCCACACAATAACTACCTCAGCTGTTGGCACAGAAAACCTGGCACACCAACAGTAATACATCTGCTGCTGTATGTCTCTGCACCTTACTGCAACCATCTGCACAAATACCATACCTGTTGCTATAACACATCTCTCTATAGGTCACATAGTAATTTGCAACTCTGAACTCCTAAGAGTTTCTCTTCCACAGGTGCTAAGGTGGAGTAAGGTAATATTGGAGCCAGTTGAATGCAGAGTGGTCATCAGGTTTCTGTACTTGAGAGGCCGCCCACCACGGGAGACATTTGATGAGATAAAAGAGAATTATGGCAAGGATATCCCATCGTATGATGTAGTCAAGCACTGGCATCAACAGTTTAGTTTAGTTTATTGGTTTATTTGTCAGGGACCATGTACAGAAAAAAAAAATATTAAACGCAGGTGCACTGTACCAGAATACAGTGGTACCTCTACTTACGAAATTAATTGGTTCCGGAAGTAGTTTCGTAACCTGAAAATTCCGTAAGTAGAGACGCGTTTTCCATGTAAATGCCCTAATCCGTTCCAAGCCCCCCAAAATTCGGACATAAATTTTTTATAAATCATAAAAATGCATCAAAACATGTAACAAATACATGTTACAATTAGATTACTGCACAATAAACATAAAATGAGAGTTGTACATAATGTAAAAAACAAAGAATAAAGTAAAGAATAAAAAAATAAAATAAAAAGAATGAAACGTGCGCGCCCAACTGACGACGTCCCACCGGGAGGTTCGAACTCACGCCTCCCGCTCCGGAGTCCCGCACTCTACCTGTGTCACCAATAGGGTTAACCCACTTGGCAAGCCAAGTAGGGTGCTCATATTGAGTTCGCTACAATAAAAATTATGTTCATTTACCTTTTAACTGCTATCGTCATCACCTTTTGCCTTCAGCTATCTCTTTCTCCTTTATCCACACGAGTAACAACCTCTCCATCTCATCGTTCACTGCCGACCTCCTCTTCGAAATGACAGAGAGGCCTTTGGAAGGAGTCATAGCTTTTAGGGCTTCCTTTTGTTTTAATACCGTGCCGATCGTAGATGTATTACGGCCATATTCTTTGGCGAGATCAACCAAACGCATCCCTTTTTCATACTTTTCTATTATCTCTTGCTTTGTTTGTATGGACAAAAAAACTCTCTTCTTCTTTTCTTCTTTTCCACTTTTCTCCATCACTTTCTCGGGGTCCATAGTGAATAAAAGTTAATACACACACGTAAAACTGTCCGGACACTTCGTGGCCAATGGGATGCCAGGAAGATGCTAGGCGATAGCCAATGGCAGAGCAGCTACAAGTATGTTTACGTTCCGTTCCGTTCGGTAAACTCTGGGAGCTGCGAGTAGCAGCGCGTATTTTTGCCTTTCGTATCCTGAAATTTCTTTCGTAACAAGAGGCAATATTTTCCCGTTGAGGCGTGTCGTAACCTGAAAATCCCGTATGTAGAGACGTTCCATCTGTAGTCCCAGAAGCAGGCAGGAAGATATTAAAAGAAAAACAGCATGTATAGAAAGCAATTCAGGTTGGGTTTCAGCATCTGTTGTCCCTGAAACAACCAGGGAGTAAGTTTAAACGGTAAAAAGATAAGGCAAGGCAAGTTTATTTGTATAGCACATTTCCTGTACAAGACAATTCACAGTGCTTTACATTAAAACATTAAAGCATTACAGGAAGCTGCAAAATGAATACATAAGAATTTAAAAGCAAACTAAAAAGTAAATTAAACTCCGGTTATGGCTGCCACGTAGGACGGACGTGTCTCGCTCTGCTCTGCTCCTGGAAAAAAAAAATCGGCAAATAACTCTCTCATTTGGGACAGAACGTATCCCAGCATTTGGGCGAAGATATGTCGGCGAAGCCTAAGGCTGGAAAACCAGGAAAAGGAAAAAGCGAGCCGCCGAAACAGTCCAAATTAACGGACTTTCAGGTCTGTGACGCAGTAAACAAAACTCCATATATGGCGGAGGAGGCTGGCAACGCTGCGATATCTGCGGGGAATGGCGCAGATGCGCTGATGGCTGCCATGAGTTCAATGAGAGCGGACTTTTCCTCTAGATTTGATGGGATTATGACAGCGTTGGAAGGAATAAGAAAGGAATTGGGTGACTGTGTAGAACGAACGGCGCAGATGGAGCTCCGTCTCGCTAGTGCTGAAGATGACGTCACCCGTCTTCAATTAAAGGTGCGCACTTTGGAAAAAAAAAAAAAATCTCTGGAAGATAATATTTTGGATTTGGAATCTCGGTCGAGACAGAATAATTTGAGGCTGGTGGGTCTTCCAGAGGAATCAGAAGGTCGGGACGTATGTTCCTTTCTGGAAAAGTGGATTCCGGAGGTGCTGGGCAGCGAGGAGTTGCAATCAGCAGTGGTTCTGGAAAAAGCACATCGTATTGGCCCACGGAGAGATAAGGGACCGCCGAGGACCTTAATTATGAAGTTTCTTAGCAACAGAGACAGGATGAAGATCTTCAACGCTGCACGTGCTAAAGGAGAGATTAAACACCAGGACCAGCAGGTGCGGTTCTACCCAGATTTGGCCACAGGAATCCAGCAATTGAGGAAGCAGTTTGATCCCATACGTAAGGAGCTGCGCAACCTTGGGATTCGTCATGGTGTAATCTATCCTGCGAGACTGCTGACCACGTATGAGGGCAGAACCCACATCTTCAAGACCCCAGAGGAGGCGCAGGAGTTCATCAAGAAGATCAAAGAAGAAGAAGAGACTGGTGGGAGCTAAGCATGAACAAAATATAAGGTAGAATAATTAAGCATTTGCACAGGCATCTGACTGACTTGAAGTAAATAGTAAGTTTACAAAATATAGATTGTATTATATATTAAAAAAACAAAACAAAAACAAAACAAACAAAAAAAAAACTATGATGTACAAAGTTGTTAAAAATTTTGGAGTTAAGTTGGAAAACTACAGAGGAGAGTTAATGTTACGTCATTAAAAGCAGTAGAGTTAGGGTGATTGGGAGGATGAAGAAGGAGTGGCTTAGGCTGTTCCCCGTGGGTGTGGAACGGTCGATGGCTATATCGGGAGACAGAATTTTTCTTTTGATTTTGGGGGGTTTGCCACAAGTGTGGGAAGGGGAAATTTGTTTGTGTGTAGTTTGTAGGATGAATGTTCAACCACTCATGTTTTTGCTTCTCTGTATGAGCATGTTTACACTGCAAGGTAATCCCAAACTCTCTATTGATCATGGACCAAAGTGTTAATCTTAATTTAACTTCATGGAATTGCAGAGGTCTACAAAATTTAAAAAAACTTAAACAAGTTATGAATAAAATAAAGGACATGGGTTCAAGAATTGTGTTTTTACAAGAAACTCATCTGATAGAGGAGGATGTTAAAAGAATTAGGAGTAGATGGCAGGGAAGTGTATTCACCTCTTCATTTTCATCCCGAGCCAGGGGAGTTATGACTTTCATACATAAATCAGTTCCTTTTCAAGTGAAAAATGTAATTGGAGACAAATTTGGAAGATATGTAATCATTCAAGGTTCTTTGCTATTAGAAAATATAAATCTTGTGAACTTATATGGTCCCAATATAGATGATCAGAAGTTCTTTGTTAATTTATTTCTCATCTTATCATCACTTACAGGGCAACATATAATAGCAGGGGATTTTAATTGTACATTGAATCCAGGTGTGGATAGATCAACAGGACTGGATTGTACGCACATTGGATGTAGGATGACTATTAATCATTTTATGAAAGAATTGAGATTGTTAGATATATGGAGAGAAATGAAACCACAAGTTAAAGCCTATTCTTGTTATTCCAGTACCTACAAGACATTCTCACGTATTGATTATTTTTTGATTTCCACAGAATTAAGGTCCAAGATTCAAAACTGCTTTTATGATAACATTGTGATCTCTGATCATGCACCCTGTTGTCTAATATATGTAGATAAAAAATTGACAAAGGAATCAGGTAGATGGCAATTTCAGCATAAATGGCTTCAGGATGAGGAATTTGTCAAGTATATAGAAAAACAGATAGACGAGTTCTTTGACATCAATACTACACAAACATCAGCATGTGTAAAGTGGGAGGCTTTCAAAGCTTTTATTAGGGGACATATTATTAGTTATACAGGATCAAAATCTAAGAAGACTCGAGAGGAGAGAGCTAAATTGGAACATAAAATAAAAAGTCTTCAGGAAAAAGTGTATGCAGGAAGTGACCCAAGGTTGGAGAATGAATTACTGATTTTGAGAGCTGAATACGACAAAAAATCAGCGAATAGAGCTGCCTCGAGTCTTCTAAGATTGAAACAATCTTTTTATGAACAAGGTGAAAAATCAGGAAAATTATTAGCATGGCAGATTAAACAATTGGAAATTAAAACACCAATTACCAGTATTATAAGTAAGGGACAGGTAGTTATAGATCCTTTAGAAATTAATAGAGCCTTTAGAGATTACTATGAAAAATTATATGATACCAAAAATGAACCTGATTTAACAAAACTAAATGGGTTTTTGAACGAACTATCTATACCGTGTATACCAAATGAAAACAGGGAGATATTGGAGTCTAAAATTAGTCAAGAAGAAGTTGGGCTAGCCATTGATAATATGAAATCAGGAAAAAGTGCAGGACCAGATGGTCTTCCAGTTGACCTTTATAAAAAATTTAAGAATAAATTAATAAAACCTTTTTTGGAAATGGTTTTAGAAGCATTTCAAAATAATAATTTACCATCATACATAAATAATGCCTTAATTATACTGCTGCCAAAACCAGGTAAGCCCTCTAATAAATGTGAAAATATGAGACCAATAAGCCTATTAAACGCCGACCTTAAGATAATCTGTAAAAATTTTAGCAAGACGAATACAAGAAATTTTACCAAATATTATTAATCGAGATCAGAATGGCTTTATAAAGGGTAGACAAGGCTTCCATAATGTAAGAAGACTATTTAATATTATTTATTTTAATAAAGAAGCACCGGATACAGCTCTCCTATCATTGGACGCCGAAAAGGCTTTTGATAGAGTTGAATGGCCCTTTCTTTTTGAAGTCCTACAAAGGTTTGGACTTGGAAATAATTTCATAAAATGGGTTCAAATAATATACAATAATGCTACAGCAGAAATCCTAACAAATAACAATATTTCAAAACCAATAAAAATCAATAGAGGATGTCGACAAGGCTGTCCACTTTCACCTTTACTGTTTACTATGGCAATTGAACCTTTAGCGATAGCGATACGTTTACATTCACAAATATATGGAATTAAAGTTGGACCAACAGAACATAAAATCTCCCTGTACGCCGATGATATAATTTTGTTTATGTCGAATCTAAAAAAATCAATTCCAACCTTGTTGAATTTAATAAAGAATTTTGGGGAAATATCAGGATATAAAATAAATAAAACTAAATCTTCAATATTAATGCTAAATGAGACCCAGAGAAATTACCCAGCCCCTGAGGCAAATCAATTCAATGTTGTAAATCAGTTTAAATATTTAGGAATCCAAATTATGCCTAAGCTAGAATCAGTCGCCAGCGTCAACTATGAAGCCTTAATGTCAGATATCAGTGAGTTAACTCAGAGATGGATGTCACTACCAATGTCGATGATCGGGAGAATCAATATACTTAAAAGTAATATTTTACCTAAAATACTTTATTTATTTCAATACATTCCCTTATCACCACCTTTAGATCTATTCTCAAGAATAAAAAAAAAGTTAGTGGAATTTATATGGAACAACAGGAGGGCTAGATTACGTCTGTCTTTATTATATTTACCATTTGAACGTGGAGGTCTGAAATGTCCAAATTTTATGTTGTATTATTGGTCGGCACAACTGAGGTCTATGACATATTATTTTTCATCAAATGATCTCCCTCACTGGACTGAAATGGAATCATACAATTTGCCTTTACCTCTTCCCATATTCATATACTCAGATTCGGCAAAAAAATTACAAAAACAAGTTAAAAATCCATTTGTAAAGCATATGATCAAAATATGGTGTGAAGCTAAAAACTATTTAAAAGAACCAAAGTTAAGATAAGATAAGCCTTTATTAGTCCCACAAAGAGGAAATTCCAGGATTGCAACAGCACAGGGATAGCAACACTCAGAGCAACAATCAGAAGGCAAGAAAAAACAACATCTAGTAAACATATGTCCATATTACTATAAATGTATTGTAACGTGCTGCTCGACATGGCGACGTCCCACCGGGAGATTTGAACTCACGCCTCCCGCTCCGGAGTCCCGCACCCTACCTGTGTCGCCAATAGGGTCAACCCACTTGGCAAGCCAAGTAGGGTGCTCATATTGAGTTCGCTACAGTATATATATAGACACACAGTGCAGAGCATTATGGCTGGTGAATGTGCAGCAGAAAGTCTAAGTTCTCTCTCCGCGGATGCAGCGGGCCAGCTGGAAGTCTTTGGGCATGATGGTGACCCCCTTAGCGAAGAAGAGACCATCAGGTGGGCCTCGCTGGCCTCCTGCAGAGCCACGACGGCGAAGCTCAGGAAACGCAGGACGGTCTTGAAGTCCTGAGCGATCTCCCTCACCAGGCGCTGGACGGGCAGCTTGCGGATGAGCAGCTCCGTGGATCTCTGGCAGCGACGGATCTCTCTCAGAGCCACGGGCCTGTGACGGCGAGGCTTCTTCACTCTGCCGGTGGCCGGAGCGCCTCTCCGAGCAGCCCTGGTGGTGGTGGTGGGGGGGGGGGGGGGCTTCTTCCTCCAGTAGATTCCACGGGCGGTCTGCTTGGTTCTTGCCATCGCTCCTTATTATTCTGTCTTATATTTCTTTCACGCCGCCTAAACTCCAGCCCAGCACCGCGTCGTTTTCGCTACAGCTCCCGGTATGTCGAGTTTCCCATTAGCACCGGGCGGCGGCCAAGTGCTAGCTAGCACTAGCTCCTCCCCGCTGTAACGTCTCCCACTGCAAACCGTGGCTCCGTCCGCCGACCCGGGAGACCCCCGGGGCGATCCGTGATATATATACAGAGTGAAAGGTGTAGAAAGAAGAAGGAAGACAAAAAAAAGGCTGCTGCAACAGGCAGCCCACTCGTGTGGCGCCGCCGGTCCGGCGGAACCGGAACCGGAAAAAGTTATTATTGTCACAATTTAGTCCAATATGGGGTAATCAATATTTTAAACCAGGGAGAGCGGACGCTGTATTTAAAGTATGGAATTTAAAAGGGATACAAAAGATTCAGGATTTATATTTGCCATGTGCAGACAACATAATGTCTTTTGAAGAGCTGAGGATCAAATTTAATCTCAATAGAACACATTTTTTTAAATATCTTCAACTTAGAAACTTTATTCGATCAAATCAAAATAAAGCTCTCACTCGACCTATTTATTCATCCTTGGAAAAAATGATGATGAAAGATAGTAAAAGAAAGGGTATTATTTCAGAGTTTTATAACTCATTGACACTATCTTCAAGTGAAAATTCACTGAAAAGATTAAACTACTGGAAAGAAGATCTGCAAATTGAAATTTCGGAGGAACAATGGGAATTGGCTTGTACAGAAGCTCAAACCAAATCAATAAATGCACGCCTTAAATTGATACATTTCAAATGGTTAATGCGGATGTATGTTACACCGGAGGAGTTAAATAGATATAACAAAAATATACCAGATACATGCACAAAATGCATGGAAAGTAAAGGAACCCTATTTCATTGTTTATGGGAATGTAGATTAATAAGAATGTTTTGGGAAGAGGTGAGGGTAACAATTGAAAAAATAATCTCAAAACAAATCATACTGAATCCTAAACTGTTTTTGTTGGGTCTGTACCCAGAAAAGCATAATTTTAATAAAAGTGAAAGAACATTCATAGACCTCAGTTTGCTTAATGCCAAAAAATGTATTGCACTATTATGGAAAAAGACTCATAGACCAGATGTGACTCAGTGGTTAAGACAGATGTTAACAAACCTTCCATTAGAAAGAATAACATATATACTGAAATCAAAGGAAATTGTGTTTGAGAATATATGGAGACCTTTTATTGATTATGTAAAAAATTTAAACATAACTCTTGAAGAAGAAGGTGAATGATGTGTGTGGACCTTGTAAATTCCAAACTGGTGAACATAATATGTATACTTATGTATTGGATTGTCTAGACTAAACAGAGGAGCATTGTTGAAGACTTGATTTTGTTGGTGGTTGTTGGTGTTTTTAGTGCATTTTTTTTTTTTTTTTGTAGTACTTTAGCGTTAGTGTTTGATTGTTTGTATTATGTTTGTTAAAAAAAAAAGGTTCAATAAAGATATTGTGGAAAAAAAAAGTAAATTAAAGAGAAACAAAAACAAGTTAAAATAGAATAAGACAGAAAACGTGCAAGAAATAAAAGTTACAGTACATTGTGGGAAATTATTCTACTGAAATGCCGTGGCAAATAGGAAAGTAAGTAAGGCAAATAAGAGAAACAGCATACATCAGAATAATTTAAGAGTACAATTTCAAATCCCATTTAATGGAGAGAGTCAATGCTGCTGTGGGCTGCACGGTGGCGCAGTGGTTTAGCACTGTGGCAGCACAGTTTTACCCTCGGCCGGGGGATCGCAGGGATCATGAGATCGTGGGTTCGATCCCAGCCCCCGACCAACAGTGAGCTGTGTGGAGTTTGCATGTTCTCCCCGTGTTGCGTGGGTTTACTCCGGGATTTCTCCGGTTTCCTCCCGCATACCAAAAACATGTAGGTTTAGGGCGCTCGCGCACGCAGCGACCAGCAGCCGGTGGCTTGTCACCAGACTGCAAACCAAATCTACCTACGGGTACAAATAAGTAACAAAAAAAAAAAAAAAAATGCTGGCAGGCTTGATTACTTAAAATCCATTTTTTAGTCTCTGTGGAAAAGTCTGTAATTTCTTCTGGTCTTCAAGCAGTGGGGTGCTTGTTCCATTCCGTTATAGCTTTGTATGAGAAGGCTGATTGTCCAAAAGCAGTTTTATGTAGGGGGATGCAATAATGCCACCTAGAGGAAGTCCTTGTTATTCTGGTATTTTGTTCAGAAGTTAGGTACACAAAAGTCTTAAGAGGTGGGGGTGCAGAACCATGGATAATTTTAAAAACCAAGCATGATCTTATTTTCAAAGCTTAACATCTTGTGTTTGGCAAGTATACCACAATGGTGATACTGTCATGTCTTCTTATCCAGAATTTTGATGGATTGTTTATACAGCGATTCCAAGGGTTTCAGAGTTGTACTGTTGGCTTGTGACCAGCATGAGATGCAATAGGAGAAATGTGGCAAAATCCTGGAATTCAGAAAGGTTTTTGATCCTTTTAGAGTAAGTGAGTTTCTGATGCATCAAAAGTTTTACAAGGTTATATTTCGAAGTGCGGCTCACCCGTTTTATGTGCTTTTTAAAGCTGAGAGTGGGATCTAATGTGACACCCAAATACTTAAACTCTGTTATATTTTCTATATTTGCTCCATTTACAGTTATACTTGGATAGTGCATATGATTTTGTTTGTTGGTAAAATACATGGTAGCTGTTTTCCCTACGTTCAGAGTGAGGCAATGATTGATTAAGCCATTTTGACACTTTCTCCATTGCTATCATTAACTTGTCAGCCACTTGTTTGGCTTCCTTCCCATGTGTGTAGATGACTGTGTCATCTGCACACATCTGAATTTTTCATATACTGATGGCAAATCATTAATATACAAAGTAAACAGCAGTGGCCCTAAAATTGAACCTTGTGGTTTTCCTATGGTGCATGCCTTTGATTGGGATACAGTATTGTTTATGTGCACACACTGGGAGCGACCAGATAGATATGATTTCAGTTCAAGTGTGTCAGACATCGGTGGAAACAGCACCCAGTTCTGGGCAACCACAGTGCACCATTGACGAACACACAATCCAGAAAGTAGAGGCCACCATTTAGGAGGATCACTACATAACTGCTTGCCAACTAGCCCAAGATATCAGATCAATGGTGGGGTCTGTGGAAGGAAATCTTCCATGACCATTTGCAGATGTGAAAGTTGTCTGCATGATGGATTCCCCAGTTTCTCCCACAGAAACAAGTCACATGCTCACAGGCTCTTCTGGCCATGAACCAAGAAAACCAGGAGGACTTCTTCAACAGACTAATCATGCAGGATGAAACATGGGTCCATCACTATGATCCAGAGACTAAAGCCCAGTCAAAGAAATGGAAGCATTATGACTCACCACCTCCAAAGAAGGCATGTGTCCAACCCTCTACAGGCAAGGTCATGCTCACAGTCTTTTGATACCAGCATGGAGTATTGATTATGGATTTCCTGGCATAGGGACATTACTATGCTTCACTGCTGCAGAAATTGTGAAATTCCACCAAACCTGAGAGATGTAGCACGCTGACCACACGTGTCCAACTCATGCAAGACACATGTTGCCCAGACGGAAGCATGGCCCTGCAGCTATGAAATCCTTCCTTGATGATGGCCAGTGGAGACTCCTCCCTGACCTCATCTGTCAGCCTGTCCATCACCATGGCAAACAAGAAGGGGCTCAGAGCCAATTCCTAATGTAATCCCACTCCCAACTTGTACCCATCTGTCATTCCTACAACACACCTCACGACCATCTCACTGTCCTCATGCATGTCCTGCACCACCCTCACATACTTCTCTGCCACTCTTGACTGCCTCATACAGCAAACATTGCACCTCACACTCTTAAAGCAAACATTGCATCTGTAGTACTCTTTCTTGACATGAAACTGTACTGCTGCCCATTGATTGTCACCTCTCTTCTTCCTGGCTTCAACAACTTTTTCCCATATCTCCATAGTGTGGCTGATCAGGGTTGCTATACCTGTGTGCATCACCCTTGTTCTTGAAAATCAGTACCACTACACTTCTACACTTCTTCTCCACTCTTCAGGCATCCTCTCACTCTCCAAGATTGTATTAAACAAGCTGGTTAAAAAGTCATATATCTCTCTCTCTCTCTCTCTCTCTCTCTCTCTCTCTCTCTCTCTCTCTCTCTCTGAGTGGGTGTGGTCGTGAGTGCGAGCTGGGAGCGTGTGACAGCGTGAGTGAATTATCTCAAATTTTTCTCTATCGTTTTGTGTTTAAGGTGTTTTTTTTTTGCTAAATAATCTTAAGTTTTGTTGTTTTCTGTAGCTGGGGTGGGGTAGGCGTTCTGGGAGGGGGGTTTCTGCTGCCAGCTCTGCTGGTCAGCATGGTTTTGGAGCGAGGTTCGAGAAGCTGACACGCCGGCATGCTGTCAAACTGACACCGGCTGTCAGCTGCTCAGTGGAGGAATGTAGTCTGGCTGTGGGGGAGCTCGTCGGTTATGAAAGCATTAGATCAGCTTCTAGAATGAATAGTGCCGTGGTAATCTTCCTGGATAGTATTGAAAAAGTTAACCAGGTAGTGGAGAGCGGGGTTGTGATTAAAGACACACTGGTTCCTGTTCTGTCTCTGGTAAATCCCGCGAAGAGAATTACGATCTCAAATGTCCCACCATTTTTAAAGAATGAGCTGTTGGAGAAGGAGCTGTCGAGACACGGGCAGCTTTTGTCCCCCATTAAGCACATCCCTCTCGGTTGTAAGTCCCCGCGTTTAAAGCATGTCATGTCTTTTAGGCGACAGGTGCTCATGATTTTAAAGAATAGCGAGGAAAGCCTCAACCTCGTATTTAAATACCGGATTGACGGCTTTGATTACACCATCCACGTCACCTCCGATAATATGAAGTGTTTCGGCTGCGGAATGGAGGGACACTTGATTCGATCATGCCCTCAGGGAGTGGGGGGTGATCACTCGGGGGAGGCCGATAGTGCGGCCTCGGGGCCGTCTGGTGACGGAGCGGCTTTGCCACTTTCCGAGGCTGACGGCGCTGCTGCGCCGTCGGGCGCTTCAGCCAAGGCCGCGAGGCCGTCTGACGGCGGGGCGGCTTTGCCGCCCTCCGCAGCCGGCCTGTCGATCATAAATGAAACAGCAGCAAAAGTTAAAGCACATCGCAGGGCTGCTGCACAGACCAACATTGTGGACAAGGGTGAGATTACCGAGAGGGATCATGCTGAGGATCAGACAGATGAGCCAAATGAGGCCCAGGTAGATGGTGGGACTAGAAAAATGAATATAAAAGCACAGCACAGGGTGAGCGAGAAGCAGGAAGAGACAGCTACCAGGGTGGCTGAGTCAGTGTTGGAGGATGAGGATGACATCGAAATAGATGAAGAGTTATGCAAAATCTCAGTCAAACGGAAGAATTTGGAAACCAAACAGCAGAGGAGCAAAGTAAAAAGGGTTGTCAAAGACAGTTCTGAGGTTTCTCTATCTCAACCAGATTCTTATGCTGGGTCTGAGATAGAGAGTGATGGTGAAAGCAGTGATGATGTAGCCAGTGGAGGCGGTTACCCCTTCACAAAAATACAGAAGTTTTTGCAGGACACTAAGGGATCTAGAATGGTTAAAGTTGAAAACTTCTTCCCCGATCTAAAACGTTTTGTTGACTCTGCTCGGGCCTACATGAAAAATAGGGGAGAGCTTGAGCAGGAAAGTTTCACTGATCAGGAGATCTACAGACTAAAAAAGCTTGTGCTAAAAGTTAAGAACCAAATTGCCCAGGATGATTAGTCTTTTATCGCTCATTCTTTCTTTTCTGTTTTTGTATTGGTTTTACCCTTTTATATGCATGTGCAGTTTTAATTTTGGCACACTCAACATCAATGGAGCAAGAGAAATGTCCAAGCGAGCGTGTGTTTTTACTCTTGCAGAATGCAAGAAAATTAATGTTCTGTTTGTTCAGGAGACTCATAGTTCTGAGGACAATGCTGCTGACTGGAGGAGGGAATTTTGAGGGGAAATCATTCTTAGTCATAAAAGCAGCAGCAGTGGTGGAGTGGGTATTTTATTTTCTCGAGATTTTATTCCACTTTCTTATGACATTGATGAGGTAATTGCAGGCCACATTTTAAAAGTTCAAGCTGTTTTTGAGAATGTGAAAGTTGTTTTTATAAATGTGTATGCTCCAACCGTAGGCACAGAAAGATTGGCCTTTTTAAATATTTTAGATGACACGATCAAAAAATGCAGTAATGATGACTTTTTATTTGTGGGAGGTGATTTTAATTGCACAGAAAATCCTCTTATGGATAGGAATCACCCAGAGCCACATGCTGCATCCAAGAAAAGTTTAACCACTTGCACTCCGGGCAATTTTCCTAAAAATGCCAAAAAATAACGTGCCCAAAGTAAATCGAAAGCTGTTATTCAACCCTTTGCAGCATCTTCATGGGGTTGGTCTCATTTAAAAGAAAACACTTTGAATTTTTTGGCAAAAAAAACATAATCTGTCTACGTGCTCCGGCCACTGAGTTACAGTCATCTAAACATACTGAACTTGAAGAAAAAAAAATTGGACACAGTGTTTTTTTGGATACAAATGCTTGTAAATAACACACAGCTGTCCGATCCGGCTGGAAAATGCAACAGAAATGTAGAACCAAGTGTTATCCAGCTGAGATCCAAATTCCAAAACACAGCTTTGTTCTCAGGCTGTTCCCAGGCGTTTTAGAACTGTGCCAAATTGTGCCAAATGGCACAGTTTGGAAAAATGTCTGTAACTTTTGAATAATTCAATGTAGAAGCTTCATTTTAGGCTCTAATGAAAGGTCATACTCAGGGCTGTGTCTGTGTGTGTGTGTGTGGGCGGGGGGTCGTCCCCCCCCCCCGCTACCAAGGACCAAATTCGGCCCTCGCTACATGACGGATTACACTCCTTGCATGTTTTCACAGCGGCTCCCCCCCCTCGCTACTGTGTGTGTGTGTGGGGGGGGGGACCGTGAACGCCCCCCCCCCCTCGCTACAGAAGAGGGCCATTGCTACATGATGGAATAGACTGATATGCTTCCCCCCGCGGACCAGGGGGCGTTCGGACCGTGAACGCCCCCCCCCGCTCCTCTTCTGCAGCGGGGGGTGGGGGTGCGTTCACGGTCCGAACACGGCAAATGAACCGTTTATCGCGGCGCACGCACTTCGTATTTCGTGCGCAGTACAGTTGTAATTTACCGATCGGTCAAAAGTCATTTTTGGATTACAATTTTCAGGGATAAATAATAATTTAGCTTATAACACCTTACCTCTTCAAAGCAGCAGAGTCGTGGCGAACATTTCTTCCCCCATTGTCAGACGAACGTGACGCTGCTCCGCTCGTGGATCCCGATCAAAACATAATTCCATTATTGCCGTTTTGGCGAATGATTTACGACTTTTGTCGTCGGCCTCCGTCTATTCTGCTGGAATGAGTGCAGGTCCCACTTGTGGGTGTTCTCCATGCTGCTGGGTGAGCCTGGGTCTGTAGTAGATTCGTCCAGCGTCCTTTGTTTTCATCTGTTGCAACAGTAAATCTCTCTTCACCCAGCCTGAATTTCTGTGCTTCAATTGGCTCCTGCGTTCACAGTAGGCGGGTCCTCTTTCCTAGATTTTCATTCATTGGCTCTTCAAGGTTTCAGAAACCCAATTCAAGGCTCTTATTAGTCGAATGAGAGGTCAATCAGATGAACTAATCTGTTCGCGGCTGTCTCTGCAGTTTATTTTTGAGTGGCGCTTGGACGCCACTACATCACCATCACCACCATCATGCGTCATGCGTCCAAGCGCGCACGAGGACGCTCTCGTGCGCCCTCGTGCGCCCTAGGACGCAGAGACTTGCCCGCCCGCGGAACAACGGAGTGCAAGTGGTTAAAAGGTCTCATAGAAGCTCATGATCTGTGTGATGTGTGGAGGAATTTTCATGGCAAGGCTAGACAGTACACGTGGAGCCATAGAAAGGACGATATTCTGTCCTTAGCTAGACTGGATAGGGTTTACAGTTTTAAGCACCATTTTAGCATTTTTAAAAGTGCTTTTATAGTCCCTGTTGGCTTTACAGATCACTCTCTGGTTCAGTGTTGTGTTTTTATCAAGAATATAAAGTGCAGTAGCGCATACTGGCATTTTAACACGTCACTTTTATCGGATAACAGTTTTAAAACTGCTTTTATGTTTTTTTGGAGTAATTTTAAATTAACAAAATCAAGTTTTAGTTCTTTGCAGCAGTGGTGGGATGTAGGAAAGAGCC
Source organism: Pholidichthys leucotaenia (assembly GCA_020510985.1). Lineage (NCBI taxonomy): Eukaryota > Metazoa > Chordata > Actinopteri > Cichliformes > Pholidichthyidae > Pholidichthys > Pholidichthys leucotaenia. Next base: position 111,667,731 of record CM035847.1, on the reverse strand, counting down.
AAATAAAGAATCTGTGCCTACAGTATACTCGCAATGTCTCTGGAGACTTGGCCAGGTCTGTCAGGGACCTGGAGAGAGAAGTAGTGGAGCTGCAGTCTTTGGCAGGCTCCACAGGAGAAAGAGGACATTTTGAGGCCCTCAATGGCAAAAAGTCTGTTTTAACTGACCTACTAGGTGTGGCCGCCAGGGGCGCTGTAGTACGCAGTAGGTTCCAGAACATCGCACTAATGGACGCTCCATCTCATTTTTTCTTTGGTTTGGAGAGGAAGAATGGTCAGAGGAGGATGATCCACTCTCTCAGCTCCGAGGACGGGCGGCTAATCCATGAGTCTGCGGAGATCCGTCACTTTGCAGCTGCTTTCTACAAAGATCTTTTTAAGAAAGAATTTGTTGAGAATCCACATGTGCTGAGTCACTTTTTGACGGACTTGCCAAAAGTGATGGCTAGCATGAATGCGGAGCTGGAGAGTGGGATCACTCTGCAGGAACTAGCAGTAGCTGTACAGTCTCTTCAGTGTGGAAAAGCCCCAGGGATAGATGGTCTACCATCGGAGTTCTACAAGGCATTCTGGTCTGAGATCAGTGGGGACTTGCTGGAAGTACTGTCTGACAGTCTGCGGAAGGGTCACCTGCCCCTAAGTTGTAGGAGAGCAGTCCTCACCCTCCTTCCCAAGAAAGGCGACTTGAAAGACATTAAAAACTGGCGTCCGGTGGCCCTCCTCTGTACTGACTATAAAATTCTCTCCAAAGTGTTGGCTACCAGGCTGAGGAAGGTGATGGAGCAGGTCATACATGTAGACCAGACCTACTGTGTACCTGGTAGGTTGGTTACAGACAACATTTTTTTAATTCGTGATGTTTTGGACCTCTCCAGCTCATTGGTCAAAGAACTTGGTCTTATTTCAATAGACCAAGAAAAGGCGTTTGACCGAGTTGAACATCCATACCTTTGGCAGACATTAGAGGCCTTTGGTTTCAGCTCAGGGTTCATCGCCAAGATCCAGGCTTTGTATAGAGACATTGAGAGTATTCTTAAGATTAATGGCGGTTTGAGTGCTCCTTTCAAAGTTGAGAGGGGTGTCCGACAGGGCTGCCCCCTCTCAGGTATGCTGTACTCTCTTGCCATTGAGCCCCTCCTTTGTAAACTAAGGCAAGGCCTCACTGGTTTTAAAGTCCCCAACTCTGACTCTGTTTTTAAAGTGTCTGCCTATGCTGATGACGTTGTTTTTACAAGAAATCAAAATGATGTAAACTACCTTTTAAGAACTGTTAATCTTTTTGGTGAGTGCTCCTCAGCGAGAGTGAATTGGGGTAAGAGTGAAGCTGTTGTGGTGGGGGGGAGACCACAAAAAATTACCCTACCTGGTGGCCTTTCGTGGACACAAGGTGGTTTTAAATATCTTGGTGTGTTTTTAGGAAATCAGACTTTTACTGAGAAAAATTGGGAGTGTTTTTTAGAAAAAACTGAAAGAAGACTAAAAAAATGGAAATGGATTCTGCCAAACTTGTCCTTCAGAGGTCGTGTTTTAATTATCAACAACTTGATTGCTTCAATGCTGTGGCATCGACTGTCTTGTCTGGACCCTCCACCCAATTTGCTGGCCAGAGTGCAATCTATAGTCGTGGACTTTTTCTGGGACCGTCTTCACTGGGTTCCACAGAGTATCCTGTTTTTACCGAGGGAAGAAGGTGGTCAAGGGCTCATCCATCTGGCCAGCAGGGGGGCTGTCTTCCGCCTGCAGTTCATTCAGCGACTGCTGAGTGGCCCCCTCGACCTTGTGTGGAGACCTATTGCCAGGGCTGTCCTGGCTCGCTGTGGAGGGCTTGGACTAGAGGAGTCGCTGCTTTTAATGGATTTAAGGGGCCAAAAACTCCCAGAACTTCCCCAGTTTTACCAAAGTGCTTTTAAAATCTGGGGACTTTTTAAAAAGAACTCTCCCCAGGCTTCCTTGTCGCCTTTCTGGCTTTTAAAGGAACCACTTGTGTTCGGGACCCGTTTTGATGTGGGCAATGTTTTAGGACCTTCTGTTTTAAAAAAGTTTATTTCTGCAAAGGTTACAACACTGGGACATTTGGTGAATTTATGTGGTCCTAACTTGGACAATGCTGTTGCCCTGTGCTCGGCTCTTGGCGTTTCTTCAGTCAGAGTTATAATGAACTTGTTGAAAGATTGGAGAGACTGCCTGTCTGCAGAAGAACACTCTATTGTTTTACACTGCGAAAACTCTGTGCAAACTGCTGATGAACCTTTTCCTTTTAGTGTTTTATCTCCTGATTTTAAAGATGGCACTGGTGTGTTTTTACACTCTGAGCACATTAACATTTGTGACTCTCCTGGTAAAAAAATGTATGGACTTTTGGTGAAAATTCTAAATGTGAATAAGTTAAAAAGTCGAGCTGATACACCATGGAGGAAACACTTGGGTCTGGGTCCAGAGGTGAGGCCTGCCTGGAGAGCACTCTATAAACCACCATTAACTAAGAAGGTTGGAGACCTACAATGGCGAGTTTTACATGGTGCTGTGGCTGTAAATGCTTTTATCTCTCTTTTAAACCCAAATGTTGTTGAGTTTTGTCCATTTTGTCCTCAGAAAGAAACTGTGTTCCATTGTTTTCTGGACTGTAACAGACTGCAATTGTTGTTTGTTTTTTTGGGGAAGCTGTTTTATCTGTTTGGAGAAGTCTTTTCCCAGCAGATTTTTATCTTGGGCTTTCCATATAGACAGAGGACTAAGAAAAAGAGTGAACTCTTAAATTTCATCCTGGGTCAGGCTAAAATGGCTATTTATGTTAGTAGGAAAAGAAAAATTGAACAAATGCTGGATTGTAATGCAAAAGACATGCTGGTTGACATGATCAAGGCTCGAATAGTGATTGATTACAATTACTATCATCTGATGCAAAATGTTAAAACTTTTGAGGCCATGTGGTGCTTTAAGCACATCCTGTGTTGTGTTAAGGAGGGGAAAATTACCTATGGTATAATCCTGATGTAAGAAGCAAGTTTTTTGTTTTAGTTTTCCTTGTTTGGTTACTTGTGTCTTTGATTTCTTGTCAGTGAGACATTTTTCTTTTCCATTGCTTCTTTTAGTTGTTTTAGTTGTTGTGTTTTTCTGTTGAATTTGTGACAATAAAGGTGTGTTGAAAAATCAAAATCTCTCTCTCTCTGTCTCTCTCTGGCCGTGGGTGCACCACTGATTACTTGATCACTATCTTTCTCCACTCCTGGCAGTTCTCAGCTTTTCTAAAAGCCTCTTGAAAGCTCAGTCCTGTCCATTCGATGTTATTGTCCTCCCATCTCTTCTTTTGTCTACCTCTCTTCCTTTTGCCTGGAACTGTTCCTTGTAGAATTATCTTGTCTTGAAAGCTCAGTCCTGTCCATTCCATTTTATTGTCCTCCCATCTCTTCTTTTGTCTACCTTGCTTCCTTTTGCCAGGAACTGTTCCTTGTCGGATCATGTTGGCTAGCCCTGTCGATGTTGTTATGTGGCCAAACCATTTCAGATTCCTCTTTTTCACTGTTGTCAGGAGGTTGTCATACGGTCTGATGGCAGCTGTAATTCTTCTCTGTACTTCTTTGTTGGTGACACAATCTCTGTATGTGATGTGCAGCATCTTGCGGAAACATCTCATTTCCAAAGCCTGTATTTTCTTTTGTGATTCAGCTGTCAAGGTCCATGTTTCACATGTATACAGGAAGACGCATCAATCTGATTTTGGAGCTGAGGGCAATGTTTTTATTATTCCAGATAGGCTTCAGTCTTGCCAGTACTGCTGATGTTAGAGCTGTTCTGGCCATCACAAGTCTGGTATCTGCACCTGTTAAAGGAGATATATATATATGTGTGCTTGTGTGTGTGTGTGTGTGTGTGTGTGTGTGAGAGTGTGAGTGTGAGTGTGTGAGAGAGAGAGAGAGAGAGAGAGAGAGAGAGAGAGAGAGATTTTTGATTTTTCAACACACCTTTATTGTCACAAGTTCAACAGAAAAACACAACAACTAAAACAACTAAAAGAAGCAATGGAAAAGTAAAATGACTCACTGACAAGAAATCAAAGACACAAGTAACCAAACCAGGAAAACTAAAACAAAAACTTGCTTCTTACATCAGGACCATACCATAGGTAATTTTCCCTTCCTTAACACAACACAGGATGTGCTTAAAGCACCACATAGCCTCAAAAGTTTCAACATTTTGCATCAGATGATAGTAATTGTAATCAATCATTATTCAAGCCTTAATCATGTCAATCAGCATGCCTTTTACGTTACAATCCAGCATTTGTTCAATTTTTCTTTTCCTACTAACATAAATAGCCATTTTAGCCTGACCCAGGATGAAATTTAAAAGTTCACTCTTTTTCTTAGTTCTCTGCCTATATGGAAAGCCCAAGATAAAAATCTGCAGGGAAAAGACTTCTCCAAACAGATAAAACAGCTTCCCCAAAAAAACAAACAACAAATGCAGTCTGTTACAGTCCAGAAAACAATGAAACACAGTCTCTTTCTGAGGACAAAATGGACAAAACTCAACAACATTTGGGTTTAAAATAGAGATAAAAGCATTTACAGCCACAGCACCATGTAAAACTCGCCATTGTAGGTCTCCAACCTTCTTAGTTAATAGTGGTTTATAGAGTGCTCTCCAGGCAGGCCTCACCTCTGAACCCAAACCCAAGTGTTTCCTCCATGGTGTATCAGCTCGACTTTTAACTTATTTACATTTAAAACTTTCACCAAAAGTCCATACATTTTTTTACCAGGAGAGTCACAAATGTTAATGTGTTCAGAGTTTAAAAACACACCAGTGCCATCTTTAAAATTAGGAGATAAAACACTAAAAGGAAAAGGCTCATCAGCAGTTTGCACAGAGTTTTTGCAGTGTAAAACAATAGCAGAGTGTTCTTCTGCAGACAGGCAGTCTCTCCAATCTTTCAGCAAGTTCATTATAGTTCTGACTGAAGAAACGCCAAGAGCCGAGCACAGGGCAACAGCATTGCCCAAGCTAGGACCACATAAATTTACCAAGTGTCCCAGCGTTGTGACCTTCGCAGAAATGAACTTTTTTAAAACAGAAGGTACTAAAGCATTGCCTACATCAAAACGGGTCCCGAACACAAGTGGTTCCTTTAAAAGCCAGAAAGGTGACAAGGAAGCCTGGGGAGAGTTCTTTTTAAAAAGTCCCCAGATTTTAAAAGCACTTTGGTAAAACTGGGGAAGTTCTGGGAGTTTTTGGCTCCTTAAGTCCATTAAAAACAGCGACTCCTCTAGTCCAAGCCCTCCACAGCGAGCCAGGACAGCCCTGGCAATAGGTCTCCACACAAGGTCGAGGGGGCCACTCAGCAGTCGCTGAATGAACTGCAGGCGGAAGACAGCCCCCCTGCTGGCCAGATGGATGAGCCCTTGACCACCTTCTTCCCTCGGTAAAAAAAGGATGCTCTGTGGAACCCAGTGAAGACGGTCCCAGAAAAAGTCCACGACTATAGATTGCACTCTGGCCAGCAAATTGGGTGGAGGGTCCAGACAAGACAGTCGATGCCACAGCATCGAAGCAATCAAGTTGTTGATAATTAAAACACGACCTCTGAAGGACAAGTTTGGCAGAATCCATTTCCATGTTTTTAGTCTTCCTTCAACTTTTTCTAAAAAACACTCCCAATTTTTCCCAGTAAAAGTCTGATTTCCTAAGAACACACCAAGATATTTAAAACCACCTTGTGTCCACGAGAGGCCACCAGGTAGGGCAATTTTTTGTGGTCTCCCCCCCACCACAACAGCTTCACTTTTACCCCAATTCACTCTCGCTGAGGAGCACTCACCAAAAAGATTGACAGTTCTTAAAAGGTAATCTACATCATTTTGATTTCTTGTAAAAACAACAACGTCATCAGCATAGGCAGACACTTTAAAAACAGAGTCAGAGTTGGGGACTTTAAAACCAGTGAGGCCTTGCCTTAGTTTACAAAGGAGGGGCTCAATGGCAAGAGAGTACAGCATACCTGAGAGGGGGCAGCCCTGTCGGACACCCCTCTCAACTTTGAAAGGAGCACTCAAACCGCCATTAATCTTAAGAATACTCTCAATGTCTCTATACAAAGCCTGGATCTTGACGATGAACCCTGAGCTGAAACCAAAGGCCTCTAATGTCTGCCAAAGGTATGGATGTTCAACTCGGTCAAACGCCTTTTCTTGGTCTATTGAAATAAGACCAAGTTCTTTGACCAATGAGCTGGAGAGGTCCAAAACATCACGAATTAAAAAAATGTTGTCTGTAACCAACCTACCAGGTACACAGTAGGTCTGGTCTACATGTATGACCTGCTCCATCACCTTCCTCAGCCTGGTAGCCAACACTTTGGAGAGAATTTTGTAGTCAGTGCAGAGTAGGGCCACCGGACGCCAGTTTTTAATGTCTTTCAAGTCGCCTTTCTTGGGAAGGAGGGTGAGGACTGCTCTCCTACAACTTAGGGGCAGGTGACCCTTCCGCAGACTGTCAGACAGTACTTCCAGCAAGTCCTCACAGATCTCAGACCAGAACGCCTTGTAGAACTCCGATGGTAGACCATCTATCCCTGGGGTTTTTCCACACTGAAGAGACTGGACAGCCACTGCTAATTCTTGCAGAGTGATCCCGCTCTCCAGCTCCGCATTCATGCTAGCCATCACCTTTGGTAAGTCCGTCAAAAAATGACTCAGTGCATGTGGATTCTCAACAAATTCTTTCTTAAAGAGATCCTTGTAGAAAGCAACTGCAAAGCGACGGATCTCCGCAGACTCATGGATCGGCCGCCCGTCCTCGGAGCTAAGAGAGTGGATCATCCTCCTCTGACCATTCTTCCTCTCCAAACCAAAGAAAAAATGAGATGGAGCGTCCATTAGTGCGATGTTCTGGAACCTACTGCGTACCACAGCGCCCCTGGCAGCCACACCCTGTAGGTCAGTTAAAACAGACTTTTTGCCATTGAGGGCCTCAAAATGTCCTCTTTCTCCTGTGGAGCCTGCCAAAGACTGCAGCTCCACTACTTCTCTCTCCAGGTCCCTGACAGACCTGGCCAAGTCTCCAGAGACATTGCGAGTATACTGTAGGCACAGATTCTTTATTTGGCTCTTTCCTACATCCCACCACTGCTGCAAAGAACTAAAATTTGATTTTGTTAATTTAAAATTACTCCAAAAAAACATAAAAGCAGTTTTAAAACTGTTATCCGATAAAAGTAACGTGTTAAAATGCCAGTATGCACTACTGCACTTTATATTTTTGATAAAAACACAACACTGAACCAGGGAATGATCTGTGAAGCCAACAGGGACTATAAAAGCACTTTTAAAAATGCTAAAATGGTGCTTAAAACTGTAAACCCTATCTAGTCTAGCTAAGGACAGAATATTGTCCTTTCTATGGCTCCATGTGTACTGTCTGGCCTTGCCATGAAAATTTCTCCACACATCACACAGATCATGAGCTTCTATGAGACCTTTTAAAACTCTCTTGGATGCAGCATGTGGCTCTGGGTTATTTCTATCCATAAGAGGATTTTCTGTACAATTAAAATCACCTCCCACAAATAAAAGGTCATCATTACTGCAATTTTTGATCGTGTCATCTAAAATGTTTAAAAAGACCAATCTTTCTGTGCCTACGGTTGGAGCATACACATTTATAAAAACAACTTTCACATTCTCAAAAACAGCTCGAACTTTTAAAATGTGGCCTGCAATTATCTCATCAATGTCATAAGAAAGTGGAATAAAATCTCGAGAAAATAAAATACCCACTCCACCACTGTTGCTGCTTTTATGACTGAGAATAATTTCCCCTCGAAATTCCCTCCTCCAGTCAGCAGCATTGTCCTCAGAACTATGAGTCTCCTGAACAAACAGAACATTAATTTTCTTGCATTCTGCAAGAGTAAAAACACACGCTCGCTTAGACATTTCTCTTGCCCCATTGATGTTGAGTGTGCCAAAATTAAAACTACACATGTATATAAGAGGGCAAAGCCAATACAAAAACAGAAAAGAAAGAATGAGCGATAAAAGACTAATCATCCTGGGCAATTTGGTTCTTAACTTTTAGCACAAGCTTTTTTAGTCTGTAGACCTCCTGATCAGTAAAACTTTCCTGCTCAAGCTCTCCCCTATTTTTCATGTAGACCTGAGCAGAGTCAACAAAGCGTTTTAGATCGGGGAAGAAATTTTCAACTTTAACCATTCTGGATCCCTTAGTGTCCTGCAAAAACTTATGTATTTTTGTGAAGGGGTAACCACCTCCACTGGCTACATCATCACTGCTTTCACCATCACTCTCTATCTCAGACCCAGCATAAGAATCTGGTTGAGATAGAGAAACCTCAGAACTGTCTTTGACAACCCTTTTTACTTTGCTCCTCTGCTGTTTGGTTTCCAAATTCTTCCGTTTGACTGAGATCTTGCATAACTCTTCATCTAATTCAATGTCATCCTCATCCTCCAACACTGACTCAGCCACCCTGGTAGCTGTCTCTTCTTGTTTTTCACTCACCCTGTGCTGTGGTTTTATATTCATTTTTCTAGTCCCACCATCTACCTGGGCCTCATTTGGCTCATCTGTCTGATCCTCAGCGTGATCCCTCTCGGTAATCTCACCCTTGTCCACAATGTTGGTCTGTGCAGCAGCCCTGCAATGTGCTTTAACTTTTGCTGCTGTTTCATTTATGATCGACAGGCCGGCTGCGGAGGGCGGCGAAGCCGCCCCGCCGCCAGATGGCCTTGCGGCCTTGGCCGAAGCGCCACCGCCAGACGGCCCCGCGGCCTTGGTTGAAATGCCCGACGGCGCGGCAGCGCCGTCAGCCTCGGACAACAACAAAGCCGCTCCGTCACCAGACGGCCCCGAGGCCGCACTAGCAGCATCCCCCGAGTGATCACCCCCCACTCCCTGAGGGCATGATCGAATCAAGTGTCCCTCCATTCCGCAGCCGAAACACTTCATATTGTCAGAGGTAACGTGGATGGTGTAATCAAAGCCGTCAATCCGGTATTTAAATACGAGGTTGAGGCTTTCCTCGCTATTCTTTAAAATCATGAGCACCTGTCGCCTAAAAGACATGACATGCTTTAAACGCGGGGACTTACAACCGAGAGGGATGTGCTTAATGGGGGACAAAAGCTGCCCGTGTCTCGACAGCTCCTTCTCCAACAGCTCATTTTTTAAAAATGGTGGGACATTTGAGATCGTAATTCTCTTCGCGGGATTCACCAGAGACAGAACAGGAACCAGTGTGTGTTTAATCACCGCCCCACTCTCCACTACCTGGTTAACTTTTTCAACACTATCAAGGAAAATTACCACGGCACTATTCATTCTAGAAGCTGATTTAATGCTTTCATAACCGACCAGCTCCCCCACAGCCAGACTACACTCCTCCACTGAGCAGCTGACAGCCGGAGTCAGTTTGACAGCATGCCGGCGTGTCAGCTTCTCGAACCCGGAGCCTCGCTCCAAAACCATGCTGACCAGCAGAGCTGGCAGCAGAAACCCCCCTCCCAGAACGCCTACCCCACCCCAGCTACAGAAAACAACAAAAATTAAGATTATTTAGCAGAAAAAAAACCTTAAACACAAAAAGATAGAGAAAAGTTTGAGATAAATCACTCACGCTGTCACACGCTCTCAGCTCGCACTCACGACCACGCCCACTCAGAGAGAGAGAGAGAGAGAGCGCGCACGCAAAGTAAGTGTGTTAGTGGTTTGCCAGGGAACATATAAATTCAATTCAATTCATTTCAACTTTATTTATATAGCACCATTTCACAACAACAGTCATCTCATAGCACTTTCAACTGTAGGGGGGACCCCCACAGTTGCAAAGACGGATAAAGAGGACGGCAGGTTGTAGCAGCCCCACCCCACCCCAGAAACCCTGAGTAAGCAACACAGCGCCACCAACCCCCACAGAGTGCAAATGTCCCGAGACCAACAACCCCCAGGACAACCAAGCGTCCGCCCCAGGAGGGAAGCTGGGCCGCCAAGCTACCGGCATGGTGCACGCTAGCAACCCCCCCCCCCCCCTTCCCAGCGGGGCCAACACCAGACTTGTGATGAGACCTTTTCAGTAGAAAAAAACAGTTTGTCTTCTGTTTGTTTCAGTTGTGTTAGTCTGTTTGTCTTCTCTGTTTCTTCCTCTCCCTTTTCTTTCCCCCTCCTTTCCTCATTCCCCCCCTGTCGGGTCCCTCATGGGTAAAACTATTTAAATAAAGTGTTAAAAGCTATTACAGGAGGAGTTTAGAAATAATATATACTACACACACACACACACATATATATATATATATATACTGTATATATATATATATATATATATATATATATACACAGTGGGGCAAAAAAGTATTTAGTCAGCCACCAATTGTGCAAGTTCTCCCACTTAAAAGATGAGAGAGGTCTCCAATTTTCATCATAGGTATACCTCAACTATGAGAGACAAAATGAGAAAAAAAAATCCAGAAAATCACAATGAAGGATTTTTAATGAATTAATTGGTAAATTCCTCAGTAAAATAAGTATTTGGTCAATAACAAAAGTTCATCTCAATACTTTGTTATATACCCTTTGTTGGCAATGACAGAGAGAGGTCAAACGTTTTCTGTAAGTCTTCACAAGGTTTTCACACACTATTGCTGGTATTTTGGCCCATTCCTCCATGCAGATCTCCTTTAGAGCAGTGATGTTTTGGGGCTGTCGCTGGGCAACATGGACTTTCATCTCCCTCCAGAGATTTTCTATGGGGTTGAGATCTGGAGACTGGCTAGGCCACTCCAGGACCTTGAAATGCTTCTAACGTAGCCACTCCTTCGTTGCCCGGGCGGTGTGTTTGGGATCATTGTCATGCTGAAAGACCCAGCCACATTTCATCTTCAATGCCCTTGCTGATGGAAGGAGGTTTTCATTCAAAATCTCACGATACATGGCCCCATTCATTCTTTCCTTTACACGGATCAGTCGTCCTGGTCCCTTTGCAGAAAAACAGCCCCAAAGTATGATGTTTCCACCCCCATGCTTCACAGTAGGTATGGTGTTCTTTCTCCTTCAAACATGACAAGTTGAGTTTTTACCAAAAAGTTCTATTTTGGTTTCATCTGACCATATGCCATTCTCCCAATCCTCTTCTGGATCATCCAAATGCTCTCTAGCAAACTTCAGACGGGCCTGGACGTGTACCGGCTTAAGCAGGGGGACACGTCTGGCACTGCAGGATTTGAGTCCCTGGCGGCGTAGTGTGTTACTGATGGTAGCCTTTGTTACTTTGGTCCCAGCTCTCTGCAGGTCATTCACTAGGTCCCCCCTTGTGGTTCTGGGATTTTTGCTCACCGTTCTCGTGATCATTTTGACCCTACAGGGTGAGATCTTGTGTGGATCCCCAGATCGAGGGAGATTATCAGTGGTCTTGTATGTCTTCCATTTTCTAATAATTGCTCCCACAGTTGATTTCTTCACACCAAGCTGCTTACCTATTGCAGATTCAGTCTTCCCAGCCTGGTGCAGGTCTACAATTTTGTCTCTGGTGTCCTTTGACAGCTTTTTGGTCTTGGCCATAGTGGAGTTTGGAGTCTGACTGTTTGAGGTTGTGGACAGGTGTCTTTTATACTGATAATGAGTTCAAACAGGTGCCATTAATACAGGTAACGAGTGGAGGACAGAGGAGCCTCTTAAAGAAGAAGTTACAGGTCTGTGAGAGCCAGAAATCTTGCTTGTTTGTAGGTGACCAAATACTTATTTTACCAAGGAATTTACCAATTAATTCATTAAAAATCCTTCAATGTGATTTTCTGGATTTTTTTTTCTCATTTTGTCTCTCATAGTTGAGGTATACCTATGATGAAAATTGGAGACCTCTCTCATCTTTTATACCAGATTACGTGAGGATTTTCTTTGTTTTTAACACCACCGTAATCTGAGAAGGACGGACGGAGTAAAAATGGCTACGGTGGTTGGTTCCGAAAAGGACTTGGAACGGACGGAAATGGAGAGGTTCGGCAGCGGGGGGATGGCGCTCCTGCCGTGGACTAAGCAGATGCTCACTGTGTTGTGGGAACAGCTTCGGCTGTTGGTTCAGGTCATCTACTACACCTTCATATCAGTTTTTCAGATGTTCAGGTTTGAGGTCCATGTGAGAATCACGGACGAGACGGGTCAGCACATCCAGCACATGAGCACCGCGGCAAACCCGACCGAATCCTTCCTGTTCTCCTCCCTGTTTGACAGCGACAACCCGGTCATGGTCGGCGGCTCAAACCCCCTTTCTAACTTCTGCGCTGACGTTGGTGACCCTTTCGCCGGGAAATCCACCGCTGAGGCGCTGCTGTCCAGTCTTCATGCTGACGATCTGTGCTGCGGGCTCATGGACGACTTTGTGTCCAGGACGGCTGGGAAGGAGGAAGGAATCTTTCTGGGACACCAGTCCAGCTGGAAGATGGGCTTCCCCGGCGAATGGAACATCTTTGTGTCGAGCAGCGACAGTTGTAGTTCAACTGACGCCTGTAAAAGTAGTGAGAAAGTCTCCAAACAAAATAAATCAAAGGAAAAAGTTTTTGAGCAGACCACTTCTGAGGAGGAGAGGAGCACTCATTGGAGCAGCGAGGAAGACCAGAACCAAGTCGAATTTGAGAGCGAGGAGAGTAAGGCGCTGTGGGAGTCTCTGTCCAAATCCAACGACCCTTACAACCCCTTCTATTTCACGGCCTGTGTAACAACCAACACAAATATGGAAAAAAGAAAAAAGGACTGCAGTGATATCAACCTTATGTCTGTGAGTAAGGCTGGCGAGGAAACGCTGGGGTCTCGAGGCCTGAATATCTGGGTCAGCCGCTCCGACAGCGAAAGCAGTTGGAGCAGCTGGTCTAGTTCGGACGGCTCGAGTCCCGACAGCGACGGGGAGGAAAGTGAGCAGCTCTGGGAGTTCTTCAGCAGTCCCGAGGACCCCTACAACCCCATGTGCTTCACTGCGTGCACAATCAGCAGCAGCTCTCCTCAGACCCCCACACAACAACCCTCACTTCCCCCCTCCAAGTCCGACACAGAGGAAGAGGAGAGCAGCTGCCCTCCTTCATCGGAGGACGACGAAGAGGACCAACTGTGGAAATCTCTCTGCCAAAGGGACGATCCCTACCACCCACTGAACTTCCAGGCCCACCTCCAGAGCTCCGCACCAAAAACACTCCAGCGTGAAGATGATCTAGATGTCCACCAGACAAAACAATCACCGAAAAAGGGCAAGAGACCAGTAAAAACAGAACAGCAGCCCAGAGCTGCTAAGCCCCATCTACCGGAGAGGAAGATAAAGCTGGGAGAGCTAAGTGGGAGAACTTGTACAATTGGTGGCTGACTAAATACTTTTTTGCCCCACCGTATATATATATATATATACACAGACATGGACAAAATTGTTGCTACCCCTCTGTTAATGAAGGAAAAACCCACAATGGTCACAGAAATAACTTGAATCTGACAAAAGTGGTAATAAATAAAAATTCTATGAAAATTAACCAATGAAAATCAGACAATGCTTTTGAATTGTGGTTGAACAGAATTATTTTAAAAAACAAACTCATGAAACAGGCCTGGACAAAAATGATGGTACCCTTAACTTAATATTTTGTTGCACCACTTTTTGAGGCAATCACTGCAATCAAACAATTTCTGTAACTGTCAATGAGACTTCTGCACCTCTCAGCAGGTATTCTGGCCCACTCCTCATGAGCAAACTGCCCCAGTTGTCTCAGGTTTGAAGGGTGCCTTCTCCAGACGGCATGTTTCAGCTCCTTCCACAGATGTTCAATAGGATTTACATCAGGGCTCATAGAAGGCCACTTTAGAATAGTCCAATGTTTCACTCTTAGCCATTCTTGGGTGTTTTTAGCTGTGTGTTTTGGGTCATTATCCTGTTGCAAGACCCATGACCTGCGACTGAGACCAAGCTGTCTGACACTGGTCAGCACATTTCTCTCTAGAATACCTTGATAGTCTTGAGATTTCATTGTACCCTGCACAGATTCAAGACACCCTGTGCCAGATGCAGCAAAGCAGCCCCAGAACATAACACAACCTCCTCCATGTTTCACAGTAGGGACAGTGTTCTTTTCTTGGTATGCTTCATTTTTGTGTCTGTGAACATAGAGCTGATGTGCCTTTCCAAAAAGTTCCAGTTTTGTCTCGTCTGTCCATAGGACATTCTCCCAGAGGCTTTGTGGGTTGTCAACATGCAGTTTGACAAATTCCAGTCTGGCTTTTTTATGATTTGTTTTCAACGGTGGTGTCCTCCTTGGTCGTCTCCCATTAAGTCCACTTTGGCTCAGACGACGACGGATGGTGCGATCTGACACTGATGTACCTTGACCTTGGAGTTCACCATGAATGTGTTTAGAGGTTGTTCTGGGCTCTTTTGTTACCAGTCGTATTATCCGTCTCCTCCTGCGGCCACGTCCAGGGAGGTTGGCTACAGTCCCGTGGATCTTAAATTTCTGAATAATATGTGCAACTGTAGTCACAGGAACATCAAGCTGCTTGGAGATGGTCTTATAGCCTTTACCTTTAACATGCTTGTCTATAATTTTCTTTCTGATCTCTTGAGACAACTTTCTCCTTTGCTTCCTCTGGTCCATGTTTAGTGTGGTACACACCATGTCAACAAACAGCACAGTGACTACTTGTCACCCTTTAAATAGGCCGACTGACTGATTACAAGTTTGTACACACCTGTGATGTTAATTATAGGACACATCTTGGTTGAACATGTCCCTATGGTCACATTATTTTCAATCTTTTCTAGGAGTACCATCATTTTTGTCCAGGCCTGTTTCATGAGTTTATTTTTTAAAATAATTCTGTTGAACCACAATTCAAAAGCACTGTTTGATTTTCATTGGTTAATTTTCATAGAATTTTTATTTAATACCACTTTTGTCAGATTCAAGTTATTTCTGTGACCATTGTGGGTTTTTCTTTCATTAACAGAGGGGTACCAACAATTTTGTCCACGTCTGTATATATATACGTATATATATATGTACTGTATAAAGCTCCTTTTGGCAAAATAAATCAGTTTGGCACAATAAGGGAAGCAGATTTCGCTCATTTTACCAGGGCACCGTTGAGAGCATCCTCACCAGCTGCGTCACGGTGTGTGATATGGAAGCTGTACTGCCTCCTGCCGGAAGACACTACAACGCAAAGTGAAAGCAGCCAGCAAGATCATTGGTGCCCCTCTGCCCCCCCTCTTGGACATCTACCTCACCCATCTCACCCGCAGAGCCATCAACATTGCAGGTGACACCTTACACCCCTCACACTCCCTCTTCAGCCCCCTGCCCTTGGGGAAAAGGTACCGGAGCCTCCAGGCCTGCTCCACAATACTGCTAAACAGCTTTGTTTATCAGGACTCTGAACTCTGTCCACTTCCTCCCCCCTGGACCGTAATGCACTCACCCGCACAATAACTACCTCAGCTGTTGGCACAGATAGACTGGCACACCAACAGTAATGCATGTGCTGCTGTATGTCTCTGCACTTACTGCAACCATTTGCACAAATGTCATATGTGCTGCTGTCTGTTATTGCAATATTGATCATGTGCAGTCCAACCTGTCTCTGTCTGCACTTACACTACTGCATCGAACTTGCAACTACGAGTATTACTGCTCTACTTTTCTGTATATGGGATTGCTGTGTTTCATCGTTATCTTTATTTGCACTATGGGATGTCTGGGTCTATTGTCGCCACTTGCACTACGGGTTGCATTACTGTACATAGACTGCTGTTGTTGTTTTTCCAGACTTGTTCATTTTTCTTTTTTTTTCTTTTACGCACACCACTGAAGAGAGAGAGAAACACCATTTCAATTCTGCTGTATGTCCTGTACGTATTGTAGTATTGACAAATAAAATCTTTGAAAATTTCTGTTCTGCTCACCTAGCTGCTTGACAGGACAAGGGGAAGGAAAAAAAGAACTATTTTGGCCATTACTTCTGGCTTAGAGCCTTCATCACTTACAATTGCCCTTAAATACTTGAAGCTGTTTTACCCTTTCCAGTTTGGTGCCTTTGATGTCAATGTCCGTACTGATGCCAATGATGGTATTGGTCATGAGCTTTGTCTTCTCTCCACTTATTTCCATCCCAATCATTGTAGATGCATTTTCAATGCAACATATGAGGCTAACCAATTCTAGTTCATCTCCAGCTAGGCTTTCAATGTCGTCAGCAAAGTGCAGGTTAGTGATAGTTACCCCCTGCAATAATGACTGACCCTTCATGTTCCTCCAGGGCTTCTGCCATAATTCTCTCAAGGAATATGTTAAATAAGGTCAGTGATAGAAGGTTGTCCACTACCATTTTCTAAGCACCTCCATACCTCCACAGGTACTGTATGTCACCTAACTTAAGTCTTTTGATAAGTAACTCAAATCAAGTTATTAGTCAGATCCACCATGTCACAACTTTGATCATACAATATTTTCTTAACATTAGCAGGGCCCTTAATACAGCAAAACTTACCTAAAAGACATAATTGTGCTTTTCTAAATTATTTTTCAATTCATGTTTTTCAGTCAGTACATCTACACTGTTTGTAGAGGTTCATCATATCACTAATTTTTTTATGTTACCTATTAACGCTGTCTTATCACAAGTCTTGGAGGATGTTCATTTAGCTGTTTTATGGAAACATAATCAAATCGCAAATATGCACAAAATTTTCCATATTTGGCAGCTCAACATTCTGACTTTGTAAAATGCACCAGAAAATACTTAATAAAAAGAGTAATCAATGGCTTTGTTGGTCAAATAGAGTTAAGGAATGATCAATATAAAAAACATCACAATGAAGACTTAGTTGCACCTTCTCCTACTTCTTACAGTTCCATCCAATACCTTGAAAAAAAACTCTTAGCTATAAATTGTGGAAACAAATTCTTATTTACAACTATTTACAAGTTCTATTTCATTTAGATTTTACAGAGTAAATATTTTGCATGCTTTTTCCAAGTAAGGTTAACTAATTGGATTATGCAGTGCAGAGATAAGTCATTTAATTCTTTAGGGGATAAGGGCCTGTACTTATACAGCACTTTTTCTAGTCACAAAGACCACTCAAAGTGCTTAACCAGTAGCTACACTAACTCTCTATTCTAAGGGCCTATCAGAGACAGATACCTAGGGACAATTTAGAATGACCAATTAACCTAACAAGCATGTCTTTGGATTGTGGGAGGAAACTGGAGCAAACCCACGCAGCACAGGGAGAACATGCAGACTCCACACAGAAAGGTTCCCACCCCTGCCCGCCTGGGGATTCAAACCTGGAACCTTCTAGCCTATGAGGCAACAGTGCTGAACACTACACCACTGTGCTGCCCACAGCTGGACTCTTTGTGATTCCATCTGTGGAAGCTACATACATGTTGTCCTTGGTTCAGAGGAAAAACTGCTATTGTTAGTGAGCAGGTCAAAGTCTTGTTTAAATGTTAAAAAAATGTGAAATGTTCAACAATTATTCTATTACTTGCTGTGTTCTTGCACAATTATTTTTCCAAAGTTTTTGTAGCTGCATCGTTGTGTCTCCCAGTTTTCTCCCCTCTTGCACAAAATTTCTTCATTTTCCTCTTTCTCCCTCCTCCTTTCTCTCATTTCCAGCCTCGCTGTCATCTCCCTGCCCTGCCACCTTCCTATCACACATCCCTTCATCTCTCTTCATTCTCTACCTCTTCCCATCTCATTTCTCCATCTCTTGTTTGATGTTAAAAGGTGGGGTTGGGTGACAGATCTCTTAAAGACTTTCAACTCCAAAGGACTTGAAGCAACAAACTGCATTGTCAAGTTCTGATGGTGAGACAGGCAAGAGAAGAAAAGAGACCAAGTGAGCCGCAGAGACAAAAAGGGGGTGAGATGGAGGGGGCAGATACCAATTCTGTTTTCTTCTCCAGTGCCCCGAGAGATGGCAAGGGATCTTTGATGTGCTACGTTTCCGTTCTATACATCTCCCTCACTCCCGTTCACATTCTTTTCTTTGTCTTTTTTGTCCTCTGGTTGTTTCTCATCTTCTCCTTCCTTTGTTTGTGTGGTTATTTATTTCATTCATCCTTTCCGTCTGTCAGTTTGCATCAGGGACAGGCATGGGGAAAGTGGGGGGATTGGGGAATTCAAAACTTTCTACTCAGGTTTCATAAGCAAGGCGAGTCAGAAGTGCACTCATAAACTTTAATTTTGGCTTTGAAGTCCTCGAGGTTGACACGTAATTATAGTGGATTGATGTCTTTGCATTCCTATCTATATCTTTATCTATATATGTGTGTGTGTGCGTGTGTGTGTGTGTGTGTGTGTGTGTGTGTGTGTGTTGGGTGTTATTACAAGTGGTGTGTCCTAGTGGAATCACTTTATTCACACACACACACACACACAAGTGGCATGTGGTTTTATTGGGAGCATTAAGCTTTGAGTTTTTGCTATCACGGATGATCCTTGTGTGCACACACACATGCACACAGCAGTTGCACCTCGAAAAAGAAGTGTCTTTGTCTGCGTTCAGCTGGCGTCTTCCCATGAGTAGCAGGGTACCTGTTCTCTCCAGTTCCGCTCGTTTTTCTGACGAGATGCCAAAAACTTGTGCCTTCTTCATCCATCCAGTTTTTTTATTGTTGTCTGTGGGTTTGCCACTCCATCAATCTGACCACCATTTCATTGTCTGAGTGCTTCTTGGGTTTTAGCTCCAGTGCTGAACTGGTAGGCAAACAGCTGCAAGTTGAGTTATCCATTTTCTTTCCTTCTTCTCATAATTACCGTATCCCATAACTCTATTTCAGCTTTATATTAACCTAAAAAAAACAGTTTGATGCTACCCCATAAAAAGCATATATTACCACATCAGTGATATTCACAATAAATCACCTCTCGTAAGCAAAATCTGCAATGGCAGTAACTCACTCAGGGTGAAAACAAACAAAACCTTAATTTACTGTAAGTATCAGCAGGATCCATTTTATTGCTTTTTATTGGTTCCTGCAATAAAATTACGCTGTAAATCTCAGGCTATGTTATACAGCGTCACCATTGTTTCAATAATGTGAAATTATGTTCCCTTTTTATTGAGTGACTAGCTGGAGAACAAGACAATAATATTGTGCTCAGAACAGCAGTGTTGTTGTCTAATATACAGAGAGATAAAGGGCTCAGAGATATGATTCAGGAAGTCTGGAGACTTCTCAGAAACCCAAACACTGTGCAGAAGATTATATGATCACGACAGAAGATTTTAACAACTTGTGAGCTCATTTTGAGGAAAACATCTCGTCCTCCACTGTGACCGTCATGAAATTTTATCACAAGTCTAAAAATATGACTTGTCAGCAAATCAACAAATTAGCAATCCCATCATGTAATGCTAATATATTATTGTTATCAAAATGGCTACAAGGAGAGGCATTTTATCTTGCACTCTGTAATCTGTCTGAACACAAGAAGTCTGCTCCTCGCTGTGCTTTTGTAAATTGTGTTTGCAAGATGACTACCAAATTGTGCAAAACAATCTAACTAACCTCCACAAGGACTCCTTAATTTCATGCTGGCAACAGTATTCAGCTCTTAGCTTTTATATGCACTCCCTAAGTGACTTTGTTTGAAATGCCATACATAAATGAACCTCATATTCTACCAAAACCCAAAGGTCTATGACTGGATTCAAATCAGCTAAAGGATTTCCACTGAAGTGCTTTGGACTCATTGTAGCCTAATGAGCTTGCTTTTTTTTTTTAACATGATGCAACAGCATACTCAGATTAGCCATTTAAATTAAATAATTCAGTTACGTTGGGACAACTATAAGCTTAGCAGCATTAGCAGTCAGCAGATGTGGGGTCTGGGCATTTGTGTACTTTGAGGTTATAAAATTGTGAAAATTACATTTGTGCACATTAAATAAAAATGTGGCGTGTTTTGTTTCAACTCTTCTGAGAACCAGCAAAAAGAATTAACATTCATCAAAAGAACATTTGACTGATTGGATGATTGCGTGAATGAGCTTGTATACATGTTCCTAATAAAGCATGTATCTCTCAGAGGGCCCATGTGTACATAAACACTCAATAAGGAAACATCTCAACTCTCTAATATTTAAACTATATGTCGAAGTTGCTACTAGAGGTTCAATCTGTACGGTCTAATGTATAAAAACAATTTAAAAAATGCACAGCTTTAAGCTCACTGAGATTTCTTTGCACAGTGTTGCCTGATTACATTTTCTGCCTGATTTTTTTTTTAATTCTTTTTCTTTTTTCTTTTAGGAAATCAAACATTTACTGACTTCACACCTCTGGAGTCTGCTGCTGATTGTTCCCCCCAGTTTAATCTAGAAGAGATTACATGCTTATCTGAGTATAAACGGTATATTAGCATTGACAGGGACCTCAAAATGTTTTCTTTTAGAAAAGTCCAATGGGGGAAAAACCATACCTTGCAAAGTATGCAAACATACACCTCCATGCATTCAACAGAGAAAACTCTTCGAAAATTAAACTCCAGCACACTTCAAAAATGTGTTTTTAGAGCAGTTTTAACATTTTAAAGACAATATTTTTTTTCAATAAAATGAAAGGTGAGGGACTTGGGTAACAAGATTGCAACAGTCTCTGTCAGAAATGAAAATCATTGTCAGTTTTGCATGACTTGTTTTTACTTGACTGTCCACAAATGATCAAAATGGAACAACCAAAACAATCCCTATTATGTAAAAAGACCATCAGAGGGGATGTTTTTAAATGCTGGCTAAAATTTCAGACATCCACAGCTATTTTTTTTTTTCTATAGCCGCCTCCATGTGTGGACATGTTATTGTCTCATTCCCGCTCTCTCTGAAAAGCTCTCCATCTGACACTGCAAAGTGGCTCAGTTGGCCTCCTCTTAGGCAAGAACACCACTGTTTCCCCTTTGAAGTTTGCCAAAGAAGTCCCCCTCTAGGTGCTCAGATCCCATATGTGCTTGAGCTCTCTTTGAAATAGTGAGCAGCAGCAAAAAGTGGAAAGAAGTGGTGACGTAAATGTCAGAGGGGATTAGTGCGTACAAGCTAATGTACATAAGTTGCTGCCGAGAAACCATTTTAGGTTCAATCACTGGCATGCTAAAAGATTGAGAATAAAATGTGTATTTTTCTGATCCATCAGAATCAAATATAGATCCTAACTAAGTAATCAACATAAATCCCATTATTTTCAGTCCTCATCTGCAACACCAAAACCCACAAACAGATTATCCCCTGAGCAGCAACTCAGTGGATCGACATACTGCATATGTGTTAAGCAGCTGTGCAGAATGGCCAGATGTTGTATCCCCCACCTCGATAACGGGGAGAACGAAGGGGATTGATTAGAACTCCCATCTGCTCCGCTAGTATGGTGTTAATAAGCAGGCTTCAGAGGGCTCTTTATTAGAGAGGGAGGTTACCCAGGGCTAAGTGTTGAAAGGCTGTTGCAGGCTCTATCGAAGGTGAAGAATGGCCTTGATGAGTGTTTGGCACAAAAGCCTAAAAGCAGAGAGCGACAAAAACAGGGAAAGGGAGAGACAAGTAGAAGGGCATGAGTGGGCAGGTGCAATCAATTAAAAATGTTCAGAAAGACAGGGTAAATGGTCAGACATGCTGAAGAGTGGTGCAGTCAAGCATTTTTCAGAGGAGGTTAAACAGGTGACATACTAATGCATTTGGATGGGAATTAAGCATAGGGAAACACATTTTTATATAACTTCCAAACCAGTGAATTAATAAAACCATCTGTTTTTCCCACTATGAATTCCAAAGTGGATTCTCCAAACATCTCTCCATAATAAACCTGAGGGGTGCATGATAAAGCAAGATTAAAATGTTAGCATGTTTACATGTGGCGTGCTGAGCCGAAAGGGAGTTTTTAGTTTCACAAAGCTAAGTCCCTTTTTAACTTGTTACATCACCAAAGTGTGTCCATGTGGGCCCCACCACAGGTCAAATCTGAGTTGTCAAATGGGTCCCATGTGGGTCTGTGAACAGTTTCCATGTTGGTCCTATCTAGGGATGAGCCAATCCGATCCGCCATATTGGTATTGGGTTTGATAAAGGCAGAATGGCTGGATTGGTATTGGTAAGGAATAAAAGTAATTTACTGATCCGATACATTAATAGCATTAAAATAAAATGAAGGTGCAATCATGTTCCCAGCTGTGCTGCGTGTGGGTTCTGTAAACAAAGGCAACAAGTGTCACTGGAGCCTGTCTGTGGGACTCGAGTTGCCTCACTGTGTTGCTGTGTGGTACCAGCGTTTACAATTTTCTCCTTTCTTTCTTCATCGTAAGGTCAGCAACTTGATAAAACACTTGCAAAACTATCACAGTAAAGGAGTGTGCTATATTCTGTCAAGAACCGAGCAGAAGGACATGCTTTTTCAGCTCAGAGGCTAGACACTAAAAGTGAAACCTAAGCAAAAGAACGAAACTGAAAGTAAAAACCAGACTGGAGTGTGGAAACAAAGGCATAACATGGGCTTACCTTTCAACAGAGATTTACAGCTGATGAGAAGTAGGTGACAGAAACATAAATGGCAAATTTTAACAGTGAACTGGAAGCAGGACTAGAACAACAGAGCTACATGAAATGGAACAAGAAGTTCAAATTAAGAGCAAACCTAAAAACTAAGAATAGACAGAGAATAATATCAGAAACACTACTAAATAAACCGAGGACCAGGAGAATACTTATGAAAATAATAATAATAATACTTATGATGATGATGATGATGATAATAATAATAACAATAATAAATGTCAAAAATACAACTTAAGGCCTTTATTTTCAGATCTACAGTATTTTTTACCTCATGCATAAAGTGGCACTTTGAATTTCATCTGAATGTTTACTTAAATACTCACCTTCAAAGTTTTGCATAAACTTGCACTTAAAATTTTAGAATGCATGTTTACATGGTGCTGACCAGTGAAATGCTGCCAGTGTTGTAAAGTTTAAAATAAAAAGGCAACAGCGTTGCAAGTCACAGTATCGGTATAGGACTTGAAAAAGTGGTATCGGCTCATCCCTAGTCCTATCACATGGATGTTACCTGTGGCACAAGTAAACAGGTATTCCACTTACCTGCTTTAACCCAGTTTGGGCTCCACATGAGCTTAAAGTGGTTAAGGAGGTTTCAGTAAGATTGGAACCATAGGTAAAGTCCATGTGGGCAAACACAGATCTGGAGCCCTTGTTTTGACTCTGTTGGACTTAAGTGACTGTGTTCAAGGAAAAGTTGGGTATTTTTGAGTGTAACCACTGAGCCTGTTCAGTATAAGCTGATGTGTAATTTCTGTACCCATAAAAAAAAATTCTCATGATATGTATTGCTTGTGCATCATATTCAAGTCTCACAAATAGATGTTTTACCTCTTAAGTACTTTCACATATACTGTATGTTTTTATCATCCATTTATTTCAGTGTTGACTGTGTTTGGAATTTATCTTCGCCAAGTGTGGTGAAAAGTTGCAAAACTCACATGGTGAGAAGTATTTGTGAAGTTATGAAATTCCATATGTGTGTGTGTGTGTGTGTGTGTGTGTGTGTGTGTGTGTGTGTGTGTGTGTGTACTGTATTACAATGACAACGAATCTTTCAGGGAAGTAAAATTTTTGGATCTAGATCCTGATTTTGAAACAGATCCAAAAGCTAACTGAAGTTGCTCCTGACAAATATGTGCTTAATGCACTGGCTAATCCTGCTAACAAACCAAAGCCTCTTTAGTGAAATAAAAGGAAAAAAAAAATCGTCAAAGATTCATAATAGAATAGAATAGCTTTGGTGTCATTGCACAAAAATAATGCAACAAGATTTGTTGTGCCACACCTGAGCTAGAATAACAAAAACATTTATTTAAAAAATGATTTAAAACACCAGTGATAAAAAACACAATCATATATCTTCCTTCAATCAATAAATTAATATGTAACATGATGATGGACAGTTCTACTGTGTCCAATATTGCACTTAATGAAAATAGTTACTGTAATTTATGAGTGTTCTATTCAGTGCAGTGATGGCTGTGGGGAAAATGTTTTTTGTTTATTCCTCAAGTAGAAGCCTAGAAGCTGCTCTTTAGGGTTGCCAGCAGCTTCACATTTATTATACTCTCAACAGTGTTTTGTTCAAAATGTCATTTTGGTTAGAAGTGGTGAACCATAGCATTTAATTCCTGCATAATATTCTCATTATTGCTACAGACTTTCCAGAACACCTTTCTAATAAGGACTTAGAGATTATCGCTCCCTCACTCTCTTTTTTTTTTTTTTTGTCTTCATTCTCAGATATGTGACAAAGAGTGGCATTACTATGTCATCAATGTGGAGTTCCCAGTGGTGACACTCTATGTGGACGGAGTGACCTACGACCCCTACCTGGTGACAGATGACTGGCCCATCCACCCATCACAGATTGATGTGCAGCTCACGGTCGGTGCCTGCTGGCAAGGTGAGCAGGAAGAGCCTATAATGATGATGATCAGCTATTCAGTCCATTTTCTTCAATAGAATTCATTCATCCTGAGGACAACTAAATAAGAGACAAACTGAAACTAAAGTTAGCAGGGAAAGGTCACATCAGTTTCAGATTCTGCTGCCTCTGTAAGGGGAACATTGGAGAATAATATTGGAGAAGTGTTACAACAAAGGGAGTCGTGGAATGTGGAGCATGGTCTATGGATGTGAATGAACAATGTAATTCAGAAGAGCACTTAGTGTGCCTTTGACAGGCGATGGAATAAGCATGAAAGAAGGCGTACAATTAAACTGTCCTCAAAACTGATAGCTGCCACTAATTGCATGAGGGTGGAAGAAAGGGCATTTTTTTCACAAAATGTAGCATGCTGTTGATTTAATTGCCCATATGAGACTGCTCAGTGATCCTTAGCCTCAGATAAAGATGTGTCTTTCTCTGTGTGGGAGCATGAGCAGGTCATCCTGTGTCACTTTCATCAGCGGACATGACCCTCCCACCCCCACCGCTCCTCCTCTTTCTCTTCCTCTCATTGAATACCATACTGCCTTAGGAGGATTAAAAGGGCCTTGAATAGAAAGGGGAGTTCAGAGAATATTCATGCTTTTCTAGCTCAGAGTTAATGCTCAGTGAAGAGTCATAAAGGCAGTGCTGAAACTTAACATAAGTCATTAGCCACAGCAAATTGCTTTTTTAGGTGTCCAGCATGTTGATTGCAAACATACTGCAAAGATGAGTTCATCTGTTGTTTTACTCCTGAAGCTTCAGCTGTGACTGTGTTTTCAGAGCAAATGAACGGAGCGTGAACACGTGCTGATTTGCAATAGTCGGGAATATGATTTAGAGTTCAGACAGGGTATGGTATGACAGAGTAAATAAAAAACCTATTTGTCAGCTCTAAACAGCAAAGTGATATTCTGCATTATTTAATCCAATTTAATGATTTAATTTCATGGTTCATAACACTTAACTAGCCAGTCAGCATTGTCTTAATGGAAACGGATTCTGTCCTGGTCACAGCAAATGAGCTTAATCTAGCCTTATTGTATTTCATATGTTCATTCAGAGAAACTATTGTGGTTGGTGTAACAAGACGTTACAGTGTCAATCAGTCAGGGAAATGTTGCAGTCAAACTGTTTTAGCAGCTACTTTGTAAATAGTTTTTTTCGAAAATGAAAAAAAAAAATACCAGGCTTACTAAAGGGAACATATGATGGACTTAACAGATTGTCCATGACATGCTTTGTTCAAAATCCATCAGGCTTTAATTATTTCAGCACCATTTTCAACACATTTTAAGTCTTCCTCAGCACAACTTGTTTCAGTGTTTGTTTGTTTTTTTTCTAAATCCTCATAAGCCCCAGTTCACCCCAACCTCGAGCTTTTATCACCTCGAGAAGTTTTGTTGAGGGCAGGCAGGTGCCATTTTGAGGCTATTGTTAGCATGTTAGCTGTAAGCTCCATTTGGCGAAGACAGACTGAGCTAACTAACATAACTAACAGCTAAATATATTGGTGTAAAAACACAAATAAAGCATGATCAGGAACAGGGTAGTGTGGTGTGCGTGTTGAAAGGATAGGCCTAGTCCCTGGGGTACAAAAAGCACAGAAACTGTCAGGAGCCAAGCCAGCTTTGTTCCCCCGGCTTGGTCCTGGCCTCTCACAGGGAGTTCATGACAGAATGACCCAGCCACAAAAAAAGTATTCAATTCAATTCAATTCAATTCAACTTTATTTATATAGCGCCATTTCACAACAACAGTCATCTCATAGCACTATCAACTGTAGGGGGAACCCCCACAGTGGCAGAAAGACCCCAGCAATCAGGCGATCCCCTGTGAGCAAGCACTTGGCGACGGTGGAGAGGAAAAACTCCCTTTTAACAGGAAGAAACCTCCAGCAGAACCAGGCTCAGGGAGGGGCAGTCATCTGCTGCGACTGGCTGAGGGGTGAGGGGATAGAGAAGAAGAAAAGAACAGACATGTAGAGAGCAAACAGCACGATGGGAACTCAATCTATGGGAGAGAACAAACAAATATTAATGACCAGCAAAAAAAATATTTCATTGAGAGTGAGGAAAGGAGTGAGGCCCAGTGCATTACTGGAGGTCCCCTGGCTGACTAAACCTATTAGCAGCATAACTAAGGGAGGGTTCAGAAACACACGATCCCTCCCTAATTGTAGGCTATATCAAAAAGGTAGGTTTTAGCCCTATTCTTAAAAACAGAGATCGAGTCTGACTCCTGAATCCAGATTGGCAGCTGGTTCCACAGGAGAGGAGCTTGATAACTGAAGGCTCTGCCTCCCATTGTACTTGTGGAGATTCTAGGTATTACAAGTAATCCTGCATTTTGGGAGCGTACTGCTCTGTTAGGATAATACGGTAGTATCAAATCTTTTAAATAAAAAGGAGCCTGATTGTTTAGAGCTTTGTAAGTAAGAAGAAGGATTTTAAACTTAATTCTAAACTCTATAGGAAGCAAATGAAGGGAAGCCAGAACCGGAGAGATATGATCTCTCTTTCTAGTACCTGTTAAAACTCTTGCTGCAGCATTTTGGATCAGCTGAAGACTTTTTAAAGATGTTTTAGGACAGCCTGATAATAAAGAATTACAGTAATCTAATCTCGAGCTAACAAAAGCGTGGATCAGTTTCTCAGCATCACTCTGAGACAAGATGCTCCTAATCTTGGCAATATTACGCAAATGATAGAAGGCAGTCTTAGAAACAAATTTAATATGTGAATTGAAGGACAGATCCTGATCAAAAATAATTCCAAGGTTCCTCACAGAGCTATTAAGAGAAAGAGTAACCGCTTCCAAACTGAAAGTTTGATTTGGAAAGGAATTTCTAAGGTTTTTTGGACCAACAAGAATTACTTCAGTCTTATCTGAGTTTAATAGAAGGAAATTACAAGTCATCCAAGCTTTGATTTCCTTAAGACAGGCTTCTAACTTGGCTAATTGATTACTATCATCTGGCTTCATTGACAGGTATAATTGTGTGTCATCTGCATAACAATGAAAATGTATACAGTGCTTTCTATAATGTTGCCTAATGGAAGCATATATAAACTAAAAAGAGTAGGGCCTAGCACAGATCCCTGTGGAACTCCATGACTAAGTTTTGAGTTGAAAGAAAACTCATTATTTACATGAACAAACTGGAACCTAGTAGATAAATAAGATCTAAACCACTGCAACGAAGTTCCATTAAGTCCAACATAGTGTTCTAATCTATCAAGTAGAATATTATGATTGATAGTATCAAAAGCTGCGCTAAGGTCTAAAAGGACAAGTACAGAAACCAGTCCATTATCAGATGCGATGAGGAGGTCGTTAGTGACCTTCGCTAAGGCTGTTTCAGTACTGTGATGGATTCTAAACCCAGATTGAAACTCTTCAAGTAAACCATTTCCCTGCAGGTGGTCAAATAATTGCGTAGCAACAACTCTTTCTAAGATTTTTGAAATGAAAGGGAGATTAGAGATTGGTCTATAGTTAGCTAAAGCTCCTGGATCTAGCGTTGGCTTTTTGAGTAAGGGTTTAATTACAGCCGTTTTAAAAGCCTGCGGTACATGGCCTAAGGTTAATGAAGAATTTAGCAGGTACACCTACACATCACTCTTTTTCTTTGTGAACTGTTTTTCTGGACTAACCTGTTTCTGGAGAGCATCATGCCCCGGTCTCGCCGAGGTAGAGGAGGAACGGCAGCAGGGTTTCCCACAGTGGAGGAGGAATGGGCCGCCAAGTTCATCCGGGGCTTTGTGGATAAAGCCCTCGCCGCCTGGGGACTGAAGAAGACGCTGGAAAGCCTGGATGGAGCAGTAGGGATCTTGGAGGCGCATCCCGGGTTATGGAACTACCCACAGTTCACCGACGTGCTCTTCACAGTCTGCTCGCTCCAGCGTTCTTTCCCCAGTCTGGCGTTCCCCATGGCGTCGAGACAGAGGTCCGGTAAACTGCATACCATCATCCTCCGTGACACTTCGCCCGACCCTCCTCTCGCTCCAGCATGGTCTGCTCCAGAGAACAAGAGACAGCGTCGCCCCATGTGGAAACGCCGAGAGAAGCCTTCCTCGCCTTTCCTTCCGCCGCCTTTCCAGCTCCCATGAGGTCTGCTGAGCTCTCCCTGGCAACGCCCACCTCCGTTGCCATGGAGACAGCTCCTCCTCCACCCGTTGAAGAGGACCGACCCACCGTGGACACAGAGAGGGACGACAGCCTGCCAGCTGCAGCAGTTAACATCAAAGGCCGGGATGACAGGCAAGTGTTTTTTCTTTCAACTCATTTCGATAATAATAAACCTTGTCTGTCTCCTGGGAGAGGGACGCAGTTACAGCAGTCCGCTGGGCTCCCTTCACCAGCTGCAGCTTATAACTCTTTTCCCATACCCTCTGTGTCTCCTTCATTTTTCTCCTGAGTGTCTGTCGGTCCAGGATCAGAGCCATCGGACGGTAGAGGAGCCGTTGGCCTTGGAGGATCCTGCTCCAGAGCCAGCACAGAGGTATTTTCCTGCGGCCACGCCGGTGGAGTCCCCTGCATTGCAGCCATTGCAGGGGAATGAATGGACCGCTATTACCATCTCGCCAGCTGTGGAGGCGTCCACAGCGGATTGGGAGCCTGAGCTGGACCTCTTGGAGGCCGGTCCCGAGTCGTCATCGCTGGGATCGACGGAGTCCTGGACAGCGGTGGAGCTCGAGCTCAGGCAAGTTTTCTCTCTTGTTTTTCTAATGTCTGTTTTAGAGAGATCTTGTCTGGCTCTAGGTGAGGAGAGTCAGGTGCAGCATGCAGCTGCATCTAATCTTCCTTTGCCGGGCTCTGCTGCTGCCGGCGTCCCTAACGACCCTGTTTCTTCTCCCGCTCCCAAGCCATCTTCTACGGTCACCAGAGAGGAACAACCATCTCCAGGGGTCCTCGTGGAACCGGTCTCACCGCCGGACAACGTCACGGGTCCAGCTACTCTGATGTCTGAGGTCGTCGTGTGGTCCCCTCCGCAGGCCATGTCGCCATGGGTGCAGCGTGCTGGCTTAGGACCTTCGTGGGGGCTGCACCCCAGGATCAGCCCGACATGGGTGCTGCGCTCCTGTTCAGACCCATCATGGACGCCACGCTCCAGCGCAGGGTCCACTGAGGGTGTAGCATTGGCCTGGTTGGGGTCCACCGAGGGTGCAGCGTTGGCCCAATTGGGGTCCACCGTGGGTGCTGCAGAGCCTCAGCCGGAGGTCACCACAGGTGCTGCGTTGGCCCGGTCAGGGTCCACCGCGGGTGCAGCAAGGCTCCTGCCAGAGTCCACTGCAGGTGCAGCTCTGGTCGAGTCAGGTCCTGCTGCGAGTGTTACAAGGCCCCTGGTCGGGGCCACCATGGGCGTCACTCCCTCCCGGGTCAAGGTCGTCGGGGCCGCAGCCAGCCAGCTTGAGGACACCGGGGCCTACACTCCTCCGTCGGATGCCATCTTGGACCTCTTTGCTCCTCTCTGGTCTTGGTGGCTTTATGGGGGTGGGGGGGTGGGGGGCGGGCCGCCGGAAGGATTGACTCCCCGGGTCTCGTGGCCCATGTTTTCCGGCAGTCTCCCGGATTCCGTCCACCTGACCTTCTGCTTGGCCTGGGACTCTGGGCGGCTTCCTGAGCCCCAACACCCGTGGACTTGCGGGGGTTAATTGTGGTCCCTGTGCGGGGTGTTGTGTTCCCACCTTTCCTGTTCCCCCTACCTCCCACCCGGGTTTGTGTTGTTTGTTCCTGTGGGTGGGGGTGGGGGGTGGGGGTCTGGGATGTTACTTTGGGTGTCTGGGAATCCACCCCTTAAAGGGGGGGCCCTGTCAGGAGCCGAGCCGGCTTGGTTTCCCCCGACTCGGTCCTGGCCTGTCTGTGGGTTAGGTGCCACTTTGTATGTATATTAGTATGTAGTTCTGTGTGCTTTTCCATACCCATAGCCACTGCTTTCTGGACCGCAGCGGTGAGGCAGCCCCTTGGGCTCATGCTGGCGTGAGCGCTGTCTAACTGTCGGCCAGTCCAATCACGCCCCCTCTCTTATTACTGTCAGCTGTTCCCACTCCCATTTGCCATCTCCCCGCTCCTCGCCCAGGTGCGATCAATTTACCATCCCCAGCAATGCGTGTACTTAAGGAGCCTTTTGCCAGTCACGCATTGCTGGGTCATTCCACTAGACATGCGGTCGTTAATCGCCATGTGGTAGTCAAAGTCATTAAAGGATTGCTTTCACTTGGTGCTGTATTTGGACTACTCGGACAGCTCCAGTCCTGTGAGTATAATCTGTGTGTGTTTTCCCCTGTAATCCTCACCTGAGACTGTTGAGCGTCCTGGAGGACTCCTTAAGCGATTGTGGAATATATGCATTGGAACTGTTTGTCAGTTTTCGTATTTAATAAATGTGTGTGTGGTGTAAACCCAACGTGTAAATCCTCATCCTTTCACCCCTCCTCTGTGTGCTGTGGAAAAGCGCACAGGGAGTTCATGACAGAAACAACCCTGTGAATGGAAAGCTCTGCTAACGCAATGGGGTTCTATCACTCTTGTCTGTCCAAGGCAGTAGACAGGCCAGCGAGGGATGGGCAATACCAGCATTTTTCCTTTCGACACGATACCATTAATTTATGGGACTTTTTCTTCGATACCGATACTTTTTACCCCTTAAAGGAAAATCACATGATTGCAGTTTCATTAACAACTTTATTGCAAGGGCAATATGAAATATGAATACAACTCATGAGCATAAATACTTGAAAGAAATGCTTATAAAATGATGATAAAATAGAACAAAGAGCAAAGTAAATAAAAATAAAATGAAATATAATATAATTCAATTATAATAAAAATAATTAAGACTTAAAATGAATGCAAAACTAATTCAATTTCTTGATTTAGTGAAGATTCTCAGTCATCCAGGCGGGTAAGTATACTGTATGAAAGGTCAGTCAAGTCAACTGGATTCAAGTATTTTTTACTTCTGAAATGTTTCACCATTCATCCAAATTCTATGGTAATACCAAGCAGCATATATGTGTAATTTTTTTCACAGTGCAATTTTTTTTTTCCACAATATCTTTATTGAACCTTTTTTTTTTTTAACAAACATGATACAAACAATCAAACACTAACGCTAAAGTACTACAAAAAAAAAAAAAAATGCACTAAAAACACCAACAACCACCAACAAAATCAAGTCTTCAACAATGCTCCTCTGTTTAGTCTAGACAATCCAATACATAAGTATACATATTATGTTCACCAGTTTGGAATTTACAAGGTCCACACACATCATTCACCTTCTTCTTCAAGAGTTATGTTTAAATTTTTTACATAATCAATAAAAGGTCTCCATATATTCTCAAACACAATTTCCTTTGATTTCAGTATATATGTTATTCTTTCTAATGGAAGGTTTGTTAACATCTGTCTTAACCACTGAGTCACATCTGGTCTATGAGTCTTTTTCCATAATAGTGCAATACATTTTTTGGCATTAAGCAAACTGAGGTCTATGAATGTTCTTTCACTTTTATTAAAATTATGCTTTTCTGGGTACAGACCCAACAAAAACAGTTTAGGATTCAGTATGATTTGTTTTGAGATTATTTTTTCAATTGTTACCCTCACCTCCTCCCAAAACATTCTTATTAATCTACATTCCCATAAACAATGAAATAGGGTTCCTTTACTTTCCATGCATTTTGTGCATGTATCTGGTATATTTTTGTTATATCTATTTAACTCCTCCGGTGTAACATACATCCGCATTAACCATTTGAAATGTATCAATTTAAGGCGTGCATTTATTGATTTGGTTTGAGCTTCTGTACAAGCCAATTCCCATTGTTCCTCCGAAATTTCAATTTGCAGATCTTCTTTCCAGTAGTTTAATCTTTTCAGTGAATTTTCACTTGAAGATAGTGTCAATGAGTTATAAAACTCTGAAATAATACCCTTTCTTTTACTATCTTTCATCATCATTTTTTCCAAGGATGAATAAATAGGTCGAGTGAGAGCTTTATTTTGATTTGATCGAATAAAGTTTCTAAGTTGAAGATATTTAAAAAAATGTGTTCTATTGAGATTAAATTTGATCCTCAGCTCTTCAAAAGACAACACAGTGCAATTTTTAGTTTTTTTTTTAAATTTTATTATTTATTTATGTATTTTATTTTTACACTATTATTTTACGAACTTAAATAGTGCTTATTTTGTTTATTTTTCAAAATTATGCTGCTTGGTATCACCATAGAATTTGATAATAAAACATATTTGAAAAAAAATGTATTATTATTAATTTGGATGAATGGTGTAACATTTCAGAAGTAAGCTTTGGGTATGCTAGACATTTATCTCAACATATTTTGACTTATGAGTAACTTGTGAGCCACTTGCAAGTAACGTGTGTGAACGAACGCATAACTTCTCTACAACTTATGCCCCGCTTATGTGGGACGTTTTAGCCATACACTGAAAATTTTCAGAGGCGCTCGCTGTACAATGCCATATACCAGCGTGCTACAGTGTTCTTCAGCGTGCTCTTAACTTATGCAAAACTTACCCATAACTGATTTGACATGCCTCAGCGTATTCTCCAAATTTTTCATATGTTTGGCAAACACTGCCTAAATCGTCTAGGTGTGACAGGGTTAGGGCCCTGCCACACCTAGACGATTTAGGCAGCATTTGTCAAACGTATAAAAATTGGTCTAAAATGCTGGCATACCCGAAATTTTCACTTTTGGCCGTATCCATCACATAGCCATAACGACTTGGATATATACATAAAGTATTAGTTACTTGTATAGAATATTTTCATAACTTATAAATAGCTTAAACCAACGAATGCTTAGCGTTTTGCCAACATTCACAACTTATGTGCAACAATAGTTTAACTTATGCATAACTTATCCTAACTTCTGCATAGCACAGTCATGCCAAACTGCCGTCGCCCCCCGAGCCATGATTCCTATGTGTGCAAGAGATCATCTCTATTCAACTGAGAGGACTCTCCCCTCCAAAGACCACGGCAGGGGGCATGATCAACCTGGCAGAGCTGTCAAATCTGTCAGGTTGGTCATGCTGCCTAAAACAGCTGATGTGACATGTCAGGAACGTCAGAAGACAGGTTTCACAATCTGGCTGAAGGACACGCTAACAGGCGATAAATAAGTTTGTTTTCAATAAAATGAAAAAAAACCAAAACAAAACAAGATAATACATGGAGTGTGCGTTTGCCGGGAGCCGCAGCCAACAGCAAAGTGTGATTTATCATGGAAAATGTCATGAATTGCACCTCGGGGCAGAGAGGAGTGACCCACGTGCTGAACTGCAGTTTGTGATATTTATAGAAAAAACAATAAGTCCAAACAGTGCATCAACAGAAAATCCAAACTGAAACACAAAGCAAACTTACAAACACAGCACAGCACAGTACACCAGAACAGGGCCAGGGTTCCGGTGGAGACGAGTAGCTGAGACTCCGGCAACAAGGGAGGAAAATAACAGCTCTTAAATAGGGGCAGAAACAAATGATAACAAATGATGACTGGTGTGGATCACATGAGCGAGCAGGAGGGGAAGGTGATGACAGTCAGCTGTGAGTCATGAGGAGAGGAGACGGGACTGACAGCTTGACAAAGGCACCACCCACAACTGGGGAAAAACCCGGAAGTGCCTCTGACAGCTGCAACCCCGGAGAAAGAGAAAAAAGGAACCGGCAAGAAAGGAATATAATGTAATGATAAATAAAGACAAGTAAACCCAAACATATATGTAAATAACAAAACTACAATGAACGTAAACAGGAAAATAAGTCATACTAAGAAACAATACAGAATATGTGAAAACCAACTAAAGATAAAATAACAGGAATTAGAACTCAAAAGTGTAACACTATACAAATAAGGAAAAAAGACAAAGAGACAGAGCACGGCAGAATCCCTCCGTACTCAGATCATGACAGAAAACAGTTGCGCTCTGCGCTTTGGGTGATCAGCTCCTCCTCCGGTGTTCTGACATTTTGCCATATCTATCAGAACAACACTGGACAGCTGATGGTACAGACTGCAGTCAACGAAAAAAAACATGGGGGAGGGCTAAACGGTGATTTGGATCTTTGTCCTGTAGCTTGAAAGTGCTCAGACACATCCCCGACAGGTCCCATTATACGAAAAAGTATGTGTGTTTAGCTGCACTGCAGGCAGCAATTGAGCTCTGTACGGGTTTTTCCTGTAAACCAACTCTTTTTTTCCCCTTGTCCTGTCAGGCAGCTAGGCAAGCAGAACAGGGATCTGTCACCCTTATTGTGCCAAAACAGATTTATTTTGCCAAGAGGAGCTTATATAGTACCTAACTGTGTATTGCATATTGTTGTAAACTCCTCCTGTAATAACTTTTAATACTTTATTTTAATTATTTTACCCATGGAAGACCCAACAGGATGGGGAAGAGGGAAAGGAAATGTGTGGAGGGGGAAAGAAAAGGGAGGGGAACAGACAAAAAACAAACAAACCAACAACTTGTCATGGTGCGGTCCTTGCGGACCGCTAATGAGATGCTATAGGCAGCTGTAGAGTTTGCACATTTATTAAAGGAAGACATACACTACAAAATAATGAGCCTCATGGGGCAAAACACAAATAAAGTGACTAGGAAGACTGATGGGAGACAAGGATACAACACTTACATACCAAAAACGAGGGTGGAACCTAACGCTGAAAGGAACTGGCTTCGGTCGTAGGGAACCCAGTCTGAATAAGGCGAGGTCGCAGCCCCGAGTGACAGGAGCTGCTCCCTTAAATAGGGCAAGATAATTAATCAGCTGATGAGGGTGTCATCAGCTGAATCAAAACCAGCTGTTACTGCTTGGCTCTGACAGCTGGAAGCCGCGCAGAGACGCTATCAGAATAAGAGCTCTGAGAGCCCACCAGGACTAAATACAGAATTTGAGGAAAATACTGCATGACCCGAGCACGGACGAGGTCGGCGCTCAGACCATGACAGTACTGCCCCCCCGAAGGACGCACTCTGGGCGTAAACATAACATCCAAACCTCCCCCCCCCCCCCACCCAGAAGGCTACGAAATCCCACCCAGGGCGGGTGGAGGGCGAAAAAGGCTTGGAGGGCAAGAGTTAAAAAAAAAGGAGAAAAACCCACCAAGGAATGCAACCGAGAAAAAAAAATGACAAGGGCCAATACTGAACAAATACGAACATGGTGCACAACAGAGCAATGAAACAAAACCCACAAATATACTCCATAATGCACAGGTAGAAGACAGAACAAAGAATGCAAATAACAGATACCCAGCTAAACGACTGTAATACATAGGCGTCTCTCAACCAGAGGAAGGGAAAACACAAAATCACGCTAAATAGCAGTGATATACATACAGTTCAAAAACAGTCCCAATCACCAAATACAAGGGAGGAGGAAAAAAAAGAAACACACGCTACAAGGCGGCAAAATACACAGTTCAATAAAGTTCATATACCAAAACACAAGCGCATCCCAAATGTTTCAAGGGAGAGGGAAGAGGAGGAAAAAAAAACATAGGGATGACGGCAGGCAGAGCACAATGGAATAAAGAAAACAATAGTTCAGGCGGTCTACCCGCATCTAGCGTCCAAATCGCAGGCAGGGGAACAAGGATGAGTTCAGGCGACCTAATCCAGTCCCAGTCCCGTAGAAACCGTACCTCTGGCGGCCAGACCAGGTCGCCGAACAGAGTTCAGTTTGTCGGGTGGCCGACCCAGAATGCCAAACTGGCGAAGGAGTCTCCCAGGCGGCCGACCCGTGTCAGAAGGCCACCAGGACCAAAGGGAAGAGCTCAGAGGCGGCCTCCCTACTGAAAGGGATAACGAGGGAGAGCCGGGTTGAGTAAGGGAAATCCCAACAGTACCAGGTGGAGGAGAAAAGGGATTGAGGAAACAATGAGGGACCAGTCCGGCGGCGATCGGCAGAAGATCTGCAGCTCCTTCTCTGAACTCCACACGGACTGGCGCTGCGCTTTCGGTGGATCCCAAGCGGGACCATGCTGCACCCACGACGGACCCCGACTGGGCCGGAACCACATCCACGACGGACCACGATTGGGTCAATGTAGCACCCACGACGGACCCCGATTGGGTCAGAGCTGCACCTACGACGGACCCCTACTGGGCCAGCGCAGCACCATGGACGGCCTCCAAACCCAAACCCGGAGCCTGCAGAACAGCAACCGGAATCGACTCAACACCGGTGACCCTGGGAGAAGGCTCAGGAGAAGAAAGAGAACCGGGATCAGGATCACCGGCAGCGACAGAGCCCAGCGAGACAAGCTCGGATGCAGTGGACGGCTGCACCCAGCTCCTCTCCCCGAGAGACAGGCAAAAATGCTCCAGAATAGACAGGAGAAAGACAAAATAGAGCACTTGCCTGATCTCGAGTTCTGCCACCATCCAGGATTTCGGCGATCCGGGTTCAGCAAGTAGAAGGCCCTCCTCTGGTTCCAACTCGGCTACAGCGGACTCCGCAGCCGGCATGATGGCGTCCACAGTCCGGGGACTCCCTGATGCTGACGTCCATGCCGAGGGCCCGCACGCCGTGGTGGCAGGGAATCCGTAACCTGCCGGGTCAGACTGTCCCTCCATGGAGACCCGGGGACGCTTGCTCGTCGGCGCAGGCTCCAATTTGCAGTCCACCCTCCTCCTCTGCCCATGACGTGGCTGTGGGGCCGGAACCAGGCACACCAGGGCCGGAGGCTCCTTCCTCGTCAAATTGGCTAAAAAGTTTTGGTAGATCTAAGCCTCTGCACTCTTTCACTTTTTGAAGAGTTTTTAAACTAATCCGTGATGGTTTATTGGCTAAAAAGTAATTAAAAAATTTTGGTAGATCTAAGCCTCTGCACTCTTTCACTTTTTGAAGAGTTTTTAAACTAATCCGTGAAGGTTTATCCTTCCATAAAAATTTACGTATATTTGAGTCTAGAGGCTTAAACCAGGCCATAGATGGTTGGGTAGGAATCATTGAGAACAAATAATTGATTTTAGGAAGGACCATCATTTTAACGGTTGCGACTCTTCCCATTAGTGATATAGGTAATGTCCTCTAACGCATAAGGTCATCTTGTATTGTTTTTAAAAGGGGAATGTGATTTAGTCGCAATAACTCTGAGAGCCTGGGGGAAATATCTATTCCTAAATATTTAATATTACCTGATTGTATTGGAATAATGGATGTATTTGAGAAATTACAATGTATAGATAGAACTATTGGTTTACCCCAGTTAATAGTCTGATGATGAAAATTTATCAATAAGCACCACTGTCTGAAGAAGAGATCTTTGTGAGTTTTCAAGGAAAATCAATACATCATCAGCATAAAGACTTATCTTGTGTTCTTTTTCTCCAGTTTGGATACCTCTGATATCAACATTTTGTCTTATGGCTGTGTGTGAACCAACTCTGCCAATACACCATTATAGGGTAGCTGTAAGTTAGAAACCCGTTCAGTAAATTACACATAGGTTCAAAGGGCGTTACTTATATACTTCTTCCACCTGCAACGCTGCTGAGTTCACTCTGCTCTTCACCGGAGTCAGTGACTGCTTGACTGAGGCTGCCAGTACACAGTGAGTCTTTGGCTGTGACATCTGATAGGCTGCCATAATCTTGTGACACGGCAGACCATCTCTAAAACATGCCTGGGCTGGTTTTTCACAGGTCTTCTCACATAAATTTAATGCCTAAAACTCTCAGAAATGAAAACAAATTGCACGTTTTGTATTAACACAATGGTATCACGATATTTAAAAAAGTATCGACTCCAAAGTATCGACCAGCTGGTTTCGAAGTATCAGTACTTGAGTATTGATACGTCCATCCCTAAGCCCAGCCATGGCTGGCTAGCCAAGGCTGCAGTGAACAGTCGAAACATGTAAAGAAGGTAAAAGCATCTCCTTTCTATAAGAACAAAAGGTAAATAATTAAAAGAAGACAAAATGAACCTACTTGAGCTGCTAGCAGGCTGATGTGCCAGCCTATTAAGTCCAAAAAATAACAAAATGAGCCAGAATGACACAAGATATATTATTGACTATGGATTAGTGAACCAGGTAGGTACAGGGATGACTAGTGGGCTGACTAGAATTTAAAAAAATACTTCATACCATGGTCACCAAGCTAACTGCTAACAATGTAGCAGGCTAGCCACCATAGTGGCACTGTCATTTTGAGTTTTGATGTTCCATAGGGTCCTCCCACTGTCGTTAAAATGGGTGGAGATGAAGCCAGGAGGGTGGAATTATTCAAGTGAGCCCACATTGTCACATCACAATCACAGTAAAATCAAAACCGTTCATTTAGAGAGATGTACTAAAACCAAAGCTGAGCCCAACAAAGTGAAAGAGTTGTGTTTTGTCAGAGTTTATTCTTTGGTAACCTCTCCAGATACCCAAATAGATATGCAAAACCACTGAAAAAGTAAAAATTTCATCATTTGTACCCTTTAAGATAAATTTATTCAGAGGCCAAACAAACCTCATAAACTTAACAAAACCTCAAATATCACAACATAAATTTTTATTGTCAAAATTTATACTGGCATTATCGTGAACAATACAATATGGCACACTCCTAATATACAGTCATGGCCAAAAAATACTGGCACCCCTGCATTTTCATCATAAAGAACCACTTCTCCCACAAAATTGTTATAATAAAAGCTTTATTAGTCTCCTCAGTATTTATTTTTGCTAAAACCGTCTGCACTGATACCCATGTTGCTGGACAAACTTTATTCAAGTCTATGGACCCCAATCACGTGACTTTGTTTATTCCGCCATTTTGGGTATCACACTACAGGAGGTGCCTGGCAACTTTGTTTAGGCTATGTGTCCTCCAAATGAATAAAAATGCTCTAAATCTGTTTTCTGGGCCCTTCACAGGTGCTCAGTTAAAAAAAGGTCTCCACCCTGTATCCAAGCAGCTACTTGACCTGTCACTCAAAGCTTGCTGTTGGGGTTCCACAGCTTACCCTGAAGCGTCTACTAACTGCACTAAATGGCATAAAATAGGTAAGAAAACATGCATTGCTCCAAGCTTTTGCTGGTAAATATTGATCAAGGTATCCTTTCAGCCTGATTTTGATCGACTGATAAGAGAGGTGCGGCCCTAATGAGCACTGCCGTATTCCAAAGGTTTCGCTTGTTTCAAGTTTCAGCACTGTGAGTGTAGTGACAAAAAATGCTCAGAGTTGAGAGTGTTTTGCATCAAGAGTGCTGAACACATTAAATGCAGGATTACATAGAAAATGAACAGAAAATAGAGTGGAAAAGCATGCTTGTGAAGAGGATAAATTCAAATGTTTAGTGTCATTTATGATATACACAGCATATGGCGTGATACCAAAAATGCCGGTGACGACATCTTGACCTTTGACCAAGGGTATTATAGCACATGATCTATAGTTGCTGTTTGTTTTGTGCAAACCTATTCCCAAGGTGGCACGTGAACACGCAGCAGCCTCTCTTCTCTCTTCATGTTTTGTGCCATTTAGTGTTGTTTAAATTACGCCTAAGTGTATATTCATGTGTTTAATGTCTGTATATGATGCTGCACACAAGCTACAGTTGCCACAGCCTCCTGGAGATAAGGAATATGACCAAACATTACGTCTTGGATCAGAGTGTTACAGAGGAACTCTGTGGCCTAGGTCTTCTCCACCAGACCTTCACACCCTCGGACTCGACTGCTGTGTCTCATTCCAAATGGAGACGCCGTAGACAGTGTGAGCGGCGACAAAAGAGAGGTAAACGTGGAGGTATCCGAACGAAGCGAACCGCTAGCCCACACAGACTGACAATTCCTTCCCTCATTCTGGACAACGTATGCTCACTAGACAACAAAATAGACCACATACAGCTCCTGAGAACTACGCAATGTGATGCATGGAACTGCTGTGTTAAAGGCCCTCCTACCAAATCTACACCAACATGTAGACTTTCCAACAAGAGGAGACAATTTGCTGGACCTGAACGAGATTGTGTTTTACCTATCTACAGTGTTAATCACACACACCCCAAGTGTAGAATCAGAGGGCCACTGCCATGCAAGGCGCCGCCACAAATTTCCCTCCTCCATTCCATTATTGCTGAGCACCAAGCTGGATGGCAGGAAGTTCCACTTTTATATGGTCTTCGGCATGACCTGGCCGGGATTTGAACCCCTGCCTCCCGGGTGTGGGGCAGATGCTCTACCAACTGAGCCACCACTGCGGTAATGATGTCACTCACTGTAAAACCATCACTGTTCGTGCCAACCAAAAGCCATGGATGACGGCAGAGGTCCACAGCCTCCTGAGGGATAGGGATGCAGCCTTCAGGGCCATTGACACTGCAGGATTAACAGCAGCTAGGGCCAACCTGTCCCGTGGTGTCAAGGAGGCAAAATGACAGTACAGCAAGAAAACATCCAGCCATTTCAGCAACACCAGCGATGCACGTTCCCTCTGGCGTGGCATACAGACCCTCACCAACTACAAACCTCCATGTCAGACCTGTGCAAGTGACATCACACTGCTTAACAACCTAAACACCTTCTTCAGCCACTTTGAAGCACAAAACAGCACATCAGCACAGAAGACCACTCCTCCTCCAGACGAGCAGGCCATAAGTCTGGATCTGGCTAGCGTGAAGGGGACCCTCTGCAGGATCAACGCACACAAGGCAGCTGGATCAGGCAACATACTGGGTTGCATTCAGAAGGACTGTGCAGATGAGTTCAAGAATGTCCTAGCCGACATCTTCAACATCTCCCTGACTCAAGCCGTTGTCCCCACATGTCTCAAAACTGCCACCGTAATACCAGTCCCAAAGAAGCCTGTCTCACCCAGCTACAATGATTACCGGCCTGTAGCGCTGACCCCCATCATAATGAAGTGCTTCAAGCAGCTGGTCATGCAGAACATCAAGTCCATCTTCCCTCCCTCCCACGACCCATCTTTGTTTCCATACAGGTCAAACAGATCCACAGAGGATGCCGTCGCTGCTGCTCTCCATCCAGCCCTCACCCACCTGGACTCACAGAACTACATGAGAATGCTGTTCTTGGACTTCAGTTCAGCATTCAACACAATCATCCCCCAGCACCTAATACAAAATCTCAGACACTTGGGACTCAAAACCTCTCTCTGTAACTGGGTGTTGGACTTTCTCATATGGAGGCCACAGAATGTGTGGGTTGGCAGCAACACCTCCCAGACCATCACACTGAGCACAGGGGCCCCTCAAGGGTGCGTGCTCAGCCCGATGCTCTTCACCCTGCTGACCCATGGCTATGTCCCAGCCTACAACACCAACCACATCATCAAGTTTGCAGATGACACAACTGTGGTGGGGCCTCATCACCAACAATGAGGAGACCAACTACAGAAATGAGGTGAGCTAACTGGTCCAGTGATGTAAAGACAATCACCTCTTCTTGAACGTGGGAAAAACCAAGGAGATTGTGGTTGATTTCAGGAGGGGACACACACAGCATCCCCCTCTGATCATCGATGGTGCAGCTGTGATGAGGGTGAGCAGCATCAAGTTCCTGGGGGTGCACATCTCTGAGGACCTCTCCTGGTCCAACAACACCATATCACTGGCCAAGAAGGCTCAAACTCACCTCTATTTCCTCTGCAAACTGAGGAGAGCATGAGTCCCACCCCCATCATGTGCTCATTCTACCGGGGCACCATTGAGAGTATCCTCACCAGCTGCATCACGGTGTGATATGGAACCTGCACCACCTACTGCCGGGAGACACTACATCATCATCATAGCAGTCTGTTGGAGGCGACAATGACTGTTTCATTTAGGTCTGATCAGATTCCTCCAAACAGCTCTGTCCTTCGCCCTCTGCTGCCAGGAACTCTTGACCTTGTTAACCCGGGCGACGTCCGAGCCTGTATAAGTTGCTTTCTGACTGACCATTTCATGAAACTGCTTGCAAAGTATTTGAGTACCTCTAGCTTTTGCTGGACTAGCGGCACATTCTTGGCAGATAGAGGTATTATCAGTGGCAAAAACAGGCCAAGACAAACTGACTCCAGTATCTGTTGCAGTGACTGACCAGACGATAGGTTTGTTTACCTCTGCTTTTTGTGTATTGCATGTCATGATGAATCGACTGGCAAAAGTCCACCACAGACCTTGCGACAGATGTGCTTATCTGCCAGGATATCCAGTCTCACCCCGTGTAACTGGGAGTCGTCCACCACAGACCTGTGACAGATATTGTTTTTAGTTCTGCCAGGATGCCCAGTTTCACCCTGAACACCCTTGGAAGGGCGGGGTTGCTGGTTGAGTCGCCAACGGCCTGACCCATGAGACAAGTAGTACCGGTTTTCATGGTTATCTGGTAGCAAGCAAACCAATGCCTGACCTGACATGAGGAAGACACTACATCGCACAGTGAAAGCAGCCAGCAAGATCATCAGTGTCCTCTGACTCCCCTCTCGGACATCTACCTCACCTGTCTCACCCGCCGTGCCATCAACATTGCAGGCGACACCCCTCACACTCCCTCTTCAGCCCCCTGCCCTCAGAGAAGAGGTACTGGAGCCTCCGGGCCCACTCCACAAGACTACTAAACAGCTTTGTTTATCAGGCCATCAGGACCCTGAACTCTGTCCACTCCCCCCCACCCCCCAGGCCGTAACGCACTCACCCGCACAATAACTACCTCAGCTGTTGGCACAGAAAGACTGGCACACCAACAGTAATACATTTGTTGCTGTATGTCTCTGCACTTTACTGCAATCATTTGCACAAATGTTATATCTGCTGCTGTCTGTCATTGCAATACTGATAATGTGCAATCCTATCTGTCACTGTCTGCACTTACACTACCGCATTGAACTTGCAACTACGGGTATTACAGCTCTACTTTTCTGTATATAGGATTGCTGGGTTTCATCATCGTTTATCCTTTATCTTTATTTGCACTATGGGAGGTCTGGATCTATCTTTTGTTGCCATTTGCACTACGGGTAGTATTCCTGTGCATAGACTGCTGTTGTTGTTTTTCCAGCTTTATTCCTTTTTCTTTTTTTATATTGTGTACACCACTGGAGAAAGAGAGAAACACCATTTCAGTTCCCCTGTATATCCTGTACGTCTAGTGGTATTGACAGATAAAATCTTTGAATCTTGAATAATAAATCTAGTCTCCATCGTCCATGGCTGTGCATTTTGTCAAATGTACAAATGGACCCCTCTAGCTTTTCTGGCTGCATGTCTGTGCGTCTTTGCACTTTTCACTGTCCCCTATTTTCTAATAAAAGTGTTCTCCCCCCTC
The DNA here is from genome assembly GCA_020510985.1 of Pholidichthys leucotaenia. NCBI lineage: Eukaryota > Metazoa > Chordata > Actinopteri > Cichliformes > Pholidichthyidae > Pholidichthys > Pholidichthys leucotaenia. Next base: position 111,623,894 of record CM035847.1, on the reverse strand, counting down.
CAACCTCCTTCCCTCACCTCAGAGAGTAAGTGCTGGCTGTGTACTTCTCACACTGTCAGTCTATATTTACACTCTGACCCGGTGGAGTGTATTCATGTTCAAGAAGAGTGTAACAGCCAGATAGCAAAGACGCTCATCTTGCCTCATTCTCCCCTTTCCTCAAGTGTGTAATCGCGGAGCGCTGCTCTGCCACCACTGCTGCAACCAAACAGAAACTATTGTTAATGAGTGGCACCAGCTGAGCTATAAATGAATCTGTACATAAAGTGGATCGAATAATTATGCTGTGGGATAGATTGATGCCCGAATACAAGTTGTAAGCAACGAACCTTCATCTCTCCTTACACATAAGTAATGTATAAGTAAGTGATTGTATTTCCAGACCTCCATTCTCATGTGTTGCCATTTTGAAAATGACGTAAATAAAAATGAGTGAAGATCTATACAGCAAAGAGGGCTCTACTGAGCGGCCAAAGAGAGCTGACACCACGGAAAGACTGGTCTCCATAAAGTGGAATGATCAGCGGGTTTATCACCCGTATCATTCCCGCTCTGCAGCTTCTCAGTAATCCCCCTTTCCTCGGCTTTTCTTTTTTATCCTCTGTCTGGGACCCTTAATGGTTTTTCTGGCCACAACCTAAATAGATAACATCTGTCAGGGTGGGTCTAAGTGGATAGGTGGACATTTTAAGAGAAGTAAGGAAGAAAGCTGGGCTTTGGAAGAAGAGCAGGTGAAACGAGTAAAGAAGAATGAATTTGTGTTATTTGGTGTCTGCGGCTCCAAATGTGACCTTGTAGTTTTACAAGATAGACTCCACTCCCCAGCCTATCTTCTTCTTGACAAGAAAGCACTTAACTAGGGTTGAGAAAAATTAGAAAGCTTGGGAATGCAGCATCACACAAAATGTTTATTAGGCAAATTCAACTGGAATATAAAGAACCTCAACACATGACTAGTACTCACCTTGAATGACTGCTGTTGCTATATTTGGCAATCCTTCACTCTGCCACTCAGAGATTTCAATGAGTGGCAGGTTTACTTCCACTCACTAAGATTCTGGGATTGAATAGCCATTGTAGCAATTTGAATAGACAACATTTACAGTGATGACTTAATATCAGAATGACAAATGACAACAACTCTGACAGATTTAAATCGCTGCGATTAGTTTTCTAAATAACCTAACATTAGGTCCAGTGGTTGGTTGAAATCACTATTTGAGGCAGAAGTTAACCAAAGTTGGCTCATTTACATCCAAGAAAGAAATCTCTAAGAAAAACTTTCGTAGCTGTTGCTCCCTTGCCATTGGTAGGTACAGTCACATTCCAAAAATGTAGTTTCTCACTACATTCTAAAAAGATTAGAAATAGAATACACGTGTGTTTGATAGTGTTATCGCTGTTGGTCAAGGCAGTGTTTGTATAGTGTACAAACAACTGCTAATTTACAAAATATGGTTTCTGTTCATCGTTGTTTAGTTTTTAAGGCAAAACCCTCAGCTTGGGTCCATATGGAGAAAAGCAAATGTGCTGTTGGCATAACAAAAACCATTGGTATGAAGCCCCAGTCAACATGCCGTGGGGGGTGGGGGGTATTCCAGAAAGCAGGGTTAACCTAGCCTGTAATAAACCTGGAATGGTTCACGGTTAAGTGAACCTGTCAGAACCTACTCTAAGTTTCTGGTTTCAGAACTCTGGTTATGACTCTGATTGATCAACTCAGAGTTGATTGACCTCAAGATATGCGCCTTCACGGCAAACCTACTAAGACAGTATGTGTTGAATACAGAGACCACAAGCAGTGGAGGAAAAGAGAAATAATTATTTTGGTGAGGAAGAGTTACAAGCACTCTTGGAGGCATATGAAAGTGGGAAAAAAGCACAATAAAAAGGTAAAAACTGCGACATCAGCCAAAGACATAGGAAGCTGAACTGCCGACTGCATGAAGTGAGTTTTTTGGATTTGCAAAATGATCAAGCCTCTTATTGTCATAAGTAGAGTGCTGGACTCTGGTATGAGAAGCTGTGAGTTTGAGCCCCAGCTTGGACGTCTTTTGGATCAAATTTATTTTAAACCCAATGACTGTCTGTGGCGCACTTTTGCTCCAGCAACCTCTCTCCTTGGTGGTCAAGATTTTTTTCAAGAAAATATTCAGTTCAGATGTCTGAGATTTCCAAGGCTATAACTTGAAAGTGGTAAGAGATAATGGCTTACTGTCAATTGGAAAGATGTATGTAGAATATGATCCAAAGTTTGAGATAGGAGTAAATTTACGCATCTAATTATCATAATGCCACAGTAGCCATATCGAATTACATAACTTTCAGTCAAAAGTGGAGTTTGGACATATTTACACAAAAGATGGTTTTGTTTTTGTCATCGTTTTTTGTTTTGGGTTTTTGTTATCTTATCTTCAAAGTATATGAACCAGAAAATCAATACAGTGTAAACAAACAAAGAAATTCTCCAGTCATACCGCTGGCCAGGCCGCTCGTTTCATCCATTTTTGTCGTTATTTAATCTTCTCTCTGTCATTTTCGCTTCTTCTCCCACATCCAGAAACTCTTATGATTATTCCACCTCAATTTCGCTTTTATCCCACCACAATTTATCATATATGACGACACGGAACCGGCGTGATTGTTCTGTTCAGTCACATGGCGCTGGGGTCAATGGCAGGTGAAAATTAACCAGCTTCGGCCACCCTCTGTTATAACAAAATGTAGATATTTACCTTCATAAGCTAAATAAAATCTTTTTAGAATCATAGTTGGCAAATTTCAGAGCAAATGCCTCCTCCATGTTGCGATGGAACACATCAACACTTGTTTACAAACTCTTCTTCGTTAGTGTCCAAGAAGTGAGGAGGTTTTTGGATGGTTATTTGGGAGACATAAGTCCTCCAAGGCAAGAGCAGTAAGTTATACGTGTGTGCCACCTTGTGAAGTGGAATACTTAGTACAACTGGGAATTTTTTATGGTTTATGGCCACATCACATGACAGGCACAGAACTGCGACATAGACAGTGAGGGCGCTTTCCATGTCCATGAAACCAAGACACAAGAAGGGTTAAAAAAAAAATAAGTATTTAGAATAATGTGACAAATCAAATGCATTGCAAGGCAGTAGGCTATTTTTCAACCCTTATCATTACATTCAGATATAATTTTGTTATAAAGATGTTTTCATGTAAATTTGTACCTCTTTTCATACCTTTTTTGTACCTTTTTTCATAAATTTGCAGCTTTTTGTGTAAATTTGAGAGCCTTTTTTTTTCTTGTAATTTTGCTATTTTTTATAGTAAATATGCAATTTTTCCATGTAATTTAAAATAATTTCCCCAAAGGCATTTGTTGCAGATTTCTTTGTAAATATAATTTTTTTGGTTCATAAATTTGTAGTTTTTGTCACATGAATTTGAAGTTTTTTCATTACATATTTCTAAATGTATTCATGTAATTTTGTGAGCCTTTTTTTGAAATGTAGTAAATCAGAATTATAGATAAATTGAGCAGTTTGGGTGAAGGAGCAAATATCCAAATACCAAATTTAAAAAATGAATCCCACTGTCATGAACAGATATCCAGGTAAGAGAATATTTGGGTTCTGCTCTGGTAAAATGTAAGAAAGTCTGATGATTCCATCCTTCATTTTTTATTTTGTTAAGCTCTGTTTAACTTTCCCCACATAGCTAGATAATCAACTTATACAGTTTGAATTTTAAATTTTTCCAATATTACAATTACAGTAAGACATCACTATGCAAGCCTTGCTGTTGTGTTAATTTATATAAAGCTTTTTAAGGGGTTTTTCTATTTAACCAATTTCCCTCACAAGCCCATCTTTTTTCATTGAATGAATGTGGGCTTTTTATTTTAACTTTATAATTTTATCACTGTCACAGTCCAAGATGGTGTCATTGCCTTGTAATCTAAATATAGTTTTTTATTTCTGTTCCATAAGAGACTGAACAGGGCAGTATAGTGGATCCTCCTCCAAAATCTGTCCAGCAATTTGACAATGTAAAAAAATGATTTTATTGATCTTAATGTGAGACAAATTACTGCTAAACAGAAATGAATATTTTACCTTTAACATCACTAAATGTAAGAATTTCATTGCAGTTACCAGCAAAAGATCTGAACAAAATCTCAGTAGAAAAAAAAAATCAGATAATAGATTTGGAGATTAAATATTTGTCTGTAAAGATAGAGGGAAAATGACGTTTGTTCAGGAAATAAAGAAGGCACATTAAAAACAAATTAGTGATGGTTTGTTTTATTAAAGGTGATTTTGAGTGACAAGTTATCCAATTCTCTGCATTCACACTTCTGTCTGTGGATGTGGTTCCTCTTAAGTTTAAACATTCTAAAGATACCCCGAGCATAACCTAGTCAGGAGCAGGTTATGTTCATAGCCTTTGTTACCATAGTTACAAACATACTCAGACTTTTTGGAACCGAAAACTTAGAGTTACCACAAACTCTGGGTTAATTTACCCAGGTAAGCCACTAAACCTGATTTTTGGAATACCCCCCAGGTTGATTATTTGTTAATAATAATAATAATAATAATCATCACAACAAGGTGCTTGGCATGAAAAAATATCAAATTAATAACAATAAAGATGAAAAATAGCAAATAAAAACAGTAATATGCACATCAAAATGGGATCAAACAGTAAGATGTTAAAACAGTAAAATCCAGAAGGGTGAAATCAGTGAAAGTTCAATTAACTAAAAGGTTTGGAGTTGTCTCTTGAAATTATGGACAGAGGTCACTTGTCTAATCTGAAGTGGAATTGCATTCCAAATCTTGGCTCCATATATACAAAAAGTTGCCTCACTAGACTTTGTGCAATTCAATATTGGCATATTTAACAAGGCAGCACTTACTGACCTCAATGAATGATCTGGAACATAAGTCATTAAGCAATCTGAGAAATAAGACACTAAGCCATTTGGTGCTTTTAAAACACAAGAATTTTACAATCTACCCTACCTTATGAGTTGCCGTCATACTGCTGTTTTGAATATGACACAAACAGGGACCATAATGCACAAATTACTGCTGAAACAATAAAAGATTTTCTGTATACAGTCATCACGGATGGAAAAATACTATGATAAAAGTACTATCACAGTGCCTATAAGAAATTAGAAAAAATTATGAATCCTATCAGTCAAACTGACCTTTAACTTTGTTATAGTTTTTTTTCTTACTAAATTCCATATGTAAGGTATTGTATGTCTGTTCAAAAATGTGCAAAAAGAACAAATTCTCTGACAAACAAAAGATCTTAACATCTGCCATCACTAGAATACAGCTCACTTGAAGGGAGCAAGGGACAGCAGTGCCTCAGGAGGTAGAGCGGGTCGTGCAATAACTAGAGAGTTGGTGTTTTGAATCCCACTCTCCCCAGCCATCCTGCAGTTGTGTTCCTGGGAAAAGCACTTTATCCACCTTTCCTCCATTGTCCACTGCACTGGGTATGAATGTGTAGTGGTCTGAGAGGCCGTGGCACGGGTTGGCAGCCACGTTTCCATTAGTCTGCCCCAGGACAGCTGTGGCTACAGCAGTAGCTTTCCACTATCACTGTCTGTCTGTGGAGTGAATGAATAACATATCCATTGTATAGCATCTTTAAGTGCTGTATAAATCTGATCCATTATTATAACAGAGAAGCACTGTGAAAAGCAATGTTGTTGTTTTTTTTCTCGGCATGAAACCAAAATAATGTCTCAAACAGGTTCATTTTGTCTTCTTAATGATAAAACTGATATTGTTCTTCTGTTAAGACAAAGCAAAGGAGTGTCTCAAAGCAAAGGTATGAGACATCCCTTTGCTTTGTCTTTATGGAAGAACAATATCAGTTTCAAAATATTAATGAACAGCAAAATCTTACAACACATTTTGAGAGAGAAGAAGGAAGTGAAAGCCCAGTGCATCATGGGAGGGCCCACAGCTGTCTACACCTATAGCAGCATAACTAAAGGAAGGTTCAGGGTTTACCTGATTCAGCCCTTACTATAAGCTTTATCAAAAAGGAAAGTTTTAAACCCTCTTCTTTAAATAAGAGATTGAGTCTGTCTCCCCAATCCAGATTGGCAGCTGGTTCCATAGGAGAGGAGACTGATAACTGAAAGCTCTGCCTCCCTTTGTAATCTTAGATATTCTAGGTATACAAGTAAACCAGCTTTTTGGAGGCACAGTGCTCCGTTAGGATGATAAGGTACAATCACATTTTTTAAATAACAAGGAGTTTGATCATTTATAATTTTGTAAGTGAGGAGAAAAATATTAAATTTAATTTTAGATTCTATGAGAAGCCAATGAAGGGAGGCCAAAACAGGAGAAATATGATCATTCTAGAACCTGTTAAAACTGTAGCTGCAGCATTTTGGATCAACTGAAGACTCTCTAGAGGCATTTTAGGAAAGCCTGACAATAAAGAATTACATTGATCTAATCTGGAACTAATAAAAGTGTGAATTAGTTTCTCATCGTCACTTTGAGACAAGATGTTCCTAATCTTAGAAATATTACACAAATGATAAAATGTAGTCTTCGAAATAAGTTTGATTTGTGAATTAAATGACAAATCCTGATCAAAAATAAATCGTAAGTTTCCTTACAGAATAGGAGATAGAATAGTAGCATCTAAAGTGTCTGATTTGGGAAAGTATTTCTAAGGTTTTTTGGCGCAACGAGAATGACTTCAATCTTTTCTGAATTTAATAGTAGGAAATTACAGGTCATCCAAGCTCTGATTTTCTTAAGACATTCCTCTAGTTTCGTTAATTGATTACTGTCGTGTGGCTTCATTGATAAATATAATTGTGCGTCATCTGCATAGCAATGGAAACCCATGCAATACTTTCTCATTATATTACCAAGGTGAATCATATAAAGTAAAAAGAATAAGACCTAACACAGAACCCTGTGGAACGCCATAAAGCCTTCATCACAACCTGCTCTGGCCTCTTCTCTGGCCTGTCTGCGTGCAGATTTTGGGCCGAATGTCACGTGCCATGCAAGTGTTTCTTGTGAATTTTTAGAGATTTTGAGAGCACATAAGCACATACGGAGGCTGGTGGACATGTCCAACAAACTCCACAAATTTTCTGTGACCAAGAGGTCGGAAGTGTGATGTGCTTCACCTGCAAGGATTTTGCATGTTAAACATATGATTTTTAAGGCTCTTGGGAATAAAAATTGTGGAATAGCACAATAAAACAGTCCCTCCAGGATTTTGTGGGATGTTTTTATGATGCAGCCCAAAAAGCCTGAATTTGCGGGAGCTGTTTTAAAAAGTTGTGATAAAAGTTGCAATGTTTTTATACTTTTTTTTGCACTAAAAGTTGTGGGAAGAATTTACAAATTTTAAAGCAGATGTTTTTTTTTCCAGTTTACTGCAGTGATATTCTATATAACAATACAACAAAAACACAGGATTGTCAAAAATTTCCTATTACAGTGATTTGTAAATTAATAATAATAATAATAATACATCAGTCTTATATAGCGCTTTTCTAAATACTCAAAGACGCTTTACAAAGTAGCATAGGGACAAACATACAGAGAACGAGTAAACAGACAAGGTAGGTACACATAGGTAGAAGAGGCAGTCAGTTTTTATAGGTAGATTTGAAAAGATGGGTTTTGAGTTCACTTTTAAAAGAAGCAAGTGTGTTGGCAGACCGGATGTGAAGGGGCAAGGAATTCCAGAGGGTTGGTGTGGCGATGGCGAATGATCTATCACCCAGGGTGCGGAATTTTGTCTTGGTGATGGGGGTAAGAAGGTGAGCGTCAGCAGAGCAGAGGAGACGAGTGGGAGAATGACGAGACAGAAGGTCCGTTAGGTATGAGGGGGCGAGGTTATGAAGAGCTTTATAGGTGATGAGGAGGATGTTGAAGTTGATGCGCTGTTGAATGGGGAGCCAGTGGAGCTGACGGAGGAGAGGAGTGATGTGGTCTCTGGAGCGGGAGTGAGTAAGTAGGCGGGCGGCTGAGTTTTGGACATACTGTAGTTTTTGGAGGATGGTGGAAGGAAGTCCATACAGAATGCTGTTACAGTAATCAAGTCTGGAGGTGATGAAGGCATGGATGAGTATTTCAGCAGCAGAGGGTGAGAGGGTTGGACGGAGGCGTGCAATATTACGAAGATGAAAAAATGATGTTTTGGTGATATGGTTGATGTGAGATATGAAGGAGAGGGTGGGGTCCATGATAATGCCAAGGTTTCTGGCCAGGGGGGAGGGGGTGACGGAGTGACCGTCACCCCCTCTGTATAGCAGAAACTTCTGCTATACAGAAAAACTCTTTTGTGCGACAGCAAATACAGACTTTAGCACAATATCCATTACAACAGCTAAACTGTATTGAATGCATGTTAAAGAGTATAGATTTGGAAATTATTGGCAGCACCTTCATTTGAAAACTCCCTATGGTCACCAACCACTCGGTAGAGGAAAAAATAAATAATTTATTCTGTTAGTCTGATTGTCTGTTGGAGTCTGTGTTTTTCTGAAAAAAATTACAGACAATATTCTCTCTCTTTCCGTACCTAACTCCTACCTGTCTATCTGACCGCCGCATGTCTTGACACACGCACACTTGTCTTTGACGGGGGAGAATGGCCTTAGTCAGGAAGGTGACCAAGAACCCAATGGCCACTCTGTCAGAGCTCCAGTGTTCTTCTTTGGAGAAAGGAGAGCCTTCCAGACGGACAACCATCTCGTCAGCAATCCACCAATCAGGCCTGTATGGTAGAGTGGCCAGAAGTAAGCCACTCCTTAGTAAAAGGCACATGGCAGCTCGCCTGGAGTTTGCCAGAAAGCACCTGAAGGACTCTCAGACCTTGAGGAACAAAATTCTCTGGTCTGATAAGACAAAGATTGAACTCTCTGGCGTGAATGTCAGGCGTCATCTTTGGAGGAGACCAGGCACTGCTCATCACCAGGCCAATACCATCCCTACAGTGAAGCATGGTGGTGGCAGTATCATGCTGTGGGGATGTTTTTCAGCAGCAGGAACTGGGAGACTCGCCAGGATAGAGGAAAAGATGAATGCAGCAATGTACAGAGACATCCTGGATGAAAACCTGCTTCAGAGCGTTCTTGACCTCAGACTGGGGCGATGGTTCATCTTTTAGCAGGACAACAACCCTAAACACACAGCCAAGATATCAAAGGAGTGGCTTCAGGACAACTCTGTGAATGTCCTTGAGTGGCCCAGCCAGAGCCCAGACTTGAATCCAATTAAACATCTCTGGAGAGATCTGAAAATGGCTGTGCACTGACGCTTCCCATCCAACCTGATGGAGCTCGAGAGGTGCTGCAAAGAGAAATGGGCGAAACTGCTGGTAGCATCATATTCAAAAAGACTTGAGGCTGTAATTGCTGCCAAAGGTGCATCAACAAAGTTTTGAGCAAAGGCTGTGAATACTTATGTACATGTGATTTCCTAGCTTTTTATTTTTAATAAATTTTCATTATGTTTTTAATAAATTGTCATTATTGGGTATTGTGTGTAGAAATTTTAGGAAAAAAAATGAATTTATTCCATTTTGGAATAAGGCTGTAACATAACAAAATTTGGAAAAAGTAAAGCACGGTGAATACTTTCCGGATGCACTGTAACCCCACCCCCACCTTGAACCCACGTGTCACTCCTACAGCACACCTCACCACCATCTGGCTGTCTTCATACATGTCCTGCACCACGCTTACATACTTCTCTGCCACTCCTGACTTTCTCATACAGTACCACACTCCTTCCCTTGTCACCCTATCATATGTTTTCTCTGGATCCACAAAGACACAGTGCAACTCTTTCTGACCTTCTTCATGCAGTCATATGAAAAAATTAGGACACTCCATTAAATATTGAACTGGAGGGTTTCCACGCAATACAGGCAGACCGAACACCAGACAGTGGGAAGGCACGGGGCGGTGGGGTGATGATGTACTGTACGTCAATAACAACTGGTGCAGACCGGGACATATCACGGTTAAGGAACAGCACTGTAGCAAAGACATTGAGTTGCTAGCTGTTAGCATGCGGCCTACCTATCTCCCGAGGGAATACTCACACGTGATCTGCATTGTTATTTATGCAAATCCGACGGCGAACGCTGGGACAGTGCGTGACGTCATCCACTCAGTAACTGGCAGGCTGCAGACAGAACACCCAGATGCTCTTCTCCTCATCTCAGGCGATTTTAACCATATTTCACTGTCTCCCATTCTACCCACGTTTACCCAGTATGTCACATGCCACACTAGAGACAATAAAACACTGGATTTATTCTGTGCAAACACTAAGGAGGCGTACACCTCATCACAACTCCCCCCACTCGGGAGATCGGATCACAACTTGGTTTATCTCCTGCCGGTGTACAAACCCCTAGTGCTCAGACAACCTCTGGTCATGCGCATAGTGAAGTTATGGTCTGAGGAGGCAATGGACGCTCTATAGGACTGCTTTGAAACCACTGCCTGCGAGTAGCTCTGCGATCCACATGGTGAGGACATCGATGGCCTCACTCACACCATCACGGACTACATCAGCTTCTGTGTGGACAACACCGTACCCACCAAGACCATACGGTGTTGCTCAAACAACAAACCCTGGATCAACCCTGAGATAAAAACACGTCTGAGAGAGAAGAAGAGGATCTTCAGGTCGGGGAACAGGGAGATGCTGAAGTCCGTACAGAGGGAGCTGAGGAGGAAGATCAGAGAAGGCAAGGACAGCTTCAGGAAGAAGATGGAGGACAAGCTGCAACAGAGCGACATTGGTGGGGTCTGGAGAAACCTTAAAACCATCTCTGGGCTCCAGAATACCTCCTCCCAGGCCATGGGGGGCAGGGAGTGGGCGAACAATCTGAACCTGTTTTTTAATAGGTTTGACCAACCGCCCTCCCCCCCGACTGCACAACAACCACTGCTGCCTCTAAAGACATCGAGTCCTGCTGTCCACACCCCACTCCACCAACACCCCCCCACTTCCAACACACAACCTCCCAACATGACCCTCACTAAGACCCAGGTGAGGACGGCGCTGAGAAAGATCAAGGCGAGGAAGGCCTCGGGACCGGACGGCATCAGCGCAAAGCTCCTCAAGTCCTGTGCAGATCAGCTATGTGGGATTGTGGAGCTCATCTTCAACCTGAGCCTGAAGCTGGGGAGGGTACCACAGTTGTGGAAAACATCTTGTGTGGTACCTGTACCAATGACCTCCCGCCCCAAAGACCTGAACAGCTACAGACCAGTGGCCCTGACGTCCCACATGATGAAGACCCTGGAGAGACTGCTCCTTGCTCACCTCCGCCCCCTGGTGGGACCAGCGATGGATCCACTCCATTTCGCCTACCAGCATGGCATTGGGGTGGAGGATGCAGTGATCTTCCTCCTTCACCGTTCTCTGTCCCACCTGGAGAAGCCCGGGAATGCAGTGAGGATCATGTTCTTTGACTTCTCCAGTGCTTTCAACACCATCCAACCGATGATCCTGAAGGACAAGCTGCTGTGCGCAGGGGTGGACCAGCACCTGTCATCGTGGATCCTGGACTACCTCACTAACCGGCCACAGTTTGTGAGAACCCGGGACTGTGTGTCCGGCACGATCATCGGTAGCACGGGGGCCTCCCAGGGAACGATTTTGGCTCCCTTCCTGTTTACCCTTTATACTGCAGACTTCTCACACAACACAACACACTGCCATCTACAGAAGTTCTCTGACGACTCTGCAATCGTTTGCCTCATCTCCAACGGAGATGAAGCTGAGTACAGAGGACTTATCCAGGACTTCGTGGACTGGTGCCATAGGAACTGCCTCCAGATCAACGCGAGGAAAACTAAGGAGCTGGTAGTGGACTGCCGCAGGCAAGGACAACCCCTCACAGCACCAGTAAACATAGAGGGAACAGACATCGAGATGGTGACATCCTACAAGTACCTGGGTGTTCATCTGAACAATAAACTAGACTGGTCACACAATACCGACGCACTCTACAAGAAGGGACAGCGCAGGCTGTTCCTACTGAGGAGACTCAGGTCTTTTGGTGTACAAGGGGCGTTGCTGAAGACATTCTACGACACGGTGGTGGCATCAGCCATCACTTTTGGAGTGGTCTGCTGGGGCAGTGGCATTACAGCAGCCGATATGAAGAGACTGAACAAACTGATCAAGAAAGCTAGCTCTGTCCTGGGGAAGCGCCTTGACCCAGTGGGGGAGATAGGAGAGAGAAGGATGGTGGCTAAACTGTCATCTCTGCTGGAGTCCGAGTCCCACCCTATGCAGGACATACTGAACGCACTGAGGAGCTCATTTAGCAGCAGACTACATCATCCTAGGTGCGCAACCGAGAGGTTTCGCAGGTCCTTCCTACCTACGGCAGTCAGACTGTATAACCTAAGCAGGGCTGCTCGCAGAGATAGCAAAAAAACATGACGACCTAATAGTATTGAATGCAAAAGACGCAATAGACTTACACAATGGTCCCCTCCAGTATATACAACTAGGACAGTATCGGTCGCTACGGAGGGTGACAATATGTATGGGTACATATTCATACTATGTAGGATAACTAAGTAGATGGTTTATGCTGTTTATTCCATCTTGCTACAATGCTCCGCACTTTGTATATATATTTATGTATTGATGTGTATGTATGTATATCCACTGCTCTTATTTATATCTTCCGTATCTTCTTAATTATTGCTCTGAGTGTTGCTATCCCTGTGCTGTTGCAATCCTGGAATTTCCCCATTGTGGGACTAGTAAAGGCTTATCTTATCTTATGTTATCTTATATTCAGTTCTTTATTAAGAAATGTCCAATCTTGTTTTTATTTATCTCTGGCAAACAAGGTAATTTAATTGCAGGTAAATAACAATAGTTAACCTTGTTTTACTCATTAAACAAAAGATATCTACAAAAAAATGCGTATTCTGAGAAAAAGTTAGGACACCCTACCTGATAGCTAGTGTTACTTCCTTTGGCTGAAATAATTTCAGTGAGAGGCTTCTTGTAGCCATCTACCAGTCTCTGACATTGGTCTAAGGAAAGTTTTCCCCACTCCTCAACGCAGAATTCTTTCAGCTGTGAGATGCTTGAGGGTTTTCTTGCATGTACAGCCCGTTTCAATTCACCCCACATCATTTCAATGGGATTCAGATCTGGGTTTTGACTCGGCCATTTCAGGACTTTCCATTTCTTAATTTTTAGCCAGTCCTTGGTGGATTTACTGGTATGTTTTGGGTCATTGTCATGTTGCAGGGTCCAGGTCCGCTTCAGCTTTAACTTTTTTACAGATGGTCTCACGTGGTCCGCAAGCACCCTCTGATACACAGTAGAATTCATGGTGGATTCTATGATGGTGAGCTGGCCAGGTCCTGCTGCAGCAAAGCATCCCCAAACCATGACACTTCCACCTGCATGCTTCACAGTTGGTATGAGGTTCTTTTCCTGGAATTCTGTATTTGGTCTACGCCAAACACGTCCTCTGTCCTGGTGTCCAGATAGTTGAGTTTTAGACTCATCTGTCCAAAGAACATTATTCCAGAAGTGCTTGTCTTTGTCCAGTTCTCTCTGGCAAACCTCGGTCTGGCCTTCATGTTTCTCTTAGAGAGCAAAGGTTTCCTCCTCACACGCCTCCCATGCAAGCTAAACTTGTGGAGTCTCTTCCTGATTGTAGAGGCATGCACTTTCACATCAACAGTAGCAAAAGCCTGCTGTAGGTCCCATGATGACATTTTAGGGTTTTTGGAGACTTCTTTTAGCATCTTGTGGTCTGCTCTCAGGGTGAACTTGCTTGGACAGCCAGGACCTGAGCATGTTGGCAGTTGTTTTGAATGTCCTCCACTTGTAGACTATTTTCCGGACAGTGGAATGGCTGATTTTAAATTCTTTTGAGATCTTTTTACAGTAAATCCCTTACCAGACTCATAAGCTGCTACAATCTTCTTTCTGAAGGCCTCAGACAGCTTTCGATCTCACCGTGGTGTTCACTCTCACTTCAGCAGTGAGGAACACACTAGACTACATGTCTGAGGTTTAAATAGGACAAGCCTCTTTCAAAATTCTAAGTAACAATGTTCTAATCATGTGCACCTGATGTGACACACCTGTGTGTGATTTTAGCCATTTTAAGTGGGAATAAATGTGTGTGGGGGGGGGGGGGGGCGGGGGTTCCAAGGTTGTCATAGCCAGGAGCGGCACTGGGGTTAAGCTCCCAGTGCTCATAAAATGCTCCTTATGGCGTGCGTCTTGAAAAGCCTCTGACAACTAAGTCCAACTCCTAGCCTGCCCGTGTGGTTTAGTCTCTAAGCCCGGCGGAACTGCTTTTACTAATAGGAGAAGGGGTGAGGGCGGATCTCTGGCGCCTTAAAACCAGATACTTCGGGTAGATGGTGGCTCGTCAACCTGGGAAGGTAGCCCATCTAGGGGAAGGTAAACCCTGATTTCAAACCTCTGCTGCCTTGCGGCACACCCGGTCACGGGAAAGGCTTTGGGAGTCAACCCTGAGGAAAAATCCGGAGTTGGAGCCCCTAAGCCAGTTCTCTGTTGTGCTCAACATCATTCTGGCAGCTCCTGCGACTGCGCTGGTGCCAAACTGTAGCAGCCCTGCTGTTCCTTTGGATTCATCAGTGACGTGGAGAGGGGGGACATGCTGCATGGGCAACATCTTGTCCTCCATATCTTCCTGCCCAGGCTTGAATCCTACCAACACCCAATGCTGGAAGGTAGAACACCGGATCACTGGAGAGGACACTCCAGCTTCGCCTTTGGCGTAGACAAAATACGGGGAATGACAGTTACCAGTTATAAGCCACCGCTCAATTGGCGTAGAGCGCGGCACCAGGGGTTGTTCCCGACGGTGGAAGGGATCATCGGATTTCACTGGATAGCTACCGCCCGCCTCAAGCTGGGCAGCCCCCAGCCAATAAGGTGTTGTCCCGCCACAGCTTGCTTTCCTCATTGGGTGCATGGGGATGAGGAGAAGTCCGAACAGCAGGCTGAGAACCTTTGCACCAGGCAAGACAAAAAAAACAAAAGAGACCAACTCTAAAACTGGGAACTTGGAACGTCCGCACTATGATGACAGGACTCGCTGCTAACCTCAAGGACATCAACGACACCAGGAAGACTGCCATCATCAATAATGAGCTAAAGAGACTGGGAGTGGATATCGCCACTCTCCAGGAAACATGGTTGGCTGACGCAGGCACACTGAGAGAGAAGGACTACACGTTCTTCTGGCAGGGAAAGGGCAGTGACGAACACAGGGAACACGGAGTGGGCTTCGCAGTGAAGAACACCTTGCTGAAGATGGTGGAACCGGGCAGCAATGGCTCTGCACGACTCCTCACCCTCCGCCTCAACACCACTCAAGGCCCAGTCACCCTCGTCAGTGTGTATGCCCCAACACTGACAGCCACACCAGAGGCAAAAGACGAGTTCTACGAGAATCTCGCAACAACTGTCAGGATCATCCCCAACTCTGAACAACTCATTCTCCTTGGAGACTTCAATGCCAGAGTGGGTGCTGACCACGACTCCTGGCCCTCCTGTCTTGGACCATTTGGCGTGGGCAGAATGAATGACAACGGACAGCGGCTGCTTGAGTTCTGCACATATCACGATCTGTGCATCACAAACTCGTTCTTCAAGACCAAGCCCCAACACAAGGTTTCCTGGCGACATCCGCGCTCAAAGCACTGGCACCATCTGGACTTGATCCTGACCAGGCGCACCTCACTGAAGAACGTGCTAATCACCCGTTCGTTCCAGAGTGCAGATTGTGACACAGACCATTCATTGGTGTGTTGCAAGGTCAAGCTGCAGCTGAAGAAATTCCATCGTGCTAGACAGCCTGGAAAGGTACGGATTGACACCAGCAAGATGGCCCAACCAGAACTTGTTGAGCAGTTTGCCTCCACCTTTGAGAAGGAACTTGGTGTACCACAAGAAGGAGAATCTGCAAAGCAGAAGTGGGAAGAGCTGCGAAACACCATCCACCGCACAGCCTTGGCTACCTTTGGGAGGAAGACCTCGAAGTCACAGGACTGGTTTGATGCCAAGTTGACCGAGATGACCCCCGTCATTGAAGCCAAGCGCTCAGCACTTGCTGAGTACAAGAAGTACCCAAACGAGAAGAATCTCCAGATTTTCAGGGCTGCGAGAAGCAAAGTTCAGCAGACTGCTCGGCGCTGTGCCGAGTACTGGACTCAGCTCAGCCAAGACATTCAAACCGCTGCCATAACAGGGAACATCCGTGGTATGTACGATGGCATCAAGAAAGCACTTGGTCCGGCTCAGAGCAAGACGGCCCCCCTCAAATCCTCCACTGGGGAGATGATCACAGAAAAGAACAAGCAGATGGAGAGATGGGTGGAACACTACTCTGACCTCTACTCCAGACAGAACACTGTGACACCGTCGGCCCTTGATACCATCGACTGCCTGCCATCCATGGACGAACTTGACGCCGAGCCAACCATCGACAAACTCAGCAAGGCCATTGATAGCTTGGCCGCTGGCAAGGCACCCGGCAACGACGGCATACCCCCCGACCTGATCAAGCATTGCAAGACCGCCCTACTGCTGCCATTGCATGATGTCCTCTGCCAGTGCTGGAAGGAAGGTGCTGTACCACAGGACCTGAGGGACGCCAAGATCATCACCCTGTACAAAAACAAAGGGGAGAGAAGCGACTGCAACAACTACAGGGGCATCTCCCTCCTCAGCGTTGTTGGCAAAGTCTACGCACGAGTTGTTCTCGTTCGTCTACAGAAGCTTGCCGAACGTGTCTACCCCGAGTCTTAGTGTGGCTTCCGCGCTGAGCGATCGACGGTAGACATGATATTCTCCATCCGCCAACTCCAGGAGAAATTGTCACCATGGGTTGAGATGCCGCCTCAGCGCTCAGCCCATGTTTTCCCTCATCCCTGCTTCCCATTGAGCAGCGTCTCAGCAGGCTCCCAGCTGGCAGCATTACGGACGGCTGGGGCCAATTAGTCCTCATCAGCTGGGGCGCTGCCAATGAGAATAAACAGGAGCAGCCTCGATGACTCGGGGCTGCAACATAAGCACTGCTAGGCTGAAGCCCCTTCGTCTGGTGTCAGCCTCTACTCCCCTTGCAGCATTCCTGTGATTGTAACCCGCTGTGAGTATGTACGCCTTGTTACCCCTATGTCCAGTACGAGCTTCCTACCCCTGCGCTGTGCAACCTGTGAATGTACTTCTGTATGAGTATCTGTGCTCTCCTCATCCCTCATCCCTCACCCTAAATAAAACATCACGACTCACTGGCTCGCCCTTGGCTCTTATTGCGCGGCTCCCTAGAGCCATGTGTGACAGTATGTCGCAGCCAGGCGAGTTACCGGCGGCCGTGAGTCGTCGTGGAACTGTACCTTACTGTCCGGGTGTCAGCGCTACTAGCATGCCGTTTCCCAGGAGTCACTCCCGGCGCCAGGGCGACGAGCTGAGGTCCATCTTGGAGGCTGTCGACGGGACGCTCTTCATCCTGTACGACGCCTCCAACGCGAAACGCTGGCATCCGGGCCGTGCTGAGGAACTCCTGGACTGTTACCCTCATTCTGTGTTCCATCTCGAGGACAGTGCCAGGATAGACGCCACAGGTACACAGCGAGAGAAGCTCCGCGGGTTGGATGGAAATCCCGGCAGGAAGCCGAAGTGGGTGACGTTGCCTCCCGCTTCGGGATCCCGTTCCTGCCGCTATTCCAGTCCGGGAGTTCGCGCCAACCAGAGGGCTTCCCCCGACCTGCGCCACGTCACTCGGGATTCCCTTCAAGGAGCCGCAGCTGACAGCAGTTATGTCTGGGGTCGAGTGGCTGTCGCGAGCTCCACTGTGTGTCCTGTTACCATCTTCAGGCATGTGGCGGCGGCAGTGAGATTGATGGAGAGGACTCCAGGGCTACGAAGCTTTCCCGTGCTCGACGCCTTCCTCGCCTTGATCTCCGATCAGGAGCGGCGATTCCTGGGTTCCCCCCTCGCTTTGTCCCCTGGGAATGGCCATCATCACATCGCCGAGTCACCTCTGCACGAACCTCGTCCGGATCCAGTTCTGGGCCGCCGCCAGGACCGTTCCTCCCACGCAGCTGTCACCTCTTCGCCTCGTCAGTGTGGAGTTTTCACAGCCTTGTTCCCTGAGCCTCATTCCCCCGCTGTCATTCCTGGACATTCGGGCTGGCTCACCCCGGCTGTTTTCCCCTCCTCCTCGACGCGCTCCCTGACTGCTGTGTGTGCCTGGAATTCCGGCCTGGTGAGCTCTCTGCTGGAGACAACGCGAGCGATCCTCAGACGATTTCCCGGGGGGTCCTCCGTTATCGCCGGGCGGGGAGAGGAAGAAGCAGTATCCACCACAGCAGGCGATACTCAACCTCCAGGAGACAGGCAAGTCATAGTTTTTTCACACCTGATTAATGATTTGCTCTGTCACATTCCTGGAGGAGGAGTTCAGGGTTCGCAGCTCCCTGAACTCCCCCCACCTGCTGTAACCTGTGTTCCTAATCCCGCATCCTCTGTGTCTCTCTCCGCCGAGCGATCCCCGGCTCCGGGTCAACGTGGTGGGATAAGGAGAGGGCCTGTGGTTCCGCAGCTACGTTGCGGACGGAGGAGGGGGACTGACTGCTGCGTGGAGTCTGCGCCGACGACTGAGCGTCCCCGGGTCTCCACGGAGGAGCGGTTCGGTCCAGCGGGACGAGGTTCTTCTGGCTTCACGCCGAGTGGATCGTCGGCGGGGTTACCGGAGCTGGAGGAACCTCAAGCTGTGCTGACCATCGTGCTGGCTGCGGGGCCCGAGGCGGCTGGATGGGAGCTTGACAACGACCTCCTGACAACGGATCCTGGATCTTCGCAGTCCTGGACGGCGTCAGAACCCGAGATCAGGCGAGTGCTCTCCTTTCTTTTCTCCCTTTTTATCTTCGAGCACTTCAGCCTGTCTCTAGGGGAGACGAGCCGGGTGCAGCCGCCCGCTGCGTCTGAGCTCGTCTCGCCGGGTTCTGGCGCTGCCGGTGATCCTGATCCCGGTTCTGTTTTCTCTTCTGAGCCTTCTTCCAGGGTCACCGGCGAGGAGTTGCTGTTCCTCGTGGTGCTGGAGGGTCCAGGTTCGACATTGGAGGTCGGTTCTGGTGCGGTGTCCAACGTGGGTTCACCCGAGACCCAATCGGGGTCCAACGTGGGTGCTGCTCCAGCAGCGTCCAACGTGGGTTCGCCCGAGACCCAATCGGGGTCCGACGTGGGTGCTGCTCCAGCGGTGTCCGACGTGGGTTCGTCTAAGACCCGATTGGGGTCCGACGTGGGTGCTGCCCCAGTGCTGTTCAGGTCCGGTGAGGAGGTGGCCGCTTTCCTGCGGCCTGACGCTCGTCGCCCTCGTCATCGGCTCTCCCCTGTGCCTCTTCCACCGGGACCCGCTCTGACCCTTCGTCCGTCTCAACGGTCCTGGTGGTTGAGTGATGCGGGTCTACGACCCGACCCGCAAGACTTTCGGTTCGGTGATCTGGTTCCCCCCGCTGGTCTGTGTTTGCCTTTGGGTGGCCTGGTTCGGCTGCCGGTGGACTGGATTCCTGGGATCTGGGTCCGGAGTTTGCCGTCCGAACATTTCCCTTTCCCTGGTTCGCCGACTGGACAATGGGCGGGGAGACCTCCGGAGCCACCTCGGCCATGTTGGACTCTGCCTGCCATACTCCTCGGGTTTCGCTTTTTCTTTTATCATTATTGAGGTCACTCGGGTGTAATATTTTGTCCTGTTGGTGGATGTGTATTTATAGTGCTGTGTGTTTTCCATTCCTCGTACTCAGCATTTTACTTTTTGTACCTTGTTTTTAGCCTTGTCCTTGCATTGTAGAGTTATGTGTTTTGTTTCTTATCAGACCATACTCTGCAGTTGTCCGTTCATTCCAGTCACTTTCGCTTCTTTAGGTGACTGTGTGTATTTTTATATTCGTAGTGCTGTGGGTTTTCCTTTGCCCGTACTCAGCATTTCCTTTTTGTGCCCTGTTTATAATTTTGTCTGTTCATTATAGAGTCATGTGTTTTGTTTTCCTTCAAACCATGCTCTGTAATTGTCCGTTTGTCCCAGTCACCTTCACTTCTCTTGGTGACTGTGGGTGGATATATATATATGGTGCTGTGTATTGTGGGGTTTTTTTCTCCTTCTTCATTACCCGTACTCAGCGTTTTTTTTTTTTTTTTTTTTGTCACTCTTGTCCTGTTCTTAGTTTTGTTTGCATTATGGAGTAGTGTTCTGTTATCCACACTCTGTAATTGCTTTATTCATTTTTTATCATTCTTTTGGTGGGTTATCTGTTCCCGTGTTCTGTATTCCCCCCATCTGTGCCCTGGGTTTTTTTTTCCTTTTTTTTTTGGTGCGATGTAGAGTACTGTGTTTGGGTTTTTTTTTTTGCCCTGTTACCCTACATTGGCCTGTTGGTGTTTCCCTTTGCTTCGTCCCCTCCGGTCCTGCCTCCCTTCCTCCCACCCTAGGTGTGGGGGGGGGGGGCTGGGATGTTTCTGGTCGTTCAGGAGCCCGACCTTGAGGGGGAGGCTCTGTCACCATGGGTTGAGATGCCGTCTCAGCGCTCAGCCCATGTTTTCCCTCATCCCTGCTTCCCATTGAGCAGCGTCTCAGCAGGCTCCCAGCTGGCAGTATTATGGACGGCTGGGGCCAATTAGTCCTCATCAGCTGGGGCGCTGCCAATGAGAATAAACAGGAGCAGCCTCGATGACTCGGGGCTGCGACATAAGCACTGCTAGGCTGAAGCCCCTTCGTCTGGTGTCAGCCTCTACTCCCCTTGCAGCATTCCTGTGATTGTAACCCGCTGTGAGTATGTACGCCTTGTTACCCCTATGTCCGGTACGAGCTTCCTACCCCTGCGCTGTGCAACCTGTGAATGTACTTCTGTATGAGTATCTGTGCTCTCCTCATCCCTCATCCCTCACCCTAAATAAAACATCACGACTCACTGGCTCGCCCTTGGCTCTTATTGCGCGGCTCCCTAGAGCCGTGTGTGACAGAAATGCAGAGAACAGAACATGCCCCTGTACGTCGCCTTCATCGACCTCACCAAAGCGTTCGATCTGGTCAGCAGAGAGGGCCTTTTCAAGATCCTGCCAAAGATAGGATGCCCACCAAAGTTGCAAAGCCTCATCGAATCGTTTCACACCAACATGCAGGGGATAGGGCAGCACGACGGCCACGTCTCAGAGCCATTCAGCATACGCAGCGGAGTGAAACAGGGCTGTGTACTTGCGCCAACCCTCTTTGGGATTTTCTTTGCTATGCTCCTGAGGCATGCCTTCAGCACAGCAACAGAGGGAATCTACCTGCACACAAGATCTGACGGCAGGCTTTTCAACCTCGCCCGCCTGAAAGCCAGAACCAAAGTACGCAAGGCTCTAATCAGAGACATGCTGTTCGCAGATGATGCTGCAGTCGCAACCCACACACAGCAGGAGCTTCAGACCCTGATGGGCCGCTTCTCCCAGGCATGCAAGGACTTCGGGCTTACCATCAGCCTGAAGAAGACTAACGTCTTGGCACAAGGCACGGAAGCACCACCAACCGTCACCATCGACGACTACGAGCTGGAGGTCGTGAATCAGTTCACGTACCTGTGGTTCACGACCAGCAACAACCTCTCCCTTGATACAGAGATCGACAAGAGGATTGGAAGATCATCCTTCACACTCGCTCGCCTCACCACACGAGTGTGGGAGAATCCCAAACTCTCTGTCAAGACGAAGATGGCAGTGTACAACGCCTGCGTCATCAGCACACTGCTCTATGGGAGTGAGACGTGGACAACATACGCCCGGCAGGAAAAGAGACTGAACTCCTTCCACTTGCGCTGCATTCGCCACATCCTGGACATATCCTGGCAGGATAAAGTGCCCAACACAGAAGTTCTGTCCCGCGCCGGCCTTCCCTCCATGTTCACTCTACTCAGGCAGCGCAGGCTCCGCTGGCTAGGCCACATTCACCGTATGGAGGATGACAGAATCCCCAAAGACGTCCTCTACGGAGAACTGGCGACTGGCAGGAGAGACGTTGGCCGCCCACAGCTGCGCTTTAGAGACGTCTGCAAGAGAGACACGAAGGCCCTGGAGATCAACACAGAGCGCTGGGAGGACCTTGCAACGGACCGCTCCAAATGGAGAGGCACCCTGACCAGACAGCTCAAGGCGGGTGAAGAGAGACTGACTGCTGCAGCAGATGAAAAAAGGACCCGCAGGAAGAACCACCACAGACCCAGCAGCACGGAGACCACCCACAAGTGGGACCTGTGTGACAGGGACTGCCATTCGCGCATCGGCCTGCTCAGCCACAGGCAGTGCTGTTCCAGCAGAGTAGACGTTTAGGATTCACTTCCATGGTCATCATAGACCGACAGAGGCCGACGACGAAATGTGGGGGTGTCCTAATTTATTCCTCACCAGAAATTGCATGTTTTTAGAATTACATTTTACAGAAAATTTTAAAAAGTCTTTTCTACAATTTTAATTGTTTAGTTATATTGCTTGAATCTTCCAGTATTGTTAAAAGTGATATTGAATTTCCATATGTACAAATATGTAAAAAAAAACAAAAACCCACACACAGGCTTTCAGAGGGTGTTGTAATTTTTTTCCACATGACTGTACTTCTGCATCAACATTCTCAGAGCAAACATTGCATCTGTAGTACTCCTTGGCATGAAACTGTACTGCTGCTCACTGATTGTCACCACTCCTCTTAACCTG
Source organism: Pholidichthys leucotaenia (assembly GCA_020510985.1). Taxonomy (NCBI): domain Eukaryota; kingdom Metazoa; phylum Chordata; class Actinopteri; order Cichliformes; family Pholidichthyidae; genus Pholidichthys; species Pholidichthys leucotaenia. The sequence goes on along the minus strand of CM035847.1, from coordinate 111,601,122 downwards.
GCTTCAACAACTCTTTCCCATATCTTCATAGAGTGGCTGATCAGTTTTTTGCCTCTGTAGTTACTACAGCTCTGAGCGTCAACCTTTGTTCTTGAAAACTAGTAACAAAACACTTCTTCTCTATCCCCTCACCCCCCAGCCAGTCGCAGCAGATGACTGCCCCTCCCTGAGCCTGGTTCTGCTGGAGGTTTCTTCCTGTTAAAAGGGAGTTTTTCCTCTCCACCATTGCCAAGTGCTTGCTCACGGGGGATTGCCTTATTGCTGGGGTTTTTCTGCAACTGTAGGGGTTTCCCCTACAGTTGAAAGTACTATGAGATGACTGTTGTTGTGAAATGGTGCTATATAAATAAAGTTTAGTTGAGTTGGAGTTGAGTTCTTGTCCACTCCTCCGGCATCCCCTCACTCTCCAAGATTGTATTAAACAATCTGGTTAAACAGTCCACTGCCATTTCTCCTAAACATTTCCATACCTCCACAGGTATGTCATCTGGACCAACCACCTTTCCATTCTTCTTCCTCTTCAAAGCTGCCCTCACTTCCACCATGCTAATTCTCGGGACTTCCTTGTTCACCATCTTTTCTTCATCCATCCTCCTCTCACTCTCCTTTTCTTTATTCATCAGCTCTTCAAAGTACTCCTTCCACCTTCTCAACACACTCTAATCATTTGTTAGTACATTACTATTTCTGTCCTTAATCAACCTAACCTGCTGCACATCCTTTCCAGCTCAATTTCTCTGTCTAGCCAATTGATACAAGTCCTTTTCTCCTTCCTTCATGTTTAGCATCTCATACAATCTACTATATGCCTTTTCCTTTGCCTTTGCCATCTCTCTGCCATGCGCCTAGATTTCAAATACTCCTGTCGACTTTCTTCATCTCCCTGACTATCCCATTTTTTCTTTGCTAACCTCTTCCTTTGAATACTTTTCTGTACCTCCTCATTCCACCACCAAGTCTCCTTGTTTTCCTTCCTCTGTCCACTGGATACACCACATACCTTTCTACTCGTTTCCCTCAATACTTTTGGTGCACTTTCCCAGTCATCTGGTAATTCTTCCCTACCACCCAGGGCCTGTATCAACTCCTTCCTGAACTCTGTGTGACCTTCTTTTTTCTGTAACTTCCCCCACTTAATCTTTGTCTCTGCCTTCATTGTCTTCCTCTTCTTGCTTTCCAAAGTCATCCTACAGACTACCATCCAATGTTGTCTAGCTACATTCTCCCCTGCCACCACCTTGCAGTCTCCTATCGCTTTCAAATTTCTCCTTTTGCATAAAATGTAGTCCACCTGTGTGCACCTTCCTCCACTCTTGTAAGTCACCCTATGTTCCTCTCTCTTCTTGAAGTATTGTGTTCACCACAGTCATTTCCATCCGTTTAGCAAAATCAACAACCATCTGTCCTTCCACATTTCTCTCCTTAAGACCATACCTACCCAGAACCTCCTCATCACCTTTGTTCCCTTCACCTACATGCCCATTAAAGGCTGCTGCAATCACCACTCTCTCCCCCCGGGGACACTTTCTACCACTTCATCTAACTTACTCCAGAATTCCTCTTCCTCTTCTACCTGATATCCAACTTGTGAGGCATACACACTGACAACATTCAACATCACACCTTTGACTTCTAGCTTCAAACTCATGATTCTGTCTGACTCCCTCTTTACCTCCTGAACACTCTTCATATACTCTTCCTTCAAGATTACACCCTACTTCATTTCTCTTCCTATCTACACCATGGTAGAACAGTTTAAATCCACCTCCAATGCTCCTATCCTTGCTTCCTTGCTTCCCTTCCATCTGGTTTCTTAAACACACAGTATATCACATTTCTTCTCTCCATCATATCAGCCAACTCTCTGCCTTTACCAGTCATAGTCCCTACATTTAATGTGCCAACTATCACCTCCACACTACATGAAAGTTTCATTCGTCATGATCCGCATGTTTGATTTGGCAAAGGTTTTAGGTCGGATGCCCTTCCTGGCACAACCCTCCCCATTTACCCGGGCTTGGGACCCGCACTAGGAGTACACTGGCTTGTGCACCCCCTGTGGCTGGGTTTGTTATAATACTCTAACACATAATGCTATGAGTGTAAAGTATGTCACTGTAATGTTTTTCAAAATTCTAAAAATGACCACAACAAAATTAAATCAAAATAAACATTATACTAATTAGCATGTTTATTGTAATTATGTAAGGTGAGACACACTGCAGTAACTCAGCAACGAGGTTGTGGTCCATCCAGATGAAGGTTGTGTAGTCTCCTCGACATTCTCTGTCCAACTCATGGAAGAGTGTCTCGAACTGGCCAAACAACTGCTGTTTTTGTTTTTTTTTTTGAAACTGAAAGAACGAATGAGTCATAAATAAATAACCTGTGTACATTACAGGCAATAAAAAAGCCAGACTTACTGTCAGCTGGTTAGTTAATTATATTTGATAAGGAGACATCAGTCAAAACGTTTAGAAAAGGATCAGCTTACAACTAAGAGACAAAAGTGATGTGATGTTGCGATGGCTTGGAGCGGTACAAAACTGGATTTAAAACGTTTTAATTTGAGCTGCTCCACAGTGATCGTTTTTGATTTCATCATTCAGCTAAGGCAAGCACCAGTTTAGGGATGTATTTCAGTCCCTAAAAACCTCCTTGGTTATAAATTTGATGGTTGTTTTTATCTATAAGGCTCACTGGTCACACTGAAAGCCAAAGCTGTATCAAAACCTGCACTAAAGTCTAAAAGAGCAAATACAGAAACACGTCCATTATCAGATGCTATAAGATGGTCATTAGTGGCATTCACTAAAGCTATTTTAGTGCTTGGATTAATTCTAAACCCTGATCGAAACTGTCTCCCTGCAAGTGGTCAAATAACTGAGTAACAACAACTTTTTGCTAACATTTTTAAATGAAAGACAGATTAGAAATTGGTCTATAGCTAGCTAAAACTTCTGGCTCAAGTGTTGGCTTTTTAAGTAACAGTTTAATTCCTGTGATTTTTAAAGCCTCTGGTATGTGGCCTAATGTTAATGATGAATTACTTATATGAAGAACTGAATTACTAATAAATAAAAATACTTCTTTAAATAACCTAGTGGGAATGGGGTCAGATAGATAGGTTGATGGCTTCTTTATTATTTTATCTAACTCTGGAAGGTCAGTTGGAGTAAAGTGATCCAAATTAATGTTGGTTGGAGGAGTTGTAGTTGTTACTGTATTTAAATTAATGATGTGAAGGATCTGACTAATTTTATCTCTAACGGATGAAATTTTATTATTGAAGAAGTTCATGAAGTCCTTACTAGTGAGCTCTAAAGGAATGCTAGGTTTATCAGAGTCGTGACTCTTTGTCAGCCTGGCTGCAGCGCTTAAAGGAAATCTGGGAATATTCTTGTTCTCATCTATTAATGTAGAATAATCAGTTGATTAAGCTTGCTTTCGTAAGAATTTTTTTTTTTTACAAATTAGAAGTTGAACCACCTTTATATATATGAGGGAGCAATAATTTTCTGTCAACAGAATAATTTATATGTATAGAACTCCAAATTAAATCTGATTGTAAAAATGGGATATATATTTAGATTATATTGACTTTGCTCCAAAATACTGAAAAAGTCATTTCCCCCGCAGGTGAGGCTTGTCTTATTTACACTGTTGCAAAGCTCTTGCATCAGTGCAACAACACAATCAGCTTTATGTTTCCCACTTTGGCTGTTAGAAAGCAGTTTGCTTTGGGGTGTAGATAAACAAGATGTATGTTGTACAACCACTGTTTTGAGTCTAACAGATTTTATCCTTAGATTTCTATTCACAGACCAAAATCTTAAATCCCCCCCCCCCGCCCCGCATGACTAAAGGCTCTCAATTAAGTGGGTTCAGTAGGTTTTATTTGAAGCTTGGGCAGTTGAGAAAACAAGAATCTAAAGCTGCCCAGAAGTCTGTTTCCTGCCTTTCAGACACTCTTGGGAGCAAGTACGATGAGCATGCTTGACAATACAGTGAAGAATAAGAGGGAAGAGAGTTTGAGTAAGATAGTTTATGTTTACAAAAATGTAATTTCTGTTTCCAGAGCTGACCCTCCAGAGGGTGTCAGTTGGGAGAGGGGGTGGGGACATGTTTTCACTTAAATTAAATGCTTTACACACTAGTTTTACCGAAGGATACTTTGGACTCTTACTTAAAGTACATTTTGTTGTATTCACTTAGTTATGTTTGATTTTACTGATTTAAAACTGGTTAGAAATGTGCTTGTTTTACCCCCCACTGCAATGAAGTTGCAGAGGTATGATGTATTTGACCCATCCATTTGCTCACTTGAAGTTTTATGTTTAGGCTTCTACACTTCTGATCAGATTCACTTCATATTTATACATCTAATGAGGAAGTCAATTTTGGGGGGAGGGGGGCTTGTACTTTTTCACTCCATTTTATGCTGTCGCCACTATAGCTTCTACATTTCTGATCAAATTAACTTCCTATTTCTACAGAAGCTTTGACTCAAATGAGATGTTCAGTTTTTAGGGGACGGGGACTTCATTTTTTCCCAGACATTTTATGTGGATTACAGTTCTCATTAGGGGCCCCTGATATGCAAATGAGTGGTTTATGTGAGCATACTAACGTTCTTTCATTTGACCTGTAATAACTTGTGTTATTGTGTTATCACTGGGGAATTGGTAAAAACCTTTTCCTGTTCTGGATCAGGAAATAGCATAGGCCCTGTTAGCGGCATAGGCCCCGTTAGCGGTCCTCCGGTTCTCCTCAGCAGCGAGGAGACTAGGTGGGTGACAGTAAGAAGGAAGCCTAGTCGCAAAGCCCCGGTACACCTCCAACCTGTTCACGTTTCTAATCGTTTTTCCCCGCTCAGCGACACACCCGCTGAGGAAAAAACTCTGATCATTGGCGACTCTGTAGTCAGAAACGTGAACCTAGAAACTCCAGCAGCCATAGTCAAATGCATTCCTGGGGCCAGAGCAGGCAACATTGAGTCAAATTTGAAAATGCTGGCTAAAAGTAACTGTAAATACTCCACAATTGTTATTCACGCTGGCATTAATGACATCCGTCTCCGACAGTTGGAAGTCACGAAACTTAATGTAGAATCGGTGTGTGACTTTGCCAAAACAATGTCGGACTCTATAGTATTCTCTGGGCCCCTCCCCAATCTGACCAGTGATGACATGTTTAGCCGCTCGTCATCCTTGAACCGCTGGCTGTCTGTGTGGTGTCCTGTAAACAACGTGGGCTACATTGACAATTGGAGCTCATTTTGGGGAAAACCTGGTCTTATGAGACGAGACAGCGTCCATCCCACTTTGGATGGTGTGTCTCATGTATCTAACAATCTGGCATCATTTTTATCCAAATTTCCAAAATCTTGACAACTCAGAGTTGGGACCAGGAAGCAGAGTCGCAGTCTTACACGCCTCTCTGCAGCTCCTCTTCATCCGCCACCCCTCAACTTATCCCCTGTCTTCTCCATCAGAGAATCGTTGTCTGCTCCCTCCAAAGTAAATAAAAATATAACATATAAGCATCCCAAAGTGATTAAGCAAAAAATTGGTAAAACTCAAATTAAACATAAAGCCTCTAAATTGAATGATTTGGCCTCTCTTCCTCCTCATAATTTAAAAATTAAATGTGGTTTATTAAATATTAGGTCTCTAACTCCCAAGTCTCTGTTAGTCCATGATCTGTTAATTGATCATCAGATTGATTTAATATCCCTTACAGAGACTTGGTTAGGGCAAGAGGATTATTTTGGTTTAAATGAGTCAACTCCCTCTGGTTATTTAAACTGTCAAAATCCCAGAAGTTCTGGTCGTGGAGGAGGAGTAGCAACAATTTACCATTCCAAACTATTAATTAATGTAAAGCAAAAAACATGTTATAATTCCTTTGAGGGCCTGGTTCTCAGTATTGGGCACTTTAGCAATTTTAGGTTAAACCCAATTTTATTTGCCATAGTTTATCATCCTCCATCAACCTACTCAGAATTTTTATCCGAATTTGCTGATTTCTTAGCTGATTTAGTGCTGAAATCAGCTAGAATAATTATAGTAGGGGACTTTAATATACATGTAGATGTAGATAGTGACTGCCTTAATGTGGCATTTAATTCAATATTAGACTCGATTGGGTTTTCTCAGAAAGTAGGAAATTCTACTCATTATCTCCACCATACGTTGGACCTTGTTCTGACATATGGCATAGAAATAGAAAATCTGGTAGTGTCTCCTCATAACCCTGTACTGTCAGACCATTGTCTGTTAACCTTTGATTTTACTATTTCTGACTATTTGGCTCCTAAAATTATTACAGTAGATGCCTCTCAGATGATGCTGTTACCAAATTTATGCAGATTGTTTCCTCTATGCCATGTGTCAATACAACGGAAATAAGCTATAGACAGCTTGCTCCTTCTGTAATTGATAACATGGTGGATAGTGTTACAGCTTCTCTGCATCAGACTCTAGACTTGGTGGCCCCCTTAAAAAAGAAAAAGTCTAATCAGAGATTTCTAACTCCTTGGTTCAACACAGAAACTCGTAGCTTAAAACAGAAGACTCGTCAATTAGAAAGAAAATGGCGCTCCACTAATTTAGATGAAATCTATTTAGCTTGGAGAAATCATCTTTTAATTTATAAAAAATCTCTTAGAAAAGCTAGAACGAGTTATTATTCTGCATTAATAGAAGAGAACAAGAATAATCCCAGGTTTCTTTTCAGCACTGTAGCCAGGTTGACAAAGAGTCAGGACTCTGTCAATCCTAGCATCCCCTTAGAGCATACTAGTCAGGACTTTATGAACTTTTTCAATAATAAAATTTTATCCATCAGAGATAAAATCAATCAGATTCTTCCCACAGTTAACTTAAATACAGTAACTACTACAACTCCTTCAATTGATGTCTGTCTTGATGAGTTTACTCCAATCGACCTTTGTGAGTTCGACAAAATAGTTTCCTCATCCAAACCTTCAACTTGTCTTTTAGACCCTATTCCTACCAGGTTATTTAAAGAAGTCTTCCCACTTATTGGTAGCTTTATTCTTCATATAATCAATTCTTCATTAACTTTAGGCCATGTACCGCAGGCTTTTAAAATGGCTGTAATTAAACCCTTATTCAAAAAGCCAACGATAGATCCAGGAGCTTTAGCGAACTATAGACCAATCTCTAATCTCCCTTTCATTTCAAAAATCTTAGAAAGAGTTGTTGCTACACAATTATTTGACCACCTGCAGGGAAATGGTTTACTTGAAGAGTTTCAATCTGGGTTTAGAATCCATCATAGTACTGAAACAGCCTTAGCGAAGGTCACTAACGACCTCCTCATCGCATCTGATAATTGACTGGTTTCTGTACTTGTCCTTTTAGACCTTAGTGCAGCTTCTGATACTATCGATCATAATATTGTATTTGATAGATTAGAACACTATGTTGGACTTAATGGAACTTCGTTGCAGTGGTTTAGATCTTATTTATCTGATAGGTTCCAGTTTGTTCATGTCAATAATGAGTTTTCTTTCAAGTCAAAGCTTAGTCATAGAGTTCCACAGGGATCTGTGCTAGGCCCTACTCATTTTAGTTTATATATGCTTCCGTTAGGTAACATTATTAGAAAGCACTTTATACATTTTCATTTTTATGCAGATGATACACATTTATACCTGTCAATGAAGCCAGATATTAGTAATCAATTAGCCAAGTTAGAAGCCTGTCTTAAGGAAATCAAAGCTTGGATGATTTGTAATTTCCTGCTATTAAATTCAGATAAGACTGAAGTCATTCTTGTTGGTCCAAAAAACCTTAGAAACACCTTTCCAAATCAAACTTTCAGTTTGGATGCGGTTACTCTTCCTCTTAATAGCTCTGTGAGGAACCTTGGAATTATTTTTGATCAAGATCTGTCCTTCAATTCACATATTAAATTTGTTTCTAAGACTGCCTTCTGTCATTTGCGTAATATTGCCAAGATTAGGAGCATCTTGTCTCAGAGTGATGCTGAGAAACTGATCCACGCTTTTGTTAGCTCGAGATTAGATTATTGTAATTCTTTATTATCAGGCTGTCCTAAAACATCTTTAAAAAATCTTCAGCTGATCCAAAATGCTGCAGCAAGAGTTTTAACAGGTACTAGAAAGAGAGATCATATCTCTCCGGTTCTGGCCTCCCTTCATTGGCTTCCCATAGAGTTTACAATTAAGTTTAAAATCCTTCTTCTTACTTACAAAGCTCTAAACAATCAGGCTCCTTTTTATTTAAAAGATCTGACACTACCGTATTATCCTAACAGAGCACTACGCTCCCAAAATGCAGGATTACTTGTAATACCTAGAATCTCCAAAAGTACAATGGGAGGCAGAGCCTTCAGTTATCAAGCTCCTCTCCTGTGGAACCAACTGCCAATCTGGATTCGGGAGTCAGACTTGATCTCTGTTTTTAAGAATAGGGCTAAAACCTACCTTTTTGATATAGCCTACAATTAGGGAGGGATCATATGTTTCTGAACCCTCCCTTAGTTATGCTGCTAATAGGTTTAGTCAGCCGGGGGACCTCCAATAATGCACTGGGCCTCACTCCTTTTTTCACTCTCAATGAAATATTTTTTTTTGCTGGTCATTAACATTTGTTTGTTCTCTCCCATAGATTGAGTCCCCATTGTGCTGTTTGCTCTCTACATGTCTGTTCTTTTCTTCTTCTCTATCCCCTCAACCCCCAGCCAGTCACAGCAGATGACTGCCCCTCCCTGAGCCTGGTTCTGCTGGAGGTTTCTTCCTGTTAAAAGGGAGTTTTTCCTCTCCACAGTCACCAAGTGCTTTCTCACAGGGGATCGCCTTATTGCTGGGGTCTTTATGCAGCTGTGGGGGTCCCCCCTACAGTTGAAAGTGCTATGAGATGACTGTTGTTGTGAAATGGCGCTATATAAATAAAGTTGAATTGAAATTGAATTGAATTGAAATACCCTCTAACTGTCCCAGTCGCCGTATGGTGACATAACCCCTAGTGGTCAAGAGTGGTAATGATTTTTTGTCAAGAAAATAGTTCAGATTTCCAAGGCTATAACTTGAAAGTTGCAAGAGATATTGGCTTACTGTCTGAATCTTTCTCTGAATCTTTATTTCGGATAGATTAAAAGTAAAGATTAAAAAGAAACAGAATAATATAACAAAGGGGAAAAAATCCAACAAGGTCAAATTAAACAATAACTCCTCTGATTATACAGTTCAACATAAGTTATCCGAAATGGGTGATGGCTGAAGCCGCAGCTTATATTGCCCACCCATATTCCATCCAAGAATTCAAAAGAAAAACAAAACAAGAGCGATTACAATTCGGAACAAAGCTAAGACAAAGTGTGACAAAAAAAAACTAAGCAACAACACAGCACAGACTGGATATGACAATCCTTATGTGATTTTACATGTCATCTTGTATATATGTTTGGAGTATTTCTTCCTTTAGTTTTTGTTTAAATTGTCCAAGCATTGTATATGATTTTAATTCAGGTCCAAAATTGTTCCATAATCTGACTCCTTGCACTGAAACACAGTGTTGCTTTGTGGTAGTTCTCACTGAAGGTTTTTGAAATATACATGTTCCTCTGAAATGATATTGTTTCTCCCTTATTTGGAACAGCTTTTGGATATTTGCGGGCAGTGATAGATTCTTCACTTAAAACATTATTACTGCAGTTTTAAAGTCAACCAGATCTTTCAACTTGAGAGCTTTTAATTTAAGAAAAAGTGGGTTTGTTGGTTCCCTGTAAGCAGCTTTGTTTATTATTCTAATAGCTCTCTTCTGAAGCATAAAGACTGGATATATGTTTGTTTTATATGTATTTCCCAATACTTCAGTACAGTATGTCATGTATTGGAGTATTAATGAATGATACAAAGTATATAATGTGGGTTGATTCAGCAAATATTTCGCTCTGTGTAGTATTGCGATTGATTTAGATATTTTACCTTTAATATAATTAATATGTGACTTCCAACACAGTTTATTATCAATTATTACTCCAAGAAATTTAGTTTCAGATACCCTTTCAATCTCTACACCATTTACACTGAGTTTAGATATTAAGTTGTTGTGATGGTTGTTAAAAACTATAAATTTTGTCTTACTTAAACTGAGCGTTAATTTGTTTGAATCAAACCACAGTTTAAGCTTTCCTAATTCCTTTCCGAGTGTATCCAAAAGTTGTTCCAAATTGCTTCCACTGCATAATAGATTAGTGTCATCGGCAAACAATATTAAATCAATTTTTTCCGAGACTTTACATATATCATTTATATACATATTGAATAACAATGGCCCCAAAACTGAACCCAGTTGGACTCCACAAGTAACCTTCAGTAACTGTGAGTTTTTGTTACCAACACATACATACTGATATCTATTCTTTAAGTAACTACTTAACCAGGACAGTGCTACCCCCTTAATACCACAATTTTGTAGTTTCTTTAATAATAAATTGTGATCCACTGTATCAAATGCTTTTTTAAGATCCAGGAATACCCCAACTGAATACTCTTTATTTTCAACGGCAGTTGATATTTCTTCTATAAATTCCATTAGAGCAAATGCAGTTGTCCTCTTGTGTCTGAACCCATATTGCTGCTCACACAATAAATTATTCTTCATTATGAAGTTGTCAATTCTCTCACAGAATTTTTTTTCAAGTATCTTGGAAAATTGCGGCAATAGTGAAATTGGTCTATAGTTTGAAAGTTCCCCTCTGTCACCCGTCTTGTATATCGGAATTACTTTAGCTATTTTCATTGCATTGGGAAATATACCTGTTTGGAGAGACAGGTTACAAATATACGTCAGTGGTTTCACTAAGCATTCGATAATAGTTTTGACCAAGAGCATGTCAATACCATCACAGTCCGTAGATGTCTTACTTTTAAACGATTTAACAATTTCAATGACCTCTCTCTCGTCTGTGTTTTTTATAAAAATGGAGTCTTTTATAGCAGTGTTTTTGCTTATTGTATCACCCGTAGGTGCCGTAATGGGTATTTCTCGAGCCAAATTACTGTCAATTAGAAAGATGTTGATTATGATCCAAAGTTTCAGATAGGAATAAATTTGCACATCTAATTTGCATAATGTCACGGCAGCTATATAAATTACATAGCTCTGTCAAACTCTGTGGACTTTGCACATACTGTATTTACACAAAGAATGTTTCTTTTTTGACACTGTTTTTTCTACAGGGGTATGTTTTTATTGTATCTTCAAAGTATATGAACCAGAAAATCAGTACAATGTAAAGAAACAAATAAATTCTTCACTTACCGATGGCGGGGTGGGGGTGGGGGGCTCGCTCGCGTAGTCAGTCCGGTTTTGCCCATCATGGTCGTTGTTTTCCATTTTCTCGGTCATTTATGCTCTCTACCACATCTACAAACTCTTATGATTATCCCACATGAATTTTGTTTGTGTTACATGGCTATTTTTCCTGTATGATGCAGTTTTCTGTGACGATCTGTGACGATCATGGCAGCCATATTGGTCTTGTGAGCGCAAAGCAGGAAAGGAAGAATAATAATGAGGATTTCTTCTTCTTTGCTGCATTCCGTGTCAGCCATGATTCCTCCAACGTGTGCCTGCCACCTTCTTAACTGGCAGATTAGTACAAAACAGTACATATCCTCAGTACAGCCGGGGACGTCAGAGTGAGTTGACAGGCGCAGTTGCTGCACTGTGCCACTGGGGGCGCGCGACCTGTCCATGAAATGTGGCCAGTTAAAAGGTTAATTCATTACTGTTTTTGGTTTCTTTAAATAACTAGTGCATGCCCGTAGAAAGCAAATATTCTTGTCTGAAAACAGGTAGGCCAATTAGATTTTACAGGCCCAAATGTAGGCTATGTTTGAAAGTAGAATATAAAGAGCTGTAGCCTATATGTAGGCAATCACATGTTAGACTTTGACAAATATAAAAGGGACTGAACACTAAAATGTATTTGATTGTGTGAATATTAATTACAGAATTCTTGAAAATGAATGGGACATGCAATATTAGCGACTGTTTAAAAACCCTTGTTTATTTGTTTGTCAGACTTATTTGTGTGATCTTTTATGACTTAGATTCTTATAGTTTTGGGAATTGGAGTTGTTCGGTCACCATTATAATGGTTTAATTTATATGTGTAGTTTATAGTGTACCATCAATAAACTCATGCAGTACTATAACAGGACACATTTACAAATATTTGAGATCCATTGTAGTGCATCATTTTATATTGTAACGTCGGGGCTGTGATCAGGAGCAGGGAATTCTCCCGGCATGCTTTGCACCGTGGAGAATTCGACTAATGTAATTTTTGTGTTCTGATTGTTATTGTTGTACCATTATAACTATGTCATAAGTCTGGTTGTGATAGTGTTGTTTTCCCTGCATGTGAGAGATTTTGTGTCTGTGTCACTCTGTGTGAGGTGAGTGTGTGTGCGCGTGTGTGTGTGAATGACCTCCCCTCGGTTCTGTGTAATTTGGTAGTGATGAAATAAATGCCTACTCTGTTCCAAATCCTCTCTCATCATTGTGTGAACCTGTGAAACATCACACTGGTGTCAGAAGAGGGATGTTGAGAGATGGAAGCAAGAATCAAGGCAGAACAGCTCATCGCTAAGATGGAAACTAACGGCAGAGCGTACACGCCAGTCGCCAGAGCTGCTCACCACAAAAATTGGGGAAACAGACTGGACAGAGCAAGTGCGTTCCGTGTTGTGCCTTTTTCAAGGCATGACCAGGAGCGCCAGCAGGGGAACTATGAGCCAGCGATCCCACTGCAGCCGAGGGCAGTGAAGTGCCAGCGGGGTAACTATGAGCCAGTGATTCCACTGCAAACGACGGCAGTGATCAGCACGGAGGTGACTGTCCCAACCCCAGCACCATCACCCTGCCAACTGGTCAAGCTTCGCCGCTTTGGTGGCGAAACCTCTCTCAACAACTATCTTGTCCAGGTTGAACTAGCCATCATGTTCAATGGCTGGATACCTGAAGAGACAGCTGTGCAGGTCGCACTTTCTCTGGAGGGTGGAGCTCTCTGCACGCTGTCCAATCTTCGGCCTGAGAAACGTCACAGCTGGCCAGCGCTACAAGAAGCACTTCGGAGGCGGTTAGGGAGGCTGATCCACGCTGACAACATCTGGGATCAGATAGACAGCCGCCAGCGAGGGGCTCAAGAAAGTCTGGGGGCCTATGTAGCAGATGCCCGGCTGTTGACACAGTGCGGCTACCCAGACTTTGAGCCCAAGGCGGTGAAGAAGCTCGCCCTCCAGAGATTCATCCGAGGGCTCTGCTCGGCCCGGCTCCAAGAACACGTCCAAATTCACACCATAAACAGCTGTGAAATGGCTGTGGCAGAGGCCGAGCGTGTAGAGCCCGTGCTGGAGCCAGTGGCTGATGTTTCATCACCAAAGCAGAGAGTTTTCCAGGCTGCTGCTGAGAGTGAGGATGAGGAGGAGCTGTGCCAGGCCACAGCTGCACGGCTGGCCAGGGGGCGACGGAAGGAGGAATGCTTCCGCTGCAGGGAGCCAGTCCACGTTGCACACCACTGCCCTGCACCTGCCCCGCGGTGCTGTGCTATGGAAGACTGTCGACGCTGCCAGTGGGCCGGGGATCGTGACCCAGCAGTCTCACGGGCAGCTGCTCTCCAGACCGCTGCGGCTGGGGATAGCGCAGCAGCTCACAGCTCATCCTCAGATCATCAGCCAGCTCTTCCCAGTGATGACGGCATAGAGGCACGCAACAGCTTCGGGTCGAGCAGGATAGAGATCCTGTCATCTCCTGGGTCTCGCAGTGGCTGGACACGGACCAGTGGCCCGCCTGGGAGACTGTGTCTGTGCTGGGCCCAAAGACCAAGGCCCTGCATTCTCAGTGGTCCAACCTCTGCTGTCGTGAGCGTGCTATCTACTGGTGGCGGCAATCTCCACCTGGGCAGCGTCACGTCTGGCAGCTTTTGGTTCCCCGACGGCTCCGCCCCAGGGTGCTCCAGTTGGTCCATGGGTCGGTGGGGGCGGGCCACTTTGGGGTGATGAAGACTCTGCAGCTTCTTCAGGACTGGTTCTACTGGCTGGGGTGTCAGCAGGATGTGGAGCTCCATGTCCACCACTGTGACACCTGCACAGCTCAGAAAGGACTGACTGATCAGCACTCCCACCCCCCTTTACAGCAGTATCAGGTGGGGGCACCCATGGAGCGTGTGGGGGTGGAGAGCAAACTGCGGTTGGATTATTATTTTTTTGCTTAAGAGAATGTCTTCACATGGTGTACGAACTGGCTCGAGAGGCCCTGGTAGCGGCGGGGAGCTGATAGAAGCGAGCGTACGACTCCTGCTGCCAGGGGAGAGATTTTGCATCCAGGGATCAAGTCTGGGTTTTCTGCCCGGAGCGGAAGAAGAGACTGTCACCAAAGCAGCGAGCCACTGGTTGAGAATGTGTGTTGTCTTACAGAGACTGTCAGATGTAGTGTACAAGGTGAGGCTGCAGAAGAGGAACCGGGTCGTGGTGCTTCACTGCGACTGCCTCACACCGTATCAGCCAGCTGCTCCACGGGTGGCTGAGCCAGAGGCCCCATCCTGACCGGAGACTCCAGTCAAGGCTGAAATGGACACTAATGGGCCCATGTGTGCCAGCCGCTGCTGACGGTGGGCACCCCGATGCCTGGATGGGTTCATATTGGATTTTTGAGTTGGACTTATTGTTCTGGGGACAGAAACCAGTCCAGAGAGGGACAGTGTAACGTTGGGGCTGTGATAAGGGGCAGGGAATTCTCCCGACATGCTTTGCATCATGGGGGATTCATAGACTGATATAATGCTTGTGTTCTGAGCACTATTGTTGTACTGTTATAATTGAGTCATAATCTGGTTGTGATAGTGTTGTTTTCCCTGTGTGTGAGAGATTACGTGTCTGTGTCACCCTGAGTGAGGTGAGTGCATGTGAATGACCTCCCCCCGGTTCTGCCTAATTTGGCAGTGATGAAATAAATGCCTGCTATGTTCCAAATCCTCTCTCATTATTGTGTGAATCCGTGAAATGTCACAATATTTTGTTATTAAAAGGTTTTTAAAACTGTAATCAATCGAATTAACTGCAAAACACTCAACATTATTATACACAGCAGGAGGACCTGTTTGACTGCAACCACTGCATCAGTGCTGCCAGTTTGTCAGTAAACATTTAACTAAAAATGATTTGTTTCATTATTTGGGCGTTTTTGTGTTCTGTTTGGCCATTCTGCTCCACAATCATGACTGTATTATTTTTTTTTTCCACAATATCTTTATTGAACCTTTTTTTTTTTTTTTAACAAACATGATACAAACAATCAAACACTAACACTAAAGTACTACAAAAAAAAAAAATGCACTAAAAACACCAACAACCACCAACAAAATCAAGTCTTCAACAATGCTCCTCTGTTTAGTCTAGACAATCCAATACATAAGTATACATATTATGTTCACCAGTTTGGAATTTACAAGGTCCACACACATCATTCACCTTCTTCTTCAAGAGTTATGTTTAAATTTTTTACATAATCAATAAAAGGTCTCCATATATTCTCAAACACAATTTCCTTTGATTTCAGTATATATGTTATTCTTTCTAATGGAAGGTTTGTTAACATCTGTCTTAACCACTGAGTCACATCTGGTCTATGAGTCTTTTTCCATAATAGTGCAATACATTTTTTGGCATTAAGCAAACTGAGGTCTATGAATGTTCTTTCACTTTTATTAAAATTATGCTTTTCTGGGTACAGACCCAACAAAAACAGTTTAGGATTCAATATGATTTGTTTTGAGATTATTTTTTCAATTGTTACCCTCACCTCTTCCCAAAACATTCTTATTAATCTACATTCCCATAAACAATGAAATAGGGTTCCTTTACTTTCCATGCATTTTGTGCATGTATCTGGTATATTTTTGTTATATCTATTTAACTCCTCCGGTGTAACATACATCCGCATTAACCATTTGAAATGTATCAATTTAAGGCGTGCATTTATTGATTTGGTTTGAGCTTCTGTACAAGCCAATTCCCATTGTTCCTCTGAAATTTCAGTTTGCAGATCTTCTTTCCAGTAGTTTAATCTTTTCAGTGAATTTTCACTTGCAGATAGTGTCAATGAGTTATAAAACTCTGAAATAATACCCTTTCTTTTACTATCTTTCATCATCATTTTTTCCAAGGATGAATAAATAGGTCGAGTGAGAGCTTTATTTTGATTTGATCGAATAAAGTTTCTAAGTTGAAGATATTTAAAAAAATGTGTTCTATTGAGATTAAATTTGATCCTCAGCTCTTCAAAAGACATTATGTTATCTGCACATGGCAAATATAAATCCTGAATCTTTTGTATCCCTTTTAAATTCCATACTTTAAATACAGCGTCCGCTCTCCCTGGTTTAAAATATTGATTACCCCATATTGGACTAAATTGTGACAATAACTGTGGTTCTTTTAAATAGTTTTTAGCTTCACACCATATTTTGATCATATGCTTTACAAATGGATTTTTAACTTGTTTTTGTAATTTTTTTGCCGAATCTGAGTATAAGAATATGGGAAGAGGTAAAGGTAAATTGTATGATTCCATTTCAGTCCAGTGAGGGAGATCATTTGATGAAAAATAATATGTCATAGACCTCAGTTGTGCCGACCAATAATACAACATAAAATTTGGACATTTCAGACCTCCACGATCAAATGGTAAATATAATAAAGACAAACGTAATCTAGCCCTCCTGTTGTTCCATATAAATTCCACTAACTTTTTTTTTATTCTTGAGAATAGATCTAAAGGTGGTGATAAGGGAATGTATTGAAATAAATAAAGTATTTTAGGTAAAATATTACTTTTAAGTATATTGATTCTCCCGATCATCGACATTGGTAGTGACATCCATCTCTGAGTTAACTCATTGATATCTGACATTAAGGCTTCATAGTTGACACTGGCGACTGATTCTAGCTTAGGCACAATTTGGATTCCTAAATATTTAAACTGATTTACAACATTGAATTGATTTACCTCAGGGGCTGGGTAATTTCTCTGGGTCTCATTTAGCATTAATATTGAAGATTTAGTTTTATTTATTTTATATCCTGATATTTCCCCAAAATTCTTTATTAAATTCAACAAGGTTGGAATTGATTTTTTTAGATTCGACATAAACAAAATTATGTCATCGGCGTACAGGGAGATTTTATGTTCTGTTGGTCCAACTTTAATTCCATATATTTGTGAATGTAAACGTATCGCTATCGCTAAAGGTTCAATTGCCATAGTAAACAGTAAAGGTGAAAGTGGACAGCCTTGTCGACATCCTCTATTGATTTTTATTGGTTTTGAAATATTGTTATTTGTTAAGATTTCTGCTGTAGCATTATTGTATATTATTTGAACCCATTTTATGAAATTATTTCCAAGTCCAAACCTTTGTAGGACTTCAAAAAGAAAGGGCCATTCAACTCTATCAAAGGCCTTTTCGGCGTCCAGTGATAGGAGAGCTGTATCCGGTGCTTCTTTATTAGAATAAATAATATTAAATAGTCTTCTTACATTATGGAAGCCTTGTCTACCCTTTATAAAGCCATTCTGATCTCGATTAATAATATTTGGTAAAATTTCTTGTATTCGTCTTGCTAAAATTTTACAGATTATCTTAAGGTCGGCGTTTAATAGGCTTATTGGTCTCATATTTTCACATTTATTAGAGGGCTTACCTGGTTTTGGCAGCAGTATAATTAAGGCATTATTTATGTATGATGGTAAAATATTATTTTGAAATGCTTCTAAAACCATTTCCAAAAAAGGTTTTATTAATTTATTCTTAAATTTTTTATAAAGGTCAACTGGAAGACCATCTGGTCCTGCACTTTTTCCTGATTTCATATTATCAATGGCTAGCCCAACTTCTTCTTGACTAATTTTAGACTCCAATATCTCCCTGTTTTCATTTGGAATACACGGTATAGATAGTTCGTTCAAAAACCCATTTAGTTTTGTTAAATCAGGTTCATTTTTGGTATCATATAATTTTTCATAGTAATCTCTAAAGGCTCTATTAATTTCTAAAGGATCTATAACTACCTGTCCATTACTTATAATACTGGTAATTGGTGTTTTAATTTCTAATTGTTTAATCTGCCATGCTAATAATTTTCCTGATTTTTCACCTTGTTCATAAAAAGATTGTTTCAATCTTAGAAGACTCGAGGCAGCTCTATTCGCTGATTTTTTGTCGTATTCAGCTCTCAAAATCAGTAATTCATTCTCCAACCTTGGGTCACTTCCTGCATACACTTTTTCCTGAAGACTTTTTATTTTATGTTCCAATTTAGCTCTCTCCTCTCGAGTCTTCTTAGATTTTGATCCTGTATAACTAATAATATGTCCCCTAATAAAAGCTTTGAAAGCCTCCCACTTTACACATGCTGATGTTTGTGTAGTATTGATGTCAAAGAACTCGTCTATCTGTTTTTCTATATACTTGACAAATTCCTCATCCTGAAGCCATTTATGCTGAAATTGCCATCTACCTGATTCCTTTGTCAATTTTTTATCTACATATATTAGACAACAGGGTGCATGATCAGAGATCACGATGTTATCATAAAAGCAGTTTTGAATCTTGGACCTTAATTCTGTGGAAATCAAAAAATAATCAATACGTGAGAATGTCTTGTAGGTACTGGAATAACAAGAATAGGCTTTAACTTGTGGTTTCATTTCTCTCCATATATCTAACAATCTCAATTCTTTCATAAAATGATTAATAGTCATCCTACATCCAATGTGCGTACAATCCAGTCCTGTTGATCTATCTATACCTGGATTCAATGTACAATTAAAATCCCCTGCTATTATATGTTGCCCTGTAAGTGATGATAAGATAAGAAATAAATTAGCAAAGAACTTCTGATCATCTATATTGGGACCATATAAGTTCACAAGATTTATATTTTCTAATAGCAAAGAACCTTGAATGATTACATATCTTCCAAATTTGTCTCCAATTACATTTTTCACTTGAAAAGGAACTGATTTATGTATGAGAGTCATAACTCCCCTGGCTCGGGATGAAAATGAAGAGGTGAATACACTTCCTTGCCATCTACTCCTAATTCTTTTAACATCCTCCTCTATTAGATGAGTTTCTTGTAAAAACACAATTTTTGAACCCATGTCTTTTATTTTATTCATAACTTGTTTAAGTTTTTTTAAATTTTGTAGACCTCTGCAATTCCATGAAGTTAAATTAAGATTAACACTTTGGTTTATGATCAATAGAGAGTTTGGGATTACCTTGCAGTGTAAACATGCTCATACAGAGAAGCAAAAACATGAGTGGTTGAACATTCATCCTACAAACTACACACAAACAAATTTCCCCTTCCCACACTTGTGGCAAACCCCCCAAAATCAAAAAAAAAATTCTGTCTCCCGATATAGCCATCGACCGTTCCACACCCACGGGGAACAGCCTAAGCCACTCCTTCTTCATCCTCCCAATCACCCTAACTCTACTGCTTTTAATGACGTAACATTAACTCTCCTCTGTAGTTTTCCAACTTAACTCCAAAATTTTTAACAACTTTGTACATCATAGTTTTTTTTGTTTGTTTTGTTTTTGTTTTGTTTTTGTTTTGTTTTTTTAATATATAATACAATCTATATTTTGTAAACTTACTATTTACGTCAAGTCAGTCAGATGCCTGTGCAAATGCTTAATTATTCTACCTTATATTTTGTTCATGCTTAGCTCCCACCAGTCTCTTCTTCTTCTTTGATCTTCTTGATGAACTCCTGCGCCTCCTCTGGGGTCTTGAAGATGTGGGTTCTGCCCTCATACGTGGTCAGCAGTCTCGCAGGATAGATTACACCATGACGAATCCCAAGGTTGCGCAGCTCCTTACGTATGGGATCAAACTGCTTCCTCAATTGCTGGATTCCTGTGGCCAAATCTGGGTAGAACCGCACCTGCTGGTCCTGGTGTTTAATCTCTCCTTTAGCTCGTGCAGCGTTGAAGATCTTCATCCTGTCTCTGTTGCTAAGAAACTTCATAATTAAGGTCCTCGGCGGTCCCTTATCTCTCCGTGGGCCAATACGGTGTGCATTTTCCAGAACCACTGCTGATTGCAACTCCTCGCTGCCCAGCACCTCCGGAATCCACTTTTCCAGAAAGGAACATACGTCCCGACCTTCTGATTCCTCTGGAAGACCCACCAGCCTCAAGTTATTCTGTCTCGACCGAGATTCCAAATCCAAAATATTATTTTCCAGAGATTTATTTTTTTTTTCCAAAGTGCGCACCTTTAATTGAAGACGGGTGACGTCATCTTCAGCACTAGCGAGACGGAGCTCCATCTGCGCCGTTCGTTCTACACAGTCACCCAATTCCTTTCTTATTCCTTCCAACGCTGTCATAATCCCATCAAATCTAGAGGAAAAGTCCGCTCTCATTGAACTCATGGCAGCCATCAGCGCATCTGCGCCTCCCCCCGCAGACATCGCACCGTTGCCAGCCTCCTCCGCCATATATGGAGTTTTATTTGCTGCGTCACAGACCTGAAAGTCCGTTAATTTGGACTGTTTCGGCGGCTCGCTTTTTCCTTTACCTGGTTTTCCAGCCTTAGGCTTCGCCGACATATCCTCGCCCAAACGCTGGGATACGTTCTGTCCCAAATGAGAGAGTTATTTGCCGATTTTTTTTCTCCAGGAGCAGAGCAGAGCGAGACACGTCCGTCTTACGTGGCAGCCATAACCGGAAGCATGACTGTATTATTATTAAGTTTTTAATTTTTAGATACTCGCGTGGGACGGGGGACTTGCGGTCCTGCAAAGTACAATGGTACCACACGGGTGAAGCAGCAGTCGGGACTCCCGTCCATCACTGACTGGGCAGGCTGGGCGTGCCTCCCTGTGAAGGACCGTCGTCCGCCCGGTCGGGGAGCTGCTTCTGCCGACATGTTCTGTGTTGGATACACCCGTGATCCTTGTCAGACCCGGGTCTCGGCTGAGCTCCGCCCAGTCTGCTCATGCACCTCATGTTCTCCACATATGCCGAATTATCCTTTAGACCTACGCAATCATGGCAACTTTATGGTATAATTTTTTTAAGCATTATATCTTCAGAATTATCTTTTTCTAGTCAAATTTGTCACTTTTCACTTCCTTGTTTTGCTCATGGAGCGCTGTGGTTACTGATGCCATGATGCCGCATATTATCCAAACCGTACAGAGTCAATCCAAAACCCTGCCCACAGTTCTAGAAGCCAGAGCATGAGGAGAGAGCGATGACTAAACTTTTATTGATAGAAATGACATATTTTGACTGAACAACTCCATACTCGGGGATGCACACCTTCCTAACCTCAGCAAAGCATTTATAAAATCTGAGGTCAGTCTGATAAACGGTTTGAGAGAGATGTGAGGAACAGACACATACACAGAGATACTGCATGCTGCATTTATAGATAGATGATTCCCGATAATACTGGAGAGGTACACATGGACAGTTTTTTTATTCCTCAGACTAACACATTTAAGACAACACCCACTGGAGAGAATAAAGATGCAAATTTGCAAGAAAGATTCATAAATTTCAGAAAAAAAAAATTACAGATTGGTGAGAGTAAAGGTGTGGCCCATTACTCAACTAACTTTTTAAGTAGATACTTTCTTATCTTTTCTTATGTGACTACCATTACATCTCCTTGGGTAATTAATGTAAGGTAGTGCTACTTTTACTTTAGTACAAGTTGTGGATACTGTACCCATGTCTGGTCAGCAAAAATGTTTGTGTGGTTTCTTGCTGCAGATAGTGGATAGTTGCTTCTACACACTTTGGTGGACGGATGTCCACCAAACGCGTTTTTTGTCGCCCGACTGCCCTGAGCGTTTTGGTTTTTTTTTTTCAGTGTTTGTGCGCTGCGCTCTGGAAAAAAAATCTGTGCCCTGTATCCCAGCAACAGCTCGTCACTCTCAGCACAGCACTTCTGCTTTTCCTATGGGCAGACTTTCTACTGATGTTTTAATGGCAGTCTCTAAATAACAATGGACAGGAAACGTGTTTTAGCAGCTCTGGACGTAAAATATGATGACACGGAAAACAGGAGTCTGAGTAGAAACTGTATCGGCATCCCATGTCCCGCCCTTCTTTAATTCTGATTGGCTGCTTAGAAAGGTCTGACACTGACGAGCTCAGCTGCTGTCTGAAAAGTTGAACTTTTTTTGACACTGAGCGCCCTGAGCACCACGACAAAAAACAGCCATCGCTTGGGCGCTCAGTGCTGTAAACGCCGGACTACACAGAGAATGAATGGAAAATAGTTGCCCAGAGTGGAAAAAACGCATTTGGTGGACACGCAGCCTCATGCAACCAAAAATACTAATTTGTCATTTGTTACAAATGTCTTTTCCCAATTTTCTTCCTCTTCTCTCCTCTTTTTGTGCCATAGGGAACCAGAGAGCTTTAGTTTTTTGACAGACTGAATTCAGTTAATCTGCAAGTGTTATATCACTGGTGAATTTGACATAGAATGCACAGGAGGGTATATAAGAAAAAGGGGAAGGGAGGCTTTTTAGAAGGCGCTGCAGCGATCATTGTTTTGTTTTAGTGAATGCATGCTGGGTTTCTCTGAGGGAAATTCAGACACACACACAAGCAACCGTAGACTACAGGAAACTTATGCAAGTAGTGGCTGTGCTCCCAAAAGTTACCGAGGTCCAGACATTGGTGACCTCATAGCTGACTATAGCCCTGTCTGTTCCTGTTTCTCACTAGGTCCTTAAGAAAAAAAAAAAAAAATCTCCCTCAGCTGGGAAGACAGGCAAGCAACTGGGTTGATAAGATTTCCTGGGTAGATCACATCAGCTGGTGGTGTTCTGCTGTCTGCCCTCGGGGTGATAAGGGAGCCCTATCTGACCAGTCATTGTGCACAATGTTGCAGGTCAGCAATCACGGGAAAATTCTAAGTCAAAGGGCTTACAGCTACTTCACTCCATTTCTGTCACATTTTCTCACCTGGAAAGTAAGCTGTGATGAAGTGTTTCCTGCAGTGGTCACTTGTGTCTCTGGCTGTGCTGACTTTGCTGTTTGGAACCGAGATACATCACTTAGCCCTAGGTCAAACACACCTGTACGCCTGAACGCTTGTGCTGAAAAGCATAAAGACAAGCATATTTAAGTGTAGCACACACAGGCTTGATTTTTGTGGTGTGCATGGTGCATGAAACCTTTTTTTTTATTAATTTTAAAATTTGTCTGTGTGCACCTAAACCAAAGTTTTGAGACTTAAGCCCAGGCAGCATGAAGCAACAGTGTCCCAAGCAGTAATAGCACTGCATACAGTAATAATAATCAATGTATAAAATTATCTGTTCTGTGGCACTACACTTGTTACTATCGCTAATAACTTTCACTATTACCTCATCCCATAAAAGTGTGAAAACAAATGGAGAAAAACCACAGTATAGGACATACAGCTTATCTTAATAATAATAATAATAATAATAAAGCTGAATGATGAAAAAAATTCTCCCATCACTTTAGTTAGAGTCTGTCATAACAAAATGGGAAAATCTTAAAATAAAGTCAAAATTGAAGAACTTATATTTTTTTATATAAGAAAGAAAAAACTCCTTTTAGTCCACTTCACAGGCAGGCCATTAGAAATGTTTTAAATCCATCCTTCTGTCTGCACTCAACTGGTCCTTTAGAGGGGCAACATCATCCATGACTAGATAACAGCACATACCTGAAATAACATCCGTAAATACTGTCCAAACCCAGTCTGAAATGTGGCTTAGTGATGTAATGGCTTTTATTGCATGATGGACGACAGATCCCATCCAAGAACAGATTTATTTTTTACATTATAATTTTATTTATTTGTTTTGGCATGTCAGTATGCTTTATATTGTGAAGTAATGGCCATACAAAGCAGAGATTTCAGTAAAGAGTAATTAAAAATGTTTGAAATGCAATAGTGGTGCATAAATTCACAGAAAGGGCAGGAGAGCTTCTCAGGGTTTCAAGTAAATTCATCCAGCAGGTTTAAATCTATTGCAGCATAGCGACCCGAAAAGGATTAAGCGGAAGAAGATGGATGGATGGATGGCAGCATAGCAAAGGAGTTATTCAGAGAAATCTTTTACAGTCCTAACACATGAGCTTTATTTAAGTCAAAACATAAAAGTCTGCATGTTGAAGCTAAACTGTAGACTGTTTCTACAGGTTAGACGTCCAATAGCACAAAACTCTGGTTCCAACTGTATGCATAAAAACTCCAGGATTTACAGGTAGCCTGCAGAGTGAGCGTGAAGTGGCCTTATCAGGCTTTAATCTTAAAGTTGTCATTGGATTTGATCATTTACAACTTGGCATGTGTGGCGCATGATGTCACCCGATGGAAAACCTGCAAGGAATTGTGGGAAAACAGTTCAGCCTGTCTGTGTTCAGTAGTGAGTAATGAATGCGGTTAGGCTGCGTGTCCACCAAATGCGTTTTTTTCTGCTGTGGGCGACTCTTTTCTAATCATTTTCTATGTAGTCCAGCGTTTAATGCACTCGGTGCCCTCAACGCAAAAACACTCTCAGCAGTCAGCGCTGTGCTCATGGCGCTTTCCAGTGTGGTCCTTTCAATCACATTATTCGTCCGAATACCAAGCAGCGTTAGAATGGGAAAGTT
Organism: Pholidichthys leucotaenia; assembly: GCA_020510985.1. Taxonomy (NCBI): domain Eukaryota; kingdom Metazoa; phylum Chordata; class Actinopteri; order Cichliformes; family Pholidichthyidae; genus Pholidichthys; species Pholidichthys leucotaenia. The sequence goes on along the minus strand of CM035847.1, from coordinate 111,576,390 downwards.
TTGCTGACAACAACGGCCCTCAAGGTTGGCGTGGAAAAAGAGTGATAGTGGCGTAGGCTTTTTTTAACTTCCCGACTTGGACGAAAAGTGGAGAATGGGTCTCTGAGCTAAAAAAAAAAAAAAAAAAAAAAAAGAGGCGTGGGATGATGGAATGAATTGCAGCATTCAGCTCCGACAACATTCCTGCACACATGTTCGTGTGTTCATGGCATTTTCATCAAGCTAAGTTGTGATTTAAAAAATATTTAGCAGTGCAGAAAGACGTCCCCTCTCCAGAGCAGCTGTCTTGCGCGCCGTGCACTTTGGCACCACCTCAGCCAGGCTCTGTCATTTCTCAATAATGTGTAAAACCGCACAGGGCAAAATCAAATAATTTCCCCACATCATCTCTGCTATTCCCAATTTCTCTTGCTAATCTGGAGCAGTTTTTTTAATGGGAGCTTTTCGATGTTGCTAATTTTCTTTGATTTTTTTTTCTTGAAGTTGTGATTACTTGTTGCCTTCATTACGCACAGATTTAATATCAGCTAGTGACTGAAGTCCATAGAATGTTTGGTATCATTAAATTAAGCAGATTCTCCTCTTTCAGGTGACTATAAAAATGTCACTGCCCTAATTTAGAATGTTTTTATAGCAGCTAATGATACCGGGTTTTTTTTGTTTTTTTTTGGTGTGCAGCGCAATCAGCTCATTGATCCACCTCCTCCGCTGCAAATACTCCATTATATGGTAGCTGTAAGTTAGAAACCTGTTCAGTAAGTTACACATGGGTTCAAAGAGCATTACTCATATGTTAGAAATAATTTTGGGGTATGCTAGACATTAATCTTGACATATTTTGACTTTGTAGAAACAATGACTGCTTATTTGACAAAGATGCCTGAGCCACAGAATGGCGATGGCGGCCCAGAATGCAGCGCGGCATGACGTCAATGCCCATTCTCTATACAGTATGTCTAGTGGTAAGGCATTGTCATAAGTGTGTGGATCCTTGAGCAGAGTTGTGCTTTGTCATGACATGAGCCCGACTGGTTCCACTGTAGTGAAATAATACTAAGTGGTTGAAAAATTGAAATATAAATTGCACAATGAACCCATAGAGGTAGAAAGATTGCTACAGCCCGCTTACCGTCATGGGACCTGCCTGGTCTGATAAAAATATGTTACATCTGGACTAAAACTAGGTCCCAGGGTGCATATTTATACTCTCTAGAGGTGAAGAAACGTACCTGTTGAACATTGGTTGTCAGTTGTCAGTAAGTGCCAGCAACGTCAGGTGGTCGTTTACAGCATCATGGGAGCAACTTTCCATTACTGCCGTGTTCTACCACCCTGGCCTATTTGCCAACCTGTAATTAATCTCCGATGCAAAAGTACTAAAATGCTTTGACATCTGAGTGTTTGAGTGCTCCTGCTCTCCGTTCCATGTGGTTTATTTCTGTTTACAACACCATGACTCAGGGCCGTTAGAAACCTGAAACCATTCCCTACTGCTATATCTGCTCAGTGATTAAATACACTACCGGTAGCACTTTGACACTGGATATTTGTTTGAACATATTGGCTTTTTGGAATGAATATACTTTTCCAATTGTGAAAAATAACTATGATAAAACATGGAAAAAAAACACAGCTTTTCCAGCAATTCCTTCAAATGTGTGAGGGGACAAAGGTAAACAGAGGTGTGCTATGAAACTTAATCGTTAAATTGACATGTAAGATCTGTATTTCTTGGTATTGTAAAAATTAGTTTTGGACAGTAAGCAGAATCTTTTCAGTTAACCAGCCAATAATCACAGAAGAAATACTATTTCTCAGCATAACTTTTATTGAACCACGCAGGGAGACAGAGTACATGATCGTGGGACCTTCACCCTCTCCTCTGGTGAAGGACCCTGCACAAAGGAATTCACAGCTACATATAGGCAAGTTATGGAAGTTTATTCCTGCCTTTATGGCTTTATGGCTTCCTCTCAGCGTCCATGTCTTCTCTCTTGCCCTACACATGCCCATATATGGAAACAAGATCAGAGACTTTCCTGTGAAGCTTACATGCGTGTGTAGTATGTGTGTAAGCAACTGATGTTTATGTGTGGGTTTGACTTGCATGTCTGTGTGTGTGTGTGTGTGTGTGGATCTAAGCGATATGTGTATGCAAGCACTTTGTGTAATATCTAATTAACTAATCTTCACTATTTATTTATTATAACAGTATTTGTCTTGCCAATCAGTCTTTTCTTTGCTTTATCCTCTTAATATTTTTTGACCAGAGAGCTGGTTTAGATTTTGTTGCTTGATGAAGAGGGTGCTTGATATTTGTAGTGCTTGGGGTGGATTACTGCCAGAATTAGAGGACAGTGTAGGGCAAAGAACAAGATAAATGAAAGGCACAAAAAGAAAGGAAATGTGAGGTTTTGATACCTTGAGCTAGTAACCTTTCAGCTAATGAGTGGTTTGGAGACTCATATTCCTGCTATTGGCCTTTATGGAGTTCAGAGGACAGACTTTAAATGTGTTGACTTTTTCCTTACCTTTATTTAGCCTGGATGGGTTGGCTGAGTAGCACTTGCACTTTACCATTGGCACCTGTCTGCCTAATCACAGTATGTGGATTCACGGCATGTATTACTGGGCCAATTATAACTATCAACTGGTCATCATGGCTTACAATTAAAGACTGGACAGTCGCCTTTAGTATGATGGTGTTAAAAGATCTTTTGTGATTATAACTTCATAAAAAAATTAATAACATTGACTTGCCCGAATGGCCACACTAAACATAAAGGCTAATGACTTGGAACAATTTGTCGTGTCAGCATAAATTTCAACAATCAGAATTTTACCTTATGTGTGTATGCATTTGTTTCTATAGGTGGGGAGGTGACCAAACCCCGTTTCACTCAGTACTTCCGTGGAAGTCTATCTGGACTGACCATCCGGCCAGGGAAGATTGAAAGTCAGAAAGTCATTTCCTGTCTGCAGGCCTGCAAAGAGGGACTGGACATCAACTCCCTCGAGAGCCTGGATAAGAGCATAAAGGTATGAACACACATATGGAGAAACAGATAAAGGATGAAGTCCAAAAAGTGGACCATAAAAAAATTGAAGAAGAATCTTTGGTTATTGAATAACTTCAGTTTTTCATTAATGCATGGTAAGCTATCTCAATTAGTGTTTCACAAATCAGTTTACTGTGGAGAAAATTCCAGGAGTTCAGTTAGTCCCTTAATGTCTGATTTACACACCATGCATAAAAGTGTTGTCACTGCCAAGAGTAACAAAAAGATTGTGGTAGTAAGCTTGTTCTTTGATGAGGTGTGCTTGCACTTTACCAAGTAATTAATGTTGTAAAAAGAAGTCATAGACCGGCTGAGGCTCAGAATGTCCACTTCCATCCTTCCATGCAAATAAAAACACAAGTTTGAACTGGAGAACACATTTCATCACTGTTGGCAAAGGCAAACAGTATTTTTCCAACTAAATGAAAATGTTACTATTTTGATTTTTTTTTAATTGATAAAAGTTTTAAAAGTGTATTTGTGGTCACTCTCTTTTTGTCCCATCATAAGTACCCGAGAACCAGAAATAATAAAGGAGCCACACTTCACTTTTCAATCATTTTCAGTAACTTGGCATTTAAAGTATACTTCCTGTAGCTGTACAACACTGTGAATGATGGTAGCTATTGTTATTGAAAAGTAGAGAGACACACGTTACTAATATTAACAACTCGGCACAACATGTCACTTTTATGACATTTCAGATACATAGGCATTATTACAGTGGAGAAAATAAGTATTGAACACGTCAACATTTTTCTCATCAAACATATTTCTGATGTAGCCATTGACCTGAGATTTTCACCAGATATCAGTAACAACCCAAGTAATCCATACATACAAAGAAATCAAGGTGACTGTGTTCACAAAAGAAGTTATATAAGTGAAAAGACACAGAGAATAAGTATTGAATACATGAAGAAAAAGAGGTGCAAAAGGCATAGAAAGCCAAGAAACCAGCTGAAATCCATCAGGATTTAGGAAGCCATCCTATCCCTCATCAGTGCAAATTAATTTCAGCTGGTTAAGTCCTGACTGATAGCCTTTAAAAAGGTCTGTGAATATTAGATTGGCACATGACAAAGAACTCATGATGGGTAGAAGCAAAGAGCTCTCTCTAGACCTCCGCAGCCTTACCAATGTTTTGCAACCTTATTGTTGCAAAAATAATTGGTTACAGGCACATTTCTAAATTGCTGAATGTTCCAGTGAGCACTGTTGGCGCCATCATTCGGAAGTGGAAAGAACATCATTTTTCCATAAACTGGCCCCAACCAGGAGCTCCTCGCATGATTTCTGACAGAGTTATCTAAGAGCCAAAGACCACTTGTGGAGTGCTTCAGAAAGATCTGGAGTTAGCAGGTACTGCTGTTTCAAAGAAACAGAAAAAATAATGCACTCAACCGACATGGGCTCTATGCATGCTCACATCACAAGACTCCATTGCTGAAGAAAAAGCATGTTGAAGCTCATTTAAACTTTGCTGCACAAACATTTGGGTAGCAAATGTTGTGTCCCAGTTAACTACTGGGAGAATATAGTCTGGTCAGATGAGACCAAAATTGAACTTTTTACATCCCCCACACCCCCACACCATCGTGGTGTGGGGGTGTTTTTCAGCACGTGGTCCAGGCAGACTTCATATCATTGAAGGAAAGATGAATGGACAAATGTACAGAGACATCCTTGAGAAGAACCTGTTGACATCTGTCAAGATGCTAAAGATGAAAGAGGGTGGACATTTTAGCAAGACAATGATCCTAAACACACAGCCAAGGAAACTCTCAGCTGGCTTCAGAGAAGGAAAATAAAGCTGCTAGAATGGCCCAGTCAGTCAGCTGATTTGAATCCAATTGAAAATCTATGGAACGAACCGAAGATCAGAGTTCATAGAAGACACCCACAGAACCTTCGAGATTTGAAGACAGTTTGTGTGGAAGAATGGGCTAAAATTACTCCTGAACAATACCTGCTCCTAGTTTCTCCATACAGGAGGTGTCTGGAAGCTGTTATTACCAACAAAGGCTTTTCTGCTAGATTTTAAATTAATTTCAACAAGTGTGTTCGATACTTATTTCCTGTGTCATTCTACTTTATTAAATATAACTTGTTTTGTGAACACATTTGGCTTGATTTCTTTGTATGTATGGATTACTTGGCTTATTACTGATATCTGGTGAAAATCTCAGGTCAGTGGCTCCATCAAAAACATGTTTAATGAGAAAAATATTGATATTGACATGATTTATGACCCAGAAGGCAGACACAGACTCCAGAATAAACTCAATTATCTTTTATTGTGAAGTGTGAGTGTGAATGTGTACATGAGTGCAGGAATGTAGCAGCCGGGCGAGCAGCGCACCGTTCAGACTGGCAACCCTAGGGAAGCGCAAAGACAGGTGGATTAGAGACTGGGATCTGGAGGAATGATTCAGAGAATGTTCAGTCTTACTGTTGGCTAGTTGGTGTGTAGCACAGGAGAGTTCCTGGAGGCTCTGGCCAGTGAGACAGCATCTTCGGCTCCGGCTGCTGAGGAGGTGAGAGGGTGATGAGATGTGCAGAGAGCTGGTGAAGTGCAGGTTGAGCTCAGTCCGCCGCCAGGAGGAGGAGATCCGCTGCCAGCAGGTTTCCACCTGTGCACAGGGGAGTAGAGCGAAGCGTGGACATGTGGAAATGATGAGGGCTTACTTGTTGTTGGGGAGTTAGGACTCCCAGGAGGATGACGTGACAGGAAGGATCAGAGGAGATGGAACTCCGACAAGGCAGGGAGGATCATTGGAGATGGAACTCCTGATCATAGAGGTGACGAGAAGGCGAAGAGGTCTTGCCAGACCAGGGAGCTTGACGCCTCCGTGCAGACCCGAGGGCAGTGCGGCTTAAATAGGCAGACTTAATGAGGAGAGCAGGTGTGTGCGCAGATGTGGAGGAAATTAGGGCAACAGGCATGCAGAGCAGATCACAACAGTACTCCCCCCGCCCCCCCCCCCCCCCCACGGGACGCCTCTCAGCGGTCGATCCAACCTACCTGGGTGCGTCCGGTGGAAGTCCCTGATGAGCTGAGGATCCAGCACGAAGGAGGGACGCACTCAGGTCCTCCATTCAGGGCCGTAACCCTCCCAGTCCACCAGGTACTGGAGACTGCAACCCTGGTGCCAGACGTCCAAAATGGAGTTGACCCTCCACGCGGGGTCGCCATCGATCACTACTGGTGGAAGTGGCATCCTGGGAGGAGGGCACAGAGGGCTAGAGCAGAACGGCTTCACCTGGGAAACGTGAAAGGTGGGACAAATGCGGAGGGGGGGGAGGAGGAGAGCCAGGCACACAACCACAGGATTCACAATGTGTGTAATAGCAAAGGGGCCAATAAAACGCTGTGAAAGTTTCCTAGATTCAGCCTTGAGATTGATATTTCTGGTGGAGAACCATACCTGTTGCCTGACCTGGTAGGGTGGAGCCAAAGTCCTGTGGCGGTTGGCAATAGCAGAGTTGCAGTCTGCTGTGTGTCGACGCGCGGCCCAGGTAGCCTTCCACAGCCGGCGACAGCGCTTCAGATGGGCCCGCACGGAGGGCACTGCAATGTCCCCCTCCACTTTGGGAAACAGTGGGGGGTTGTAACTCAAGGAAGCCTCGAATGGTGACATGCCTATGGCAGACTCGACCGTGGTGTTGTGGGTATATTAGACCCATGAGAGATAGGAGCTCCAGGACACCGGGTTGGCGGTGGTGACGCACCGTAGCGCTGCCTCCAGCTCCTGATTGGCATGCTCGCACTGACCGTTGCTCTGGGGATGGTTGCCCGAGGACAGGCTCACCGTAGCCCCAGTAGCATTGCAGAAAGCCCGCCACACCTGCGAGATGAACTGGGGCCCACGGTTGAACACAATGTCCAGGGGGATACCGTGGAGCTGCACCACGTGGAGAACGAGCAGATCCGCATTCTCCTTGGCCATGGGGAGACCCTGTAGGGGAATGAAATGGGCTGCCTTGGCAAATCTATCCACTATGGTGAGAATAACGGTGTTGTTAGCAGAGGATGGAAGGCCGGTGATGAAGTCCAGCGCCACATGGGACCAGGGCCTGCCGGTAGTGGAGCAGATAACTAAAAAAATCCTTCAAATGGTGACACAAGCATGAAATTTTGCACAGATACCCTCCTGGATATACTCTTTCAGATTAGGGTCCTGGCCACGTGAAAATTCAAGATGGCGACCTTTTTTCAAGATGGCCGCCATCAGTATCTGGCAATCTCACACCGAGACCATATATCTGTTGAAATAAACATGCTTTTTTCATTTAAATGAACTTTAAATCATGGGATTGTGATCAATGTTATCCATCACTGCAGTAGTGAACAACCCTTTCCGCAGCACTGGAGGACAAACCACACCCTCCTCAACATACTTGCTGACTGTTGCATCTCCAAGTTGAGCAGAGATCTCCAGCACTCTGTCATAAGAGATACTGAGACCATGATCGAACAACATCTCAACCAGATTCCTCTTTCTGGTTTTGGCATAAACAGAGAGCCCCATGTACACGGGAAATGGGGTCTCTCTGTCTTTAGAATGCCTGTGAGTTGCTGCTCCTTCCTTGTAGCGGGTGTAGCAGTTGAATTGCATGAGCTGAGCAATTGCCTGGTCTGACTTTGATGCCCCGAATCTCAGCTGTGATTTTATGTCAGCACCATGCTCAACCATCCCCACAAATTGAAGCAGAAGGGGAGGTATAGCATTTTGCACACAACCCTGAGAAAATGTACCTTCAAATCTAGACTTGTGGTCAAGTATACATCTTCTGAGGATCTTTGCTGCTTTAGCAATGATAAGTGCATCTGAAAGATCTGTGGATTGAGCAAGCGCTTTGCCTACATCTTCCTGAAATGTAAGTATCACTTCTCTATGATCTGCGCCAGATCTGTCAGCCTCAAGTCCTGGAATTTCAGCCAATAGCTTTTCTTTCAGTCTAGTGGAATTCACATTTGGTGAGTCCACCCCCAGCTGTTCCAGACGCTTTTGGTACATGTGGCAGATATCTGGCATGCGAAATGTAACTGGTTCTTCTGAACATAGGTTGCTTTCAACAAGGTATGCAACCAATTCTGAGATCACCATTGGATACACATCTGGTTGTGACTTAGTGTCACGTTTCTCAAGGTTCCTCAGGTGCGCCCTTTCCCTGTTGTAGAGAGCCCGAAGGCAAACATTATGGTACTTGAACTCCTGTGCAATGACATCACCACCAGTCAATCTTGCAAGAAGCTTACCATCACCAAGCATCTCTGCAATGTCGCGCAGCCTCTTGTCTAGGCCCGTTGTACTGGCCTCTCTGAGGTCTGATGCAGGTGCCACTTTTTCACAGAAAATGCATGTCTGACTGTCATGACTTTTTCGCCGCAGTTTTGACTGACAAGCTCCAGTCTCAGTTTCACTGGTTTGACTACTGGAATGGCGCTTTTGTGCCCGTTGCAATTTAGTGTTGTTGAACAACAAGCGACAGCTCACATGGTATTTTGCCATATTTTTCCTGAGTGTGGCTTCTATGCCATCACCTTCATCCAGCCTCGTTGGATCTATTCTCAATGGCATGTCATTGATTTCGCTGAACATGGGAATGTTCCTTGCCAGCATTTTGTATCCATCATGTTCTGGGGAATGATGACTTGGAGTGGATGTCAGGCCCTCACCTATTTTGTCCTTCTGGCAAAGGCAACACAAGCTCCAATTTGTTTTCCGATTGGCAGATATCACATTCGCTTCTGCCATGATGTGTCTTGATTAAGGCCGAGGGGCTATCCTTTTACCACCCTAATCAAATTGTGCACACATTACTGTATGGGATTCAACTAGGTTCGGTTGCCCTACACCTAGCCCGATCATTCATCCAGTGCCATTTAAGTCCCGTGTGATCTGTACACCATCCGGGTAAGTACATGAACATTTGGCGAGACATGCATAACCCCCTTACCCTTGGCTCGGCTCTCCCGCGCTGGCACATCCTGTCAATTCAGGTGCGACTCTCTAACTAGTATCTAATAACTAAAAAACTACAGTTTAGTAGCTACATGATATGGGGCTGTTAGAAAGCATTTGGGACACTAAACTATGCATATACTACTACAACTAGTCTAATACTGCAGTGTTAGTAAAGCTAGATCAGTTGACACTGAACCCCATGCCGAGTTACACAGCAGTGATTGACACCAGTGTGCCCTGGTTGTGTGCTGACAATCACTCTTGTTTTTTTTTAATTGCAATCACAGTCACAACTGTAGTTTATAAAAACGGTTGAATGGGATCTGCACCACACCAACCAAGATCCACATCCAGAAACGATTACATGTGTGTGTTAAATATGCTCAATTTACGATGGATAAATCATAATTTTCAAGGAGTAGCAGCCATTTTGGGCACCACATTGAAGGCTAACCTTCTTAAATTTATATCAGAGACAACAAAATCTGTAAAATTAGTATATTAGAGCATAAACATGGTTCACTTGGAAAATTAAATTAAGAAAAGAGGAAAAATAACAAAAAATTGTCACATTCTGGCAGCCATCTTGGAAAATGGCGGCCATCTTGAATTTTTGGCGTGGCCAGGACCCTTTTCTGAAAGAGAGGACATTAAAGCATATTTGTGGAGAATTTCATGCTTGTGTCACCATTTGAAGGATTCTTATGAAATATGCAATTAACCGCTGCACCGAACGAACTCGATCCCAAAGAAATGGCGGGCAGCAAAGGTCATTGCCATCCCAAAACCTGGCAAAGACCACAAACTACCAGCAAGCTACCGCCCAATCTCCCTACTCAGCGTTCCTTACAAAATCATGGAGCGCCTAATACTGCAACGCATTTCCCCAGAAATAGAGGATATTCTAAGTGTGGATCAAGCAGGTTTCCGCAAGGACCGCAGTACAGGAGAACAAGTACTGGCCCTAACCACCTTCATTGAAAATGGCTTCGAGAGCAGACTGAAGACAGGGGCTGTGTTTCTCGATCTTACAGCCGCCTATGATACGGTCTGGCACAAAGGCCTCCTCCTGAAACTTATAAAGGCGATCCCTGCTTGGGCAACAGCAATTATAAAAACGCTGCTGACCAACCGAAGGTTCAGAGTCCACCTCAGTCAGAACACAAGTGCATGGAGAATGCAGAAAAACGGACTCCCACAAGGCTCAGTTCTAGCTCCAACTCTGTTCAACCTCTACATAAACGACCTGCCTACTACAAAATCCCGCAAATTCATCTATGCAGACGACATCTGTCTGGCATTCCAAGCACCAGACTTTGAACCACTGGAACGGGTGCTCACGGAAGATCTTGCTAAACTGGACCAGTTCTGCAAAATCTGGCGCCTAAAACCAAGCCCAGCAAAAACCGTCTCCAGTGTATTTCATCTCCACAATGCAAAAGCTGCCAGAGAACTAAACATCCACCTGAGCGGACTCAAGCTTAAGCATGCCCCAAATCCAACTTATCTTGGAGTGACCCTTGATAGGACCTTATCCTTCAAGGAACATCTAAAGTGGACGGCTGCTAAGGTGAAAGTACGAAACAACCTGCTCTGCAAGCTCGCTGGTGCAAAATGGGGGGCGGCAGTCTCCACCCTGCGCACCTCAGCACTGGCCCTTTCATACTCTGTAGCAGAATATTGTGCCCCTGTCTGGTCCAGGTCATCTTACACACACCATGTAGACACCCAGCTCAACTCAACCATGAGAACTATAACTGGAACAATCCGCTCAACACCACTCCCCTGGCTCTCTGTACTGTCAAACATAGCCCCTCCACACATCCGGCGAGCAGCATTAACTCAAAGGATGCTCCAAAAAGTTAAAGATTTTCCTCACTTACCAATCCATGCAGATATCTACACCCCACCCACTGCCCGACTTTCATCCAGACGGCCGATTTGGAAAAACCCTCCCCCAGCTGACTTTACCATCCAGACAGCTTGGCAAGAGGAATGGGAGACCAAGGAGGTCCCAAACAAACAGCTGGTGATAAACCCCAACCAACAGGTCCCGGGCACCAACCTCCCAAGGAGACAGTGGTCTACACTCAATCGCTTCAGGACTGGACATGGCCCCTGCTTGGCCAGCCTTCACAGATGGGGCAGTAGCCCTAGCCCACTGTGCGCATGTGGAGAGGAGCAAACTATGGAACACATCATAGAGGCTTGCCCGCTCCAAAGACTGGAAGGAGGATTACACACCCTCCATACAGCAAACCAGGAGGCAACTGCTTGGCTTAAGGACTTTGCATTCGCTAAATAAATAAAAACCGCTGCACCACGGGGATGGGAAGCGGATGAAGCGGCAGTAGAAGTTGGTGAATCCCAGAAACTGCTGTAACTGTTTCCGGGATGAGGGGGTCGGCCACTCTACCACTGCTTTTACCTTAGCCGGATCGGCGATGATCTCGTTGTGCAAGATGACGAACCCCAAAAATGAGGTGGATGAGGTGTGGAACTCGCATTTCTCCACTTTAACGAACAGCTTGTTCTCCAGCAGCCACTGCAGCACTCGCCTGATGTGCACTCGGTGTCCATCGAGAGACTGAGAAAAGATGAGAATATCATCAAGGTAAACAAATACTAAAGAGCCCAAAAAATCCCTCAACACATCGTTAATCAGGCGCTGAAACACAGCGGGGGCATTGGTCAGCCCAAACGGCATGGCGAGGTATTCAAAGTGGCCACTAGGGGTATGGAACCCCGTCTTCCACTCGTCTCCCTCTCGAATCCGTACCAGGTGGTAAGCATTGCAGAGGTCCAATTTTGTGAACCAGGAGGCCCCCTGGAGGGAATCGAAAGCCGTGTTGATCAGTGGAAGAGTGTACTTGTCCTTAATGGTGATATTATTCAGTTCCCAGAAATCGATGCAGGGTCTCAGGGAGCCGTCCTTCTTGCCCATGAAAGAAAAACCTGGCCCCCACCGCCGAGGAAGATGGGCGAATTATGCCAGAGCTCAGGAACTCTTTGATATAGGTTTTCATGGCCGCCCACTCCGGGACTGACAGGCTGTAAAGCCGACTGGATGGCAACGGAGCCCCGGGCCGGAGGTTAATGGCGCAGTCGTGTGGGCGGTGGGGGGGGGGGGGGGACAGTGCTTGGGATTTGCTGAAGACAGCTCCCAAATCGTGGTATTCAGAGGGAACCAGGACAAGTCAGGCGGGAGTGTGTCGGGGGCACCGAGAGGCACGGAGGGCGAGCATGCAGCGGACTGAAGACAGGCGCTTAAGCAGAGCAAGCTCCACGAGAGGATATTTCCAGAGCGCCAATCAATGGAGGGGTTGTGCAACCGGAGCCAGGGACACCCCAAAATGACTGGGGAGGAAGAAACTAGCAGCACAAACAATTTGAGCTGCTTCCGTTGATTACCAGAAACTAGGACTGATACTGGAGCAGTCTGTTTGGACACCAAAGCAAGTGGAACCTTGGATCGGGCGATTAGCTTCAATGGAATTTTCAACTGGTGGCAGGCGAGCCCCAGTTGGGTTGCCAGATCTTCAGAAATGAAACTCTGCTTGGCCCCTGAATTAGTGAGTGCATGTGTGGAAATTTCATGGTGGTTATGTGAAAAACGAATGGGCAGCAGGAACTTGGTGAGGGGACTTCTTTGGAGTGAGTCCATGAGTCCCCCTACTGCGACGCATTGACTACAAATTGACTACAAACTTATTCCCCTGTTTTAGATTGAGTAACTGGGTGATGAGCACGCTATCTCGGTCCAAGTGATCGAATACCTCATTGAACTCACTCACGAATTGATCATAAGTTAAATTAGCGTAATCAGACCTAGCCATAACTGCATAAGCCCAGGCTAAAGCCCGCCCCTTCAGAAGATTGACAACATAGCCTATACGGCTGTAACTGGTGGGAAAATCCCCTGGTACCCCCTGAAACACTATCCCACACTGTAATAGAAAACCCCTAGCCTCCCCTAGCTTACCGCTGAAGCGTGTGGGTGTGGGGACTGGAGTCAGCCGGGACGGTGGAGAAGGAGAAGGGATGGAACTGGCTGGGCCGACCATGTTCCCGGCAGCAGGTGGGAAGGACTGAGGAGCTGTAAAGCGAGCCAGGCGTGTGTTAATCTGTACAAGCTGTGTAAGTATGACCTGTTGCTGATGAGATAATTGGTCTACCCGAGCCTCAATGATGTTAAGCTTGTGCGCCAACGCACCGTCTGCTGGGTCATTTTGATGGAGACGTACTGACATGATTTATGACCCAGAAGGCAGACACAGACTCCAGAATAAACTCAATTATCTTTTATTGTGAAGTATGAGTGTGAATGTGTGCGTGAGAACAGGAATGTAGCAGCCGGGCGAGCAGAGCACTGTTCAGACTGGCAACCCTAGGGAAGAGCAAAGACAGGTGGATTAAAGACTGGGATCTGGAGGAATGATTCAGAGAATGTTCAGTCTTACTGTTGGCTAGTTGGTGTGTAGCACAGGAGAGTTCCTGGAGGCTCCGGCCAGTGAGACAGCATCTTCGGCTCCGGCTGCTGAGGAGGTGAGAGGGTGATGAGATGCGCAGAGAGCTGGTGAAGTGCAGGTTGAGCTCAGTCCGCCGCCAGCGGGTTTCCACCTGTGCACAGGGGAGTAGAGCGAAGCGTGGAGATGTGGAAATGATGAGGGCTTACTTGTCGTTGGGGAGCTAGGACTCCCAGGGGGACGACGTGACAGGAAGGATCAGAGGAGATGGAACTCCGACAAGGCAGGGAGGATCAGTGGAGATGGAACTCCGGATCACAGAGGTGACGAGAAGGCGAAGAGGTCTTGCCAGACCAGGGAGCTTGACGTCTCCGTGCAGACCCGAGGGCAGCGTGGCTTAAATAGGCAGACTTAATGAGAAGAGCAGGTGTGTGCGCAGCTGTGGAGGAAATTATAGCAACAGGCATGCAGAGCAGATCAGAGTTGTTTCCCTCTTTACAACCATGACAACTTCCACTCTTCTAGGGTCTTTTCAAGATTTTGGAGTGTGTCTGTGGGAATTTTTGCTCATTCCTCCAGAAAAGCATTTTTAAGGTCAGACAGTTGGACCACAGGCCCTGGCTCACAGTTTCCATTCTAGTTCATCCTAAAGGTGTTGGATGGGGTTGAGGTTAGAGCTTTTTGCAGCCCAGGCATGTTCTTCCAGACTAAACTCATCCAACCATGCCTTTATAGAACTTTGTTTCTTGTGCTGGGGCGCAGTCATACTGGAACAGAAACTGTTCCCACAATGTTGGGAGCAAAGAATTATCCAAAATCTCATGGTGAGCTGGTGGGTTAAGGTTGAGAAGGTGGAAGGAGTACTTTGAAGAGCTGATGAATAAAGAAAATGAGAGTGAGAGGAGGATGGATGAAGATGGTGAACAAGGAGGTCCCGAGAATTAGCAAGGCGAAAGTGAGGGCAGCTTTGAAGAGGATGAAGAATGGAAAGACGGTTGACCCATATGACATACCTGTGGCGGTATGGAGATGTTTAGGAGAGATGGCAGTGGAGTTCTTAACCAGATTAACACAATCTTGGTGAGTAAGAGGATGTCTGAGGAGTGGAGAAGGCGGCGGAAGGAGTAGCGATCTTGAAAGTAGATGGGTTTAAATACCTGGGGTCAACCATCGAAAGCAATGAAAAATGAAGAAGGGTTCAGGCAGGGTGGAGCGGGTGGAGACGAGTGTCAGGGGTGATTTGTGACAGAAAAGTAGCAGCAAGAGTGAAAAGGAAGATTTACAAGGCAGTAGTGAGACCTGCTATGATGTATGGTTTGGACATGGCGGCACTGACAAAAAGACAGGAGGTGTCAGAGTTGAAGATGCTAAGATTTTCATTGGGAGTGACTAGTAGGGAAAGGATTAGAAATGAGTATATCAGAGGGACAGCTCACATTGAGCGGTTTAGAGACAAAATAAAAGAGGCAAGGCTGAGAGGGTTTGGACATGTGCAGAGGTGGGATAGAGGATATATTGGACAAAGGATGTTGAAGGTGGAGCTGCCAGGCAGGAGGAAAAGAGGAAGACCACAGAGAAGATTTTTGGATGTTGTGAAGGAGGACATGGAGAGGGTTGGTGTTACAGAGGAAGATGCAAGGGATAGGGTGAGATGGAGACAGATGATCCGCTATGGCAACCCCTAAAGGAAGCAGCCAAAAGAAGAAGAAGATGAATTCAATGACTAAGATGTTTTCCCAATAATTTTTTCCAAATATTGTACTGTATGGGCTGTGCACCATTGGAGAGGAATATCTCTTTTCCTTGTGTCACTGACTTTGCTATCAAAAATCAGCACGCTAACATTCATTAAAGAGCCAGATCTCTTCCTATGGAGTTGAAAGAGACCAAAAGTAATGCTTAAAAATGAGATAGGACTCCAATTACATGCTTACGTGTGATCCAAGTTTGCTATATCCTCTTGAGACCCCTGACATTTTTTAATTTTTATTTTTGTAATATGAATTAAGTGTTAGGGTGGTAAAGAACACCTCACAAAGAAAACATTTTTAAAACTTCTCTTTATTGAAAAGTTACAGCATGTCCATTGTAGTAGACAATCAGACTGTTCCGACAAATTAAATATCATTTTGAAGGTCTTTCAATACAGAATATGGAAATAACGTTACATCAGTTTTGAAAATGTCCTCAAAGTGACTCATTTTGCCAGCACAGGTCATTTGTTTACAGCGTTAGCATCATAGCAACGACGCTAACTATTGAGCTACTGTCTACGAGGCCACTTTTTAAGGTCATCTTCCCATCCTTTGATAGTCATAGGAAGTGGTATGATTATATTACTGTTTTGAGATGCAAGAGACCGTGTTCCCCCATTTCTAATGCCGAAGTCATTGTTTTTGAATAAGGAAAAGTGTCCCGTTTCAGTGACAACCATATGTTCTAAACTAGTACCGGACGTTGCTACCATAATTCATGCAAGGCATCATGGGGCTGAGGAATAAGGTGGATAGGGGGACATGCATGGCGCACTGAGGTGCGCATAACAATCAACATGTGACATAATTTTAAAGCTCTGCTTGTCTGCTCTGAGGTACAGCAGGACTTAACAAAGTGGCGTGTATAACATGAGCGATATGAGCCAAAACAAAGTGTCCTCTACAGAGGACAAAAATGAATTGCTGGGTCTCAGGACAATATTAAAAGTGATGCATCAACTTGTTCACGACTTGCTGTTATTTTTGTCTGTGCTTTATCTGTTTAAAAATGTGTAACTGTAAATTTCTATGTTTAAGGAAAGTAAGCAGTTTGCTTGGTTTAATGTAGCTTAGCTTTTGGTGCTAAGAATAAATACAGGGTGAAGCTCTGTAGGGTGTGTTGTGTTAATAAACTTTGATAAGTCTAAATTGCAGTTTATTACCTGGCTTTCTAGTCTCCATACTAAGCTTACCAGCTGGTGGCAGGCACAAGTAACTGTGTCACTAAATATGTAACTGTTTTTTAATAGCTCATGTTTAAAGGGTTTTTCTATGACCAAGCCTGGATGTTGGAACTATTATCTAACATCCATCCATCCATCCATCCATCTTCTACTGCTTTTGCGGAGGTCCGGGTTGCGGAGGCAGCAGTTCAAGTAGAGAAGCCCAGACTTCCCTCTCCCCAGCCACCTGCTCCAGCTCTTCAGAGAGGATACCAAGGCATTCCCAGACCAGCTGGGAGACATAGTCTCTCCAGCGAGTCCTCGGTCTGCCCCCGGGTCTCCTCCCAGAGGGACGTGCTTGAAACACCTCAAGTGGGAGGCATCCTAATCAGATGCCCAAACCACCTCAACTGGCTCCTTTCAATGTGGAGGAGCAGCAGTTCTACTCTTAGTCTCTCCCGAATGACTGAACTCCTCACCTTATCTCTGAGGGTGAGTGCAGCAATCCTACAAAGAAAGCTCATTTCAGCCGCTTGTATCCGCGATCGCGTTCTTTCGGTCATTACCCAAAGCTCATAACCATAGGTGAGGGTAGGAACGTAGATTGACTGGTAAATCGACCGCTTTGCCTTAGAACTTCGCTCCCTCTTCACCACAACAGACTGGTACAACGTCTGCATCACTGCAGATGCTGCTCTGATCCATCCATCAATTTCTCGCTCCTTTCTCCCCTCACTTGTGAATAAGACCCCAAGATACTTAAACTCCTCCACTTGGGGCAGGAGCTTGTCCCCAACCCAGAGAGGACAATCCACCTTTTTCCGGCTGAGGACCATGGACTCGGACTTAGAGGTATTGATTGTCATCCCAGCCGCTTCACACTCAGTGGCAAACTGTCCCAGTAAGACCTGTAGGTCATTGCTGGATGAAGCCAGCAGGACATCATCATCTGCAAACAACAGAGATGAGATACTGTGGTCACCAAGCATGACACCCTCCATTCCATGGCTGCGCCTAGAAATCCTGTCCATAAAAATTGTGAGCAGGATCGGTGACAAAGGGCAGCCCTGGTGGAGTCCAACTCTCACTGGGAATGAGTCTGACCGAGTGTTGGCAATACAAACCAAACTCTCACAACGGTCGTACAGAGACCGAATAGCTCATAACAACAAGCCTGATACCCCATACTCCCGAAGCACCCCCCACAAAAAACCACAAGGGACGTAGTCGAATGCCTTCTCCAAGTCCACAAAACATATGTAAACTGGTTGGGCAAACTCCCACGAACCTTCAAGGATTCTCGAGAGGGTAAAGAACTGGTCCGATGTGCCACGGCCAGGACGAAAACCACATTTCTCCTCCTGAATCTGAGGTTCGACCAACAGCCGGACTATCCTCTCCAGTACCTTGACATAGACCTTCTCAGGGAGGCTGAGGAGTGTGATCCCTCTAAAGTTGGAGCACACCCTCCGGTCCCCTTTTCTGAAGAGAGGAACCACCACCCCGGTTTGCCATGCCAAAGGCACTGCCCCCGACCTCCACGCAACGTTGCAGAGGCATGTCAGCCATGACAGCCCTACAGCATCCAGGGCCTTGAGGTACTCAGGTTGAATCTCGTCCATCCCGGGGCCTGGCCACCAAAGAGATTTTTAACCACCTTAGTGACCTCAGCCCCTGTGATAGGCGAGTTGTCCCCCTCATCCACAAGCCCTGCTTCCTCTGTGGAAGGCGTATCAGTGGGATTGAGGAGATTCTCGAAGTATTCCTTCTACTGCCTGATGATATCCCCAATCGAAGTCAGCAGCACCCCATCTGCACCATACACAGTGTGGACAGGGAGCTGCTTCCCCCTCCTGAGCCACCAGACAGTTTGCCAGAATCTCTTTGAGGCCGACCGAAAGTATTGTTCCATGGCCTCACCGAATTCCTCCCATACCCGAGTTTTTGCTTCAGCAACCACCCGAGCTGCACTCCGCTTGGCCTGCCAGTACACCTCAGCTGCTTTGGGAGTCCCACAAGCCAACCAAGCTTGATAGGACTCCTTCTTCAGCTTTATGGCCCCCCTCACCACTGGTGTCCACCACTCGGTTCGGGTGTTGCCACATGAGATGCCTCGACGACCTTGTGGCCGCAGCTCTGACCAGCCGCTTCAACAATGGAGGTGGAGAACATGGCCCATTCAGACTACATGTCTCCAGACTCCCTCGGAATGTGGTTGAAGTTCTTCCGGAGGTGGGAGTTGAAGATCTCCCAGACAGGGGCCTCAGCCAGACATTCCCAGCACACCCTCTCTGTACGTTTGGGTCTATCAGGTCTGAATGGCTTCCTCCCCTGCCAGCCGATCCATCTCACCACCAGGTGGTGATCAGTTGACAGCTCTGCGTCTTTCTTTACCCGAGCATCCAAGACATAAGGTCGCAGGTCTGATGACACGATAACAAAATCGATCATCGACCTGCGACCAAGGGTGTCCTAGTGTCAGGTGCACATATGGACACCTTTATGCTTGAACATGCTGTTCGTTATGGACAAACTGTGGTTAGCACAGAAGTCCAATAACTGAACACCACTCGGGTTCAGATCGGGCAGGCCGTTCCTCCCAATCACCCCCTTCCAGGTTTCATTTTCCCATGCACACTTTCCCCCAGTAGGACAACGAAGTTGTCCCCCAGTTGGACAGCGGAGTCCCCCAGTAGGACAACGGAGTCTCCAAGAGGAGCACTCTCCAGCACCCCAGTCAGAGACTCCAAAAAGGGTGGGTACTGTGAACCATCATTTAGTGCATAGTCACAAATGATGGTCAGGACCCGTTTCCCAACCTGAAGGTGCAGGGAAACAACCCTTTCGTCCACCGGGGAAAACTCCAATATAGAGGCAGCAAGGTGGTGGTGGGGGGGAAGGATACAAGAATACCTACCCCTGCTTGTCGCCTCTCATCCGGGGCAACTCCAGAGTAGGCCAAGCTCCAGCCCCCCTCCAGGAGACTGGTTCCGGAACTGGAGCTGTGTGTTGAAGTGAGGCCAACTAAATCTAGCCGGTATCTCTCAACCTCATACAGCAGCTCAGGCTCCTTCCCCACCAGAGAGGTGACATTTCACATCCCAAAAGCCAGTTTAGGAAGCTTGGGATCAGACTGCCGAGGTCTCCGCCTTTGACCGCCACCTGATCCACATAGCACCGGATCCGCATGGTCCCTCCTGCTGGTGGTGAGCCCACTGAAGGGTGGACCCATGTAACTCCTTTGGGCTGAGCCCGGCCGGGTCCCATGGGTGGAAACCTGGCCACCAGACACTAGCCATTGAGCCCCTCCCCCAGGCCTGGTTCCAGGGAGGGGCCCTGGTAACCCCATACCGGGCAGGGTACACTGAATCCTTGTTTTAGCATTCATCATGAGAGTCTGTTGGCTTGTTCTTGGTCTGGCCCTTCACCCAGGACCAGTTTGTCTTGGGTGACCCTACCAGAGGCAAATTGCCCCGGACAACATAGCTCCTGGAATCACTAGAGAAAGCAAACCCCCCACCACGATAAGGTGGCGATCCATTAGGGGATTATCTAACATACATCTGCAAAATCACAAATTTTGTTCTCAGTTTACACAAGAACATTTCTTCTTTAAAACCACTACAGCTACATGACTAGCTGGTTTCCCCAAAACTCTTCCGCTACATTCTTCTTCTCCCCTTTTTCACTGGCATGGCTAATCCATCTCTCTGTACTGTGGAAGATAGAGGGCAGACAAGATGGATGGGGGTTTATGTAGACTCAAAGCCATCCCCTCTGACTCTTCAGTCTTCCTTGCTCCTCTTAAACTCCAGCAGCTCTTCCCATAGTGCTCAGTGTGCTGTGGTGCAGCAAAGAGATGCTTGCCAGCCTTTTTGAGAAGACAAAGTGGGACGAGGTGGGGGATATGAGAGAGAAGAGAAGGACAACCTCTCTAGGGCCAGTGCAGTTTATCTTTTGAGAGCCATTTAATTTTCTTCTTAGCTGCACACTCATCTGGCTCCCATAAGTCCACAGGAAGCTTAGCCAGGCAGGTGGAGGGCTGGCACAGCACAATCAGAGGAGAATAACAGGCGGGGAGGGATAGAGAGAGGAAGGGAGAAGCAGATAGGCAGTAAGTTTAGTGACACAGAGAAGAAGATGAGAAGAGACTGCAATAGAAGGGAGGGTGTGGAGGAGAAAATGACAGGGGAGAGGGACTGTATAGAAAGCCACATGGAGTGCTGGAGTAGTGTCACCCTGCTGCTTAGAGCCAGTTATAGGAAATGGGAGACATTCATTGCAGTTCTGGCAGAAGAACACTAAACCCTTTTTAAAGTAAGAAGGGCCTCAAATCCCCACCATCAAACCCTGCAGGAGAGCACACACCTCCTGTTACACCATACTTGTGAGCCACTGACTATTTTCTAGTCCACTGACTTAAATAGCCCCGCAAGTGTCTACTCCAGGTTGCATGCTACCAGCTACTTAGCACATACATAATCCAACTACAATCGTTTTCTCTCTCCTCCAGGCTGCCAGCTGTTTTCCCCCTATGGCACAGTACAGTAAGGAAGTCCATTTACCGCCAGAAACTACTTTTAAGAAAGGTGATCCATCACAGTGAACAACAGGTCTGTTTGTTTTAGTCAAAGTGGCATTGCTGTTGTAATGCAGCACAGCCATGATGTTCACTTTGATGGATTACCTGATTCAAGCAACTTTCAAGTCTCTGCAAACTTATCCACATGCTACTGTATATTAAAATGAATGGAAAACAAATGCTTTATGGAACTTACGTTAACTGTTTTTTCTAAGTTTTGTGTTGTTTTAATGACTCCATTGGTTGTAAGACAGATTGAAGGGAAGTTAAAGTCTACTCTTGCTCTGTGTTAGCTGTTTTTCTAATCAAGCTCATATGTTGAATCATACTGTATATCAGAGTTCAAAGTTGCTGTAATGGATGAAATGACAGTATTGTTAGGACCCGTTTCATTAGACAATATCTTTTTTTTTTTTTTTTTTAGAAATACCAATGTTTGCTTGATTAAAATCCTGTGGTAAAAACAAGAGAAAAAACAGGAGAAGAGAGCATGCAGGTGTTTCAAGTTGGTGCTTTATTTACAGTGACATCAGTTGCTGTTTACAATTGGTAGTCAAGCCCATGCAACACCAATTGGCTCTTGCACTATCACTAATTGGACAGTATGGCTGTGGGAGCATGATATCAGGATTAGTCTTAATTTTGTTGGGGTTTTGTTTATTTGTTTTTTTACAAGCAATAATTGAATTTGTTCCAAATTTTTATTAACCTTGTATTGTCCAGGTTAAACAGAACCGTACATTTGTTCAATGAACAAAGCAGCACATCCAGCAGACCAGTCTCCACAAAATGTTTTCTTTTTTTCTTCTTTTGGCTGCTCTATTTCAGGGTCACCACAGCGTATCATCACCTGATATTGCAGTGATATCAGGTGATGTCAATTTGGCAAGGATTTTTACGCCGGATACAACCCTCCCTATTTATTTGGGCTTGGGACCGGCACAGTGAGTACACTAGCTTGTGCTACCTCGAGCACCAAGCTAGAAGGCAGGAATAGTATATAGTCTTTGGTATGACCACTAGGTCACCACTCCGGTTCAACAATAACCACAAAATGTGTATTGCATAAATAGTGCTTTTCAGAGATGATCAGGAGTCACTAACTTAGAGTCAGAGTCAAGTCTGAAGTCTCAATTTTAAAGCAGCAGGATGTAACTAACTTGATTTACAATTTCCGATTTACAAGACAGGCGACAGAGGGGAACTCTCCAACTACAGACCAATTTCACTATTACTGCAATTTTCCAAGATACTTGAAAAAATATTCTATGAGAGAATTGACAACTTCATACTGAAGAATGATTTATTGTGTGAGCAGCAATATGGGTTCAGACACAAAAGGACAACAGCATATGCCTTAATGGAATTTACAGAAAAAATATCAACAGCCATTGAAAATAAAGAGTATTCAGTTGGAGTATTCCTGGATCTTAAAAAAGCATTTGATACAGTAGATCACAATCTATTATTAAAGAAACTACAAAATTGTGGTATCAGAGGGGTAGCACTGTCCTGGTTAAGAAGTTACTTAAAGAATAGATATCAGTTTGTATGTGTTAACAACAAAAACTCAGAGCTACTGAAGGTCACCTGTGGAGTCCCACAGGGTTCAGTTTTGGGACCATTATTATTCAATATGTATATAAATGATATATGTAAAGTTTCAGAAAAAATGGACTTAATATTGTTTGCTGATGACACTAACCTGCTATGCAGTGGAAACAACTTGGAACAACTTCTGGATACACTCGGAAAGGAATTAGGAAAGCTGAAACTGTGGTTTGATTCAAACAAATTAACGCTCAATTTAAGCAAGACAAAATTTATAGTCTTTAACAACCATCACAACTACCCAGTACCCAAACTCAGTGTAAATGGTGTAGAGATTGAAAGGGTATCCGAAACTAAATTCCTTGGAGTAATAATTGATAACAAACTGTGTTGGAAGCCACATATTAATTATATAAAAGGTAAAGTATCCAAATCAATTGCAATATTACACAGAGTGAAAAATTTGCTGAATCAACCCACACTATACACCTTGTATCATTCATTAATACTCCCATACATGACATATTGTAATGAAGTATGGGGAAATACATATAAAACAAACATATATCCACTCTTTATGCTTCAAAAGAGAGCTATTAGAATAATCAACAAAGCAGCTTACAGGGAACCAACAAACCCACTTTTTCTTAAACAAAAAACTCTCAAGTTGAAAGATCTGATCGACTTTAAAACCGCAATAATAATGTTCAAAGTGAAGAATCTATCACTGCCCGCAAATATCCAAAAGTTGTTCCAAACAAGGGAGAAACGATATCACTTCAGAGGAACATGTATATTTCAAAAGCCTACAGTGAGAACAACTACCAAGCACCAAACACTGTATTTCAGTGCAAGGTGTCAGATTATGGAACGATTTTGGACCTGAATTAAAATCATGTACAAAGCTTGGACAATTTAAACAAAAACTAAAGGAAGAAATACTCCAAACATATTTACAAGACGACATGTAAACTCACATAAGGATTGACATTTCCAGCCTGTGTTGTGTTATAGCTTAGTTTTTCTTTTTTCTCTGTGACACTATGTCTTAGATTTGTTTTTGAATAGTAACCGCTTAACTTAGACTAGCTCAGTTTTCTTTTTCTCTCAGTCATATTTTGTCTTAGCCTTGTTTTAAATTGTAATCGCTCTTGTCTTGTTTTCTCTTTTTTCTCCTTTGAATTCTTGGATGGAATATGGGTGGGCAATATAAGCTGCGGCTTCAGCCATCACCCATTTCGGATAACTCACGTGGAATTGTATAGTAGAAGGAGTCTTTGTCTAATTTGACCTTGTTGTTATATTATACAGTTTCTTTTAACCTGTAATGTACTATCCGAAATCCGAAATAAATTCATTCATTCATTCATTCATTCATTCATAAAGCAGCAGGATGTAACTAACTTGTTCCAGGTAGGAACACTGAAAAGACTACAGCTATGGTGACTATGACCTCAGTCACAGGGTACTACTGTAGCTACCAACAACTAAGCACCCTGTGTCTGGTTGTTTGCTTGTTTAGCTGTTTGCTTGTTGACTGTTGTTTGTTTGTTTAGCTGAGGTCAGAGTTACCACAGCTGTAGTCTTTTCAGTGTTCCTACCCAGAACAAGAAAGTTACATAGTGCTGCTTTAAAGTCGAGACTTCAGACAAGTTAGTGATCACCAAACATTTCTGCTTTATATGGACAGTTATTAAAAATGAAATAATTCAACACACTGAGAGTCATGAACCACTGGGAAACAAGGTGAAAGAAATGATGGAGATAATAACAAAGGAGCGAAATAATGGCAAGAAATATCAGGAATATAAAAAAAATTACAAATTATAAAATAAAACAGGGGTATCCAATCACAATAGTCACATTATACCATCCTGTATAATGATGCTACAGTGGCTTCTATCTGTCCAGAGCATCACTCCCAGGCTATATGGACAAATGCCATGGCTCGCATGATTGTAGAGCTTCAAATATCGATGTCTGTAGCAAAAAAAGCAGAAGTCGCTATCTTTTACCACTGCTGAAACAATACACAATCATGCTGTTTAATCAACATGATAATATGTGAAGCCTGGCAGGAGGATGAATTATCTTGGCAAAGAAAAAGTGTTCTTCTTATATTACTGCTGACACATTTAAAATTTTGTGTTTTGGAAAGTCTTATGTTGATCTTTCTATGAAATGTAACAATATGAAAACAAGCTTAAAATGCTGCCCTAATCCTGTGGGAGCCCATGAACAGCTGGTTGTAAAATTGGAGCAACATATGGCTGTGTTGTGAGACATGTATATGTTGGACACTGCATATGTGATTTAACCACGATGAAGGAGAGCCAGCCCCCTGCGGTGCGGAGCCACAAAGCCTGGACCCCCTGCGGAGGACAGGGGACAGAAGACTTCCTGACCACTGAGGCTCGAGAAGAGAGAAGGGGGAGTTATGTAAATAAAAGGCTAATGAATGTGAATAAAGAGATTTTGAGAGAGATGTGTGATTTCCCCCGCGAGGGAAATGGTTTGATGTCAGAATGTTTAAATGAGAGAACTTTGGTGTGTTCAGTCTCTTTGTTCGCTGCTCAAGAATGAGAGCAGATGGTGGAATGATTACTTGAATAAACTGGAATGAAAGACCATTCGGTTTCGTTATTCAAGCCTCCCCACATTGGTGACTGACGACGTTGAGAATGAACGAAGAAATTCTCAGGGTCCCGGACTCACAGAGCTCAGAGCTGGCGAGCGCAGTGGCCGTTAAGCTGCCTGATTTCTGGCAGGATAACCCACGGTCGTGGTTTCTGCAAGCAGAGTCGCAGTTCGCGCTCGCAGGAGTAACGGTGGATGACACTAAGTTCCACCATGTCATCGCTAAACTGGACAACAGCACAGCTCGGTGCGTGCAAAGCTTGGTGGAGCAGCCACCCGCAACTGACAGGTACGGCAAGCTGAAATCCACCCTCATCAAGTTTTTCACCCCCTCGGCTGAAGTGAGGGCGAGGAGGATCCTGTCTTTGCTAGACCAAGGTGGACACAGGCCGAGCGCCCTGATGGAGGAGATGATACAGCTGAGAGGGTTGGACAACGATGATTTCATTTTTCAGTTCATCTTCCTCTCCAACCTCCCGGCGCATGCGAGAAGCACGCTGGCCGGCAAAAAGTGTCACACCCTGGAGGAGTTCCGGGAGCTGGCCCAGGAGGCAGATGGGATCCTGGACGCCTGCGGCGGGCAAGCAACCACAGCAGCGACCCGAGACAGCGGGGAGCCAGAGGCGGCAGAACCAGACTGGCCGACGACGGCGGCAACACGGCCGCGACGAGGGGGAGCCAATAGCCCGGCGGCAGAGGCGCGGGCACGACACAGCGGAGGAGAAGATCTCTGCTTTTACCATCGGAGGTTCGCAGAGAAGGCACGCAGGTGTGTGCCGCCCTGCATCTTCAGGAGTTCGGGAAACGGCAAGACCGGGGGTCGCTAGCAGCTTCGACCCTCGGAGAACGCAACAAGCTGCTCTACATCACGGATGCGCGCTCCGGACGAGAGTTCCTAATCGACACCGGAGCACAAGTGAGCTTCATCACCCCAACATACGCGGACCGGGTGGCTGGACCCCACGGTAGCGGAGCTACAGCGGCAAATGGCTCGAACATCAACACCTACGGGAGAAGGACCTTGCCTTTATGCTTACATGGCCGCACATATGAATGGACTTTTGTGATAGCGGCGGTGAGTTTCAACATGTTGGGCGCGGATTTTTTGTGTTCACACAGTCTGTTAGTTGATCTTGCTAATAGATGGCTGGTAAATGCACTCTCTTTTTACTCTCTCCCCTGTTCAGCTCGAGTGTCCCCGCCACCAGTACAGACCCACGTCGCTACAGCAGGTGGTAAGTTTCACACACTCCTCACCCAATTTCCAGCGCTCACTGTGCCCACTTTTTCAGCAACGGTCGCGAAGCACGGGGTGAAACACTTTATCCCCACTTCTGGTCCTCCCGTGTTTGCAAAAGCTCGGCGCTTGGATGCAGTTAAGCTCGCCATTGCGCGCGAGGAGTTCGCCAGCCTGGAGAGGCTGGGCATCGTTCGTAGGTCGAAGAGCCCGTGGGCTTCGCCGCTGCACATGGTACCGAAAGCCGATGGCTCCTGGAGACCGTGCGGGGATTACCGCAGGCTAAACAACGCTACGGCGCACGATCGTTATCCCATCCCGCACATTCAGGATTTTTCGGTGCACCTGGCGGGGGCGCGCATTTTTTCAAAGATTGATCTAGTTCGCGGCTATCACCAAGTCCCGGTCCAACCGGAGGACATTCCTAAAACAGCGGTAATAACCCCGTTCGGACTTTTCGAATTTTTACGCATGCCGTTTGGTCTCAAAGGGGCGGCGCAAACATTTCAGCGGATGATGGATGCCGTGTTACGCGATCTCCCTTTCGTGTTTGTGTACCTCGACGACATTTTGGTCGCGAGTACTTCAGAGGACGAACACGAAACGCACCTCACAGCAGTTTTTAGGAGGCTGGGAGAGCACGGCTTAATAGTTAACCCAGCCAAGTGCCAGTTCGGCGTCGAGCGGATCGATTTTTTGGGTCACCGCGTCTCCCCGGAGGGAGCGGTTCCGTTACCAGAGAAAGTACGCGCGGTAGCGGATTTTCCCCGTCCACAAACGGTCAAATCACTACAGGAATTCTTGGGGATGCTGAATTTTTATAACCGATTCCTGCCCCACGCAGCTCAAATCATGCAACCGTTATATGCCGCGCTCAAAAAACAAAAACCGACCCAGGCGGTCGAATGGTCCCCGGAGCGGGAGCGCGCGTTCACAGAGGTTAAAAAAGCCTTGGCTGACGCTGCGCTCCTGGCCCACCCAGACCCTGCAGCACGTATCGCGCTGACGACAGACGCTTCAGATTTAGCCATAGGGGCCGTTATTGAGCAACAGGTAGCCGGAGTTTGGCAGCCTTTGGCTTTCTTTAGCAAATCTTTAAGCGCGGCTGAACGAAAATACAGCGCGTTTGACAGAGAACTGTTGGCGCTGCATTTGGCTATTCGTCATTTCCAGTTCTGGCTGGAAGGACGGTGCTTCACCGCTTATGTGGACCACAAGCCGCTCACATACGCCATGGCCAAAATTTCAGACCCGTGGTCCGGCAGGCAGCAGAGGCAGCTGGCCGCAATCTCGGAATTTACCACTGACATTAGGCACGTCGCGGGCAAATTCAATGTAGTAGCGGATTGTCTCTCACGCGCGTTCACGACCCCAACACGCACAGAGGCAGAACGGGCCACCGTGACCGCGCCGCAGGAGAGCGGCACGGTGGCGCGCGCAGCCCCGGTGCACGTGGGTATAGATTACGCAGCCATGGCAGCGGACCAGGGGGCGGACGCAGACGTGCGCGCGCTCCAGTCTGGACCAACAGGGTTGAGGCTGGAGAGCAAGTGTTTACAAACCGGTATGCCCCCCCTGATCTGCGACATGTCGACGGGGCGCCCGCGTCCGGTGGTTCCGGCCACGTGGCGCCGCCGTGTTTTTGACTCGGTCCACTCACTGGCGCACCCGGGGGTGCGCGCGTCGGTGAAACTAGTGGCGGAAAAGTTTGTTTGGCCGTGCCTGCGCAAGCACGTGAAGGAATGGGCAAAAACCTGCATTTCCTGTCAACGGGCCAAAATTCACAGGCACACAAGAGCCCCGTTAGAACCGTTCCGCATTCCGGCCAGAAGGTTCGACCATGTGCACGTCGACCTTGTGGGCCCCCTACCGGCATCACAGGGGTTCACGTATCTTTTGACAATGGTGGACCGCACCACACGTTGGCCGGAAGTGGTCCCACTTGCGACGACCACGGCCGCGGAGGTGGCTCGCGTTTTTTTAACGGCTTGGGTGGCGCGCTTCGGGGTTCCGTCGGACATTACGTCCGATAGAGGACCGCAATTCATCTCTGAGCTGTGGTCAGCGATGGCCAACGGCTTAGGAGCCAAAATTCACCGCACTACGGCTTACCACCCTCAGGCCAATGGTTTATGCAAGCGTTTTCATAGGTCTTTGAAGGCAGCACTCAGAGCGTCGCTCACGGATGCAGATTGGGTGAATAAACTTCCATGGGTTTTATTAGGGTTGCGTTCTGCGCCTAAAGAGGACTTAGACGCCTCCCCAGCGGAGCTGGTATTCGCACAAACTCTGAGGCTGCCGGGCGAGTTTTTACCAGAGCACCCAGAGCCCCCACCTCTCTCGGCTCTGGGACCGTTAGTCGGCACGGGGGCAGACACGCTCCCGGGTCCGGTTCATCACGCTTTTCCACGAGTTTTCGTCCCCAAGGCTTTGAAAAATGCCGATTTCGTTTTTGTCAGGCGCGAAGCCCTAAAAGCAACGCTCAAACCACCTTACGAAGGGCCATTTCGAGTGCTGGAGGCAGGTGATAAGCAATTTGTGCTAGATTTTGGAGACAGAAAAGAGACAGTCAGTATTGACAGACTAAAACCTGCTTTTGTCATGAAGGACGTGTCTGTACCGGTCGCAGTGGCGCCTCGACGAGGCAGGCCCCCGCAGGGGGCAATTAATCACTCTCTCCCTCAGTCAACAGACCCGAAGCAGAAACGCACCGCAGGCAAGGCGGGGCCAACGCACAGCAGATTCGGCAGACGGCTGAAGCCCAAGCGGCGCACAGACTGAATGTTGGTGTTGATTATTCAGTAGTGAGTAAGGTGCTATTTAATTTTAGGAATTAGTCTGTTCTTCATCGTTTGGGGGGGGTTATATGGCTGTGTTGTGAGACATGTATATGTTGGACACTGCATATGTGATTTAACCACGATGAAGGAGAGCCAGCCCCCTGCGGTGCGGAGCCACAAAGCCTGGACCCCCTGCGGAGGACAGGGGACAGAAGACTTCCTGACCACTGAGGCTCGAGAAGAGAGAAGGGGGAGTTATGTAAATAAAAGGCTAATGAATGTGAATAAAGAGATTTTGAGAGAGATGTGTGATTTCCCCCGCGAGGGAAATGGTTTGATGTCAGAATGTTTAAATGAGAGAACTTTGGTGTGTTCAGTCTCTTTGTTCGCTGCTCAAGAATGAGAGCAGATGGTGGAATGATTACTTGAATAAACTGGAATGAAAGACCATTCGGTTTCGTTATTCAAGCCTCCCCACACAACACTATGATATAGGCAAATGCTATAGGCACCATTGATGTCTACATAACCACAAAGCTTTTAAATACGTTGGTGGGCAATTAATATCCCATTGCACACCCAGATTAAGGTAAAGCCATTTGAAGAGGAAAAGGGCAATTAGACACAGCTCAACAAACATGGGTCAAAGGTCTCTAATGTCAACAAGTCGGGATTAATCTATGAGGAAGTGTGATTTGACCATTTTAAGGCATGACATGCAGGCAAAGTACCATCCGAGAGTGTTAATAAATGTTCACCAAGTGCTGAACCATTTGACGGGGTTACTCTGTCCCATTTTTCCTGCAAACACATCTTACAGTGTGCAACAGTATGGGGTTGTCTTTGCACTTTTCATTTTAAAATTCTCCACACATTCTCTGTTGCGGACAGGTCAGGACTAGAGGCAGGTAGGTCCAGTACCTGTCCCCTCTTCTTCTGTAGTTACAGAGGTGTGAAAAAGTGTTTGTGCCCTTCCTGATTTCTCATTTTTTTGTGTGTTTGTCACACTTAAATGTTTCAGATCATCAAACAAATTTAAATATTAGACAAAGATAGATTTTTTTAGATTTAGATTTAGTATACTTTATTGATCCCCAGAGGGGAAATTGAGTGCATCCACCACCTGGATGGATGAAGCAGCCACGATACGGCGCTTAACCATTCATACACACATTCACACCTAGGGTCACTTTAGAGTCTCCAATTAACCTAACCTGCATGTTTTTTGGCATGTGGGAGGAAACCGGAGAAATCCCGGAGTAAACCCACGCAAACACGGGGAGAACATGCAAACTCCACACAGATCACTGTTGGTCGGGGCTGGGATCGAACCCACGATCCCGCGATCCCCACGATCCCCCGGCCAAGGGTAAACTGTGCTGCCGCAGTGCTAACCGCTGCGCCACCGTGCAGCCCAAGATAACACAAAATGCAGTTTTTAGATGAAGGCATTTATTATTAAGGGTAAAAAAAAAATCCAAACCTACATGGCCCTGTGTGAAAAAGTGAGCCCCCCCCCCCCCCGTTAAAACATAAATTAACTGTGGTTTATCACATTTTTGGAAAGCTGAGTTCAATTTCTCTAGCCACACCCAGGCCTGATTACTGCCACACCTGTTCTCAATCAAGAAATCACTTAAATAGGACCTGCCTGACAAAGTGAAGTAGACCAAGACCAAAAGATCTTCAAAAGCTAGACAAGGATGGCTGACCAAAATTACCCCAAGAGTGCAGTGGCGACTCATCCAAGAGGTCACAAAAGACCCCATAACAACATCCAAAGAACTGCAGGGCTCACTTGCCTCAGTTAAGGTCAGTGTCCATGACTCCACCATAAGAAAGAGACTGGCCAAAAATGGCCTGCATGGCAGAGTTTCAAGACGAAAGCCACTGTTGAGCAAAAAGAGCATAAAGGCTTGTCTCAGTTTTGCCAGAAAACATCTTGATGATCCCCAAGACTTTTGGGAAAATACTCTGTGGACTGACGAGACAAAAGAACTTTTTGGAAGGTGTGTCTCTCATTACATCCGGCATAAAAGTAACACAGCATTTCAGAAAAGGAACCTCATACCAACAGTAAATTATGGTGGTGGTAGTGTGATGATCTGGGGCTGTTTTGCTGCTTCAGGACCTGGAAGACTTGCTGTGGTAAGTGGAACCCTGAATTCTGCTGTCTAACAAAAAATCCTGAAGGAGAATGTCCGACCATCTGTTTGTTACCTCAAGCTGAAGCACACTTGGGTTCTGCAGCAAGCCAATGATCAAAAACACGCCAGCAAATCCACCTCTGAATGGCTTAAGAAAACAAAATGAAGACTTTGGAGTGGCCTAATCAAAGTCCTGACCTAAATCCAATTAAGATGCTGTGGCATGACCTTAAAAAAAACCCTCAAAAACCCTCCAATGTGGCTGAATTACAAAATTCTGCAAGGATGAGTGGGACAAAATTTCTCCACAGAGCTGTAAAGGACCCATTGCCAGTTATCGCAAATGCTTGATTGCAGTTGTTGCTGTTAAGGGTGGCCCAACCAGTTATTAGGTTTAGGGGGCAATCACTTTTTCACACAGGGCCATGTAGGTTTGGATTTTTTTCCCTTAATAATAAACACCTTCATTTAAAAACTGTATTTTGTGTTTATAGTATTTGTGTTATCTTTGTCTAATATTTAAATTTGTTTGATGATCTGAAACATTTAAGTGTGACAAACATAGGGAAAAAAAAGAGAAATCAGGAAGGGGACAAACACTTTTTCACACCACTGTATGTATTTTTAATGTGTGCACAACATGTTTTTGATTATCTTTTTGAAAATTGCACAGATATGCCCAGCAAAGATGTCATCTTGAAGGCAGTATATATTGCCCTATAGTCTACTTCTTTGCATTAATGCTGCCATCACAGAAGCATAAATGACCTTTTCCAATGGCACTGACACAGGTCCATATGATAAACCCTTGCTTTTGAACTCGTTGCCAATAATAGTCTGGATTATCCTTTTTTTTTTACTTTAGCACAGAGTACAGGTCTTCCCAAAAAAGTCTAGAATACTGATTAATCTGACCACACAACATATTTCTACCTTGTGATGGTTCATCCCAGATGGATATGGGATTTCTTTTGGTACAGGGAAGTTTTAAATGACAATTGTGATTGTAACTCGATGTTGCAATTCTTGACAAAGTTCTTGCCCATGTGGTTACAGAAGATGTTGCTGAATGATGATTCATTTGGTGTTCAACTTAGGCTTGCACCCTTTATGCACTGAAATTATTTCAGATTCCAAACAGTGGTTTTAAATGTTTCAATATTTTTATGCTTTTTTTTAAACAAACTCAAGATCCTTTGTCTACATTTGTAGAGTTGTGGTTTGTAGGTTTGTCTGATGAGAAGCCACATCTGCCTGTTAATAAACCACATTCATGCATCACTGAAGCAAATGTGGAAATTGCACAGGTGTCCAAGAATGTTTCAAAATGCAGACTGAAAGAAACCAGAGGTTAAACTTCCACTTTACTGATTTATTGTACGACCGTTTCTGCCTCTGCAGGTGCTCCTGAAATTTTGAGGTTGTGCTGCAGACTTTATTATTTGATACTGAGACCACATCTTGAAGTCAAGTTTAAATGCATTTACCACACAGGAAAACCTAAATGTGTAGTCATCATACATTAAGTAGCCTTATCATTTCAGAGGAATCAACCTCTCTGTGCTATTTGACTAAAATATTCTATACTGAAGTTTTCATCCATCCATCCATCCATCCATCTATCCATCTTCTACCACTTTTCCGGAGGTCCGGGTCATGGAGGGAGCAGTTCAAGCTGAGAAGCCCAGACTTACCTCTTCCCAGCCACCTGCTCCAGCTCTTCAGAGAGAATACCAAGGTGTTCCCAGACCAGCTGGGAGACATAGTCTCTCCAGCATGCCCTGGGTCTGCCCCGGGGTCTCCTCCCAGTGAGACATACCCAAAACACTTCAAGTGGGAGGTATCCAGGTCCTGAAGTTTTCAATTTACATTTAATACAACAATAGCAACCATATCCATAGACTACTGTTCTGCCACCATGCTTGATAGATAGATAGATAGATAGATAGATAGATAGATGGATGGATGGATGGATGGATAGATAGATAGATAGCTAGATAGATAGATAGATAGATAATTTGGTAATAAAGTTAGTGAAGGGTGAGCCAACTGCAGAAGCAATGAAAATGTATTGGAAAGATAAAATCTAGAAGTAAACAGAACCTATAAAAAGAATAGAGTGAAGTCAGACATGGGTGGAAAATGAGGTGAACGCATGATAAAAAGGGAGGTATTAAAACATAGACTGCACCACTCTTGATATATTGCCCAACTCTAACTTAGAAGAGCCTACAGGTTTTCCTAACAGCTAGTAGAAATGCACATGCAGTATATTATCACCTTGGTAAAATAAATACAGTAAAGGGGAGTTATGCACATACTCAAAAACTAGTTGTAGGAACCACTGCAAAGTCCATGATGCTGCTTCTATGTGTGTTTAGCTATTATTCTGAAACCACCTGAATAAACAGCCTTAATTAGGATTGAACTTGGGCCATTGTGCAGAGAGAGAGTGGAAGGCCCTGTAGATCATTCATTTGTCCTCACCTCCCTTCAAGCAGGTTAATCTAGCCATGCCCTCTGTTCTTTCACTTTGTCACTTCTCATATGCTCAGCTAGTTTCCTCACCATGCTGAGTTGCAGCTTCTCTATTAGAACTGATTGAGCTCAGCTTTAAATCAGTTCTTGTGTTCCTGCTACTATTTCATCATGTGCTGTATCAGCGCTCTCACTTTCTCTCTAACATCTGTTTTTTCTGTCTTTCTCTAGTTTCACTTTAATCCAGCTCAGTCCATCCTGGTGATGGAGGGAGAGGACTTGGAGAACATAAACACTGCTGTGAGAAAAGTTTCGTACATAAACTCTCGCCAGTTTCCCACACCGGGCATCCGACGGCTCCACATCTCCACTACCGCTCAGTAAGAACGCCACTTTCCTCTTGTTCTTACTCTTGTTTTACTCCTTTATCTTCACTTTTATCCCCTGTGTCTGTCTCCTTATTTTTTCTTCAAACCTACATTTGTTTCCTTTAGTGTTCACATGCTCACTACCTCTCTGTACCTCCTTCACCAAGACGTTATCCCTCCTCGACACTTGTGTTAAAACAACACGGCAGACATCACAGCCTGACTGATTTATAATTCCCTTTCACACGTTGATCCCCACCCCTCCTCTTGCTCTCACTCTCTCTCTCTGTTTCTTGTTTCCTTTGCTGTCACTTCCCCTTCCCTTTAATACACCATTTTCGGTTCACTGTCGCCACTGGGGGCTGGTTTTTACATTTTCATGTCATGTATTAATAATTCTGCATGGATTTAGCCAGAGGAATGAGGGAAAGAGAGATGCAAAACGAGAGGTGTGTGTGTGTGTGTGTGTGTGTGTGTGTGTGTGTGTGTGTGTGTGTGTGTGTGTGTGTGTGTGTGATGGAGAAAGAGAAGAAAAGCTGGCTGGTAAAACGGCATCCCTCTGCAGGCTTCTATTAAAATTCATGATTGTTTTAAATATATGTAGCCCCCTGCAGCACAGCCCTGGGGTTTCACTCTCTGCCCTCCTGATGGATTTGATGCACGGCCCCAGGCCCCAAAATCTTCAACTAACACAGCAGAAGCTTGTGTGCGTGTGCGTGTGTGTGTGTGTGTGTGCTGCTCAGGCTGTGGGTGATGAAGCAGAGTCGTCGTAGCTGGAGGCACACGATTATCAAGGAATACATTATGCTAATGACGGCTAAGCTTGCATCATTGCTAAATGTTGTTTAAATGAAGTTCTTCCAGCAGACTGCTGACTAGTCCAGAAGATGTCCTAGTGGCACGCATTAAGGATGCCCAAATCCAGCTTTTTCAGTTCTGATACTAGTATATACTGATACTGATGCCCTGGATTTGGATAACTCCTTATCAGAGCCATTTTTTTTTACCCCTTCTGTCCCTCATTGCCAACATGAATCCTTGCTCTTTTGATATTTTTCTTGATTTGGTGTAGTAAAGTACCTAATTCTTCCAAAAGAATTCATGCCAAATTAGTAGCTTAGCTTTAGCTTTGCTATGCTGCGGACGTTTGGGTAGTGTTTCTACTGAGCAGTGTTTTAGCTTTTGAAGTAAAAATGTCTTCAGTTCAGCATCTGAGTGAGTTTCTAGAAGAGCCACAAACTACTGCTGAAGAAATATTGTCAGCGTTTGAAGAAACGTCCGAAGAAAGAAAATCACCGCGAACAGCAGCTGGCCTGACAGCGAGGAGCTACTGATGCCCCGGCCGGATCGGAGCTCAACTGCAGCAGCGGAGCCCAGCGGAGGAGCTAACTGAGGCCCCAGCCGGATCCAAGTTCAGCTGGACCAGATACCGGCAGCACCAGCAGAAATTATTCTGCTATCATCGGATACCCACTACCAGGCTACGACCCAAGCTAACGGTCTCCATTAGCCACCAGGAGAGCTTCGGATTCATTGCCAGATAGGACGACGCTAGCTAGAGGCCTCCACTAGCTACCGAGGGAGCCTTGGCTTCCTCGGCTTCACCAGCAGATCCAGCTACCAGATGACGACGCCAGTTAGCAGCCTTCACTAGCCATCGGGAGAGCTTTGACCTCACCTCCAGATAACGGCTATAATTAGATGACAAAGCCAGCTGACGGACTCCACTAGCCATCGGACGTACTTCGGCTCCTGTACTAGCCAATAGGTGAGCCGCTCTTTTGATCCCAATCAGACTAGTCATTATGCCTCCGAAAAAGAATCAGACAAATGGAGAGGAGTTGGAGGAGATCAAACTCTCACTAAATTTTATGTCTGAAGAAATATCTAAGATAGCAAAACAACAAACTCTGCTTATTGGCTTTATGGATCAAGTGCGTGAATTAACGGCTGAAATTATGGAAAAAAGACAAGAAAATTAATTTCTTAGAAAGTCGTGTGGATGAATTAGAACAATGTACAAGAATGGATGAAGTCATTGAGCGGTCTTAACACCAGACATCGCTCCTATGCACGTGTGACAGCTGGAGTTGGTAATCAGGATGGGGAGGATGAGACAGTGGGAGAATCACACACTCTTGAGCAGCAGGTATTAACTTTTTTCAACTCTAAAAACACTGTTGTGGACAATAAGACTATTTCAGCTTGCCACATGTTGCCTAGAAAAGACAGTAAAGGAAAACCAGCGATCCTTATCCGATTTGTCAATAGGAAAGCAACAACTGATTTTCTGCGACAAGCAAGAAAACTGAAAGGAACGGCTGTCTATGTAAATGAACATTTAACAAAAAAGAACTCTGAAATAGCTAGACAAGCCAGGGCTCTCAGAAAACAGGGAAAAATACAGTCGACAGGGACAAAGAACTCTAAGGTGTGGATAAAACTGCTTGGCACTCCAGAAGAAGCTAAAGTAATAATGATTAGAGATGTGGAGGAATTAGACAAATTTAAACCTTAGCTCTTATGCATAAATAACAGCGCAGTAAGATTATGAGTGGAAATTTTTGTGGGTTTTTTTCCCTCTTGTTTTGTTTTTTCTCTCTTTTTGTCTTTTTAGTGTACATTGTTGACACAACTTATGATCAGCACTTTAACCAATCATCCTTCCTCATTTAATAATGGAAGTGTATTAGGTCAAATTGAAGCTGAAACCTTTATAAATACTGAACAGCAACCACAAGATATTTTAGGTGACATTGACCCAGATAACAACTACTTTAATCATATTAACAATAAGTGTACTTATTAACAATAAGTGTACTTATTATGATGAACACCCCTCATGGATCGTCAGCTTATCGTGGTGGGGGGTTTGCGTGCCCCAGTGATCCCAGAAGTTATGTTGTCCAGGGCAATTTGCCTCTGATAGGGTCACCCAATTCAAACTGGTCCTGGGTGAAGGGCCAGACTAAGAACGATCCAACAGACTCTCATGATAAATTGTATATCACGGATTCAGTGTACCCCGCCCGGTATGGGGTTACCGGGGCCCCACCCTGGAGCCAGGCCTGGGGGAGGGGCTCGATGGCTAGCGTCTGGTGGCCGGGTTTCCACCCATGGGACCGGCCAGGCTCAGACCGAAGGAGTTACATGGGTCCGCCCTCCAGTGGGCTCACCACCTCAAGGAGGGTTCATGGGGGTCCGGTGCTATGTGGATCAGGTGGCGGTCAAAGGCGGAGACCTTGGCGGACTGATCCCAAGCTTTCTAAACTGGCTTTTGGTACGTGGAATGTCACCTCTCTGGTGGGGAAGGAGCCTGAGCTGGTGTACGAGGTTGAGAGATACCGGCTAGATATAGTCGGCCTCACCTCAACACACAGCTCTGGTTCCGGAACCAGTCTCCTGGAGAGTGGCTGGAGCTTGGCCATTTCTGGAGTTGCCCCGGGCGAGAGGCGACGAGCAGGGGTGGGTATTTTTGTATCCCCCCACCTTGCTGCCTCTATATTGGAGTTTTCCCCTGTGGACGAAAGCGTTGCTTCCCTGCGCCTTCGGGTTGGGAAACGGGTCCTGACCATCATTTATGCCTATGCACCAAATGATGTTTCAGAGTACCCTCCCTTTTTGGAGTCTGTGACTGGGGTGCTGGAGGGTGCTCCTCTTGGAGACTCCATTGTCCTACTGGGGGACTTCAATGCACACATGGGCAACGACAGTGAAACCTGGAGGGGGGTGTTTGGGAGGAACAGCCTGCCTGATCTGAACCCGAGTGGCGTTCAGTTGTTGGACTTCTGTGCTAACCACAGTTTGTCCATAACGAACAGCATGTTCAAGCATAAGGGTGTCCATATGTGCACCTGGCACCAGGACACCCTTGGTCACAGGTCGATGATCGATTTTGTTATCATGTCACCAGACCTGCGACTGTATGTCTTGGACACTCGGGTTAAGAGAGGTGCAGAGCTGTCAACTGATCACCACCTAGTGGTGAGTTGGATCCGATGGCAGGGGAGGATGCCATTCAGACCTGGTAGACCCAAACGTATAGTGAGGGTGTGCTGGGAACGCCTGGCTGAGACTCCTGTCCAGGAGGTCTTTAACTCCCACCTCCGGAAGAACTTTGACCACATTCCGAGGGAGTCTGGAGACATGGAGTCTGAATGGGCCATGTTCTCCACCTATATTGTTGAAGCAGTGGCCCAGAGCTGCGGCTGCAAGGTGGTCAGTGCATCTCGTGGTGGCAACCCCCAAACCAAGTGGTGGACATCAGTGGTGAGGGGGACCATAAAGCTGAAGAAGGAGTCCTATCAAGCTTGGTTGGCTTGTGGG
Source organism: Pholidichthys leucotaenia (assembly GCA_020510985.1). Taxonomy (NCBI): domain Eukaryota; kingdom Metazoa; phylum Chordata; class Actinopteri; order Cichliformes; family Pholidichthyidae; genus Pholidichthys; species Pholidichthys leucotaenia. The sequence continues at coordinate 111,537,870 of CM035847.1, read as the reverse complement.
ACTCCCAAAGCAGCTGAGGTGTACTGGCAGGCCAAGCGGAGTGCAGCTCGGGTGGTTGCTGAAGCAAAAAACCCGGGTATGGGAGGAGTTCGGTGGGGCCATGGAACAAGACTTTTGGTCGGCCTAGAAGAAATTCTGGCAAACTGTCCGGCGGCTCAGGAGGGGAAAGCAGCTCCCTGTCCACACTGTGTATGGTGCAGATGGGGCGCTGCTGACTTCGACTGGGAATATCATCGGGCGGTGGAAGGAATACTTTAAGGATCTCCTCAATCCCACTGATACGCCTTCCACAGAGGAAGCAGGGCTTGTGGACGAGGGGGATGACTCACCTATCACAGGGGCTGAGGTCGCCAAGGTGGTTAAAAATCTCCTTGGTGGCCGGGCCCCGGGGGTGGACGAGATTCGCCCTGAGTACCTCAAGGCCCTGGATGTTGTGGGGCTATCATGGTTGACACGCCTCTGCAACATTGCGTGGAGGTTGGGGGCAGTGCCTTTGGCATGGCAAACAGGGGTGGTGGTTCCTCTCTTCAAAAAAGGGGACCAGAGGGTGTGCTCCAACTTTAGAGGGATCACAGTCCTCAGTCTCCCTGGGAAAGTCTATGCCAAGGTACTGGAGAGGAGAGTCCGTCCGTTGGTCGAACCTCGGATTCAGGAGGAGCAGTGTGGTTTTCGTCTTGGCCGTGGCACATCGGACCAGCTCTTTACCCTCTCAAGAATTCTCGAGGGTTCGTGAGAGTTTGCCGAACCAGTTTACATGTGTTTTGTGGACTTGGAGAAGGCATTCAACCGCGTCCGTCGTGGTTTTTTGTGGGGGGTGCTTTGGGAGTATGGGGTATCGGGCTTGTTGTTAGAAGCTATTTGGTCTCTGTACGACCGTTGTGAGAGTTTGGTTCGTATTGCCAACACTCGATCAGACTCATTCCCAGTGAGAGTCGGACTCTGCCAGGGCTGCCCTTTGTCACCGATCCTGTTCATAATTTTTATGGACAGGATTTCTAGATGCAGCCAGGGAACGGAGGGTGTCATGCTTGGTGACCACAGGATCTCATCCCTGTTGTTTGCAGATGATGTTGTCCTGTTGGCTTCATCCAGCAATGACCTACAGTTCTTGCTGGGACGGTTTGTTGCTGAGTGTGAAGCGGCTGGGATGAGAATCAGCACCTCCAAGTCCGAGTCCATTGTCCTCAGCCGGATAAAGGTGGATTGTCCTCTCCGGGTTGGGGACAAGCTCCTGCCCCAAGTGGAGGAGTTTAAGTATCTTGGGGTCTTATTCACGAGTGAGAGGACAATGGAGCGAGACATTGACAGACGGATCGGAGCAGCATCTGCAGTGATGCGGACGTTGTACCGGTCTGTTGTGGCGAAGAGGGAGCTAAGTTCTAAGGCAAAACTGTCAGTCTACGTTCCTACTCTCACCTATGGTCATGAGCTTTGGGCAATGACCGAAAGAACGAGATCACGGATACAAGCGGCTGAAATGAGCTTTCTCCATAGGATTGCTGGACTCACCTTCAGAGACAGGGTGAGGAGCTCAGTCATCAGGGAGAGGCTCAGAGTAGAAACCGCTGCTCCTCCACATTGAAAGGAGTCAGTTGAGGTGGTATGGGCATCTGATTAGGATGCCTCCTGGACGCCTCCTACTTGAGGTGTTTCGGGCACGTCCCACTAGGAGGAGACCCCGGGGCAGACCCAGGACTCAGTGGAGAGACTATGTCTCCCAGCTGGTCTGGGAACGCCTTGGTATCCTCTCTGAAGAGCTGGAGCAGGTGGCTGGGGAGAGGGAAGTCTGGGCTTCTCTGCTTGAACTGCTACCTCTGCGACCTGGACCTCCGGAAAAGCAGTAGAAGATGGATGGATGGATGGATGGATATTATGATGAACAACAATTAAATAGAATTATGAACTCATATCAGACATTGACAATAATACATATTAATAGGAGTCTGTATGGCAACTTTGATAGTATTAAGGAGTTTTTAAATCAATTTAACACCCCATTTAGAATTATAGCAATAACTGAAACATGGATTAATGATGAAAAAGATGTAAATTTTGAACTACATGGATATGAGATGTATACACAAAATAGGAAATGAAAAAATGGTGTGGGGGTAGCACTGTATGTTGAAAAAAAAAGTGGACAGCATGACATCAACAGTGAATGAAATTATGGAATATTTAACAATTGAAATTACGATGGAAAATAGAAAAAACATAATAGTAAGTTGCATATATAGAGCACCGGGATCGATATGGAAAAATTTAGAAATGGTATGGAAAAGATGTATACAAAAATAAGACAAAAAGATATCTTTTTTGTGGTGACTTTAATATAGATTTAATGAAAACAAAGCAACATAAACCAACTGAAGATTTATTAGATACAATGTATAGCCTAACCTTATTTCCAAAGATTACAAAACCTACGAGAATAACGACACACTGTGCTACCCTGATAGATAACATTTTTACCAATGTTATTGAATATTATATGGTGAGAGGTATACTAATAAATGACATTAGTGACCACTTGCCTGTATTTGTTTCTTTAGATGTTAATTATGGGGTTAATGAGAGTAAGAATAATAATAAACCATGTAAAAAGATTATTTATAAAAGAATACGAACAGAAAATAGAATCAGTGCTTTAAAAGATGACTTAATGTTACAGAATTGGGATGTGGTCTATAGAGAGAAAGAAGTGGATATGGAATTGATTGATTGATTGATTGATTGATTGATTGATTGAAGTGGATATGGAATATGATAAATTTATTGATATATTTAAATCATTATATGATAAAAAAAAACTGTCCAATTAAAGAAATTAATAAACATAAATACAAAAATTGCCCATGGATAACCAGGGGGTTACAAAATGCTTGTAAAAACAAAAATTATCTCTATAAAACTTTCATTAAATTAAGAACCAAAGAATCTGAAAAAAGATATAAAACATATAAAAATAAATTAACTGAAATAATACGCACTAGTAAAAATTATACTATGGGAAAATGTTAAATGAAAATAAATATAATGTAAAAGGAGTTTGGAACATATTAAATAAATTAAGGAAAAATGGAACTAAAAAAATGATATCCAAAGTATTTTACTGATAATTGTGGTGATAATTATGACAAGAACATGGTAGTAAATAAAATGAATACATTTTTTGTAAATGTTGGACCAGAGTTGGCAGCAAAAAATTACAAACCAAGGAAGAGACACCGTGAGTGAAACACTGATTGGAAATAACCCTCGGTCAATCTTTCTTACAGCGGTGGATGAACTAGAGGTAAAATCTGTTGTTGAAAAGTGTAAAAATAAATGATCTACTGATTGTGATGGTATTGATATGGCACTAGTAAAAAGAACTGCTGATGGCATATTAAAACCATTTATATATATTTGTAATCTATCATTTCAAACTGTCTCATTCCCGTAGAAAATGAAAATAGCAAAAGTAATACCATTATTCAAGCAAGGAAATAAACACCAATACACAAACTACAGAGCAGTATCGCTCCTCCCACAGTTTTCAAAGATTCTGGAAAAACTTTTCAACAACAGATTAGAAACCTTTTTAAATAAACATGATCTGCTTAATCAGAATCAATATGGATTTAGAGCAAAGAGTACAACATCACTGGCAATAATGGAAGCAACAGAGGAAATAATAAATGCATTAGATCAAGGAAAATATGCAATTTATATTTATAGATTTTAGAAAAGCATTTGATACAATAAATCATTCAATACTTCTTGATAAACTGCAAATGTGTGGTATTAGGGGAGTGGCACTGAATTGGGTTACAAGTTATTTATCTGAGAGACAACAGTTTGTGAAGATGGGAGAATATCTGCTGGGTGTATGGGAATTGCCTGTGGTGTCCCCCAGGGGTCAGTATTGGGCCCCAAATTATTTCAAATTATTTAACATATATAAATGATATATTCCAAGTTTCTAAATTATTAAAAATAATATTATTTGCTGATGATACTAATATATTTTATTGTGGAAATAATTATAATCAACTAATCCATACTCTAAATAATGAATTAAATAAGCTTAAAAAAATGGATGGATGGTAATAAATGATCACTAAATATACTAGATAAAACTAAGGTAATGATATTTGGTAATTGTAAAAATAAAGAAGATATACATATTCATATAGATAATGTAATTATTGAAAATGTTAAGGAGATCAAATTTTTGGGTGTAATACTAGATGATAAAATTAGTTGGAAACCACACGTCAGATACATATAAAACAAAGTTGCAAATATATTGCAATTATAGATAAAATTAAGCAAATCCTAGATTACAAATCGCTTCATATCTTGTATTGTTCATTAGTACTTCCATACTTGACCTATTGTATAGAGGTCTGGGGTAACAATTATAAAAGTACACTTAATTCATTGCTAATATTACAAAAAAGGGCAGTCCGTGTTATACACAAAGTCGGGTATCTTGAACATACTAATTTATTGTTTTTAAATTCAAAGTTATTGAAATTACAGGATCTGGTTGATTATTATACAGCACAGTTAATGTTTAAAGTCAGTAAAAACTTTTTGCCACACAATATACAAAATCTTTTCAGTGAGAAAGAAGGGAAATACAATTTACGGGGGAATACAACATTTAAAATGTACCTAGTAAGATCTACTAGGAAAAGTTTTTGTGTGTCTGTGTGTGGAGTAAAATTGTGGAATGGGTTGGGGGAGAAACACAGGCAGTGTCCAAACATCCATATATTTAAATCAACATATAAAGAAATGATTTTTGAGCAATATAAAAATAAAGGACAGTAATATTGCAATGTGTCTTCAGTGAAGAAAGGTTGTTATTGTTGAGTATACATATGCTGAGTACTATTATTATTGATATCATTATTACTAGAATATTACAACGATGTTATAGTATTATGATTGTTGTTAGGATGGAATTATTTGAAGTATTACATAGGCCAGGTGGTATTATTATTATTATTATTATTATTGCTATTGTACCTACTATATGGCTACGTATTATTATGGTTATTATTATTATATGGTTACTTATTGCGCCTAAGTATTGTAAGCCATGTGGGGGTATATGGTGGTAAATGAATGAATGAATGAATCTTTATTTCGGATAAATTAAAAGTAAAGATTAAAAGGAAGGAACAGAATAATATAACAAAGGGGAAAAAAATCTAACACGGTCAAATTAAACAGTAACTCCTCTGATTATACAGTTAGAGATAAGGACCACTTATATAGCGCTTTTCTAGTCTCAATGACCACTCAAAGTGCTTCACTAGTACTAATCCTCCATTCTAAGGGCCGATAGGAGACAGATATCTAGGGACAATTCAGAACAACCAATTAACCTAACATGCATGTCTTTGGGTTGTGGGAGGAAATTGGAGCTCCCGGAGTAAACCCACGCAGCACAGGGAGAACATGCAAACTCCACACAGAAAGGTTCCTACCCCTGCCAGCCTGGGGATTCGAACCTGGAACCTTCTAGCTGTTAGGCAACAGTGCTAACCACTGCACCACCGTGCTGCCCAGTTCAATATAAGTTATCTGAAATGGGTGATGGCAGAAGCCACAGCTTATATTGCCCACCCATATTCCATCCAAGAATTCAAAAGAAAAACAAAACAGGAGCAGTTACAATTCAGAACAAAGCTGACAAAATGTAACAAAAAAAACCCAAAAAACCCAAAAAACTAAGCAACAACGCAACACAGACTGAATATGATAATTCTTATGTAATTTTACATGTCATCTTGTATATATGTTTGGAGTATTTCTTCCTTTAGTTTTTGTTTAAATTGTCCAAGCGTTGTTCAGGTCCAAAAGCGTTCCACAGTCTGACTCCTTGCACTGAAACACAGTGTTGCTTGGTGGTAGTTCTCACTGAAGGTTTTTAAAATGTACATGTTCCTCTGAAATGATATTGTTTCTCCCTTATTTGGAACAACTTTTGGATATTTGCGGGCAGTGATAGATTCTTCACTTTAAACATTATTACTGCAGTTTTAAAGTCAGCCAGATCTTTCAACTTGAGAGCTTTTAATTTAAGAAAAAGTGGGTTTGTTGGTTCCCTGTAAGCAGCTTTGTTTATTATTCTAATAGCTCTCTTCTGAAGCATAAAGACTGGATATACGTTTGTTTTATATGTATTTCCCCATACTTCAGTACAATATGTCATGTATGGGAGTATTAATGAATGATACAAAGTTTAAAGTGTGGGTTGATTCAGCAAATATTTCACTCTGTGTAGTATTGCGATTGATTTGGATATTTTACCTTTAATATAATTAATATGTGACTTCCAACACAGTTTATTATCAATTATTACTCCAAGAAATTTAATTTCGGATACCCTTTCAATCTCTACACCATTTACACTGAGTTTAGATACTGAGTTGTTGTGATGGTTGTTAAAAGTTATAAATTTTGTCTTACTTAAATTGAGCGTTAATTTGTTTGAATCAAACCACAGTTTAAGCTTTCCTAATTCCTTTCCGAGTGTATCCAAAAGTTGTTGCTTCCATTGCATAATAAATTAGTGTCATCTGCAAACAATATTAAATCCATTTTTTCCGAAACTTTACATATATCATTTACAGACGTGGACAAAATTGTTGGTACCCCTCTGTTAATGAAAGAAAAACCCACAATGATCACAGAAATAACTTGAATCTGACAAAAGTGGTAATAAATAAAAAGTCTATGAAAATTAACCAATGAAAATCAGACAATGCTTTTGAAATGTGGTTCAACAGAATTATTTTAAAAAACAAACTCATGAAACAGGCCTGGACAAAAATGATGATACCCCTAGAAAAGATTGAAAATAATGTGACCATAGGGACATGTTCAACCAAGATGTGTCCTCTAATTAACATCACATGTGTCTACAAACTTGTAATCAGTCAGTTGGCCTATTTAAAGGGTGACAAGTAGTCACTGTGCTGTTTGGTGACATGGTGTGTATCATACTAAACATGGACCAGAGGAAGCAAAGGAGAGAGTTGCCTCAGGAGATTAGAAAGAAAATTATAGACAAGCATGTTAAAGGTAAAGGCTATAAGACCATCTCCAAGCAGCTTGATGTTCCTGTGACTACAGTTGCACATATTATTCAGAAATTTAAGACCCACGGCACTGTAGCCAACCTCCCTGGACGTGGCCGCAGAAGGAGACGGATAATACGAATGGTAACAAAATAGCCCAGAACAACCTCTAAACACATTCATGGTGAACTCCAAGGTCAAGGTACATTAGTGTCAGATCGCACCATCCGTCATTGTGTGAGCCGAAGTGGACTTCATGGGAGACGACCAAGGAGGACACCACTGTTGAAAACAAATCATAAAAAAGCCAGACTGGAATTTGCCAAACTGCATGTTGACAAGCCACAAAGCTTCTGGGAGAATGTCCTATGGACAGACGAGACAGAAGTGGAACTTTTTGGCAAGGTACATCAGCTCTATGTTCACAGACGCAAAAATGAAGCATACCAAGAAAAGAACACTGTCCCTACTGTGAAACATGGAGGAGGTTCTGTTATGTTCTGGGGCTGCGTTGCTGCATCTGGCACAGGGTGTCTTGAATCTGTGCAGGGTACAATGAAATCTCAAGACTATCAAGGTATTCTAGAGAGAAATGTGCTGCCCAGTGTCAGACAGCTTGATCTCAGTCGCAGGTCATGGGTCTTGCAACAGGATAATGACCCAAAACACAACTAAAAACGCCCAAGAATGGCTAAGAGTGAAACATTGGACTATTCTAAAGTGGCTTTCTATGAGCCCTGATGTAAATCCTATTGAACATCTGTGGAAGGAGCTGAAACATGCCGTCTGGAGAAGGCACCCTTCAAACCTGAGACAACTGGAGCAGTTTGCTCATGAGGAGTGGGCCAAAATACCTGCTGAGTGGTGCAGAAGTCTCATTGACAGTTACAGAAATTGTTTGATTGCAGTGATTGTCTCAAAAGGTTGTGCAACAAAATAATAAGTTAAGGGTACCATCGTTTTTGTCCAGGCCTGTTTCATGAGTTTGTTTTTTAAAATAATTCTGTTGAACCACAATTCAAAAGCATTGTCTGATTTTCATTGGTTAATTTTCATATAATTTTTATTTATTTCCACTTTTGTTAGATTCAAGTTATTTCTGGAACCATTGTGAGTTTTTCTTTCATTAACAGAGGGGTACCAACAATTTTGTCCACGTCTGTATATACATATTGAAAAACAATGGCCCCAAAACTGAACCCTGTGGGACTCCACAAGTAACTTTCAGTAACTGTGAGTTTTTGCTACCAACACATACATACTGATATCTGTTCTTTAAGTAACTACATAACCAGGACAGTGCTACCCCCTAATACCATAATTTTGTAGTTTCTTTAATAATAATTTATGATCCACTGTATCAAATGCTTTTTTAAGATCCAGGAATACCCCAACTGAATACTCTTTATTTTCTCCAGCAGTTGATATTTTTTCTATAAATTCCATTAGAGCAAATGCAGTTGTCCTCTTGTGTCTGAACCCATATTGCTGCTCACACAATAAATTATTCTTCATTATGAAGTTAATTCTCTCACAGAATTTTTTTTCAAGTATCTTGGAAAATTGCGGCAATAGTGAAATTGGTCTATAGTTTGAAAGTTCCCCTCTGTCACTCATCTTATATATCGGAATTACTTTAGCTATTTTCATTGCACTGAGAAATATACAGTACCTGTTTGGAGAGACAAGTTACAAATATACGTCAGTGGCGTCACTAAGCATTCAATGATAGTTTTGACTAAAAGCATGTCAATACCATCACAATCCGTAGAGGTTTTACTTTTAAACGATTTAACAATTTCAATGACCTCACTCTTGTCTGTGTTCTTTATGAAAATAGTCTTTTATAGCAATGTTTTTGCTTATTGTATCACCTGTAGATGCCGTAATGGGTATTTCTCGAGCTAAATTAGGACCAGTGTTAACAAAAAATTTATTAAATTCATCTGCAGGTGAGACTGCATTCACACTCTGAATCGGGTTTTTTTTTTTTTTTGCTTTGGTTTTTTTTTTTTGAAAGATTGGTTGGGTAGTTTGTATTTCTGTTTTTATTTCCAAGAATATTGTTAAGTATTGTCCATGTATTTTTAATGTTATCTCTGTTTTTCTCCAGTTCTTTACTGTAATAGTCTCTTTTACTACATCTCATTATATATATTAACTTATTTTTGTATGTTTTATACCGCTGCTCTGCTTCTTTTGTCCTTTTCTTTAGAAAAGCTTTATATAATGAATTTTTCTTTTTACACACTTTTTGCAATCCTTTGGTTAACCATGGCTTGTTGACAAATTTCTGTTTAAGCTTTTTCTTTACTAATGGACAATTTTTTTCATAGAGAGTGGTTACAGTGTTCATCAATGTGTCATAGGCTTTGTTTACATCTGATACATAGACTTTTATCCAGTCTTGCATCAGCAGGTCTTCTTTAAAAGAACTGATTGTATTTTGTGATTTGTATCTGAAAGATTTTAAAGTTTTTTTCTGTATTGGCCCCTGTGTGGCCATGGATAAGTGCAAAGACTGGCAAATGGTCACTTATGTCATTTATCAATAATCCACTTTCTATTTTCTTATCAATAATATTAACAAACAAGTTATCAATAAGTGTAGCAGTGTGACCTGTGATTCTACTGGGATGTGTTATTGTGGGATATAGACTCATACTGTACATAGAATTCATGAACTCTGTAATTACATTTTGTTGAAATGGATTTAGTAAATCAATACTGAAGTCTCCACAGATTACAACCATTTTCTTACTAGTTATATTATTGTACAGCTTGACTAACTTATCTCTGAATGTCTCAACGCAAGTTCCCGATATTCTATATATACAACTTATAATTAGATTTTATATGGTGATTATGATGATGATAATATTGTCTATAATTATATTAAATATACCAGAAGTATTTATTTATTTATTATTATTACAATTATTATTAGATATTGGTATTATTGTCAATATAAACTATCATTGTTGTATCATTTCTATTGCATAATTTAATTATAAGATGTATTATATATTATGATATTGTATAATGAATGTAAATGTGGGATAATAGTGACTGGAATGATATTATAATTTATTGGTATGGAGAAAGGGTGGGACTATATAAGCGTTGGCTTCTTCTCAGTCCTTTTGAACAAGGCTTTTTTTAAATTATTTTTTTGGTTTTAATTTTTGTTTTAAATTTTTTTTGTCTTGATGTTCAAATAAAATCAATCAATCAAATTGTTGACCCAGTTGAGACCCGCTGCATTTGACATGTATGTTCCCAGGTTTTTTCTGTAATCTCTACTTGCGCTCCTCTTTCCCACCTCTCTTTTATGTAGTCTGTGGTCTCCTTCTTACGCCCCTGGATGCTGTTGTGTAATATGGATATGATATTTTTGTGTTGTCTTGGTTTAATTAGTGAAATTAATTTTTGCAGGAAGCCAGATTTATCCCATTTGAATTTTATCTTCTGATTGTAATAGTGCCTGATCTGCAGGTATCTAAAAAAAAGTCATTGCCCAATCCAAATTGCTCCTTTAAGATTTCAAAGCTCTGGAATGTCCTTTCATGGAGAAATGAGTAGTAAGTGGTAAATTATTTTGAAATCCATTCCTTAAACCTGTTGTTGTATTTATTTGGGGTGAGTTCTGAGATGTATGAGCACCATCGCAGAATTTTGGGTGATTTTCCCAAGCCGCAAATTTTTATAGTATCATTCCATGCTGAAATTGTCGTGTGTGTCATGAGTTCCTCTGAGATATTAAAGGCCAAATGTCACGTAACAGGGTCCTTAAAATGTCTTGAAACTAGATATAAAAGGGAACCGATCCATTCGGGTCTTGGTGCATATGCTTCAGTAACGCTGGAACATTCGTTAATTTAAAACTGCCGTGCTTGGCCTGACGTTACCACTCAGGGCCCCCGGAATCGCCTGGGGAAGAAGGCGGAAGTGACGAAACAGATTGTACCCTAGTTTGATGCTTGGGGTATCCCGATTGATTGTTTATATGGAGACTGGAAGTTTGAAGTGAGCAACAAGAAACAAAAAATTGGATATTTCACCCATACCGTAAAACGGGGCTATAAGGGACAGCTGGGTAATAAGGGACACTTTTCTGGGAAATGTTTTCATACCTGTCAAGTGATACGTTTTCACCGTATTTTAATACGTACGGGGAAAATGCAATTTTAGCAAATATGGGCGTATTGCCATTTCTGTACACCCAAAAGAAGAATATACGGGAAAAAAAAATTAGTGTGTGTGTTGAGGAACACGTCGTGTGTGTGACCCCCACAGCTAGGGGGCTGGCAGAGCGCTCAGCGTGAGCTATTATCACTACACTGAGAAGTGTGGATTCAATCATTAGGCTGATGGCCGGGGCGGGCAGAGCGCTCAGCGTGAGCTATTATCACTACAGTGAGAAGTAGGCTGATGGCCTCACACTTTCTACTGTCTTGCGGCTCCGGAACAGAGAGGAATCGCCTTCCAAATCCAATGCATCACTAGCAGAAGTGATGGTTTGTCATTTTTTTGTGGCAGGGCACAATCTACCCCCATTGGTGGCAGATCACTTCTGATCTGCCACCTGATCTGATCTGCCACTTCAGAAATGCTAGAGTCAGCAAAGGCTGCTACTTGGAACTATAACAAGCAGCATCAGTGAACATTTTCTTGTTTCAAGTTCATCCAAGTGCATTAGTGTAACAAAGCTGACACAGTATCTAGCTGACAATTAAGAACTATATTCAGAATAATTCTTAATGTGTACTTTCAAATTAAGCAATCTACCTTGTGCTAATGTAAATTTGAAAAATATTTTTGTATTTTTTTTTATTTTATTTTTTTTTTGTGCTACTTGGCTTATTATTTTCACATTACCAAAAAGTTGTGGCTCAAGATTGTGTCCATAAAAGTGTACATTTGAATAAATATGTTTGAAATAGGTCATGTTGCAGTTTTTTGTTTTTTTTGGGGGGGGGGGGGGTCAGTTTTCTTTCATCTGCCGATAAATACAGTTTTTAAGTACTCAGTACAGATGTGAAAGCCCCCCAATAAGGGAGGCATGAGGTATGCCTTGACAGGTATGTGTTTTAAGTGTAATTCTGCTTTTTTTATTTTGAGCAGGACGCAGAAAAGTGTCCCTTATTACCCAGGGTTATGGCCCTATACACACGATCCTGGGGATTTTAATACAAGTCATTTTCCACAATTACTTCCATTTCATCCTTGATTTTGTTGCTACAACTGAATGAGGAAAGAAAGGGTTCTACTGTAAGCTAGCGCCCCACTGTATCGTCATAATAATGGCTTCCGAAAAATCGATATTTATGGGGCGCCCTCGACAGACCCCCTTTGGCTTCCCAATTTTGCCGGTGGTTATAATTAATTTAAACATCACAGATTTCTTTTGGCTTACCATTCAACATTCTGGAGGCGATTAATGTCCAATTCAATGACATTTTCCACTGGTTCTGCTCTCTGGTCATCGTCGGAACTGTTGTCATCAGACAAAGCATCTGATTCCGTCTCAGACGGCTCGAACCTGTAAGGTTCTATGCCTCTGTCACTGTCTGAACCACTGTCATCAGTATCTGGGGTGTCGTCTTCCCTGAATTCCAAGTCCGATTCACCAGAGGACAAAACTAAACTAATTTGTTCACAATCGCTGTCACTTTCCGTCATGATTGTCCAATGTTGATAAGTGTGAATGTGGATAGGCAGGGCAGCCAGGGTGAAATTTGTGACGTCAACAACATGGCCGCGGTCTGGATTGGCTGTCACACACTGACAGCCGCTAGGGGGGCCTTCGCCTGGTGTATTTTGTGCAATTATGTAAATACGGGTGGGTGATATGGTCTCCGGTATGAATATTTGGTTTAAGCTATGTGTATTTTATCAAAATTCATTGGCATTTGGAAAAAAAAATTACGTGACATTTGGCCTTTAAGTTTGTTCTGCATTTCAGAGTCTGCAAGCAGGGCTATGATTGGTATCCCTTTTATAGTTTTTTTTCCTCTATATCTTTCCATCCTACTGTGTAGTCCGGTGTACATCCAGGTGTAGAAGCACCATCCTAGGAAGCCATAAACATCAGGAAAGCGCCAAGTCCACAGCCACAGGGACACCACTGTTGAGACAGCCCAAGCCCAGTCTGAGGGGCCAACACTGTGGGTGTGGTGCCGCAGTGTAAAATCCCCTCAACTGGGTGGACCAGGACAGTCACAGGCTAGCACCCTGCAGCCAGAACCAGGTACAATTCCCAGTGGGAGGGCCTCCCTATGAGGAAACATTGGAGCTAAAGAGTCTGTTTTGAAACAAGTTGAAGAATAATCCCCGATGACAAAAATCCTTTGATCAGAGCTTTCATCAGTTTAAAAAGGGACCAGTACCAACACAGATCCATTTTAAAAATTGGGGTCAACACTGTGCAAGCTCCAGACCAAATCATTTCTTTGTGTCTGGCCCTATAGCTGATTAAAAACTTGTGCCTTTGCAGTGTGGGGCCATGTCTGTATCACGGCAGTAAAACAGATGTGACTGTACCTGTGACATATTGCTGTCCCATCATGCATGGACGTGGTGATGCAAGCATGGATGACATCATCACACCATGCCTATATTAAGGGACTGACGGCGGGAGCCCAGGTCTTCATTGCTCCACCTCTAGCCTGCCTGCATTGCCTGTACCTCACTTCCCTGTACTTTGCTTCCAGACATAACAACTGGCGACGAGGATAAACTTAAACTTCTGTAGGAAAATAAGACAATTTCCTGAAGATGGAAGTGTGACTGGTACCCTGGCTGGAGAGTGTGACAGCTAGACGACTCAGGTTTTGCTAACACCGACAGGGAGCGGAGAAATGACTCAGCAATATGTCACCGACCTCTGCTGTTTGGTGAGTACATGCAGGTTTAAACAGCTAGAAGACGAGATAGTGCAGGACCAGTTAGTGGAGCACACCAACAACCCGAGGCTGCGGGAGAAGCTGTTAATGGTGCCAGACAACCTGCCACTGGTGAAGGTGGTGGAGTTAACGTTCCAGTTGGAGGCTGCCGCCCAGCTAACATCACAGCTAGGAGCTTTGCAGCAAGAAATCCCACTAGCTCAGGCAGTTATCCTGGCAGAAGAGCCCGTCAACACCGCAACCTTCTCAGAGGACACTGAGATGAACATCATGAGACAGCAGAACATCTTGGGATGCCAAATGTGATGTAACTGTGGTTCTCCCACACATCGAATGGGAGTATACTCCTGCCTGGCCAGGGGGCAGTGATGCCAAGGCTCCGGCAAGCTTAAACATTTTGCCAAAGTGTGCCACTCAACACGGTTAACAACAAGCTCACCACCCAGTTCAATTGAACTGCTTTTAACAACTACCATCCATATAGTAGACTCTGGCAAAGCGGCGTACAAGTGGTGCACAGTGAGGCTCGATGACGTCAGTCTGCCGTTACTACTGGATACTGCAGCTATGAGATCAGTGATGTACTGGGTCACACTGAAGAGATTCTTCCCTTGGCATCCAATTGGGAAGAATGCAGCGGGTCTTTATGGTTATGGGCATACTTGAATCAGCCTCGTCGGAACTATAATGCTGACTGTTCGCTACGGGTCAAAAGTCCTCCTGGCGTTCACCTTCCAAGTAGCAACTCATGGAGACAACATCCTGGGGTGCGACCTTTTTTTACAAATTGAGTTTCACCATACACAACAACAAAGGACTTCTTTGACCACTGATGACCAAAGCATGTTTCACACGGACATGGGTACAGCCGCTCCAAGCTTGACACTGCACGGAGAACAGAACACAGACAGAGGGCATGAACTGGACTCGTCTCTGATCCTCACCCGGCATACAGTAAGCCTCAGGGAGCGCCATACAGCTGCAGGAGAGAGAGTTTGTGACGAAGCAGGACCCCGGTGAATGACGACAACCCGGAGCACGTCCTGTCGCCGGCAAGAGCGACACACTACCACAACCACAACCAGCACCAGAGGAGAGAGGGCATAATCCAGACTTGTCTCACATCCTTGCCCGGCATAAGCCTCATGGAGCCGCCGTACAGCTACAGGAGAGAGAGTCCATAGCCGAGCAGGACCCCGCAGAACAACGCCAATCCAGAACGTGTCCTGCCGCTGGTGTGAATGACATTCCGCCACAACAGCAATAGCATTGGGGACGAGAGTGCAGCAGCACCGAGTGCAGCCAAACAGATCACTGCTCACAGTATTTGATTGGGTTTGGGTACGCTGATCCAAACACCTGGACCTGCAGGTGCTCCAGTTAACGCCGATGATGATCACTACGCAGTTGGGGCCTGCCATCTTCCAGATGGCTGATGGTTCAAGATGGCACGCCAGCCATCTGCAAAAGGTAAGAGCAGCTGCCTCGGTTCAAGATGCGATGCTGGAACAAACCCAGCCAGTGTGGGACCCGAACTTGGACTTTGCAGACTAGAGAACGATTGCAGGAAGAGGGCACCCAGGTATGTCTCAACCAGTGCCTCCAGGGGTGCGCCCACCACAGGCTCGCCAGAGGCCCCCTAAAGTTGAACTGTAAAATGACTCTGTTTTGAAATGTTTAGACAGTGCATGGTTGAAAAACAATGGAAGAAAAACCCACTCAACCATGCAGGGTATACTGGTAGTCCACCCGGTTGCCCAGATTCATGTAAGTTCTCATGATGGTTCAATAATAATAGTAATGTTTCATCGGAATAACATTTTGGTGTATGGAACCTGAAATGGTCATGGGTCTAGTTGCTAATGCTATCATATTATGCCTTAACATCGAGCAAATATGTGTAAGGAAAATGGTTTCAAATTTAGATAAATTTACAGAAAAAAGTAGAAAACTATAAGAAATTTGTTATAAATTTTGGAGAAAAACCTCAAACCTTCAAGACTGAAGTCATTACTCAAGTTTTTAAGTTGGTGTTTTTTGCATGCTTAACTCTACTGGAAAATTTTGGTTGACTGAGATGTGTGAGTAATGGAATGTGTAGTTATAAAAAGAGGTTCCTACTCACACGTGGGGATTTAAAACAAAGCAAACCATAATAGTGGATGTGCAATGTTTGTTAATGTTATCAATTTTTTCTTGGGGGGTTTGTGCACTCAAGTGTTTGACAGTTAATTTTTTATTGAGCTAAATGCACTTTGTGATGTGCCAAGGTCAGTTATGACCAGGATGTAGTATATTTGATTTCAGAAGAGCACATTGAGTTTTTATGCACTTTGAGATATGCCTTATCAGATGTGACCAAAATAGTTATTTACAGAATTTTATTTTTTTCATTCTGTTTATTTAATTGTTGTTCAAGAGAAAAAATATTTCTACTACTTCAAGTTCTGCTCAACCCCAGCACTGTTATTGTGTTTTTATGCATGTTTGATGTGCCTTTGTCATGTGCCAAGCACACATTTAAAACCAAGACAATGAATAAAAAGTGCATGTTTTTCATCATACTAATCTATGTTGGTTTGAAATTTGTCATTCAACAGATCACTGAACATTTGCGGCCCAGTTACATGTCTTGATTTCAAATTGTGGCCCTGGTATAGAGGATCCAAAATATATCAAAACACTTGATAGTTGGTATCCTCTTCACCTGTTTTCTGTTTTCTCCACCCCAGATGTTTACATGTGACAAAGTACACTCACAAGATCACAACATTTGTGTTGCCATGCAGGTAAAACAATGATTCCTCCCCTCTTCCTACCCTGAGAAACAGATTATTTCTGCAGCAATGCAATGATATCAGAAAGTTACTCGGTAGCAGCAGCAGGGCCATTTCTGGCTTTTGGGGCACTATGCAAGACTGTTTGAAGGACTCAGTTTTATAACAGGGAAGAGTTCAAACCTTCCATCCATCCATCCATCCATCTTCTACCGCTTTTCCGGAGGTCAGGGTCGCGGAGGCAGCAGTTCAAGCAGAGAAGCCCAGACTTCCCTCTCCCCAGCCACCTGCTCCAGCTCTTCAGAGGGGATACCAAGGCGTTCCCAGACCAGCTGGGAGACATAGTCTCTCCACCGAGTCCTGGGTCTGCCCCGGGGTCTCCTCCCAGTGGGACGTGCCTGAAACACCTCAAGTGGGAGGCGTCCAGGAGGCATCCTAATCAGATGCCCATACCACCTCAACTGACTCCTTTCAATGTGGAGGAGCAGTGGTTCTACTCTGAGCCTCTCCCGGATGACTGAGCTCCTTACCCTATCTCTGAGGGTGAGTCCAGCAATCCTACGGAGAAAGCTCATTTCAGCCGCTTGTATCCGCGATCTCATTCTTTCGGTCATTACCCAAAGCTCGTGACCATAGGTGAGAGTAGGAATGTAGATTGACTGGTAAATCGACAGCTTTGCCTTAGAACTAAGCTCCCTCTTCACCACAACAGACCAGTACAACGTCCGCATCACTGCAGATGCTGCTCCAATCCGTCTGTCGATCTCTCGCTCCATTCTCCCCTCACTCGTGAACAAGACCCCAAGATACTTAAACTCCTCCACTTGGGGCAGGAGCCTGTCCCCAACCCGGAGAGGACAATCCACCTTTTTCCGGCTGAGGACCATGGACTCGGACTTGGAGGTACTGATTCTCATCCCAGCCACTTCACACTCAGTGACAAACCGTCCCAGCAAGAGCTGTAGGTCATTGCTGGATGAAGCCAACAGGACAACATCATCTGCAAACAACAGAGATGAGATCCTGTGGTCACCAAGCATAACACCCTCCATTCCCTGGCTGCGCCTAGAAAAACCTTTTAAAATGAAAAAAAAAATGTTTGCACTCCCAACAAAAACATAACAAATAAACCTGAATTATTGTGTAGATGAACAGAAAAAATTGAACCATTACATATAATAAAAATGTAACCAACATCTATACAAATATTGCAAATTTACAAGGGAAGAGTCAAATTTATGAGAAAAGTTGATTATTTATGAGAAAAAAGTTACAAATTTGCAAGAAAATGTCACAAATTCATGAGAAGAAATTTGTAAGTTTATTAGAAGTTGCAAATTTACAAAAAAGTCACAAATTCATGAGGAAAAAAAGCTTAAAATTTACACGGAAAAAAGTTGCAAATTATCAAGAAAATCAGTCAGAATTTTATGAAGAAAAAAAATTATATTAAAAAGTGGCTCTGAAATCTGAAATAGTAATACTAAAGAAAGAAACAGATGAATTAAACAATATAGACATACAGAAAAAAGCTTCTTTATACAAAAAGTATTACAAGGTAAGAGGGAAATCTCTGAGGTTACTGTCATGTAAACTACAGAAGCAACAGGCAGAGAGAACTGTACATAAAATAAAAAAAATCCTATAAATGACATAACGTTCGGCTCAGGAGACGCACACACACAGGTTCAGAGTAGTTCAAACTGTTTATTAACAGCAGGGGTGTATGGGTGTGTGTCAGTGGAATGTTAATGTATTGGTGGTGGCGTCTGCTTCGGGCACAGAGGCAGAAGACCGTTCAGCCGGCAACCCTATGGGAGAGAACAGACACAGGGTGACAGGCACACACCAATACAGGAGGAGAATAGGCGAGGGAGAGAAGCTTACTTGAGTTTGACAGATGGCAGGCACTACAAGGACGGAACCCCGGGAGACAGTCACCTGCAGGACTGTAAAGGCGACCAGAAGGTAAGGGAGCCCCCTGGCGGAGGTTGATGGCGCAGTCATAGGGCCGATGAGGGGGGAGAGACATAGCTTTCGCTTTACTGAACACCATACCCAGGTCGTGAAATTCTGGGGGCACCAGAGACAGGTCCGGGGGTGCAGCGTCCGTCGCGGGGGGAGGAGCGGACGGAGAGCAGGCAGCGGACTGAAGGCAGGTGCCCATACAGAACGTACTCCATGCCGATATCCCAGCTGATTTCCAATCCAGGACCGGGTTGTGAAGGCGAAGCCAGGGATACCCCAGGATGACGGGCGACACAGAGTTGGGAAGGACGTAGAAGGTCATCTCCTCCCGGTGATTTCCCGAGATGATGACCGGGATGGGGATGGTTTGGTGTGATACTCTCCCAAGGGAGGCACGGGAGAGATTAACAAGGGAGATGGGATTCTTCAGTGCCTGACAGCGAATGCCCAAACGGGTTGCCAGGCTTTGTGAAATAAAGCTGCCTTCTGCACCCGAATCCACCAGTGCGTGGGTGAGATGCCCAGTGGGATTGTGGCAAAAACGGATGGGCAGCTTCAATTGGGTGAGGGGACTTAACCGACTGACGTCCGCGAGGCCCCCTACAGTGACTCGCGGACCCCGCCGTTTGGCTTATGTGGACAGAGCTCCACCGTGTGTTGATTATCCCCGCAGTACATGCAGAGATTCAACTCACGGCGGCGTTGTCTCTCTGCCGGGGAGAGCTTTGTCCAGCCCGTCACCATCGGCTCCGACTCCTCGGAGTGCGATGGCGGCGGCGTCGCCAGGGGGCGAGCTTGGGGCAGGTGCGACGAGGCTCCCCGAGGGCGAGAAGAAGACGACTTCCGCCCAGAGGAGCACTCGCGCAGCCTGTTATCCAAGCTGATGGCGAGAGAAGTTAGCTCAGCTAGCATCCCAGGGATATCCCGACCAGCCAGTTCATCCCTCAGATCATCATTCAGGCTGCGGAGGAACAGGCCACAGAGGGAGCGTTCGTCCCAGCCCAGTTCCTCCGCCGCTACCCGGTAGTCAACCGCATAGTCCGCTGCCGACCGGCTTCCCTGCTGGAGAGCGAGAAGCCGATCGACTTGGACCGTCTCGGTTCGGGAATGGTCAAAGACCTCCAGGAAGCGTGCCACGAACTGGTCATAGGTGAGGGTGGCGTAACTGGGCTTCGCCATAATGGCGTAGGTCCAAGTTAACGCGCGCCCCTCCAGGAGATTCCCTATGTAGCCAATTCGGCTGTGATCCAAGGGGAAGTCTCCGGGCACACGGTGGAATACGGACTCACACTGCATAATGAACCCCCGCGCTCCGCCGAGCTTTCCGCTAAAGCGGGCGGGGGTTGGAATCGGCGTGAGCCGAACCGGTGCCGCAGGAGCCGGCTGGACGGCCGCTGGGACAGCAGGAGCTGCGCCACCCTGGTGAGCCGGGGGGAACGGCTGTTGGGGGTCCAGGTGGTCCAATCGGTTAGTGATGGCAATGAGTTGATTTAAAATCACCTGCTGCTGATAAGCAATTTGATCCACCCGAACCTCGAGAGTGGTAAGCCAGTGCGCGAGCCCGCCGTCTGCCGAGCCGCTCTGCTGAAGCCGTACTGACATAACGTTCGGCTCAGGAGACGCACACACACAGGTTCAGAGTAGTTCAAACTGTTTATTAACAGCAGGGGTGTATGGGTGTGTGTCAGTGGAATGTTAATGTATTGGTGGTGGCGTCTGCTTCGGGCACAGAGGCAGAAGACCGTTCAGCCGGCAACCCTATGGGAGAGAACAGACACAGGGTGACAGGCACACACCAATACAGGAGGAGAATAGGCGAGGGAGAGAAGCTTACTTGAGTTTGACAGATGGCAGGCACTACAAGGACGGAACCCCGGGAGACAGTCACCTGAAGGACTCGGTGCAGCAGCGAGGAAGGACGAAGGACGGAGTTGTCCGCCGCCAAGGAATCCACCTGTGCACAGGGGAGCAGACTGGGAGAGGTAAGGAAAGGAATCTTCTTACCAATAGTTTGATGCTGAAGAGAGGGTTGACGCTTCGCGTTGAAGGCGATGAAGTCTAACGGCTTCAGGCCGAAGCTCAGGGCGAGGCGGCTTTTATCCCTCGCCGCTGACGAGTAGCAGGTGCGTGAGCAGGTGGCGCCGCTGATGAATGGCGCGGCGTGACAGTACTCCCCCCTCTAGCAGCGCCTCCTGGCGATGGCTTATCCGGGTGCGCTCGGTGGAAGTCCGCGATGAGCGATGGGTCCAACACAAACGACGGGGGCACCCACTGTCGATGCTCGGGCCCATAGCCCTCCCAGTCCACCAAGTATTGCAACCCACGACCCCGGCGTCGGGAGTCCAGGATGGAGGAGGCGGACCAGGCCGGATGGCCACCAATCATCCGGGGCGCGGGTTGCGCTGCAGGAGGAAGGCAAAGGGGGTCAGTAACTGCCAGTTTCACCTTCGACACGTGGAAAGTAGGATGAATGCGGAGGGAGGGGGGAATAGCCACGCCCACAGCCACCGGGTTGATGATCCGGGTGATGGGGTAGGGACCCATGAAGCGCTGTGCCAGCTTTCTCCTCTCGCCTTTTAGAGTGACGTCCTGGGTGGAAATGTAAACAAGCTGCCCAACTCTGTACGCCGGGGCAGGTCTTCTACGCCGGTCCGCCACTGTCCTGTTGCGCTCCGCTGTGTGTAATAGCGCATGGCGCGCGGCAGTCCAGGTGGAGCGGAACTGCCTGAGATGGGCCCTAACTGACGGGACAGTTACTTCACTCTCCTGCTCCGGAAACAGCGGGGGGTCGTAACCCAGGGACGCTTTGAAGGGGGACATCCCTGTTGCAGAAGAGCGAGCGGTGTTGTGGGCATATTCAACCCAGGCAAGATGGTTGCTCCAGGACGTGGGTTTGGATCTGGACACACAGCGGAGCGCAGCCTCCAGCTCCTGGTTGGTCCTCTCACACTGCCCGTTGGATTGGGGGTGATGGCCGGAGGAGAGGCTCACCTTGGCTCCGATGGCGTTACAGAAAGACCTCCAAACCTCAGATGAAAACTGGGGGCCCCGGTCCGAGACCACGTCCACCGGAATCCCATGCAGCCTGACCACGTGTTGGACGAGGAGGTCCGCCGTCTCCAGGGCAGTAGGGAGGCCTCGCAGGGGGATGAAGTGCACGGCCTTGGAGAAGCGGTCCACGATGGTCAGGATGGTGTCATAGGAGTTGGAGACAGGGAGTCCGGTGACGAAATCCAGCGCGATGTGCGACCAGGGCCTGCCAGGGACGGGCAGGGGCTGGAGCAGACCCGCTGGGGGGGCGTTTCCCGACTTGCAGGTGGCACAGATTGGGCAAGCCCGGGCGTAGCGGGCTGCATCCCTCCGCAGGCCTGGCCACCAAAAGGACCGTTGGAGGAGATCTATCATCCGGGAGGTGCCAGGGTGACAGGTGAGCTTGGAGGTGTGGAGCCAGTGGATGACCTCTCCTCGGACCGCAGATGGCATGAACAGCCTCCCCTCCGGTCCGCCGCCAGGGTCAGGTTCCACCTCCTGTGCCTTCCGGATCTTGCTCTCGATGTCCCACGAGATGGCTCCCACGACGCACGACCTGGGCAAGATGGAGTGGGGCGCCTCCTCCGACTCCACGGGGGCGAACTGCCTGGAGAGGGCGTCAGGCAGGACGTTCCTAGAGCCAGGCCTGAAGGTGATGGAAAATTGGAACCTGGCGAAGAACAGGGACCAGCGCGCCTGGCGGGCGTTCAGGCGCTTGGCAGATCGTAGGCATTCCAAGTTCTTGTGGTCCGTGAGGACCACAAACGGCAGGTTCGCCCCCTCTAACCAGTGGCGCCACTCCTGCAGGGCGAGCTTAATGGCCAAGAGCTCTCTGTCCCCCACATCGTAGTTTCTCTCCGCCGGGGACAAGCGCCGGGAGAAGAAGGCGCACGGCCGTTTGGCGCCATCGTCCGGTGACCGCTGGGACAGCACTGCTCCCACTCCTGTGTCCGAAGCGTCTACCTCCACGATGCACTGCAGCGCGGGGTCGACCTGGCGAAGGACCCGGGAGGAGGAGAATTCCGCCTTCAGCGCCTCAAAGGCGGCAGCGACCTCTTCAGTCCACCGGAACGGGACCTTCGGGGACGTGAGGCGGGTCAGTGGTCCAACGATGGCACTGAAGTTGGGGACAAAGCGGCGGTAGAAATTGGCGAAGCCAACAAATTGCTGCACCTGTTTCCGGGATGCAGGTGTGGGCCATTCCACCACCGCCTTTACCTTCTCTGGGTCGGGGAGCACCTTGTCGTGGGCGATTATGAACCCCAGGAAGGACGTACTCCTGGCGTAAAATTCACACTTTTCTGCCTTAACGTACAGACGATTCTCCAGCAGCCTTTGGAGGACCCGCCTCACGTGGACCTGGTGCTCATCCCTGGACTTGGAGAAGATGAGAATATCGTCCAGGTAGACGAACACAAAAAGGCCAATGAAGTCCCGGAGGACGTCATTAATGAGGCGCTGGAAGACTGCAGGAGCGTTGGTCAACCCGAACGGCATCACCAGATATTCAAAGTGGCCGTTCGGGGTACGGAAGGCCGTTTTCCACTCATCTCCCTCCCGGATCCGGACGAGGTGGTAAGCGCTGCGTAGGTCCAGCTTGGTGAACCAGGTCGCCCCCTGGAGGGAGTGGAAAGCAGTGTCCATGAGAGGCAGGGTGTAACGGTCCTTCTCCGTGATGTTATTGAGGGCCCGGTAGTCGATACACGGGCGGAGGGACCCATCCTTCTTTCCCACGAAGAAGAACTCTGCCCCCACGGGTGACGATGATGGGCGGATAATCCCAGCACTCAATGACTCCTTCAGGTAGGCGTTCATCGTCTCCTTCTCCGGCGCAGACAGGCTGTAAAGGCGACCAGAAGGTAAGGGAGCCCCCTGGCGGAGGTTGATGGCGCAGTCATAGGGCCGATGAGGGGGGAGAGACATAGCTTTCGCTTTACTGAACACCATACCCAGGTCGTGAAATTCTGGGGGCACCAGAGACAGGTCCGGGGGTGCAGCGTCCGTCGCGGGGGGAGGAGCGGACGGAGAGCAGGCAGCGGACTGAAGGCAGGTGCCCATACAGAACGTACTCCATGCCGATATCCCAGCTGATTTCCAATCCAGGACCGGGTTGTGAAGGCGAAGCCAGGGATACCCCAGGATGACGGGCGACACAGAGTTGGGAAGGACGTAGAAGGTCATCTCCTCCCGGTGATTTCCCGAGATGATGACCGGGATGGGGATGGTTTGGTGTGATACTCTCCCAAGGGAGGCACGGGAGAGATTAACAAGGGAGATGGGATTCTTCAGTGCCTGACAGCGAATGCCCAAACGGGTTGCCAGGCTTTGTGAAATAAAGCTGCCTTCTGCACCCGAATCCACCAGTGCGTGGGTGAGATGCCCAGTGGGATTGTGGCAAAAACGGATGGGCAGCTTCAATTGGGTGAGGGGACTTAACCGACTGACGTCCGCGAGGCCCCCTACAGTGACTCGCGGACCCCGCCGTTTGGCTTATGTGGACAGAGCTCCACCGTGTGTTGATTATCCCCGCAGTACATGCAGAGATTCAACTCACGGCGGCGTTGTCTCTCTGCCGGGGAGAGCTTTGTCCAGCCCGTCACCATCGGCTCCGACTCCTCGGAGTGCGATGGCGGCGGCGTCGCCAGGGGGCGAGCTTGGGGCAGGTGCGACGAGGCTCCCCGAGGGCGAGAAGAAGACGACTTCCGCCCAGAGGAGCGCTCGCGCAGCCTGTTATCCAAGCTGATGGCGAGAGAAGTTAGCTCAGCTAGCGTCCCAGGGATATCCCGACCAGCCAGTTCATCCCTCAGATCATCATTCAGGCTGCGGAGGAACAGGCCACAGAGGGAGCGTTCGTCCCAGCCCAGTTCCTCCGCCGCTACCCGGTAGTCAACCGCATAGTCCGCTGCCGACCGGCTTCCCTGCTGGAGAGCGAGAAGCCGATCGACTTGGACCGTCTCGGTTCGGGAATGGTCAAAGACCTCCAGGAAGCGTGCCACGAACTGGTCATAGGTGAGGGTGGCGTAACTGGGCTTCGCCATAATGGCGTAGGTCCAAGTTAACGCGCGCCCCTCCAGGAGATTCCCTATGTAGCCAATTCGGCTGTGATCCGAGGGGAAGTCTCCGGGCACACGGTGGAATACGGACTCACACTGCATAATGAACCCCCGCGCTCCGCCGAGCTTTCCGCTAAAGCGGGCGGGGGTTGGAATCGGCGTGAGCTGAACTGGTGCCGCAGGAGCCAGCTGGACGGCCGCTGGGACAGCAGGAGCTGCGCCACCCTGGTGAGCCGGGGGGAACGGCTGTTGGGGGTCCAGGTGGTCCAATCGGTTAGTGATGGCAGTGAGTTGATTTAAAATCACCTGCTGCTGATAAGCAATTTGATCCACCCGAACCTCGAGAGTGGTAAGCCAGTGCGCGAGCCCGCCGTCTGCCGAGCCGCTCTGCTGAAGCCGTACTGACATAACGTTCGGCTCAGGAGACGCACACACACAGGTTCAGAGTAGTTCAAACTGTTTATTAACAGCAGGGGTGTATGGGTGTGTGTCAGTGGAATGTTAATGTATTGGTGGTGGCGTCTGCTTCGGGCACAGAGGCAGAAGACCGTTCAGCCGGCAACCCTATGGGAGAGAACAGACACAGGGTGACAGGCACACACCAATACAGGAGGAGAATAGGCGAGGGAGAGAAGCTTACTTGAGTTTGACAGATGGCAGGCACTACAAGGACGGAACCCCGGGAGACAGTCACCTGCAGGACTCGGTGCAGCAGCGAGGAAGGACGAAGGACGGAGTTGTCCGCCGCCAAGGAATCCACCTGTGCACAGGGGAGCAGACTGGGAGAGGTAAGGAAAGGAATCTTCTTACCAATAGTTTGATGCTGAAGAGAGGGTTGACGCTTCGCGTTGAAGGCGATGAAGTCTAACGGCTTCAGGCCGAAGCTCAGGGCGAGGCGGCTTTTATCCCTCGCCGCTGACGAGTAGCAGGTGCGTGAGCAGGTGGCGCTGCTGATGAATGGCGCGGCGTGACAATAAATAATGAAATAGAAACCAAACATGGAACAGTTCTACACTGCTTTATGCACTATTATAAAAAAAAACTATACTCTCAACCTCACATAGACAATATTCAAGAAACTGACACTTTCCTGTCTCAATTATATCTACCCACAGTCCCAGAAGAACAAAACAAGATCCTACTATGTACTATAACTACAGAAGAAATCCACTTAACAATCAAGAAATTAAAGGAAGGAAAGATGGCAGGAGCAGATGGATTTGGGCCCAAATGGTACAAAATAATGGAGGAACACGCAACCTTTGGGTGATGGAGAAGAAAACAACGCCCCCTTCATGGCGGGAAGCTATAATTTCTTTTATCTTAAAATATCCTAAACAGGAATGTAGCAATTACTGTCCAATTAGTGTTTTAAACACAGACTACAAACTGTTAACCTCCATTTTATCTAAGAGACTGGAAGGGATTCTTCTACACTTGATTCATAAAGATCAGACAGGATTCATTAAACAAAGGCAGACACAAGACAACATTAGGAAGGTACTACATGTGCTGAGAAATTGAACAAAAAAATGGTCTTTGGTATTAAGCCTGGATGCCAAAAAGACATTTGATTCAGTGAGTTGGTCTTTTTTACACAAAGTATCAGCAAAATCTGGCTTTCTTGCATCAATAACAAATATACTCTCAGACCTACTGTATATGAAAGCACGTGCTTGTGTGTGGGTGGGAGGGTGACTGTGTTTTATTTTAATTTATGAAGCACTTTGTGCTACAGCTTTTTGTATGAAAAGTGTTTTATAAAGTTTTGATTGACTGATTTACAAAAGTTAATTCATGAATAAACTTTCCCAAAGATAAAACCAGCAAACCAGTAGTTGCCTTGCATGTTATAAATCTGTGACAAAAGTCAGTGTATACCACTTTACAATGAAAATTATGAATACAAATATTTGTACAAGCTAACCGCAAATTTAGATTTGAAAATAGCAAATTATAAGTGCAGCCAAAAATATCCCAACATCCCAACAAGGGTTAAACCCAGTAGAGGTAGAATGACAAACTGGTGATGCTCACCATTGTCCTTTTTACACATAGTACACACAAATGTTCTTTGATATATTAGTGCAGAAACATGGAGAATTACTGCAACACTTGGAGAAACATAGAACACAAAACTATAAAAACCTCTGAGGTCATACTGCTTGAGATTTGATTTCTGTTCCTGTTCTTGCTGTGAAGTGGTAGATTTTTCAGCGCAAGACCACCTGCAACAGAGTGTGTGTACAAAAGGCTCTGATCTGTGTTGGTGTTAAAGTTTGTATGAGCAAGGACTGATGCGTTAACCATAAACTTTTTGCTTAAGTGGCTTAGCAAGACAGACAGAGAAGCCAACAGGGAATGAGCTATTAACCTTTAGTAGGGGTGGGGCAAAATACTATATGTGTACTATGTGACGGTACTCTGTGTCCATGATACTGTATCGATTCAGAGAAACCAGTGTTGTGATGCTTAAATAAAAGCATTAATAAATGTTGCAAATATATATTTTGGGAGTACCAGAGTAATAAAAAATAACTGACTTTTTAATCTGTTAGATCAGGGGTGTCAAACTCATTCCATGGAGGGCCAAGACCCTGCATGTTTTACCTCCACCCAGTGGCTTTCTGGGCCCACTGTAACCGTTTCTGCTTGTGAGCATTGGTTAGGGGTGGCCAAATAGTAGGTTTATGCACAGCTGCAAGCCTCTGGAGGATCCTAGACCTTGAGGTTCGTGGGACTCCAGAGGTACCAGCAGCTTCAAATGCCTATTTGCTGCTTTGTAATGGCATTTTAGCAGCTGCTCTCTCTTAAGCCGATGAATTTGTCAGGCAGAAACCTTCCTTATTACACCTTTATCTGCACGAACCCATCTGTGCTCTGAATCAGCCACCAATTTCTTCACAGTACAATGATCACGCTTAAGTTTTCATGAAATATCTAATGTTTTCATACCTTGTCCAAGATATTGCACTATCTGACTCTTTTCGGCAGCAGAGACATCCTTTTTCTTCCCTATATTGCTTGAAACCTGTAGCATGCTTAATAATGTGGAATATCCTTCTTAAGTAGTTTTCCTTCAATTGAGCTCACCTGGCAAACTAATTATGACAGGGTGTCTGAGATTGATATCAGTGATCCCAAGAGGCCTGAGACACAATACCATCCATGAGTTTAATGGAAAAACAAAAAATTGAATGTTTATGACACTAAAATCCTATTTGCATAATAATTTGGAACACGGTGTATTCTTTGTGTGCAAGTGGGGATGCATGCATGTGTTTGTACATATGTGTGTGTGTGTGTGTGCGTGTGTTGCTGCGTATGCATGCTTACTAAGTAAATACACATGCTGCATTCAAAAATGCAAGCATCTGGAATAAGGTCCATAGGTATGGTATACTTATGTAAACAGTGAGCGATAACTACTTCTCCCACACTCTTTATTCAACAATATCCTGGACCTAAATTGCACATTCCTGAGCGGTTGTTTTTATCTGGCTGCATTTTTAAAATTTGGTCCATACAGCAGGTCTAATTAGGCAAAAAGAAATGTGTGATGGATATGCAGGAGAAGCACAGGTGTTACTAATGACATCCACAATGGATCCAGTCTAATTAGGTTTATCACTGGGCTGTGAGCCAAGGAGCCATAAGATACTACACCAGCACTACATCTATGTACTAGTACTCAGTATGTGCACTTTTGTCTATGTTGGTGAAAAAAGGCAGTGCAATGATTTGTCTTTCAGCCCTTTATGTAGTTTGTCTGTAGAAGGATTAAATACAGTATAAGGTCAGCAGGTGTCGGCTAAGCACTGAAAGAGGACGTCAGATTTTAAGAGACTTTTTAGTTCTGTGAGTGTGTTATCTTAACGAGTACACACTTTGTGTAACCTTAGGTAGTATCCTATTATACGTATGTGTTGCTTAGCATACAGCTTACCAGATGTATTAGTATAGATGTATTACCATGTATCCTAAAGTCATATGAGAGTAACTAAATCTTACGAATTAAAATGATACATTTATTTTGATATACAGTATATCTGCTAACAGCATCTCAATTCTCCTGTATGTCCTGTACGTATAGTATTATTGACAAATAAAATCTTTGACTCTTGAATGTTTTACTCTACTGCTTAATTTTATTACCATTACCAGGGAGGTAATAAGCTCAATCTTGTTTTTTTCAGTTTGTTAGTAGAACTATTTGAGAGTTACATAAAAATAGTATCATAGTTGGAGCTTGTGCCTCCAACTATGATACTATATGATTGTGCCAGAAAGACCCCTGATTGCTGGGGTCTTTCTGCAACTGTGGGGGTTCCCCCCTACAGTTGATAGTGCTATGAGATGACTGTTGTTGTGAAATGGCGCTATATAAATAAAGTTGAATTGAATTGAATTGAATTTAGAAGTGATTCTGTTTTTTAGTTGATTTGGATCATGATACAGACCTAGGACTTTTTTAAGGTTTTGTGAACTTGGTGAACATATGCAGTCTGATCAAATCTCTGCATGTGTTTGTCCAACCGGACACCATACCCCACACTGTTGCTAGTGATACTGCATTATCTCCCTTGACAGAGGTATGCAGTCTTGGTGTGGTTTCACACCTACAGGCCTGAGGCCTTTTGAATTGAACTCTACTTGATTTTCTCCTTTAAAGCACTTTGTTTTTTCTGGTCAAAACATAACAATCATACTCAGTGCACACCAAGTAAATAGGACTGAGACACCACCCCCCCAAAAAAGAAAAAAAAAAAAGTGGTAGCCTCACTTGAAATCATGGGACAAACTCAGATGCAGTCCTGCAGGTCTCCAGGTCAGAAAGCGTACTGAACTAAAATGGAACCACAAGGTATGAGTTAAAATATGATGAATAATCACCACGTTAAACCAAGAAGAAAAATTATCCAGAATCTACATCCTGGCCCGGATCACCTTCAAAATCTAACGGGGTCACGCGTAGAACAAGGGCCACCTCTGGTGATAATTTCATCAAAATCCCAATCCAGTAGTTTTTACATAATCCTGCTAACAGACAGACGGACAAACAATCCAGCATGAAAACATTACCTCCATGGCGGAGGTAACAACACAGGATCTACTTCCTGTATTTACTGTTCTTGTTGACATGGGTGCTGTCCAGGGGCGGTTCTATGATCAGAGCTTTAGGGGTGCTGAGCACCCAGTGAGCTCCACCACACACCCATCCTTTTCTCTCACTCACTCACTCTCTCTCTCTCTCTCTCGCTCTCTCTCTCTCTCTCGTGCGCATGCGTGGGCGTTTGTAGGAGCAGGGGTGTGGAGTGGTGTCGAGTGAGTACTTTAAACTTTGTATTTTCTAACTTTTTCTCTATCTTGTGTGTTTGAGGTGTGTGTGTTTAATATAGTGGTTTGAGTGTGTGTGTGCTGGGGTGTGAGTGTTGGAGTGGGTGTGTCGGGGAACGGTAGCTTCTGCTGCCGGTTTTTCCCGGCCGGCATCATGCCGGTGATTGATGGTGGTGTGGAGTTTGAGCGCTTAACCCGGCGTCATGGTGTGAGAATCCTCCCGACAGTTCCCTGTTCTGTGGAGGAGGCCAGCCTTGCTGTAGGACAGGTGGTTGGGCATGGCAGCATAAAATCAGCATCGAGGATGAACAGCGCAATTGTGATCTTTCTGGATTCGACTGAAAAAGCTGATCAGGTGGTGGCACAGGGAGTGGTCATAGGTGACACTTTTACTCCCGTTTTACCGCTGGCGAATCCGTCTAGGAGGATCACCATCTCAAACGCTCCTCCTTTCGTTAAAAATGATCAGCTGATTAGAGAGTTGTCCCGTTTTGGCCAGGTTGTGTCCCCTATCAGAATGGTCTCTCTGGGTAGTAAATCACCCCTGCTGAAGCATGTTGTATGTCATAGGAGGCAGTGTTTCATGGTGTTGAAAGACAGCTCTGCTGAACTGAACGCGTCTTTTAATTTCAGGATTGACGGCTTTAGCTACTTGGTGTTTGCAACATCTGAAACCATGAAGTGTTTTGCGTGTGGCGCAGAAGGCCATCTTATTAGGTCATGTCCTGAAAAGGCGAACACAAAGAGCACTGGCGGTAAGAAAGGTGACGCCGCTGTTTCTGGTGGTCCGGAGGGTAGCGCTACATGTGGTGCGGCGGATGCCGCTGCGGCACCCGCTTCTGCTGGGGCGGTCGCGGCCGCGTCCGCGTCCGCTTCTACTTCTGCGGGGGCGTCCGCGTCCGCGTCCGCGTCCGCGTCCGCTTGTGCTGGGGCGGCCGCGGCCGCCTCTGCTGGGGTGGCCGCGGCGGGCGCGGTAGTTGCCCCCCCAAACAGTGATGGTGGGGAATTTCTGTCTGGCGGGAGCTCTGATCATTGTGACGAGCCTGTCGCCCGGGGTAAACAGGTGGAGGGTGTAAGTAAAAGTGCAGTTAAACGAAGGAACGTGAATGAACAGACTTTGCAGGCGGGGGAGGAGCGGTTTGAGGCTGTAGGGGACACACAGAGCAAACACTGCATGACAAACGTTGCAGTTCATGAAGAAATGCAGGAATGTAGTTTTGCTGAAGAGGATCCTTTTAAAGCTGCACAAAAAAGAAAAAGTGCTGAAAACTTACAGAGCTCTGCTAAATCTAGTAGGGTTGGGAAGTTAGATTTACTAGATGAGAGCGTCTCTGACGAAAGTGGAGCTGAGTCTGAAATGATGCAGATGCAGGAGGAGCAAAGCTCCTATTGTTTTTCCAAAATTAGGCAATTTCTCCAGGTGACCAAGGGGAGCAGAGCTGTGAAAGTGGAAAATTACTTTCCAGATCTGGAGTTATTTGTGGCATCAGCTCGCAAGCTGATGAAACTGAATGATGGGAATGAGACTTTTACTGATCAGGAAATTTTTCGTTTAAAGAAACTGGTTGTCAAACTGAAATCACAAATTACTAACAGTCATGTTGACTCTTAGTTTGTTTCTTCCCTTTTATGCTATGTGTGTGTTTTTTTACTGTACCCTATTTTTATCCTTTTTAATGCCCCACCTTAGAATTGGCACTCTCAATATTAATGGGGCCAGGGATGATGTAAAAAGGGCCTCTTTATACAAGCTTTTTAATTTAAAGAAACTTGACGTGCTGATGGTCCAGGAGACTCACAGCACTGTGGACATTGAGAGCCATTGGAGAAAAGAGTGGGATGGCTGCATTTTTTTTAGCCACAAATCCAGTAGCAGTGGGGGGGTGGCTGTACTTTTCTCTAGGGGTTGTGTGCCTGTCTCTTATGAGGTAGAAGAGGTGGTGAGAGGTCATTTCCTCTTATTAAAGGTACAGTTTGAAAACGTGAACTTCGTTTTTATAAACGTGTATGTGCCAACACAGAGAGCAGAGAGGATCAGGGTCTTTGACGTGCTTTCGGACACGGTTAAGTCCTGTGATCCAAATAGTTTTTTATTTCTGGGGGGTGATTTTAACTGTACATTAAACCACAGACTAGACAGGAACCATCAGGAGCCTCACCCTGCTTCTGCCAATAGGCTGAGAGAACTGGTGAAAACACATGAAATGGCCGATGTGTGGAGATCACATCATGGGGACCAGAGGCAGTACACCTGGAGCCATGTCAAAGATAACCTTTTATCTATGGCTAGGTTAGACCGTTTTTATGGTTTTAAACATCAAATGAGTGTTTTTAAAAATAGTTGTATCTGTCCTGTTGGTTTCACTGATCACTGCCTGCTGTTTTGTTCTGTGTTTATTGAAAATGTAAAGTGTAAGAGTGCTTTTTGGCATTTTAACAATACACTTTTAAATGATGTGTTTTTTAAAGAGGTTTTTCATGATGTTTGGAAGTCACACAGGGAACAAAAACCCTCTTTTAGTTCTCTCCAATTGTGGTGGGATTTTGGTAAGGCCCAGATAAAACAACTCTGCCAACAGTACACTCAAAATGTCACTCGTAGCTTGACCCAATCCTTGAAAGTTCTGGAGACTGAGGTGGTAGAGCTAGAGGAGTTACTCAGTTCTACCGGAAAACAGGAGCACTTAGAGGCTCTTAAGTCAAAAAGGTCAGCCTTGGCTAGCTTGCTAGGGGTCACCGCACAGGGTGCTCTGGTCCGCTCACGCTACATGGATGTAGCTCTGATGGACTCACCCTCCCAGTACTTTTTTGGACTGGAGGGGAAAAATGGACAGAGAAAGCTCATTCACTCCTTGTTGGGCGATGACGGGAGAACAATCTCCACAGCAGCAGAGATCAGGAAACAAGCTGCTAGCTTTTACAGTGAATTGTTTAGAGCAGAGTGGAGGGAGGACACGTCACTGGGCCAGGTTTTCCTTGATGGTCTTCCAGTGCTCTCAGAGGACCTTGTTGCCGGCTTGGATGCTCCACTGTCTCTGTCTGAGCTGCATACGGCGCTAATGAGCTTCCAGAATGGAAAATCACCAGGCATAGATGGTCTCTCTGTGGACTTTTTTAAGGAATTCTGGCCCCTGCTTGGTCCAGACCTGCTGGAGGTTCTCCAAGATAGCTTGGAAAGGGGGACCCTACCCACGACCTGCAGGAGGGCCATCATCACACTGTTGCCGAAAAAGGGGACCTCCAGAGCCTAAAGAACTGGAGGCCGGTCTCTCTGCTCTGCACAGACTATAAGATTCTCTCAAAAGCTCTGGCCCGAAGACTGAGAAAGGTGATGAGCGAGCTCATTCATGTAGACCAGACTTACTGTGTGCCTGGCAGGCTGATTAGTGACAACGTCACTTTAATTCGGGATATTTTGGAGGTCTCTGGTTCATTGGCGGTAGAAACTGGTTTGATTTCAATTGACCAGGAAAAGGCGTTTGATCGGGTTGAACACCAATATTTATGGACAGTTTTAACAGCTTTTGGGTTCAGCCCAGGCTTCATAGCCAGGATACGGGTCTTGTACAGTGACATTGAGAGTGTACTGAAGATAAATGGGGGCCTGTCTGCCCCTTTAAAAGTCCAGAGGGGGGTTCGGCAGGGCTGCCCTCTCTCAGGGATGCTGTACTCCCTCGCCATAGAGCCTTTGCTTCACTGCCTGAGAAGGGACCTATCAGGAGTCACTTTTCCTGGCTGTGACACCACGTTCAAGCTGTCGGCCTATGCAGATGATGTAGTCATTCTGCTAAATAAGCAGAGTGACATTGACGTTCTGGTTAGGAGTGTCAATCTTTTTGGCCAACTTTCCTCTGCAAAAATAAACTGGGGAAAAAGCGAGGCTCTGATGGTGGGGGAGAAACTAGAAAATCAGCTTACGCTGCCTGGTGGGTTGATTTGGAAAAAAGGAGGTTTTAAGTATCTTGGTGTCTTTATTGGAAATCAGCAGTTTGAGCAAAAAAATTGGGATGGGGTCATAGAGAAAATTAACGGGAGACTAAACAAATGGAAGTGGCTAATGCCAAGAATATCTTTTAGAGGAAGAGTGCTCATTTTAAATAATCTTGTTTCCTCATCCCTGTGGCACCGCCTCATGTGCATGGACCCCCCTGCTGGTTTGTTGTCCAAAATTCAGTCTGTTTTGGTGGACTTTTTTTGGGGGGGTGGACTCCACTGGGTTCCTCAAGCCCTGTTATTTCTTCCCAAAGAGGAGGGGGGGCAAGGAGTGATTCATTTAGCTAGTAGAGGTGCTGCTTTTAGACTGACTTTCATACAGAGACTGCTGACGGGCCCCCAGGACCTGGTATGGAGGCCTTTGGCCTGTGTTATTTTACAGAGAGTCCTTGGGCTTGGGCTAGACCTCCCTGTGTTTTTAATGGATTTTAAGAACTCTAATGCACTGTCTTTACCCAGTTTTTACCGCAGTCTCTTTTCAGTGTGGACTCTTTTTAAAAAACAAAGAGGGCCATGCGATTCCCTCTACTGGTTGTTGAGGGAGCCGCTGGTTTTTGGTGGTCGCCTTGGTGTCCTGCCGGGAGTTGGAAGGACCTTCCTTGATAGGCTGTGTTCCAGGAACGTTCTCACTCTGAAGCAAGTGGTGGAACTGGCTGGTCCTGGCCTCAACAACGCCTCAGCTTTAGCAGCTCATCTTGGTGTCAGGTCGAATCGTTTCATCGATGGTCTTCTTGCACACTGGAAACAGGAGCTTCATGGACTTGAGCACTCCCTGCTCTTGGACTTTAGCAATGGCACGCTGCAGCCGGAAAGCACTGACCCCTTTCCCTCTCTCACGCTCTATATGGACTTTGACGTCGCTCCTTGCTCCTTACTGGCATTCTGTGCTCCCACTGGTGTGGACTTTGGAGGAGCCAGTGGTAAGGCACTCTACAGACTGGTTGTGATGGCACTCAACAAGGACAGATTGAACACCTGTGTGGACACTCCTTGGAGAGCCTATTTTAAGCTAGGAAAAGGGCATCGGCCTGCCTGGAGGGCTCTTTATAAAGCCCCTCTCCCTAAGAGGCATGGAGACTTACAGTGGAGGGTCCTGCATGGTATTATAGCAGTCAATGCTTTTGTTTCTGTGATTAACAGCAGTGTCAGTGATCAGTGTGTTTTTTGTTCCTCTAGGGAGACTGTTTTTCATTGTTTTATTGAATGTCAGCGCCTGAGTGGCCTCTTTGAACTTCTCACAGAACTTTTTCATATTTTTAAGGAAGTTTTCTCTAAGCAGGTTTTCATTTGTGGTTTTATGTACAATCGTCGTTTTAAGCAGAAGTGTCAACTACTGAACTTTGTTTTAGGGCAGGCAAAGTTGGCTATCTATGTAAGCCGGAGAAGAAAACTTGAGAATGTTGAGAGTGATGTTGATGTCAAAATTTTATTTGTGAGGCTACTTAAAGCCAGAATCAGGCTGGACTTTCAGTTTTTTATGGGGAATGGGGATGTGGAAGGTTTCAGGACCCTCTGGTCCCTGGAGAATGTCCTCTGTTCAGTTCATGATGGACAGCTTTTTTTTGGGCGTTTTTTGGGGGATTAATTTTCTGTGTAATATAGCATGACATAGAAATTGTATTGACTGATGGACAAATGTGTTTATTAAAGATCTTTTAAAAATCAAAATCTCTCTCTCTCTCTCTCTCTCTCTCTCTCTCTCTCTCTCTCTCTCTCTCTCTCTCTCTCTCTCTCACACACACACACACACACACACACACACACACACACACACGCTATTTTGTTAGTTATCATCTTTCATGCATCTCTTCCCTGGGTTCTAGTTAGTGAACATGGTACCGTACATGATGATACATAAAAACAGTGACAGCTTGGATTTAATATTTTGCTTATACCAAAACAACAACAGTTTCTTTCTCTCAAATTCAAACAGTGCGCAGTGGTTGATTGACAATGCATCCATGAAAGTAAAACATCTGCTACGAGTTGTCTTAGCCAGGGCTGGACTGGGACAAAAAAATCAACCCTGTGTGGCGGTTTGGGAAAACCCCCACAACACCTGACTTTTTTGGTCCAATTTGTTAAGTAGCAACATTCAACCATCACACTTCATAGTGTAACAGAGACCAGAATTATCCTACTTTTGCCCTTAACAAGTGAATCCCTGTGGTTTTAAAGAAAGAAAGTTCTTTTATTATCCATTTTGCATAAATATTTTGTCATAATTTTAAAGTCTCAAAATTTTCCAAAGGTGCAAAACTTTGAGAAAAAGCCACACAATTACAAGGAAAAAGCATCACAAACATACAATAAAAGGTTCAAATTTACTAGAATAACAGAACAAATTTATAGGGACAACTGCCCAGTTATTTAAAATATGTATGTACTAAATTCATGAGAGAAAAAAAAATGCAAAATTACAAGAAAAACTAACTTGAATTTAAAAGAAAAAAGTTACAAATTCAAGGCAAAAGTTGCAAATTTATGAGGAAAAAATCCACATGTACAATTGCAGTCATTGAGAATGTAAACAGAAAGTTATTTAAAAAATTTAATAAATTCATTAAGAAAAAGAAAATTAATAAATTATTGAGACAAAAGTCAGAAAATCACAAGAGGAATGTAGCTCATTTGTAATAATTTAAAAAAAATAATGGAAAAAAATCAATGGAAAGATGGTGGAAAATTATTGAGGCAAAAATACAAAGATGGATGAAAAAAGATGCCAGTTTATGACGCAAAAGTCACAAATTCAAGAAAAAATTTCAATCCATGAGCAAACATTTTTCACAAAGTTTCAAATTTCATGAAGCTTCTTAAAAACTCTATAATTAAAAAAAATAAAAATAATCATGAGAAAAAAGTAGGTAATTTATGAGAACTCTCCAAATCCACATAAAAAATTCCACATTTTCAGTTAAAAAAATCTCTTAACGTAGGTGGTAGAGGAGCTTGAAACTGTACAGTACATGTCTGTACAGACAATTGTCTGTACAGTGCAGCTGTATAGACAAATATTCACTTTTTCCACATTTTATGTTGCAGCCTTATTCCAAAAGGGATTAAATTCATTTTTTTCCTCAAAGTTCTACACACAATACCCCATAATGACAATGCGAAAAATGTTTTTTGAGATTTTTGCAAATTTATTGAAAATAAAAAACTAAGAAATCACGTGTACATAAGTATAAGTATAAGTATTGAGCCTTTGCTCAATACTTTGCTGATGCACCTTTGGCAGCAATTACAGCCTCAAGTCTTTTTGAATATGATGCCACAAGCTTGGCACACCTATCTTTGGGGAGGTTCACCCATTCTTCTTTGCAGCACCTCTCAAGCTCCATCAGGTTGGATGTGAAGTGTCGATGCACTGCCATTTTCAGATCTCTCCAGAGATGATCAATTGGATTCAAGTCTGGGCTCTGGCTGGGCCACTCAAGGACATTCACAGAATTGTCCTGAAGCCACTCCTTGGCTCTTGGATCTTGGCTGTGTGCTTAGGGTCGTTGTCCTGCTGAAAGATGAACTGTCACCTCAGTCTGAGGTCTCGAGCGCTCTGGAGCAGATTTTCATCCAGGATGACTCTGTGCATTGCTGCATTCATCTTTCCCTCTATCCTGACTAGTCTTCCAGTTCCTGCCGCTGAAAAACATCCCCACAGCATGATGCTGCCACCACCATTGGCACGGTTATGAGTGGTGCCTGGTTTCCTCCAAACGTGACGCCTGGCATTCACACCAAAGAGTTCAATATTTTTCTCATCAGACCAGAGAATTTTGTTTCTCATGGTCTGAGAGTCCTTCAGGTGCCTTTTGGCAAACTCAAGGGGGCTGCCATGTTCCTTTTACTAAGGAGGGGCTTCTGACTGACCACTCTACCATACAGGCCTGATTGGTGGATCGTTGAAGAGATGGTTGTCCTTCTGGAAGGTGCTCCGCTCTGCACAGAGGAATGCTGGAGCTCTGACAGAGTGACCATTGAGTTCTTTGTCACCTTCCTGACTAAGGCCCTTCTCCCCGATTGCTCAGTTTCGATGGCCAGCCAGCTCTAGGAAGAGTCCTGGTGGTTTTGAACTTCCTCCATTTACCGACGATGGAGGCCACTGTGCTCATTGGGACCTTCAAAGCAGCAGAATTTTTCTGTACCCTTCCCCAGATTTGTGCCTTGAGACAATCCTGTCTCAGAGGTCTACAGACAGTTCCTTTGACTTCATGCTTGGTTTGTGCTGTGACATGCACTGTCAACTGTGGGACCTTATATAGACAGGTGTGTGTCTTTCCAAATCAAGTCTAATCAACTGAATTTACCACAGGTGGACTCCAATTAAGCTGTAGAAACATCTCAAGGAGGATTAGTGGAAACAGGATGCACCTGAGCTCAATTTTGAGCTTCATGGCAAAGGCTGTGAATACTTATGTACATGTGATTTATTAGTTTTTTAATTTTTAATAAATTTAAAATATAAATTAATTAATACATTTTTCCACATAACAAAATGTGATGTGTTTTTCCACAAATTTTTCCACATAACAAAATGTGGAAAAAGTGAAGCGCTGTGAATACTTTCCGGATGCACTGTATTCAGTACCATTTGTTTTGTTTCAAAATAGAAAAAAAATGGGGAAAAGCCAGGAGCTTTAAAATAACTGCCAAGAAATTGCCAGGTGGATAGGTTTACACATCTGATGGAAGTATCTGTGGTGTTTATTATGTCTGTAAATACCTGATACAATGATGAGGCCAGGTGAACATGCAAACTCAGCTTTATTAATATTACTGGACACAGAACAGCCACCAGGCAGGGGCATCGGCGAAGAGGCCGTATAATGGATGCCCCCTGGTATTTATAGGGCGGTGAAGTGGCAGAAGAGGAAGTGGCCGCCACTACACCGCACTTCACAATAAAGGCATCACTTACAGCATCACAGTGTTGTTGCAAAAATCAACTCAGATTATCTGTTGTTAAAAAATAACTTTTAACTTCATTGTTTCTACACTGGTTGTTTGAGTTTCATTATGAGATCCACACAGGAAAGCTGATCAAACAGCCGCACAATTATGATTTGTTACATCAGTTTCATAGCCATTCACGGCCTCTTTGCTACCTAAGTAAGTATGAAACTCAGAGCCTCCAGCTTACTGACAATAGTTTTGGGTGCAGTTGGAGGAGTTGAACATTTGAATTAAAAAAAACAAACAAACAAACAAAACATTTCCAATATATCCTAAGAAGGAAAAAGTGTACTTTTTAGAATTTTAAGCACTGCAAGCATGTGATATTTCATTTATTCATGATGGCACAAAATATTGCACCTGCGTTCCAGCAATGAAAATAAAGATGATCTTGCACTCACAGCCACTTTACTAGTTACACCAGTGTGATGCAATAAATACAGTACACCACAACTGCAGAATTACTGACATACTTACTGTATGTCAAAGTGGCTGTGTTAAATTAGATGTGGCAGGTGAGTGTATATTGTTAATGGGAAAAAAAAAAAGAATTTGGCCCAATCTTCTTATTTAACCCATCATCTTTTTTTACAATTCATTAACTCTCCACAATCATAATTACAGCAGTAATGTAGCCTGTAAAATGTAATGTTAATTACACATACCTGCATTGAAACTTTAGCTCAAATTAACCTTTTTATGGCTGATGCTTGTGTATGTCATTACAGGGGTAATTATTCATTATGGCTTTATTGTAATTATAGGAGCCAGATCAAGAGCTTTATTGTTGTGAGTGCAGACTAACAATTCCCCGTGTGTCTGTTGTGCTCCAGTTGTTGTTACACATACGAGAGCATACACACTTCCTATATGAAGCTGTATTTAGTTTATTTTTTAAAATCTGTCTACTGGTTGCAGTTTTGCATATTATTGTGTAACATCCTCATTATTACTTTTACCTTTCTCGATCACAATTCTTGATATTTCCCTAACAGCAGAGCAGTAGCTGCCTTGGAAAAGGAGCTGTGTTGAGTCTGCTGCAAGCTAGTTATAAACTTTGCGATAAAGAGTGTGCTTTTAATCAGATTTTTGTGACTCAATCTGTGTCTCCAATTGATTCCGAAGCATTTTAAGCCTTTTTTTTAATATTCTAATTGAAGTCGCAATTTCTACTTGTTTACTTAATCCAGCCATGTGAGCAAGAATATAAGACAGAAAAACAGAGCATGGATTTTTATAAAGAAATGAAATGAAATACAATTTCTGACCCCTTTATGGACTGACATATCAGATTAGACCTTGGTGAATTGGGCATGAGGAAAACTGTATCAATTCTATTGGTTTAATCTGCTTTATCATCTTTTCCGGCGCCACACGAGTCAGCTGCCTTTTTGCAGCAGTAGCTCAATTCTGAGTTTCTTTCTCGTTTTTTATTTACTATCCATTTTTTTTTTCTTGTCACAACTTTCTGATCCTGCTACCCCGTATCCGTCACGGACTCCAAGGACACATATATTGCCGCACTGGCATTGATATTAGCCATCTTTTTGCTCATATCACCAATGACTTCTGACCCAGTGAGTGGAGGAGCTATTGTTTACAGTAGGAGTCAGCTGTTAGCATTGGGCTGCTCCACGGTGCTAACGCAAAGACCCCATATCCCACGAGAAATCAGGCGAAAAAGATGGGGATGTCGAACTGCAGTGAAGTGATGCCCAAGGAAAACAAGGTACAGGCCCATTCTACTATTCGTTATTATGGGAAATGTGAGATCGCTGCTTAACAAGACGGACGAACTGGCAGCTGTGTCCTGGTATGAGAGCATCTTCAGAGAGATTAGCATCATGTTGTTTACTGAAAGATGACTAACAGAACTAGCAACAGATGCTAACATCGGACTGGAGGGTTTCCACTTAATACGGGCAGATCGGACACCAGATAGTGGGAAGAGCAGAGGTGGGGGGCTGATAATGTATGTGAACAGCAGATGGTGTAATGCTGGGCACATCACGATTAAAGAACAACACTGCAGCAAGGACACTGAGTTGCTAGCTGTTAGCATGTGACGGGCATACCTCCCCAGAGAGTTCTCATATGTCATTGGGAATGTTATTTATGTACCCCCCTTCTGCGAGCACTGAGGCAGCGTGTGATGTCATCCACTCAGTCACTAGTAGGCTGCAGACACAGCACCCAAATGCTCTCCTGCTCATCTCTGGTGATTTTAACCATGCTTCCCTGTCCTCCATTCTGCCCACTTTCACCCAGTATGTCACATACCAAACCAGAGACAATAAAACACTGGATTTATATTATGCAAACACCAAGGAGGCTTACGCCTCATCACCTCCCCCCCCCCCCCCCCAAAAAAAAGATCAGACCACAACTTGGTTCACCTCCTGCCTGTGTACAAGCCCCTGGTACACAGACAACTTCCTGTTACCCGCACAGTGAGGATATGGTCTGAGGAGGCGGAGGATACGCTGAAGGACTGTTTTGAATCCACTGTGTGGGAGCACCTTTGTGAGCCCATGGTGAGGACATCGATGGCGTCAGAATCAGAATCAGAATCAGGTTTATTGCCATTGTTCATGTAGTACACAAACTAG
The DNA here is from genome assembly GCA_020510985.1 of Pholidichthys leucotaenia. Classification (NCBI taxonomy): domain Eukaryota; kingdom Metazoa; phylum Chordata; class Actinopteri; order Cichliformes; family Pholidichthyidae; genus Pholidichthys; species Pholidichthys leucotaenia. Next base: position 111,496,166 of record CM035847.1, on the reverse strand, counting down.
GAATTTGTCTCGGTACAATGCTGCAACATTAAACATGATAAGATAAGAGAAATAAACTATACATGTAATAAAGTGTAGGATAAGATTAAGTGATACTGGTCAACAGTTAAAATATATATTAGCCAGCAGCAGATACTGTGGAGAACTATATAGTGCAGTCGGTAATGCAGGAAGAAAACAGTGATGATTGACATGAGTCTGGTTGAGCTGCTGTACATGGTGCACGAGAGTCACTTAGTGTTCAGCAGTCTAATGGCAGAGGGGAAGAAGCTGTTCATGTGACGGGAGGTTTTAGTCTGGATGGACCGAAGTCTTCTACCAGAGGGGAGGGGGGCAAACAGTACGTGACCAGGGTGTGAGGGATCGGCTATGATCCGGCCAGCACGCCTCCGGGTCCTGGAGATGTACAGATCCTGGAGAGATGGGAGCTTGCAGCCGATCACCTTCTCAGCAGTGCGCATGATGCGCTGCAGCCTTAGTCTGTCCCTGGCAGTGGCTCCTGCGTACCACACGGTTATGGAGGTGGTGAGGATGGACTCGATGATGGCTGTGTAGAACTGCACTAACATCTTGGTGGGTAGCTTGAGCTTCCTCAGCTGCCGCAGGAAGAACATCCTCTGCTGGGCTTTTTTGATGAGTGAGCTGATGGTCAGCTCCCATTTGAGGTCCCTGGTGATGGTAGTGCCTAGGAAGCGGAAGGAATCAGCAGTGGTGATGGGAGAGCCTGAGAGGGTGAGGGGGGGCAGAGGAGTAGTGACTTTCCTGAAGTCTACAATCATCTCCACTGTCTTCAGAGCGTTCAGCTGCAGGTTGTTATTGCTGCACCAGGACGCCAGCTGGGCCACCTCTCTCCTGTAGGCGGACTCGTCGCCTTTGGAGATGAGCCCGATGAGGGTGGTGTCGTCCGCAAACTTGATCAACTTGACAGACTGGTGGCTGGAGGTGCAGGAGTTGGTGTAAAGGGAGAAGAGTAGGGGGGAAAGTACACAGCCCTGGGGTGATCCGGTGCTGATGCTAGTATAGTCTGAGACAGTCTTTCCCAGCCGCACATGCTGCCTCCGGTCCGTCAGGAAGTCGATGATCCACCTGCAGAGGGAGTCAGGCACGTTGAGCAGGGACAGCTTGTCCCGGAGCAGAGCGGGGCGGATGGTGTTGAATGCGGAGCTGAAGTCCACAAACAGGATCCTGGCGTAGGTTCCCGGGGAGTCCAGGTGCTGCAGGATGGAGTGGAGGGCCAGGTTGACTGCATCGTCTACAGACCTGTTGGCTCGGTAGGCAAACTGCAGCGGGTCCAGGAGAGGGGTGGTGATGGACTTGAGGTGGGACAGGACCAGGCGCTCAAAGGACTTCATGACTACAGAGGTGAGCGCTACAGGTCTGTAGTCATTAAGTCCAGTGATCCGTGGCTTCTTGGGGACAGGGATGATGGTGGAGGATTTGAGGCAGGATGGCACGTGGCATAACTTAAGGGAGGTGTTAAAAATGTCTGTGAATACAGGAGCCAACTGTTTCGCACAGAGTCTCAGGGTGGAGGGAGACACGCCGTCTGGGCCGGGGGCCTTGCGCGGGTTCAGTCTGGAGAACTGTTTGAGCACATCCTGCTCACTGATGATAAGGGGAGGGGGGGAGGAGGGGGGGTGCCTTAAATGAAGTAGGGAATGTGGAGGCTGTGGAGCTGGAGGGAGGGGGGGAGTTGGACACAGATGACGAGGTGTCAAAACGGGCATAGTGTTGGGACAGTCTCTGACAAAGGGCTTTGTCATCCTGACCTTTAGGAGCCTGAGGCCGATAGTTGGTGATCTGCCTCAGTCCTCTCCACACGGAAGCCGAATCATTAGCAGTGAACTGCTGCTGGAGTCTCTCTGAGTACACAGATTTAGCCCTCTTCAGCTCTCTGTTAAACCGGTATTTAACCTCCCTGTAGCAGTCCCTGTCTCCACTTTTCAGCGCTGCTTCCTTCTCCTTCCTGATCTATCTGAGCTTAGCTGTGAACCAGGGTTTGTCATTAGAGTAACTCACCCTGGTGCGTGATGGAAGAATGTTCTCTTCACAAAAGTGGATATACAGTATGAGTTCACAGTGTCCGTGTACTCATCCAGATCATGCGTGGCTCCTTTAAGCATGCCCCAGTCAGATATTTCCATGCACGTTTCCAGCTTCTCCTCAGCATCACTGGTCCGTCACACACACCATCATAGACTACATCAACTTCTGTGTAGAGAACACCGTACCCACCAAGACCATACGGTGTTTCCCAAACAACAAACCCTGGATCAACCCTGAAATAAAGTCACTGCTGAAGGAGAAGAAAAGGATCTTCAGGTTGGGAAACAAGGAGGAGCTGAAGTCTGTACAGAGGGAGTTAAGGAAGAAGGTCAGAGAGGGGAAGGACAGCTACAGAAAGAAGATGAAGGACAAGCTGCAACAGAGAGATGTCAGTGGTGTCTGGAGAAGCCTCAAAAACATCTCTGGGCATCAGAATTCCTCCTCCCAGGCCACAGGATGTAGGGAGTGGGTGAACAACCTGAACCTGTGTTTAACAGGTTTGACCAACGGCCCTCTTCTTCGCCTGCCCACCAACCACTGTTGCCTCCACCTTCATCTAGTCCTGCTGTTCATGGCCCTCCCCCCAGCCTTCCATACATCCCCGGCTGTTTTCCCCCCACAGACCCAACACTGCCCCCCTCCCAGCACACAGCCCCCCCTGCCCCAACCTGACCCTCACTAAGACCCAGGTGAGAGCTGAGCTGGGAAAGATCAAGGCGAGAAAGGCTGCTGGTCCGGAAGGCATTGGCTCAATGCTCCTCACATCCTGCGCAGACCAGCTGTGTGGGCTCATAGAGCACATCTTCAGCCTGAGCCTGAAGCTGGGGAGGGTACCACAGCTGTGGAAAACATCCTGTGTGGTACCCGTACCAAAGACCCCTCACCCCAAGGACCTGAACAGCTACAGACCAGTGGCCCTCATATCACACCTAATGAAGACCCTGGAGACGCTGCTTCTCACCCACCTCCGCCCCTTGGTGGGACCAGTGATGGATTCACTTCAGTTTGCCTACCAGCATGGCATCGGGGTGGTGGATACAGTGATCTTCCTCCTACATTGTTCCCTGTCCCACCTGGAGAAGCCTAGGAGCACTGTGAGGATCATGTTCTTTGATTTCTCCAGTGCTTTCAACACCATCCAACCAGTGATCCTGAGGGACAAGCTGCTGTGCGCAGGGGTGGACCAGCATCTGTCATTGTGGATCCTGGACTACCTCACAAACTGACCACAGTTTGTGAGAACCCAGGACTGTGTGTCTGACACCATCATCTGCAGTACAGTAAGCCCCCCAGGGAACAGTTCTGGCTCCCTTCCTGTTCACCCTCTACACTGCTGACTTTTCACACAACACACCACACTGCCATCTACAGAAGTTCTCTGACGACTCTGTGATTGTCATCCTCATCTCTGACAGGGATGATGCAGAGTACAGAGGACTTATCCTGGACTTTGTGGACTGGTGCCTGCGGAATTGCCTCCAGATCAATGCGAGGAAAACTAAGGAACTGGTGGTGGACTGCCACAGGAGAGGACAACCCCCCACAGCACCAGTAAACATCCAGGGAGCAGACATTGAGATGGTGACATCCTACAAGTACCTGGGTGTTGATCTGAACAATAAACTGGACTGGTCACCCAACACCAACGCGGTCTACAAGAAGGGGCAGCGCAGGCTGTTCCTCCTGAGGAGACGGGTCTTTTGGAGTGCAAGGGGCACTCCTGAAGACCTTCTATGATTCGGTGGTAGCACCAGCCATCACATTTGGAGTGGTCTGCTGAGGCAGTGGTATCACGGCAGCCGACAGGAAGAGACTGAACAAGCTGATCAAAAAAGCTATCAAGGCATTGCCCCAGTACCAGTGGAGGAGTTAGAAGAGCGGAGGATGATGGTTAAGCTGTCATCTCTGCTGGAGTCCGAGTCCCACCCCATGCAGGACACACTGAACGCACTGACACGCCCATTTAGTGGTAGGATGTGCCATCCTAGGTGCACGACGGAGATGTTCCGCAGGTCCTTCCTACCTACGGCTGTCAGACTTTATAACCTAACCAGGGCTGCTCGTAGAGGTCGTATTAAATGTACTAAACGTAACAACTTTGCACAATAGAGATCGTCCCCTCCAATACACAACTAGGACAATAACAGCCATTACTGAGGGTGGCAACAACACTGTTGACTCAAATGCGAAATATACTGTCTGGGTACATATTCATATTCTGCAGGGTAATTTAACAAACCGTAATGCTGTTTATTCCATCTAGCTGCAATGCTCCTGCACTATGTATATATCTGTGTACGTACAGACATGGACAAAATTGTTGGTACCCCTCTGTTAATGAAAGAAAAACCCACAATGGTCACAGAAATAACTTGAATCTGACAAAAGTGGTAATAAATAAAAATTCTATGAAAATTAACCAATGAAAATCAGACAATGCTTTTCAATTGTGGTTCAACAGAATTACTTTAAAAAACAAACTCATGAAACAGTCCTGGACAAAAAGGATGGTACCCCTAGAAAAGATTGAAAATAATGTGACCATAGGGACATGTTCAACCAAGATGTGTCCTCTAATTAACATCACAGGTGTGTACAAACTTGTAATCAGTCAGTCGGCCTATTTAAAGGGTGACAAGTAGTCACTGTGCTGTTTGGTGACATGGTGTGTATCACACTAAACATGGACCAGAGGAAGCAAAGGAGAGAGTTGTCTCAGGAGATTAGAAAGAAAATTATAGACAAGCATGTTAAAGGTAAAGGCTATAAGACCATCTCCAAGCAGCTTGATGTTCCTGTGACTACAGTTGCACATATTATTCAGAAATTTAAGACCCACGGGACTGTAGCCAACCTCCCTGGACATGGCCGCAGGAGGAAACTTGATGAAAAATGGAAAAGATGGATAATAGGAATGGTAACAAAAGAGCCCAGAACAATCTCTAAACACATTCATGGTGAACTCCAAGGTCAAGGTACATCAGTGTCAGATCGCACCATCCGTCGTTGTTTGAGCCAAATTGGACTTCATGGGAGACGACCAAGGAGGACACCACTGTTGAAAACAAATCATAAAAAAAGTCAGACTGGAATGTGCCAAACTGCATGTTGACAAGCCACAAAGCTTCTGTGAGAATGTCCTGTGGACAGACGAGACAAAACTGGAACTTTTTGGCAAGGCACATCAGCTCTATGTTCACAGACGCAAAAGTGAAGCATACCAAGAAAGGAACACTATCCCTACTGTGAAACATGAAGGAGGTTCTGTTATGTGCTGGGCCTGCTTTGCTGCGTCTGGCACAGGATGTCTTGAATCTGTGCAGGGTACAATGAAATCCCAAGACTATCAAGGTATTCTAGAGAGAAATGTGCTGCTCAGTGTCAGACAGCTTGGTCTCAGTCGCAGGTCATGGGTCTTGCAACAGGATAATGACCCAAAACACACAGCTAAAAACACCCAAGAATGGCTAAGAGCCAAACATTGGACTATTCTAAAGTGGCCTTCTATGAGCCCTGATCTAAATCCTATTGAACATCTGTGGAAGGAGCTGAAACATGCCGTCTGGAGAAGGCACCTTTCAAACCTGAGACAACTGGAGCAGTTTGCTCATGAGGAGTGGGCCAAAATACCTGCTGAGAGGTGCAGAAGTCTCATTGACAGTTACAGAAATCGTGTGATTGCCTCAAAAGGTTGTGCAACAAAATATTAAGTTAAGAGTACCATCATTTTTATCCAGGCCTGTTTCATGAGTTTGTTTTTTAAAATAATTCTGTTGAACCACAATTCAAAAGCATTGTCTGATTTTCATTGGTTAATTTTCATAGACTTTTTATTTATTACCACTTTTGTCAGATTCAAGTCATTTCTGTGACCATTGTGGGTTTTTCTTTCATTAACAGAGGGGTACCAACAATTTTGTCCACGTCTGTATGTATATTTATTTACTGCTTTAGCTAACCAGTTCCTATTATCTTGTTGACTATTGCTCTGAGTGCTGCTATCCCTTTGCTGCTCTAATCCTGGAATTTCCCCATTGTGGGACTAATTAAGGCTTGTCTTATCTTATCTTATCTTGTCTTTATCTAATGGATGCCTACCCCTACTCGTTTTGTACTTCCATAGATGTAAACATCTATTAGCAAATTTAATACAAAAGTAAATGCAAATGACACACATTAAAACAAGGGCTGCAAAAGATAAATAATGGTCCTGTTGAAAGACCAGCTATTGGTAGTTGTGCTGATGGTGGTAATGTGTTATTTCAGAATTTCAAAATTAACATTCATCTAACTCTGGGTCACATGGGAGGCATGGAGCCTAATTCCAGCTGCCATGGGGGACTGGCAGAGTACACCTCAGACAGATCAGCAGTACATCACAGAGCATCGAGATGGGGAGACAATTACACACCAGTTAACCTGAAAAAGAATGTCTTTGGTGCATGGGAGACTCCCACACAAGCACAAAAAGAACATATACACAGATATCCAGGCAGTTGAAACTGTGAATGTTCTTGCTGTGAGGTGACAGCGCTGACCATAGCAAAACCATGCCACCCTGTCACTCCACAGTCAATATTTTCCAATGTGTAAAATCATTGTTGTGAATGGTCACATTAACCATGCTTTTGTCTAAAGCTCACAAACAAGTGAAAGCAGAAGTAGGTGTCTGAGCTGTTAATAAATGACAGCAAAGCATAACACAAATGTCTAAACAGGACTTGATCTCCAGTCTTTTGGTTGATAAACCTGTGACATATGTCACTGCCTGTCCTCTAGGTCCCAACACAATCTGTAGATCTCTAAAATGTGACAGTTACCACTCAGGGGACTCCACGGTTCTGAAGATGCAGAGTTGTTTCTCACTGGTTGTAACATCCTCCTGCTAACAATCATGATGTTTCAATTTTAAAAACATGTATTAATGTGGTGCTTTCCTCCATGTGAAACATAGCTGATTGTTCAAACAATACATTTCTTTGAATTAGAAAAACTAATAAAAACATTAGCCAGTTGGCCCTAAGACTATAGTACAGTCCATAATACTGTACAGAAAGGAACAATACACAGATAAAGATACAGTGTGATTTTTTTTTAAAAAAAAGTCATTGGATAGGCCTTAGTTTTTGAAGTCAAGCCATGAATGGAGTATAGAGATGACTATTGTAAAGAAACCTTTTATGAATAAAAGTGAATTATACCTCCACTACATAAGAAATAGGATATTGGTTGTTGATGGACTTCTGTTTACATTGTCTGCCTTCTGGCTAAATCACTTGCTTGGGCCTTTGTGAGTTCACAGTAGCAGATCTATGAGTACAAACTAGCTGACAACACTGTTCTTTTGGCAGTCTTGGATATGTTGAGAAGCTGAAATGTGAACTGCTGCTGTAACATGTCTGCAAGTGTTTAAAAAAAACTTCCTCTGCTCCTCAAATGAACTGAGATGATAATTAATTTGTCCAAATCTAATAAATTTGTTTTGTGCTAAATCCTAATAACTGCAGTTACTTAGAGCATCGTGAAAATAAAAGCAAGCAGTGTTAATTTTTGCAACAGCCCTTTTAGGCTCCCATGTCATATTTCTTTATAATTAAGTTGGCTGGGTTCCAGCAGTTTTTTTGTTTTTTTTTCCACTCCAGGCCCACGCAGCAGCCGATTCCCTGCATCACTGAATCTGTATCTCCCACTGCTCACAACAATGGCTTGGTGCCCAAACTGTGAAGAGACACACAAACACACACACCATCAATCGTCACCATGGGAAAGAACTTTTCTTTTCTTTTTTTTTTTGGTGGTGGGGGTAGGGGTTACGCAATGCCCAGAAACCTGTTCTTGTCCCAAAATCATGGCCACTGACTGCAGAGGATTACAGACAACAGTTCAGTTTTTTTTTTTTTTTTATCTTGCAGCCAGCTCAAGGTTTGTAGATTTAAAAATATATAGGTTTTACAGTTTAATAGTGATTCCACCAGTGTTATTTTATCAGTAAAAGTGAAGCTAAAGCTGAAATATAGCTCAGGTTGTTTTTGTATTTGTCTGCAGTCACCCTCAGGTCTGTGCCACTAGCATCAGGAATACATACACAATTAAGTTTGTGTCTATGTCATACCTATCATATTTGTCATGTTTCCCAGTTTCAGGCAGGTGGATGGCATTGATCATGTGAAAAATGGTAAATGGCATTCACTTATATAGTGCTTTTTACTCATCTCTGGATGACCAAAGTGCTTTACAGATCCTGCTATCCACCCATTCACACACTGATGGTGGCGGAGCTGTCATACACAGGCGCTGGCCTGACCCACCAGGAGCAACTGGGGGTTCAGTGTCTTGCTGAAGGACACTTACATGCAGACTGCAGACAGAGCGGGAATCGAACCCCTGACCCACCGATCAGTAGTTGCCCACACTACACTTGCACCACAGCTGCCCCATTTGGTCATATACAGCCGTGGACAAAATTGTTGGTACCCCTCTGTTAATGAAAGAAAAACCCACAATGGTCACAGAAATAACTTGAATCTAACAAAAGTGGTAATAAATAAAAATTCTATGAAAATTAACCAATGAAAATCAGACAATGCTTTTGAATTGTGGTTCAACAGAATTACTTTAAAAAACAAACTCATGAAACAGTCCTGGACAAAAATGATGGTACCCCTAGAAAAGATTGAAAATAATGTGACCTTAGGGACATGTTCAACCAAGATGTGTCCTCTAATTAACATCACAGGTGTGTACAAACTTGTAATCAGTCAGTCGGCCTATTTAAAGGGTGACAAGTAGTCACTGTGCTGTTTGGTGACATGGTGTGTACCACACTAAACATGGACCAGAGGAAGCAAAGGAGAGAGTTGTCTCAGGAGATTAGAAAGAAAATTACAGACGAGCATGTTAAAGGTAAAGGCTATAAGACCATCTCCAAGCAGCTTGACGTTCCTGTGACTACAGTTGCACATATTATTCAGAAATTTAAGATCCACGGGACTGTAGCTAACTTCCCTGGATGTGGCCGCAGGAGGAGACGGATAATACGAATGGTAACAAAAGAGCCCAGAACAACCTCTAATCACATTCATGGTGAACTCCAAGGTCAAGGTACATCAGTGTCAGATCGCACCATCCCTTGTTGTTTGAGCCAAAGTGGACTTCATGGGAGACGACCAAGGAGGACACCACTGTTGAAAACAAATCATAAAAAAGTCAGACTGGAATGTGCCAAACTGCATGTTGACAAGCCACAAAGCTTCTGTGAGAATATCCTATGGACAGACGAGACAAAACTGGAACTTTTTGGCAAGGCACATCAGCTCTATGTTCACAGACGCAAAAATGAAGCATACCAAGAAAGGAACACTGTCCCTACTGTGAAACATTGAGGAGATTCTGTTATGTTCTGGGGCTGCTTTGCTGCATCTGGCACAGGGTGTCTTGAATCTGTGCAGGGTACAATGAAATGTCAAGACTATCAAGGTATTCTAGAGAGAAATGTGCTGCCCAGTGTCAGACAGCTTGGTCTTAGTCGCAGGTCATGGGTCTTGCAACAGGATAATGACCCAAAACACACAACTAAAAACACCCAAGAATGGCTAAGAGCCAAACATTGGACTGTTCTAAAGTGGCCTTCTGTGAGCCCTGATCTAAATCTTATTGAACACCTGTGGAAGGAGATGAAACATGCTGTCTGGAGAAGGCACCCTTCAAACCTGAGACAACTGGAGCAGTTTGCTCATGAGGAGTGGGCCAAAATACCTGCTGAGAGGTGCAGAAGTCTCATTGACAGTTACAGAAGTTGTTTGATTGCAGTGATTGCCACAAAAGGTTGTGCAACAAAATATTAAGTTAAGGGTGCCTTTATTTTTGTCCAGGCCTGTTTCATGAGTTTGTTTTTTTAAATAATTCTGTTCAACCACAATTCAAAAGCATTGTCTGATTTTCATTGGTTAATTTTCATAGACTTTTTATTTATTACCACTTTTGTCAGATTCAAGTTATTGCTGTGACCACTGTGGATTTTTCTTTCATTAACAGAGGGGTACCAACAATTTTGTCCACGTGTGTATATCCTGTAATGATTAACTGGGTTTCTACATTATTGTCCTCCCTTGTCAATTTGACTACTACATAGAATTGCTAATATACCTATTCTGATTTTGGGGAAGCCCAAGACTCGAACTAGTTAGTTTAGTTAGTTAGGCCCATCACTCCTCCTGGAGCACAGGCCGCCGACAACAGTCCGCCAGAGTGCTCTGTCCTGAGCTGCTCTCTCCAGCTGTCTCCAGGTCTTTCCCATCTTCTTGACGTCAGCATCGAGGTCTTGTCGCCAGGTATTTCTTGGCCTTCCTCTCTTCCGCTTTCCTTGGGGGTTCCACTTGAGTGCTTGCCTTGTGATGTTACTGGCTGGCTTCCTCAGGGTGTGCCCAATCCATCCCCATCTTCTGCTCCGGATCTCGTCCTCGGCTGGCAGCTGGTTGGTACGCTGCCACAGGTCTGCGTTGCTGATGGTGTCGGGCCAGCATATCTGGAGGATCCTTCTCAGGCAGCTTTTGATGAACGTCTGTACTTTCCTGATGGTGGTCTTCGTTGTCCTCCATGTCTCTGCTCCATACAGTAGGACTGACTTGACGTTAGAGTTGAACAGCCGGATCTTTGTGCGTGTTGACACCACCTTGGAGCTCCATATGTTCCTCAGCTGCAAGTATGCTACCCTCGCCTTGCCGATTCTTGCTCTGACGTCTGCGTCTGTGCCGCCCTGCTTGTCAATGACGCTGCCCAGGTATGTGAAGGCCTCTACCTCTTCCAGCTCACTCCCATGCAGTGTGACTGGGTCCTCATTTGCTGTGTTGATCTTGAGGATCTTGGTCTTGCCCTCGTGGATCTTGACGCCAACTTGTGCTGAGGTGGCTGCCAACTCTGTTGTCTTGTCCTGCATCTGCTGGTGGCTGTGGGAGAGCAGGGCCAAGTCATCTGCAAAGTCCAGATCATCTAGCTGGTCAAACAGTGTCCACTGGATTCCGTTTCTTCTGTCTGCTGTTGACGTCTTCATGATCCAGTCGATCGCCTGGAGGAAGAGGAAAGGTGACAGGAGGCAGCCTTGTCTGACTCTGGTCTTCACCCTGAAGCTGTCTGTTAGCCGTCCTTCATGGACTACTCGACAGGTCATTCCTTCATAGGAGTAGGGGTGCTAGGCTGGGCCGTGCAAATGGCCCTCCTGGTTCTGTCTTGGGCCACCTGATGAAGGGTGGCAACATTCATATCTGATTACTGTTTGATGTTGTCCAACTAGGCTTTCCTCTGTTGTCCATGCTTTCTCACTCCCTCAACCCTGAAGCACTCTTTGTGAAGCTGCCATGCTGTATTGTGTGGCCAAGCCAGTGAAGGTTATTCCACCTAATTGTTGATAGCAGAGCTTCCTGTTTGCCAGCTACCAGTGTGACCTGCTTCCAGACAAATCTTTTGCCTTATGGGCTCTATAGGAGATGTTCAGGATCCTCCTAAGGCACTTGATCTCCAATGCTTAGATACAGCATTCTGTCTCTTGTCAATATCCAATTCTAGCATCTATACGAAGCGATAGATGTTACAAGGGCCGTGTAGAGCTTTACCTTACCATAAGGCCTGATGTTGTGACATTTTTTCACTTGTTCTGCTGGGACATAGAGGACAGTGCAATGGCCAACCTTGTTAGTCTTGTTGATACTTGAAGGCATTCAACTTTTCAGGTGTTTCACATTGGCAGCATGGTGGTACAGTAGTTAGTGCTGTTGCCTCACAGCTAGTAGGTTCCAGGTTTGAATCCACAGGCAGGCAGAGATAGGAACCTTTCTGTGTGGAGTTTGTATGTTCTTCCACTGCTGTGTTGGTTGACTCAGGGTGCTCCGGTTTCCTCCCACAATCCAAAGACATGCATGTTAGGTTAATTGGTGATTCTAAATTGTCCTTTGGTGACTGTCTCTCACAGGCCCTTCGAATAGAAGGTTAGTAGAGCTGCTAGTGAAGCACTTTGAGTGGTCTTTCTTACTTGAAAAAGTGCTAAGCAAGTGCAGGGCGCCATGTTCCACAATGTGAGCGGAGTGTTAAAAATCACAAATTCTCAACAATCCTAGCCAAGAGTGTCACTAAAGCAGGCCCTGATGGCTCTGTGTGTGTGTGTGTGTGTGTGTGTGTGTGTGTGAGAGAGAGAGAGAGAGAGAGAGAGAGAGAGAGTGAGAGAGAGAGATTTTGATTTTTAAAAGATCTTTAATAAACACACTTGTCCATCAGTCAATACAATTTCTATATCATGCTATGTTACACAGAAAATTAATCCCCCAAAAAACGCCCCAAAAAAAGCTGTCCATCACGAACTGAACAGAGGACATTCTCCAGGGACCAGAGGGTCCTGAAACCTTCCACATCCCCATTCCCCATAAAAAACTGAAAGTCCAGCCTGATTCTGGCTTTAAGTAGCCTCACAAATAAAATTTTGACATCAACATCATTCTCAACATTTTCAAGTTTTCTTCTCCGGCTTACATAGATAGCCAACTTTGCCTGCCCTAAAACAAAGTTCAGTAGTTGACACTTCTGCTTAAAACGACGATTGTACATAAAACCACAAATGAAAACCTGCTTAGAGAAAACTTCCTTAAAAATATGAAAAAGTTTTGTGAGAAGTTCAAAGAGGCCACTCAGGCGCTGACATTCAATAAAACAATGAAAAACAGTCTCCCTAGAGGAACAAAAAACACACTGATCACTGACACTGCTGTTAATCACAGAAACAAAAGCATTGACAGCTATAATACCATGCAGGACCCTCCACTGTAAGTCTCCATGCCTCTTAGGGAGAGGGGCTTTGTAAAGAGCCCTCCAGGCAGGCCGATGCCCTTTTCCTAGTTTAAAATAGGCTCTCCAAGGAGTGTCCACACAGGTGTTCAATCGGTCCTTGTTGAGTGCCATCACCACCAGTCTGTAGAGTGCCTTACCACTGGCTCCTCCAAAGTCCACACCAGTGGGAGCACAGAATGCCAGTAAGGAGCAAGGAGCGACGTCAAAGTCCATATAGAGCGTGAGAGAGGGAAAGGGGTCAGTGCTTTCTGGCTGCAGCGTGCCATTGCTAAAGTCCAAGAGTAGGGAGTGCTCAAGTCCATGAAGCTCCTGTTTCCAGTGTGCAAGAAGACCATCGATGAAACGATTCGACCTGACACCAAGATGAGCTGCTAAAGCTGAGGCGTTGTTGAGGCCAGGACCAGCCAGTTCCACCACTTGCTTCAGAGTGAGAATGTTCCTGGAACACAGCCTATCAAGGAAGGTCCTTCCAACTCCCGGCAGGACACCAAGGCGACCACCAAAAACCAGCGGCTCCCTCGACAACCAGTAGAGGGAATCGCATGGCCCTCTTTGTTTTTTAAAAAGAGTCCACACTGAAAAGAGACTGCGGTAAAAACTGGGTAAAGACAGTGCATTAGAGTTCTTAAAATCCATTAAAAACACAGGGAGGTCTAGCCCAAGCCCAAGGACTCTCTGTAAAATAACACAGGCCAAAGGCCTCCATACCAGGTCCTGGGGGCCCGTCAGCAGTCTCTGTATGAAAGTCAGTCTAAAAGCAGCACCTCTACTAGCTAAATGAATCACTCCTTGCCCCCCCTCCTCTTTGGGAAGAAATAACAGGGCTTGAGGAACCCAGTGGAGTCCACCCCCCCAAAAAAAGTCCACCAAAACAGACTGAATTTTGGACAACAAACCAGCAGGGGGGTCCATGCACATGAGGCGGTGCCACAGGGATGAGGAAACAAGATTATTTAAAATGAGCACTCTTCCTCTAAAAGATATTCTTGGCATTAGCCACTTCCACTTGTTTAGTCTCCCGTTAATCTTCTCTATGACCCCATCCCAATTTTTTTGCTCAAACTGCTGATTTCCAATAAAGACACCAAGATACTTAAAACCTCCTTTTTTCCAAATCAACCCACCCGGCAGCGTAAGCTGATTTTCTAGTTTCTCCCCCACCATCAGAGCCTCGCTTTTTCCCAAGTTTATCTTTGCAGAGGAAAATTGGCCAAAAAGATTGACACTCCTAACCAGAACGTCAATGTCACTCTGCTTGTTTAGCAGAATGACTACATCATCTGCATAGGCCGACAGCTTGAACGTGGTGTCACAGGCAGGAAAAGTAACTCCTGATAGATCCCTTCTCAGGCAGTGAAGCAAAGGCTCTATGGCGAGGGAGTACAGCATCCCTGAGAGAGGGCAGCCCTGCCGAACCCCCCTCTGGACTTTTAAAGGGGCAGACAGGCCCCCATTAATCTTCAGCACACTCTCAATGTCACTGTACAAGACCCGTATCCTGGCTATGAAGCCTGGGCTGAACCCAAAAGCTGTTAAAACTGTCCATAAATATTGGTGTTCAACCCGATCAAACGCCTTTTCCTGGTCAATTGAAATCAAACCAGTTTCTACCGCCAATGAACCAGAGACCTCCAAAATATCCCGAATTAAAGTGACGTTGTCACTAATCAGCCTGCCAGGCACACAGTAAGTCTGGTCTACATGAATGAGCTCGCTCATCACCTTTCTCAGTCTTCGGGCCAGAGCTTTTGAGAGAATCTTGTAGTCTGTGCAGAGCAGAGAGACTGGCCTCCAGTTCTTTAGGCTCTGGAGGTCCCCCTTTTTCGGCAACAGTGTGATGATGGCCCTCCTGCAGGTCGTGGATAGGGTCCCCCTTTCCAAGCTATCTTGGAGAACCTCCAGCAGGTCTGGACCAAGCAGGGGCCAGAATTCCTTAAAAAAGTCCACAGAGAGACCATCTATGTCTGGTGATTTTCCATTCTGGAGGCTCATTAGCGCCGTATGCAGCTCAGACAGAGACAGTGGAGCATCCAAGCCGGCAACAAGGTCCTCTGAGAGCACTGGAAGACCATCAAGGAAAACCTGGCCCAGTGACGTGTCCTCCCTCCACTCTGCTCTAAACAATTCACTGTAAAAGCTAGCAGCGTGTTTCCTGATCTCTGCTGCTGTGGAGATTGTTCTCCCGTCATCGCCCAACAAGGAGTGAATGAGCTTTCTCTGTCCATTTTTCCCCTCCAGTCCAAAAAAGTACTGGGAGGGCGAGTCCATCAGAGCTACATCCATGTAGCGTGAGCGGACCAGAGCACCCTGTGCGGTGACCCCTAGCAAGCTAGCCAAGGCTGACCTTTTTGACTTGAGAGCCTCTAAGTGCTCCTGTTTTCCTGTAGAACTGAGCAACTCCTCTAGTTCTACCACCTCAGTCTCCAGAACTTTCAAGGATTGGGTCAAGCTACGAGTGACATTTTGAGTGTACTGTTGGCAGAGTTGTTTTATCTGGGCCTTACCAAAATCCCACCACAATTGGAGAGAACTAAAAGAGGGTTTTTGTTCCCTGTGTGACTTCCATACATCATGAAAAACTCCCTTAAAAAACACATCATTTAAAAGTGTATTATTAAAATGCCAAAAAGCACTCTTACACTTTACATTTTCAATGAAAACAGAACAAATCAGCAGGCAGTGATCAGTGAAACCAACAGGACAGATACAACTATTTTTAAAAACACTCATTTGGTGTTTAAAACCATAGAAACGGTCTAACCTAGCCATAGATAAGAGGTTATCTTTAGCATGGCTCCAGGTGTACTGCCTCTGGTCCCCATGATGTGATCTCCACACATCGGCCATTTCATGCGCCTTCACTAGTTCCCTCAGCCTATTGGCAGAAGCAGGGTGAGGTTCCTGATGGTTCCTGTCCAGTCTGTGGTTTAATGTACAGTTAAAATCACCCCCCAGAAATAAAAAACTATTTGGATTACAGGATCTAACCGTATCTGATAGCATATTAAAGACCCTGATCCTTTCTGCTCTCTGGGTTGGCACATACACGTTTATAAGAACCAAGTTTACGTTTTCAAGCTGTACCTTTAGCAAGAGTACATGTCCTTTCACCACCTCTTCTACCTCATAAGAGACAGGCACACAACCCCGAGAGAAAAGTACAGCCACCCCTCCACTATTATTGGATTTGTGGCTAAAAAAAATGCAGCCATCCCACTCTTTTCTCCACTGGCACTCAATGTCTACAGTGCTGTGAGTCTCCTGGACCATCAGCACGTCAAGTGCCTTTAAATTAAAAAGCTTGTATAAAGAGGCCCTTTTTACATCATCCCTGGCCCCGTTTATATTAAGAGTGCCAATTCTAAGGTGGGGCATTAAAAAGGATAAAAATAAGGTACAGTAAAAAAACACACACATAGCATAAAAGGGAAGAAACAAACTAAGAGTCAACATGACTGTTAGTAATTTGTGATTTCAGTTTGACAACCAGTTTCTTTAAACGAAAAATTTCCTGATCAGTAAAAGTCTCATTCCCATCATTCGGTTTCATCAGCTTGCGAGCTGATGCCACAAATAACTCCAGATCTGGAAAGTAATTTTCCACTTTCACAGCTCTGCTCCCCTTAGTCACCTGGAGAAATTGTCTAATTTTAGTAAAACAATAGGAGCTTTGCTCCTCCTGCGTCTGCGTCTGCATCAGTTCAGACTCATCTCCACTTTCGTCAGAAGCGCTCTCATTCAGTAAATCTAAATTCCCAACCCTACTAGATTTAGCAGAGCTCTGCAAGTTTTCCGCACTTTTCCTTTTTTGTGCAGCTTTAAAAGGATCCTCTTCAACAAAACTACATTCCTGCATTTCTTCATGAAACGCAACGTTTGTCATGCAGTGTTTGCTCTGTGTGTCCGCTACAGCCTCAAACCGCTCCTCCCCCGCCTGCAAAGTCTGTTCATTCACGTTCCTTCGTTTAACTGCACTTTTACTTACACCCTCCACCTGTTTACCCCGGGCGACAGGCTCGTCACAATGATCAGAGCTGCCGCCAGACAGAAATTCCCCACCATCACTGTTTGGGGGGACAACTACCGCGCCCGCCGCGGCCACCCCAGCAGAGGCGGCCGCGGCCGCCCCAGCACAAGCGGACGCGGACGCGGACGCGGACGCCCCCGCAGAAGTAGAAGCGGACGCGGCCGCGGACGCGGATGCGGCCGCAGTCGCGGCCACGACCGCCCCAGCAGAAGCGGGCGCCGCAGCGGCATCCACCGCACCACATGTAGCGCTACCCTCCGGACCACCAGAAACAGCGGCGTCACCTTTCTTACCGCCAGTGCTCTTTGTGTTCGCCTTTTCAGGACATGACCTAATAAGATGGCCTTCTGCGCCACACGCAAAACACTTCATGGTTTCAGATGTTGCAAACACCAAGTAGCTAAAGCCATCAATCCTGAAATTAAAAGACGCGTTCAGTTCAGCAGAGCTGTCTTTCAACACCATGAAACACTGCCTCCTATGACATACAACATGCTTCAGCAGGGGTGATTTACTACCCAGAGAGACCATTCTGATAGGGGACACAACCTGGCCAAAACGGGACAACTCTCTAATCAGCTGATCATTTTTAACGAAAGGAGGAGCGTTTGAGATGGTGATCCTCCTAGACGGATTCGCCAGCGGTAAAACCGGAGTAAAAGTGTCACCTATGACCACCCCCTGTGCCACCACCTGATCAGCTTTCTCAGTCGAATCCAGAAAGATCACAATTGCGCTGTTCATCCTCGATGCTGATTTTATGCTGCCATGCCCAACCACCTGTCCTACAGCGAGGCTGGCCTCCTCCACAGAACAGGGAACTGTCGGGAGGATTCTCACACCATGACGCCGGGTTAAGCGCTCAAACTCCACACCACCATCAATCACCGGCATGATGCCGGCTGGGAAAAACCGGCAGCAGAAGCTACCGTTCCCCGACACACTCACTCCAACACTCACACCCCAGCACACACACACTCAACCCACTATATTAAACACACACACCTCAAACACACAAGATAGAGAAAAAGTTAGAAAATACAAAGTTTAAAGTACTCACTCGACACCACTCCACACCCCTGCTCCCACAAACGCCCACGCATGCGCACGAGAGAGAGAGAGAGAGAGAGAGAGAGAGAGAGAGAGAGACTTTGACTTTTAAAATAAGCCTTTATTGCACACTTCAAAAAAATGTAAGCACACCAACATCATTCCACTAAGTGTGTCACATTGGAAAAAGCGCAAACTGAAGTGTCCCCCCCCCACACAACACAGAGCATTCCTTGCAGTCCACCTATTCCACATTGGCAGTGGCAGTAGTGCGAGTCCTCCTCGTAGTCCGTGCAAAGACGAGCCAGAGGCCCCCGCCAGTTCCGTTGCACATCCCAGAGCCAGTTTCCCCATCTCAGATGGATTGGAGTCCTTAGACCATGTGGGTTTTTCAAGCAAGTCAACTGTGCAGCAGTCTCGTCCAGAGGGTAGAAAGAAAACGATGGGGCGTCCATGGCCTGCAGGTAAAGATCCAGTTCCGTGACAGTCAATTACAGTCAATTAGAAACGTCATATACAAGTCTGATCAAACAATATCCCAAAAATGTGTAAAACAGGCAGAGGAACGACCGCCATTTATTCCTCCTGTCGGGCGCGCTTGATCCCCGTTCTCCCTGCTGCTTTACGCAGGGCTGTCAGGTGTTTCTTGAGGTGAAGACGTTTCCTTTCATCCAGGAGGTCAAGACCAACCTGCCTTCTTAGCACATCAACAGACTTAATGAATTTATCAGTGTCACTGAAGTAGTCGGTGACCTTAGTGGCTTTGTAATAGGTTTCATCCAGAAAAGCATTTATTTCTTCCAGTGAATACAAACTCATGTTTGTACTGCATTTTGCCTCAATAGACTCAGTATTAGACACAGTGTCGTTATCAGATTCCATTTCCTCGTCAGCACAACTTAGCTGACTGTTTGGTTCTCCTGGGCCAGTGGATTCATCATGGGCCACATTTTCCTGGACGCCACCCACAACAGCTGACTGTCGCCGTTCCATCCCTGCTGTGTAACGGTAGCAGCCTCTGGAAGCACAGCCACTGATGTCACACAGCGAGATTCTGACGCACCATCAGGTCGGTGCTCCGTCTCCTCCTCTGAAATGGTAGCAGCTGCCGGAGGCACAGCTGCTGACGTCACACAGCGAGATGATTGTGACGCACCACCAGTGACCTTTTTGGCGCCACAGCCGGGCTGTCCACAGACACAGCGGCAGGCTCCGGAGCAGGGGCGGCGGAAGGCCCCACAACATCGCCCGCAGTAGCGGTGGGAGTGGAGGCTGCGCCGCCGTCTGCAGCTGCGGCGTGAGCGGAGGGCTCGCCGCCGGCACCATCCGCGGCTCCATCAGGGCCCTCCGCCCGCTGCCTGTGTGGACAAGCGAACCGTTTATGGCCCACGTCTCCACATTCAAAACACTTCATCTGTCCTGAGCTCACATACACCATATAGGATCCGTCCCCGTGTTTGACCCTGAAGGACACTTCCAGAGTTTGAGTGGGCGAGTCTAGAAACATGAACACCTGTCGCCTGAGTGATGTCACATGTTTTAACTTGGTGGCCTTGCATCCCAAAGTCAGAGTTGTAAACGGGCCCGCAAACTTCCCAAATCTGCGGAGCTCCGTCGCCAACTGCTCGTCAGTGATGAAAGGTGGAACACCTGAGACGGTGATTCTCGTTGATGGGACAGATAAGGGGGACACCTGTACATACATTTCCCTGATAACAACACCGCTTACAATCAGGGTATGGACATCGTCTTCAGCTGCCAGAAACACAACTACAGCTCTATTCATTCGGGACGCAAAGCAGATCGCGTCATGGCCCACCTGCTCAGCCACAGCCTCAAGGACCTCCTCCACAGTAGCAGTGCTGTCCGGGGGAACGATCCTCACCCCCTGGTGGATAGATGGAGGTGGCCTTTCCAAGGTCGCCATCCTCCACACAAAAAATCAAAAACTGGAAAAGCGGCCAGTAGTAGAAAACCGAAAAAAAGTCCAAACAAACCACGGAGTTCCCTATTTCCGCCCTCCTCCTTCGGCCGCCGGGGAGAGAGAGAGAGAGAGAGAGAGAGAGAGAGAGAGAGAGAGAGAGAGGACTAATGTTCATTAGTTCAAAGAGCACAAAGGAAGATGAGGTTTACCCCACAGAAACTGACAATGGTATATACTGTGGCCATGAACTTTCCTACATTAACGATAGATAGATAGATAGATAGATAGATAGATAGATAGATAGATAGATAGATAGATAGATAGATAGATAGATAGATAGATAGATAGGTAGATAGATAGATGTACTTTATTGATTCCAAACTGGGAAATTACAGTGTAACAGCAGCATAACAGTAGATGACCAAAACAACAGAAACACACACATCATAGTAGACAAAGGGATTACCCATGGAAAGTAAAACTGAGCAAAAGAGCAGCAGAAATTCAGTAGGTGGCAGTAATGCACCTGTAAGGTGGTTGCCAACCGCTAATCAAATCTAAAAGAAGAAGAAGGAAAGTAAAACTGCTAAAAAGTTATATACATCATAGATGAATAGATGGTGACCCGTATAGGTGCATGAATCATACCTGCTGTACAATGCAGGACTATCAGGTGCAGGGTGAAATGTGAGGTTCCCAATTAGACTGTAAGGTGCAGTATGGTAGCATAGTTATGACCAGAATACAACATTAGAGTGAGTTATTGTACAGTGAAATGGCATGTGGCAGGAAAGATTTCCTGTATCTAAATGTTCAGCAGCGAAGCTGTAGCAGTCTGCTGGAGAAAGTGCTCCACTGTCTGTCGAGTGTGTGGTGGAGGGGGTGATCAGGATTGGCCATGATGGATCGCAGTTTATTTAGTGTCCTCCTCTCTACCATAGTCTCAAAAGTCTCCAGCCTGAGACCAATTACAGAGCCAGCCCTCTTGATAATCTTGTGGAGTCTGTTGGTGTCGCTGGCTCTGATACTGCTACCCCAACAGACAGCAGCAAAGAAGATGGCGCTGGCGACAACGGCCTGGTAGAAAAGCTCCAGCATCCTGTTGCACACGTTGAAGGATCTCAGGATGGATCTCAGGAAGGATCTCAGGAGGAAGTAGAGTCTGCTCATCCACTTCTTATATGCTGCATTGATGTTGGATTTCCACTCCAGTCTGTTGCTGATCATGACACCCAGGTATTTGTAGTCCTCAACTGCTTCCACATCCTCCCCACTAATCTGCAATGGCTGTGAAGGCGTCCTCTTCTTTCTGAAGTCAATCACCATTTCTCTGGTCTTGCTGACATTCAGCCTCAGGTGATTCTGCTCTGTCCACTCCACAAATCTGTCTACCAGTGCCCTGTACTCCCCCTCCTCTCCCCCTCTTATACACCCAACAGCAGCTTAGTCGTCAGAGAATTTCTGCAGGTGGCATGACTCAGTGTTGTACTGAAAGTCAGTGGTGTATAAGGTGAAGAGAAATGGAGAAAGCACAGTCCCCTGTGGAGCTCCCGTATCACTAACCACCACATCAGACAAGACACTGTCCAGCCAGACAAACTGTGGCCTGCCTGTCAGGTAGTCAGTAATCCAGGAGATCACAGAGCTGTCGACCCCTATCACCCGCAGCTTCTCATCCAGCAGCAGTGGCTGGATGGTTTTAAAGGCACTGGAGAAATCAGAGAATGTGATTCTCAGTGTCTCCTTCGACATCCAGGTGCAGATGGGCTTGTTGCAGCAGGTAGATGACAGTGTCAACTCCTAAATGGTGCTGATATGCAAACTGCAGAGGGTCCAGCCATGTCTTCACCTGCGGCCTCAGGTGGACTATGACCAGTTTTTCAAGGACCTTCATCACATAGGATGTGAGGACAACTGGTCGATAGTCATTCAGGTCGGATGGAGATGACTTCTTGGGGACAGGAACCAGGCAGGACGTCTTCCACAGCACCAGTACTCTCTCCAGACTCAGGCTCAGGTTGTACAGGTGTTTCAGTACCGGAGGTAGCTGGTTGGCACAGGTCCTCAGGATCCTGGCAGAGATGCCATCAGGCCCCACAGCCTTCCGCTGACGGAGTCTCTCCAGCTGTTTCTTAACCTGGTCTGTAGTCACAGTGATGTGTGTGTGGGGTGGGGAGGGGGTGTCCCCAGAGGAGGGGGAGGGGCTTGACTTTAGCATATACATATGAGTACCAGGCAATGCAAAACAGAATAAGAGAGTGAAATGTATCTCTAGCTCCTGGGGGTCCTCGTGTTTCTGCTGGGAACCCTAGCCTGTCTGTACTTTGAGCTTTTCTCAGAGAAACAGAGACTGAGTCAGGAAAATATGCTTAAGACACTTTTTTTCTGTTCAGAGACAAAGTGACCATTTCCCTAAGAGAAAGAAGGGAGGGAGGTGATGAGCTTTGATCTCAAAGGATCTTCACGTGTTGTGGAATAGCCAGATTAAAAAGAGATTATAGAAAAATGAAAAATATAAAAATGAGTTTCAGTCTGTAAGTCATATTAATTCTAAAGTTTGTACTGTTCTATTTGATGCATTTTAGAAAAATTATTTATTGGTACACAGTGCCAAGGACTCCTGTGTTTCTTTCAGAGGGGTAAGTGTGCGGAGGTTGGACCTCCTTAACCTTGCACAACAACTTACTGAAAACACCTAAGTTCTTGCTCCACTCTGGTTATTACCTCCGCCAGGCCGCAGGCCAGGAGGTAATGTTTTTTGCCGGGGTTTGTCTGTTTGTCTGTCTGTCTGTCTGTCTGTTGGTTAGCAAGATAACTCAAAAAGTTTTGGACGGATTTCAATGAAACTTTCAGGCGTTGTTGGAAATGGTACAAGGAAGAACTGATTAAATTTTGGGGATGATCCAGATCACCGTCTGGATCCACAAATTTTTTAAAGGATTCTTTAACATTGTGAGATAGGGCCATTTTCAACATGTGTGCAGGCGCAATGGAGGGCGCTGGTCGTCGTGTCTGACGAACACGAACTCCACGTTCTTCAAAGTTTTAGGCACAAAAGCACACGGAAAACAGTGGTGGGCCGGGCCCGGCAGCGTGCCTGTGTTTGCGCTACGCTGCAAAAGCTGAGACGGGCAGCTGTCCGGCGCGGGATTATTTGGCAGAAATTCCCCAGGCAGCCATAGGGGCTTCGCAAAAACAAGCTCTCTGCCGGGGAAGCTTCCAGATCTTCTTTTGGCGCGGAGCGCAACCCCAATAAAACCCACGGCAGCCTGTCTACCCAATTTGCATCCATCAGTGAAGCCCTGAGTGCTGCTTTCGGTGATCTATGAAAACGCTCGCATAACCCATTGGCCTGTGGGTTGTACGCGGTTGTGCGATGAATTGCAACGCCCGCAGCCTGGGAGTTTGGAGATGGAGGAGATGGACACAACAGCAACACTTGAGTTTATTACCTCCGCCAAGGAGGTAATGCTTTTACTGGCATTTGTCTGTTTGTCTGTCTGTCTGTCTGTTACCAACATAACTCAAAAAGCTATGAACGGATTTTGACAAATTTTCAGGAAAGGTGTGTAATGGCACAGGGAACTGATGATTAGATTTTGGTGATGATCTGAGAGTGCATACCTCCACCAAGGGCTTTGTTTGTATTTGTGCAGCAGGCTTACACAAAAACTACTGGATGGATTTGGATGAAATTTTCACCAGAGGTGGTTCTTGGCCTAGAGAGGAACCCATTACATTTTGGGGATGATCTGGGAATGCATACCTCAGCCAAGACTCTTCTCACAGTGTGTCAGCCACAAAACTCCAAAACTAATGGACAGACTTGGATGCAATTTTCACCACAAGTGGCGATAGGCCTATACACAAGCCCATTACATTTTGGAGGTGATCCATGAGAAACGGAAGGAGCCTTGGCGGAGGTATGCGCTCTATGAGTGCTTTTCTAGTTGAGGATAATTTTACCAAAATGCATGTAAAGATTTTTGAGTTTACCTTAAGAAATGTAGATTCAAGTCCTGTGTGTGGAAAAAAGGGAAAAGCCTGAAGGGCCAGCATTTTGTGAGAACTAGTAATCCTTACACGAGCTCTGTTCCTGAGAAAGCAGAACTTTCACCAAGCTCTGCCAGCTCAGTTCTCCCTCCTCACTTTTGCTATCATCAGTTTTACCCTTTGAGTCTTTTTTCATCACCATGGAAACCCTTAACCTCACCCTCAGTGAATGAACCAGTCAAGTGCAAGAAGGTGGGGGCAGTCCCCACATCCTGTACAGCCAGGTTAGTCAGGTCAAAAGCATGTTCATTTTTATGAGCTTCCTCCCCACCCCCACCAGGCCTTACCTTTATTCATTTGTTTGTTTCACTCTTCATGCTCACTCATTTCCACCAAATAAGAACCAGTGCTAGTTCGGTTCTGGTGCTTGTGCCGGTGCTTAACCAGTTCAACTGTAGTGCCTCATAAGAACCAGTTGGTTTTCCACCGACATGGAGCTAGTCAGGGATTACATCAGGGCTATGTCATTACGTAGTGTGAAGCGTCTTTATGCCACCCACAGGACACCACAGAAGAAGAGGTAAAAAGAGGAGAAGAAGAAGCAGCACTAACTTGTCAACATGGAGGAGTTTGTTGTCTCTTTGGGAGCGCTGCTTTTATTATTCCAAACCTGTATTACCATCCAAAAACAGTTTTATTCTTAATTGCAGAGAACGGTGGCTATGTTTTAGGAGACCGGTAATTATCAATATCTCAGTTATCAGTCGTTGTTAACTCAAGTCTGTAGCTCAACTAGCTAACATTGACTACACTTTTAAATGTTATATTTATATTAATTCTGTAATAGGTGGTGTTACAGCGCACTACGAGACGGAGGTCACCTGTTATGTCATGCCAAAAAGTGATCAGCTGCCAAAAAAATGATCGCTAGGTGCCTTGTTGTTGTTATGGGGTTATAGTTAGATAGATAGATAGATAGATAGATAGATAGTAGCTGTTAAATATATATTTCAGCAGGTAAACAGTACTTAGTTAGGTATAATAAGATATATTTAACACTTATGATGCATTTTGAACCCGAAACAAACTTGATGTAGGATTAAAAGCAATTAAAATAATGCTGTCACAAGGTTACATAGAAAAATGCATAGATTTGCTGGATATATACACGTAGGTACTGTATAAATATATATTCTATGTACCTCCAAAATAACGAGGTTATTGCAACCAATTGCAAGCTGATAAATTCTATATGTTGTTTTCCAAACTGTAACAGTTTAGCCAACACTATATTTTTTCAGGTGCGATAAAACCTCAAAACATTTAGACACATTGTAGGTGGACTGAGACCAGGCAGTACACCTTTAACAAGCGGGCACTCCTGGCTCCTGTCGACGGTGATCAGTTTTTGACGCAGCACCGGATTTCACTACCCAGCCGACCCCATGCAGAAGTGGCTGATGAAACCCTTTTCAGACACAGGCAGACTTACCCCTGAACAACGTAACTACAACTGCCGGATGAGCTGTGCACGTTCAGTCGTAGAAATGGCTTTCGGCGGCTTGAAAGGACGATGGAGGTCACTCCTGACAAGGAATGACTGCAAACTGGAGCTGAGCAAGAAAATGGTGCTCACCTGCTGCATACTTGATAATATGTGTGAGGAACATGGTGACAACTTTGGACTCCCAGACACACCTGATCACAGTCAGCCTCCAGTTCAACCACTACCTGACCATGCCAGTGTAGAAGGGGATGACATTAGGGCAGCTTTAATGGAGTATTTTAACAGTGGGGAGCAATAACCTGTTTAATGCCTGCCATGTCATTTACAAAATATATGGGAAGTAGTGCAAAAGTGTTAATGAATAAAAAAATTCAGCTGACAATTGGTCCTCAGTGTACTCTGTTTTAAAATATTTATAGTGTGTGTATATATTTTATAGGCACGTTTACAGAGTTGTTAAAGGTATACCCTTCTGTACTTGTATGTCATCTATTCTGGTTAAAGTACTGATTCAAGTTTTTATTCATGTAGGGGTAACAAGAGACAGACTCTAAAGTGTACAAGTTAAAAGTACTTCCCCCAGAAATGATCTTGTCCAGAGCTGACAGAATGTCATGTGGTACATTGTCAAAAGAATATAAACTCATTATTTATCATTTTTGAAGCCGGCAACTTAAAACATTTTTCGCAGAAAAAGTACATAGATTTAAAGTTTGTTGCTGTTTGTTCTTAAGAAAATTCAATTCAATTCAATTCAATTCAACTTTATTTATATAGCGCCATTTCACAACAACAGTCATCTCATAGCACTATCAACTGTAGGGAGGACCCCCACAGTTGCAGAAAGACCCCAGCAATCAGGCGATCCCCTGTGAGCAAGCACTTGGCGACGGTGGAGAGGAAAAACTCCCTTTTAACAGGAAGAAACCTCCAGCAGAACCAGGCTCAGGGAGGGGCAGTCATCTGCTGCGACTGGCTGGGGGGTGAGGGGATAGAGAAGAAGAAAAGAACAGACATGAAAAAAGTTGTCAAAAATATGTGAATGAAGTCCACAAATGCCTGATATATTTTCAAATATCTGAAAAAATTAACATAAGTGCAGTAATTCAGTACTTGTACTTTCACTTCCCACCACTACAATGTTATAGTGACTTGCATTGTTTATCCCAAATAGCTTTACATTTCATCCATATGTTTGGTGTGAGGATAACAATTACTTAATGTAGAAGCAGAAAAACACTTAAGGAAAGAAAGCTTTTATTTGCAAAATGTGCAAAAACTTAAGACTGCTACATATGAAATATTATGTGCACACAGCCACAAATATCAATGCTGTGATAGTTACTTTTTTTACAGTCCCTCAAGCACAAACAACACATCCCATCAGTCGAACGAGGGCACTGGTACTGTCCTCCATCTTCTGGATGTGTTGCAGCAAACCAGAGGTCAGCTGCTCCCCCCTCCTGCTCTGCTCCTGCTGCCTCTCATCTGACCTCTCCAGGTAGTCAAGAAGGAGGTCCATGTTTGTGTCCTGCTTCCGTTTCCCTGTTTTAAAGTACACAGTTAAGAAGCAATATAACATAACGACACACTGAAAAATGCAGGAATCGTCAATCCAAGATTGAATGTGTCTATTCAACATCACTTTACTGTTAGTGGCATCACAACATTCAATTCAAGTGTATAATTGATTTAATTCACTCCCTCCTTTGTGTGAATGGGTCATGGTCTAAACATATATTACCTAATCTGGTCTGATGAGAAGAGGAGGAAGAGCAGGAGGACAAGCTTGGTGCTGGTGAAAGTGAACTGCAAACCACAGGTCTGGGTGGTTCTCATCATCAAGGAATGATAAATCTGTAAATACAAAAAAAAAAGTGTTTTAGTTTGTGCAGTGTACAGCTTAAGCCTTCTATTAAATATGCAGACATAGAAGGCAGTTTTATTCAGTATCAGTATTGCCAAAGCTTACATGTCTGATTATGGAATAGAAGAATAGGAATAGAATAGGCTTCATTGTCATTGTACAGTTGTACAGGACAATGAAATTGTAGGTGCTCCACCAGGCTACTGCGCAATAAAGTAAGAGAAGGATTAGATAACAAACAGTTACAGAACACACCATTTTAAAAAATGGCCCATGATTATGGAAATATTACCAAAATAGTAAAAATGATGACGTTACTAACGTCTTTGGGAGAAAAATCTCCCACATACACAACGCAAAGCACCCATTCATACACAGTATTGATACCACAAAAAAGCGGATTTTGCACTCGATATTTTTATAAAAAAGTATGCTGTAAGACGCTAAGATTTTTGTTCTCATTTTCTCTCAAACGAGCATTTCAAGGTATATGGCGACGTAACTAACATCATTTGAGACAACAATAAACAATGTTGATACAAAACAAACACAACATATTTTGCACTGGATATCAAACAAAGTATTCTGTAAGACTAAGATTTTTGTTCTAGTTTTCTCAAACGAGCATTTCTTTATGGCAAGGAGAAACGTTTGGTCGTGGTAAAATCACCGTTAGCTTGTTAGCGTAGCTAACAGAAAAATCTATAGGCACAGAGTGAAAGTGAGTAAAAAAATATCCACACTTTGGTTGTTACATATCAATACAAGCGAATAATATATATATATATATATATATATATATATACACACATATATATATATATACACACACACATAAACACACACACAGAGTGGTGTGAAAAAGTGTTTGCCCCTTCCTGATTTCTCATTTTTTTGTATGTTTGTCACACTTAAATATTTCCGCTCATCAAACAAATTTAAATATTAGACAAAGATAGCACACATAAACACAAAATGCAGGTTTTAAATGAAGGTGTTTCTTATTAAGGGAAAACAAAAATCCAAACCTACATGGCCCTGTGTGAAAGTGATTGCCCTCCAAACCTAATAATTGGTTGGGCCACCCTTAGCAGCAACAACTGCAATCAAGCATTTGTGATAACTGGCAATGAGTCTTGTACAACGCTGTGGAGGAATTTTGGCCCACCCATCTTTACAGAATTGTTGTAATTCAGCCACATTGGAGGGTTTTCGAGCATGAACCACCTTTTTAAGGTCATGCCACAGCATCTCAATCAGATTCAAGTCAGGACTTTGACTAGGCCACTCCAAAGTCTTCATTTTGTTTTCTTAAGCCATTCAGAGGTGGACTTGCTGGTGTGTTTTGGATCATTGTCCTGCTGCAGAACCCAAGTGCACTTCAGCTTGAGGTCATGAACAGATGGTCGGACATTCTCCCTCAGGATTTTTTGGTAGACAGCAGAATTCAGGGTTCCATTTACCACAGCAAGTCTTCCAGGTCCTGAAGCAGCCCCACACCATCACACTACCACCACCATATTTTACTGTTGGTATGATGTTCCTTTTCTGAAATGCTGTGTTACTTTTACGCCGGATGTAATGGGACACACACCTTCCAAAAAGTCCAACTTTTGTCTCATCAGCCCGAATCAGAATCAGAATCAGAATAAGTTTATTGCCAAGCACATTTACAAGTAAATAACAGGTAAATATACGAGGAATTTGACTTGACACTGAAAACGTCATAAATGACATTCTCAATGACGCGGCGAGCCGTGGAGGCGCCTGTCAGCAGGAGGGGAACAGAAGGCAGTAGGGGGAAGGGGGGGTGGACACAGTAGGAGAGAGAAAAAAGCATTGTTTATCAGAATAAAGTTCATATATGACCGATATTATGATTACAAGAAAAAAACTCTCATTGCACAATTAGCAGACAATAGAATCCACACAATGACACAAAGAGAGCAGTGAGTGTATATCTTCAACAGTCAATATAGTGGATCAGTATGTGTGAGTTGGGTGCAATCAGTGGCAAATCAGTTTGGAGGACAACAATAGTCTCTTCCTCAGCAGATGTTATGACTACAGTCTGAAGCAAAGGCACGTGTCCTTGAGCACGGCAGATGGAGTAGTTTTGCCAGCCAGCTGTCCTTGAGAGTCAGATGCTGCCCGCCAGTGTTATGAAAACAAATATACTGTTGATTATCTGGAGGACTGAGTGCTGAGGATGCCGAAAAAAACAGGTCGAATAGCACTGACTTCAGAGAAAAAACTTTCTATTCTCTTACGGATTCAGTGCTCCAATTCCTTCATGGCCAGGCGTTGAAATCGATTCGTGGACAGCTCTCAGCGTGATCGTGATGTAATCCATTTTCCTGTACAGTTCTCTATTGGCCGCTGTCAGAGTCCTGCCCAGTTGGTCAATTTGATGGGTGAGCTTCGCCGGGTCCGCTTTTTGATAAGCTCTATCCATCTTCTTCAATTTGCGGTACACCAGAACAATCCCAAATCCAATCAGTAGAATTCCGATGACCATTGCTCCGAAAAGATATAAATCTTCAATATCTTCAATAGAAAGATCACACAGGCACAAGAGTTTCCAATTGCTTGTGTCCTTTAAATAACCAGCAGCAGCAGTTCCTGCGGGTCAGATCGGCTCCCCCGGGCCAGATTTCCTCGTTGAAAAAACAGTGTCAATTGCGTTCAAAGCCCAGCTTATTAAATCCATAATTTCGTTAGATAAATCAGCAGTAAAGACACGCAGACAGACGATAGCAAGCTGGGATCCAGACAGTTAGGGAGGGAGAGAGAGATAGGGAGCCGGAGCTGGGAAGAAAAGCGTCTGCTCTCTTTGGAGGGCGGAGGTCTTAGCCCACAGCCCACAGAGTATTTTCCCAAAAGTCTTGGGGATCATCAAGATGTTTTCTAGCAAAACTGAGACAAGCCTTTATGTTGTTTTTGCTAAGCAGTGGTTTTTGTCTTGGAACTCTGCCATGCAGGCCATTTTTGCCCAGTCTCTTTCTTATGGTGGAGTCATGAACACTGACCTTAACTGAGGGAAGTGAGGCCTGCAGTACTTTGGATGTTGTGGGGTCTTTTGTGACCTCTTGGATGAGTCATCGCTGCGCTCTTGGAGTAATTTTGGTCGGCCGGCCACTCCTGGAAAGGTTCACCACTGTTTCATGTTTTTGCCATTTGTGGATAATGGCTCTCACTGCGGTTCGCTGGAGTCCCAAAGCTTTAGAAATGGCTTTATAACTTTTTCCAGACTGATGGATCTCAATTACTTTGTTTCTCATTTGTTCCTGAATCTTTCTGGATTGCAGTATGATGTTTAGCTTTGAGAATCTTTTGGTCTACTTCACTTTGTCAGGCAGGTCCTATTTAAGTGATTTCTTGATTGAGAACAGGTGTTGCAGTAATCAGGCCTGGGTTTGGCTAGAGAAATTGAACTCAGCTTTCCAAAGATGTGATAAACCACAGTTAATTTATGTTGGTAACGGGAGGGGGATTACTTTTTCACACAGGGCCATGTAGGTTTGGATTTTTTTTTACCCTTAATAATAAACTCCTTCATTTATAAACTGCATTTTGTGTTTACTTATGTTATCTTTGTCTAATATTTAAATTTGTTTGATGATCTGAAACATTTATGTGTGACATACAAAAAACAAAAAAAGAGATATCAGGAAGAGGGCAAACACTTTTTCACACCACTGTATATATACGTCAGCAGAGATGACCTGTTCATTTCCTTATGGCAAGGAGAAACCTTTTGTCATGATAAAAGCACTGTTAGCTTGTTAGCATAGCTAATGGAACATACTATTGTCATATTGACCGGACAAGCAACCTGAGTGCAAAGCACAATTACCAAAAGAACACACACACAGAGAACATTTGACCTTTTATTAGAATTTTCAAAACCACACACTTAAGGGAAAAAGTCAGTCACTCGCCAGAGAAGCAGCAAACCTACGGAGGATAAGATGAGGCTGATTAGAGAGGAATGGAAATATGATGGAAATCTAATTACACCACTTATGTGGGAGGAGAGGAGTGACCGGCACAGAACCCAGCGAAGGAGAGGAACCAGCAGGTCAGAACTGCTGGTAGGGAATGGTTCGTGGAGTCTGACCGGGTGGAGTGGATGAGCAGCGTAGAGGGGACGCAACAGGCTGGTGAGCGCACCAAATCCCTGAAGACGCAGCGTGGAAGAGATGGTAGGAGAATGTGTGTGAGGTAAGATCATTCATAACACAACCGCGTACTTGATGAGCTGTCTGCTAAAAGCAGTACACCCAAACGAGCCAGAGCTGAATTACTGAAGAGCGCTTCCTTATAAACGCTGGCCCATCAGGAAACAGCAGGTGCATCTGATGAGGAGACAGGTGAACAGGAAGGAGGGGGCAAGCGCTTGCTAGCACATGACAGTGCCCCCCCCCTCAAGGAACGCCTCCTGGCGGTCCCCCAGGCTTCTCCGGGTGGGATTGATGGTAAGCCCGGACCATACCTTTGTCAGGGAATCCAGGTCAAAGCACCCATGACCGACACTCCGGGCCATAGCCCTCCCAGTCAACCAGGTACTGGAACCCCCGACCCCAACGGCGAACATCCAGGATCGCTTTGACGGTGTGGGTAATGTGCCCGCTAAAGACCCAGGGCGGAGGAGGTGGCTTCGTGGGAGGACAGAGAGGGCTGGAGGAGAGAGGCTTGACCTTGGAGACATGGAAATTTGGGTGCGCACGGAGCTCCCGTGGGAGCTGGAGCCGGACAGCAGAGTCGCCTATGTTGCTGGTGATGGGGAAGGGACCCACGAAGCGGGGAGCAAGGTTCCTAGACTCAGCCTTGAGCGGGACCTGATCCGTGGCCACCCAGACCTGCTGTCCAGTCTTGTATTCCGGCGCCGGGACCCTCTTGTGGTCAGCTTAACGCTGATTGTGCTCAGTGGCGCGAAGGAGAGCCGCTCTGGTGGATCTCCAGGCCCGGCGGCAGCGATGAAAATGGGCCCCCAAGGACGGCACCGCTACCTCTCTCTGTCATAGATAGCGGGGGGGGGGGGGGGGGTGAAGCCGACGGACGCTTCAAACGGTGATTGGCCCGTGGCTGAAGAGACTGTGGAATTTAGCGAGTACTCCACCCAGGTCAGATGGGAGCTCCAAGAAGCGGGATCATCGGCTGCCACACAATGAAGGGCAGCCTCCAGGGACTGGTTGGCATGCTCAGCCTGCCCATTGCTCTGCGGGTGATAACTGGAGGTGAGACTGACGGTGGTGCCGAGGCAGTGGCAGAATGACTTTCATACCCGTGAGATAAACTGAGGACCCCGGTCAGACATAATGTCCGTGGGAATGCCATGCAGCCTGATGATGTGGTAGGACAGTAATTCAGCAGTCTTGGAGACAGATGGCAGCTTGGGGAGGGGAACCAGATGTACGGCTTTAGAAAATCTGTCCACAATGGTCAAAATCACAGTATTACCATGGGAAGGGGGAAGACCAGTGACAAAGTCCATAGCGATGTGGGACCAGGGTCGGCTGGGGAGGGGGAGGGGGTGAAGAAGGCCAGCGGGAGGGGTAGGGGAGGTTTTATTGCGGGCACGTGTTTGGCAAGCCTTCACGTACTCCTGCACGTCCCGCTGCAACGTGGGCCACCAAAACGCTCGCCTAATAATGTCCACAGTACGTACCACCCCCGGGTGGCAGGCGGAACGTCTGGTGTGCCCCCACTGGATAACTTCGCTGCGGAGGGCAGCAGGGTTGTAAAGGCGGTTAGGGGGACATCCCGCTGGTTCGGGCTCTGAGGACTGGGCCTGGTGAACTCTATTCTCGATCTCCCAGGTAAGGGTTCCCAGGACGCATGAAGGCGGAAGAATGGGCTGGGAGCGGGAAGGGGGGTTAGCCAAGTCCTGACTGAACTGTCTGGAGAGAGCATCAGGCTTCCCGTTACGGGAGCCGGGCCTATAGGTGACATCATTATCATCATCATCATAGCAGTCTGTCTGGGGCGACAATGACTTTTTCATTTGGGTCTGATCAGATTCCTCCACTCAGCTCTGCCCTTCGCCCTCTGCTGCCAGGAACTCCTGATCTTGTTAACCCGGGCGACGTCCGAGCCGGTATGAGTTGCTGTCTTACTGACCATTTCATGAAACTGCTTACAAAGTATTTGAGTACCGCTAGCTTTTGCTGGACTAGCGGCACATTCAGTGAAATTAAAATGCTGAAAAAATAGGGCCCAGTGAGCCTGCCTAGGATTAAGCCGGCGGGCCAACCGCAAATACTCCAAGTTCTTGTAGTCGGTCCACACGACTACCTGGTGAATGGCTCCCTCCAGCCAATGTATCCATTCCTCAAATGCTAACTTAATGGCCAACAGCTCGCGATCCCCAGCGTCGTAATTCCTCTCGGCTGGGGTGAGCCGCCGAGAGAAATACGCACATGGGCGGAGCTTCAAGTTTGGGGGAGAGCGCTGGGACAACACATCGCCCACCCCCGTTTCAGAAGCGTCCACCTCCTGGGTAAACTGGAGCTGGGGGTTGACCTGAGCCAAGATGGATTTGTCTGCGAACAGGCCCTTTAATTTGGCAAAGGCCTGCTCATCTGCCTCGGTCAATGAAAATGGTACCTTAACAGAGGTCAGCTGTGTTAAAGGATGTGCTGCCCCACTATAGTTACGGATAAACCTGCGATAGAAATTCGCAAACCCCAAGAAGCGTTGCAGCTCCTTGCAGGAGTGGGGTGTTGGCCAATCCAGCACAGCCTTCACCTTGGCCGGGTCAGCCCTCAGCACTCCCTCCGCTACAATAAAGCCAAGGAAAGAAGTGGAATTCGTAGAAAATTCACACTTCTCAGCCTTGACGGAAAGTTGGTTCTCTAAGAGCCGCTGTAACATGGCTCTAATGTGGATCTCGTGGTCCTTTGGTGTGCGAGAAAAAAAATCAGGATGTCATCCAAATAGACGAAAACAAACCAATTTAGCATATCGTGGAGGATGTCGTTGATTAAACGTTGGAAAACAGCGGGGGTGTTAGTTAATCCAAAAGGCATAACTAAATACTTAAATTGCCCCAAGTGTGTTTTAAACGCTGTTTTCCGTTCGTCCCCCTTGTGTATTCTGACTAGGTGGTATGCATTGCATAAATCAAGCTTGAAGAATATGTGCGAGTGCTGCAGGAGCTTGAAAGCAGAGTTCATTAGGGACAGAGGGTGTTTATCTTTGACTATGATGGCGTTAAGCTCACAGTAGTCAATGCACGGATGCAGACACCCGTCCTTCTTGCCAACAAAAAAAACCCCGCCCCGAGGGGAGCCGAAGATGGCCGAATGAGGCCGGTGTTCAGTGAATCCTTAATGTACTTCTCCATTGCCTCCCTCTCAGGCCCAGAAATGCTATAGAGCTTGCTGGACGGCAACTTTGCATCCGGAAGGAGGTCGATGGCACAGTCATACAAGCGATGAGGAGGAAGTGCTAACGCTCGTGACTTGCTAAAGACCTCCCCGAGGTCATGATAAGCCTCGGGCACGAGGCTGAGGTCCGGCGGCTCGACCTGAGGAGAGGAGACGGGGAGGGACGGTGAACAGAGTTGGCTGAATTTAGACAAGTAGCCAAACAATTAGGGCTCCAGGAGGTGATGGAATTTTGTGCCCAATTAAGAATTGGATTATGCCTCTGGAGCCACGGATAACCTAGTACCACCGCATGAGAGGCACGTGGAAACACGTAAAAAGTCAGCCTCTCCCAGTGGTTACTGAACAATAGGACAGATAACTGTGCCATGCAATGAGTAACGGACGCCACCGTCTGGCCAGAAAGGGTTCACACGGGACGGGGAGCTGGCAGTTTAACCGTCGGAATCCCCATCTCGTGCACCAGCTTAGAGGAGATGAAATTACCCTCTGCCCCGGAATCAATTAGGGCGGAGACCCTCCTCTTGACCCCCGGTAGCTGAACCAGGGCCAAAATAGAAAAATTACCGGTGGGATCAGGTTGAGTCCCGCCTGCCAGGCCCCCCGCGGCTACTGACGGGCCGTGTCCTTTTGGCCGTAGGTGGCATGTGCCCAGCTTGTGCTTCAGCGAACCACAGTAGGTACATGCCCCGATCCGATCGCTATATCTGGCAGCCATGCTTGAGGTAGCCTTCAAAGACACTTCAGAAGGAGTATACATTCAAACAAGGAAAGAAGCAGAGTTGTTCAATGTGGCACAGTTTAAAGCCAAGAGTAAGACATCGATAAAGGTAGTAAGAGAAATGCTCTTTGCCGACGACAGTGCTCTAGTTGCACACAGCGTGGAAGATATGTAATCTTTAGTGGAGAAATTTGCAAGAGCAGCTAGCCAATTCAGCCTCAAAATCAACATCAAGAAGACCACCAAAGTTCCAATTATCAACATCTCTACCAGAAGAGATCAGCATTGGTACAAAGCCACTAGTCAAGTGCAAGATTTTCAAGTACCTAGGTAGCACTGTTTCAGAGAATGCTAGGCTGGAGGATGAGCTATCTCTCAGAATGGGAAGAGCAAGCGCTGTGTTTGGAAACTTGAGGGAGAGACTGTGGAACAATCGACATGTGTCTATCCGTGTCTATCCATGTGAAATGCAAAGTGTACAGAGCGATAGTACTGGCTACTCTATTGTACGGTGCTGAAACTTGGACTGTCTACAGAGTGCAGGTGAAGAAACTCCACACGTACATGATGAGACACCTTCGAGCCATAATGAACATCTCATGGAAAGACAAGATAACCAACATAGAAGTGTTGAAACGAGCTGGTCTACCATCAGTGGAGGACATACTAATACAGATGAACCTGAGATGGCTCGGACATGTTGAGAGGATGGACTACCAGCGTCTCCCTCGGCAGTTACTCTACTCACAGTTATACGAGAGCAAACGCAATCAGGGTAGACCAAGGCTCAGATTTAAAGACACTGTAAAAAGAAACTTGAAGAAGTTGGACATAGACAGGAGTTCATGGCAACGGAAGGCTAAGGACAGAGCTGCGTGGAGGAATCTGATCAGACCTAAATGAAACAGTCATTGTCGTCCACGACAGACTGCTATGATGATATTCATTAACTTCTGGCATTTTAAAGACAATACACTTACCAGTAGCGTTTTGAGCAGTTTGTTGTATGGACTCATCCATGACAGTTATGGTCCCAGTTGGCTGGCCTATCCCCAAAAACAGTTCATCAGATGAGTGGCCCCCTCCAGCTTATCTTGTACTTCTGCTCATGTCCATAGAGCCAGGAACAGAGCCAGGAAATGTGTCAACTCTTCGCTCCAAATCTGTTTGGTTTGGGAATCCACTGCTTGCTCTGCTGTTTAGAATGCAATATGGCGGTCAGTAATGTTTTGAAGCTGGTCAATTAACCATGCCCATGGCAGTGGTTCTTAGCGCTCGCTAGCGCTGGCCCAGCAAGGAGTTGGAGCCCAGTTAGCACCACTTTTGAGAGCCTGGGACTAGTGCTTAGCCAGTCAAAAACCAAAGAACTGGTGCCAAGTCAGTCTCTGGCTCCAGTTAAGCACTGGAACCGTCTTGGTGGAAAAGGCCTATCAGAGTTCCTCAACTGTCCCCACTCTGCTGCTGATAGCTCAGGTGAATGAGGCCACACATGGCTCCACTCACCATTCAGCAGCAAGAGCATATGAACTGATGAAAAAACCTGCTCTGGCAGGCATTCACCATCTTGCCCCCAGTCAGGCAACATCTTTGGGTGTTTGTAGGTTTTTAATTTATGTTGGTTGGAAGTTTTCTTTTATTTTCTCCCATTTAGTTAGTTTATTTAGTATGCACATTTTGCTGCCTTTTAGTTAAAGCCCCAATATTCCCAGTTCCCTATTCCTTCCCCTTGAACCTGTCTACAGTTTATATTGTTACCTCCCCTCATCCCTTAGAACCACCTGGGGAATGTAATGGCACACAATA
Source organism: Pholidichthys leucotaenia (assembly GCA_020510985.1). Classification (NCBI taxonomy): domain Eukaryota; kingdom Metazoa; phylum Chordata; class Actinopteri; order Cichliformes; family Pholidichthyidae; genus Pholidichthys; species Pholidichthys leucotaenia. The sequence goes on along the minus strand of CM035847.1, from coordinate 111,459,004 downwards.
CTCGATGCACTGTATGAACAGTCTAAAAAGAAAATATAAAAGCAAATATAAAAATGTATTCAAACAAGCACTTTTCAAACAGGATTCCCTGGTTGCTCTCTTGCAGTTTCAGCTGTTCCTGCTGAGGAGACTCAGGTCTTTTGGTGTACAAGGGGCGCTGCTGAAGTCATTCTATGACACGGTGGTGGCATCAGCCATCACTTTTGGAGTGGTCTGCTGGGGCAGTGGCATTACTGCAGCCGATAGGAAGAGACTGAACAAACTGATTAAGAAAGCTAGCTCTGTCCTGGGGCAACGCCTTGATCCGATGGAGGAGATAGGAGAGAGAAGGACGGTGGCTAAACTGTCATCTCTGCTGGAGTCCGAGTTCCACCCTATGCAGGACATACTGGATGCACTGAGGAGCTCATTTAGCAGCAGACTACATCATCCCAGGTGCACAACCGAGAGGTTTCGTAGGTCCTTCCTACCAACGGCTGTCAGACTGTACAACCTAAGCAGGGCTGCTCGCAGAGATAGCAAAAAGACGTAACAAACTAATAGTTTTTTTTTTTGTTTTTTTTTGACTGCAAAAGATGCAATAGACTTACACAATGGTCCTCTCCGGCATACAACTAGGAACATACCGGTCGCTATGGAGGGTGAGAATATGTATGGGCACATAATCATACCATGTAGGATAACTAAATAGACGGTTATGCTGTTTCATCCCACCTAGCAACAATGCTCTGCACTGTGTGTGTTTATATATTTACATATTTATTCCATCTAGCTACAATGCTCTGCACTGGGTGTGTTTATATTTATATATCTATATATTTATTCCATCTAGCTACAATGCTCCGCACTGTGTTTTTATATATCTACATATTATTCCATCTAGCTACATTGCTCCGCACTGTGTGTGTTTATATACTTGCATATTTATTCCACCTAGCTGCAATGCTCCATACTGTGGGTGTTTATATATTTACATATTTATTCCATCTAGCTACAATGCTCTGCACTGTGTGTTCATATATTCATATATTTATTCCATCCAGCTACAATGCTCTGCACTGTGTGTCTGTGTGTGTGTGTGTGTATATATATATTTTATAGTAATATGTACATATGTATATTAGCTGCTCTTGCTTGCTTGTTTTTTCTTGCCTTCTGATTGTTGCTCTGAGTGTTGCTATCCCTGTGCTGTTGCAATCCTGGAATTTCCCCGTTGTGGGACTAATAAAGGCTTATCTTATCTTATCTTATCTTATATTAAAAAAGTAAATTCACAGGACTATGCACATCTTAATTAAAAATAAAACTCAAACTGCACATAAAACATTTCATTTATTAAAATCATTTGTATAACCTTCCTGTCAACTGTAAGTACAGGTCCTTAGCCCTTTTCCTTATGGTGATGCTGGTGGGTGAGGTATAGTGGATATAAAAAGTCTACACACCCCTGTTAAAATGCCAGATTTTTGTGATGTAAAAAAATGAGAACAAGAGAAGTCATTTCAAAACTTTTTCCACCATTAATGTGACCTGTAACCCAATTAAAAAAACAAACTGAAATCTTTTAAGGAGAAATATAAAAAATAAAAAACTTACAATAACTTGGTTGCATAAATATGCACACCCTTAAACTAATACTTTGTTGCAGCACCATTGGCTTTTATTACAGCACTCAGTCTTTTTGGGTAGGAGTCTATCAGTGTGGCAGATCTTGATGTAATATTTGCCCACTCTTTTTTGCAAAAATGCTCCAAATCTGTCAGATTGCGAGGGCATCTCCTGTGCACAGCCCTCTTCAGAACACCCTACAGATGTTTGATCGGATTCAGGTCTGGACTCTGGCTGGGCCTTTCCAAAACCTTAATCTTTTTCTGGTGAAGCCATTCTTTTGTTAATTTGGATGTGTGCTTTGGGTCATTGCCGTGCTGAAAACTGAAGTTCTTCTTCATCTTCAGCTTTCTAGCAGAAGTCTGAAGGTTTTGTGCCAACACTGACTGGTATTTCGAACTGTTAATAATTCCCTCCACCTTGATTAAGGCCCCAGTTCCAGCTGAGGAAAAACAGCCCCAAAGCATGATGCTGCGACCACCATACATCACTGTAGGTATGGTATTCTTTTGGTGATGAGCAGTGTTGTGTTTGCGCCAAATATACCTTTTGGATTTATGGCCAAAAAGTTCAACCTTGGTTTCATCGGACCAAAACACATTTTCCCACATGCATTTGGGAGATTTCAGATGTGTTTTTGCAAAATGTAGCCAGGCTTGGATGTTTTTTTTTTTTTTTTTCATAAGATAAGGCTTCCATCTTGCCGCCCTAGACAAGAGTTTGTTGTCACATGTACTAAACAGCCAGTACTTGCCAGAAATTCCTGCAGCTCCTCCAATGTTGCTGTCGGCCTCTTGGCAGCCTCCCGTACCAATTTTCTTCTTGTATTTCCATCAATTTTAGAGGGACGTCCAGTTCTTGGTAATGTCACTGTTGTGCCATATTTTCTCCTCTTGATGATGACTGTCTTCACTGTGTTCCATGGTATATTTAATGCCTTGGAAATTCTTTTGTACCCTTCTCCTGACTGATACCTTTGAACAATGAGACCCCTCTGATGCTTTGGAAGCTCTCTGTGGACCATGGCTTGTGCTGTAAGATGTGACTATAAAAATGTCAGGAAAAGCCTACTTGAACAGCTGAACTTTATTTGGGGTTAATCAGAGGCACTTTAAATGGAGGCAGGTGTGTGCTGACTCCCATTTAACATGAGTTTGAATGGGATTGGTTAATTCTGAACACAGCCACATCCCCAGTTATAAGATGCTGTGCATATTTATGCAAAGTTTTTTATTTTTCTCCTTAAAAGACTTCAGTTTATTTTTCAATTGGGTTGTACAGGTTATAGGTCACATTAGCTCGGTGGCGCAGTGGTTAGCACTGTGGCAGCGCAGTAAAAAGGTTGTGGGTTCGATCCCACCCCCTGACCATCGGTGTCCCATCTGTGTGGAGTTTGCATGTTCTCCCTGTGTCTGCGTGGGTTTAACCCAGGTACTCCGATTTCCTCCCCAGGCCAAAAACGTGCAAGTTGGGTTAATTAGAGACTCTAAAGTGGCCCTAGGTGTGAATGTGTGTGTGAATGGTGAAGGGATTGGCGTCACACCGTGGCTGCCTCATCCATCCATGTGGATGCCCTGAATTTCCCTCTGGGATTAATAAAGAATACAAAATAAAAAAAAATAAAAATTTATGGTGAAAAAAGTTTTGAAATGATTTATCTTGGTGTCATTTTTTTTTACATCACAAAAACCTCGCATTTGAACAGGGGTGTGTAGACTTTTTATATCCACTGTAGGTGTGGTGCTGTTCCCAAGGATCTTATTCTTTTCTGGGCTGATTTCCATTTTGGAGTCCTGGTCTTGGAGTCCTACTTCTTTGCAGTATGTGATTTCACTATCATCTGCAAACCTATCCATCCTGTTGTCACTGAGGTGTTAAAGTGAAGCAGGGCTTCCTGCATAATAATCTCTAAAAAGACATTGAAGAGCACAGGAGAGAAGAGGCATCCCTGATATACTTCTACAATTACAGCTCTATACATACTGGTATTTCTGTGGGCATGAGTACTTGGTGGTGCCCATCTCCTCAACAAGCTGGATCACAGCTGATATCTTCCAACTAGGTGGTTCACCTTGGTCCTGGAAATTTGACTGCTGAGCTTATCTAAGAGCACCTCTGCTCTGGCTGGTGACTTCATCTGGGAAGCCATTCACCTAGTAATGCTGTGTCAACATCATCCCCGTGGTTTTGCCAGCCTGCTAAAGCAGTGTACTGGGGTGTGGCATTTGGTACAATACGCAAGAAATTTAGGAGATCTGCAAAGACTGATGATGACTGTCCATCCGAATAGGCAGGTAGGATGCAGCAGCCAGGCATCAAATGTACTACCTCTGCTCAGACCCCCCCCCCCCCCATACACTACTATATGTGACCTGTCCCTGGGGTTTAATAATAGCAGAAAGAACTCTGAATACCTTAAAGGTTAGTTCTGCTAATGGCAGCTAAGTGCCACTGGTGCTGGCTGAAGTATGATAACCTAAAATAAGCTGAAATAACATCTAGGAATAAGTCCAGTGTTGGTAGATGAGCCAACTGAGCCGAACAGACTATATAAAATATTTCCAAAAATACCGATTCCAATATGCTAAGCTAATGCTATAGGTGCTGAGGTTGCTGAAGTTGTTACAAAACTCTTTGGTGACAAGGCCCCAGGGGTGGATAAGATTTGTCCCGAGTTCCTCAATCAGAATCAGAATCAGAATCAGAAAAAGATTTATTGCCAAGTACATTAACAGATCACTGATAACATACGAGAGAATTTGACTTGACACAGAAAATGAACCTGCATTTCCAGTGACACGGCTGCATCGGGAACGCGCCTGCCAACAGGATGGTACAGATAAGAAATCATACAATAGGAAGGAGCAAAAAAATCATTGAATTCAGAATATTGACCATAAGTAATCAATATTATGATTACAAAGACAAAAAAAAGCCCACGATGCACATTCAAGACCAGAGTTCACAGGACACAAGGAGAGCAGTGAATGTTATCTTGTTGTCAGTTTCTGGGTCAGTGTGGATGTAGTGTTGAAGCAATGTTGTATCAATATGAGCACAAGGACACTTTGGCAGAAGATGTTTTGTCTGGCTGCAGCAATTGTCCTTGGCAATTGTCCCAAGCAGCTACTGTCCAGAGGCCGTGTGCTCAGTGTTTTGAAAAACAAAGACTGGGGATTATCAGGAGGATTTTTGTAAGGGAAATTGAGCCAAATAGACTGAACACAGAGAAAGAACTTTATTTTCTTCTGCAGATTCAGTGCTTAATCCTTCATTGCGGGGCTTTGAGTCCGTTGTGGATAGACTTAAGCGTAACCATGATGTAATCCACCTTCCGAGACAGTTCTCCATTTGTCGCTATCAAAGTCTCCTCCATTTTTCCAATTTGATGGATGCACCTCGCGTGGCCAGCATTTTGATAGGTTGTATCCATCTTCAGCAATTTGCGGTACACCAGGACAATCCCAGTTCCAATCAGAACGATCCCAGTCACCATTATTACGAAGATATACAAATCTTCAATATCTTCGATAGAGAGATTACTCAGGCACAAGATCCTCCAAACACTTGTCACCCGTAAATAGCCCGCTGGAGCCGTCCCTGCGGGGCAAACAGTTTCCCCCGGAGCACTATTCCTTGTTGAAAAAATAGTGTCAATTGCGTTCAAAGCCCAGCTTATCAATTCCATAATTTCTTTCGATAATCAGCAGTAGACGCAGACAGACAACAGCAAGCTGGGATCCAGTTAGTTAGGGAAGTGGGGAGCTAGAGCAGAGAGAAAAGAGAGAAGCGTCTACTCTCCTTGAAGAGCGGAAGTGAAGCTCTGGATGTGTGTTTGGTTTTTGTATATTAATCCCAGAGGGAAATTCAGGGCATCCATGTGGATGGATGAGGCAGCCACGGTGCGGCGCCAATTCCTTGACCATTCACACACACATTCACACCTAGGGCCACTTTAGTGTGTCCAGTTAACCTACAGTGGTGTGAAAAAGTATTTATCCCCTTTCTGATTTCTCTTTTTTTTTTGTATGTTTGTCACACTTAAATGTTTCAGATCATCGAACAAATTTAAATATTAGACAAAGATAACACAAGTAAACACAAAATGCAGTTTTTAAATGAAGGTGTTTCTTATTAAGGAAAAAAAAATCAAAACCTACATGGCCCTGTGTGAAAGTGATTGCCCTCTAAACCTAATAACTGATTGGGCCACCCTTAGTAACAACAACTGCAATCAAGCATTTGCGATAACTGGCAATGAGTCTTTCATAGTGCTGTGGAGGAATTTTGTCCCACTCATCTTTGCAGAATTGTTGTAATTCAGCCACATTGGAGGGTTTTCGAGCATGAACCGTCTTTTTAAGGTCATGCCACAGCATCTCAGTTGGATTCAGGTCAGGACTTTGACTAGGCCACTCAAAAGTCTTCATTTTGTTTTTCTTAAGCCATTCAGAGGTGGACTTGCTGGTGTGTTCTGGATCATTGTCCTGCTGCAGAACCCAACTGTGCTTCAGCTTGAGGTCACAAACAGATGGTCGGACATTCTCCTTCAGGATTTTTTGGTAGAGAGCAGAATTCATGGTTCCATTTACCACAGCAAGTCTTCCAGGTCCTGAAGCAGCAAAACAGCCCCAGATCATCACACTACCACCACCATATTTTAACGTTGGTATGATGTTCCCTTTCTGAAATGCTGTGTTACTCTTATGCCAGATGTAATGGGACACACACCTTCCAAAAAGTTCAGCTTTTGTCTCGTCAGTCCACAGAGTAAAATCCCAAAGTCTTGGGGATCATCAAGATGTTTTCTGGCAAAACTGAGATGAGCCTTTATGTGCTTTTTGCTCAGCAGTGGTTTTCGTCTTGGAACTCTGCCATGCAGGCCATTTTTGCCCAGTCTCTTTCTTATGGTGGAGTCATGAACACTGACCTTAAGTGAGGCCTGCAGTTCTTTGGATGTTGTGGATTCTTTTGTGACCTCTTGGATGAGTCATCGCTGCGCTCTTGGGGTAATTTTGGTCAGCCGGCCACTCCACTGTTCCACATTTTTGCCATCTGCGGATAATGGCTCTCATTGTGGTTTGCTGGAGTCCCAAAGCTTTAGAAATGGCTTTATAACCTTTTCCAGACTGATAGATCTCAATTACTTTGTTTCTCATTTGTTCCTGAATTTCTTTGGATTGCAGCGTGATCTCAGGTGTGGCAGTAATCAGGCCTGGGTGTGGCTAGAGAAATTGAACTCAGCTTTTCAAAGATGTGATAAACCACAGTTAACTTATGTTTTAACGGGGGTGGGGGGGATCACTTTATCACACAGGGCCATTTAGGTTTGGATTTTTTTTTACCCTTAATAATAAACACCTTTATTTAAAAACTGCATTTTGTGTTTACTTGTGTTATCATTGCCTAATATTTAAATTTGTTTGATGATCTAAAACATTTAAGTGTGACAAACACAAAAAGTGAGAAATCAGGAAGGGGGCAGCCACTTTTTCATATCACTGTAACTTGCATGTTTTTGTCCTGTGGGAGGAAACCGGAGTAAACCCAAGCAGACACGGGGAGAACATGCAAACTCCACACAGACAGGTCACCGATGGTCAGGGGGTAGAATCAAACCCACGACCTTCTTACTGTGCTGCCACAGTGCTAACCACTGTGCCATCGAGCTGCCCCAATGTTGTGGGGTTGTCCTGGTTGATACGCCTCTGCAACATCACATGGAAGTTGGGGACAGTACCTTTGGCAGGGCAAACTGGGGTTGTGGTTCCTCTCTTCAAAAAGGGGGCCGGAGGGTGTCTTCCAATTTTAGAGGGGTCACAATCCTCAGCCTCCCCAGGAAGGTCTATGCCAAGGTGCTGGAGAGGAGTATCCTGCTGTTAGTCAAGTCATGGATTCAGGAGGAACATTGGGGTTTTCGTCCTGGTCATGGTACATCGGACCTCTCAAGGATCCCTGAGGGTTTGTGGGAGTTTGTCCAACCAGTCTCCATGTGTGTTGTGGACTTGGAGAAAGCATTCAACCACGCCCCTTTGTGGTTTCTTGTGGGGAGTGCTTCAAGGGTATGGGGTATGGGGCTTGTCACTACAAGTTGTCCAGTCCCTATAAGGCCATTGCGAGAATTTGGTTTGTATTGCCAACAATCAGTCAAACGTGTTCCCAGTGAGAGTTTGACTCTGCCAGGGCTGCCCTTTGTCACCAATCCTGATCAGATATATGGACAGTATTTCTAAGTGCAGCTAAGAGTGTGTCATGTTCGGGGACCACAGGATCTCATTTTTGCTGTTTGTAGATTATGTGGTCCTGTTGACTTCATCGAGCAATAACCTACAGATCTTACTGGGACAGTTTGCTCCTGAGTGAGAGGCGGCCAGGATGAAAATCAGTACCTCCAAATCTGAGTCCATGGTGCTCAGCCAGAAAAGAATGGATTGTCCTCTCCGGGCCCAGCCCAAGGTGGAGCAGTTCAAGTATCTCAGGGTCTTAGATAGATAGATAGATAGATAGATAGATAGATAGATAGATAGATAGATAGTTTATTTTGAGCACAAAAAATATAACAAAAAACAAGCAAATGCAATAAAGTCACAGTATACACTGTTCGAAAGGGAGAAGGAAGAAGTGAACACTTATTAATTCCAACTCCTCTTTTCCATCGATACACCCATGTGAATTTTATACAAATTACCACCTTTAAGACCCCAAGTAAACAATTTACTGTATTTTTTACAGATCAACATTAACACCCGTCCATTCTAACATACAATGAAGTCCATATATCAAAACCAGTCTCAAACGACACAGATACACAGTGCTGTCCCACCCACCATTCCATAGTGTCCCATAATGTCCCAGAGTGAACATAATGAATCGTACATATAAATTCTACCCTTCTAACATATATCCTTTCAACAAATGGTGCTTATACCTCTTTTTAAATTGATTTCTGTTTGTACATAGTTTCAGTTCCGGCTCCAGACTGTTCCACAAATCCACCCACAGACAGATATGCACATACTTTTCTTGGTTGTACGTATCTTGGGTTTTGTAAAGTTTAAGTCTCCTCTCAAATTATGATCGTTGTCTCTTTTTTTAAATATTTTTTGTATATTAGTTGGGAGTTGATTGTTATGTAGAATCAATTGGGGTTGTGGTTCCTCTCTTCAAAATCGCCCTGTACATTACTTGTGCTGTCTTAAATTTAACTAAATCGATGAACTTTATGACATGTGACTTCAAGAACAACGAATTGGTATGGTCTCTATATCCTGCATTGTTAATTATCCTTATAGCTCTTTTTTGTGATGTGCATATTGCTTGTAGGTTGGTCTTGTAGGTGTTTCCCCAGACTTCTACACAGTAGTTAAGATAAGGTAAAAACAGGGAATTGTACAATAAGACCAATGATTTATAGTCCAAGATGTGTCTTGTCTTCCCCAGTATGCCTATACATTTTGCTAATTTAGCCAATTAGCTCACCAGCTAATTTAGTCTTATTCACGAGTGATGAGAAAATGGAGTGGAAGATTGATAGACAAATCAGAGCAGCATCTGTAGGGATGCAGACGTTGTACCAGTTTGTCGTCATGGCATCAAAATAATTTTTAATGCAAACTGCACACCAATAAACCTCCAGCTGTCCATCTCTTTCAGCCTGTTTTACAAAGCCACCAAAAGCATTGATAGGCCTATTTCACAGCTGCCATTTTCTCATAAAATAATTGGTAAACAATTGAAATAAACCATGATGATGTTCTATTTAAGATGAGAGCCTTACTAAGCCTTGATTAATCTTATTAAGGAAACACTGGTGTGCTTCTCCTCCAATGCTCTGTCATTGTCTTTCCATTTGTTTAATGCTATTTGAAAATATCATATCAAGGTAGAGATGAGGGGAAAGCATACAGAAATTTGTCAAATGGATTCATGCACTGCAGCATAATTTACATCAAAATGTAGTTGAGAAAATGGAGGAATCATAAAGTCTTATTATCCAGGTTTCCAATCTAGAAGAAAAGCCTGTTATGATTTCCCATATTTGGTTTTAAAGCCACAGTAGGGAGAGAAGGCATTGAAGTCCCTCCCACTGACAGATGTTTATGTGCTTGAAAGGTATTTGATGAAATGTAAAAACAAAAAATCTGGCTTATTTGTTCAGCTGTCTGTATTTACAACCGCCGCTGCCACCACCACCACCTCCGCCCCTACCCTCAGCATCCCACCTCAACTCTGGCCCACCCCGTCTTTTCTCATTTTAATGTTTTATGCTTTCCAATTGATTGTGTGATATGCAGTCTTTACTCTGTATGTGTGCATCAACCAATACATCAAAGGGGCTGTGCGTCAGATGTCTGCTCTCATTTGTGTCAACATGTGTGGGCGAATATGGCAGATCTCTGTGTGTCAGATAACACTCTCTGCATGACTGCGCTGTTGGGCTCACAGCTTGCTCAAGTCCTGGAGAGTCGATATGTGTCCGGGCATTTAAAGTTGCCAGCAGATGCTGTGCATTCAGACGCCTTGCTATCGCACCCTGACAGGCAGGCGGGGAGGCAGACATTCTTGTATGAAGGCAGAGCAGAAACACTACTGCAGGTCTGTCTTTGCTGCCCAAGCACTAATGCAACAGAGCTTTTTATCCCTCAAAATAACTGCACACTGTGTGGTCGGGATTTAGAATTAAAAGCTGTAATTTTAATGCTGCTACAAGGTCCTGATGCTGTTGGTTAACTTTATTAGCAGCTGTAATGCTCCACAGTTTCACATTAAGATACTGCAAAGGTAGGCATGAAGTAGCTTGTCTGAGGGCCACAGTTATTTTCTACAATTGTCTTCAAAAAAATATTCATGCACACTCGATCATTGTGTATAAACTAAAGAACAGCTGTCTCCCATGTTGACTTAAAAGAGGTAGTAGATTAAAATAAAAGCAGTGGATGACACTGCCACATACTTCTGATGGGCGATTTGTGGACTGGAGAGACTGTGTGCCTGACATCTTGAGTGACTGTTGTCAGTGTAATGCTAATGTGTGTGTGGCCTGGGAATAAAACAGCTTTACACACATCCAGAGATAGTATGAAATGGTTAGTAATAAGTAACCATTTTCTGCATGAATCAGCAAAAATGTTTTTGCCAAGATAAAAGCAGCCAATCAACATTTTAGAAGATACAAACCCCAGTTCACATGAAGTTGTTTTGTAATAAAATGGATTGTAATGATTTGCAAAGCCTTTTCAGCGTACAGTAGACAGCAGCTGCAGAAGTTCAGAAGGCAATCCTCTGCAACTTGGAAAGTTCAGCTAAAGTAAGATAAGATAAGATAAGATAAGATAAGCCTTTATTAGTCCCACAACGGGGAAATTCCAGGATTGCAACAGCACAGGGATAGCAACACTCAGAGCAACAACCAGAAGGCAAGAAAAAAAAAAAAACAAGCAAGCAAGAGCAGCTAATATACATATGTACATATTACTATAAAATATATATATACACACACACACACACAGACACACAGTGCAGAGCATTGTAGCTGGATGGAATAAATATATGAATATATGAACACACAGTGCAGAGCATTGTAGCTAGATGGAATAAATATGTAAATATATAAACACCCACAGTACGGAGCATTGCAGCTAGGTGGAATAAATATGCAAGTATATAAACACACACAGTGCGGAGCAATGTAGCTAGATGGAATAATATGTAGATATATAAAAACACAGTGCGGAGCATTGTAGCTAGATGGAATAAATATATAGATATATAAATATAAACACACCCAGTGCTGAGCATTGTAGCTAGATGGAATAAATATATAGATATATAAATATAAACACACCCAGTGCAGAGCATTGTAGCTAGATGGAATAAATATGTAAATATATAAACACACACAGTGCAGAGCATTGTTGCTAGGTGGGATGAAACAGCATAACCGTCTATTTAGTTATCCTACATGGTATGATTATGTGCCCATACATATTCTCACCCTCCATAGCGACCGGTATGTTCCTAGTTGTATGCCGGAGAGGACCATTGTGTAAGTCTATTGCATCTTTTGCATTCAAAAAAAAACTATTAGTTTGTTACGTCTTTTTGCTATCTCTGCGAGCAGCCCTGCTTAGGTTGTACAGTCTGACAGCCGTTGGTAGGAAGGACCTACGAAACCTCTCGGTTGTGCACCTGGGATGATGTAGTCTGCTGCTAAATGAGCTCCTCAGTGCATCCAGTATGTCCTGCATAGGGTGGAACTCGGACTCCAGCAGAGATGACAGTTTAGCCACCGTCCTTCTCTCTCCTATCTCCTCCATCGGATCAAGGCGCTGCCCCAGGACAGAGCTAGCTTTCTTAATCAGTTTGTTCAGTCTCTTCCTATCGGCTGCAGTAATGCCACTGCCCCAGCAGACCACTCCAAAAGTGATGGCTGATGCCACCACCGTGTCATAGAATGACTTCAGCAGCGCCCCTTGTACACCAAAAGACCTGAGTCTCCTCAGCAGGAACAGCCTGCGCTGTCCCTTCTTGTAGAGTGCGTCAGTATTGTGTGACCAGTCTAGTTTATTGTTCAGATGAATACCCAGGTACTTGTAGGATGTCACCATCTCGATGTCTGTTCCCTGTATATTTACTGGTGCTGTGAGGGGCTGCCCATGCCTGCGGCAGTCCACCACCAGCTCCTTAGTTTTCCTCGCGTTGATCTGGAGGCAGTTCCGATGGCACCAGTCCACAAAGTCCTGGATAAGCCCTCTGTACTCAGCTTCATCTCCGCTGGAGATGAGACCAACGATTGCAGAGTCATCAGAGAACTTCTGTAGATGGCAATGTGTTGTGTTGTGTGAGAAGTCCGCAGTATAAAGAGTGAACAGGAAGGGAGCCAGCACCGTTCCCTGGGGGGCCCCCGTGCTACTGATGATCGTGTCGGAAACACGGAAGTAGTGAGGGAAACGGGTGGAAAGGTATGCAGTGTATCCTCTGGACAGAGGAAGGAGGACAAAGAGACTTGGTGATGGAATGAGGAGGTACAAGAAAGTATTCAAAGGAAGATGTTAGACAGTCAGGGAGATGAAGAAAGTAGACAGGAGCACTTGGACTCTGGTCATATGGCAAAGAGAGCGGTAGCAAAGGAAAAGGGATATATTGAGTTGTACATCGTATGAAAAGCTTGCATTGATTAACTAGACAGAAAGATTGAGCTGGAAACCATGTGCAACAGGTTAGGTTGATGAAAGACAGATGGTATTGAGGAGAGCATGTTGAGAAGGAGTACTTTGAGGAACTGAGAAATGAATTCAATTCAATTCAATTCAATTCAACTTTACTAATATAGCGCCATTTCACAACAACAGTCATCTCATAGCACTATCAACTGTAGGGGGGGAACCCCCACAGTTGCAGAAAGACCCCAGCAATCAGGCGATCCCCTGTGAGCAAGCACTTGGTGACGGTGGAGAGGAAAAACTCCCTTTTAACAGGAAGAAACCTCCAGCAGAACCAGGCTCAGGGAGGGGCAGTCATCTGCTGCGACTGGCTGGGGGGTGAGGGGATAGAGAAGAAGAAAAGAACAGACATGTAGAGAGCAAACAGCACGATGGGGACTCAATCTATGGGAGATAACAAACAGATGTTAATGACCAGCAAAAAAAAAAAAAAATTTCATAGAGAGTGAGGAAAGGAGTGAGGCCCAGTGCATTACTGGAGGTCCCCCGGCTGACTAAACCTATTAGCAGCATAACTAAGGGAGGGTTCAGAAACACATGATCCCTCCCTAATTGTAGGCTATATCAAAAAGGTAGGTTTTAGCCCTATTCTTAAAAACAGAGATCGAGTCTGACTCCCGAATCCAGATTGGCAGCTGATTCCACAGGAGAGGAGCTTGATAACTGAAGGCTCTGCCTCCCATTGTACTTTTGGAGATTCTAGGTATTACAAGTAATCTTGCATTTTGGGAGCGTAGTGCTCTGTTAGGATAATACGGTAGTATCAGATCTTTTAAATAAAAAGGAGCCTGATTGTTTAGAGCTTTGTAAGTAAGAAGAAGGATTTTAAACTTAATTCTAAACTCTATGGGAAGCCAATGAAGGGAGGCCAGAACCGGAGAGATATGATCTCTCTTTCTAGTACCTGTTAAAACTCTTGCTGCAGCATTTTGGATCAGCTGAAGACTTTTTAAAGATGTTTTAGGACAGTCTGATAATAAAGAATTACAATAATCTAATCTCGAGCTAACAAAAGCGTGGATCAGTTTCTCAGCATCACTCTGAGACAAGATGCTCCTAATCTTGGCAATATTACGCAAATGATAGAAGGCAGTCTTAGAAACAAATTTAATATGTGAATTGAAGGACAAATCCTGATCAAAAATAACTCCAAGGTTCCTCACAGAACTATTAAGAGAAAGAGTAACCGCATCCAAACTGAAAGTTTGATTTGGAAAGGAATTTCTAAGGTTTTTTGGACCAACAAGAATGACTTCAGTCTTATCTGAATTTAATAGCAGGAAATTACAAGTCATCCAAGCTTTGATTTCCTTAAGACAGGCTTCTAACTTGGCTAATTGATTACCATCATCTGGCTTCATTGACAGGTATAATTGTGTGTCATCTGCATAACAATGAAAATGTATACAGTGCTTTCTAATAATGTTGCCTAACGGAAGCATATATAAACTAAAAAGAGTAGGGCCTAGCACAGATCCCTGTGGAACTCCATGACTAAGCTTTGAGTTGAAAGAAAACTCATTATTTACATGAACAAACTGGAACCTATCAGATAAATAAGATCTAAACCATTGCAACGAAGTTCCATTAAGTCCAACATAGTGTTCTAATCTATCAAGTAGAATATTATGATCGATAGTATCAAAAGCTGCACTAAGGTCTAAAAGGACAAGTACAGAAACTAGTCCATTATCAGATGCAATGAGGAGGTCGTTAGTGACCTTCGCTAAGGCTGTTTCAGTACTATGATGGATTCTAAACCCAGATTGAAACTCTTCAAGTAAACCATTTCCCTGCAGGTGGTCAAATAATTGCGTAGCAACAACTCTTTCTAAGATTTTTGAAATGAAAGGGAGATTAGAGATTGGTCTATAGTTAGCTAAAGCTCCTGGATCTAGCGTTGGCTTTTTGAGTAAGGGTTTAATTACAGCCGTTTTAAAAGCCTACGGTACATGGCCTAAAGTTAATGAAGAATTGATTATATGAAGAATAAAGCTACCAATAAGTGGGAAGACTTCTTTAAATAACCTGGTAGGAATGGGGTCTAAAAGACAAGTTGAAGGTTTGGATGAGGAAACTATTTTGTCTAACTCACAAAGGTCGATTGGAGTAAACTCATCAAGACAGAGATCAATAGAAGGAGTTGTAGTAGTTACGGTATTTAAGTTAACTGTGGGAAGAATCTGATTGATTTTATCTCTGATGGATGAAATTTCATTATTGAAAAAGTTCATAAAGTCCTGACTAGTAAGCTCTAAGGGAATGCTAGGATTGACAGAGTCCTGACTCTTTGTCAACCTGGCTACAGTACTGAAAAGAAACCTGGGATTATTCTTGTTCTCTTCTATTAATGCAGAGTAATAACTCGTTCCAGCTTTTCTAAGAGATTTTTTATAAATTAAAAGATGATTTCTCCAAGCTAAATAGATTTCATCTAAATTAGTGGAGCGCCATTTTCTTTCTAATTGATGAGTCTTCTGTTTTAAGGTACGAGTTTCTGTGTTGAACCAAGGAGTTAGAAATCTCTGATTAGACTTTTTCTTTTTTAAGGGGGCCACCAAGTCTAGAGTCTGATGCAGAGAAGCTGAAACACTATCCACCATGTTATCAATTACAGAAGGAGCAAGCTGTCTATAGCTTATTTCTGTTGTGTTGACACATGGCATAGAGGAAACAATCTGCATAAATTTGGAAACAGCATCATCTGAGAGGCATCTACTGTAATAATATTTTTCTTTAGGAGCCAAATAGTCAGAAATAGTAAAATCAAAGGTTAACAGACAATGGTCTGACAGTACAGGGTTATGAGGAGACACTACAAGATTTTCTATTTCTATGCCATATGTCAAAACAAGGTCCAATGTATGGTGGAGGTAATGAGTAGAATTTCCTACTTTCTGAGAAAACCCAATCGAGTCCAATATTGAATTGAATGCCACATTAAGGCAGTCACTATCTACATCCACATGTATATTAAAGTCCCCTACTATAATTATTCTATCAGATTTCAGCACTAAATCAGCTAAGAAATCAGCAAATTCGGATAAAAATTCTGAGTAGGTTGATGGGGGACGATAAACTATGGCAAATAAAATTGGGTTTAACCTAAAATTGCTAAAGTGCCCAATACTGAGGACCAGGCCCTCAAAGGAATTATAACATGTTTTTTGCTTTACATTAACTAGTAATTTGGAATGGTAAATTGTTGCTACTCCTCCTCCACGACCAGAACTTATGGGATTTTGACAGTTTAAATAACCAGAGGGAGTTGATTCATTTAAACCAACATAATCCTCTTGTCCTAACCAAGTCTCTGTAAGGGAAATTAAATCAATCTGATGATCAATTAACAAATCATGGACTAACAGAGACTTGGGAGTTAGAGACCTAATATTTAATAAACCACATTTAATTTCTAAATTATGAGGAGGAACAGAGGCCAAATCATTCAATGTAGAGGCTTTATGTTTAATTTGAGTTTTACCAATATTTTGCTTTATCACTTTGGAATGCTTATACATTATATTTTTATTCACTTTGGAGGGAGCAGACAATGATTCTCTGATGGGGAAGACAGGGGCTAAGCTGAGGGGTGGCGGATGAAGAGGAGCTGCAGAGAGGCATGTAAGACTGCGACTCTGCTTCCTGGTCCCAACTCTGAGTAGTCATGGTTTTGGAAATTTGGATAAAAAAGATGCCAGATTGTTAGATAAATGAGAAGCACCATCCAAAGTGGGATGAATGCTGTCTCGTCTCATAAGACCAGGTTTTCCCCAAAAAGAGCTCCAATTGTCAATGTAGCCCACGTCATTTTTAGGACACTACACAGACAGCCAGCGGTTCAAGGATGACGAGCGACTAAACATGTCATCACTGGTCAGATTGGGGAGGGGCCCAGAGAATACTACAGTGGCAGACATCGTTTTGGCCACTGTAGTATTCTGTATTTCTTCATATACTGTAGTATATGAAGAAAATGAGAGGCTGGATGGATGAAGGAAAGAGAGTGAATCGGGAACTGCAGAGGATTAGCAAATGCGGGAAGCTATGAAGAGGATGAAGAATGGGATGGTGGTTGTTCCAGATGACATACGTACCTGTGGAGGTATGGAGATGTTTAGGAGAGATGGCGTTGGACTTTTGAACCAGATTGTTTAACACAATCTTGGAGAGTGAGAGGATCCCCAAGAAGTAGAGAAGTGTTGTGATACAAATCTTCAACAACAAGAGTGATGCTCAGAGCTGTAGTAACTACAGAGGCATAAAGTTGAGCAGCCATACTCTGAAGATATGGGAAAGAGTTGAAGCTAGGTTAACAAGATAAGTGACAATCAGTAAGCAGCAGTACGGTTTCATGCCAAGAAAGAGTACTACAGATGCAGTGTTTGCTTTAACAATGCATCTGTGTTAAAGCAAACAAGAAGACCAAGAAAAGCGTCTTCCTGTGGTAACGTATCGTCACTTCCTGTGTTGCTGGCTGTCTGTGGTTTGCTTTCCTCATTCTCCCGAGGATTTTGCCTTTAATTGTATTTTAATCACTTTTTCCCATCTACCGTTAGCTCTCACTTCTGTTTATCAAGCCTCTTGCACCTGTGTGCGTACTCAGTGTCATCTAATCACCCTCTTTAGCCTTCTGTTCACCTTTCATTGGTGTTTTTGTTAGCTTCAGGTTAGCCACTAGCTATGGCTACTAGCTCTCCTTTCTCTCCTCCTCTGGTGTGCACTCTATGTCGGATGTTTAGCTACACCTCTGCCTCTTTTAGTGATAACGGTAAATGTAATAAATGTTGTCTTTTTGAGGCGCTCGAGGCGAGGTTGTCTGATTTGGAATTCCGGCTCCGCTGTATTGAAATACCGTCTGCACCAGTTAATAATGATGGACGTCCCCTAGCTGCAGCGGAGCTCCCTAGCTTAGGGTGGTCTGCTAGCGGTCCTCCGGTCCTCCTCGGCAGCGAGGAGATAGGGTCGGTGACGGTGAGAAGGAAGCCTAGTCGCAAAGCCCCAGTTAACCACCAACCTGTTCATGTTTCTAATCGCTTTTCCCCACTCAGCGACACACCCACTAAGGAAAAAACTCTGATCATTGGCGACTCTGTAGTCAGAAACGTGAGCCTAGAGATTCCAGCGGCCATAGGCAAATGCATTCCTGGGGCCAGAGCAGGCGACATCGAGTCAAATTTTAAAATGCTGGCTAAAAGTAACTGTAAATACTCCACAATTGTTATCCATGCCGGCATTAATGACGTCCGACTCCGGCAGTCGGAAGTCTCAAAACTTAACGTGGAATCAGTGTTTGACTTTGCCAAAACAATGTCTGCCTCTGTAGTATTCTCTGGGCCCCTCCCCAATCTGACCAGTGATGACATGTTTAGCTGCTTGTCATCCTTCAACCGCTGGCTGTCTGTGTGGTGTCCTGCAAACAATGTGGGCTACATAGACAATTGGAGCACATTTTGGGGAAAACCTGGTCTTATTAGACAAGACGGTGTCCATCCCACTTTGGATGGTGCGTCTCATTTATCTAACAATCTGGCATCATTTTTATCCAAATTTCCAAAACCTTGACAACTCAGAGTTGGGACCAGGAAGCAGAGTTGCAGTCTTACACGCCTCTCTGCAGCTCCTCTTCATCCGCTACCCCTCAACTTAGCCCCTGTCTTCCCCATCAGAGAATCATTGTCTGCTCCCTCCAAAGTAAATAAAAATATTATGTATTAGCATCCCAAAGTAATTAAACAAAAAGTTGGTAAAACTCAAATTAAACATGAAGCCTCTAAATTTAATGATTTGGCCTCTGTTCCTCCTCAAAATTTAAAAATTAAATTATGAGGAGGTTTCTTAAATATTAGGTCTCGAACTCCCGAGTCTCTGCTAGTCCATGATCTGTTAATTGATCATCAGTTTGATTTAATATCCCTTACAGAAACTTGGTTAGGGCAAGAGGATTATGTTGGTTTGAATGAATCAACTCCCTCTGGTTATTTAAACTGTCAAAATCCCAGAAGTTCTGTCGTGGTGGAGGAGTAGCAACAATTTACCATTCCAAATTACTAGTTAATGTAAAGTAAAAAAGCACGTTGTAATTCTTTTGAGGGCCTGGTCCTCAGTATTGGGCACTTTAGCAATTTTAGGCTAAACCCAATTTTATTTGCCATAGTTTATCATCCTCCATCAACCTACTCAGTGTTTTTATCTGAATTTGCCGAATTCTTAGCTGATTTAGTGCTGAAATCAGATAGAATAATTATAGTAGGGGACTTTAATATACATGTAGATGTAGATAGTGATTGCCTTATTTTGGCATTTAATTCAATATTAGACTTGAATGGGTTTTCTCAGAAAGTAGGAAATTCTACCCATTATCTCCACCATACGTTGGACCTTGTTCTGACATATGGCATAGAAATAGAAAATTTGGTAGTGTCTCCTCATAACCCTGTACTGTCAGACCATTGTCTGTTAACCTTTGATTTTACTATTTCTGACTATTTGGCTCCTAAGGAAAAATATTACTACAGTAGATGCCTCTCAGATGATGTTACCAAATTTATGCAGATTGTTTCCTCTATGCCATGTGTCAACACAACGGAAATAAGCTATAGACAGCTTGCTCCTTCTGTAATTGATAGCATGGTAGATAGTGTTACAGCTTCTCTGCATCAGACTCTAGACATGGTGGACCCTTTAAAAAAGAAAAAGTCTAATCAGAGATTTCTAACTTCTTGGTTCAACACAGAAACTCGTAGCTTAAAACAGAAGAATCGTCAATTAGAAAGAAAATGGCGCTCCACTAATTTAAATGAAATCTATGTAGCTTGGAGAAATCATCTTTTAATTTACAAAAAATCTCTTAGAAAAGCTAGAACAAGTTATTATTCTGCATTAATAGAAGAGAACAAGAATAATCCCAGGTTTCTTTTCAGCACTGTAGCCAGGCTGACAAAGAGTCAGGACTCTGTCAATCCTAGCATTCCCTTAGAGCTTACTAGTCAGGACTTTATTAACTTTTTCAATAATAAAATTTCATCTATCAGAGATAAAATCAGTCAGATTCTTCCTACCATTAACTTAAATACAGTAACTACTACAACTCCTTCAACTGACATCTGTTTGGATCAGTTTACTCCAATTGACCTTTTAGAGTTAGACAAACTAGTTTCCTCATCCAAGCCTTCAACTTGTCTCTTAGACCCTATTCCTACCAGGTTATTTAAAGAAGTCTTCCCATTTATCGGTAGCTTTATTCTTCAAAGAATCAATTCTTCATTAACTTTAGGCCATGTACCGTAGGCTTTTAAAACTGCTGTAATTAAACCCTTACTCAAAAAGCCAATGCTGGATCCAGGAGTTTTAGCTAACTATAGACCAATCTCTAATCTTCCTGTCATTTCAAAAATCTTAGAAAGAGTTGTTGCTACACAATTATTTGACCACTTGCAGGGAAATTATTTATTTGAAGAGTTTCAATCAGGGTTTAGAATCCATCATAGTACTGAAACAGCCTTAGTGAAGGTCACTAATGACCTCCTGATTGCATCTGATAATGGACTAGTTTCTGTACTTGTCCTTTTAGACCTTAGTGCAGCTTTTGATACTATCAATCATAATATTCTACTTGATAGATTAGAACACTATGTTGGGCTTAATAGAACTTTGTTGCAGTGGTTTAGATCTTATTTATCTGATAGGTTCCAGTTTGTTCATGTCAATAATGATTTTTCTTTCAACTCAAAGCTCAGTCATGGAGTTCCACAGGGATCTTTTTAGTTTATACAGTATATGCTTCCGTTAGGCAACATTATTAGAAAGCACTGTATACATTTTCATTGTTATGCAGATGACACACAATTATACCTGTCAATGAAGCGAGATGACAGCAATCAATTAGCCAAGTTAGATGCCTGTCTTAAGGAAATCAGAGCTTGGATGACTTGTAATTTCCTGCTATTAAATTCTGATAAGACTGAAGTCATTCTTGTTGGTCCAAAAAAACCTTAGAAATCCCTTTCCAAATCAAACTTTTAGTTTGGATGCAGTTACTCTTTCTCTTAATAGCTCTGTGAGGAACCTTGGAGTTATTTTTGATCAAGATCTGTTTTTCAATTCACATATTAAATTTGTTTCTAAGACTGCCTTTTATCATTTGCGTAATATTGCCAAGATTAGGAGTATCTTGTCTCAGAATGATGCTGAGAAACTGATCGACGCTTTTGTTAGCTCTAGATTAAGTTATTGTAACTCTCTATTATCAGGTTGTCCTAAAACAACTCTAAAAAGTCTAAGAATAGGGTTAAAACCTTCTTTTTTGATATAGCCTACAATTAGGGAGGGATCATATGTTTCTGAACCCTCCCTTAGTTATGCTGCTATTAGGTTTAGACAGCCGGGGGACCTCCAATAATTGCACTGGGCTTCACTCCTTTCTTCACTCTCAATGAATTTTTTTTTTTTTTGCTGGTCATTAACATCTGTTTGTTTTCTCTCATAGATTGAGTCCTCATCGTGCTGTTTGCTCTCTTCATGTCTGTTCTTTTCATCTTCTCTATCCCCTCACCCCCCCAGCCAGACGACTGGCCCTCCCTGAGCCCCATTCTGCTGGAGGTTTCTTCCTGTTAAAAGGGAGTTTTTCCTCTCCACCGTTGCCAAGCGCTTGCTCACAGGGGATTGCCTGATTGCTGGGGTTTTTCTGCAATTGTGGGGGTTTCCCCTACAGTTGAAAGTGCTATGAGATGACTGTTGTTGTGAAATGGCGCTATGTAAATAAAGTTGAATTGAATTGAATTGAATTGAAGAATGCTGATGGAGAAGTAGAGGTTGCCAGGAGTTACACTGTGTGTTTGAGGATCTAGAGAAAGCATATGATAGGGTGCTGAGAGAGGAAGTGTGGTGCTATATGATGAACTCAAGAGTGGCAGAGAAGTATGTGAGGGTGGTGCAGTACATGCATGAGGAGAGTGAGACGGTGGTGAGGTGTAATGTAGAAGTGACAGGTGGATTCAAGGTTGGAATGGGATTACAACAGGGATCGGTTCTGAGCCCCTTCTTTGCCATGGTGATGGACAGGCTGACACACAAGGTCAGGCAGGAGTCTTTGTGTACCACGATGTTTGCAGACGATATTGATCTGTAGCAGTTGTGGGGAGCAGATGGACGTATGCACTGAAGAGAAGATGAGTGAATGGCAGTATACGTCAGACAGAATTCATGTGTGTGAATGAGAAGCAGACAGGTCTAACGGTAAAGATGGAAGGAGTGGAGGCAATGAAGGTAAATGAGTTTAAATACCTGCAGTTAACTATCCAATACAATGGACAGTGCACAAGAGAGGTGAAAAAGCGAGTGTAAGCAGGGTGGAGTGGGTGAAGGTGAGTGCTGGTTTGATTTGTGACAGAAGGATAGCAGCTGGAATGGAAGAGAAGATTTACAAGGGGGTTGTGAGACCTACTATGATGTGTAGTTTGGAAATGGTCGCACTGATAAAAATGTAGGAGGTGGAGCTGGCAGAGTTGAAGATGCTAAGATTCTCATTAAGAGGGACTATGGTAAATGGTGTTCATTTATATAGCGCTTTTTCTCATCTCTAGGTGACCAAAGCGCTTTACAGATCCTGCTAGCCACCCATTCACACATACATTCACACACTGATGGCCTGACCCACCAGGAGCAACTGGGGGTTCAGTGTCTTGCTCAAGGACACTTCAACACGCAGACTGCAGACGGAGTGGGAATTGAACCCCTAACCCTCCGATCAGTTAGTCGGCCACACTACACCTGCGCCACAGCCGCCCCTCCACTGTCCCTCCATTCTAATCCTGTCCCTGCACTAGGAGGAATAGGATTAGAAAGTGTATGTCAGAGGGACAGCTCAAGTTGAGCAGTTTGGAGACAAGGTAAGAGAGGGAGGCTGAGATAGTTTGGACATGTGCAGAAGAAAGATAGTGGATATATTGGACAAAGGATGTTGAAGATGGAGCTGCCAAACAGAAGGAAAAGAGGAAGACCACAGAGAAGAATAACAGATGTAGTGAAGCAGGACATGGAAAGGGTTGGTGTTACAGAGGAAGATGCAAGGGATAGGGTGAGATGGAGGCAAATGATCTGCTGTCGCAACCCCTAAAATGAAACAGCCAAAAGAAGAAATTCTTCTGTGCTGATCTTTGAAATTTTGTGTGAGGCCTCTTAAAGTTAGGGAACAAACCATACATTGATGTCCATACATCAAAACCAGCCTCAAACAACACAGATATACACAGTGCTGTCCCACCCACCATTCCATAGTGTCCCATAATATCCCAGAGTGAGCATAGTGAATCGTACATATAAATACTACCCTTCTAACATATATCCTTTCAGCAAATAATGTTTATACCTCTTTTTGAATTGATTTCTGTTTCTACATAGTTTCAGTTCCGGCTCCAGACTGTTCCACAAATCCACCCCACAGACAGATATGCACATACTTTTCTTGGTTGTTTGTATCTTGGGTTTTGTAAAGTTTAAGTCTCCTCTCAAATTATGATCATTGTCTCTTTTTTTTTAAAATATTTTTTGTATATTAGTTGGGAGTTGATTATTAATTGCTCTGTACATTACTTGTGCTGTCTTAAATTTAACTAAATCGATTAACTTTATGACATGTGACTTTAAAAACAACGAATTGGTATGGTCTCTATATCCTACATTATTTATTATCCTTATAGCTCTTTTTTGTAATGTGCATATTGACTGTAGGTTGGTCTTGTAGGTGTTTCCCCAGACTTCTACACAGTAGTTAAGATAAGGTAAAAACAGTGAATTGTACAGTAAGACCAATGATTTATAGTCCAAGATGTGTCTTGTCTTCCCCAGTATGCCTATACATTTTGCTAACTTGGCCCGGATGTGACTGATGTGAGGTTTCCAGCAGATTTTATTGTCAAGCGTCACCCCCAGAAACTTATTTTCCTGTCTGTTTCCATTCTGGTATCATCTATCGTTACCATTATTTCATGATTTATTTTATAATTTCCATCTACAGAGACGTACAGAGACCGAATAGCTCGTAACAACAAGCCCGATACCCCATACTCCCGAAGCACCCCCCACAAAAATCCACGAGGGACGCGGTCAAATGCCTTCTCCAAGTCCACAAAACACATGTAAACTGGTTGGGCAAACTCCCACGAACCCTCGAGAATTCTCGAGAGGGTAAAGAGCTGGTCCGATGTGCCACGGCCAGGACGAAAACCACATTGCTCCTCCTGAATCCGAGGTTCGACCAACGGTCGGACTCTCCCCTCCAGTACCTTGGCATAGATCTTCCCAGGGAGGCTGAGGAGTGTGATCCCTCTAAAGATGGAGCACACCCTCCGGTCCCTTTTTTAAAGAGAGGAACCACCACCCCGGTTTGCCATGCCAAAGGCACTGCCCCCGACCTCCACGCAATGTTGCAGAGGCGTGTCAACCATGACAACTCAACAACATCCAGGGCCTTGAGGTACTCGGGGCGAATCTCGTCCACCCCTGGGGCCCGGCCACCAAGAAGATTTTTAACCACCTTGGCGACTTCAGCCCCTGTGATAGGCGAGTCATCCCCCTCGTCCCCAAACCCTGCTTCCTCTGTGGAAGGCGTATCAGTGGGATTGAGGAGATCCTCAAAGTATTCCTTCCACCGCCCGACGATGTCCCCAGTCGAAGTCAACAGTGTCCCATCCACACCATACACAGTGTGGACGGGGAGCTGCTTTCCCCTCCTGAGCCGCCGGACAGTTTGCCAGAATCTCTTTGAGGCCGACCGAAAGTCTTGTTCCATGGCCTCACCGAACTCCTCCCATACCCGGGTTTTTGCTTCAGCAACCACCCAAACTGCACTCCGCTTGGCCTGCCGGTACACCTCAGCTGCTTCGGGAGTCCCACAAGCCAACCAAGCTTGATAGGACTCCTTCTTCAGCTTAATGGCCCCCCTCACCACTGGTGTCCACCACTTGGTTCGGGGGTTGCCACCACGAGATGCACCGACCACCTTGCGGCCGCAGCTCTGGGCCGCCGCTTCAACAACAGAGGTGGAGAACATGGCCCATTCAGACTCCATGTCTCCAGATTCCCTCGGAATGTGGTTGAAGTTCTTCCGGAGGTGGGAGTTGAAGACCTCCCGGACAGGGGCCTCAGCCAGATGCTCCCAGCACACCCTCACTATACGTTTGGGTCTACCAGGTCTGAATGGCTTCCTCCCCTGCCATCGGATCCAACTCACCACCAGGTGGTGATCAGTTGACAGCTCTGCACCTCTCTTTACTCGGGTGTCCAAGACATACGGTCGCAGGTCTGATGACACGATAACAAAATCGATCATCGACCTGCGACCTAGGGTGTCCTGGTGCCAGGTGCACATATGGACACCCTTATGCTTGAACATGGTGTTCGTTATGGACAGACTGTGGTTAGCACAGAAGTCCAATAACTGAACACCACTCGGGTTCAGATCGGGCAGGCCGTTCCTCCCATTCACCCCCCTCCAGGTTTCACTGTCGTTGCCCACTTGCGCATTGAAGTCCCCCAGTAGGACAATGGAGTCTCCAAGAGGAGCACCCTCCAGCACCCCAGTCAGAGACTCCAGAAAGGGTGGGTACTCTGAAACATCATTTGGTGCATAGGCACAAATGATGGTCAGGACCCGTTTCCCAACCCGAAGGCGCAGGGAAGCAACCCTTTCGTCCACCGGGGAAAACTCCAATATAGAGGCAGCAAGGTGGGGTGATACAAGAATACCCACCCCTGCTCGTCGCCTCTCGCCCGGGGCAACTCCAGAAAAGGCCAAGCTCCAGCCCCTCTCCAGGAGACTGGTTCCAGAACCGGAGCTGTGTGTTGAGGTGAGGCCAACTATATCTAGCCGGTATCTCTCAACCTCATACACCAGCTCAGGCTCCTTCCCCACCAGAGAGGTGACATTCCACGTACCAAAAGCCAGTTTAGAAAGCTTGGGATCAGTCCGCCAAGGTCTCCGCCTTTGACCGCCACCTGATCCACATAGCACCGGACCCCCATGATCCCTCCTGCAGGTGGTGAGCCCACTGGAGGGCGGACCCATGTAACTCCTTCGGGCTGAGCCCGGCCGGGTCCCATGGGTGGAAACCCGGCCACCAGACGCTAGCCTTCGAGCCCCTCCCCCAGGCCTGGCTCCAGGGTGGGGCCCCGGTAATCCCATACCGGGCGGGGTACACTGAATCCTTGATATACAATTCAATTTTATAATTTCCAAACAACATAATCTTTGTTTTTTTTAGATTTAGAGATAATTTATTTTTGTTGAACCACTGCGTTAACTTTTTCATTTCAGTTGTGACCACCTCTAAAACCTGCTGCAAATTCTCACCAGTGCAAAGGATATTTGTGTCATCCGCAAACAAAATAAATTTCAGAATTTTTGATACTTGGCATATGTCATTTATGTACAAAATAAAGAGTTTGGGTCCCAAAACTGACCCCTGGGGCACACCACAAGTGATGTCCATGAAGGGTGATTTGTGCTCACCAATTTGTACAAATTGTTGTCTGTTACTTAAATAACTTTCCACCCAACTCAGTCCTACCCCTCTTATCCCATACCTTTCCAGTTTCCTTAGTAGTATTCTGTGGTCAGTGGTGTCAAAAGCTTTCTTTAAATCTATAAATATTCCTACAGCAACCTTTTTTTTATCTATACAACTAGTAATTTCTTCTATAAGTTCAATCAGTGCCAAAGATGTAGATTTATCTGCTCTAAAACCATACTGGCTATCTGTAAGGAGGTTGTGTTTTTCAATGAAATCATCCAGTCTCTTAGTGAAGATTTTTTCAAGTATTTTGGAGAATTGTGAGAGTAAAGAGACTGGCCTGTAATTTGTGAAGCAATGACTGTCTCCTGTTTTGTATAGAGGTATTACTTTTGCTATTTTCATTTTGTCTGGAAATTTACCAGTTTGAAATGACAGGTTACAGATGTGGGTGAGTGGCTTAACAATTCCTTCAATTACTTTTTTCACTATTGTCATGTCAGTTTCATTCCAGTCCGTTGATTTTTTTTGTTCTTAAATTTACTCACAGTCTCGATAATTTCCTTTTCAGTAACTGCACCCAAAAAGATTGTGTTTGGATTTCTATCTTCTATTTCATTTACAGAACCGCTCTTGTTTGTTTCTGTTGTCACTATTGATTTTGCTAATTCAGGACCAACGTTTACAAAAAATTTATTGAAACCACTGACCACATCCTCCATATTATTTATCAAATTGCCATTTTCAATAAAATATTCTGGATAATTATCATTCTTAGGTCGATTACTAATAATCCCATTGAGAACTTGCCATATTCCTCTTAAGTTATTTTTGTTATCCTCTAATATTCTGTTGTAATATTCTTTCTTACAGTTCCTCATTATATTAGTAAGCTTATTTTTATATCTTTTATATTTGATCTCAGCTTCCACTGTTCTGCATTTAATGAATTGTTTATATAATATATAATTGTTTATATATTTATATAATTAGTCAGTATATAATTTATACTGACTATTTTTTTTACTCAGTCTATCATCTTTCTCTCACTCCCTGTTTTTGTTCTCCTCTTTTTCCAGGTGTTTTGGGGAAGATACTTGTATCACCATTCCAGATATTGATGCAGTGGTGATGGTACTGCAGCCCAGTGAACCTAGGATCACCATCACTGGGGTAGACAGAGTGAGCCGGCCAGCATCCGATTTCAGAGCATCAGAAGGCATTGTTCTGTTCCAGGACCTCCATATCATAAGTACAGTCACCAGGGCAGAAACAGCTGTGCATCACACAGGTAAGGACTGTAACATTCAAATTTGTTTTCAATCAACAATGTGTACAAACTATGTATATATTGTATGTTGTAAACTATATATTAAAGGTGATAGAGACAACATACTGACTTTCTGGCCAGCAGGTGTTAAGATAAGATAAGATAAGATAAGATAAGATAAGATAAGATAAGATAAGCCTTTATTAGTCCCACAATGGGGAAATTCCAGGATTGCAACAGCACAGGGATAGCAACACTAAGAGCAACAATCAGAAGGCAAGAGAAAAAAAAAAAAGAAACAAGAGCAGCAAGTATACATATGTACATATAAACATAAATTATATACATATATATATATATATATATATATAGACACACAGTGCGGAGCATTGTAGCTAGATGGAATAAATATGTAGATATATAAACACACACAGTACGGAGCATTGTAGCTAGATGGAATAAATATGTAGATATATAAAAACACAGTGCGGAGCATTGTAGCTAGATGGAATAATATGTAGATATATAAAAACACAGTGCGGCGCATTGTAGCTAGATGGAATAAATATGTAGATATATAAACACACCCAGTGCGGAGCATTGTAGCTAGATGGAATAAATATGTAAATATATAAACACACGCAGTGCAGAGCATTGTTGCTAGATGGGATGAAACGGCACAACTGTCTACTTAGTTATCCTACATGGTATGATTATGTACCCATACATATTCTCACCCTCCATAGCGACCGGTATTTCCTAGTTGTATGCCGGAGGGGACCATTGTATAAGTCTATTGCGTCTTTTGCATTCAAAACTATTAGGTTGTCACGTCTTTTTGCCATCTCTGCGAGCAGCCCTGCTTAGGTTGTACAGTCTGACAGCCGTTGGTAGGAAGGACCTGCGAAACCTCTCGGTTGTGCACCTAGGATGATGTAGTCTGCTGCTAAATGAGCTCCTCAGTGCATTCAGTATGTCCTGCATAGGGTGGAACTCGGACTCCAGCAGAGATGACAGTTTAGCCACCGTCCTTCTCTCTCCTATCTCCTCCACTGGGTCAAGGCGCTGCCCCAGGACAGCGCTAGCTTTCTTGATCAGTTTGTTCAGTCTCTTCCTATCGGCTGCCGTAATGCCCCTGCCCCAGCAGACCACTCCAAAAGTGATGGCTGATGCCACCACCGTGTCATAGAATGTCTTCAGCAGCACCCCTTGTACACCAAAAGACCCAAGTCTCCTCAGTAGGAACAGCCTGCGCTGTCCCTTCTTGTAGAGTGCGTCAGTATTGTGTGACCAGTCTAGTTTATTGTTCAGATGAACACCCAGGTACTTATAGGATGTCACCATCTCGATGTCTGTTCCCTGTATATTTACTGGTGCTGTGAGGGGTTGTCCTTGCCTGCGGCAGTCCACCACCAGCTCCTTAGTTTTCCTCGCGTTGATCTGGAGGCAGTTCCGATGGCACCAGTCCACGAAGTCCTGGATAAGCCCTCTGTACTCAGCTTCATCTCCATTGGAGATGAGACCAACGATCGCAGAGTCATCAGAGAACTTCTGTAGATGGCAGTGTGTTGTGTTGTGTGAGAAGTCCGCAGTATAAAGGGTGAACAGGAAGGGAGCCAAAACCGTTCCCTGGGGGGCCCCCGTGCTACCGATGATCGTGTCGGACACACAGTCCCGGGTTCTCACAAACTGAGGCCGGTTAGTGAGGTAGTCCAGGATCCATGACGACAGGTGCTGGTCCACCCCTGTGCACTGCAGCTTGTCCTTCAGGATCATCGGTTGGATGGTGTTGAAAGCACTGGAGAAGTCAAAGAACATGATCCTCACCGCATTCCTGGGCTTTTCCAGGTGGGAAAGAGAACGGTGAAGGAGGAAGATCACTGCATCCTCCACCCCAATGCCATGCTGGTAGGCGAACTGGAGTGGATCCATCGCTGGTCCCACCAGGGGGCGGAGGTGAGCAAGGAGCAGTCTCTCCAGGGTCTTCATCATGTGGGACGTCAAGGCCACTGGTCTGTAGCTGTTCAGGTCTTTGGGGTGGGAGGTCTTTGGTACAGGTACCACACAAGATGTTTTCCACAGCTGTGGTACCCTCCCCAGCTTCAGGCTCAGTTGTTGCACTTACTTCTGCCCCAGTTCCTGCCTACCAGAGTGGTGACTTTGTGCTAGAGCACCCACCCCTGAGTCGGGAGGTCATGGGTTCAAGCTCTGACCGGGTCATACCAAAGACCATATAAAAATGGTACTTCCCACCCTCTAGCTTGATGCTCAGCATAATAGAATGGGGGAAGGAAAAATTGTAACCCACGGACAACAGATGGAAATTAGTCACTGGCTACAATCTGGGAAGTTTACATTGATTGATATCAGTGTTCATAAACTTGGGTTCCAAGGTTGTCATAGCCAGGAGCAGCACTGGGGTTAAGCTCCCAGTGCTCATAAAATGCTCCTTATGGCGTGCGTCTCAAAAAGCCTCTGATAACTAAGTCCAACTCCTAGCCTGCCCGTATGGTTTAGTCTCTAAGCCCGGCAGAACTGCTTTTACTAATCGGAGAAGGGGCGAGGGCGGATCTCTGGCGCCTTAAAACCAGATGCTTCGGGTAGATTTCAAACCTCCGCTGCCTTGCGGCACACCCGGTCACGGGAAAGGCTTCGGGAGTCAACCCTGAGGAAAAATCCGGAGTCGGAGCCCCTAAGGCAGTTCTCTGTTGTTCTCAACATCGTTCTGGCAGCTCCTGCGATGGCGCTGGTGCCAAACTGTAGCAGCCCTGCTGTTCCTTTGGATTCATCAGTGACTTGGAGAGGGGGAACATGCTGCATGGGCAACATCTTGTCCTCCATATCTTCCTGCCCAGGCTTGAATCCTACCAACGCCCAATGCTGGAAGGTAGAACACCGGATCACTGGAGAGGACACTCCAGCTTCGCCTTTGGCGTAGACAAAACACGGGGAATGACAGTTACCGGTTATAAGCCACCGCTCAATTGGCGTAGAGCGCGGCGCCAGGGGTTGTTCCCGACGGTGGGAGGGATCATCGGATCTCACTGGACAGCTACCGCCCGCCTCAAGCTGGGCAGCCCCCAGCCAATAAGGTGTTGTCCCACCACAGCTTTTCTTT
This sequence comes from Pholidichthys leucotaenia, assembly GCA_020510985.1. Lineage (NCBI taxonomy): Eukaryota > Metazoa > Chordata > Actinopteri > Cichliformes > Pholidichthyidae > Pholidichthys > Pholidichthys leucotaenia. The sequence goes on along the minus strand of CM035847.1, from coordinate 111,428,275 downwards.
CCTCATTGGGTGCATGGGGATGAGGAGAAGTCCGAACAGCAGGCTGAGAACCTTCGCACCAGGCAAGCCAAAAAAACAAAAGAGACCAACTCTAAAACTGGGAACTTGGAACGTCCGCACTATGATGACAGGATTTGCTGCTAACCTCAAGGACATCAGCGACACCAGGAAGACTGCCATCATCAATAATGAGCTGAAGAGACTGGGAGTGGATATCGCCACTCTCCAGGAAACACGGTTGGCTGACACAGGCACACTGAGAGAGAAGGACTACATGTTCTACTGGCAGGGAAAGGGCAGCGACGAACACAGGGAACACGGAGTGGGCTTCGCAGTGAAGAACACCTTGCTGAAGATGGTGGAACCGGGCAGCAATGGCTCTGCACGGCTCCTCACCCTCCGCCTGAACACCACTCAAGGCCCAGTCACCCTCGTCAGTGTGTATGCCCCAACACTGACAGCCACACCAGCGGCAAAAGACGAGTTCTACGAGAATCTCGCAACAACTGTCAGGATCATCCCCAACTCTGAACAACTCATTCTCCTTGGAGACTTCAATGCCAGAGTGGGTGCTGACCATGACTCCTGGCCCTCCTGTCTTGGACCATTTGGCGTGGGCAGAATGAACGACAACGGACAGCGGCTGCTCGAGTTCCGCACATATCACGATCTGTGCATCACAAACTCGTTCTTCAAGACCAAGCCCCAACACAAGGTTTCCTGGCGACATCCGCGCTCAAAGCACTGGCACCAGCTGGACTTGATCCTGACCAGGCGCACCTCACTGAAGAACATGCTAATCACCCGTTTGTTCCAGAGTGCAGATTGCGACACAGACCATTCATTGGTGTGTTGCAAGGTCAAGCTGCAGCTGAAGAAATTCCATCGTGCTAGACAGCCTGGAAAGGCACGGATTGATACCAGCAAGATGGCCCAACCAGAACTTGTTGAGCAGTTTGCCTCCACCTTTGAGAAGGAACTTGGTGTACCACAAGAAGGAGAATCTGCAAAGCAGAAGTGGGAAGAGCTGTGAAACACCACCCACCGCACAGCCTTGGCTACCTTTGGGAGGAAGACCTCGAAGTCACAGGACTGGTTTGATGCCAAGTTGACCAAGATGACCCACGTCATTGAAGCCAAGCGCTCAGCACTTGCTGAGTACAAGAAGTATCCAAACGAGAAGAATCTCCAGATTCTCAGGGCTGCGAGAAGCAAAGTTCAGCAGACTGCTCGGCGCTGTGCCAACGAGTACTGGACTCAGTTCAGCCAAGACATTCAAACCGCTGCCATAACAGGGAACATCCGTGGTATGTACGATGGCATCAAGAAAGCACTTGGTCCAGCTCAGAGCAAGACGGCCCCCCTCAAATCCTCCACTGGGGAGATGATCACAGAAAAGAACAAGCAGATGGAGAGATGGGTGGAACACTACTCCGACCTCTACTCCAGACAGAACACCGTGACACTGTCAGCCCTTGATGCCATCGACTGCCTGCCATCCATGGGCGAACTTGACGCCGAGCCAACCATCAACGAACTCAGCAAGGCCATTGATAGCTTGGCCGCTGGCAAGGCACCCGGCAACGACGGCATACCTCCCGACCTGATCAAGCACTGCAAGACTGCCCTACTGCTGCCATTGCATGACGTCCTCTGCCAGTGCTGGAAGGAAGGTGCCGTACCACAGGACATGAGGGACACCAAGATCATCACCCTCTACAAAAACAAAGGGGAGATAAGTGACTGCAACAACAACAGGGGCATCTCCCTCCCCAGCGTTGTTGGCAAAGTCTACGCACGAGTTGTTCTCGTTCGTCTACAGAAGCTTGCCGAACGTGTCTACCCCGAGTCTCAGTGTGGCTTCCGCGCTGAGCGATCGACGGTAGACATGATATTCTCCATCCGCCAACTCCAGGAGAAATGCAGAGAACAGAACATGCCCCTGTACATCGCCTTCACTGACCTCACCAAAGCGTTTGATCTGGTCAGCAGAGAGGGCCTTTTCAAGATCCTGCCAAAGATAGGATGCCCACCAAAGTTGCAAAGCCTCATCGAATCGTTTCACACCAACATGCAGGGGATAGTGCAGCACGACAGCAACGTCTCAGAGCCATTCAACATACACAGCGGAGTGAAACAGGGCTGTGTACTTGCGCCAACCCTCTTTGGGATTTTCTTTGCTATGCTCCTGAGGCATGCCTTCAGCACAGCAACAGAGGGAATCTACCTGCACACAAGATCTGACGGCAGGCTTTTCAACCTCGCCCGCCTGAAAGCCAGAACCAAAGTACGCGAGGCTCTAATCAGAGACATGCTGTTTGCAGACGACGCTGCAGTCGCAACCCACACACAGCAGGAGCTTCAGACCCTGATGGACCGCTTCTCCCAGGCATGCAAGGACTTCGGGCTTACCATCAGCCTGAAGAAGACTATCGTCTTGGCGCAAGGCACGGAAGCACCACCAACCATCACCATCGACGACTACGAGCTGGAGGTTGTGAATCAGTTCACGTACCTGGGGTCCACAATCAGCAACAACCTCTCCCTTGATACAGAGGTCGACAAGAGGATTGGAAAATCAGCCTTCACACTCGCTCGCCTCACCACACCAGTGTGGAAGAATCCCAGACTCTCTGTCAAGACGAAGATGGCAGTGTACAACGCCGGCGTCATCAGCACACTGCTTTATGGGAGTGAGACGTGGACAACATACGCCCGGCAGGAGAAGAGACTGAACTCCTTCCACTTGCGCTGCATTTGCCGCATCCTGGACATATCCTGGCAGGACAAAGTGCCCAACACAGAAGTTCTGTCCCGCGCTGGCCTTCCCTCCATGTTCACTCTACTCAGGCAGCGCAGGCTACGCTGGCTAGGCCATGTTCACCGTATGGAGGATGGCAGAATCCCCAAAGACGTCCTCTACGGAGAACTGGCGACTGGCAGGAGAGACATTGGCCGCCCACAGCTGCGCTTTAGAGACGTCTGCAAGAGAGACATGAAGACCCTGGAGATCAACACAGAGCGCTGGGAGGACCTTGCAACGGACCGCTCCAAATGGAGAGGCACCCTGACCAGACAGCTCAAGGCGGGTGAAGAGAGACTGACTGCTGCAGCAGATGAAAAAAGGACCCGCAGGAAGAACCGCCACAGACTCAGCAGCACGGAGACCACCCACAAGTGCGATCTGTGTGACAGGGACTGCCATTCGCGCATCGGCCTGTTCAGCCACAGGCGGTGCTGTTCCAGCAGAGTAGACGTTTAGGATTCTCTTCCATGGTCATCATAGACTGACGGAGGCCGACCAAACTTGCAATGTCCTTAAAAACAGCAATAGCAACTGGTTGGTAGAGACACCTGACATTGGCCAGTTATGTTATTGGCTGTGGCGGGCTGTGATATCCTTGCTGGCCTCCATGGTCTCGCCATCCAAGTGCTCAGATGTAAACATAATGATTATTTTGGACCCAATTAATTTTAAAAGTGTCTTTTCATCAATATATTATTTTTTTAAGAATATAAAGGCTTTAATTCATCACCTTTCTAAACACTTTATTTATGTATTATTTAAAAAAATTGTTTACCTGAAAATACTCTCTAGTACACCTTTAACTCACCCATTTTGCAGTCAGGTTTGTAGAGATAAACATTAAAAAAAAAAGTATAAGTCTGTGTATACCTCACAAAGTGTCAAACCTTCCCACAGGTAGAAATCTGGTTTAATTAAATATTTCAACACTTTTCATATTTAAAATGTGTTCATTCATTCATGAAGTTCCATTCCCGATTCAGTGCCAACTGTCTCACTAAACAAACCTTCAGCTGAGCAATTTCATAATGCCTCACGAGAGAGTAAATAAGCAAGGACTTCTTCATCTGGTACATCTGCACACAGAGAAGTGAAGAAAACAAAAGTTGTTTCTGCTCTCACACTGGTGCATTCCATAACTTGGTGGGTGTAAGTCAGGAACTAATTATGAGTTTGTTTTCAGGGCCACCTAATATCTGTATGTATCTGGACACTTTATAACTATATAAGTAGATGAAGTGTTTTTTTTATTAACTTGTTTGGAATTAAATGTGCTGGATTCAAATACAAGCTAGTCCACGTTTTCCTTCTTTTATGAGGCCTACTGATTTGAGGTTACAGAACTATTCAACAATCTCAAAATAATGCACTTGTCAGGCATTGCAAAAAAAAAAAAAAAAAAGATCCAGGCTTCGGGAGAGCAGCACTGGTGTGATAAGCTGAGGAGACACAAAGAAGATGCAGCTCCACAATAAAATAAATGGGATGAGCAAATGTTCAAATTGATTCAAAATTACAGACACCTCAAAGCACATTTGATGACATGCAATAATCTTTTAATAAATATTTCACAATGTTAAATAGTCTTAACTAATATAAACCAGTTGTAGTTTTAAATTTCTAAAACCTTACACGACCCCACTCGGAGAAGTGCAGTCAAGCAGGACCCACCCCAACTGAGGGACTAATTGTGTCCTGTCAAAAACATACGGCTGATTGATGATTACCACAAAACAAGTACAAATTATTAAAATGTACAGTTGCTACTAACAGGCCTATTTCACAGCAGCCATTTTGCCATTTAACAGAAGGAAAACATGTTATTCACAATCGTTGTCCATTGTCTGTCATTTGGTGTCTGGGTGGTTATTGTAAAACTGACAAATTACAGTTGAGTTTGAAAAGCAATGAATGGCATTATTAATGCCATAGCCATTAAAAGTTCAATTTTAGAGTCTCCAGTTGTTTATTTTGACTGATGCCATTTTGTTATTTGAAAAAAATACACAGTGAACAAGCTGTGGATCAGACATGTGGCACATTCACAACGATGGCTTGTCAGTTGCCCGGATTTGTTATTTGTTTTATTCTGCTTAGTCATATTTTACAAAATGGGTATAATCTTAATATAGATATTAATTATTGAATGAAGTTGAGAGACTGAGATTATAAACTTGTGACGTATGCATGTATTTTCTGAAATGCTCATAAAATGACCAGCAAGTATTGTAATAGATACAATATTAAGAATTCTTACAGTTGAATTGGTCTTGTAACCAAAAACCTAAGAAAAAGAGAGACATAATATTAGCACAGCTGGCCATTACTATCAGTTTCCAAACCCAGTAACTACATCGATTTCTGTTATAACTCTGTGGTTGCACCCCAACATCAACCTTTTATCTTTTTACAAGCCCTTTGTTTTCTGTAGCAGTATCTTGCATTTTATGTGAGAGCCATTTGAACCAGTATTGTAATTCACAGCCTTTCTTTTGTGTTCTTGTGGAATTGCAAACTCCCCACCCACTAAGTAAGGCCTGTACGAACTGATTCCATAGGTTGCACTGCCTTGGCCACCATCAAACAAGTGTGACATTTAAATCCCAGTGGCTCAAGTCTCGTCTAACGATCTGACCACCAAGGCAGGAACCGCCGGCTCAGCCCTGGGCCTTGCTGCTGGCAGCCAATTAGGAGCCGATAAGCAGAACGGGAGGGAGGTTTTAGCCCCTCCATTGTGTGCAAGGCAACGCAGGAAGAAACGCAGACAGCGAGATCACTTTTATGAAACCATCTAGCTATTTGTGGTGGTGATATAGAGACTTCAGCTGGGGGAAGAGATTAAGTGGAAGTCACAGAAAGACACAGAAATGATATAGAAAAAGACAGGAAGAGTGTGTGTGTGTGTGTGTGTGTGTGTGTGTGTGTGTGTGTAGGGGCGAAGGGACTCACAGTGAAGTTCTATAATGATCAGATTTTGTCTCATGGCTTTGAGGATTCAAGATAAATCATATATTCCTTTTTTCAGGGCATGCAATATGCTTCTTTTGGACCATCCTAATCACCCCTCCACCTTCTTTCATGCATATTCTCTATATTGTTAATTTGTCTTTTCACTGAGCTCACTCAGCTCTTCCTTGTTTCACTCTCATCACAGCAGCTTTGCTAGGTTTATTCTGATGTCTTTGCCCAAAGCAAATCTTTCTTCAGCTCATCATCAACTCTGGAATTTCCCCGTTGTGGGACTAATAAAGGCTTATCTTATCTTATGTTTTTGACCCATTTGCTCCAATGGTTGTCTTTATGCCTTTGCTGTTCTCCTTTGCTTAAGCTTCTTTCTCATCAGATCATTGGTAGTTTGTGCCAGAACCCTATCCATTTGTCTTCTTTGTATTACTTTCTAGAGACTGAAGTAAAATTAAACTTGATGCCAGTTTTGCCTTTGAAAAAAGGCAGACTTAAAATCAAATGTGCTGGCCAAAAGCCGCTTCCTGCAGCCACAAGCCCGGATAAATGGGGAGCGTTGCATCAGGAAGAGCATCTAGTGTGATATCTTTAACAAATCAAACAGTCAAATGAGATTTTCAGCCAAGTCAGTTAAGGCCTGGGTGAAAAATGGCTGTCACCGTTGCTACTGACCAGTTACAGATGCAATGTTTGCTTGAAGAATGTTGATGGAGAAGTACAGAGAAGGTTAGAAGGAGTTGCACTGTCTTTTTGGATCTAGAGAAAGCACATGAGAGGGTTCTAAGAAAGGAAGTGTGGTACAGTTTGAGAAAGTCAGGAGTGGCAGAGAAGTATGTGAGGGTGGTGCAGGATATGTATGAGGACAGCGAGATGGTGGTGAGGTGTGCTATAGGAGGGACAGATGGATTCAAGGTGGGGGTGGGATTACATCAGAGATCAGCTCTGAACCCCTTCTTATTTGCTGTGGTAATGGACAGGCTGACAGATGATGTCAGGCAGCAGTCTCCATGGACCATGATGTTTGCAGATGACATTGTGATCTGTAGTGAGAATAGGGAGCAGGTGTAAGAGAACCTGGAGAGGTAAAGGTATGCTCTGGAGAGAAGAGGAATGAAAGTCAGTAGAAGCAAGACAGAATACATGAGTGTGAATGAGAGGGAGGAAGGTGTAATGATGAAGATGCAAGGAGTAGAGGTAAGGCAGGGACAGCACAGTGGTTAGCACCGTGGCAGCACAGTAAGAAGGTCATGAAGCACATGATCAAAATATGGTGTGAAACTAAAAAATATTTAAAAACCACACTCACTGTCACAATTTAGCCCAATATGGGGTAATCAATATTTTACACCAGGGAGAGTGGATATTGTATTAAAAGTATGGAATTTAAAAGGGATTCAAAAGATTCAAGACTTATATTTGTCACGCTCAGATAACATAATGTCTTTGGAAGAACTGAGGATTAAATTCAATCTTAATAAAACACACTTTTTTAAATATCTTCAGCTTAGAAATGTTATTGGTTCAAATCAAAATAATGCTCTCACCCGACCTACTTATTCAACTTTGGAAAAAAAATTGCTGAAAGATAGTAAGAGAAAGGGTATTATTTCAGAGTTTTACAACTCATTGACACTATTCTCAAGTGAAAACTCACAGAAAAGACTGAATGACTGGAAAGAAGACCTCCAAATTGAAATTTCAGAGGAACAATGGGAAATGGCTTGTGCAGGAGCTCAAACCAAATCAATAAATGTACGTCTTAAACTGATGCATTTTAAATGGTTAATGCGGATGTATGTTACACCAGTGGAATTAAATAGATTTAACAAAAACATACCAGATACATCCACAAAATGTATGGAAAGTAAAGGAACCCTATTTCACTGTTTATGGGAATGTAGAAAAATCAGAATGTTTTGGGAAGAGGTGAGGGTAACAATTGAAAATATAATTTCAAAACAAATCACATTGAACCCTAAACTGTTTTTGTTGGGTCTGTATCCAGAAAAACATAACTTTAATAAGAGTGAAAGAGCATTCATAGACCTCAGTTTGCTTAATGCCAAAAAATGTATTGCACTACTGTGGAAAAAGACTCATAGACCAGATGTGACTCAGTGGTTAAGACAGATGTTAACAAACCTTCCACTAGAAAGAATAACATATATACTGAAATCAAAGGAAAATGTGTTTGAGAATATATGGAGACCTTTCATTGATTATGTAAAGAAATTAAACATAACTTCTGAAGAAGAAGGTGAATGATATGTGTGGACCTTGCAAATTCCAAGCTGGTGAATGTATATTATGTATTCTTATGTAATAGATTACCTAGACTAAACAGAGGAGTATTGTTGTTGACTTGTTTTTGTTATTGTATGTTGTTGTTTTTTTTCACAATATTTTTTATTGAACCTTTTTTACAAACATAACACAAACAATCAAACACTAACACTAAAGTAATTTTTAAAAAAAACAAATTGTACTAAAAAACACACCAACAACCACACCAACAATAATGGGTATTCTTGGTACCCAATGTCATGGGTATTCTGCCTCATCTCTGTTGAGGTGAGGCAGACAATATCTAGCCGGTATCTCTCAACCTCATGCACCAGCTCAGGCTCCTTTCCCACCAGAGAGGTGACATTCCACATACCAAAAGCCAGTTTAGGAAGCTTGGGATCAGTCCGCCAAGGTCTCTGCCTTTGACCACCACCTGATCCACATAGCACCGGACCCCCATGATCCCTCCTGCAGGTTGTGAGCCCACTGGAGGGCGGATCCATTTAACTCCTTCGGGCTGAGCCCGGCCAGGTCCCATGGGCGGAAACTTGGCCACCAGACGCTAGCCATTGAGGCCCTCCCCCAGGCCGGGCTCCAGGGTGGGGCCCCGGTAACCCCATACCGGGCGGGGTACACTGAATCCTTGTTCTAGTATTTATCAAGAGAGTCTGTTGGATCGTTCTTAGTCTGGCCCTTCACCCAGGACCAGTTTGTCTTGGGTGACCCTACCAGAGGCAAATTGCCCCGGACAACATAGCTCCTGGGATCACTGGGGCACGCAAACCCCCCACCACGATAAGGTGATGATCCATGAGGGGATCAATAAAGTATACAAAATAAATAAAAATAATAATAATGAAGGTAGATGAGTTTAAATACCTGGGGTCAACCATCCAAAGCAATGGAAAATGCACAAGAGGTGAAGAAGAGAGTGCAGACAGGGTGGAGTGGGTGGAGACAAGTGTCAGGGGTGATTTGTGACAGAAAGATAGCAGCTAGAGTGAAAGGGAAGATTTACAAGACGGTAGTGAGACCTGCTATGATGTATGGTTTTGAGACAGTGGCATTGACAAAAAGACAGGAGGTTGAGCTGGAGGTGGCAGAGTTGAAGATGCTAAAATTCTCATAGGGAGTGACTAGGAGGGACAGGATTAGAAATTAGTATGTCAGAGGGACAACTCAGGTTGAGTGGTTTGGAGACAAAATAAGAGAGACAATGCTGACATGGTTTGGACATGTGCAGAGGAGGGATAGTGGATATATTGGGCAAAGGATGTTGAAGATGGGGCTTCCAGGCAGGAGGAAAAGAGCAAGACCGTAGAGAAGATTCATGGATGTAGTGAAGGAGGACATGGTTGGTGTTACAGAGGAAGTTGCAAGGGATAGGGTGAGATGGAGGCAGATGATCCACTGTGGTGACCCCTAAAGGGAGCAGCTGAAAGAAGAAGAAGAAAGAAGTTGGTCAGCAGAAATTTTTGAACATGCTCAAAGATCTGGAGCACTCTTGCCATCCATGCCCATCCATGGGGTTCTTACTCAGATCGTAATAGGTGTCAACAACGTCCATTCAGTTCCCACTCACTTTTACCCCATTCTGTCAAATTTTCCAGAACCTACTGAGAACTACTTCAGTGTGATGGCCCCCTCAGAGTCATAGTTAAGTCAGAGTCAAAAATGCTGAAGTCAGAAGTCAAGTCTTAAGTCATGTTTTTAACAGTTTAAGTGCGACTCGAGTCCAAGTCAACTCAAGTTCCCAGCTCTGCTGTCGACCACCTGAAGCTGAGTAGAAGTTGTGTGATGCAGCAGGACAATGATTTTAAACATCAAAGTAAATCTATTACAGAATGGCTTAAAAAGAAGAAAATCTGCCTTTTGGAGTGACCCAAACCTAAATCCAATAGAGACCTCAAGACAACCATTCACACCAGACATCTTAAGAATATGGCTGAGCTGAAGCAGTTGTATAAGGAAGAATGGTCCAAAATTCCTCCTGAATGTTGGGCAGGTCTGATCAGCAGCACTTGTTGGAAGTTATTGCTGGCAAATTAATAGTTATTGAATCCAAGAGTTCACTTACTTTTTCAACCAGCAGTGTGAATGTTTAATGGATGTGGCCAATAAAGGTAGAAAATATTATATTTGTTTCTGTGGTATTAGGTTGAAGGTGGACTATGTAGAAATTGCAGGTAATTACTGGCAACACCAGATGGCAGTAATGAATCTTGATCCACTAGGCCAAAGCTAATTTGATAAAGATTTTTTTTCTTTTTACTAATGACCCATGATGAATTCTTCAAGTCTGTCTACTCCAAGTTAACCAGTAATTATCTGTTATCATTACATGTTCGGCCCTACTCTAGAAATTAGCGTAATTAAAACACGGGATTATTTTACTCTGAGATGAAAAGTGGCTTAATATTCACCCTGCTGCTGCAGAGTGGTATTTATCACTTTGTCAGCCTGGCAAAATTCATAGCTTTGCAATATCAGAAATTATCATAGTTGGCATGACAGCAAAAGAAACGTTTCTTTACACTCTAATTACATTTTAGGTATTTCTGAAATATTTGAAAGTATAAAATATTGCATATTCTACTTTTAAGCACATTTGCCCTCATTTATCAGACAGAAGTGTGCAGAAATTGGCGCACATTCTGGTGTAGAAATGATTGTACACAAAGGTCCACTTGATATTTATGAAACCTTGCATAAAGGGTCAGTCTCATTGTACGCTCAATCACTCATTCATACCTACACCTGACCGATGAAAACGATTGTCTTTAAATACCACGTCTCTGTCTTGCCCCCCACATTATGAGATGGTGGAAAGCAAGATGGAAAAAAGAGAAGTTCTCCACCATAAAAACTGACATTATTATAAGAGAAGTGAAAAATAATAATGTAGTGTGTGTTGTGTGAGAACCTCAGAACTGGCATTAAATGCAAAAGAACCACATTTTACGAGAGATCAGTGCTCAACAGTGTTGATTTGACCAGCTGATCGTCAGCTGGGGGTTATAATTTAAATCTGTACAGCCATGATTTAAGTGTGTATTTGGGTTATACTGCTTATATAATCACAGTTCTTTATATTGAGGTAAAAAAGTGGTTGAACTTTGACCCAAACAGAGGAGTAGGTCTGTTGTTATCGGTTATATTACAGACAGAAGTGGAGCAAAGTGAATAAAGTGTTTGAATAAATGTTCACCTGGGGCCTCATGTATAAAGGATTGTGCAGCTTTCATACTGAAAGATAACATACTCGCAAAATCTGAAGAGTACGTGCACACAGAAATTTTCAGATGTATAAACCTGTTCACACGCCAGATTCTGCACTCCTTTTCTTTATACATCCCACTTCACCGTGAAAACCAGTGCACGTGAACGATCTCTTTACTCCGCCATGGTTCTTCCCACTAATGACTATGTACATGACTAAAAACGCCCCTACTCACTCTTCTGTCAAACAATGATCGTCAGTCCTGCGAGAAAGTGCAACATAAAAAAGCAATAACTCCACAGAGTGTGACACTGAGGTGCTGATAACAGACGTGGAGGCCAGAAAGAATGTTTTCTTTTGTTCTAACCCTCTGGAATCAACAATAAACGTAAGTTTACCGAGTGGTCTGTGTTACAATGGCATTTAATGTAACCAGCTCAGAGTGAAATAAACTTATAAATAAAATAAAATAAAATGGTCTGGCATTACAGTTAAAGTCAATAGACAGATCACTCCTCATAGACAAAGTGTTGCTGGGGTAACTGGGGGAGCTGGAAAAAAATGCTGTGAAAAAAAGCCCTCAGTAATGTCCACACAAGGGACAGACAGACCGACATGATGTTAGTAAATAAAGTAGTTAAACACCACTGAATCTTACAGCTGAATTTAGATTAGTTACAAACCAAATCTGTCAGTGTCAGAATCCAAATTACATACAATAACCAGACAGAACGCACGAGCTGCACAGTATGAAAGCCTTTTATTTGTTGACTGTAATCTCCAAACAGAGATATTAGCCCATGCAGTCATCTCCTCACGAGACAGCTGCATGTATGCAAAATGTCTTCGCTGCACTGGATCCCTGCTGCTGCCTCACAGCACATACAGTGGTGTGAAAAAGTGTTTGCCCCCTTCCTGATTTCCCATTTTTTTGTATATTTGTCACACTTAAATGTTTCAGATCATCAAACAAATTAAAATAATAGACAGAGATAACACAAGTAAACACAAAATGCAGTTTTTAAATGAAAGTGTTTATTATTAAGGGTTAAAAAAAATCCAAACCTACATGGCCCTGTGTGGAAAAAGTGATTGCCCCCCTGTTAAAACATAAATTAACTGTGGTTTATCACATCTTTGAAAGCTGAGTTCAATTTTCTAGCCATTTCTAAAGCTTTGGGACTCCAGCGAACCACAGTGAGAGCCATTATCCACAAAGGGCAAAAGCATGGAATAGTGGGGAACCTTCCCAGGAGTGGCCAACTGACCAAAATTACCTTAAGAGCGCAGTGACGACTCATCCAAGAGGTCACAAAAGACTCTACAACAACATCCAAAGAACTGCAGGCCTCACTTGCCTCAGTTAAGGTCAGTGTTCATAACTCCACCATAAGAAAGAGACTGTGCAAAAATGGCCTGCATGGCAGAGTTCCAAGACGAAAACCGCTGCTGAGCCAAAAGAACATAAAAGCTCATCTCAGTTTTGACTGAAAACATCTTGATGATCCCCAAGACTTTTGAGAAACTACTCTGTGGACTGACGAGACAAAAGTTGAAGTTTTTGGAAGGTGTGTGTCCCATTACATCCGGCGTAAAAGTAACACAGCATTTCAGAAAAGGAACATCATACCCACAGTAAAATATGGTGGTGGTAGTGGGATGGTCTGGGGCTGTTTTGCTGCTTCAGGACCTGGAAGACTTGCTGTGGCAAATGGAACCATGAATTCTGCTGTCTACCAAAAAATCCTGAAGGAGAATGGCCGGCCATCTGTTCGTGACCTCAAGCTGAAGCGCACTTGGGTTCTACAGCAGGACGATGATTGAAAACAAACCAGCAAGTCCACCTCTGAATGGCTTAAGAAAAACAAAATGAAGACTTTGGAGTGGCCTAGTCAAAGTCCTGACCTGAATCCAGTTGAGATGCTGTGGCATGATCTTAAAAAGGCAGTTCATGCTCGAAAACCCTCCAGTGTGGCTGAATTACAACAATTCTGTCAAGATGAGTGGGACAAAATTCCTCCACAGTGCTGTAAAAGACTCATTGCCAGTTATCTCAAATGCTTGATTGCAGTTGTTGCTGCTAAGGGTGGCCCAACCAGTTATTCGGTTTAGGGGGCAATCACTTTTTCACACAGGGCCATGTAGGTTTGGATTTTTTCCCTTAATCATAAACACCTTCATTTAAAAACTGCATTTTGTGTTTACTTGTGTTATCTTTGTCTAATATTTAAATTTGTTCGATGATCTGAAACATTTAAGTGTGAAAAACATACAAAAAAATGAGAAATCAGGAAGGGGGCAAACACTTTTTCACACCACTGTATATATGCAGTATGTGCCAACTTTATTGTCATTCAATCCATACAGCCAGTCATGTACAGTTGAACAAAATTGTGTTTCTCTTATCTACAATATTAATCACATCTAGAATCAGAGGGGCTACTGCCATGCAAGGCGCCATCACAAACAACTTTTCTTTCCCCCATTCTTTTATGCTGAGCACCAAGCTAGAAGGCGGGAAGTACCATTTTTATATGGTCTTTGGTATGACCCGGCCGGCGCTTGAACCCACAGATGCTCTACCATTTGGCAAATAAAACATAATAATTTAATCATAATAGAGGGGACCACTAAATGTGTTTTTGACTCCAGATAAATAGCTCTAAAATTCACCTTCTCTCTCACAGGGAGAGAGGAGGTGAATGTGTATGGAACTTTTCATGCTCAGTAACAGACCAAATTATTATTTTGACATGATATCAGAGGGTCGTGGAAATTACCTCAATAAACAACGCTGTGCAGGCCTAACAGGGATGCTGTTCCAGGAAGGTGTGGAGGAGCTGCGTGGACCTTCCATCAACAGACCCCCGGGTGGACCCGTACCATCGCAGGCAGCCAGAGTGGCGATGGAACTGCAGCGATATATGATTTATAATTGTGACCAGGTATAAAGATTATTTAATTTGTATTAATGTGTCGGGACCTGAGATTTACTCCGGGTCCACACAGAAAAAGGTGATAGTGTGGGACACATATGTTGGTTTCATATGCTCCACAAATAGAATACTGTGTGTTTATTGTGTGCTGCACGTCTCAAGGGAACAAAGGGACTGAGCCTCCTAGAGGTAACGGGAAGGTGTGAGATTTGGCCTTTTGTTTCAAGGAGATGGCCTTGAGAGATTTCCTGACCACCGGAGACTGGGGGGTGGATGGTGTTAAGATCGGAGGAAGTTATATTGTGACTGGGATTAAGTACCATGTGACTGTATGTTTGATTAAACACCATGTGACTGTAGTTTGATGTCCTAGGTATAAAAGGACAGATGTGAGAAGATTCATCCTCTTTTTCCTGCTTTGAAATTGTTGGAGTATGTGATTGTGAATAAAGCTGAATCTGAGGAATAAACTCAGTCTCATCCTTCAACACATTCTCCACAATAGTAAACACTCTTAGGGGCACCAGCTCACCTCATTCTCGATGAAAAATTCATTAATTTCACTTTATACCTTTTTAATCACTCAATAATTTAATTAATAATCAGTCTCAAAATATTAGTGAATTCGATACTGGGGCTTCGAAACCAGACTCAGAATGGAATAAATTCCCAACAACTTCTCTCATTTTACAAATTTATTAAATGAACTCTGATTAAATGATCTTGCATTCAAATAACTTGTAAACAGGTGAAGTGACCAACGTTAACCATCACATTAACTTTGTAACTAAGGATAAAGTAACAGTGTGAGCACATCTATAAAACCATGGACTTTAGCATGAATTTAGGAGAGTTGAAATGGAAGACTGAGAATAAAATTGGGTGCAAATTTATGGAGAAAATTTACTAATTATGTGAAAAATTCTGGGCTGCTCTTAAGAAAATAAAAACAGAATTTTAATAAAAAGTATATTATTTCTCTTTTAATTTTGTGTCTGATCAGATGCTGAATTATTCTCAAATCTCAGATGTTTTATTCAGCAGATGAACGAAGAATACAGCTCATGTGATTCCTTGCGTTGAAGTTCTTTCGGCGGCTTCTCCTGAAGCTTTAGTTGTAGATGGCACCCAAAACCAGAATATCTTGCCAGCAGATATTCAGACAAGGTACAGCAGCTTCCAAGGTCTACAGTCACAAGATGAAATTTTGACTGCGATAGTAGTTGGAGCTTAGGTCAAGCGTAATGGCGATGTTGGTTTCTTCAGTGGCACGTAATGGCGAGCTGCGTCGAGGCTTTCATGGGTCAGCAGCTTCTCCCAAGGGAATTCGAGAATAATTACAAAATCTGATCCCAATAGCAAAATTAAAAGGTAATTTTCTGACTTCGTGAAGTTGAAAATAGCTTCCAGTATGGAGATGGTCAGTTCTTGAAAAACACACGGTGGATTTAAAGAAAGTTTAAAGGAGAAAAATAGAGAACGCCTAGGGAACAAGAGTTTTTAACTCCGAATCAAAATTTGAGCTCAGGAAAAAAAGAATTCCTAGACATTTGAAGAAAAACATTAAAATACACAGAGGTTTACACAAACACAATATTCCATGTTCTCTGCTCTGAAGTGCTCTGGTCTGCAGTCTGTTGTGTTCTCCAAAGTGAGAAGTGAGAAAAGCTCTGAAGGAGGGCATCTCCCCTCTTTATAACTTTAGACGCCTTTCGCGGGCTCCAAGGGATTGACAGAAGCCCAAGCCAATAGTCTTCCTTCGTGGGCGGGTTTTATGAACTTTAGTCTAACGAACAAACAGTCTTTTGTCTGTAACAACCAATAATATTGAGAGAGCTATTGCTAAGCAGAGACTGGCGGTGACCAGTCACATGACTTGAGGAAACTTTCCTCCAGAGAGACACATATTTTAATACTGAAGATCTCATGACCATATAGAGTGATGATATAGAGTGAAGTATGTGGCGATAATGCACCTGTAAGCTGGTTGCCAACCGCCAATCAAATCTAAAAGAAGAAGAAGAAGAACTGCAGCAGCAAAGCAATAGCAGCACTCACAACAATAATACTGAAGTTGTCTAGTTTGTAGTACTCTGAGTAGCCAGTAAGATTAGAAAAACACTATGGACCATATTTTGACAGTCTAGTCACTCGTCAGTTGTCAGATGTGCATTATACATTTGTGGATGTGGCCCAGTCTGTTTTGTTATCATGGCACCAGGAAAACGGTCTGTGTACTGGACAAGAAGCACAAAGAGGTTGGTCTAATTATTCAGAGGTGTGTTTTGGATAATCTGATCCAAAGTGTCCAAAAGAGGTGCATTATCTAAAGTGAATTCTGATCATGATAGTTTGTTTAAGACGGGTTTTGTGCTGGCCAAAGGGTGTGCACATGAGTAAAAATACACATGAGCTGGGCTTGACATAACCCCCCCCCCCCATTGGGTATATTTTGGCTGTGGCGGGTAGGACAATGACTCCCACTAGCCACTTTGGATGGTTGTAGTTTTCTCAAACGACATCTAAATAATAAACCTATCACAAAGTGAGACTACAAATCTAAAACTCCCATAAGCACTAGCTGCACACACACGGTGTATTCTTATTGGTCCACTGTCACCTAGGAGTCTGGCTCCGCAGGTCGGCTCATTTCCTTTCCAGTCGAGAAACAGCGATGAACAGACAGCATCCGCCCTCAGGGAGTAGATCACGGGGACAGCTGCCACTGATCTCCTGTTGTCCCAGCGGTGAGAATAACCTGTGCTCTCCCCCCCACATCAGCTCCTACCTCTGTGGTTAAATCTGATTATTTTTAGAGCAAGAAGTTCCCGTTTACTGTCTGCAATTGTGCCAATTTGAGTTTTCATATGTCAGAGAGAGAAAAAGTGATTAAAATTATTGTTGCTGTAAAGAGCAAATAAAGCTTCTTCTGAGGTGAACTTTTGTTTATCTGTGATTATCTGTGATATACAGCTATTTCATGGAAGTAAAACCTCTAATTATCTATTTTTAATGTGCTGGTCCAGGGGTGTCAAACATGTGGCCCACAGGCCAAAAACAGCCTGTCAGGGGGTCCAAGTTTTTTCTCTGAATTTACATCTTTCTTTCTAGTAAATTTCTGACTTTTTCTACTGATTAGAATTGTTCATGTAAATTTGAGAAATTTTTCTCCTTAAGATGAGACTTTTTTCTCATCAGTTATTTCTTTTTTTTTTTCTAGTGAAAACAAGTAGTGTCCATTTAGATTAAATCCACCAGCAATTACTAATGACATTGTGCAGCCGTGAAGGGGCGTCCCAACTCATAGAGGTAATTTTCAACCTCTACCCCTTGGTCTTTGATTTCAAGGACCAAGGGGTGGGGGTAGGCAAAGGGGAAGAGGTACGAATGAGAATTTTGGACGGACCCCAAATTTACCTGTACTTCACTGTCATATTGCAAATGTCTTTCTCAACTGCTTTACAGTATTTACTGCAGTTAAAAATTAAACAGTGTTTCTCTTGCTATTTTTATGTATATATAAGGGTCATTTACATTTAAAAAAGGTCATACGTTTAGTTCAAGTAAAATTTAGCATTTGTTAGTCAAATTTGATCATATTAACCTGTTGAACTCTGTTTAACTTCCCTAAAAATGCCTAAAAATAACATGCCCAAAGTAAATCAAAAGCTGTTCTTCAACCCTTTGCAGCATCTTCATGGGATTAGTCTCATTTAAAAGAAAACACTCTGAATTTTTTGGCAAAACAGTCATAATCTCTCTAAGTGCTCCTGCCACTGAGTAACAAGAAAGTTTGCCTGGGTGTTTTTTTAGATACAAATGCTTGCAAATAACATACAGCTGTCAGATACTGGCTGGAAAACAGTGTTTTCAAGCTCAGGTCAAAATTTTGTAAAAATACCACAAAAAATGAATATATTACACAGCTTTTTTCTCAGGCTGTCTGTACTGGAAGACCGGAAATACAGCTTTTTTTTTTTCAGTGCGCACTGAGACGCACTAAGACGCAGAGACGTGACCGCCCGTGGAAGTCACAGAGTTCAACAGGTTAAACATAATTTTCCAACCACAAAATTGTGGCTAGTGACTGGAAAATCACTAGCCATAGTGGCCGGTGAGCAAAAAAGTTAATGTCAGTAATAATGCTGCTTGTCATTAAGGAAGGCATCGATCATAGTTGATGCCCTGTTAGTTTTTTTAGAGAGGACAAATGGGGAAGAGAGGATGTTGGGCTGAGCAGTTGAGCTGAATGATTTAAGGTAGTGTGCACGGATGCAACTTATAAACTCATGCACCAATCCTTTTTTCCTCTGTGCACTGAAAAACTCTGCTGTCTCTTTATATGATGTGGAACAGTCCATACCACAGGGTATGGGTGGATAGCCTGTATTTAATTTCCCTCAGATTAATACATTCAACAGAAAAACAACAGCTCAATGTGTGTCCTTCATCACCCTGGACAGGACATGCACACACAAACAGACAAAAGATCAATCGAAGGAGATGACTGAGGACACAGTTATGATAGACCACATGTGGACAGAACAACAGGCTACTCTGTCACAGCAGAGAGGTTTGCAGTTCAAAACCTGCAGACTGACGGTTCCATCCTAGTACCTCTGCCCTTCTGATCAGAGCTTGCACCAGCCAGGGCAGAAGATGGACCTCCTGTCTCTCCTGGAAGTTACAGTGAAAAGTAAAACGTGGACACTCCCTGTTCATTCATTCATCCATTCATTTCCCTAAAAAATAAACACATTAATGCCTAATAAGTCTGTGATTAAAATGAAAATGTGGATGGAATAAAAACCGTAGAGTGCATCATCATATTACAATTAAAATGATGGGTGATTATATTACAGCTGTTCTAATGCTGTCCATTAAAATAGCAAACAATACCAGCGTACGCTGTTTTTCCTCATGGGCTCCTGAGCAGCATGATTTCAAAACTCACTACTGAAATAGTGTTAACAAATGTGCTTCTGATGACAGACCTCCTTTTTCCTGATCAAAAGGAAACATGCAGCATCCAGCAAAATACTGATGCACTGACACTGTGCCGTCACACCCCTTTGAAATGAGGCCCCTCCTGGCAGCGCAAAGTGGGCGCACTGTCCACAGGTAATTAGATTGTGTGACACAAAGTGTGAAAAACAGACCGCGTGCTGACAGAAACTACCAAAAAGTACTGGCAAAGACTAGAAGTGTGGCAGAAAACTCTGTTGTTGACTAGTGGTAATAGAGTCCTAAGTAACAATACAGTTCATTAAGTCTGAAGTCAAAACTGTTGTTGTGGAATGAATCTATTTTGTCCAAATGGGAACTTACCTATCGAGCACTAACAACTTTGTCCTCAGTATTGAATGAAGCAAAAACTCTAAAATTATTGCTGAAACATGCTTCTAGACTAAAGTAAAACTTTTACTTTAGTTTTTGCTACTATAATATTGTATATTCAAATAGCATATCCTTTATTCTTCCCTGTTCTGCATATTCATCTCTTTTCCCCAGACTCCCGCTCCAAACACACACAACTTGCAGTCTCTGTCTTTCTCTGCTGGGAAGCTGTTAAATGGGCATAGCCGGTTTCATCCCTTGGGAAGCTACAGGGAGGGGAAAGGCTGGGGTAGCAGTAAGTGCTTAGCAGACTGTCAAAGAGCCACGGCAGCCACCTAAAAATGCTGTGATGGGAGCTGTCTGAAGGAACATGGTACTACAGCAGCTCGCTGGGCTGATTGTGTTCAGAGAGTTCATGGGTAATTGGAGCCTGGAAGTGGGAGTTGGTGTTGTGTCCCGTCTTGTTCAGATTATGGTTGTTTGCGGCATGCAAGCATTTTCTTCCACACTTTTTTCCTTTGGCATAGTAACAGCAATTAGACTGCTGAAATATGGCAATTAAAGATACATTCATCCGCACCGCTCATGTTTGGCATGGTGTATTTGATTACACAACATAACAAAAATAATTTTTTTTTGTAAGTTGTCTGTGTTTTTTCAACTGATTTAAGACAATTTTGCACCGCTGAATCTGAAAAGGACATCCATTTCTCTCGATCAGGTCAGGTTTTTATGCTAAGTTGTAAGCAGTTGTACTGTAAATTGAATAGTAGATATTGATAAAGGTAAGTACATGTAAATTGAATGTTACATCATCATTGTTCAAAATTCAGAGAATTTCAAGAAATAAAACAGAATTTTGCATCATATAAAGCGAAAATACCTGTACATGTAAACAAAAATGTAAAAAACATGTGGCCATAGTTCAAAAAGTTGACCTGATTGAGCAAAACCAATGTGATTTTTGGATTCAGCACATCAAAATTGTCCTAAATCAGCTAAAAAAAACCCTTAGACAATAAATTTGGTGTTGATCAGTGTTATTAGTTTGAATTACTCAGTGAAATGAAAACAAAGGCATCTGAGCTGCAGCAACCAACTGAGAATCCAAAAAAGGCTTACCAATGGGCGGTGCGGTGGAGCAGTGGTTAGCACTGCACCAGCACAGCAACTCACCCTTGGCCATGGGATCCCTGGTTCGATCCCAGCCCCTGACCAACAGTGATCTGTGTGGAGTTTTGCATGTTCTCCCCGCATCTGCGTGGGTTTACTCCGGGATTTCTCCGGTTTCCTCCCACAGACCAAAAACATGCAGGTTAGGTTAATTGGAGACTCTAAAGTGGCCCTAGGTGTGAATGTGTGTGTGAATGGTTAAGGGATAGTGCCGTACCGTGGCTGCTTCATCCATCCAGGTGGATGCCCTCAATTTCCCCTCTGGGGATCAATAAAGTATACAAAATCAAAAAAAAAAAAAAATCAATGAACTGCAGTGCAGCTCATT
Organism: Pholidichthys leucotaenia; assembly: GCA_020510985.1. Taxonomy (NCBI): domain Eukaryota; kingdom Metazoa; phylum Chordata; class Actinopteri; order Cichliformes; family Pholidichthyidae; genus Pholidichthys; species Pholidichthys leucotaenia. The sequence continues at coordinate 111,407,225 of CM035847.1, read as the reverse complement.
AGAACCAAGAGCATATTTTTATACCAAAAACAGAAAGTGACCTCAAGTACAAAGTTCTATTGCCAGCAGTGCTGTATGTGTGTAACACATAGAATGACCATGTTTCACCATGTTTCACTGTCTCCCAACCATGTTCACCAACCATGTTTCACTGTCTCCCATTCTACCCACGTTCACCCAGTATGTCACATGCCACACTAGAGACAATAAAACACTGGATTTATTCTACGCAAACACTAAGGAGGCGTACACCTCATCACAACTCCCCCCACTCGGGAGATCGGATCACAACTTGGTTCATCTCCGGCCGGTGTACAAACCCCTAGTGCACAGACAACCTCCGGCCATGCACACTGTGGAGTTATGGTCTGAGGAGACAATGGACACCCTAAAGGGCTGTTTTGAAGCCACCGCCTGGAAGCAGCTCTGCGATCCACATGGTGAGGACATCGATGGCCTCATTCACACCTTCACGGGCTACCTCAGCTTCTGTGTGGACAAATCCGTTCCCACCAAGACCATACGGCGTCACTCAAACAACAAACCCTGGATCAACCCTGAGATAAAAACACTTCTGAGAGAGAAGAAGAGGATCTTCAGGTCTGGGAACAGGGAGATGCTGAAGTCCGTACAGAGGGAGCTGAGGAGAAAGATCAGAGAAGGCAAGGACAGCTTCAGGAAGAAGATGGAGGACAAGCTGCAACAGAGCGACATCAGCGGGGTCTGGAGAAACCTCAAAACCATCTCGGGGCTCCAGAATACCTCCCCCCAGGCCACAGGGGGCAGGGAGTGGGCGAACAACCTGAATCTGTTTTTCATTAGATTTGACCAACCGCCCTCCCCCCTGACTGCACAACAACCACTGCTGCCTCTAAAGAAATCAAGTCCTGCTGCCCACTCCCCACTCCACCAACACCCCCCCACTCCCAACACACAGCCCCCCATCCTGACCCTGACCAGGACCCAGGTGAGGACGGAGCTGAGGAAGATCAAGGCGAGGAAGGCGCCGGGACCGGACGGCATCAGCGCAAAGCTCCTCAAGTCCTGTGCAGACCAGCTGTGTGGGATTGTGACGTATATCTTCAACATGAGCCTGAAACTGGGGAGGGTACCACAGCTGTGGAAAACATCTTGTGTGGTACCTGTACCAAAAACTTCCCACCCCAAAGACCTGAACAGCTACAGACCGGTGGCCTTGACGTCCCACTTGATGAAGACCCTGGAGAGACTGCTCCTTGCTCACCTCCGCCCCCTGGTGGAACCAGCGATGGATCCACTCCAGTTCGCCTACCAGCATGGCATTGGGGTGGAGGATGCGGTGATCTTCCTCCTTCACCGTTCTCTGTCCCACCTGGAGAAGCCCGGGAATATGGTGAGGATCATGTTCTTTGACTTCTCCAGTGCTTTCAACACCATCCAACTGATGATCCTGAAGGACAAGCTGCTGCGCGCAGGGGTGGACCAGCACCTGTCATCATGGATCCTGGACTACCTCACGAACTGGCCTCAGTTTGTGAGAACCCGGGACTGTGTGTCCGACACGATCATCAGTAGCACAGGGGCCCCCCAGGGAACGGTGCTGGCTCCCTTCCTGTTCACTCTTTATACTGCGGACTTCTCACACAACACAACACACTGCCATCTACAGAAGTTCTCTGATGACTCTGCGATCGTTGGCCTCATCTCCAATGGAGATGAAGCTGAGTACAGAGGGCTTATCCAGGACTTCGTGGACTGGTGCCATCGGAACTGCCTCCAGATCAACGCGAGGAAAACTAAGGAGCTGGTGGTGGACTGCCGCAGGCATGGGCAGCCCCTCACAGTACCAGTAAATATACAGGGAACAGACATCGAGATGGTGACATCCTATAAGTACCTGGGTGTTCATCTGAACAATAAACTAGACTGGTCACACAATACTGATGCACTCTACAAGAAGGGACAGCGCAGGCTGTTCCTGCTGAGGAGACTCAGGTCTTTTGGTGTACAAGGGGCGCTGCTGAAGTCATTCTATGACACGGTGGTGGCATCAGCCATCACTTTTGGAGTGGTCTGCTGGGGCAGTGGCATTACTGCAGCCGATAGGAAGAGACTGAACAAACTGATTAAGAAAGCTAGCTCTGTCCTGGGGCAGCGCCTTGATCCGATGGAGGAGATAGGAGAGAGAAGGACGGTGGCTAAACTGTCATCTCTGCTGGAGTCCGAGTTCCACCCTATGCAGGACATACTGAATGCACTGAGGAGCTCATTTAGCAGCAGACTACATCATCCCAGGTGCACAACCGAGAGGTTTCGTAGGTCCTTCCTACCAACGGCTGTCAGACTGTACAACCTAAGCAGGGCTGCTCGCAGAGATAGCAAAAAGACGTAACAAACTAATAGTTTTTTGAATGCAAAAGATGCAATAGACTTACACAATGGTCCCCTCCGGCATACAACTAGGAACTTACCGGTCGCTATGGAGGGTGAGAATATGTATGGGCACATAATCATACCATGTAGGATAACTAAGTAGACGGTTATGCTGTTTCATTCCATCTAGCAACAATGCTCTGCACTGTGTGTGTTTATATATTTACATATTTATTCCATCTAGCTACAATGCTCAGCACTGGGTGTGTTTATATATTTATATATCTACATATTATTCCATCTAGCTACATTGCTCCGCACTGTGTGTGTTTATATACTTGCATATTTATTCCACCTAGCTGCAATGCTCCGTACTGTGGGTGTTTATATATTTACATATTTATTCCATCTAGCTACAATGCTCTGCACTGTGTGTTCATATATTCATATATTTATTCCATCCAGCTACAATGCTCTGCACTGTGTGTCTGTGTGTGTGTGTATATATATATATTTTATAGTAATACGTACATATGTATATTAGCTGCTCTTGCTTGCTTGTTTTTTTTTTTTTGTTTTTTTTTGTTTTTTTCTTGCCTTCTGATTGTTGCTCTGAGTGTTGCTATCCCTGTGCTGTTGCAATCCTGGAATTTCCCCGTTGTGGGACTAATAAAGGCTTATCTTATCTTATCTTAATGAAATGAAGCTAATGCTGATCTTTTCTGGTTCCCTTGTACTGTACAAGCAGCAGAGAGATCAAATCACAGCTCTGTGATCGTGTGTGTGTGTGTGCGTGTGCGTGCGGGCGCATGTGTGTACGTGCATGTGTGTGCTCTCGTGCAGCCCGTCGACCTGGGGTGCTGGAGGAGATCATTCATAATCTGGATTACTGTGATGTCCTGGTGTTGGGTGAGGAGCTGAGCCCAGAGCAAGAATCTCTCGAAGTGCAGAGGAGCGCCCTGCTTGGAAAACACCTGGATGCCACCAACTCCACCTCTGGCATGTCTGTATATGGTAGGTTAATAAAGTAACAGCATCATAGCTGCTGTATATTTTGTGTTGCTACAGCTTTTTGTCCATGTTCCCACACACAGGCGTGGACTCCATGTCCAACTATGAACAGGTGATCCGACAGGTGCGCTACTACAACTGGCAGGCTGGACAGCTAACTGAGAGGAGGTTTCGCCTCACTTGCTCAGAACTCAACGGGCGCTACACCAGTAATGAGTTGAATCTTGAGGTCAGTCTGAACTGTATCCTACAGCTACATAAAGGCTTTAAAGCAAGGTGTCAAACTAAAACCCGAGCTCTAGTTGAGGGCCAAATAGGTCAACATTTACTGAAAAATATAGACTTTTTTCCACCTCATTGCTCCTCCTACTTGCCTTATTGTGCCGGACAAATTTACTTTGCCAGAAGGAGCTCTGCTCATATTTGATATATGCTGTATATAAACAGTATTTATAGACTCTTATTGCTGTATAATAACTCTAATACTTAATTTAAATTATCTTACTTATGCTGGACCTGAAAGGAATGAAAAGCAGTCAAGTGAAATGTAAAATTAGGACTTCTACAACATCATGAACAAGTAAAACTAGAATATTTTAGTTGTGATTAGTAATGGAAACATGCAAATATGTATGTAAATGTGATAACAGCTTAAAGGGAACAGTGAAAAAACATTTTGGATTCACCCTTGATGTGAAGAAACACATTCTACCTTTCCCCCTTTCTTGAAAGCTTCTGTTTTCTAAACACACATTTTATTTCATCATTTTTTTTAACAAGCTAGCTCAAAGTCAGTTAACATTTTCTGCTGTAGATACACATGGACTGATAAATGTGTCATTAGAATAGAGAGAAGGGTAAACTTGTGTAGTTTCCAGGACCAGATTGATGCAGAGCATGGGGCAGTGGTAGTCTAATGGTTAGGGATGTGGACTGGTGAGCGGAAGGTCACTTGTTCAATCTTTGGACCGGCAGGATCAGATCTGGGTGGGACAGATAACATAGCAGTGTTTGCCCCACCCTTTTTAACCCCACTGTAGTGCCTTTGAGCAAGGCCCTTAACGCCAACTGGTCCAGTGGGGCTGCTCAGTGGCCACAGGCCAGTCTGTGGTTGTAGTGGGCAGCTTCCACGTGTGAATGTGTAACTGTGTGAATGTGAACAGGGTGTCCTTGAAAAAGAGAGGTTGCTTCTCAATGGAACTCCCCCGTATAAATAAAAAGGTGAAAAAAAAATCTGGGATTTCTAGTGTCCGTGCTGTGTGTGCTATGTACTGGTCATAGATGTTGGTAGAGCAGTTATTATAGAAATTACATTTTTATCTCACAGGCCAGATTTACTTGTGCAATGGGACAGTTAGTTAATTATTAATTATTATTAATTAATTAAATAATTAATTATTATTAGTACATTAGTACTATTATCTGTTATAACCAAGAAGAAGTGAGTAGTAACAAGTTACTTTCTCAAGTACAGGTACTCAAATAGCTTTTTACAAAATTGTACTTTAATACTTTAATGAGTTGTTTTTTGGGATGATACTTTTTATTCTTACTTGAGTACATTTATGAAAAAAATACTTTTTCTTAAGGGCAATGTGTCAAACTGATTTTTAAATGAGCATCATACAGCCCTTAACCTAAAAGTTGTTTTAGGTCAAGGGAAAAAAATTACAATGTCATGAGATTTTTTTTTTAATAACTTAATTCCAAAAGTAAAGTTTCATGTATTTTATATTCCATTACATTTTATATTCCATATTTTATACTCCATTCCAAACCACACTGATGCAGTAATTTGTGGTAAAGGAGCCCCAGTTGGACAATTTTGTATTGTAAATCCATATTTTGGATCGATCTCAGGAAATATTCTAATAATTTGAGACACCATATTTCTGATTTTAAAAAGCTATAAATATAATCATCAAAATAAAATAAATAAGGCTTGAAATATTTCCCTTGTAAGGAATATAAAATATCCTATAAAACATTACTTTTATAATATACAGCGGTGTGAAAAAGTGTTTGCTCCCTTCCTGATTTCTCATTTTTTTGTATGTCACACTTAAATGTTTCCGATCAACAAACAAATTTAAATATTAGACAAAGATAACATAAGTAAGGGTAAAAACAATCCAAACTTGCATGGCCCTGTGTGAAAAAGTGATTGTCCCCCCGTTACAACATAAATTGTGGTTTATCACATCTTTGGAAAGCTGAGTTCAATTTCTCTAGCCACACCCAGGCCTGATTACTGCCACACCTGTTCTCAATCAAGAAATCGCTTAGATAGGACCTGCCTGACAAAGTGAAGTAGACCAAAAGATCCTTAAAAGCAAGACATCATGCTGTGATCCAAAGAAATTCAGGAACAAATGAGAAACAAAGTAATTGAGATCTGGCGGTCTGAAAAAGGTTTTAAAGCCATTTCTAAAACTTTGGGACTCCAGCAAACCACATTGCGAGCCATTATCAACAAATGGCGAAAACATGGAACAGTGGTGAACCTTCTCAGGAGTGGCCGGCTGACCAAAATTACCCCAAGAGCACAGCAACGACTCATCCAAGAGGTCACAAAAGAACCCACAACAACATCCAAAGAACTGCAGGCCTTACTTGCCTCAGTTAAGGTCAGTGTTCATGACTCTACCATAAGAAAGAGACTGCAAAAATGGCCTGCATGGCAGAGTTCCAAGACGAAAACCACTGCTGAGCAAAAAGAACATAAAGGCTCATCTCAGTTTTGACTGAAAACATCTTGATGATCCCCAAGACTTTTGGAAAAATACTCTATGGACTGATGAGACAAAAGTTCAACTTTTTGGAAGGTGTGTGTCCCATTACATTCGGCATAAAAGTAACACAGCATTTCAGAAAAGGAACATCATACCCACAGTAAAATATGGTGGTGGTAGTGTGATGGTCTGGGGCTGTTTTGCTGCTTCAGGACCTGGAAGACTTGCTGTGGTAAATGGAACCATGAATTCTGCTCTCCACCAACAAATCCTGAAGGAGACTGCCCAGCTATCTGTTTATGACCTCAAGCTGAAGCACACTTGGGTTCTGCAGCAGGACAATGATCCAAAACACAACAGCAAGTCCACCTCTGAATGGCTTAAGAAAAACAAAATGAAGACTTTGGAGTGGCCTAGCCAAAGTCCTGATCTGAATCCGATTGAGATGCTGTGACATGACCTTAAAAAAGCAGTTCATGCTCGAAAACCCTACATGAACAGCTTCTTCCCCTCTGCCATCAGACTGCTGAACACTAGGTGACTTATTAGACTCTCATGCACTACGTACAGCAGCTCAACCGGACTCATGATAATTATCACTGTTTTCTTTTGCACTACCGACTGCACTATGTGGAACTCCACAATATCTGCTGCTTGTTATATTTTAAATTGCATAGATTAGTATTACTCATTCATATTCTACATTTTATTGCATGCATAGTTTTTTATTTTTATCTTTAGTGCTACTCCATGTTTAATGTTGCAGCATTGCACCGAGACAAATTCCTAGTTTGTGTACTACATGAACAATGGCAATAAATCTGATTCTGATTCTGAAAACCCTCAAATGTGGCTAAATTACAACAATTCTGCAAAGATGAGTGGGCCAAAATTCCTCCACAGCGCTGTTAAAGACTCATTGTTAGTTATCGCAAACGTTTGATTGCAGTTGTTGCTGCTAAGGGTGGCCCAACCAGTTATTAGGTTTAGGGGGCAATCACTTTTTCACTTAGGGCCATGTAGGTTTGGATTTTTTTTTCCCTTAATAATAAACACCTTCATTTAAAAACTACATTTTGTGTTTACTTGTGTTATCTTTGTCTAATATTTAAATTTGTTTGATGAGCTGAAACATTTAACCACTTAAGGATTTCTGTCGCAAATCCGTACCATCTGCATGCACCCTATGGTGGCGAAGATTTTTTTCAAGAAAATATTCAGTTTAGATATCACAAACTTTAAAGGCTGTAACTTGAAAGTGGTAAGAGATAATGGCTTACTGTAAATGAGAAAGATGTAGAATATGATCGAAAGTTTATGATAGGAGTAAACTTACACATCTAATTTGCATAATGTGACGGTTATTGGATTACATAACTTTTGGTCAAAGTGGACTTTGGACATAATTACACAAAGGATGGTTTTGTTTGTTTGTCTTCGTTTTTATTTTTGTTATCTTCAAAATATATGAACTAGAAAATGAGTAAAATGTAAACAAGCTGATAAAAACATCAGACCTTCCGCTTGTCATGTGTCACCATACGTCTGTGTGCCCATCCCCGGTCCTTATCTTGTCTTCTGTTGGTCATTTTCGCTTTCTCTCCCACATCCAGAAACTCTCACATTTATCTTCTGATTTATTCCACCTCGATTTCAGTTAGATAACGCCACCGAACTGGCAGTATTCCCCTCTGTCACATGCAGCTTCGTCAATGGTGGACAAAAAGTATACATGCTCTGATCCATCTTGTGCTGTCACAGAAGGTAAATATTTCCCTTCAGAAGCTAAATAATCCCTTTTAGAATCATAGTTGGTAAAATTTGGAGCAAATGCTTCCTCCCTGTTGAAATATATGTTAATATATATGCAATTGTTTATACGTCTCGTCCTCTGCGCCCCGGAAGTGATATAAGATTCAAAGAAGTTCTGGTGGGCTGAATTGAGTCCTCCAGTGAAGAGCAGTAAGCTATATGTGTCTGACATCTAGTGATGTGGAATGCTTGGTATACCTAGGTTTATTTTGTTTGTTTTTTTTCCATCCTTTTTGACCTATCATGTGACAGGTGTGGATCTGCGACATCAGCCACAGGAGAGGTAGATCATGTAATTAAATGTAATCCTAAAAGAGTTAAGTGTGACAAACAGACAAAAAAAAAAGAAATCAGGAAGGGGGCAAACACTTTCTCACACCACTGTATGTGCTACCTACCTCATCTCAGCCATTGGCAACCTCTTTGATGGAAAGCATTGTTTAAGTTTTTTTTTAAAAATATACTGTATATTGTTTGTTAATCCCATCCACAGCATGTGGAACACCATGTGGTATATGGGGCAGCACCTATCTCCATTTCACTGACCCGAGGCCACACAGCTACTGTACAGTGCATCCGGAAACTATTCACAGCGCTTCACTTTTTCCATATTATGTTATGTCACAGCCTTATTCCAAAATGGATTAAATTAATTTTTTCCTCAAAATTCTACACACAATACCCCATAATGACAACATGAAAAAAAGTTTTTTTGAGATTTTTGCAAATTTATTAAAAATAAAAAACTAATAAATCACGTGTACATAAGTATTCACAGCCTTTGCCGTGAAGCTCAAAATTGAGCTCAGGTGCATCCTGTTTCCACTGATCATCCTTGAGATGTTTCTACAGCTTAATTGCAGTACACCTGTGGTAAATTCAGTTGATTGAACATGATTTGGAAAGGCACACACCTGTCTATATAAGGTCCCACAGTTGACAGTGCATGTCAGAGCACAAACCAAGCATGAAGTCAAAGGAATTATCTGTAGACCTCCGAGACAAGATTGTCTTGAGGCACAAATCTGGGGAAGGGTACAGAAAAATTCTGCTGCTTTGAAGGTCCCAATGAGTACAGTGGTCTCCATTATCTGTACATGGAAGCAGTTCGGAACCACCAAGACTCTTCCTAGAGCTGGTGGGCCGTCTAAACTGAGTGATCGGGGAGAAGGGCTTTAATCAGGTAGGTGACCAAGAACCCAATGGTCACTCTGTCAGAGCTCCAGCGTTCCTCTGTGGAGAGAGGAGAACCTTCCAGAAGGACAACCATCTCTGCAGCAATCTACCAATCAGGCCTGTATGGTAGAGTGGCCAGAGGGAAGCCACTCCTTAGTAAAAGGCACATGGCAGCCCATGTGGAGTTTGCCAAAAGGCACCTGAAGGACTCTCAGACCATGAGAAACAAAATTCTCTGGTCTGATGAGACAAAAATTGAACTCCTTGGTGTGAATGCCAAACGTCATGTTTGGAGGAAACCAGGCACCGTTCATAACCACACCAGTGGGGTTGGTAGCATCATGCTGTGGGGATGTTTTTCAGCAGCAGGAACTAGAAGACTAATCAGGAGAGAGGGAAAGATGAATGCAGCAATGTACAGAGACATCCTGGATGAAAACCTGCTCCAAAGCGCTCTTGACCTCAGACTGGGGCGACAGTTCATCTTTCAGCAGGACACCGACCCTAAGCACACAGCCAAGATATCAAAGGAGTGACTTCAGGACAACTCTGTGAATGTCCTTGAGTGGCCCAGCCAGAGCCCAGACTTGAATCCAACTGAACATCTCTGGAGAGATCTGAAAATGGCTGTGTACGGATGCTTCCCAACCAACCTGATGGAGCTTGAGAGGTGCTGCAAAGAGGAATGGGCAAAACTGCCCAAAGACAGATGTGCCAAGCTTGTGGTATCATATTCAAAAAGACTTGAGGCTATAATTGCTGCCAAAGGTGCATCAACAAAGTATTGAGCAAAGGCTGTGAATACTTATGTACATGTGATTTCTTAGTTTTTTCACATCCTTCCCTTTTACCCTCTACATTGGTGACCCGAAGTGAGATGGACCATCTACTCCCTTTCACCGCGCTATGGACTCCGGAGTACCAGGGATCGCCTGCATCCTTCTCAACCACACTGGAGCGCACGCACCTGTTCCTCTCTCCACAATGGCAACCTCAAGGGCCGGAGGGAATGAGCGGCACGGGGACCGAGATGCACCAGGATCAGCGAGACGAGCACCGCACAGAAACAGCCTAAAAGGGGAAGATCAGCGCCATCTGCGTGTTTGAATCAAGCTCCCCAACCCCGACTTCACCTCCCGACAGTGGAGGTGACAGAGGCCCGGGCGCATGCCACAGGATTACAAGGACAGCGCAACTTGGACAGCGCTACGTGGCCATGGTGCGTGCCACGCACCAGTGACAACCAGCTCCAAGAACTCATACATTGTCCTCAGCCGCTGCACTTTCCCAGGGAACACGGCCGATTGCCATCCTTGGATCCTTTAGGCTTTGCGCATCGCACCTAAGGCAGCTGGGCAGCCTCGCCCACAGGACTTGGATTTGTTTCTCAGCCGCTGCGCATCCACGGGGAATTAAGCTGATTGCTTTCTCCGGAGCCTTTAGGACTGCCCCTACATCTAAAGCAAGATTGCCAAGTTCCCTGACACAGCTTGAGTTTGTTTCATGACCATGACGCACCCTCAGGGAATTGGGCCATTCTCCTTCCCCAGATCCTGGCAGGACCGGGCCCACACGAGGAATCGTCAGAGACTTGTTTTTTTCACAGCCGCTGCGGATCACCGGAGGGTTTCCCGGAAAAGTTCCTCACCCGACACTGATCTGCACGCAATTTTTGTGCGGCCCAGAGGCTTTTAACATCCCGGGCCAGCACTCCATGGTTTACCCCCTCCTCCCCCTCATCCTCCACATCATTTTTCTCACACCTCTGTCCCAGAAGCCTGCCAATTGCCAGCTTTGTTCCGTCAGCACGATGCGCACCGGACCCCGTGCGCCACGCACCACGGCCATCAACGTGTTGGAACTTGGAGCAGAGCAGAAAGTGCGACTGACATGCCCTCCGACACACTTCACCAGCAGGACAGTTTGACTGGAGCAGCAACCCCCCGCTGCAGCCGCCATGGGCGTTGACTTTGCCCAAAGGACCGGGGGGTCAGAGCCCCTTCTGGGTGTTCGGGGGGGGGGGGGGGCTGTGTGGTGACACTAGGCACAGCGTGTGCCCATTCTCTCACACCCAGAAGCAGGAAGAGGGGCAGAATAATGGACTGAAGGGTTAAAGCCCCTTCGGGGGGGTAACTAGACCAGACGATGAGGCGCCTTCGCCCCCTGCTGCTCCAAACTGCAGCATGGAGCGCAGGGAGGCGAATGTATTGTGATGAAAGTAACATGTGTTATGATAATCGTGCCACATATTTCCTTTGTCATACCCAATACATAATGTGCCAGCCCCAGTCTCTATGCGACGTCAATAAAGTTATATAAAGAGAATGCAGAGAGACTGGGGAGGCTCTTCTACAGAGATACAGCCCCAGTGTGCCCTCTCTGGGCACACTGGGGCTGTAGGTCGCCGTAGGCCGTAGGTCACCCCAGTGTCGACCTACGCTCGTGCCTCGCCTCCACATTCTTCCCTTTTACCCTCTACTATATATATACACTCACCGGCCACTTTATTAGGTACACCATGCTAGTAACGGGTTGGACCCCCTTTTGCCTTCAGAACTGCCTCAATTCTTCGTGGCATAGATTCAACAAGGTGCTGGAAGCATTCCTCAGAGAGTTTGGTCCATATTGACATGATGGCATCACACAGTTGCCGCAGATTTGTCGGCTGCACATCCATGATGCCAATCTCCCGTTCCACCACATCCCAAAGATGCTCTATTGGATTGAGATCTGGTGACTGTGGAGGCCATTTGAGTACAGTGAACTCATTGTCATGTTCAAGAAACCAGTCTGAGATGATTCCAGCTTTATGACATGGCGCATTATCCTGCTGAAAGTAGCCATCAGAAGTTGGGTACATTGTGGTCATAAAGGGATGGACATGGTCAGCAACAATACTCAGGTAGGCTGTAGCGTTGCAACGATGCTCAATTGGTACCAAGGGGCCCAAAGAGTGCCAAGAAAATATTCCCCACACCATTACACCACCACCACCAGCCTGAACCATTGATACAAGGCAGGATGGATCCATGCTTTCATGTTGTTGACGCCAAATTCTGACCCTACCATCCGAATGTCACAGCGGAAATCGAGACTCATCAGACCAGGCAACGTTTTTCCAATCTTCTATTGTCCAATTTCGATGAGCTTGTGCAAATTGTAGCCTCAGTTTCCTGTTCTTAGCTGAAAGGAGTGGCACCTGGCGTGGTCTTCTGCTGCTGTAGCCCATCTGCCTCAAAGTTCGACGTACTGTGCGTTCAGAGATGCTCTTCTGCCTACCTTGGTTGTAACGGGTGGTTATTTGAGTCACTGTTGCCTTTCTATCAGCTCGAACCAGTCTGGCCATTCTCCTCTGACCTCTGGCATCAACAAGGCATTTCCGCCCACAGAACTGCCGCTCACTGGATATTTTTTCTTTTTCGGACCATTCTCTGTAAACCCTAGAGATGGTTGTGCGTGAAAATCCCAGTAGATCAGCAGTTTCTGAAATACTCAGACCAGCCCTTCTGGCACCAACAACCATGCCACGTTCAAAGTCACTCAAATCACCTTTCTTCCCCATACTGATGCTCGGTTTGAACTGCAGGAGATTGTCTTGACCATGTCTACATGCCTAAATGCACTGAGTTGCCGCCATGTGATTGGCTGATTAGAAATTAAGTGTTAACGAGCAGTTGGACAGGTGTACCTAATAAAGCGGCCGGTCTTATATATATATATATATATATATATATATATATATATATATATATATATAAGAAGCCAACTCTATTGTCATTCAATCCATACAACCAATCATGTACAGATGAACAAAATTACGTTTCTCCTATCTACAATGTTACACATCTAGAATCAGAGGGGTCGCTGCCATACAAGGCGCCACCACAAACAACTTTTCCTTCCTCCATTCTATTATGCTGAGCGCCAGGCTAGAAGGCAGGAAGTACCGTTTTTATATGGCCTTTGTAAAACCCGGCTGGGGCTTGAACCCATGACTTCCTGGCTGTGGGGCAGATGATCTACCACTAGTCCACCACTAGACCACTGCAATATCTTACCTAAATTAGCATCTTTATATGTACAGTATGGCAGCTATTCAGTTTGAGTATTTGTTGAATTCCAACACAAGGACACCTCAGTCTACTTCAGGAGGTACTGATTCGGTAATAAATCTTAAGACGCATGAAAGCTGTGAATAAAATCAGAGTTATCGTACAAATACAGATTTCTGAGCTCTTCCAAAGTTAAAACTTAAGGTGTTTAAGAATGAACATGAACTGTTTTCTTTGCATTATTTGATCTAAAAGCAACATCTTTTTTTCTTGTTTTAGCCGGTTGTCATTTTCTATAAACAAATGCTCTTTAAATTTGGGTGAGTTGTTTTCACTAGGTTAGAGAATAAAACAGAATTGTTCCTGTTAATAAACATGCATACAGTGGTGTGGAAAAAGTGTTTGCCCCCTTCCTGATTTCTCATTTTTTGGTATGTTTGTCACACTTAAATGTTTCAGATCATCAAACAAATTTAAATATTAGACAAAGATAACACAAGTAAACACAAAATGCAGTTTTTAAGTGAAGGTGTTTATTATTAAGGGTAAAAAAAATCCAAACGTACATTGCCCTGTGTGAGAAAGTGATTGCCTCCTAAACCAAATAACTGGTTGGGCCACCCTTAGCAGCAACAACTGCAATCAAGCATTTGCGATAACTGGTAATGAGCCTTTTACAGTGCAGTGGAGGAATTTTGGCAGTAAGTAATTATAAGTAAGTAAGTAATTATAAGTAAGTAAGTAAGTATAGTATAAGTAATAATTAATACAGTCAAACAGACTAACTGTTTTATGAAAATATTTTCATAAGTATTAATAATTCACAGTAAGATAAGTAATTGTGGCATAAAATAGATTTAAAATCAGAAATTAAGAGAATTAAAATAGGAAACTAATCAAGAACAAGGTTAAAATGGTAGGTCTTGAGCCTGCTTTTAAAAGCCTGAACATTCTCGGCAGCCCTGATATTGTCCAGCAGGCTGTTCCACAGACGTGACCCGTAGTAACTAAAAGCCGCCTTACCGTGGGTGCGTGTTCTGACGGTAGGGATAATTAAAAGGCCAGTGCTGGAGGACCTCAGGGACCGTGGTATCTCATGTGCCAAAAGCAATTTTGATAAATAAGAAGGCCCAAGACCATGCAGACATTTGTAAACCAGTAATGGAACCTTAAAATCGATCCTTAAGAACACGGGGAGCCAGTGCAGTGATTTTTAAAACCGGCGTAATGTGAGCCTGCCATCTGGTCCTTGTCAGAACATATGCAGCTGACTTCTGTAATAACTGCAGATTTGAAATTGTCTTTTTGGGAAGACCAGAGAGCAGGGCATTACAGTAATCAATATGACTGATGATAAAAGAATGCATCGGTATCTCCGTGTTTGCTCGAGAGAGAAGTGGGCAGACTCTGGCTATGTTTTTTTGATGGTAAAATCCTGTTTGTTTAATATTTTTTAATGTGTGGAGTAAAACCAAGCTCAGAGTCAAAAATGATGCCCATATTCTTAATATATTGGGATAGGATAAAGGACAGACTATGTCGTTTTGATAAAATTTTCTCTCTCAGAGCTTCAGGACCAATGACTAAAACTTCAGTTTTGCCCTGATTGAACTGAAGAGAGTTTGCTGCCATCCATGACTTGGTGTCTAAAATACAGTTAAAAAGGGTTAAAAACACTAATAAAATTGCCCTGGACAAAAATGATGGTAATGCTAGAAAGACAGAAAATATTTTGTTGCACAACCTTTTGATGCAATCATTGCAATCAAGTGATTTCTGTAATTCCCAGTGAGACCTCTGCACCTGTCGACACGTATTTTGGCCCACTCCTCGTGAGCAAACTGCGCTAGCTGTCTCAGATTTGAAGGGTGTCTTCTCCATACTGCATGTTTCAGCTCCTTCCACAGATGTTCAATAGGATTTAGATCAGGAGTCATAGAAGACTACTGAAGAATAGTCCAATGACTTGTTCTTAACCATTGTTGGGTGTTTTTAGCTGTGTGCGTGCGTGCATGCTTGTGTATGTGTGTGTGTGTGTGTACACATTTTTTTTTTTTGTGCACAAACCTGAAACCAGGTCAGGTTCGAGTCCCTCCTGCATGTATCTCTCCCACTTTCCTGTCTATCGTCAGTGTCTCTGACAAATAAAGGAAAAAGTGCCACTCTAAGAAATCTTGATGATTTTGACTGAGCTCTTTAAACGAATAACATCATTATATACAGTGGGGCAAAAAAGTATTTAGTCAACCACCAATTGTGCAAGTTCTCCCACTTAAAAGATGAGAGAGGTCTCCAATTTTCATCATAGGTATACCTCAACTATGAGAGACAAAATGAGAAAAAAAAATCCAGAAAATCACAATGAAGGATTTTTAATGAATTAATTGGTAAATTCCTCGGTAAAATAAGTATTTGGTCAATAATAAAAGTTCATCTCAATACTTTGTAATATACCCTTTGTTGGCAATGACAGAGGTCAAACGTTTTCTGTAAGTCTTCACAAGGTTTTCACACACTGTTGCTGGTATTTTGGCCCATTCCTCCATGCAGATCTCCTCTAGAGCAGAGATGTTTTGGGGCTATCGCTGGGCAACACGGACTTTCAACTCCCACCAAAGATTTTCTATGGGGTTGAAATCTGGAGACTGGCTAGGCCACTCCAGGACCTTGAAATGCTTCTTACGAAGCCACTCCTTCATTGCCCGGGCGGTGTGTTTGGGATCATTGTCATGCTGAAAGACCCAGCCACGTTTCATCTTCAATGCCCTTGCTGATGGAAGGAGGTTTTCACTCAAAATCTCACGATACATGGCACCATTCATTCTTTCCTTTACACGGATGAGTCGTCCTGGTCCCTTTGCAGAAAAACAGCCCCAAAGCATGATGTTTCCACCCCCATTCTTCACAGTAGGTATGGTGTTCTTTCTCCTCCAAACACGACAAGTTGAGTTTTTACCAAAAAGTTCTATTTTGGTTTCATCTGACCATATGACATTCTCCCAATCCTCTTCTGGATCATCCAAATGCTCTCTAGCAAACTTCAGACGGGCCTGGACATGTACTGGCTTAAGCAGGGGGACACGTCTGGCACTGCAGGATTTGAGTCCCTGGCGGCGTAGTGTGTTACTGATAGTAGCCTTTGTTACTTTGGTCCCAGCTCTCTGCAGGTCATTCACTAGGTCCCCCCGTGTGGTTCTGGGAGTTTTGCTCACCGTTCTCATGATCATTTTGACCCTACAGGGTGAGATCTTGCGTGGAGCCCCAGATCGAGGGAGATTATCAGTGGTCTTGTATGTCTTCCATTTTCTAATAATTGCTCCCACAGTTGATTTCTTCACACCAAGCTGCTTACCTATTGCAGTTTCAGTCTTCCCAGCGTGGTGCAGGTCTACAATTTTGTTTCTGGTGTCCTTTGACAGCTCTTTGGTCTTGGCCATAGTGGAGTTTGGAGTCTGACTGTTTGAGGTTGTGGACAGGTGTCTTTTATACTGATAATGAGTTCAAACAGGTGCCATTAATACAGGTAATGAGTGGGGGACAGAGGAGCCTCTTAAAGAAGAAGTTACAGGTCTGTGAAAGCCAGAAAATCTTGCTTGTTTGTAGGTGACCAAATACTTATTTTACCGAGGAATTTACCAATTAATTCATTAAAAATCCTTCAATGTGATTTTCTGGATTTTTTTTTCTCATTTTGTCTCTAAATATTTGTCTCTAAATGTCTGACTAAATACTTTTTTCCCCACTGTATATATATATATATATACACAGTGGGGGAAAAAAGTATTTAGTCAGCCACCAGTTGCGCAGGTTCTCCCACTTTAAAGATGAGAGAGGTCTCCAATTTTCATCATAGGTATTCCTCAACTATGAGAGACAAAATAAGAAAAAAAAAAAATCCAGAAAATCACATTGAAGGATTTTTAATGAATTAATTGGTAAATTCCTCGGTAAAATAAGTATTTGGTCACCTACAAACAAGCAAGATTTCTGGCTCTCACAGACCTGTAACTTCTTCTTTAAGAGGCTCCTCTGTCCTCCACTCGTTACCTTGGGGGTGGCAGTGGCTCAGGAGGTAGAGCAGGTCGTCTAATAACCCGATGGTTGGCGGTTCGAATCCCGCTCTCCCCAGATATCCTGCCGTTGTGTCCCTGGGCAAGACACTTCACCCGCATTGCCTCCAGTGCCCATAACACTGGGTATGAATGTGTATAAATGTATAAAATGTTCGGTGGTGGCCGGAAAGGCCGTTGGCGCAGATTGGCTGCCACGTTTCCGTCAGCCTGCCCCAGGGCAGCTGTGGCTGCAGAAGTAGCTTGCCACTACCATTGTCTGTCTGGAGTGAATGAATAATGTACCTATTTGTAAAGCGTCTTTGAGTATATATGATAAAGCGCTATATAAAACCGATGCATTATTATTACCTGTATTAATGGCACCTGTTTGAACTCTTTATCAGTATAAAAGACACCTGTCCACAACCTCAAACAGTCAGACTCCAAACTCCACTATGGCCAAGACCAAAGAGCTGTCAAAGGACACCAGAAACAAAATTGTAGACCTGCACCAAGCTAGGAAGACTGAATCTGCAATAGGTAAGCAGCTTGGTGTGAAGAAATCAACTGTGGGAGCAATTATTAGAAAATGGAAGACATACAAGACCACTGATAATCTCCCTCGATCTGGGGCTCCACGCAAAATCTCACCCCGTGGGGTCAAAATAATCACGAGAACGGTGAGCAAAAATCCCAGAACCACACGGGGGGACCTAGTGAATGACCTGCAGAGAGCTGGGACCAAAGTAACAAAGGCTACCATCAGTAACACACTACGCCGCCAGGGACTCAAATCCTGCAGTGCCTGACGTGTCCCCCTGCTTAAGCCAGTACATGTCCAGGCCCGTCTGAAGTTTGCTAGAGAGCATTTGGATGATCCAGAAGAGGATTGGGAGAATGTCATATGGTCAGATGAAACCAAAATAGAACTTTTTGGTAAAAACTCAACTTGTCGTGTTTGGAGGAAAAAGAACACCATACCTACTGTGAAGCATGAGGGTGGAAACATCATGCTTTGGGGCTGTTTTTCTTCAAAGGTTCCTGGAGTGGCCTAGCCAGTCTCCAGATCTCAACCCCATAGAAAATCTTTGGAGGGAGTTGAAAGTCCGTGTTGCCCAGCGACAGCCCCAAAACATCACTGCTCTAGAGGAGATCTGCATGGAGGAATGGGCCAAAATACCAGCAACAGTGTGTGAAAACCTTGTGAAGACTTACAGAAAACGTTTGACCTCTGTCATTGCCAACAAAGGGTATATAACAAAGTATTGAGATGAACTTTTGTTATTGACCAAATACTTATTTTACCGAGGAATTTACTAATTAATTCATTAAAAATCCTTCAATGGGATTTTCTGGATTTTTTTTTTCTCATTTTGTCTCTCATAGTTGAGGTATACCTATGATAAAAATTGGAGACCTCTCTCATCTTTTAAGTGGGAGAACTTGCACAATTGGTGGCTGACTAAATACTTTTTTGCCCCACTGTATATATATATACAGTATATATATATATATATATATATATATATATATATATATATATATATACTGTATATATATATATATATAAAACCAGAAATTTATATATACTGTATAAAAGACACAATCTTTTTTTTCGCACTGGCTGACATTGAATCATTGAATCAAAATTATTTCTATTTGCTAAATATTTTTTTGAGATTTTTTTTTTTTTACTTTCTTCAAAGTTAGAAGCTTACATACATTTCCTTAGTATTTGGTAGCATTTCCTTTAAACTGTATGACTTGGGTCAAACATTTTGGGTATCCTTCAACAACCTTCTCACAATAGTTTGCTCGAATTTTGGCCCATTCCTCGTAACAGAACTGGTGTAACTGAGTCAGGTTTGCTGGCCACCTTGCTCGCACACGTATTTTCAGCTCTGCCCACAAATTTTCTATGGAGTTGAGATCATGACTTTGTGATGGCCAGTCCAAAACATTGGGCCAAATTACAACGATGTGGTTGTTTAGTCAATTGTCAGTGACACAAAATGCATTTATGGGTATTTCCAAGTTCATTTCCTTATCACAATGGTGTAAAAACAAACTTTCCGCCGGCACATGACGCAAAGAGGCCGGTCTAATCATTCAGAGGTGTGTTTTGGATAATCCAATTCAAAGCACTCATGCCCATCCCTTTAATACAAAGAGGTGCATTATCTAAAGTGAATTCTGATCATGACGGTTTAAGACGGGTTTTGCGCTGACCAAAGCCCATATGTGTGAGCCAAAATGCACGTGCTAGTAATGCTGCTTGGTAGTAAGGAAGACATCAGTCACAGTTGATGTCTGGTTAGTTATGTTAGAAAGAATAAATGGTTAAGAATGGGCTGAGAAATCAGCTAAATGGTTTAATGTAGTCCGCACGTGTGCAACACACAGACATGAATGGGATTAAAACTTAACGATGCACTCCAGTGGATATAAATCCCCTATAAAAACAAATCTACATTGTCTAAAATGGTATCTTATGCCCTCTTTTGTACAAAGAAAACCTTTTATTGTCTTGCAGCTTCATGTCAAAATCTTTTCACTTCCCCCCTCCCTCAAATGCCAGGATCGGTGATTACTAGGCCCAACCACATACTACAAAGATAACAGTGACTAGCACTACATTATCAGAATAAATCCTGTGATAAAAAGACTTACCGGTTGAAGGACATGCCTAGTTGTATGCATGGTGGCCCAGAATAATGACTGAAACTGCACCGGTCCTTAAAGGCAGTTTAAAGTTAAAAAAAAAACATCAAAATTTGGGCCAAGTTTTCGAAGCAGTTTGTTAAAAAATGCTAGCTAGCCTCGAGGATAATGCCAGTTAGGCCATAGTCCTGATTGGCTCAATAGTACCCACGTACCAGCACCAGGAATAGTTACATTACCAAAAACGGTGTCGTCTCAACTCGCATTTTTGCAGGGGGTGGGACTTAAGTGAAACTTTACAGCAAAAAATCAGAGATATGAGACATTTGAGCGATTCTGCTCTAGATATGTCTTGTAAGTCATAAAAAATGTTACAGACATGTTAACAAGAAAAAAAAATCAATTTTGTGCAAACTTTCGTAAACTTTCATTAACACTGGCATGTAAGTTGCTCCTGGCCATGGAGAGATGAAGTGCTTCCTCTCCTGTTGCTTTCACCAACCGAAGGTCTTCCCTGTCTCATGCAGGGGGTCTGTGGCTCTTTATCCCAGTCCCTCCCAGGCAGGAATGCAGCAGGAAATCTGGCGTGGCTTCCTGTCCGCAGCCGACCTTGGCTACAAAGCGAGCCCGCTTTCGGCGGCTTCAGCCTGTCCCTGATGGGTGGCGGTCGGGGAGCTTGCTGATGGAGAACTGCAACCTTGACTTGGCTGGAAACCTGGGGCACGCAGCCGAGGCAGATGTGTGGCCGCATCTCCTGTCTCTGTGGGGAGTTACAGTGAAAAGTAAAATACTGCCAACTCCTTGTTCAATCATTTGTTCCCCTAAAAATAAACACATTAATGCCTAATTAGCCCGTGATGAAAATGAAAATGTGGATGGAATAAAAAAATCTTCCTACTGACACCCCCCCACACTCGTCTGCACATACCTCCTTGTTCATTCATCCATTCTCCTAAAAAAATCCTACATTAATGCCTAATCTATAGACCCCAATGGTAAATCCACAATTAAAATGAGATTGTGGATGGAATAAAAAAAATTGTATGTGATCATCATATAATTAAAATGACAGCCGATCATATGATGACTATTACAACTCTCTCCATTAAAATAACAGAAAAACCCAGCGGATGCTGTTTCCTCATGAGCTCCAGACCTGCACATTTTCAAAACATGCCACTGAAATATCATTAAACAATGCGCTTCTGAATATAGACCTCATTTTTTCTGATCAAAAGCTGATTCTCATGGAATGCACTATAACAGTAATGTGAATTAGATTGCGTGTCACCACACCTCTTTGAAATGAGGCACCTCCTCCCAGCACACAGTGGGCGCACTGTCTACTGGTAATTTGATGGCATGACGCAATACATAAAAAACAAAAACACTGGTGTACGACGGAATGTCTGGCAGAAAAGTGGGCGGATGATCGTCCTAATAGGGCCCATTGACTTTGTTGTCCTTAAGCCACTTTGTAACTAATTTGGCGGTATGCTTAGGGTCATTGTCCATTTCGAAGACCTATTTGCACCCAAGCTTTAACTTCCTGGCTGATGTCTTGAGATGTTGCTTCAATATTTCCACATAATTGTTATGATCTGAGCACGGGGGATTCCGCCGTGCTCAGTCTCATGGTCTTTTTTCAGATTTGTCTATTTGTTGTATCTTTGTGTTCTTAGTTCCGTCATTTTATCCGTGGTTGGTTTCTGCATAACTTGTATTGTTTCTTATTCTTCTCACCCCCGTGTTTATGTCATCACAGTTGCTACTCATTTATTTGGTATTTGTTTGTATTTATTCCTCAGTCCTTATTTTTTGGCATTTAGTTTTTTATAATTGTACTGTTGTGTTCTCTCTCTCTCTCTCTCTCTCTCTCTCTCTCTTTGGGGTGACAGCTGTCAGTGGCACTTCCGGGTTTTTGCTCTGTTGGGGCAGTGTCCCTGTCAGCTGTCAGTCCTGTCTTCTCCGCTCTCACTTTACTCAGCTGACCCCACTTAGCAATCATTGTCATCTCCTGCCCGCTCATGTGAGTCACACCTGCAATCATTTGTTACCTCTGATTTCATGCCCTATTTAACCCTCTGAATGTGTGAATTTGCGTGCCCCTAGTAGCAGAGCACGGCGCTGCGCCTGTCATTTCACTCTGACATCGCCAGCTGCATTGGAGATTTGTACTGATTTGTACTTCTTCTTCTTCTTTGTCGATCGCTAGATGGTCACACCAGCTGCCCTGACGAATGCTGCCGTCCTGCGGAGGTCCCCGAGGTCCCCGTGCAGCTTTTGGTTCAGCGATGTGGGGTCAGGCCACGTAGCTCGTCTGAGTGCAGCGTGGTCTGGGCAGTCTTGGAGGAGGTGTTCGCTGGTCATTTGGGCAGTACCATATGGGCATCTGTCCGATTGTCCAACTTTAAGTTTCTGGTGCATGTGAGCATGCATTCTGTTATGTCCAGTTTGGAGTCTGAACAGAACGACTTGGTCAGCCCTGCTCAGACTGTAGTAGTTGTCATCCTTGCAGAAGTTTGGGTGTTGCTGCTGCCACTTCTTGTGAGACAGGGCCTTAATAATTGTTTTCTCCTCACTGTAAGAGACCTGCCTGTCTTCCTGGTCTTGCTGCCCACCCTCCTTAGCAAGTCTGTCAGCCGTCTCATTTCCATAGATTCCACAGTGGGCAGGAATCCACTGGAGTGATACGTTCACCTGTGTTGCTAGTTGAGACAGAGTGAGGGCGAGTTCATTCAGTTCTTTGCGTCCGGGGTCCTGAAGTGCATCCAAGACAGAGAGGGCATCAGTGAAGATGACGACCCGCTTGTGTGCCTTGTCTTGATGTTCCCTGACGTGGGCCGCTGCTGTTCTCAGGGCCTCTGTCTCAGCCCTGAAATTGGTGGCGTACTTTCCAGTCGCAATGGGAATGTGGGTCTCCTCGTCAGCATACCTGATGTACACGCCATCTCCGCCATTCCTGGTTGCTTCCATGGCAGAGCCATCTGTGTAGACGTGAGTCCACTGCTCTTTAGGGTAGGCAGACTGAATGAACTCCAGGGCCAGCGACTTCCTCTCTTGGTCTGACTGTGTTCCTTTCTTCCCAATGCCCGATATGTCTGTGCGTATGGCTGGGAAGTTCTGTCGGTTCCAGGAGGGTACAGATGCTATGGGTGGTATTGGTGTGGGTATGTGGTCCATCAGTTCTGGGTCTCTCTTTTCAAGTGCCCTGCTCTGGTGGATGAAGCTCGATCTCTTAAGTCTCCCTTTTGTTGGCTTGTTCAGTCTGTCCTTCATGGGATGGTTTTCCAGTCTTTTGAATTTGGCGGCCTGGGTCAGTACCTTGACGTTTCTTTTGTCTTCCAGTGGTGCAAGGCCTGTTGTTGTCTCCAGCGCTTTGATAGGGGTACTGCGCATGGTTTCTGTCATCATTCGCATGGCTTGGTTTTGGAGTCTGTCCAGCTTCTCAGTGTTGCTTTTGGCAGCTGTTGAGGTTGCTGCCATGCCATACTCCAGAACAGGCCGAATCCTCCCCACATAGAGCTTCTTCAGGACACCCTGGTCCGCACCCCAGTCTGTTCCTGACAGTTTCTTCATTAGGGCCATCCTGATCTTTGCTCTTGCCTGGTTCTTGTGCAGCTGGTTCTTCCAAGTCAGTCTGCGATCCATGGTGATCCCGAGGTATGTGGGTGCATATTCAGCCTGGAGCTCATGGGAGTTGATCTGCAGTTTCACCTTCTGGGGTTGGGTGGACAGGGTGAAGACGGTGTATGTAGTCTTCCTCTCATTTAAGCTTACAAGCCATGACTTGGTCCATGCCTCTATCAGCCGGAGAACTTGCTGCACTCTGTAGTTTGCAGTCACGATGCTTTCCTCACTGCACCAGAGGGCTAGGTCATCGGCATAGATGGCACCTTGTACGTTCCTTGGCAAACTCTGGATGATGTCCTTAATGAATACAAGGAAGAGTGTTGGGGAGAGCACTCCTCCTTGTGGGACTCCTTCCCTCAACACCTTCTTCTTGCTGGAGTACTGTCTGACCTGGACTCTGGCTCTTCTGTTGTGCAGGTATTGGGCAATCCACTTGTACATGTGCCCAGCGATACCGCACTGGCGCAGTTTCAGCTTGAGGCCATCTTTCCATACCCTGTCAAACGCCTTTTCTAGGTCAATCCATACAGCGAGGGTGTGCTTTTTTTCTTGGAAGGCATCTTCTATGGCTTGAGAGATGTAGACCTCTGATTTCATGCCCTATTTAACCCTCTGAGTGTGTGAATTTGCGTGCCCCTAGTAGCAGAGCACGGCGCTGCGCCTGTCATTTCACTCTGACATCGCCAGCTGCATTGGAGATTTGTACTGATTTGTACTGATCTGCCAGTTTCAGAAGGTGGCAGACATGCGTTGGAGGACTCAATG
The DNA here is from genome assembly GCA_020510985.1 of Pholidichthys leucotaenia. NCBI lineage: Eukaryota > Metazoa > Chordata > Actinopteri > Cichliformes > Pholidichthyidae > Pholidichthys > Pholidichthys leucotaenia. The sequence continues at coordinate 111,382,979 of CM035847.1, read as the reverse complement.
GATGACACATAATACACCAAAGAAGAAGAACTCCTCATTTCCTTTTCCTGTATTCCCTTCTTTTAGCTCAGAAAGCTAATATGACCGCGATCGATCATCGTCACATCACTTAGATGGCTTTGTACACTGAAAGTAGCCGCGGGATACAAGCGAAATTTATGTGGGCTAATCATAAGACTTTGTAGATGTAGTAGAGAGCGTAAATGATGAGAGGACACAAAATAACAACCACGATGGGTGAAAACGCAGCGACCACAGCAACGAGCGAGTCCTGTTAGCCACCGGTAAGTGACTTATTTCTGTGTTTATTTAATAATGTACTGATTTCTTGTTCATATACTTTGAAGATAAGATAATGAGGTACCTCTGTACAAAAAACAGTGTCAAAAGACCGAATCATTCTTTGTGTAAATATGTCCAAAGTCCAGTTTTGACTGAGTTGTGGAATTTAAAGAGCTGCTGCGACATTACACAAATTATCCATCCATCCATCCATCCATCCATCTTCTACTGCTTTTCCGGAGGTCCGGGTCGCGGAGGCAGCAGTTCAAGCAGAGAAGCCCAGACTTCCCTCTCCCCAGCCACCTGCTCCAGCTCTTCAGAGAGGATACCAAGGCGTTCCCAGACCAGCTGGGAGACATAGTCTCTCCACCGAGTCCTGGGTCTGCCCCGGGGTCTCCTCCCAGTGGGACGTGCCTGAAATACCTCAAGTGGGAGGCGTCCAGGAGGCATCCTAATCAGATGCCCATACCACCTCAACTGACTCCTTTCAATGTGGAGGAGCAGCGGTTCTACTCTGAGCCTCTCTCGGATGACTGAGCTCCTCACCCTATCTCTGAGGGTGAGTCCAGCAATCCTACGGAGAAAGCTCATTTCAGCCGCTTGTATCCGCAATCTCGTTCTTTCGGTCATTACCCAAAGCTCGTGACCATAGGTGAGAGTAGGAACGTAGATTGACTGGTAAATCGACAGCTTTGCCTTAGAGCTAAGCTCCCTCTTCACCACAACAGACCGGTACAATGTCCGCCTCACTGCAGATGCTGCTCCAATCCGTTTGTCGATCTCTCGCTCCATTTTCCCCTCACTCGTGAACAAGACCCCAAGATACTTAAACTCCTCCACTTGGGGCAGGAGCCTGTCCCCAACCCGGAGAGGACAATCCACCTTTTTCCGGCTGAGGACCATGGACTCGGACTTGGAGGTGCTGATTCTCATCCCAGCCGTTTCACACTCACCGGTAAACCGTCCCAGCAAGAGCTGTAGGTCATTGCTGGATGAAGCCAACAGGACAACATCATCTGCAAACAACAGAGATGAGATCCTGTGGTCACCAAGCATGACACCCTCCATTCCCTGGCTGCGCCTAGAAATCCTGTCCATAAAAATTATGAACAGGATCGGTGACAAAGGGCAGCCCTGGTGGAGTCCAACTCTCACTGGGAATGACTCCGACCGAGTGTTGGCAATACGAACCAAACTCTCACAACGGTCGTACAGAGACCGAATAGCTCGTAACAACAAGCCCGATACCCCATACTCCCGAAGCACCCCCCACAAAAATCCACGAGGGACGCGGTCAAATGCCTTTTCCAAGTCCACAAAACACATGTAAACTGGTTGGGCAAACTCCCACGAACCCTCAAGAATTCTCGAGAGGGTAAAGAGCTGGTCCGATGTGCCACAGCCAGGACGAAAACCACATTGCTCCTCCTGAATCCGAGGTTCGACCAACGGCCGGACTCTCCTCTCCAGTACCTTGGCATAGACCTTTCCAGGGAGGCTGAGGAGTGTGATCCCTCTAAAGTTGGAGCACACCCTCCGGTCCCCTTTTTTGAAGAGAGGAACCACCACCCCGGTTTGCCATGCCAAAGGCACTGCCCCCGACCTCCACGCAATGTTGCAGAGGCGTGTCAACCATGACAACCCAACAACGTCCAGGGCCTTGAGGTACTCAGGGCGAATCTCGTCCACCCCCGGGGCCCGGCCACCAAGGAGATTTTTAACCACCTTGGCGACCTCAGCCCCTGTAATAGGCGAGTCATCCCCCTCGTCCCCAAACCCTGCTTCCTCTGTGGAAGGCGTATCAGTGGGATTGAGGAGATCCTCGAAGTATTCCTTCCACCGCCCGACGATATCCCCAGTCGAAGTCAACAGTGTCCCATCCGCACCATACACAGTGTGGACGGGGAGCTGCTTTCCCCTCCTGAGCCGCCGGACAGTTTGCCAGAATCTCTTTGAGGCCGACCGAAAGTCTTGTTCCATGGCCTCACCAAACTCCTCCCATACCCGGGTTTTTGCTTCAGCAACCACCCGAGCTGCACTCCGCTTGGCCTGCCGGTACACCTCAGCTGCTTTGGGAGTCCCACAAGCCAACCAAGCTTGATAGGACTCCTTCTTCAGCTTAATGGCCCCCCTCACCACTGGTGTCCACCACTTGGTTCGGGGGTTGCCACCACGAGATGCACCGACCACCTTGCGGCCGCAGCTCTGGGCCGCCGCTTCAACAACAGAGGTGGAGAACATGGCCCATTCAGACTCCATGTCTCCAGACTCCCTCGGAATGTGGTTGAAGTTCTTCCGGAGGTGGGAGTTGAAGACCTTCCGGACAGGGGCCTCAGCCAGACGCTCCCAGCACACCCTCACTATACGTTTGGGTCTACCAGGTCTGAATGGCTTCCTCCCCTGCCATCGGATCCAACTCACCACCAGGTGGTGATCAGTTGACAGCTCTGCACCTCTCTTTACTCGGGTGTCCAAGACATATGGTCGCAGGTCTGATGATACGATAACAAAATCGATCATCGACCTACGACCTAGGGTGTCCTGGTGCCAGGTGCACATATGGACACCCTTAAGCTTGAACATGGTGTTTGTTATGGACAGACTGGTTAGCACAGAAGTCCAATAACTGAACACCACTCGGGTTCAGATCGGGCAGGCCGTTCCTCCCAATCACCCCCCTCCAGGTTTCACTGTTGTTGCCCACGTGCACATTGAAGTTCCCCAGTAGGACAATGGAGTCTCCAAGAGGAGCACCCTCCAGCACCCCAGTCACAGACTCCAAAAAGGGTGGGTACTCTGAAACATCATTTGGTGCATAGGCACAAATGATGGTCAGGACTCGTTTCCCAACCCGAAGGCGCAGGGAAGCAACCCTTTCGTGCACCGGGGAAAACTCCAATATGGAGGCAGCAAGGTGGGGTGATACAAGAATACCTACCCCTGCTCGTCACCTCTCGCCCGGGGCAACTCCAGAAAAGGCCAAGCTCCAGCCCCTCTCCAGGAGACTGGTTCCGGAATCGGAGCTGTGTGTTGAGGTGAGGCCGACTATATCTAGCTGGTATCTCTCAACCTCGTACACCAGCTCAGGCTCCTTCCCCACCAGAGAGGTGACATTCCACGTACCAAAAGCCAGTTTAGAAAGCTTGGGATCAGTCCGCCAAGGTCTCCGCCTTTGACCGCCACCTAATCCACATAGCACCGGACCCCCATGATCCCTCCTGCAGGTGGTGAGCCCACTGGAGGGCGGACCCATGTAACTCCTTCGGGCTGAGCCCGGCCGGGTCCCATGGGTGGAAACCCGGCCACCAGACGCTAGCCTTCGAGCCCCTCCCCCAGGCCTGGCTCCAGGGTGGGGCCCCGGTAACCCCATACCGGGCGGGGTACACTGAATCCTTGATATACAATTTATCATGAGAGTCTGTTGGATCGTTCTTAGTCTGGCCCTTCACCCAGGACCAGTTTGTCTTGGGAGACCCTATCAGAGGCAAATTGCCCCGGACAACATAGCTCCTGGGATCACTGGGGCACGCATTACACAAATTAGATGCATAAATTTATTCCTATCTGAAACTTTGAATCATATTTTACATCTTTCTAATTGACAGTAAGCCATTATCTCTGACCACTTTCAAGTTATAGCCTTGGAAATCTGAACTATTTTATTGACAAAAATATTTACCACTCTTGACCGTTCAGGGTTATGTTGCAATCCGGCGACAGACACACTCAAAAGGTTAAGTCTGCCGTCTCATCCACTCATTGCTGGACTCTCAAGTGCTATTCCCCTTCAGAACCCCTTCCTGTTCTGACATCCAACCTGCCTACTCCAATTTTGCCTCATTGTAAGTTTTGTTTTCGTGCACTGTTTAAACTTGTGTTTTTTCATTAAATACCACAAACTTGCAGTCCAGCATCTGGGTTTTCCTCTCTGCCCCGAGGGGCGATTCATGACAATAATTGTCTTTCCTCATGATGCCATCTATTTTGTGAAGTGCACCAGTTCCTCCTGCAGCAAAACACCCCACAACATGATGCTGCCACCTCCATACTTCACAGTTGGGATGATGTTCGCAGACTTACAAGGTTTCCCCCTTTTTCCTCCAAATATAACGAGGGTCATTATGGCCAAACAGTTCAATTTTAGCTTCATCAGACCACAGGATTAAGGCTGTTGTCCCTGCGTGCATTTGCAAATGATAAATTGGCTTTTTATGTTGCTTTTGCAGTAATGGCTCCTTCCTCGCTGAGTGGCCTTTCAACCCATGTCGGTACAGGACTTGTTTCAATGACACTCTTTTACCAATTTCAGCCAGCATCTTCACAAGGTGTTTCGCTTTTGTTCTGGGTTGATTACTACATTTCGCACCAAAACACATTCATCTCTGGGACACAGAACTCATCTCCTTCCTGAGCAGTATGATGGCTGGACATTCCCATGGTATTTATACCTGTGTATAATTGTTTGAACGGATGAATGTGACACCTTCCGGAATCTTGGAATTGTACCCAAGGATGAACCAGACTTGTGGAGGTCCACAGTTCTCTTGACGATATCTTGGCTGATTTCTTTTGATTTTCCCATGATGTCACACAAGGAAGCAGTGTATTTGAAGTGTACCTTAAAATATATCCACAGGTGTGCCTCCAATTAATTCAAATGTTGTCAATTAACCTATCAGAAGCTTCCAAGGCCATGACATCATCATCTGGGCTTTCCCAAGTTGTTTGAAAGCATAGTAATCTAAAGCCTAAAACACCTGTAGCTCAGTGGATAGAGTGCAGGATTACAAAGCAGAAGATCACAGGTTCAAAACCAGCTGATACCTCTTACTGGAGTCACGGCCTAGTGGTAGAGAATCCGCCCCACAGTCGGGAGGCCATGGGTTCAAGCCCCGGCCAGGTCATACCAGCGACCATATAAAAATGGTACTTCCTGCCTTCTAGCTTAGTGCTCAGTATAATAGAATGGGGGAAGGAAAAGTTGTTTGTGGTTGCGCCTTGCATGGCAGTGGCCCCTCTGACTCTAGATGTGATTAACATTGTAGACAGGAAAAATGCAGTTTCGTTCTACTGTACGTGATTGACTGTATGGACTGAATGACAGTAAAGTTGGCTTCTTCTTCAACAGGCTGTACAGGCTGCTACAGCATGTCTGCATGAAGATTTTGAGCTGAATGTCATGGCCACACAAGTGTTCCTTGTGATTTTTTTTTTTAGAGCATGTAAGCACGTATAGAGTATGATGGACATGTACTCCATGACTTCTCTGCGACCAAGAGACTGGAAGTGTGACGTGCTTCACTCGCAAGAGTTTGCATGTTAGATGTACGATTTTTAAGGCCCCTGGGAAGAAAAACCGTGGTATAACACACTACTTTATCTGTTATGTGTTATAATACTATAACTCTGTAATATTTTTCTAAACTCTAAAAATGACAACACCAAAATCAAATTGAAATAAACATTATGCTGTTAACCTTGGTCCTTTGGTTATGCAGGGTAAGAGACGCTGCAGCAGTTCAGCAAAGAGGTTGCAGTCCGTCCAGGTGAAGGCCATGTAATCTCCATGACATTCACTGTCCAGCTCAAGGAAGAGCGTTTCATACTGGCCAAACAACCAACGTTTTTTTAATTGAAAAAATTAGTGAGTCATAAATAAATAACCTGCGTACCTTGCAGGCAATGAAAATAAAATCTGACTTGCTGACAACTGGTTAGTATATTTGAAAAAGAGTCTTCAGTCAAAACTTTTAGAAAAGGATTAGCCTACAAAGAAAAAAAGTTGATGTGATGTACAGACTAGGACACTTTCAAGCACGCAGCCACTCACAAGGGACACACAAATCCAGAGGAGTACACTGAGGTAGTTATAGCATACATAGCTAAATGCATTGATGATGTCACTCACTGCAAAACCATCACTGTTCGTGCCAACCAAAAGCCATGGATGACAGCAGAGGCCCACAGGCTCCTGAGGGCTAGGGACGCAGCCTTCAGGGCCAGCAACACTGCAGGACTAACAACAGCTAGGGCCAACCTGTCCCGTGGCATCAAGGAGGAAAAATGACAGTACAGCAAGAAAATATCCGGCCACTTCAGCAACACCAGAGATACACGTTCCCTCTGGCGTGGCATACATACACTCACCAACTACAAACCTCCACCTCAGACCTGTGCGAGTGACATCACTCTGCTTAACAACTTAAGTGATTTCTTCGGCTGCTTTGAAGCAGAAAACAGCACATCAGCACAGAAGACCACTCCTCATCCAGACGAGCAGGCCATAAGTCTGGATTCGGCTAGCATGAAGAAGACCCTCTCCAGGATCAACCCACACAAGGCAGCTGGACCAGACAACACACCGGGTCACGTTCAGAAGGACTGCACAGAGGAGCTCAAGAATGTCCTGGCCAACATCTTCAGCATCTTCCTGAGTCAAGCTGTTGTCCCCACGTGTTTCAAAACTGCTACTATAATACCGGTCCCAAAGAAGCTCGCCCCATCCGGCTACAACGATTACTGGCCCGTAGCACTGACCTACATCATAATGAAGTGCTTCGAGTGGCTGGTCATGCAAAACATCAAGTCTATCCTCCCTCCCACGACCCATCTCAGTTCGCATACAGATCAAACAGATCCACAGAAGATGCCATCGTTGCTGCTCCATCCAACCCTGCACGGTGCACGGTGGCGCACGGTGGCGCAGTGGTTTAGCACTGTGGCAGCACAGTTTTACCCTCGGCCGGGGGACCGCGGGGATCATGAGATCGTGGGTTCGATCCCAGCCCCCGACCAACAGTGAGCTGTGTGGAGTTTGCAAGTTCTCCCCGTGTTGCGTGGGTTTACTCCGGGATTTCTCCGGTTTCCTCCCGCATACCAAAAACATGTAGGTTTAGGGCGCTCGCACATGCAGCGACCAGCAGCTGGTGGCTTGTCACCAGACTGCAAACCAAGTCTACCTACGGGTACAAATAAGTAACAAAAAAAAAAAAAACCCTCACATACCTGGACTCAAAGAACTCTTTCGTGCGAATGCTGTTCTTGGACTTCAGTTCAGCATTCAACACAACCATCCCCCAGCACCTAATACAAAAACTCAGACACTTGGGACTCAAAACTTCTCTCTGTAACTGGGTGTGGGACTTCCTCACAGGGAGGCCACAGAATGTGCGGGTTGGCAGCACCATCTCCAAGACCATCACACTGAGCACAGGGGCCCCACAATGGTGCATGCTTAGCCCACTGCTCTTCACCCTGCTGACCCATGACTGTGTACAAGCCTACAGCACCAACCACACCATCAAATTTGCGGATGACACGACGGTGGTGGGCCTCATCACCAACAATGAGGAGGCCAACTACAGAAATGAGGTGAGCCATTTGATCTAGTGGTGTAAAGACAATAATCTCTTCCTGAACGTGAGAAAAACCAAGCCAGTCCATCTCCGAGTGGTATCATCATGATTCCGCGGCAGATCGCCTACCCTGGCACATCGGTTGCTTTTAAGGCCTGGGACCAGGGCTACTGGTCGCTGTTATGACGAGAACTCCCCTGGATTGGCGGGTAGTTATTGGCATAACAGCAGTACGTGCAATTCAAGATTTTTATTTGCCAATAGTACTATACGTACAGGATATAGAGGAGAATTGAAATGGCGTTTCTCTGTCTCTTCAGTGGTGCGCGCAATATAAAAAAATAAAAGGGATAAGGCTGGAAAAACAACAACAGCAGTCTATGTACAGTAATGCTACCCGTAGTGCAAATAGTCACAAAAGATAGACCCAGACATCCCATGGTGCAAATAAAGATAAACAATAAAATGCAGCAATCCTATATACAGAAAAAGTTTCTGTATATAGGAACTCTGTACAGAGTTCAGGGTCCTGATGGCCCGATGAACAAAGCTGTTTAGCAGTCTTGTGGACCGGGCCCAGAGGCTCCGGTACCTTTTCCCCTAGGGCAGGGAGCTGAAGAGGGAGTGTGAGGGGTGGGAGGTGTCGCCTGCAATGTTGATGTCCCTGCAGGTGAGGTAGATGAGGAAGTGGGGGGGTAGAGGGGCACGATGATCTTGCTGGCTGCTTTCACTGTGCGTTGTAGTGTCTTCCAGCAGGAGGCGGTGCAGCTTCCATACCACACCATGATGCAGCTGGTGAGGATGTTCTCGACAGTGCCCCGGTAGAATGAGCACATGATGGGGGTGGGACTCGTGCGCTCCTCTGAGATGGGTCGTGGGAGGGAGGGAGGATGGACTTGATGTTCTGCATGACCAGCTGCTCGAAGCACTTCATTATGATGAGGGTCAGTGTTACAGGCCAGTAATCGTTGTAGCTGGATGGGACGGGCTTCTTTGGGACTGGTATTATGGTAGCAGTTTTGAAACGTGGGGACAACAGCTTGACTCAGGGAGATGTTGAAAATACCCATACTAGCTACCTTATTAGCTACACATATTAGCTACCAGCTGGCCATGCGAGCCACAAGCCCAAGATACAGACGATCGGCCATGGAATCATGACGAAGCCTCCGGCTCCCTATGATCAAAATGTCCTGGGACCAAATGCTGCTGTCTCTCATGCCCAGCAACTCCACCGTCCTCCGTGGATCCGCTCTGCTCTCGCGGGCAGCGGCCTTCTTTTGTCTGTGAGAGAAGAGTGGAGTCCCACAGAGCCACACTGCCGTTTGAGATCCCTTGGCTCGATAGCTCGTCTTGGGTTGTGGCGATCGTCCAGCGCGTGGTGGTAGCGATTTGTTGTGGAATCACAGCAAAATTTATTGGGAGAGAAAGCGGACTGACACGAGATACACCATTGTGGATCAATGTGGATCAATGAACCAAAGCACTGGTCAGTGCTCAACCGAGGTGGAAGGAGCCGGCTAAAAGCTACTCATCTAATGGCTAACTGACGTAAGAGGGAGGGTGGAGTTGCACAGCTGAAGTCTGTTTCTTAAAGTGACAGGCTTTGAATCACAGCATTTGAAGAAAGCCAAGAAAAATTAAAAAAAAAAAAATTGCTTCAATAATTAAAAAAATTCAGAAAATCTGAACAAAATGTGCACTTCATTAAGACATGAGTGAGCTGTTGAAATGTGTATAAAGAGCAGCCAATGACCCCTTTAACCTGTTTTCCTTGTATACCTCCAGCTTCTCAGGCAAATTTGCTAAAATGCACAAGGTTAATAAAACCCCATGACAGTATTGTTTGACTAGTTAGCTGATTAATTAGAAAGCATTAAATTTCAATTAAAATGGTCTCCCAGTTCTATTTAATAGTAGAGAAATCATATCAATATTGTGACATTTCAAGGGTTCACACAATAATGAGAGAGGATTTGGAACGTAGCAGGCGTTTATTTCAACTCTCTGATTACGCAGAACAGAAGGGAGGTCATCCACACACACACACTCACTTCACTCAGGGTGACACAGACATGTAATCTCTCACACGCAGGGAAAACAACACTGTCACAACCAGACTTATAACACTACAACAATAACGCTCAGAACACAAGAATTATAACTGTCTATGAATTCCCCGCAGTGCAAAGCATGCCAGGAGAATCCCCCACCCCTTATCGCAGCCCCAACGTTACACTATGGTATAAAAAGACACTTAATGTTTTTATTCACATTTTGATTTTTAATTGTTAACTTTAAGAACAAAAATACAGATTAAACACTTGTTTCTGATTAGACAGATTAACAACACAATATTACAAGATAAAATTGTAATAAAAAATATTAAATGTGTAAAAATGAACACAACTTGATCTCAAACAACTTTTATGTTGGCCTGAATTCAAATCTTCCTTCGGGAGCACACAGATGGGGTCCTGGGAATCACAGTTAAATACCATCAGTGAAATCCGTCTAAATGACAGACGGCTCTGGAAATTTTCCTTGATTGCTAAAAATTACCAGTCAGTGACGGAGAATTCTCTGTTAACGCAACCTCAGTCTGGCATGTATACAGTATATACTGGAAAAACCGATGTATGTCATCCATGTGGTCTGTACAAACATCTCGTGTGATGCAAGTGTGGCTTACTTGTGCTGTGCGTCCTGTCTCCCATGTGCATGGTGAGTGCATCTGTTATACAGGTAATAACACTATCTCAAGAAATAAGCATAAATTCCACGGTTGTCGTAGGATACCTTTTTGCAAGGCAATCTTACGTGGACCCTACCAGATGCAAGACACACTTAGACTGTGTCATCCATGTCCTACGTGGCCCCAGAAAATTGCAGCTGATGTACGATATCTAAATTTGTACATCCAGTTGTGACCCAGGCTTTAGTGTATGTAAACTTCTGACCTTCAAGAAAGTAATAACAATTTCTTTAAAAAAAAATTTGGCAAATATAAAAATTATTTAGCAAATAAAAATAATTTAGGTAATCCTAACCAACCTTAACCAGAAAAAGTTTAATCTGATTCAAAGTCTGCATGTTCTCCCCGTGTCTGCGTGGGTTTACTCTGGGGTTTCTCCGGTTTCCTCCCACATGGCAAAAACATCCAAGTTAGGTTAATTGGCATCAAACTGGGGATTCTAAATTGTCCTTAGGTATGACTGTGAGAGTGAATGGTTGTCTGTCTCTCTGTGTTGGCCCTGCGATGGATTGGCGATCTGTCCAGGGTGTACCCTGCCTCTCGCCCAAAGATGCTGGGATAGGCTCCAGCCCCCCCGCGACCTGAACAGGATTAAGCGGAAGAAGATGAATGAATGAATGAATGATTCAATGTCAGACAGTGAGTCGAAAAAATATTGTCTTTTAATACAATGTATGCAAACTTGTGGTTTCAACGATATATATAATAATGTGTGTGTGTGTGTGTGGGTGTGTGTGGGTGTATAAAATTAGCTAACTCTTGGTTTCTGGCCCATGGTCTCAGGTTATCTCAAAGTTCAGAAGTTGTCATGGTGCAACATCATACATTTTCATCTTAATTTAACTTGTTCATGTCACTTTTTATTTTGTGTTTGGTTTGAAAATAATATAACACAAGTTGTATCTGTTCTGTTTTTCCAGTTTTATATAATGCCCACTGATACGGAATACAGGTGGTTAAAATCAAGCAGCTGATTATTCCCACCAACTCTTGTTATGTTTTGCTGCTGTTCCTTTTACCTTGTAATCATTCAAGGTTTTTTTTTTTGCCACATTCTGACACTGTATAAACAATGACTAATCCTTCAGTCAAAAAGGAGCTTGTCAGATTGTTCAAATGGAAGTAATTGTTAGCCACAGCCCTGCTGACAGTAAAATTTTTATAATGCTCAATATGAATAGTTTTTAAATGGACCCTTATTGTTAAGTTTAATGCAGAGTGCTTTCATTTTACTCAGCCTACAATGTGAAAAATGGATGGAGAAAAAACCCACTCACACACTCCCACATCAGGACACATTTCAAGTATTTCTAATAGGCAGCCTTAGACAAAGCCTTTGACAAGCAGCTTGAAACACATAACATATATATTCTCAAAACCCATATTACTCAGTATCGTGCTGTTTTTTACTACCAAGTGAATCAAAGGACTCAAACTAGCATGTGTCTGGGTTCATTCAACTCAGGTTTCTGGTAGCACTTAAGCATTCAGAGCAAATTTGAAAATGAACCCCAACGGGCACTCTTGTCGCATCCATTTCACCTCTTAGTGGCAAAATACCTCAGAGAAATTAGCTCTCTAACACCACCAAAAAAGCTCCACAGAATATTTCATCTTCTCCTGAAGAGACACCGGGGTGTTATGCACTGAATTAGGCCTCACATGCACTCCACCTGCTTTTTTTTCATGAGGATAAATGAGAAAATCAGCTCAATATGCTTGTGTGTTATGGCAGAACTTTAATATATGTTAAACTATTTGACAATGCCTGTTTCAAATTTTGTAAGGTGTTGAGTGCATCACACCTTCATGTAGTGAACGGGCATCTCTCTGGGCTGTATGAAAAGCAAATCCTGACCTTTGTTTTTTCCACCTCTTTCGTGTCTGACACCATGACCTGACCAGGTGAGCGTCCTGCACAGTTCAGAAGCTGGGGAGCACATCAGTCACATTGTGGCTCCTCAGTACATGCAGGTGGTCCACCATCCATCCATGATCCACGACCTGTACCCCAGCCACAGCTCAGGTAGGAAAACCCACATGTTTGGGTCACTTTCATTTTCAATATTGCATTATTTTGTGGTAAATTTCAATTTGATCTAGTATTCCCAACACAGATGGGGCATTATTCTTCCCAGGAATCATAGGATATTAGTTTAAAATCATATTTCATTAATATATACTACTGTGCAAAAGTCTTAAGGCATCCTCATTTCTTTGTTTTGCTTCCAAAGCATCAAACTTTTTCCATAATTTTTAACTTGAGAAATAATTCTCTAGGCTTTTTAAAGGTCTTTCAAAGTTCTTCTTTGAACATTGGCTGCTTTTTCATTCATTTTCAGTCTAGTCCTTATACCTGACAACTGTCCAGTTTCCTTTGAAAGAAACATCTATAACAAATGAACAGTTTCAAGTCATGTCCTTGAGAAATAGAAAAAATCCAGCAAAGACCTGGAACAGGACCTGAGAGATATATCTGGACCTTCAGTTGATCCATCTGCTGCCAAAGCCTCTTCCAAAATGGTCTCAATGAAAGGATGGCTATCAGGAAGCATTCTTAAGGGTGAAAGGAAGAAAAGAACCCAAATTTGAAATGTGGGATCATCATCACTGTATATCTAATTCAAGAAATCTCTGTCTGTCATGATGTCGCGATCATAGGACTCACTAAAAGATCATAGGACTCGCTATGACATCATCAAAGATCAAAGGCAGGCTTCACTCACAATCATAGGACTCACTATGACATCATCAAAGATCAAAGGCAGGCATCACAGATCAAAGGCAGGCATCACAGAATGAGTGGTGACATCAAAGATCAAAGGCAGGTCTCTGTCTGTCTATCTTCTTTTTTTTAGATTTGATTGGCAGTTGGCAACCAGCTTACAGGTGCATTACCACCACGTACTTCACTCTGTATCATCACTCTATCTGGTCAGGAGCTGTAGTCCTTCTATCATCATTGCTGTGTCCAATCGAACCTCAACTCTATCTTCAGACATCACTCTTCTTCGTCTCCTTGTACTTCACTCTGCCTTCAGTTCAGTTTCTCATCATTCTGTCCTGTCTGTCTGTCTGTCACGATGTCACAATCATAGGACTTGCAAAAAGATCATAGGACTTGCTATGACATCATCAAAGATCAAAGGCAGGCATCACAGAACAAAGGCAGGCATCACTGAACGAGTAGTGACGTCAAAGATCAAAGGCAGGTTTCACCATGGTTACTGTTGCTATGGTAACAGTAACTTTCTACGGGCATGCAGAAATGCTTACACTTGCTTTCTATGGGCATGCACGGGTATGCACAGGCATGCACAGGTATGCACTAGTCTTAATAGAACAGAACAAAAGTCAGCCAACATCCAGAGAAATGCTTTGAATTGTCCCCCGAAAAGCTTTGAGAACTATGTCTGTTCTTTTCTTCTTCTTCTTCTTCTTCTCTATACCCTCACCCCCCAGCCAGTCGCAGCAGATGACTGCCCCTCCCTGAGACCCATTCTGCTGGAGGTTTCTTCCTGCTAAATTTTTCCTCTCCACCGTCACCAAGTGCTTGCTCACAGGGGATTACCTGATTGCTGGGGTCTTTCTGCAATTGTGGGGTTTTCCCCTACAGCTGAAAGTGCCATGAGATGACTGTTGTTGTGAAATGGTGCTATATAAATAAAGTTGAATTAAACTATACCTGGGGACTACTTAAAGAAATTACTAGACAACTTGACTAAGAGAGTTCAGGTTGTGTTGAAACGTTAAATTTGGTGAAAGCAAATATTGACTTTCAAGCTCATTATTAGTAATTTACAACTTTTTGCCTTATTTATTGTATTTTTTTGACAAATTGCTGCATCTCTTTCCCACTTTCCTGAAAAAAATGAAGAAATGAGGGATGGCTCAAAAGTTCTGCACAGTATTGTACATGTAATCTGAAAAGGTCCTAGGTTCAAACCCCTGGCGAGGTGTCTTTCTGTGTGGAGTTTGCTTGTTGTCGCTGTGCCTCCAAGGGTTTGTCCTACATGCTCCAATCATTTCTCACATGCTGAATGGTTGATTCTAATTGGCTGTAGTTGAGGATGTGACTGTGTCGCTGGCTGTCTCTCTGTGTGTGGACAGGTGAATTGTCCAGCGTCTCTCTTCTTTTGTCAAGAGGGACGGGGTAGTGCTCTTTCTGGCTATAAATTAGAGAATTTTAAACTTGTTCTCATAAATTTGTGACTTTTTTCTCTTGAAAATTTGTAACTTTTTTTTCATAAATTTGTGACTTTTTTCTTGGAAATTTTTACCTTGTTCTCATAAATTTGTGACTTTTTTCTTTGAAATTTGTAACTTGTTCTCATAAATTTGCAAGGTTCTTTTTTTAAAATGTGCACTTTTTTTCCTCATAAACTTGGTACTTTTTTCTTGTGACTATACAACTTTTTGTCATTAATTTGTGACTTTTTTCTCATAATTGTGAACTTTTTTATTTTAACTGTGACTTTTTCTCTTATAGATTTACAAGTTTTTTCTCACAAACTTGGAACTTTTTTCTCATAAATTTGCAAATTTTTTTGTAAATTTGCAACTTTTTCTTGTAAATTTGATGTTTTTCTTGCAAATTTGAAAGTTTTTTTTTCTTGTAAATATGGATGCTGGTTAAATTTTTATTCTATAACAGTTTAATTTTTTTTTCTATTCATCTAGACCAGGGGTATTCAGCTGAAACTGCAAGAGGTCTAATAAATCAGTCCTCCTCCCCATCTGAGATCCAAACCATTACATCCCTTCAAATATGGATTGTTGCTTTCTACGTGACTTAGGCAATCAGGACTTTAGTTATGTAGCATTGTAGGGGATAATAATAAGGGATAATCCTTATCACCACATATAATTAACCTCATATAAATTTGAGGCACCAGCTTGCTTCATGAGCAAATGTAAAACGTATTAATCCTCAAGGATTAATACAACAATGATCAGTCTGGAGCAAGCATCTTAATGCCTACACCACACAGTTGTTTTGGGTCACACACTGACTTGCTCATACACTAAGAAAATATTCCACTGACAAGACAAAATGGCTGACAAACATTTCATAAACATGATTTTTGGAATATTAACAGAATTGCATGAAATTTGGTGGTCAGATGAAGAATACTGCTGTGATGGTGAGTGTGAAGTTTCATCAAATTTGAATCACTGGGGAGTTAAACCCAAAACTACATGCCAAAGAGAAGCTATGCAACTTGATTGATCTAGAAAATCAAAACTAATTGACATCACTCTATACTAGTGCATACCTGTAGAAACCAAGTATAAGCATTTCTGCATGCCCGTAGAAAGCAGGTGTAAGCAAGCAAGCACGTCAGCACTCGTTCAGTGATGCCTGCCTTTGACCTTTGATGATGTCATAGCGAGTCCTATGATCATGAGTGATGACTGCCTTTGATCTTTGATGATGTTATAGTGAGTCCTGTGATCTTTGATGATGTCATAGCGAGTCCTATGATCCTGAGTGAGGCCTGCATTTGATCTTTGATGTCATAGGGAGTCCTATGATCGTGAGTGATGCCTGCCTTTGATCTTTGATTCCTATGATCATGAGCATGGATGATGCCTGTCTTTGATCTTTGATGATGTCATAGCGAGTCCTATGATTGTGAGTGATGCCTGCCTTTGATTTTTAATGTCCTATGATCGTGAGTGATGTCTGCCTTTGATCACACAGGGACACACACACAGATTTTCTTGAATCACTCTATAGTATAGAGTGATTCAAGAAAATCTGTGTATAGAGTCTAGAGCCACCATAGTATAGAGTCTATACTATGGTGTCTATATGACGTCATATAGACGTCATATAGACATCATATAGAGATCATAGGCACATCATAGGCAAATCCTATGATCTTTTTGTGAGTCCTATGGTCGTGACAGACATCGTCACAGAGATTTCTTGGATTATATAGAGTGATATAATTCAGTATTGAGTGAAGTATGTGACGGTAATGCACCTGTAAGCTGGTTGCCAACCGCCAATCAAATTTAAAAGAAGAAGAAGAAATCTGTATCAGTGTGTCACGATCATAGGACTTTGTGTTGTCAAGGTAACCATGTCAAAGGCAGGCATCACTGAATGAGTGGTAACGTCAAAGATCAAAGGCAGACATCACTGAACGAGTGGTGACGTCAAAGATCAAAGGCAAGTTTCACCATGGTTACTGTTGCCATGGTAACTGTCAAAGATCAAAGGTGGGCATCACCATGGTTACTGTTGCCATGGTAACCATGTCAAAGATCAAAGACAGGCATGCAGCAGAAATACTTCCAAGATTCAAGATTTCTTTATTGTCATTTAGTATGTGCATGCACATAAAAAACGAAATTATGATCCCTCCAGCATAACACAGTACCACAATATACATAGAGAATATGTTTAAAAAGAACAGCATAAAAAATAAAATACAGCAATAACATATCAGTTAAACACTATGGTCAGACCAGCCTAACAGAATACATTTATACAAGTTTAGCAGAGGTGAGGGGTAGGAAAAGCAATTGGCAGGAGACTAGGGCACAGTCCATTTATAATCCTGACTGCATGTGGAAAAAAACTGTTCAACGTTTTGGCTGTCCTGGCCTGAAGACCTGTACCTCTTCTCTGAGGGCAGAAGAGAAAACAAACTGTGGGAAGGGTGGTAGCAGTCTTTAATGATGTTAACAGCCCTGTTAGCACAGTGTTTATTGTAAATCTCCTCCAAGGAGAGGAGGGGAACACAGATGATCTTATTGGCTGTTTTTACAACCCTATTCAGCTGGTGCTTCTCTAAAGCTGTGCAATTCCCAAACCAGGTAGTCAGGCCATATGAAAGGACAGATTCTAGGGTGCCTCTGTAAAAAGTGGTGAGGAGCTGAGTGGGAAGACCTGCCTTTTTTAGCTGCCAGAGAGGGTAGAGCTGCTGATGAGCCTTTTTAATAATGGGTGTGGTGTTGGTGTTAAAGGTCATGCCAACTGCCAGGTTAAGTCCCCAGAAACTTAACATTATTCACCCTCTCCACAAAAGTGCCCCCAATAAACAGCAGTGTGTGATGGTACTTGCTCGCCTTCCTTGCTCACCATCTCCTTAGTCTTCTCCACATTAAGGTGAAGATTATGTAATCTACAGCATGTTATTAGCTGGTTCACCTCCCTTCTGTATGCAGACTCATTGTTTTCATTAATCAGACCAACTACCGTCATATCATCAGCAAACTTAATGATGTGATTGGAGCTGAATGTGGCAGTACAGTCATGAATGAGCAGGCTAAACAGCAGGGGGCTCAAGACACAGCCCTGAGGAGATCCTGTGCTCACAGTTCTGATGTTTGAGATAGAACTGGCCACCTTGACTCACTGCTGCTTATACTTGGTTTCTATGGGCATGCACGGGTACCATGTCAAAGATCAAAGGCAGGCAGGCAGAAATGCTTGCTTACACTTGCTTTCTACAGACATGCAGAAATACTTGCTTGTACTTGGTTTCTACGGGCATGCACGGGTATGTATGAGTGACCATAAAAGGAGTTGTTCACATGTAACCATGTCAAAGATCAAAGGCAGGCATTACCATGGTTACTGTTGCCATGGTAATAGTAACTTTCTACAGGCATGCAGAAATGTTTGCTTACGCCTGCTTTCTACGGGCATGCAGAAATACTTGCTTATACTTGGTTTTTATGGGCATGCATGGGTATGCACTAGTTTTTGGATCATTTTAACAACTTTTCAATGTCAGTGGCTGGAGTTCATTTTTAAAGCATAAGATTCAAAGATTCAGGATTCAAAGATTTTTATTGTCAGTACTCTATATGTACAGGACACAGGAGAATCAAAATGCCATTTTTCTCTCTCTTAGTAGTAGTATGCAATACAAGAAAAAAAGGAATAAAGATGAAAACAACAGCAATCCTATGTACAATAATAATAATACCCGTAGTGCAAAAAAAGATGAAAACAACACAGCAATCCTTTGTACTGTAATAATATCCGTAGTGCAAATTCAGTGCAGTAACAGAAGTGCAAACAGTGACAGTCTGTAATGTGCATAGTCAGTAGAGCAATGACTGGTGGAAAAAAGTTGTGGAAGATTTCAGAGAACAAAATGACTAAAAATGTTTTAGTCAAGGTTCAGCCATCCTTGAGATATTTGCAAAAACGTGTTTATTATAGCACCACCTATGTATGCAGTGCCTTGATTTTTTTTGTCTCCAAATAGTGGGGAGAGTTTCTGATCAGACTAAAATTTCAAATTTCCACATACAGTATTACCATTTATGCTCCCCGTGTGGAGAGAGGAATAACCAGGCCGAGCGTTCAGAGCAGATGAACTTTATTCACTCTCTCACATCTTCCAGAATTAACCTCATGTAGTAGGGACTCTCTTTTATATCACAACACTCACACGTCCCTGCTACCCGAGGTCTTGCATTACAGTTCATTCCCGCATGACAATTCCTTTTGTCCCCCAGCCCTTTAATCCCCATGCTCTTCCGTCAGAGGAAATTACTGCATCTCCATGTCTTTCAGTCTGAGATGAATACCACAGCATGGGTCCTCCATACCCGTGCACTTTTAGTGGAGAAAAATACGAGGGGGGGAGGGGTCAAATTTGACCACTACAAGCTTTTCATCCCCCCCCCCCCCATAATAATAATAAGAATCAGAGCAAAAACAATAGGTTTTCCACAGCATAGCTGCTTGGATCTCTACTGAGCCCATCATCTTTAAATTCGAATTGTGAGAACATTCCTTTCTGTCCACATCTATCAACAATTTAGCTCTTCTAATGCTGTTGTGGGTGAAAGAAATTTGTTTAATTGTCTGTGTCAGTTCATGTGTTTCTTTTCCATCTAGAAGAGTAGTGACACAGCCTCCATATGCACCCCTTTACTATTTCTCCATCTGTAAAGGGCTTTGATGTTTTCCTAAAATCCACTGTATTCTCAGTGAACACTCATATGCTTATTGTTGTGCTATCAGAGTCAACCCATTTAGATTACTTATACTGGACTTTGATTTCATTTATTCTTCGTGCCCTTACCACAGAATAGGGAAGGGTAAGTTTCTGGTTTCCACTTTTCATAGCTGCAACAGACTCAGTGCAGATGAGCCACACTGGCCTTGTACTGCTCAAAGCAAGAAGAATAAATGTACAGTATATTTTTCCTTACATTCATCATAGAATATTGTTTTCCCCATCAACTTTTTTCATTTTTTAGAGTTCCATCACTAAGAGGGTGAAATTTCGATTTGCTGCTCTCTGTTAGCCTCCATGCATGTGTTAACAGTGTGCCTAGCAACCAACAGCTTACCTTGCAACCAGCATAGACATATGACCCAGGCGGCTGTACTTAGCCAACCTTTTTGTGCCTATTAGAAATTTAATTATATTATAAAATAAAGAATGGAGTGTTAAATTGGTATATTGAATTGGTCACATTAATCAAGGTCAGCTCTACATGGCAACTTGTTTTGCCTGTTAGAAATTTAAATTTACTACAAAATAAAGAACAGGCGTAGCTTTTTTTTTTAAAAAAAAAATGTATCAAAAGGCTTTAGGGTCCACATGGAGGATCCAGGCTGGGACCGGAGTCCACCAGTCAGTGACCTGTGATGTAGACAATGACCTAATTTTTTTTTTGAAAGAGACCGATTTGTAAACTCATTTCCAAGGGTTTGAAATCTACCCCAATCACAATCTTTCACAGAGCCCCCAAAACACTAGAAACAGCCTTGGATGGGATCCAACCCACTGTGGGTAGTTAGTTGATAGATTGCAGATAAGAGGTTAAAAATTGGATACATAAATCAATGGATGTCTTATTGCTTATATGTATAAGAATGGTACGAATTGGATACAAAATAGGTCCACCATTTGACCAACTTTCACAGGAAAAAATGTAAGTGTACTTTATCGCAGATCCCAATGTTAAAACATGCGAGTGGTCACAGAATATGCTGGAAACCCAAAACCTTTTATTCATCTTCTTTCGGCTGCTCCCTTTTGGGGTCACCACAGCGAATCATCTACCTTCAACTCATGCTATCCCTTGCATCTTCCTCTGGAACACCTACCACCTCCATGTCCTCCTTCACTACATCCATGAATCTTCTCGGTGGTCTTCCTCTTTTCCTCTTTCCTAGCAGCTCCACCTTCAACATCCTTTGTCCAATACATCCACTATCCCTCCTCTGCACATGTCAAAACCATTTCAGCCTTGCCTTTCTTACTTTGTCTTTAAGTCATGGATGGCCCTCGCGAGCCATCAATAAGACGCTATAGGCCAGCCGGTGAGTTTGCACAGTTTATTAAAGGAAGGATAACGACAAAATAATGAGCCACGAGGGGCTGAAACACACTATAACTCTAACTCTGACTATGGCAAGGAAGAACGGATTCACAATGAAACACACTTACAGAGAAAGGAGAAATCAGCACGGAGGTTGGACGACGGGAAATCTGACGATGTCAGACGAGGAATGTCCGACGAGACTGCAGCAACGTTTAGCCCTCAGCTGCTCCCTTAAATAGGACTCGGGATGGAACAGCTGCTGAGGCAATCGCTAATGCAGCTCAGCTGTCAGAGGCTCAGCTCTGACAGCCGGAAGCCCCTCCGAGTGCTATCACAATAAGAGCTCGGAGAGCCATCGGGAACGCACACACACCAGATGGGAGGAAAATACTGTATGGCCCGAGCGCGGATGAAATCGGTGCTCGAACCACGACAGTACTCCCCCCACCAACAGCGCACTCCGGGCGCTGTGTGACACCCAAGCCCCCCACCCAGGGTGGGAGGATGGGGGAAAGGCCTGGAGGGTGAGAACCAGAAAAGAACAAAAAAACCCACCAAGACAAGGAACCGGAACGAAGAGTGACAAGGGAGAACACAGGAAACAAACACGAAGCAATTACAGAGCCTGGTAGGGAAAAAAAAAAACCACAATACTCCATAAGGCACGGATGGTACAATAGGCAGGACAAAAAATGCAAATAACAAGGCCTAAAACAAAGATACACTGGCCCATAAGACATAACGTGGCCGCCACAAATCATCCCTCAGACAGGGGAGAGGAGAAAAGAAAAAAAAAACAAAACACGCTAAAAGCGATGAATACATAGACCACAATAGTGCGCATGACAACACACCAGAGTGACCTTAATATTTCGTTGGAAATAAGGAAACACACGGGGATGATGGCAGGCAGAGTCCAATGAGACAATGAACAGTTCTGGT
The DNA here is from genome assembly GCA_020510985.1 of Pholidichthys leucotaenia. Lineage (NCBI taxonomy): Eukaryota > Metazoa > Chordata > Actinopteri > Cichliformes > Pholidichthyidae > Pholidichthys > Pholidichthys leucotaenia. The sequence goes on along the minus strand of CM035847.1, from coordinate 111,361,337 downwards.
GGTCTACCTGCGTCCAGCGTCCAGATAGCTGGCCGGGGAAAGAGAAGGAGTTCGGGTGGCCTACCCCAGTCCCAGGCCCGGAGAAACAGGACCTCTGGCGGCCGGACTAGGTCGCCAAACAGACAGTCTAGTTGGTCGGGTGGCTGACCCAGAATGCCAAATGGGCGAGGCAGTCCTCCAGGCAGCAGACCCGCATCACTCAGCCACCAGGACTGCAGGGGAGAAATCGAAGACGGTCTCCCTGGCGAGGGGGAAAGCGAGGGGGAGCTGAGCCAAATATGGGGAACCCCAACGGCACCTGGTGGAGAAGAACTGGGGGAAGGATGACGGACCAGTCCAGCGTCAGACGGCAGAGGAGCTGCAGCTCCCTCACCAACCTCGAACCGAACTGGCGCTGCGCCCCTGCTGGACCCCAATCGGGTCTGCGCTGCACCCACGACAGACCCCGATTGGGCCGGAGCAGCACCCATGACGGACTCCAATTGGGCCGGAGCAGCACCCACGACGGACCCCAACTGGGTTGGAGCAGCACCCGCGATGGACCCCGATTGGGCTGCGACTGCACCCACGCCGGACCCCAATTGGGTCAATGCCGCACCCACGATGGACCCCGACTGGGTCGGTGCAGCGCCAGGGATGACCTCCAAACCCGAACCCGGAACCTCCAGCACAGCGACCGGGATTGACTCCGCACCGGTGACCCTGTGAGAAGGCTCAGTAGAAGAAGAAGAACCGGGATCAGAGCCCAGTGAGACGAGCTCGGATGCAGCGGATGGCTGCATCCGGCTCGTCTCCCCGAGAGACAGGCAAAAATGCTCTAGAACAGATAGAAGGAAGACAAAATAGAGCACTTGCCTGAACTCGAGTTCTGTCGCCGTCCAGGACTTCAACGATCCGGGTTCAGAAGGCAGAAGGGCGTCCTCTGGCTCCCACTCAGCTACTGCGGGCCCCGTAGCCGGCATGATGGTTCCCACAGCCTGAGGACCCTCCAACGCTGATGACCACACCGACGACCCGCACGGCGTGGTGGCAGGAGATCCTCGACCTGCTGAGTCGGACCGCTCTTCCGTGGAGACCCGGGGACGCTTCGTCGTCAGTGCAGGCTTCAACTTACAGTCCGCCCTCTTCCTCTGTCCTTGTCATGGCTGCGGGGCTGGAACCAGGCTCTCCAGGCCCGCAGGCTCCCTCCTCGTCCGGCGGCGTAGGCCTCGCGCCACGGAACGCTCAGGGGAAGGAGACACAATGGTGGCAGGTTCATAATTAATTTCTGCAGCAGGTGGAGGAAGCTCGGGGGGCTGTGAACCCCGAACTCCAACCCCAGAAATCAAGCAAGGCAATTCACTCAATGAGGTAACAGAATGAAAAGTCACTTGCCTGATTCGTAGAGGCCCGATAGAACCCGCTACAGTGGACTCTGTTCCTCCCTTTCCCTGCCGGATGGTGACGGAGGCCCCCTGGGAGGACGAGGAGGAGCCACTCGCGATGGTCCGATGACGGGCTTCACCGGAGCAGGACTCGTAGCACTCACAGCAGCCGGGAAAGACGTCGAGGAGGAGGGGACGACAGCCGAGGCGATCCGGGCACGAGGAGCTGACAGGACAGCAGGGGAAGATGACCCGGGGGACAAGGCTGCGGGAATTCCCTCCTGACGAGACGCAGAAGAAGCAGCTGACTGGGAGGTAGAGTTCATCCGACGACCCGTAACATGATCCGGACGGGGTTCTCGCTGAGGCTTACCGGTGGCTGTGTGACGACGTTTACCGGCAGAGGGCAAGGCGAAGGAGAGGTTAGGGAAACGCCGCTCCTGCACCGAAATAGAGGCGAGCAGGTCGGCGTACTCTGGATAATCACGTAGCTCAGGATTCCTCTCCACCAGCCTGACTGCCGCCGTCACATGCTTAATGATCTGCGTGGGGTGGACAGCGGAGCGAGCTGCAGCCACTTGGTCCCGGATGGAAGCTACTGTCAGCTGTAACTTCTCCGGGGGAATCCCGACTGACGTCTCACTCCTTAGGGAATCACCCCTGGGAGGTGCGAACTCCTGGACTGGAACGGAGACAGGAACGGGATCCCGAAGCGAGAAGCGAGGGTGCCTACTCTTCGGCTTCCTGCCGGAGTTTCCCTCCAGCCCATGTAGTCTCTCCTGGTGCGCAGAGATGTCTGCCTTCCTCGCAGTGACTTCAGGGTGGTTGGAGTAGCAAGGAAGGCGGTTAATGATGTCCTCAGCGAGGTCCAGGTGCCGGCGTACATCACTGGGAGTGTCATAGAGGCCAGCAGTGAAGAGAGTTCCATCAGTGTAGTCCAGGGCCTCCACCAGCTCGTAGCCCAGGCTCCGAGCACAGCCCCTGGTTGACGACATGACCTCCCAGCACACAGGTACCCAGACAGGGAAAAACAAAAGTCCAATTTAGGCAAAACTCACGGCGACCGGTGTCTCAGTCTGGCTGCAGTCTACTGTCATGGATGGCCCTCGCGAGCCATCAATAAGACGCTATAGGCCAGCCAGTGAGTTTGCACAGTTTATTAAAGGGAGGATAACGACAAAATAATGAGCCACAGGGGGCTGAAACACACTATAACTATAACTCTGACTATGGCAAGGAAGAACGGATTCACAATGAAACACACAGAGAAAGGAGAAATCAGCACAGAGGTTGGACAATAGGATGTCTGACGATGTCAGACAAGGAATGTCCGACGAGACTGCAGCAACGTTTAGCCCTCAGCTGCTCCCTTAAATAGGGCTCAGGATGGAACAGCTGATTTAGATTTTTTTAGATTTAGTATACTTTATTGATCCCCAGAGGGGAAATTGAGGGTCATCCACCACCTGGATGGATGAAGCAGCCACGATACGGCGCTATCCCTCAACCATTCACACACACATTCACACCTAGGGCCACTTTAGGGTCTCCAATTAACCTAACCTGCATGTTTTTGGCATGTGGGAGGAAACCGGAGAAATCCCGGAGTAAACCCACGCAAACACGGGGGGAACATGCAAACTCCACACAGATCACTGTTGGTCGGGGGTTGGGATCGAACCCACGATCCCACGATCCCCACGATCCTCCGGCCAAGGGTAAACTGTGCTGCCGCAGTGCTAACCACTGTGCCACCATGCAGCCCCAATGATGAGGCAATTGCTAATGCAGCTCAGCTGTCAGAGGCTCAGCTCTGACAGCTGGAAGCCCCTCCGAGCGCTATCACAATAAGAGCTCGGAGAGCCATCGGGAACACACACACCAGATGGGAGGAAAATACTGCATGGCTCGGGCGCAGACGAAATCGGTGCTCGAACCACAACACTTTAAACCACTCGACCTGAGCTGTCCCTCTGATATACTCATTTCCAATCCCATCCTTCAGGTCTCACAACCATTTTGTAAATCTTCCATTTCACTCTAGCTACTATCATTGCACTGACCATTGGTTGAAGGATGAACCCCATTTTCCACTGGCACCATGTTGGTTAGCAGCACCGGTGGTAGGCGTTGTTAAGCCGGGCATCAATTATCCCATATGGCAGTCTCATTTATGATGATCATCATGTTTGTTTGGGAAAGATTTTATGCCGGAAACCCTTCCTGACACAACTCTGCCCATTTACCTAGGCTTGGGACTGGCACTAGGAGTTCTCTGGCTTGTGCTTCCCCTGTGGCTGGGTTCTTTTAACCATTTTATGAATGAATTTAAAAAATGGCAGTTTCTGTGTTGATACATGTGACTGTGAGAGTGAGGGACTCATTATTTGACTCGGTTTCAGGGTGCTTTCACACCTACAGGCTTTAGTTCATTTCAGTCAAACTCAACTTCATTTTCTCCATTAGTGCAGTTCTTTTTGTCTGGTGAGAACATGGTAATTGCACTCAGATGCGCACCAAAACAACCGTGCCAAGACTCAATTCAAATCAACCGGCGAACTCTGGTGCGGTCCTTCAGGTGATAAAAGGACCATATTAAAACACTACCAGCGGCAAACGATAAAACATTTTTTGCCAATGTACATACCTGAAGGATCTTTGAAAATATCTGTGGCTAAGCATGTCACAGTTCTGGAGGATTAATGAGCATTAACATGTTATTTTTCATCTGTAGCTGCACTTCATTTTCAAACTGTACGATTTGCCAAAAGTGGTATATGCACGTAATGTAATAAACGATAACAAGGGCGATGACCCCCCCGTAGATTATGCTATGATTTGTATTATTTTCGCCCTAGAAATGCATAAATGCACAGGAGTCATCCTACTTCCTGTATTTACCTTTCCTGTTCTCGGGGCAAAAAAATCTGACCAATTAGAACAGAGAACGTCCTGATGCAAGTCTCGTGTGATTTAACGTGACGGAATTTGGTCCACTTGAATTTTTGCCTGTGTGAAAGGGAACCGAACCAAGGAGAAAATGATACAAAATAACAAATTTATCAACTGATTGGACCAAAGTAAACAAATTTAGGTGTGAAAGCACCCTCAGTCTCTGGCAGTCCTCCAAAAAATAAAGAAAACTTAAACTTGATCAAAAAGCAAAAATTGAGAATCAAACTTAAGACTTATGTTTTTAAAAAGACCTCAAAGAGTTTTTCTGTGTCAACCATCCATCCCAGGGTAAACATACTGAGATCCGAGGGAATGCTCAGTTCCGCTTTCTAGGTTGTTTATCACGCTGCTCATCAGACTGCAGCTTTCATGCATAGTGCCTGACTGTGATTGAGATGCTCCCAAATGATGTATTGGGGCTTCTCCTCCTCATGTGCATTTGAGTGATCTGAAATAAAAAGTACATGGTGAGGAGGAGAGAAACAGTCTTAATCCAGCATGAGATTCAATTATTCATCAGACTCTAATGGATTCTACTTAGAGTCCTGGAGAGTTCAGGGCCTGGTGCTGCTAACAGCCCAGAGAGTTGGAAGGGGTATGTGTGTGTGTGTTGGGGGGGGGGGGGGGGTAAAGGAGGTCAGAGGATGGTGGATGGTTAGAAATTGCAGCGCAATGAAAGCCCCCCACAAAATCAGAAGTGAGGAAGGAGACAGATTTCCAGCTATAGTTTTAAGCTGTGTCGTGTTTTCAGAACGTGTCAATTTTTCCAGTGATGTGAGAATTAATGAGAGTGGGAGGTGGAGGGGTGTCATGTAAATGATCAACTCAAGTTAAACCGAGGGGGCTCCACAAACGAAGTTTCACTAACACAGATCAAAGACTGTGGATTTAGGGGGGAAATCATGGAACTAGAGTGAAATCAAGTAATCATCTGAAGTGTCTTCTGTGAGCCTCACCTTCGTTAAACACGCACTCTGGGAGGGACTGGTTGTAGAGGGCAGACTTGGAGGAATCCTGATATTTCACTATACTGGAGATCAGAGCAGAAATAAACATTTCACTTAAAGAAATCGGATGTTTTGGTTATGGTACAAAAGAGGGACTATGATATACAGTAAAGGTGCATCTCAATAAATTAGAATGTCATTGAAAAGCTGATTTATTTCAGTAATTCAATTCAAAAAATGAAACATATAGATTCATTACACACAGAGTGTGTAATGAATATTTCAAGTATATATATTATTTTTATATATTATTTTTATATTTCAATTTATTTCAAGTGTTTATTTCTTTTAATTTTGATGGTTATAAATTACAGCTCATGAAAACCCCAAATTCAGCTTCTCAAAAATTAGAATAATGTGAAAAAGTTCAATTTTATAGACTCATGGTGTCACATTCTAATCAGCTAATTCACGCCAAACATCTGCAAAGGTTTCCTGAGCCTTTAAATGGTCTCTCTGTCTGGTTTAATAGTCTACACCAGGGGTCACCAACTAAAACTGCAAAAGGTCCGATAAGTCGGTCCTCCTCCCCAGCCGAAGTCCGAACTAGGTGTGGAAATCTTTAGGCATCTCATGAGTCAATTATGATTCAGGACTGCAACTTGATTCTAAAACCATTCTCAATGCATCTTGATGCATTTTTTTTTCTGTTCAAGACTTTTCCCTCCCACTGTGTGACAACTTGGCCCTTTTAAAGCGAAGTATTTGCAATGACCCATGAATTTACTTCCAACATCTTTTATTAAAATAAATGGAAGAAAAATCTAACACATGGTGGGCAGTGGTGGCCTAATGGTTAGGGATGTGGACTGGTGAGCGGAGGGTCATGGGTTCAATCCCTGGACCAGCAGGATTAGATCTGGGTGGGACAGACAACATAGCAGTGTTTGCCACACCCTCCTTAGCCCCACTGTGGTGCCCTTGAGCAAGGCCCTTAACCCCAACTGTTCCAAGGAGCTGCTCAGTGGCCACAGGTCAGTCTGTGGTTGTACTGGGCAGCTTCCTGGTGTGAATGTGAACAGGGCGTCCTTGAAAAAGAGAGGTTGCCTCTCAATGGAACTACCCTGTATAAATAAAGGTTAAATAAAAAACATGGACAATTTTATCTCAAAACGTGCTTTTAAGAATTGTCATCATTTCATTGACATTCTCTCAGAAGACCACAGCTGTCTACAGACAGGCCAGGATCATTTAACTTGCTTTCACACATTTTATTCAGCTCATGTTTTAGCTGGTTTTAGCTCTACATTAATTTTTAAACAAAAACAATATTAAAATGAGTTCTTTGTTCAATTTCAAACAAAATGTAATAAAATCCTAAAAATGTTTTACAGGAGAATGCAAACTAATTTGTATTGCATTTAAAAAAAAAAAAAGATTAATATCTAAAAAAAAAAAAAAATTCACAAAAAGTCGACCTCTATACAATATTTTCAGTGCAGAAAAAAACTGTTTCAAACTAAGACAAAAAAAAAAAAACAAAAAACAAAAACGGACACCAAATATAATTTCACAGGACAGAATTCCTCCTATATTTTTTAAAAAAAATCTCCACAGTAAACTCTGTTACAGTGTGGATGGAGTGGTAACTCCGTGGTTACAGGGAGAGGGGAGGTGGAACTTTTTATGTTCAGTAACACACGGAGCTTTTACTGAGTTTTTAAGTGATACCAGCGAAGGTACTGTACATTCAGTTTCACAACAGCGCTTCTTTTTGTGGGTACAGACCTGAAAGGTCTGTCAGGGGTGGATGTCCTGGCTGTCATCTGTGTGTGTGTGTGTGTGTGTGTGTGCGCGCGTGTGTCCCCGCAGCGAACCTGATTTTGCAACCCGCTGACTCTCTGGAGCGGTTGGAGCCGCAGAGTCTCTGCAGAGAGTGGCATTCGTGGGACAGCAAAAAGGGAGTCAGTCTGCAGCAGGAGGAGTGCACCCAAGGGCTTGTGCCATAATCTGTCACGGTTGCTGATGCAGCAGTCCAGTTCCGCTTTTTCCACCTTTTTTCTCCACCAAAATAAAAGTTTCCATTTTCCCCAAATTGCATCAAAAGGCTTTGGGGTCCAGACGGAAGACTCTTGGGGTCCGGATCTGGACCAGAGTCCGCCAGTTGGTGACCCCTGGTCTACTCAATCATGGGGAAGACTGCTGAATTGACAGTTGTCCAGAAGTCGGTCATTCGCACTCTCCACATGGAGGGTAAGCCATAAAAGGTCATTGCTAAAGAAGCTGGCTGTTCACAGGGTGCTGTACCCAAGCATATCAATGGAAGGTTGAGAGGAAGGAAAAAGTGTGTCAGAAAAAGGTGCAAAAGCAAAAGGGGTAACTGCAGCCTTTTGACGATTGTGAAGCAAAGTCCATTCAGAAATGTTGGGGAGATTCACAAGGAGGGGATTGCAGCTGAAGTCAGTGCTTCAAGATCCATATCCAGGACATGGGCTACAGCTGTCAACATTCCTTGTGTCAAGCCACTCCTGAACCAGAAACAGCATCAGAAGCATCTTGCCTGGACTATGGAGAAAACATAACTGTTGCTCAGTGGTCCAAAGTCTTCTTTTCAGATGAGAGTAAATTTTGCATTTCATTTGGAAAAAATCAAGGTCCCAGAGTCTGGAGGAAGAGTGGAGAGGCACAGAATCCAAGATGAGTTGCTTGAGGTCCAGTGTGACGTTTCCACAGTTACTGATGATTTGGGGAGCCATGTCATTTGCTGGTGTTGGTCCACTGTGTTTTATCAAGTCCAAAGTCACCGCAGTTATCTACTAAGAAATTTTAGAGCACTTCATGCTTCCCTCTGGTGTCAAGCTTTATGGAGATGCTGATTTCATTTTCCAGCAGGACTTGGCACCTGCCCCCGCTGCCAAAAGTACCAAAACCTGGTTTAATGACCATGGTATCACTGTGCTTGATTGACCAGCAAACTCAAGAGGAAGATGAGACACCAGACCCAACAATGCAGGTGAGCTGAAAGTCGCTATCAAAGCAACCTGGGCCTCCATAACACCTCAGCAACACCACAAGCTGATCGCCTCCATGCCATGACATTCTAATTTATTGAGATGCACCTGTGTGTACGCCACAGAGATGTAAATGAGTGTTTGTAATGATGGGATTGGATGGTTATTTTTTTTAGATTGTTGGTAATGATGGTAGCAGGAGATCTAGGAGCCTTTTTTTTTTTTCCACAATATCTTTATTGAACCTTTTTTTTTTTTTTTTAACAAACATGATACAATCAAACACTAACACTAAAGTACTACAAAAAAAAAAAATACCCTAAAAACACCAACAACCACCAACAAAATCAAGTCTTCAACAATGCTCCTCTGTTTAGTCTAGACAATCCAATACATTAGTATACATATTATGTTCACCAGTTTGGAATTTACAAGGTCCACACACATCATTCACCTTCTTCTTCAAGAGTTATGTTTAAATTTTTTACATAATCAATAAAAGGTCTCCATATATTCTCAAACACAATTTCCTTTGATTTCAGTATATATGTTATTCTTTCTAATGGAAGGTTTGTTAACATCTGTCTTAACCACTGAGTCACATCTGGTCTATGAGTCTTTTTCCATAATAGTGCAATACATTTTTTGGCATTAAGCAAACTGAGGTCTATGAATGTTCTTTCACTTTTATTGAAATTATGCTTTTCTGGGTACAGACCCAACAAAAACAGTTTAGCATTCAATATGATTTGTTTTGAGATTATTTTTTCAATTGTTACCCTCACCTCCTCCCAAAACATTCTTATTAATCTACATTCCCATAAACAATGAAATAGGGTTCCTTTACTTTCCATGCATTTTGTGCATGTATCTGGTATATTTTTGTTATATCTATTTAACTCCTCCGGTGTAACATACATCCGCATTAACCATTTGAAATGTATCAATTTAAGGCGTGCATTTATTGATTTGGTTTGAGCTTCTGTACAAGCCAATTCCCATTGTTCCTCTGAAATTTCAATTTGCAGATCTTCTTTCCAGTAGTTTAATCTTTTCAGTGAATTTTCACTTGAAGATAGTGTCAATGAGTTATAAAACTCTGAAATAATACCCTTTCTTTTACTATCTTTCATCATCATTTTTTCCAAGGATGAATAAATAGGTCGAGTGAGAGCTTTATTTTGATTTGATCGAATAAAGTTTCTAAGTTGAAGATATTTAAAAAAATGTGTTCTATTGAGATTAAATTTGATCCTCAGCTCTTCAAAAGACATTATGTTGTCTGCACATGGCAAATATAAATCCTGAATCTTTTGTATCCCTTTTAAATTCCATACTTTAAATACAGCGTCCGCTCTCCCTGGTTTAAAATATTGATTACCCCATATTGGACTAAATTGTGACAATAACTGTGGTTCTTTTAAATAGTTTTTAGCTTCACACCATATTTTGATCATATGCTTTACAAATGGATTTTTAACTTGTTTTTGTAATTTTTTTGCCGAATCTGAGTATATGAATATGGGAAGAGGTAAAGGTAAATTGTATGATTCCATTTCAGTCCAGTGAGGGAGATCATTTGATGAAAAATAATATGTCATAGACCTCAGTTGTGCCGACCAATAATACAACATAAAATTTGGACATTTCAGACCTCCACGATCAAATGGTAAATATAATAAAGACAAACGTAATCTAGCCCTCCTGTTGTTCCATATAAATTCCACTAACTTTTTTTTTATTCTTGAGAATAGATCTAAAGGTGGTGATAAGGGAATGTATTGAAATAAATAAAGTATTTTAGGTAAAATATTACTTTTAAGTATATTGATTCTCCCGATCATCGACATTGGTAGTGACATCCATCTCTGAGTTAACTCATTGATATCTGACATTAAGGCTTCATAGTTGACACTGGCGACTGATTCTAGCTTAGGCATAATTTGGATTCCTAAATATTTAAACTGATTTACAACATTGAATTGATTTACCTCAGGGGCTGGGTAATTTCTCTGGGTCTCATTTAGCATTAATATTGAAGATTTAGTTTTATTTATTTTATATCCTGATATTTCCCCAAAATTCTTTATTAAATTCAACAAGGTTGGAATTGATTTTTTTAGATTCGACATAAACAAAATTATATCATCGGCGTACAGGGAGATTTTATGTTCTGTTGGTCCAACTTTAATTCCATATATTTGTGAATGTAAACGTATCGCTATCGCTAAAGGTTCAATTGCCATAGTAAACAGTAAAGGTGAAAGTGGACAGCCTTGTCGACATCCTCTATTGATTTTTATTGGTTTTGAAATATTGTTATTTGTTAGGATTTCTGCTGTAGCATTATTGTATATTATTTGAACCCATTTTATGAAATTATTTCCAAGTCCAAACCTTTGTAGGACTTCAAAAAGAAAGGGCCATTCAACTCTATCAAAGGCCTTTTCGGCGTCCAATGATAGGAGAGCTGTATCCGGTGCTTCTTTATTAAAATAAATAATATTAAATAGTCTTCTTACATTATGGAAGCCTTGTCTACCCTTTATAAAGCCATTCTGATCTCGATTAATAATATTTGGTAAAATTTCTTGTATTCGTCTTGCTAAAATTTTACAGATTATCTTAAGGTCGGCGTTTAATAGGCTTATTGGTCTCATATTTTCACATTTATTAGAGGGCTTACCTGGTTTTGGCAGCAGTATAATTAAGGCATTATTTATGTATGATGGTAAATTATTATTTTGAAATGCTTCTAAAACCATTTCCAAAAAAGGTTTTATTAATTTATTCTTAAATTTTTTATAAAGGTCAACTGGAAGACCATCTGGTCCTGCACTTTTTCCTGATTTCATATTATCAATGGCTAGCCCAACTTCTTCTTGACTAATTTTAGACTCCAATATCTCCCTGTTTTCATTTGGAATACACGGTATAGATAGTTCGTTCAAAAACCCATTTAGTTTTGTTAAATCAGGTTCATTTTTGGTATCATATAATTTTTCATAGTAATCTCTAAAGGCTCTATTAATTTCTAAAGGATCTATAACTACCTGTCCGTTACTTATAATACTGGTAATTGGTGTTTTAATTTCCAATTGTTTAATCTGCCATGCTAATAATTTTCCTGATTTTTCACCTTGTTCATAAAAAGATTGTTTCAATCTTAGAAGACTCGAGGCAGCTCTATTCGCTGATTTTTTGTCGTATTCAGCTCTCAAAATCAGTAATTCATTCTCCAACCTTGGGTCACTTCCTGCATACACTTTTTCCTGAAGACTTTTTATTTTATGTTCCAATTTAGCTCTCTCCTCTCGAGTCTTCTTAGATTTTGATCCTGTATAACTAATAATATGTCCCCTAATAAAAGCTTTGAAAGCCTCCCACTTTACACATGCTGATGTTTGTGTAGTATTGATGTCAAAGAACTCGTCTATCTGTTTTTCTATATACTTGACAAATTCCTCATCCTGAAGCCATTTATGCTGAAATTGCCATCTACCTGATTCCTTTGTCAATTTTTTATCTACATATATTAGACAACAGGGTGCATGATCAGAAATCACGATGTTATCATCAAAGCAGTTTTGAATCTTGGACCTTAATTCTGTGGAAATCAAAAAATAATCAATACGTGAGAATGTCTTGTAGGTACTGGAATAACAAGAATAGGCTTTAACTTGTGGTTTCATTTCTCTCCATATATCTAACAATCTCAATTCTTTCATAAAATGATTAATAGTCATCCTACATCCAATGTGCGTACAATCCAGTCCTGTTGATCTATCCACACCTGGATTCAATGTACAATTAAAATCCCCTGCTATTATATGTTGCCCTGTAAGAGATGATAAGATGAGAAATAAATTAGCAAAGAACTTCTGATCATCTATATTGGGACCATATAAGTTCACAAGATTTATATTTTCTAATAGCAAAGAACCTTGAATGATTACATATCTTCCAAATTTGTCTCCAATTACATTTTTCACCTGAAAAGGAACTGATTTATGTATGAGAGTCATAACTCCCCTGGCTCGGGATGAAAATGAAGAGGTGAATACACTTCCCTGCCATCTACTCCTAATTCTTTTAACATCCTCCTCTATCAGATGAGTTTCTTGTAAAAACACAATTCTTGAACCCATGTCCTTTATTTTATTCATAACTTGTTTAAGTTTTTTTAAATTTTGTAGACCTCTGCAATTCCATGAAGTTAAATTAAGATTAACACTTTGGTCCATGATCAATAGAGAGTTTAGGATTACCTTGCAGTGTAAACATGCTCATACAGAGAAGCAAAAACATGAGTGGTTGAACATTCATCCTACAAACTACACACAAACAAATTTCCCCTTCCCACACTTGTGGCAAACCCCCCAAAATCAAAAGAAAAATTCTGTCTCCCGATATAGCCATCGACCGTTCCACACCCACGGGGAACAGCCTAAGCCACTCCTTCTTCATCCTCCCAATCACCCCAACTCTACTGCTTTTAATGACGTAACATTAACTCTCCTCTGTAGTTTTCCAACTTAACTCCAAAATTTTTAACAACTTTGTACATCATAGTTTTTTTTTTGTTTGTTTTGTTTTTGTTTTGTTTTTTTAATATATAATACAATCTATATTTTGTAAACTTACTATTTACTTCAAGTCAGTCAGATGCCTGTGCAAATGCTTAATTATTCTACCTTATATTTTGTTCATGCTTAGCTCCCACCAGTCTCTTCTTCTTCTTTGATCTTCTTGATGAACTCCTGCGCCTCCTCTGGGGTCTTGAAAATGTGGGTTCTGCCCTCATACGTGGTCAGCAGTCTCGCAGGATAGATTACACCATGACGAATCCCAAGGTTGCGCAGCTCCTTACGTATGGGATCAAACTGCTTCCTCAATTGCTGGATTCCTGTGGCCAAATCTGGGTAGAACCGCACCTGCTGGTCCTGGTGTTTAATCTCTCCTTTAGCACGTGCAGCGTTGAAGATCTTCATCCTGTCTCTGTTGCTAAGAAACTTCATAATTAAGGTCCTCGGCGGTCCCTTATCTCTCCGTGGGCCAATACGATGTGCTTTTTCCAGAACCACTGCTGATTGCAACTCCTCGCTGCCCAGCACCTCCGGAATCCACTTTTCCAGAAAGGAACATACGTCCCGACCTTCTGATTCCTCTGGAAGACCCACCAGCCTCAAATTATTCTGTCTCGACCGAGATTCCAAATCCAAAATATTATCTTCCAGAGATTTTTTTTTTTTTCCAAAGTGCGCACCTTTAATTGAAGACGGGTGACGTCATCTTCAGCACTAGCGAGACGGAGCTCCATCTGCGCCATTCGTTCTACACAGTCACCCAATTCCTTTCTTATTCCTTCCAACGCTGTCATAATCCCATCAAATCTAGAGGAAAAGTCCGCTCTCATTGAACTCATGGCAGCCATCAGCGCATCTGCGCCATTCCCCGCAAACATCGCACCGCCGCCAGCCTCCTCCGCCATATATGGAGTTTTGTTTGCTGCGTCACAGACCTGAAAGTCCGTTAATTTGGACTGTTTCGGCGGCTCGCTTTTTCCTTTTCCTGGTTTTCCAGCCTTAGGCTTCGCCGACATATCCTCGCCCAAATGCTGGGATACGTTCTGTCCCAAATGAGAGAGTTATTTGCCGATTTTTTTCTCCAGGAGCAGAGCAGAGCGAGACACGTCCGTCCTACGTGGCAGCCATAACCGGAAGTCGATCTAGGAGCCTTTTTCTGCCTCTACAGAGATGACTGTTCTGTGGACTGCTCTACAAATGCAGAATCCTGTGAATGTCACTTCATATAGTTGGGATGGGGGGAAAATCAGTAGTGTAATTTGCAATACTTTGGGGTAACAGTATTGTCTCAATTCAGAGATACCAGTATTGCAATATTAAAAATTAGTAATAAATACAGTGAATACATTTTTAACTTTTTGGGTACCACAGTACAAAAACTAGGTTACTTTTCTTATCTCTACATGATGCTAAATGCTCTTTGCCTGGTTAGGTCAAAGAAGTGACTTATGAAATTTTGCCGAGAGTTGAACAAGATAAGATAAGATAAGCCTTTATTAGTCCCACAACGGGGGAATTCCAGGATTGCAACAGCACAGGGATAGCAACACTCAGAGCAACAATCAGAAGGCAAGAAAAAAGCAAGCAAGCAAGAGCAGCTAATATACATATGTACATATTACTATAAAATATACTGTATATATATACACACACAGACACACAGTGCAGAGCATTGTAGCTGGATGGAATAAATATATGAATATATAAACACATAGTGCGGAGCATTGTAGCTAGATGGAATAAATATGTAGATATATAAACACCCACAGTACGGAGCATTGCAGCTAGGTGGAATAAATATGTAAATATATAAACCCACACAGTGCGGAGCAATGTAGCTAGATGGAATAATATGTAGATATATAAACACACAGTGCGGAGCATTGTAGCTAGATGGAATAAATATATAGATATATAAATATAAACACACCCAGTGCGGAGCATTGTAGCTAGATGGAATAAATATGTAAATATATAAGCACACACAGTGCAGAGCATTGTTGCTAGATGGGATGAAACAGCATAACCGTCTACTTAGTTATCCTACATGGTATGATTATGTGCCCATACATATTCTCACCCTCCATAGCGACCGGTATTTTCCTAGTTGTATGCCGGAGGGGACCATTGTGTAAGTCTATTGCATCTTTTACATTCAAAAAACTATTAGTTTGTTATGTCTTTTTGCTATCTCTGCGAGCAGCCCTGCTTAGGTTGTACAGTCTGACAGCCGTTGGTAGGAAGGACCTGCGAAACCTCTCGGTTGTGCACCTGGGATGATGTAGTCTGCTGCTAAATGAGTTCCTCAGTGCATTCAGTATGTCCTGCATAGGGTGGAACTCGGACTCCAGCAGAGATGACAGTTTAGCCACCGTCCTTCTCTCTCCTATCTCCTCCACCGGATCAAGGCGCTGCCCCAGGACAGAGCTAGCTTTCTTGATCAGTTTGTTCAGTCTCTTCCTATCGGCTGCAGTAATGCCACTGCCCCAGCAGACCACTCCAAAAGAGATGGCTGATGCCACCACCGTGTCATAGAATGTCTTCAGCAGTGCCCCTTGTACACCAAAAGACCCGAGTCTCCTCAGCAGGAACAGCCTGCGCTGTCCCTTCTTGTAGAGTGCGTCAGTATTGTGTGACCAGTCTAGTTTATTGTTCAGATGAACACCCAGGTACTTATAGGATGTCACCATCTCGATGTCTGTTCCCTGTATATTTACTGGTGCTGTGAGGGGTTGCCCATGCCTGCGGCAGTCCACCACCAGCTCCTTAGTTTTCCTCACGTTGATCTGGAGGCAGTTCTGATGGCACCAGTCCACGAAGTCCTGGATAAGCCCTCTGTACTCAGCTTCATCTCCATTGGAGATGAGGCCAACGATCGCAGAGTCATCAGAGAACTTCTGTAGATGGCAGTGTGTTGTGTTGTGTGAGAAGTCCGCAGTATAAAGAGTGAACAGGAAGGGAGCGAACACCGTTCCCTGGGGGGCCCCCGTGCTACCGATGATCGTGTCGGACACACAGTCCCGGGTTCTGACAAACTGAGGCCGGTTCGTGAGGTAGTCCAGGATCCATGATGACAGGTGCTGGTCCACCCCTGCGCGCAGCAGCTTGTCCTTCAGGATCATCGGTTGGATGGTGTTGAAAGCACTGGAGAAGTCAAAGAACATGATCCTCACCATATTCCCGGGCTTCTCCAGGTGGGACAGAGAACGGTGAAGGAGGAAGATCACCGCATCCTCCACCCCAATGCCATGCTGGTAGGCGAACTGGAGTGGATCCATCGCTGGTTCCACCAGGGGGCGGAGGTGAGCAAGGAGCAGTCTCTCCAGGGTCTTCATCAAGTGGGACGTCAAGGCTACCGGTCTGTAGCTGTTCAGGTCTTTGGGGTGGGAAGTTTTTGGTACAGGTACCACACAAGATGTTTTCCACAGCTGTGGTACCCTCCCCAGCTTCAGGCTCAGGTTGAAGATGAGATAAGATAAGATAAGATAAGCCTTTATTAGTCCCACAATGGGGAAATTCCAGTATTGCAACAGCACAGGGATAGCAATGTACGTCACAATCCCACACAGCTGGTCTGCACAGGACTTGAGGAGCTTTGCGCTGATGCCGTCCGGTCCTGACGCCTTCCTCGCCTTGATCTTCCTCAGCTCCGTCCTCACCTGGGTCCTGGTCAGGGTCAGGATGGGGGGCTGTGTGTTGGGAGTGGCGGGGTGTTGGTGGAGTGGGGAGTGGGCAGCAGGACTTGATTTCTTTAGAGGCAGCAGTGGTTGTTGTGCAGTCAGGGGGGAGGGCGGTTGGTCAAACCTATTGAAAAACAGATTCAGGTTGTTCGCCCACTCCCTGCCCCCCGTGGCCTGGGGGGAGGTATTCTGGAGCTCAGAGATGGTTTTGAGGTTTCTCCAGACCCTGCTGATGTCGCTCTGTTGCAGCTTGTCCTCCATCTTCTTCCTGAAGCTGTCCTTGCCTTCTCTGATCTTTCTCCTCAGCTCCCTCTGTACGGACTTCAGCATCTCCCTGTTCCCCGACCTGAAGATCCTCTTCTTCTCTCTCAGAAGTGTTTTTATCTCAGGGTTGATCCAGGGTTTGTTGTTTGAGCAACACCGTATGGTCTTGGTGGGAACGGATTTGTCCACACAGAAGCTGAGGTAGTCTGTGAAGGTGTGAGTGAGGCCATCGATGTCCTCACCATGTGGATCGCAGAGCTGCTTCCAGGCGGTGGCTTCAAAACAGCCCTTTAGAGTGTCCATTGTCTCCTCAGACCATAACTCCACTGTGCGCATGGCCAGAGGTTGTCTGTGCACTAGGGGTTTGTACACCGGCCGGAGATGAACCAAGTTGTGATCCGATCTCCCGAGTGGGGGGAGTTGTGATGAGGTGTACGCCTCCTTAGTGTTTGCGTAGAATAAGTCCAGTGTTTTATTGTCTCTTGTGTGGCATGTGACATACTGGGTAAACGTGGGTAGAATGGGAGATAGTGAAACATGGTTGAAATCGCCTGAGATGAGGAGAAGAGCATCTGGGTGTTCTGTCTGCAGCCTGCTGGTTACTGAATGGATGACGTCATGCGCTGTCCCAGCGTTCGCCGTCGGATTTGCATAAACAACAATGCAGATCACGTGTGAGTGTTCTCTCGGGAGATATGTAGGCTGCATGCTAACAGCTAGCAACTCAATGTCTTTGCTGCAGTGTCGTTGTTTAACAGTGATATGTCTCAGTCTGCACCAGTTGTTGTTAACATACATTATCACTCCACCGCCCCTTGCTTTGCCACTGTCTGGTGTTCGGTCTGCCAAGATACAAGATAAATATTGTAATGGGAAATCACAGTACATGACATCACAATACTAAATATTCCAAGATCATGATAATATCATGATCATAATATCAGGGCAGCGTGGTGGTGGAGTGGTTAGCACTGCGGCAACACAGCAACTCACCCTTGGCCAGGGAATCCCGGGCTTGATCCCAGCTCCCAACCAACAGTGATCTGTGTGGAGTTTGCATGTTCTCCCCCTGTCTGCGTGAGTTTACTCTGGGATTTCTCCGGTTTCCTCCCACATGCCAAAAATATGCAAGTAAGGTTAACTGGCATCAACTGGGAATTCTAAATTGTCCTTAAGTATGACCTGTATATACAGTAAGTACAGGTCCTTATCCCGCCTTATGAGTGTGAGAGTGAATGGTTGTCTGTCTCTCTGTGTTGGCCCTGCGATGGGCTGGAGATCTGTCCAGGGTGTATCCTGCCTCTCGACCAAAGATGCTGGGATTGGTTCCAGCCCCCCCACGACCCGAAAAGGATTAAGCAGAAGAAGATGGATGGATGGATGGATGATAATATATTGTGGCCCAACTGTCATGATAATATGATATCATGGGTCCTCTTGCAATTCCTGGCCCATCACATAGTAATGACTGCTAATATAGTGGCGGGAAATTGTACAGTTATAAAAAGAAAGCCAATTTATGAGAAAGCTCTGTCTAACTTTAAGTTATGTATATGGTAGAACACAATCATTTTCCCTTGTGTCTGTTCACACTTTAAATATCACAACAAAAGATACTTTGGGAATAATGCAATACAGGATGTACAGTTGAAACCAGATATTTACATACACTGGATAAAAGAAAACCTTTTTATTCTCACTGTCTAAAATAAAATCAGACTAAACGTTTCCTGTTTTAGGTCAGTTAAGTTTAGTTACCAAAATCATTTCTATTTGCAAAATAATTTAATTTTTTTTTTTTACTTTCTTCAAAGTCAGAAGTTTACATACATTGTATTTGGTAGCATTGCCTTTAAACTTTATGACTTGGGTCAAACATTTTGGGTGTCTTTCCACAAGCTTCTCACAACTGAGTCAGGTTTGTAGACCGCCTTGCTCACACGCGTCTTTTCAGCTTTGCCCACAAATTTTCTGTGATGGAGATCAGGACTTTGTGATGGCCACTCCAAAACATTGACTGTATTGTCATTAAGCCACTTTGTAACTAATCTGCTTAGGGTCGGTGTCCATTTGGAAGCCCCGTTTGCACCCAAGCTTTAACTTCCTGGCTGATGTCTTGAGATGTTGCTTTAATATTTCCACATAATGTTCTTTCTTCATGATGCCATGTATTTGGTGAAGTGCACCAGTCCCTCTTGCAGCAAAACACTCTCACAGCATGATGATGCCCCCCCCCCCACACACACACACACACTTCACATTTGGGATGGGGTTCTTAAGCTTGCAAGCTTCCCCCTTTTTCCTCCAATTGTAATGATGGTCATTGTAGCCAGACAGTTCAATTTTAGTTTCATCAGACCACAGGTCACGTCTCCAAAAATTCAGGTCTTTGTCCCTGTGTGCATTTGCAAACTGTAATTTGGCTTTTTTATGTTGCTTTTGGAGTAATGGCTTCTTAGTTGCTGAATAGCCTTTCACCCCATGTTGGTACAGGACTCGCTTCACTGTGTAAAATGACACTCTTTTACCAACTTCAGCCAGTATCTTCACAAGGTCTTTTTCTTTTGTTCTAGGGTTAATATGCACATTTTGCACCAAAACATGTTCATCCGGCTTCCGGTTATGGCTGCCACGTAGGACGGACGTGTCTCGCTCTGCTCTGCTCCTGGAGAAAAAAAATCGGCAAATAACTCTCTCATTTGGGACAGAACGTATCCCAGCGTTTGGGCGAGGATATGTCGGCGAAGCCTAAGGCTGGAAAACCAGGAAAAGGAAAAAGCGAGCCGCCGAAACAGTCCAAATTAACGGACTTTCAGGTCTGTGACGCAGCAAACAGGGCTCCATATATGGCGGAGGAGGCTGGCAACGCTGCGATTTCTGCGGGGAATGGCGCAGATGCGCTGATGGCTGCCATGAGTTCAATGAGAGCGGACTTTTCCTCTAGATTTGATGGGATTATGACAGCGTTGGAAGGAATAAGAAAGGAATTGGGTGACTGTGTAGAACGAACGGCGCAGATGGAGCTCCGTCTCGCTAGTGCTGAAGATGACGTCACCCGTCTTCAATTAAAGGTGCGCACTTTGGAAAAAAAAAATAAATCTCTGGAAGATAATATTTTGGATTTGGAATCTCGGTCGAGACAGAATAATTTGAGGCTGGTGGGTCTTCCAGAGGAATCAGAAGGTCGGGACGTATGTTCCTTTCTGGAAAAGTGGATTCCGGAGGTGCTGGGCAGCGAGGAGTTGCAATCAGCAGTGGTTCTGGAAAAAGCACATCGCATTGGCCCACGGAGAGATAAGGGACCGCCGAGGACCTTAATTATGAAGTTTCTTAACAACAGAGACAGGATGAAGATCTTCAACGCTGCACGAGCTAAAAAAGGAGAGATTAAACACCAGGACCAGCAGGTGCGGTTCTACCCAGATTTGGCCACAGGAATCCAGCAATTGAGGAAGCAGTTTGATCCCGTACGTAAGGAGCTGCGCAACCTTGGGATTCGTCATGGTGTAATCTATCCTGCGAGACTGCTGACCACGTATGAGGGCAGAACCCACATCTTCAAGACCCCAGAGGAGGCGCAGGAGTTCATCAAGAAGATCAAAGAAGAAGAAGAGACTGGTGGGAGCTAAGCATGAACAAAATATAAGGTAGAATAATTAAGCATTTGCACAGGCATCTGACTGACTTGAAGTAAATAGTAAGTTTACAAAATATAGATTGTATTATATATTAAAAAAAAACAAAACAAAAACAAAACAAACAAAAAAAAAAACCTATGATGTACAAAGTTGTTAAAAATTTTGGAGTTAAGTTGGAAAACTACAGAGGAGAGTTAATGTTACGTCATTAAAAGCAGTAGAGTTAGGGTGATTGGGAGGATGAAGAAGGAGTGGCTTAGGCTGTTCCCCGTGGGTGTGGAACGGTCGATGGCTATATCGGGAGACAGAATTTTTCTTTTGATTTTGGGGGGTTTGCCACAAGTGTGGGAAGGGGAAATTTGTTTGTGTGTAGTTTGTAGGATGAATGTTCAACCACTCATGTTTTTGCTTCTCTGTATGAGCATGTTTACACTGCAAGGTAATCCCAAACTCTCTATTGATCATGGACCAAAGTGTTAATCTTAATTTAACTTCATGGAATTGCAGAGGTCTACAAAATTTAAAAAAACTTAAACAAGTTATGAATAAAATAAAGGACATGGGTTCAAGAATTGTGTTTTTACAAGAAACTCATCTGATAGAGGAGGATGTTAAAAGAATTAGGAGTAGATGGCAGGGAAGTGTATTCACCTCTTCATTTTCATCCCGAGCCAGGGGAGTTATGACTCTCATACATAAATCAGTTCCTTTTCAAGTGAAAAATGTAATTGGAGACAAATTTGGAAGATATGTAATCATTCAAGGTTCTTTGCTATTAGAAAATATAAATCTTGTGAACTTATATGGTCCCAATATAGATGATCAGAAGTTCTTTGCTAATTTATTTCTCATCTTATCATCACTTACAGGGCAACATATAATAGCAGGGGATTTTAATTGTACATTGAATCCAGGTGTGGATAGATCAACAGGACTGGATTGTACGCACATTGGATGTAGGATGACTATTAATCATTTTATGAAAGAATTGAGATTGTTAGATATATGGAGAGAAATGAAACCACAAGTTAAAGCCTATTCTTGTTATTCCAGTACCTACAAGACATTCTCACGTATTGATTATTTTTTGATTTCCACAGAATTAAGGTCCAAGATTCAAAACTGCTTTTATGATAACATCGTGATCTCTGATCATGCACCCTGTTGTCTAATATATGTAGATAAAAAATTGACAAAGGAATCAGGTAGATGGCAATTTCAGCATAAATGGCTTCAGGATGAGGAATTTGTCAAGTATATAGAAAAACAGATAGACGAGTTCTTTGACATCAATACTACACAAACATCAGCATGTGTAAAGTGGGAGGCTTTCAAAGCTTTTATTAGGGGGCATATTATTAGTTATACAGGATCAAAATCTAAGAAGACTCGAGAGGAGAGAGCTAAATTGGAACATAAAATAAAAAATCTTCAGGAAAAAGTGTATGCAGGAAGTGACCCAAGGTTGGAGAATGAATTACTGATTTTGAGAGCTGAATACGACAAAAAATCAGCGAATAGAGCTGCCTCGAGTCTTCTAAGATTGAAACAATCTTTTTATGAACAAGGTGAAAAATCAGGAAAATTATTAGCATGGCAGATTAAACAATTGGAAATTAAAACACCAATTACCAGTATTATAAGTAATGGACAGGTAGTTATAGATCCTTTAGAAATTAATAGAGCCTTTAGAGATTACTATGAAAAATTATATGATACCAAAAATGAACCTGATTTAACAAAACTAAATGGGTTTTTGAACGAACTATCTATACCGTGTATTCCAAATGAAAACAGGGAGATATTGGAGTCTAAAATTAGTCAAGAAGAAGTTGGGCTAGCCATTGATAATATGAAATCAGGAAAAAGTGCAGGACCAGATGGTCTTCCAGTTGACCTTTATAAAAAATTTAAGAATAAATTAATAAAACCTTTTTTGGAAATGGTTTTAGAAGCATTTCAAAATAATAATTTACCATCATACATAAATAATGCCTTAATTATACTGCTGCCAAAACCAGGTAAGCCCTCTAATAAATGTGAAAATATGAGACCAATAAGCCTATTAAACGCCGACCTTAAGATAATCTGTAAAATTTTAGCAAGACGAATACAAGAAATTTTACCAAATATTATTAATCGAGATCAGAATGGCTTTATAAAGGGTAGACAAGGCTTCCATAATGTAAGAAGACTATTTAATATTATCTATTTTAATAAAGAAGCACCGGATACAGCTCTCCTATCATTGGACGCCGAAAAGGCCTTTGATAGAGTTGAATGGCCCTTTCTTTTTGAAGTCCTACAAAGGTTTGGACTTGGAAATAATTTCATAAAATGGGTTCAAATAATATACAATAATGCTACAGCAGAAATCCTAACAAATAACAATATTTCAAAACCAATAAAAATCAATAGAGGATGTCGACAAGGCTGTCCACTCTCACCTTTACTGTTTACTATGGCAATTGAACCTTTAGCGATAGCGATACGTTTACATTCACAAATATATGGAATTAAAGTTGGACCAACAGAACATAAAATCTCCCTGTACGCCGATGATATAATTTTGTTTATGTCGAATCTAAAAAAATCAATTCCAACCTTGTTGAATTTAATAAAGAATTTTGGGGAAATATCAGGATATAAAATAAATAAAACTAAATCTTCAATATTAATGCTAAATGAGACCCAGAGAAATTACCCAGCCCCTGAGGTAAATCAATTCAATGTTGTAAATCAGTTTAAATATTTAGGAATCCAAATTATGCCTAAGCTAGAATCAGTCGCCAGTGTCAACTATGAAGCCTTAATGTCAGATATCAGTGAGTTAACTCAGAGATGGATGTCACTACCAATGTCGATGATCGGGAGAATCAATATACTTAAAAGTAATATTTTACCTAAAATACTTTATTTATTTCAATACATTCCCTTATCACCACCTTTAGATCTATTCTCAAGAATAAAAAAAAAGTTAGTGGAATTTATATGGAACAACAGGAGGGCTAGATTACGTCTGTCTTTATTATATTTACCATTTGATCGTGGAGGTCTGAAATGTCCAAATTTTATGTTGTATTATTGGTCGGCACAACTGAGGTCTATGACATATTATTTTTCATCAAATGATCTCCCTCACTGGACTGAAATGGAATCATACAATTTACCTTTACCTCTTCCCATATTCATATACTCAGATTCGGCAAAAAAATTACAAAAACAAGTTAAAAATCCATTTGTAAAGCATATGATCAAAATATGGTGTGAAGCTAAAAACTATTTAAAAGAACCACAGTTATTGTCACAATTTAGTCCAATATGGGGTAATCAATATTTTAAACCAGGGAGAGCGGACGCTGTATTTAAAGTATGGAATTTAAAAGGGATACAAAAGATTCAGGATTTATATTTGCCATGTGCAGACAACATAATGTCTTTTGAAGAGCTGAGGATCAAATTTAATCTCAATAGAACACATTTTTTTAAATATCTTCAACTTAGAAACTTTATTCGATCAAATCAAAATAAAGCTCTCACTCGACCTATTTATTCATCCTTGGAAAAAATGATGATGAAAGATAGTAAAAGAAAGGGTATTATTTCAGAGTTTTATAACTCATTGACACTATCTTCAAGTGAAAATTCACTGAAAAGATTAAACTACTGGAAAGAAGATCTGCAAATTGAAATTTCAGAGGAACAATGGGAATTGGCTTGTACAGAAGCTCAAACCAAATCAATAAATGCACGCCTTAAATTGATACATTTCAAATGGTTAATGCGGATGTATGTTACACCGGAGGAGTTAAATAGATATAACAAAAATATACCAGATACATGCACAAAATGCATGGAAAGTAAAGGAACCCTATTTCATTGTTTATGGGAATGTAGATTAATAAGAATGTTTTGGGAAGAGGTGAGGGTAACAATTGAAAAAATAATCTCAAAACAAATCATATTGAATGCTAAACTGGTTTTGTTGGGTCTGTACCCAGAAAAGCATAATTTCAATAAAAGTGAAAGAACATTCATAGACCTCAGTTTGCTTAATGCCAAAAAATGTATTGCACTATTATGGAAAAAGACTCATAGACCAGATGTGACTCAGTGGTTAAGACAGATGTTAACAAACCTTCCATTAGAAAGAATAACATATATACTGAAATCAAAGGAAATTGTGTTTGAGAATATATGGAGACCTTTTATTGATTATGTAAAAAATTTAAACATAACTCTTGAAGAAGAAGGTGAATGATGTGTGTGGACCTTGTAAATTCCAAACTGGTGAACATAATATGTATACTTATGTATTGGATTGTCTAGACTAAACAGAGGAGCATTGTTGAAGACTTGATTTTGTTGGTGGTTGTTGGTGTTTTTAGTGCATTTTTTTTTTTGTAGTACTTTAGTGTTAGTGTTTGATTGTTTGTATCATGTTTGTTAAAAAAAAAAAAAAGGTTCAATAAAGATATTGTGGAAAAAAAAAAAACATGTTCATCCCTGGGACACAGAACCAGTTTCCTTCGTGAGCCGTATGATGGCTGGACATTCCCATGGTGTTCATACTTGTGTGTAACTGTTTGAACAGATGAATGTGGCACTTTCAGGAATCTTGAAATTGTACCCAAAGATGAACCAGACTTGTAGACGTCCACCGTTCTCTTGACGATATCTTGGCTGATTTCTTTTGATTTTCCCATGATGTCACACAAAGAAGCAGTGTGTTTGAGGTGTGCCTTCCAATACAGCCACAGGTTTGCCTCCAGTTAACTCAAATGTTGTCAATTAACCTATCAGTAGCTTCCAAAATGAACAGTTTCCCAAGTTTAACATAGCTTTAATTCTGGGTGCTTGCAAGAGAATTTGAGCTTCCCATAGATGAAGTGTACTGAGTGAAATTGCTTCAATCAAAAGATAGTAGAGCTTAAAAATGGGGATGGGGTTGTGGGAGGGGAACTGTCTTTATGCAACTTTACTGTTATTACCCCCCCCAAAAAAAAATAAAATAAAAATGAGACGATCTGTTAACTTCAAATATAGTATATATACATATATTGTCAACATTATTAATTGGAGGGGTTTTGTTCACTGAAATTTGTATCAATTTTTTCTCATAATTTTGAGACTTTTTATTCAAATTTGCAACCTTTTCTGCATTTTTCAAAAACATCTCATAATTAACTGATAAAAAATTCAAGTTATCAGATGTATTTATTGATTGATTGTCCAAGCATTAGGGAGTCATTGATTATGGGCAAAAGAGCTGCACGTTGCAGATCCCTGGATTAGATTTTGGTAGTGTATCATATACAGTGCATCCGGAAAGTATTCACAGTGCTTCACTTTTTCCACATTTTATGTTACAGCCTAATTCCAAAGTGGATTAAATTCATTTTTCCCTCAAAATTCTAGACACAATACCTCATAATGACAATGTGAAAAACATTTGAGATTTTTGCACATTTATTAAAAATAAAAAACTAAGAAGTCAGATGTACATAAGTATTCACAGCCTTTGCCATGAAGCTCAAAATTGAGCTCAGGTGCATCCTATTTCCACTGATGAACCATGAGATGTTTCTACAGCTTAATTCAATTCAATTCAATTCAGCTTTATTTATAATGCGCCACATCACAACAAAAGCCGCCTCGTGGCGCCACAGTGCAGATAAAAAAATCACACAGTCACAGAAAGACCCAGCAATCAGATGATGCCCTATGAGCAAGCACTAGGCGACAGTGGAGAGGAAAAACTCCCATTTGGAAGGAAGAAACCTCTAGCACACAGGTGTCAAACTCATTCCATGGAGGGCCAAGACCCTGCAGGTTTTACCTCCACCCAGTGGCTTCAACAGGTGTTTTCTCTGAATTTCCTCCCACTGATTGCTGATCAGTGAAAACACCTGCTGAAGACACTGGGTGGAAGTAAAACCTGCAGGGTCTTGGCCCTCCATGGAATGAGTTTGACACCCCTACGTCTAGCAGAACCAGGCTCAGGGAGGGGCAGTCGTCTGCTGCGACTGGCTGGGGATGAGGGGATAGGGAGGATGGAAAGGACAGACATAAAGAACATAGCAGTAAGATGCCAAGTACAATATTGGAGATCAACCAGCAGTATGGATCAGATAACAACAGAACAAGAGTGGGGTTAAAAGACACAAATACCCTCCTTAAATGAAAGCTATATTAAAAAGGAAGGATTTTACCCTGTTCTTAAAGACAGAGACCAAGTCTGACTCCCGGACCCAGAGTGGTAACTGGTTCCAGAGAGAAGGGGCTTGGTAGCAGAAGGCTCTGCCTCCCACCGTACTTTTGGAGATTCTGGGCACCACAAGTAAGCCAGCATTTTGGGAGTGTAATGCTCTGTTAGGATGGTAAGGTAATATCAGATCTTTTATATATTGGGGGGCCAGATTGTTAAGAGCTTTGAAAGTAAGGAGAAGGATTTTAAATTTGATTCTGAATTCAATGGGAAGCCAATGGAGGGAGGACAGAACCGGGGAAATATGATCTCTTTTTCTAGAACCAGTTAAAACTCTAGCAGCAGCATTTTGAATCAATTGAAGACTTTTTAAAGGCCTCGGCCGGACGAAATTACAATATCGCTAAATCATATCTTAAATTTGTGTGTGAGACGAGCTAATTTGAACCGCACATGTTTTGGTGTCAACAAATGTCGCATAAGGTGACAATGCGCTATTGAAGTATGATTTCCTTGAGAGCTGTCTGTCTGCCAAGCGATCAGCGGCTAAAATGGCCACTGGCTGTGTGACGTCAGGTCAGGGAGCGACCTGAGTAGGAGGAGGAGCACGCTGAGGAGCACACGGTGAGTGTTTAGGAACTTCCCCTGCCTGGGAAAATCAGAACCGCATGGGTGAATTTCGTTCAGAAAACGCTAAAAAATTGGAATTATGTCGCAAAATCACCCAACATGTGCATTAGACATTTTGTTGACAGCGATTTTGAGAATAAGATGCAATTTGAAATGAAATTAGCAAAAAGATTGCTGATAAAAAAAATCAGCTGTTCCAACTATATATCCGTTCATTTCAAAGTCCCACTCTCAGACAAGTGTCAGTGAAGTGGCGTGAAAAGCAAGGGTGATCTACCTATGCGATCTGCTGTCAGAAAGATAAGTAAACAGGGTAATTTTTCTTTTTTAAATATTCACTGCCAATATTTACTAAAATTATTTACAAGCAATGAATTTCATTGCCTTAACAACTTATCAAATATTAGAATTTTAGGGTATTCATACTAATCAAATATGAAATATTCAGTGCTGTATAGGGAGGTGGTTGTGCCTCTTTGCTCAAGTTATATTTCTATATATGTAATCCAATTTGACACCTCTGGAATGAAATTATGTTGATCTACTGTTTTTGCAGATGTTATCCACTGTCACTCAACCTTCAAATAGATGAAGGATGGCGCCCACAGCGGTCGACATGGTGCTTCGCTGCGCTCTTTGTTTGTTTTTGTTTGTCAATTGTGTGTCTGCTTGCACTTATACCCGTGAAGAACTTTTAAATATCAGGACTTTCACCCCCACGGACCTCCTCCCAGTTTTTCTAGCCCCTGCCGCCGATCTGGTTTATTGTTTGGCTCGGAAAGTGAGACGGCGGAAGAGAGGAAGACGAGCGGGCGCTCTCGTGCGACTTCGCAGGAGAGGCTCGCGAACGGCGCTGCCTGGCATATTTCTGTCCAATACCAACTCTCTCTCTAACAAGGTGGATGAACTGAGACTGCTGATGCGTTTTAAGGACCTCGCCTCCTCAGCTGTCCTCTGCTTTACTGAGACCTGGCTCCGGGAAAATATACCGGACAGCGCGCTGCGCCTCGACGGCTTCCAGCTCTTCCGTGCTGATCGTGACACAGAGCTTTCCGGCAAGACCACAGGAGGCGGAGTCTGCTTCTACATCAACTGCATCTGGTGCTCTGATGTAACGGTAATTTCCAAACACTGTTCTCCTGCCTTGGAATTTCTTGTTATCAATTGCAAGCCCTTCTATTCCTCGCGGGAGTTTGCTTCTTTTATAATGATCGCTGTGTACGCCCCTCCCGACGCGGACACGCGCGAAGCTCAGCGCGTGCTCGCGGATCACATTCAACACACAGAGCGGAGTTTTCCAGACTCGCTGATTATTGTGGCTGGCGACTTTAATCAGTGCAATCTGAGCCACGATCTCCCCCGCTACAAACAGTTTATTAAATGCCCCACCAGAGGATTAAACACACTGGATCACTGTTACACCACAGTGAAAGACGCATATCGCGCTGTCCCTCGAGCTGTGCTGGGATTATCTGATCACGTGATGGTTCACCTCATTCCCACATACAGACAGAGATTGAAGCTCACTAAACCTGTTGTGAGCACTACGAAGATACGGACCAGTGATGCTGAGGAGAAGCTGGAAACGTGCATGGAAATATCTGACTGGGGCATGCTTAAAGGAGCCACGCATGATCTGGATGAGTACACGGACACTGTGAACTCATATATCCACTTTTGTGAAGAGAACATTCTTCCATCACGCACCAGGGTGAGTTACTCTAATGACAAACCCTGGTTCACAGCTAAGCTCAGACAGATCAGGAAGGAGAAGGAAGCAGCGCTGAAAAGTGGAGACAGGGACTGCTACAGGGAGGTTAAATACCGGTTTAACAGAGAGCTGAAGAGGGCTAAATCTGTGTACTCAGAGAGACTCCAGCAGCAGTTCACTGCTAATGATTCGGCTTCCGTGTGGAGAGGACTGAGGCAGATCACCAACTATCGGCCTCAGGCTCCTAAAGGTCAGGATGACAAAGCCCTTTGTCAGAGACTGTCCCAACACTATGCCCGTTTTGACACCTCGTCATCTGTGTCCAACTCCCCCCCTCCCTCCAGCTCCACAGCCTCCACATTCCCTACTTCATTTAAGGCACCCCCCCCCTCCTCCCCCCCTCCCCTTATCATCAGTGAGCAGGATGTGCTCAAACAGTTCTCCAGACTGAACCCGCGCAAGGCCCCCGGCCCAGACGGCGTGTCTCCCTCCACCCTGAGACTCTGTGCGAAACAGCTGGCTCCTGTATTCACAGACATTTTTAACACCTCCCTTAAGTTATGCCACGTGCCATCCTGCCTCAAATCCTCCACCATCATCCCTGTCCCCAAGAAGCCACGGATCACTGGACTTAATGACTACAGACCTGTAGCGCTCACCTCTGAAGTCATGAAGTCCTTTGAGCGCCTGGTCCTGTCCCACCTCAAGTCCATCACCACCCCTCTCCTGGACCCGCTGCAGTTTGCCTACCGAGCCAACAGGTCTGTAGACGATGCAGTCAACCTGGCCCTCCACTCCATCCTGCAGCACCTGGACTCCCCGGGAACCTACGCCAGGATCCTGTTTGTGGACTTCAGCTCCGCATTCAACACCATCCGCCCCGCTCTGCTCCGGGACAAGCTGTCCCTGCTCAACGTGCCTGACTCCCTCTGCAGGTGGATCATCGACTTCCTGACGGACCGGAGGCAGCATGTGCGGCTGGGAAAGACTGTCTCAGACTATACTAGCATCAGCACCGGATCACCCCAGGGCTGTGTACTTTCCCCCCTACTCTTCTCCCTTTACACCAACTCCTGCACCTCCAGCCACCAGTCTGTCAAGTTGATCAAGTTTGCGGACGACACCACCCTCATCGGGCTCATCTCCAACGGCGACGAGTCCGCCTACAGGAGAGAGGTGGCCCAGCTGGCGTCCTGGTGCAGCAATAACAACCTGCAGCTGAACGCTCTGAAGACAGTGGAGATGATTGTAGACTTCAGGAAAGTCACTACTCCTCTGCCCCCCCTCACCCTCTCAGGCTCTCCCATCACCACTGCTGATTCCTTCCGCTTCCTAGGCACTACCATCACCAGGGACCTCAAATGGGAGCTGACCATCAGCTCACTCATCAAAAAAGCCCAGCAGAGGATGTTCTTCCTGCGGCAGCTGAGGAAGCTCAAGCTACCCACCAAGATGTTAGTGCAGTTCTACACAGCCATCATCGAGTCCATCCTCACCACCTCCATAACCGTGTGGTACGCAGGAGCCACTGCCAGGGACAGACTAAGGCTGCAGCGCGTCGTGCGCACTGCTGAGAAGGTGATCGGCTGCAAGCTCCCATCTCTCCAGGATCTGTACATCTCCAGGACCCGGAGGCGTGCTGGCCGGATCATAGCCGATCCCTCACACCCTGGTCACGTACTGTTTGCCCCCCTCCCCTCTGGTAGAAGACTTCGGTCCATCCAGACTAAAACCTCCCGTCACATGAACAGCTTCTTCCCCTCTGCCATTAGACTGCTGAACACTAAGTGACTCTCGTGCACCATGTACAGCAGCTCAACCAGACTCATGTCAATCATCACTGTTTTCTTCCTGCATTACCGACTGCACTATATAGTTCTCCACAGTATCTGCTGCTGGCTAATATATATTTTAACTGTTGACCAGTATCACTTAATCTTATCCTACACTTTATTACATGTATAGTTTATTTCTCTTATCTTATCATGTTTAATGTTGCAGCATTGTACCGAGACAAATTCCTAGTTTGTGTACTACATGAACAATGGCAATAAACCTGATTCTGATTCTGATTCTGATTCTGAAATACTGTGGATTTTTTTTTTTTAATTTGATTATTCAGCAATTGTCCTCATTGCAGTCATCCATGTGAGGTAACAAGTCACACTAAAGGCTCTCTGTTGGTGATCAAACAACATTGTCCACATTGTGTTGAGGATCGATCCTGGCACAGCCAGCCGATGATCAGGGACATCCCAGCTGGCAACATACAGCTTTCATCCGCCATTCTCTTCACTGGTGCGTCATATGTCAAGGTCCTCAGAGTTCTAAATGCAGCCGGTATCGTTGGAATTTCCACAACCACTTACAAGGAGCTTTCGATTTCTAATTTTTATTAAATTAATTTTATTTCAGAATATGTGGATGATCTGATGAATACTCTTTTCGACAAAACCTTGGTTGATCCAACCCACTTATTGGAGCAGTGGCACTCTGTACAAGCCAGAGTTCCAGCAACATTGAGTGCCAAATTTCAGCGTCCCATCAAAGCTGATGCTGTTGAGCAACATGTATCTAGATTTTCAAAATCAAACATGTAAAAGTAGAATAAATTTCCAATTAGCAATGAAAGTTCAGCTTTCAATTGTTAGGGAAGCAACATATTTTGCTAAGACAAAAAACTATAAGCCTAAGATTTTTAGAGAAATGTGCTTTTAAAAATTGCACACGAATTTTACACCATAAAATGGTAGAAAAATTACTCTAATGTATATGAGATCCGACTTTGATGAATGCTGAAATATTAGAATTATAAAATTGACATGCACATTAATAAACTCAATATATGATTTTAAAAAACTTTATTTAAATAACATTGATCACAAATCTAATCTTGGTAGGCAAAATCCCTTGTAGTGATCAGATGGGAATGTTTCTCTGATGAGGCTCACAGCACAGGCAGGCAATATCACCCTCACTTCTTCACCTTCAATACCTCCTGGCAGCACCGAGATTCAGTTGATGTTGGCATAATGTTGCATTTCTCACAAGTGCACCTGTTAAAAAAAATGGTATAATCAGATGCTTATAATAAACTAATGGCTCGTGGGAGTGCTATATAAATTGGTCTATGAAGTTTGATTAGAAAATATTTAAAACGTAAAAAATTTTGAGCAGAAAGAGAATGTTTATAAGTCGCCAAGTAAGGCAGCGAGGGAAAAATTGGCAGTTTTATTTTGATAATTAAGTGTGACCATGCATATCGCCTAAAAAAAAAAAATTTCAAAGCATATTTTACCAATATAAATCGGCGAGCCTCTCGTTCTTGCCTCTCGTCCTCTCGTTCTGCTCCGGTTGCTGTTTCGTCCGCGTCTTACGCCGCACCCTCGGGCTCGAACAAATACGGCTGAATAACCCCATCAGCACCACCCAAAACTACTTCATCATCAGATTCGTCAGTTTCAATATCATCACTTATATTGTGGTCGTCATACTCGATAAAATAATCGCTGTCCGAATCACTCTGCTGTCGTTCAGCCATTTTTGCAGGCAGGTGATCATCCATTTCCTGCAGCCATTTCCTGTTTCTCCCTGACCTGACGTCACTGCTGCACGCCCCTATCGAGAGATGGCGGTACTGCAGCATCACTAAGTGAAATATGGGCTATTAACAAATAAAGTCATTTATGGAGGCTGGTGACACATTTTAAATCACGGGAATGGCCAGAATGGAATATTTTCATACAATCAGTTTATTGGTTCAATAAAAAAATGTCACCGTCCGAGGCCTTTAAAGATACTCTAGGACAACCAGATAATAGCAAATTACAATAATCTAATCGCGAACTGACAAAGGCGTGAATCAGTTTCTCAGCATCACCCAGAGACAAGATGCTCCTGATCTTAGCAATATTGCGCAGATGATATAAGGCGGTCCTAGAAACAGTTTTAATATGTGAATTAAAGGACAAATCCTGGTCAAAAATCACTCCAAGGTTCCTCACACAACTGTTCAGAGTGAGAGTGGCAGCATCTAAATTAAGGGCATAATCTGAAAAGGAATTTCTAAGATGTTTTGGGCCAACAACAATGACTTCAGTCTTATCAGAGTTCAATAGTAAAAAATTACAAGTCATCCAAGCTTTGATGTCCTTAAGACAGGCATCTAGCTTGGCCAATTGATCACAATCATTGGGCTTCATTGACAGGTATAGTTGTGTGTCATCAGCGTAACAATGAAAATGTATACAGTGCTTTCTGATGATATTGCCCAGCGGGAGCATATATAGACTAAAAGGAGTAGGGCCCAACACAGATCCCTGTGGAACTCCATGAGTGAGCTTAGAGCTGGAAGAAAATCCATCATTGACATGGACAAACTGAAATCTATCAGACAAATAAGATCTAAACCACTGCAACGGAGTTCCACTGAGCCCAACAAAGTGTTTCAATCTATCAAGTAGAATGGCATGATCGATAGTGTCAAAGGCTGCACTGAGATCTAAAAGAACAAGAACAGAGACAAGTCCATTATCAGATGCAGTCAGGAGGTCATTAGAGACCTTCACTAAGGCAGTTTCAGTGCTGTGATGAGCTCTGAACCCAGATTGAAACACCTCAAACAAACCAACTCCCTGCAAATGGTCAGATAATTGCACAGCAACAACTCTTTCCAGGATTTTTGAAATGAAAGGCAAATTGGAGATTGGTCGATAATTGGCCAAAACTCCAGGATCGAGCGTCGGTTTTTTTAAATAAAGGTTTAATTACAGCAGTTTTAAAAGCCAGTGGAACATAACCCAGAGTTAAAGAAGAATTAATGATAAGAAGAATACGGCTACTAATAATTGGGAAAATAATTTTAAATAACCTGGAAGGAATAGGGTCCAGAAGGCAAGATGAAGGCTTAGAAGAGAAAACTACCCTATCTAACTCCAAGAGGTCGATTGGAGTAAATCTATCCAAGCAGATATCAATTGAGGGAGCAGCAGTAGTTAATGTACTAGAGTTTACGGTAGGAAGAATCTGACTAATTTCATCTCTAATAGATAAAATTTTAAGATTGAAATAGTTCAGAAAGTCCTGACTAGAAAGCTTAGGGGGGATGCGAGGATTGACCGAGTCATGGCTCTTTG
Organism: Pholidichthys leucotaenia; assembly: GCA_020510985.1. Taxonomy (NCBI): domain Eukaryota; kingdom Metazoa; phylum Chordata; class Actinopteri; order Cichliformes; family Pholidichthyidae; genus Pholidichthys; species Pholidichthys leucotaenia. Next base: position 111,327,208 of record CM035847.1, on the reverse strand, counting down.
TAAGCCTGGCTACAGTGTTGAAGAGAAACCTGGGGTTATTCTTGTTTGCTTCTATTAATGCAGAATAATAGCTTGATCTAGCTTTTCTAAGAGATTTTTTATAGATTAAGAGATGATTTCTCCACGCCAAGTAGAATTCATCTGAATTAGTTGAACGCCATTTTCTTTCCAATTGACGATCCTTCTGTTTCAAGCCACGAGTTTCTGAGTTAAACCAAGGAGTAAGAAATCTCTGGTTAGACTTTTTCTTTTTTAAAGGGGCTACCAAATCTAGAGTCCGATGCAGAGAGGCAGTAACACCATCAACCATGCTATCAATCACGAATGGAGCAGACTCTCCATCACTTATTTCAGGTGTTTCTGTTGTGTTGACCCATGTCTCCCATAGAGGAGACAATCTGCAAAAATTTAGCAACAACGTCATCAGAAAGACATCTGCTGTAGTAGTATTTTTCTTTAGGAAATAAGTGATCAGAGATAATGAAATCAAACTCCTCAGCCTCCCTGGGAAGGTCTATGCCAAGGTACTGGAGAGGAGAGTCCGGCTGTTGGTCGAACCTCGGATTCAGGAGGAGCAGTGTGGTTTTCGTCCTGGCCGTGGCACATCGGACCAGCTCTTTACCCTCTCGAGAATTCTCGAGGGTTCGTGGGAGTTTGCCCAACCAGTTTACATGTGTTTTGTGGACTTGGAGAAGGCATTTGACCGCGTCCCTCGTGGATTTTTGTGGGGGGTGCTTCGGGAGTATGGGGTATCGGGCTTGTTGTTACGAGCTATTCGGTCTCTGTACGACCGTTGTGAGAGTTTGGTTCGTATTGCCAACACTCGGTCGGAGTCATTCCCAGTAAGAGTTGGACTCCGCCAGGGCTGCCCTTTGTCACCGATCCTGTTCATAATTTTTATGGACAGGATTTCTAGGCGCAGCCAGGGAATGGAGAGTGTCATGCTTGGTGACCACAGGATCTCATCTCTGTTGTTTGCAGATGATGTTGTCCTGTTGGCTTCATCCAGCAATGACCTACAGCTCTTGCTGGGACGGTTTGCCGCTGAGTGTGAAGCGGCTGGGATGAGAATCAGCACCTCCAAGTCCGAGTCCATGGTCCTCAGCCGGAAAAAGGTGGATTGTCTTCTCCGGGTTGGGGACAGGCTCCTGCCCCAAGTGGAGGAGTTTAAGTATCTTGGGGTCTTGTTCACGAGTGAGGGGAGAATGGAGCGAGAGATCGACAGACGGATTGGAGCAGCATCTGCAGTGATGCGGACGTTGTACTGGTCTGTTGTGGTGAAGAGGGAGCTTAGTTCTAAGGCAAAGCTGTCGATTTATCAGTCAATCTACGTTCCTACTCTCACCTATGGTCACGAGCTTTGGGTAATGACCGAAAGAACGAGATCACGGATACAAGCGGCTGAAATGAGCTTTCTCCGTAGGATTGCTGGACTCACCCTCAGAGATAGGGTGAGGAGCTCAGTCATCCAGGAGAGGCTCAGAGTAGAACCGCTGCTCCTCCACATTGAAAGGAGTCAGTTGAGGTGGTATGGGCATCTGATTAGGATGCCTCCTGGATGCCTCCCACTTGAGGTGTTTCAGGCACGTCCCACTGGGAGGAGACCCCAGGGCAGACCCAGGACTCGGTGGAGAGACTATGTCTCCCAGCTGGTCTGGGAACGCCTTGGTATCCCCTCTGAAGATCTGGAGCAGGTGGCTGGGGAGAGGGAAGTCTGGGCTTCTCTGCTTGAACTGCTGCCTCCGTGACCCGGACCTCCGGAAAAGCGGTAGAAGATGGATGGATGGATGGATGGATGGTCAGACAGTACAGGATTATGAGGAGACACAACCAGATTTTCGATATCTATACCATATGTCAAAACAAGGTCCAATGTATGGTGGAAATAATGGGCAGAATTTTTTACTTTTTGGGAAAACCCCATTGAGTCTAAAATTGAATTGAAAGCCTTATTAAGACAGTCAATCTCAACATCAACATATATATTAAAGTCCCCTACAATAATTATTCTATCGGCTTTCAGCACCAAATCAGCTAAAAATTCGGCAAATTCCGATAGAAACTCTGAATAGGCCGTGGGAGGACGATAAACTATGCCAAAGAAAACTGGGATCAAGCCAAGATTGCCAACAGGCCCCACACTGAGGACCAAACCTTCAAAGGAATTAAAACATAATTTCTGCTTAACATTAACCAGCAATTTAGGATGGAAAATTGCCGCCACTCCACCACCACGACCAGAACCTCTGGGGATATGACAGTTTAAATACCCAGAGGGAGTTGATTCATTCAGACCAATATAATCATCAAGCCCGAGCCATGTCTCTGTGAGGGATAGTAGATCGATCTGGTGATCGAGTAATAGATCATGGACCAGAAGAGACTTAGAAGTTAGAGACTTAATGTTTAATAAGCCACATTTAATTTTTAAACTTTGGGGGGTAAGAGAGGCCAAATTATTAATTGTATTAATTTTAGAGACTTGAGGCTGGATTAGAATTTTCCCAACATTTTGTTTAATCAATCTGGGAAGTTTATGCATTCTATTTTTTTTAACTTTTTTATTAACTTTAAAGGGAGCAGAAAAAGGTTCTCTAAGGGAGGAGAGAGGGGCAAAGTTCAAGGGTGGTGGATGAGGAGGAGCTGCAGAAATGCGAGTGTTTTTCAGGTTGTGTTGTAATAGTCCTGGGTTACAATATTTAGGGCAACGGGAGACAGACTCAGTCTCTGAAGGATTATAAATCAAAGGCTGATCCAAACAGTAAAGACCACCTGAGTTAACGGGATCGATACAATATGTGGGAACAGGACCAAAAAAGGGCAGATTGGCAAACCCAGAAACTTCAGAGTGAGTAAACACACCAAATTTCAGTCACTGTACCAGAAAACACCGAATAAAATAGAAAAGATTGTCTGTTAAAACACGTGCACCAAGTCTATTTGGGTGGATGCCATCCGGCCTCATAAGTGATGGGCGGTTCCAAAATAAATTAAAATTGTCAACAAAACCAGTGTTAAAAATAGGACAAGTAAAACACAGCCAAGAATTAAGACTGAGAGTTCTACTAAAATGATTACAGCCTCGCCTGAGAGGTGCCAAAGGCCCAGAGATGAGCGCACGTCTGCCACAGTTCATGAGAGTGGACAGAAGGCTCCTGAAGTCACTTTTTAAAATCTCAGACGCTTCATCTGGGATGTTGTTGCATCCCACATGCACAACAACAGTTTGTACGTGTGGGAATTCATTCAGCAGGTCAGGGATAAGAGCCTCAATGTCAGAGACTCTAGCCCCGGGAAAAAATCGAGTAACACAGTACCTGCTTCTGACGTTCCTCACGATCGAGTCACCTATTACCAGCGTCGTCTGGGGGGGTTTGTCGGTGGATTCTGATGTGGAGAGGTATTCTGAAGAGGATGATGTTGTTGTTGCGAAGGCGGGGAGATGCGCTCTTTTCTTCTGTCTGGAGCAGGTGTGTAATTTGACACACCCTGGGTGGTCTTCATCCGGGGTTTGCGGACATGAGCCGCCGCTGAAGGAGGGAAGGGAAGATGAGGGGTGTCCACGGGCGGGCGGCCAGCGTCCAGGTGGGGAAAATCCTCCAGGGAAAGGATATCAAATCTGTTATCCAAGGACACCGGAAGAGAAGAGGCGCGGCCCGTTCCGGTCGATCAACGATGGCCATTAGCTGGTCGAACCAAGGTCCAGGGTGCAGATGGAGGATGAGAGGGACCAAGCGAAGCTTTTGGTTTAGCCCCGAGACGAAACCAGTGACTGTTGCTGAGGTCATGGACGTCTGCGGAGGCTGGAGCAGGTGTGGAGGTAGGTGGAGATGCGCTCAGCTCACCCAAATAAGTAGCAGTTTCCGCCAGCTGCGAGGCGGTGGCCGGGGCCGATGATCGCCCGAGAATGATGGTGTCGATATGGTCTTTGGCCTCCCGAATCTTGTAAAGATTGGAGAGCCTCGTTTCCAGCTCAGAGACCTTCTAGAGGAGCGATGAACAGCGGGAACATGACGGAGAAGGAGCCATGGCATTCCAGGCGCTGAGATGGGTAGCCCGCAGCTAGCCAAAAACAGCTACTCGTGCGTCCGGACAGACTATTAGGCGAGGCCAATACCGAGATAGCAGTGAATAAAACTGATAACAACAAAACAGGGATAAAAAAATAAACAAGTGAATAAATAAAATCAATAAAAACAATCAATAAAAACAAACAAAAACGGAGAAAAAAGTAGTCTGACGCGAGTGAGTGTCAGACGCAGCTGTCAACGTCAAACGCAGCTGTCATCAATCAGGGACAACCCCCCACAGGCCATTGGAGTCCACATGTGGTGCACGTCAGAGCACAAACCAAGCATGAAGTCAAAGGAATTGTCTGTAGACCTCTGAGACAGGATTGTCTCGAGGCACAAATCAGGATAAGGGTGCAGAAAAATTTGAGCCGCTTTGACGGTCCCAATGAGCACAGTGGCCTCCATCATCTGTAAATGGAAGAAGTTCAGAACCACCAGGACTCTCCCTAGAACTGGCCGGCCGTCTAAACTCACCAATCGGGGGGGAAAGAGCCTTAGTCAGGGAGGTGACCAAGAACCCAATGGTCACTCTGTCAGAGCTCCAGTGTTCTCTGTGGAGAGAGGAGAACCTTCCAGACGGCCAACCATCTCTGCAGCAATCCACCAATCAGGCCTGTATGGTAGAGTGGCCAGACGGAAGCCACTCCTTAGTAAAAGGCATATGGCAGCCTGCCTAGAGTTTGCCAAAACACACCTGAAAGACTCTCAGACCATGAGAAACAAAATTCTCTGGTCTGATGAGACAAAGATTGAACTCTTTGGTATGAATGCCAAGCGTCATGTTTGGAGGAAACCAGGCACCACTCATCACCAGGCAAATACCATCCTTACAGTGAAGCATGGTGGTGACAGCATCATGCTGTGGGATTGTTTTGCTGTGGTAGGAACTGGGAGACTAGTCAGGATAGAGGAAAAAAACAGTGCAGTAATGTACAGAGACATCCTGGAGGAAAACCTGCTCCAGAGCGCTCTTGATCTCAGACTGGGGCGATGGTTAATCTTTCAGCAGGACAACAACCTTAAGCACACAGCCAAGATATCAAAGGAGTGATTTCAGGACAACTCTGTGAATGTCCTTGAGTGGCCTAGCCAAAGCCCAGACTTGAATCCAATTGAACATCTCTGGAGAGATCTGAAAATGGCTGTGCACCGACGCTTCCCATCCAACCTGATGGAGCTTGAGAGGTGCTGCAAAGAGGAATGGACGACACTGCCCAAAGATAGGTGTGCCAAGCTTGTGGTATCATATTCAGAAAGACTTGAGGCTGTAATTGCTGCCGAAGGTGCATGAACAAAGTATCGAGCAAAGGCCGTGAATACTTAAGTACATGTGATTTCTTAGTTTTTTATTTCAATAAATTTGCAAAAATCTCAAAAAACTTTTGTCATATTGTCATTATGGGATGTTGTGTGTAGAATTTTTTGGAAAAAAATTATTTAATCCATTTTGGAAAAAGGCTGTAACATAACAAAATGTTGAAAAAGTGAAGCGCTGTGAATACTTTCTGGATCCACTGTATACTGTAGATTGAACTCGTCCTTTCTGTAGAGTCCTAAGGTGATACCCATTAAACTGTGAGCTGGCCTCATATACAACTGAATGATAATGTCATCAAGATACATGAAATGTAAAACTATCAACTTCCTCTCCTTTAGGGAAATGAGGCAAAGGTTTAACTGTACTGAGAGATGTAAAGCATAGACTGTCCTCTGGAAACGGCTGCAGGAGCTTCAACCGGTGAAGATGTGTGTTGTAAAAAGGAAGAAAGAAGATTCTGAATAGCAACAAAGAGCTGACAGAGTGGCAGAGTTAGATTAGTTTTTTTGTTCAGCATTTACAGTGACTTCTTTCATTATTAAATTAGTCATTAGGAAACAATTGATGATAGTACAGCTTTAAAATAACAAAACGGATGTCTGGAACATGTCTGCCCACAGCCTTCACTCCACACAGTTGTTGAAGGAGTGAAGTAGTCCAAATAATATGGGATTTTACCATTGTAACAGAGGGTTTTAGTGGGGAAATTATTGAAGTATTGCACTTTAAAAATGTAGATGAAGCTTGTTATTAGAAAAGGGGGTATAATTAGCACAAACATTCAAAAAGGGCAAAGAAAATCAAAACATAATATTAAAATATGACCATATTCAACAGAGGACGTGCTATACTGTATGAAACTAAGTCAGTCATACAATAACCATAGCAACAGTTACAGAGGAAGAGGAAACGTTATTACAGGTTTTTGGTCCATGTTATAACGTTGTGAATACTTGATTGGAGAAGTGAACATATATGAGCAGTTGTGCTTTAGATTTGGTTTTCTGTTAGATTGAAGTGAACATTGATATGGAAAGTACAGCAGCGGTGTTTGATGGAAACGTGCTGCATTTCAACCGTTCTCTGATCTTCAGTGAGTCATGGTGACAAAGGGTAAGTCATGCAAAAAGTTTATAATTCACAATTTTGTTAAGAAATCAATTATCAGCTTTGTTAGAAGGGTCATATTTTTCCATACTGGTTACTGGTATTCCAAATTTTGCTGTCTTTTTCTTATATTACTTCTACTTTGTAATATAGCATAAGTTTTCTTTTTATCTATCCATCTATATAGTTTGATGTCCTGGTTTATGCATGAAGCTTTATGCATATCATCTGTAGCAGATGAAGCTTTCTGCCACACATTGTTCCTTCCATGAGAGATGGAATATGCTTTATGCTAAATGAAGTTTTCCATGTCTTCTTCAGTGATATTTTATTATAAATAACACCATGACGATCAGGGATAATGAACTTATTGCTGATGAGTTCAATAATATCATTGTAAATATAGGACCAAATTTGGCTAAGAAAATTAAAATGCCCAACCATAAAGACAGAGATACAGTTAAACTAGACAAAAATAATCATACCATATTTACTAGAGGAACAGATGAAACAGAAATAATCAATATAGTACAGAAATTAGAGTAAAAAATCTATAGACTGGAATGGATTCAGTATGGTTGTAATCAAAAATGTAATTGAACTATCAGAGCCATTGGCACATATATTTAATCAATCATTGTACAATGGAAAGTTCCCTAATAAAATGAAAATAGCCAAGGTAATCCCATTACATAAATCTGGAGATAAACATTTGTTTCGTAATTATCGACCAGTTTCATTATTCTACCAGTTCTCTAAAATTTTGGAAAAAGTGTTTGTTAAGAGGCTAAGTGAATTCATAAGCAAACAACATTTTGCATGAACAACAATATGGCTTTAGGGAAAACAGGAACACAACACTTGCTTTAGTAGATTTTGTAGAAAGAATATCTGACAGTATAAAAAGTAAAGAATATGCAGTAGGGATATTTTTGGATTTACACAAAGCATTTGACACCATTGACCACAGATTATTATTGAAAAAAAACTAGAAATGTATGGCACATAATGTATGGGACTGCACATAACTAGTTAAATAGCTATTTAGAAGATCAGTACCAATATGTTCAGATAAATAATGCAAGCTCACAACTTCTAAGAGTCACCTGCGATGTACCACAGGTTTCAGTGCTTGTTCCTTTATTTTTTATATTGTATATAAAGGATTTATGTAAAGTATTTAATAGCTTAAAATGTGTTCTATCTGCAGATGATACTACTGTATTTAGTAGTGGAGACAATCTGGATCAACTACTGGATACTGTTGAGAAAGAATTAGGAACTGCCCAGAAATGGTTTGATACAAATAAATTATCATTGAATTTAAGTAAAACAAAATTCATAATATTTGGGAATCGATCGGTATATCTAAATAGAAAACCTATGATAAATGACATTGAAATTAATAATGTATCAGATACAAAATTCTTAGGTGTTATTGGATAGTAAATTAAGTTGAAAACATCATATAAAAGATTTAACAACAAAAATATCAAGGTCTGTTGCATTATTACACAAAACTAAAGCTCTTGTAACTCCGGATTCATTGTATGTATTATACTGTTCACTTGTAGTTCCGTGCATGATATATAGTGTGGAAGTATGGGGAAATACATATAAAACAATCACTAATTCAATGTTTTTATTACAAAAGAAAGCAATAAGACTTGTGTGCAGAGCAAATTATTATGATTCTACAAATCCACTCTATGTTAAATTAAATACTTTAAAATTAAGTGAATTAAAAGATTTCAAAATTTTACAGATTATGTTCAGAGTGAAAAACTGCCAGTTACTTCCTAGTATCCAGGAGTTGTTCCAGCTGAGGAAAAGTAATTATGACTTAAGGGGAACATGTATTTTTCAGAAACCAAAGAAAAGAACCAATGTAAAAAAAAAAAAAAATTAATCAGTTTTTCTGTTACGGGGTGAAGTTAGGGAATAATGTTATTGCTGATTTGAAGTTATGGGGCATATTTAATAAGTTTAAATATTTGACAAAAATTATGCTAATGAAGAGATACAATGGTATTGAAATTAATATAATTATGTAATTTGATTATAGATTGGATTATGCTGCTGCTATGTGGCTAGCTAAGCATTTGTATAGTGTATGAGGGGTAGGCTTTAATCAGCTGCTGCTTCAGCCTATACCCTTTCTGTCTGTAATATGATTTTTTGTTTTATGGAAAATATAGTTTGTTATGATCAGCCAGAAATAAACTTGAATGAATGAATGAATGAATGAATATGGATCAGCCCTACAGCTGCAGATGTCACATTTAGCTACAGATATACAAATACAATCCGAATTATTCAATCCCACTGCAAATTAGGTTTAGTGGCAAAATGTACAAGCAAGCAGCTGTTTACAATAAACAGATCAAACAAGAACAATTTAAATAGCTCACCACAACTGATATTACAAGTGGGTTTCTCCAAAGTCTACACACAATGCCACTTTTAATGACTAATGCAGTCTCAAAATTATTCAACCCCTTCATGACAAGCATCTTTAGTAATTAGTAGAGCACTCTATTGCTTTTATAACCTGCTGCAAACATGATGTATAGCCAGACACCAGCTTCTGGCAGTGTTGCTGAAGAATCTTAGCCCATTTCTCATGGGCAAAGGCCTCCAGTTCACTAATATCCTTGGGTGTGTGTGCTGCAATCACTTTTTACAAATCCAGAGATTTTCAAAGGGGTTCAAGTCAGGCGACTGTGATGGCCACTCTAGGATCTTCTATGACTTCTTCTGAAACCAAACCTTGGTGGACTTTGAGGTGGGCTTGGGATCATTGTCCTGTTGGAAGGTTCAGTGACACCCAAGCTTCAGCTTCATCAAAGACAGCATGACATTTTCTCTCAGGATTTCCTGATAGTTGGTTAAATCCATCTTGCCCACCAGATGCTCCAGGTTTCCAGTGCCAGAGGAAGTGAAGCAGCCCCAGAGCATCACTGAGCCACCGCCATGCTTCACTGTAGGCGAGGTGTTCTTTTCAGTGTATGGTTCATTCTTCCTCCTCCAGACAAACCACTTATCCATAGGATCAAAAAGTTCCAGTTTTGTTTCATCGCTCCACTGAACAGAATCCCAAAACCTCTTTGGCTTATTTATACAATTTTGAGCAAATTGGAGCTGACTTTTCTAGTGCTTTTTGGTCAGTAGTGGTGTACATCTTGTTGGAGTTCAGGCATGGAGCCCTTCAGCCTTTAGGATGTGTGTTACTGTGGAAACTGAAACCTCAGTGTCTGCTGCCACCAAATCTTGCTGCTGGTCTTTTGTAGTCAGTCGAGGGCTTTTTGACCACCTGCCTCCTCAGGACTCTGGTGGCAGCCATTGATAGCTTCCTCTTTCTGCCACATTCAGGTAGTGTAGCCACTGTTCCTTTAATCTTGCGAACTATGCATCCAAGTGTATCTCTAGGAATATTCAGTGCCTTTGCTATCTTTTTGTATCCTTTTCTTGTTTGTGTAATGATGTCTCTGAACTTTTTGGACCACTCTATTGACTTAGCCATATTTTTAACATGCAATCAATGTCACTGTCAACAGTTCAGGTGTTTGAGGTGCCAATATTCAACCCCCCTGAATAGAATTCCTCATAAGAGCACACATTTGCAAATCACGTATGGTCTCAAGCACAGGTGATGCAACCAGTCAAATGCTTCAGTAGTTGTATCAGGTGTGATTGAGACCACATCTGATTTGCAAATGTGTGCTGTTATGGGGAATTCTATTCAGGGGGTTGAATAATTTTGAGACTGCAGTAGTCATTGAAAGTAAGATTTCATGTTGAATTTGGATAAAATTCTTGTAATATTAGTTTTATTTAACTATTTAAACTGTTCTTGTAATTTATTTATTGCCTAAACCTAAAATGCAATAGAGGTTGAATAATTTTGATTTCAACTGTAGTTTTTATAGCGACACAGTGGACCACTGTTAAAGAACCATTTTAAAGTGAGTGAATGAAGCATATCACATTGTGGTGTTTTACTGTATATTACTAACATTAGTATTAAGACTTTAAAAAAAATCAGCTTAACAGGTTAAATGAATGTAACAAAGCAGTCCCAATACAGAAAAAAAATCAGACATTGGGCAGCGCGGTGGTGGAGTGGTTAGCACAGCAGCAGCACAGCAACTCACCCTTGGCCAGGGGATCCTGGGTTCGATCCCAGCCCCGACCAACAGTGATCTGTGTCAAGTTTGCATGTTCTCCCCGTGTCTGCGTGGGTTTACTCTGGGGTTTCTCCGGTTTCCTCACACATGCCAAAAACATGCAAGTTAGGTTAATTGGCATCAATCTGGGGATTCTAAATTGTCCTTAGGTATGACTGTGAGAGTGAATGGTTGTCTGTCTCTCTATGTTGGCCCTGCGATGGACTGGCGATCTGTCCAGGGTGTACCCTGCCTCTCATCCAACGATGCTGGGATTGACTCCAGCCCCCCGCGACCCGAAAAGGATTAAGTGGAAGAAGATGGATGGATAGAAAAAAAAATGTGATGAAACATAAGGTTTACAAATCAAATATTGCAGTTGTAGGAGTTATTAGTGTTTTAATATTGAAAACACTCCATAATTTAAGCACAAAATTTCATTTTAAAATTTTTGTGCTTCATTCAGTTCTCCGCTATGGTCCGCCATGGTTGAGGTGAGGAATGTTGGGACTTGTAGTTTCACCAATGAACTGAAAACTCCAGAAGAAAATACCTCGTCCTTCCTCTGCAAAACTAAACAGCAAAACCAGTGTGAAAACAATCAATGTGATGAATAAATGGTGTCGTTGCTGAATACGTGTTTTTTTTTAGTAACCGCTATTTTATAACAGTTCAGCTAGAGATCGACTGTGACAGGAAGTCATCCATGTGTTGTAAAAAGTCACACTGCCGCCTCTAGTAGCCCGGCATAGTTATTACAATACCTTTTTTCCCCGCTCCATTACACGGCAATGGTGAGTTAAATTTGTGTTCATTTTGAAAACAAAGCCTTATCTGAAAATTCTGGCAAATTAAAAATTGACAAAATATGGCGATACAATTATACAAGGCTTTAGTTCCACTTGATTTTGACCAGGCGAGCAGAAACAGATTGGCAGACAGACAGATACAGTCAACCACACACACACACACACATGTATCTATAGACTACCGTATGCCTCTTTCACTGAGGCATAATAAAAAGCATGCAAGAGAAGCATGGACAGTGGTTACTGGAGACAGTTTTAATATATTTTTTTATCTTTTTGTTTTAGTCCACTATAAAGAATTTTGTTTTCTATGTTCTGATTTCTACACACACTGGACTTTTTGAATGTCAATCCATTTCTGCATTTAGTCCCCAGGTCATTTCCGCTCCATACACACCTGTGTATAGCTTCCAAATTAAAACATTAATAATGATGCAAACTTACTGTAATTTTGGCATTGTACATACAGTATGTGTCACTATGGTAACATACCGACTGGCACATGATCATGTTGGTATTAAAAGAAGCTAATTTTCCATTTTCCTGAATATATGAGGGCTTACATACCCTATGATGTGATGAATGTTTAACTTTGACAAGTTCCCATTTTTTCTGTGGATGTAAAAAGCACCACAAGGTAAAATACAGTCGTGTTTTTGTGACTTGTCCTAGAATCTGCAACCTGCGGCTCCTGGGCCACATACAGCTCCCTGCCTATAGCCAGTGGCTCCTTGTGTCTTTGACAGAAAAACTAAAACTTCCCAAATTTCTTTAGAAAGGGGTTGGCATTTACGTGAAGAATGTCTCAACTACACATAAAGTCTCCAATTTATAGGAAAAGATGAAATTTAAAGGAAAAACTCAAATTTAGAAAGAAAAAAATACAAATTTTTCAAGAAAAGTGTTGCAGATTTAAAAGAAAAAGTTGCAAATCTATATTTGACATTTAAGAGGAAAATAACTTGAAGTCTATACATATAACTGCTGATTTAGTTTCATGTTTTCTCTCAAATATAGTTTGTGCCTCAATGCCAAAAACTGCTCAAAACAAACTAAAAACTCAAATCATCACTGACTTTGGAAACTTCACACTGGACAAGCAACTTGTATTCTGTGCCTCTCCACTCTTCTTCCAGACTCTGGAACATTGATTTCCAAGTGACAGGAGAAGATCTGGGGAGCCATGTCATCTGCTGATGTTGGTCCACTGTGTTTTATCAAGTCCAAAGTCAGCACAGTCGTCTACAAGGAAATTTTATTGTGATTCATGCTGTTAAGCTTTATGGAGAGGCTGATTTTATTTTCCAGCAGGACTTGGCACCTGCCCGTGCTGCCAAAAGTACCAGTACCTGGTTTAATGACCATGGTATCACTGTGCTTGACCGGCCAGCCAACTCTCCTGACCTAAACCGCATAGATTCTCTATGCGGTTTAATTCAGGAGTGGAAGATCATATGTATATCCACTGTACTTTTCAGTCAGGAAACATTTCTATTAAAATCATTTTTTTAATTTACATGATATTCTAATTTATTCAGATGCACCTGTATATTATATACAAAATGCATGCAGAGCTCTAGAGTTGTCCATGTTTTCACTGGTTAGCATGCTACTAGTTGGCTGCTAGGTAATGTGCTTGTGTTGACATAAAAGGCCAACCAGTAAATTGTCCATTATTAACAGCTGAAAGAAAGCATATCACCACCTATCGTTGCAGAGTCAGACATACTTCAGTCAGATCTTGCTTGTATACTGCAACAAGGACAGTAGCCCAATTAAACGGCCGAGTTGAGCTACAACCATAGCTGACTTAACTGCACAAGGAAACTTAACAACTTAGCAACCCAATACATTTTCAGCTGGACTGTAGGTACCTCTGACCTCTTCAACTTCTCTCCTCCTGTCTCAGGTGTCCCGAGTGCTGCCACAGTGGTCATAGTGATGTGCATCGCCGCCCTGGTGGTGGTAGTGGTGCTGGGCATATACCACATCCACCTAACCCACCAGCAGGAGGTGAAGCAAGCAGAGACATCTAAAGAGGCAGATGTGACTTGGGATGATTCAGCACTCACCATCACGGTCAACCCCATGGAGGTAGGAGCCATTTCTCGCTGTATAGCAGAGTACACAAATGCAATAGGCCCCCTCAACCACCACTACCCCCCAAGCTACAAGTTCACCCTCAACATTTTTTACTTGTATTTGCAGCTCATTTCTCTTAAACTTTTGACTTTTATCTCAAACTTGCAACTTTTTTCTCATTAATTTGCTACTTTTTTTTCTTGTAAATCTGTTTTTTTCTTGTAAATTTTAAACTTTTAGGTTAATTGGCATCAAAACTGGGGATTCTAAATTGTCCTTAGGTATGACTGTGAGAGTGAATGGTTGTCTGTCTCTCTGTGTTGGCCCTGCGATGGACTGGCGATCTGTCCAGGGTGGACCCTGCCTCTCGCCCAAAGATGCTGGGATAGGCTCCAGCCCCCCTGTGACCCGAAAAGGATTAAGCGGAAGAAAATGAATGAATGAATGAATTTTAAACTTTTTTTTCTCAAAAATTGAATATTTTTTCTTATAAATTTGTGACTTTATTCTTGTAAAACTGAACTTTCTCTTGTAAACCTGCTAATTTTTCATCATGGATTTGCAGCTTTTTTTTCTTGTACATTTTATTTTCAACTCTTTTCTCCTAAATTTGTGAATTTTTTTTTGTTGTTAATTCGCAACGCCTTTTTTTTTATAAAATTGCTCGATTCATATGGCTGCTGGTTATATTTTTATCTAGCCGTCCACCCATCTTCTATCGCGTTTCCAGAGGTCTGGGTCACAGAGGCAGCAGTTCAAGCAGAGAAGCCCAGACTTCCCTCTCCCCAGCCACCTGCTCCAGCTCTTCAGAGAGGATACCAAGGCATTTCCAGACCAGCTGGGAGACATAGTTTCTCCAACGAGTCCTGGGTCTGCCCCGGGGTCTCCTCCCAGTGGGACATGCCTGAAACACCTCAAGCGGGAGGTGTCTAGGAGGCATCCTGATCAGCTGCCCAAACCACCTCAGCTGGCTCCTTTCAATGTGGAGGGGCAGCGGTTCTACTCTGAGCCTCTCCTGGATGACTGCGTTCCTCACCCTATGTCTGAGGGTGAGTCCAGCAATCCTACGGAGAAAGCTCATTTCAGCTGCTTGTATCCGCGACCTTATTCTTTCGGTCATTACCCAAAGCTCGTGACCATAGGTGAGAGTAGGAACGTAGATTGACTGGTAAATCGACAGCTTTGCCTTAGAGCTTAGCTCCCTCTTCACCACAACAGACCGGTACAATGTCCGCATCACTGCAGATGCTGCTCCGATCCGTCTGTCAATCTCTCGCTCCATTCTCCCCTCACTCATGAATAAGACCCCAAGATACTTAAACTCCTCCACTTGGGGCAGGAGCTTATCCCCCACCCGGAGAGGAGAATCCACCTTTTTCCGGCTGAGGACCATGGACTCGGACTTGGAGGTGCTGATTCTCATCCTCGGTGACAGAGGGCACCCCTGGTGGAGTCCGACCGAGTGTTGGCAATACGAACCAAACTCTCACAACGGTCGTATAGAGACCGGATAGTTTGTAACAACAAGCCCGATACCCCATACTCATGAAGCACCGCCCCCCCCCGCAAAAAAAACACAAGGGACACAGTCGAATGCCTTCTCCAAGTCCACAAAACACATGTAAACTGGTTGGCAAACTCCCACGAACCCTCGAGGGTAAAGAGCTGGTCTGATGTGCCACAGCCAGGACGAAAAACCACATTGCTCCTCCTGAATCTGAGGTTCGACCAACGGCCGGACTCTCCCCTCCAGTACCTTGGCATAGACCTTCCCAAGGAGGCTGAGGAGTGTGATCCCTCTAAAGTTGGAGCACACCCTCCAGTCCCCTTTCTTGAAGAGGAACCACCACCCCGTTTTGCCATGCCAAAGGCACTGTCCCCAACCGCCACGCAATGTTGCAGAGGCGTGTCAACCATGGCAGCCCCACAACATCCAGGGCCTTGAGGTACTCAGGGCAAATCTCGTCCACCCCTGGGGCCTGGCCACCAAGGACCATTTTAACCACCTTGGTAACCTCAGCCCCTGTGATAGGCGAGTCGTCCCCCCCATCCACAAGCCCTCCTTCCTCTGTGGAAGGCGTATCAGTGGGATTGAGGAGATCCTCAAAGTATTCCTTCCACCACCTGACAATATCCCCAGTCGAAGTCAGCAGCACCCCACCCGCACCATACACAGTGTGGACAGGGAGCTGCTTCCCCCTCCTGAGCCGCCAGACAGTTTGCCAGAATCTCTTCGAGGCCGACCAAAAGTCTTGTTCCATGGCCTCACCGAACTCCTCCCACACCCGAGTTTTTGCTTCAGCAACCACCCAAGCTGCACTCTGCTTGGCCTGCCGGTACACCTCAGCTGCTTCGGAGTCCCACAAACCAACCAAGCTTGATAGGACTCCTTCTTCAGCTTAATGGCCCCCCTCACCACTGGTGTCCACCACTTGGTTCGGGGGTTGCCACCACAAGATGCACCAATGACCTTGCAGCCACAGCTCTGGGCAGCCGCTTCAACAGTGGAGGTGGAGAACTAGACCCATTCAGACTCTCATGTCTCCAGACTCCCTTGGAATATGGTCAGAGTTCTTCTGAAGGTGGGAGTTGAAGACCTCCTGGACAGATGCCTCAGCCAGATGTTCCCAGCACACCCTCACTATACGTTTGGGCCTGCCAGGTCTGAATGGCATCCTTTCCTGCCATTGGATCCAACTCACCACCAGGTGGTGATCAGTTGACAGCTCTGCACCTCTCTTTATCCGAGTGTCCAAGACATGCGGTCGCAGGTCTGATGACACAATAACAAAATCGATCATCAACCTGCGACCTAGGGTGTCCTGGTGTCAAGTGCACATATAGACACCCTTATGCTTGAACATGGTGTTTGCTATGGACAAACTGTGCTTAGCACAGAAGTCCAATAACTGAACACCACTCGAGTTCACCTTGGGCAGGCTGTTCCTCCCAATCACTCCCCTCCAGGTTTCACTGTCGTTACCCACGTGCACATTGAAGTCCCCCAGTAGGACAATGGAGTCTCCAAGAGAAGCACTCTCCAGCGCCCCAGTCAGAGACTCCAAAAAGGGTGGGTACTCTGAACCATCATTTGGTGCATAGGCACAAATGATGGTCAGGACCTGTTTCCCAACATGAAGGCGCAGGGAAACAACCCGTTCGTCCACTGGGGAAAACTCCACTATAGAGGCAGCAAGGTGGGGGGATACAAGAATACCCATCCCTGCTCATCGCCTCTCGCCCGGGGCAACTCCAGAGTAGGCCAAGCTCTAGCCCCTCTCCAGGAGGCTGGTTCCAGAACCAGAGTGGTGTGTTGAGGTGAGGCCAACTATATCTAGCCGGTATCTCTCAACCTCATGCACCAACTCAGGCTCCTTCCCCACCAGAGGGGTGACATTCCACGTCCCAAAAACCAGTTTAAGAAGCCTGGGATCAGACCGCCAAGGTCTCTGCCTTCGACTGCCACCTGATCCACATAGCATCGGACCCCCATGAACCCTCTTGCAGGTGGTGAGCCCACTGGAGGGCGGACCCATGTAACTCCTTCAGGCTGAGCCCGGCCGGGTCCCATGGGCAGAAACCCGGCCACCAGACACTAGCCATTGAGCCCCTCCCCCAGGCCTGGCTCCAGGGTGGGGCCCCGGTAACCCCATACCGGGCAGGGTACACTGAATCCTTGTTCAAGCATTCATCATGAGAGTCTGTTGGATTGTTCATAGTCTAGCCCTTCACCCAGGACCAGTTTATCTTGGGTGACCCTACCAGAGGCAAAATGCTCCGGACAACATAGCTCCTGGGATCACTAGGGCACGCAAACCCCCCACCACGATACATGAGGGGGGTTATATTTTTTATGATTCTTTCATTTTTTTTTTCTGCTCATCTCAGCAATAACCCAAGTTTATTTTTTAATGTTTGTGTTGTTTATGTTGGGAAGAGATTTTCTTCATTTTAAAAGGTTTGAACCATTCTTCATTACACAAGTAGGGGCCCCCAAACACAAATTTGTACATGGCCCCCCAAAAAGCTAGAAATGGCACTGTGTGGAACAATGAAGGAAAGTGACACAATAATCAGGGTCGCTGGGGATGTTTAATTAATTGCATTAACTGATCAAGCTTCAGAAACTAAGAAAATATTTCTCATTGAAGCACCTGGATGAGCCCCAAGCTGCGGAGGAGGAGGCCAGCGAGGAGGAGGAGGAGGACGACGACGACGAAGAGGAAGATGAGGAGGACGATATCACCAGTGCTGAGTCAGAGGACAGCGAGGAGGAAGTGGACATACAGCTACCCAGGATGCAATGCTCCAGCAAGAAGGGCCACAACTGGGACAAAACAACAATATCCTACTGAAACACACACAACCACGCATACAAACACACATTCTGTAACACGTCCCAACCTCAAATCAGACAGTTGACACAAAAAAGACTCTATGTGACACTGATGCTCTAAAAATGAGGAAATATCTCCCCCTACAGGAACAACACACACAAACACACACGCACACACAAACGTCATTGTTTTATACAGCTGATCAGAGATGATATGGGCCTCGATCAAACTACTTTCATCCTTTGTAATGGAAGAACTTGCCAAATTGAAATCTCCCCATCGCACCACAAATAAGGCCTGTACTGAAATAAAGCTGTCTGAGCCCACAGCGTGCAGCATCCATTCAGTTCTGACGTGTCAAATTTCACACTGAGAGTCCTGATGCCCCGTCTATTAACGAGAAAATGGCAGAACAGCCTTTATTTAAAAAGATAAGTTGCCTAACTAGAGCAGCTTAAACTAGTTTTGGTTTGTATACTTCATATTATTTATCACTCTTTATTCTAGCCTGTATGGCAAAAAAGGCAGGAGATTTTACAGATATAGCATATTTTGAATGGTACACTTAAAGCAAATTAAACTAAAAATGAAAAAAAAAGATGATCGGTGTTCTGTCACAGATGTCTTGTTGAACTAGCTGAACGGGGGTCTGAGTTCTCTTTTTCGGGGGCAGGGGGAAGACAGGAGTCTCCTTGTACATTTTTATACGCTCCTTTCTTGTACATATTGAGTATAGTAGGTGACCCCCCACCCACCCCTCCTCCTTCCACCAACCCTTCATCGTCCAACTGGAAATGATCCTTTACACCTGTACGCAACACACACACTCACACACACACACACACACACACACACACACACAACCACCTCTTCATATGTATGTATGTACGCACCCTAAAGCCTGCGGGAGTGTTTCCCGAGTCCTCCTGTGTGTGCTTCTAGATCATTCCAGCTGACGTTAACTCGGGTCTTTGTTTGGGTGAATGTGCCACTGCTTCTGTAGAGACTGAGCCTTTTTAATAAACGGCAGCAGAGAGGATTATCAGGAGAAGAAAAGCAACTATAATGAGCATAAATCAAGCAGGGAATTCTGCCTGTACTCAGCAAAGGTACAGCCCAAGAAAATTATTAACTTCTAAATAAGGCTATCGACGTTTTTAAGTCAGTAACCCAAAATATCAAAGAGGAATAAATATAATCAATCAGCAAAATTATTTCTGATCAAAACAATGCAGACATTTTAACTATGAAATAAAATGTGTCATTTTAATACTTTAAGAAAATTAAAGTCATAATGAGTTATATAAAAGTATCATAAATATTACTGCTATGGAAAGATAGCAATAATAAAAAGCTACAATTAATGTTTTTATATTAACAGTAGATTTATATTGTATACATCAATACAATGACAGAGATAACTCCACAGAATTTCTCTCTACAAATTATTTTATGTATTTCTGCACATATCTTAAATGTTTTGGATTAGTATTAATGAACTAATCTTGTAATACCAATTTATAGCAGCAACCATCCATCCAGCTTCTTCCACTTAATCCTTTTTGGGTTGCGAAAGGGCTGGAGCCTATCCCAGCATCTTTGGGCGAGAGGCAGGGTACACCCTGGACAGATCGCCAGTCCATCGCAGGGCCAACACAGAGAGACAGACAACCATTCACTCTCACAGTCATACCTAAGGACAATTTAGAATAACCAGTTGATGCCAGTTAACCTAACTTGCATGTCTTTGGCCTGTGGAAGGACACTGAGCACCCGGGGTAAACCCACAAAAAGAACATGTGAACTCCACACAGAAGGGTCACCGATGGTCAGGGGGTGGGATCGATACCGCGACCTTCTTGCTAAAAGAAAAAAAAAAACAAAAAACCAGCCGATTAACACTTAAATATACAAAAAGGTTAGCTAATGAAGATATTCTTTAGTAGTGTTGTCGTCAAGACCAGTGTTTCCTAAGACCAAGCCCTACATACACAGTGGTCTTGGTCTTACAAGACTCTGGTCTCAACTACAACACACACCAGTCTTCAGATCAAAGTATTTCATTTTCAACCAGGAGGGTTAAGAGGGTGAGTATTGGTTGATGGTGTGTGAGGCGGCCTGAACATAAATCTACGTTACTGCTAAGTGTGTTCTAGCCATTGCTAATTTATTAGGTAAGCTAAAATTGGCCCAAAACAGCATTCTATTAAGCAGGCTAAGTTCACATTACTAACCTGAAGTGACTTAAATGTGCTTCTAGATCAGATACTGTACATGTATATACGTGCTCATGTAACTGGATTAAGAACAATTAGACCAAAATTCACTTTTTACCTCTGCGTATACCTAAGGTGCAGATGTCAGCAGTCAGCATTATTGTTAGCATCCACGCAAGCAGTTCTCACTAACAATTTGTGGTGGTACTATCTGACTGCAGTCCTCAAGAGCAAAATCCCAAACATATCTTGTCACTTGGTACGAACAGTTTTCACTGCAGTTGCTCCATCTCCAAACAGACTGTGTGGCTGATTGAAAACCAGCTTCCTCCTTCTATTAAATCTGTGTATATACTGATCTCACTTTTTACCTCAAGAATTTAACTTTCCACTACAAAGCTGCCTATTTTTTTTCTTCCAGCACCCCTAATATTTGAAGTGGTACTGCAGTAGGTACATTTATTTTCCTTGTCACCTAGCAGTGACCAGCACACTTACATAATTGTAGCATTGACAGGAAGGCATAAATAACATTCTCTTCTTTTCACTTAAGAAGCTCCTGCTTCCTCCATTTCGTCATACTGTGGTGCTCGATGTACAATCAATCAGTCAATCAGCCTTTATTGTCATGATGCTATACATACAACTGTAGTGCAAGCAAGATGAAATTGCGTTTCTCTAGGCATCCATATATATAAAAAGAACATAATTTAAAACACACTCACCCCCCCTCACACCCCACCCCAACAGCCATTCGCACATCCCTGAGACACATTTGGTTTTTACAGTAATATTAACTTATTAACTTATTACCGTTGCAGTTTAAGGTGATAATAACTGCCTAAATATAAAATACCAATTAAAATGGCTAAGTGAGTCAAGGTAGCTAAGTGAAATAAATACTTAAAAGTAACTAGAACTAAAATATACATAATGTCCATAAAGTGCAGTAATATGTGTAAAGGATTCCGGATCAACTGTTCAGCATCCTAACAGCTTGTGGAAGGAAGCTGTTGATCAGTCTGGTGGTTCTGCCTCTGATGCTCCGGAATCGTTTGCCAGATGGCAGCAGTTCACAGTGTTTATGCAGAGGGTGAGAACGGTCCTTGACAATGTTCAGTGCCCTGCTCCTACAACGGCTCTGAAAAAGTTCTTGGACAGAGGGGTGGGAAACTCCAATTACCCTCTCAGCTCTCTTAACTATCCTCTGCAGGGCTTTTTTGTCTGACATGCAGCAGCTGGAGTACCATGTTGCAATGCAGTACGTCAGAACACTCTCCACCACACCTCTGTAGAAGGTCCTGAGGATGCAGATGGGGAGAGAGGCCTGTTTGAGTTTTCTCAAGAAGTGCAGTCTCTGCTGGGCCCGCTTCCTGATCCCCAAGGAATTCTTGCTCCAGGTCAGGTCCTGCGAGATCTGCACTCCGAGGAACTTGATGTTCTCCACTCTCTCCGCCGAACGGCCGCTGATGCAGAGGGGGACGTGTTCAGGCCGTGACCACTGGAAGTTGATAATCATCTCCTTCGTTTTGTCCACGTTGAGCACCAGATTGTTCTCCCTGCACCAGCCCTTCAGGTCTCTAACTTCTTCCCTGTACATTGATTCCTCATCCCTCTGAATTAAGTCCCACCACTGTGGTGTCGTCCACAAACTTAATAATCTGGTTCCCGTCGTGTCTGGACACACAGTCATGTGTTAGAAGTGTGAACAACAGTGGGCTGAGTACACAGCCTTGAGGGGATCCGGTGCTCAGCGTGATGGAGTTGGAGATGTTGTTTCCAACACGGACAGACTGAGATCTCTCGGTCAGGAAATCCAGGATCCAGAGACATGTGGCGATGTTCAGACCGAGGAGGAGTAATTTCTCCATCAGTCTCTGGGGAATAATGGTGTTAAATGCTGAACTGAAATCAATGAACAGAAGTCTGGCATAGGTGTCTTTCTGATCCAGGTGGATAATGGCAGAGTGCAGGGTGGTGACTATAGCATCCTCTGTGGAACGATTTGAACGATACGCAAACTGGAGCGGGTCATGTGATGCAGGGAGGCAGGCTGTGATGTGTGGTTTAACAATCCGTTCAAAACACTTCATCACAATTGGTGTCAGTGTGACAGGACAATAGTCATTCAAACATGACACAATTGGTTTCTTTGCCACTGGTACTATGGTAGAGGTCTTAAAGCATCTAGGAATGATGGCTTGACTCAGGGAGATGTTATAAATGTCAGTCAGGACCTCCGCCAACTTGCTTGTGCAGACTCGGAGCACACGTCCCGGGATGTTGTCCGGACCTGCAGCTTTACGTGGGTTGACCCTGATTAGGGTCCTCCATGTGTCTGTTGCGTTGATGGTGATAGCTGGTCCCACAGATGATGGAGATGGGCCAGCCCTCCCTCTGATTGTTGGGTTTGATGCTTCAAAACGTGCAAAGAAGTTGTTGAGCCTGTCTGGAAGCGAAGCGTCATCATCATCGACCCCCTGCCTAGACTTATAATCTGTCAATGTCCGAACTCCCTGCCACTTCCGTTTGGTGTTCCCTGTGTCACAGAAATGTCCCTGGATTTTCTCCGCATAGGCGCGTTTCGCCGTCTTAATTCCCTTTGAGAATGCAGACCTGGCTGAGCGGAGGGCAATCCTGTCCTCCGCTCTAAAGGCTGCATCTCTGGCTGTGAGCAGCGAGTGCACCTCTGCAGTCATCCAGGGTTTATAGTTGCCCCGTGCAGTGAAGGTCTTCACTATAGTGACATCCTCTGTGCACTTCGCGATGTAGCTGGTGACCGTTTCAGCGTACTCCTCCACATCTGTCCTGTCTCCCTGAGTCAGTTTTTATTGTGATGTATCACTTTTTCTGAGAAAAATCTTAGCAGGTTTCGAAAATTTGTGGGGCAAAGGCAATGTTTATAATAAATATTAGAGCTGACCTGAATATTGGTATATTGGGCATTGGTAATGGGTAGTAGTGCTGTAGGTGAGACCCCATCAAGACCAAGACCTACAGTACATACACAGTAGTCTTGGGAGACTCTGGTCTCGGTGTGGTCTTAACTACAACACTGACGGGGATTATACCATCGTGATTCTCTGGACATTCTCTCTACATTACTTTCTACCTCGCGCCACCACCGTCTCTGTACCTCCACCTTCTGCCCTCTGGCCCTCCACTAAGTCTCCTTTGAGAATAAAAACTAAAATAATCTAAAAAGCAATGTGGTGGTGAACTAAAGCATGAAGATTGCTGTTGAAAGTTGGTAGAAGAAATATCTGAAATATAAAAATTTAAACCTGAACGCCACATAAATACCCCATCCTGTTTATATATATATATCTGAAATTGAGATTCTCTCTTTGTATGCACATCTAAAATAATAATCAAAATTGAACTTTTTTAAATTTTTAACCAGGTTATGTCTGTGTTGCCTTTATATATTTTAACAAGAGTTCTCAGCTCAGTGTTTTAGTTTACACCTCACAGCTTTTATCTTTTTTAAATGTTGTCACACTTATTTCTTAGCTCTTTTTTATAGCATCAGCAACAACACAAATCCTCACGCTATCAAAAATTAATTATCTTCAATAAATCTATAATGACTGCTGAGATCAAAGCAAACATTTGAGCTAAAGCTGCTCCCTAACTGTATTTTTTAATTAATTTTTATTGTGTTATAAAAGAGAGAAGGCCTTTCCTCCACTGCACTTTTGGTGATAATAGCTGTAAAACTTGTTCCTTTTACTCTGTGGTTACAGCACACCTGCTGAGAACTCCTCAGCCTTCAAACTTTGAGTGAAATGCAACATTAATGGATGAAATGTCTGTCTCGAGGATGATGTCACATTATAAGACTCACTTCATTAGTCGGCCTTTCAAGGATTCCCAAGTTGTGCGACTTTTAAAAGTACAGGCAGAGAAATGCAGTGTCACATTCGACAAAATCAGAAAAGAACCCAGTCAAGTGTTTTGTTTTGTAACTCTCACCTTGAAGTGAGGGGACATTAATCTCTGGCTGTCCCCGTGTGACGTAATGAAAGCAGAAACGCTGTGTGTGACGGACAGATGGGAAGACGTCCTCCTCTAACCTAGTGAGCCTTTGATAGCCGTCCTGTGGGTCTAGCTGGGAGCACCTGTTGTATGTGTATACTGTAGCTCTGCTGTTTGTTCATCTAAAGCTCTCACATGTTGTTTCAGAGTTCCCACCCGGTCTTGTGATGTCACCTCCCTCCCTGCACCCCCCACAAAAAAAAAAAAAAAAAAATATCTTTGGTGGATTTTTGCATCAGCCCACTTCCTAATGTTGTCTTGGCATTCGTTTTAGAAGAGGACGGTGCAGTTAACATCGAAAACTTGTAAAATGTGTAAAAGTTTTTTTGTTTTATATTTTTTTTCTTTACTTTTCCTCTGGACTCTTTGGTCTCTTTTTCTTTGGAATGGTCACTACAGCACTTTCTGTAAATTGGCCAATAAAAAGTTGTTTTGGAATCTAGCTGTGTCTGTATTTTTGTTTTATCCATCTTTTGAGCTCATAATCTTTCCAGAAAAGGGCTGTCGGATGAAAGTGTGCAATCACACTTTGAATATGCAGGAAACACAGTAATACAATGTCTAAATAATAAGTTAAACTCCTTTAGAGAGTTACAGTAAGCCAGAGAAATATTCAGCTGTGTTCAGACCTCACCGAAAACCATCTGACCTTGGAATGGAAGAGAATGTCTCTGAAGACATCAATTTAATTGAATTCGATCAGCCATTTTCTAAACTACTTATCCTTTTTGGAGGGAAGTGACGGCCTTGATCCCCACTGGATTACTTTTTGTTCTTTTACAAAAGGCTCAGCACTGTATTGAATAGACCATACAAGCATGGAAAAGCCAGAAAACAGAGGAGGGTTAGAAAAAATATTGACTGTGCAGGATTTTCCACTGTACTGTCACCGTGTCCCAAGGTCTTTCACTCATTCAGCTGAATCTCTACGACCTACAGCGAGTCATATTTCTTGCAACAACACTGATGGAATATTGGTACCCAAGACAGCAACAGTTGTTACTGGAACTTTCTGCCGGAAGAACAATCCAGCGCCAATGTTAATGTAACTGCTGTATAATAAAATTTAAAATTAAATTGATCACACCGTAGTCCTGCACTGAAGCTTGCTTTTCCTTATTGCCACATCTGCTTCTAATTAAAGCCTTAATTTACTAAATAGTCATCGTGTGGTTTTCACTGTAACTTCAATCACGTTGATGAGACCAGAAATGTCTCAATAAAATTTTTGCTGAGGTCATGGACAGTGGGATTGTTTCTCATTGAACAAAATCAAGCCATTAGTGAGGGAGTCTACAAGAAACAGACTCAGCCAAAATGGAGACTGAAGGGGGCTGTTTCAGAGCTTGGGAGCAACAACCTTAAAAGAAAGATAAGAGGATTTAGCATTGTGTACAAGATAAGATAGGGGCACTGATTCCAGCTCAACAGGGACCATTTAGAGGTGACCTATGTTTCTGGTTTTAGAGGAAGTTTTGAGGGAATAAGAAGGAATGGCTTTACTCTTTGATTTCAGTGTTCTTGCCTGTGAATTTTAGCACAGTTGTGATTCTTCTGCTTCACTTACCACACAGTCAGGTGTTATATTGGTAATCAGAGTCTGGAGTCTGTCTTATGCCATGCAGCGAAGTCACCTTTATTGAGCACACACAACTATATACAGTGGGGCAAAAAAGTATTTAGTCAGCCACCAATTGTGCAAGTTCTCCCGCTTAAAAGATGAGAGAGGTCTCCAATTTTCATCACAGGTATACCTCAACTATGAGAGACAAAATGAGAAAAAAAAATCCAGAAAATCACAATGAAGGATTTTTAATGAATTAATTGGTAAATTCCTCGGTAAAATAAGTATTTGGTCAATAACAAAAGTTCATCTCAGTACTTTGTTATATACCCTTTGCTGGCAATGACAGAGGTCAAATGTTTTCTGTAAGTTTTCACAAGGTTTTCACACACTGTTGCTGGTATTTTGGCCCATTCCTCCATGCAGATCTCCTCTAGAGCAGTGATGTTTTGGGGCTGTCGCTGGGCAACACAGACTTTCAACTCTCTCCAAAGATTTTCTATGGGGTTGAGATCTGGAGACTGGCTAGGCCACTCCAGGACCTTGAAATGCTTCTTACAAAGCCACTCCTTTGTTGCCCGGGCGGTGTGTTTGGGATCATTGTCATGCTGAAAGACCCAGCCACGTTTCATCTTCAATGCCCTTGCTGGTGTAAGGAGGTTTTCACTCAAAATCTCACGATACATGGCCCCATTCATTCTTTCCTTTACAGGGATCAGTCGTCCTGTTTCCACCCCTATGCTTCACAGTAGTTATGGTGTTCTTTCTCCTCCAAACACAACAAGTTGAGTTTTTACCAAAAAGTTCTATTTTGGTTTCATCTGACCATATGACATTCTCCCAATCCTCTTCTGGATCATCCAAATGCTCTCTAGCAAACTTCAGACGGGCCTGGACATGTACTGGCTTAAGCAGGGGGACACGTCTGGCACTGCAGGATTTGAGTCCCTGGCAGTGTAGTGTGTTTCTGATGTAGCCTTTGTTACTTTGGTCCCAGCTCTCTGCAGGTCATTCACTAGGTCCCCCCATGTGGTTCTGGGATTTTTGCTCACTGTTCTCGTGATAATTTTGACCCCACGGGGTGAGATCTTGCGTGGAGCCCCAGATTGAGGGAGATTATCAGTGGTCTTGTATGTCTTCCATTTTCTAATAATTGCTCCCACAGTTGATTTCTTCACACCAAGCTGCTTACCTATTGCAGATTCAGTCTTCCCATCCTGGTGCAGGTCTACAATTTTGTTTCTGGTGTCCTTTGACAGCTCTTTGGTCTTGGCCATAGTGGAGTTTGGAGTCTGACTGTTTGAGGTTGTGGACAGGTGTCTTTTATACTGATAATGAGTTCAAACAGGTGCCATTAATACAGGTAATGAGTGGGGGACAGAGGAGCCTCTTAAAGAAGAAGTTACAGGTCTGTGAAAGCCAGAAATCTTGCTTGTTTGTAGGTGACCAAATACTTATTTTACTGAGGAATTTACCAATTAATTCATTAAAAATCCTTCAATATGATTTTCTGGATTTTTTTTTCTCATTTTTTCTCTCATAGTTGAGGTATACCGATGATGAAAATTGGAGACCTCTCTCATCTTTTAAGTGGGAGAACTTGCACAATTGGTGGCTGACTAAATACTTTTTTGCCCCACTGTATACAGGTGCTGCAGCCCGACTGACGTCACCACACAGAGCGGGTACGGCAAGCTCCACGGGCCACACACACACACCACACTCTCCACACAACATTCCCCTCCCCCTTACAAAAGTTCAAAACACATACACACAATTCAGACCCACCCCAATTTAGGACCCGGATCATGCACTACAGTGCATCTGTAAAGTATTCACAGCGCTTCAGTTTTTCTACATTTTGTTATGTCACAGCCTTATTCCAAAATGGATTAAATTAATTTTTCCCTCAAAATTCTACACACAATACCCCATAATTACAACGTGAAAAAACTTTTTGAGATTTTTACAAATTTATTAAAAATAAAATATTAAGAACTCACATGTACATACAGTAAGTTTTCACAGCCTTTGCCATGAAGCTCAAAATTGAGTTCAGGTGCATCCTGTTTCCACTGATCATCCTTGAGATGTTTCTGCAGCTTAATTGGAGTCCACCTGTGGTAAATTCAGTTGATTGGACATGATTTGGAAAGGCACACACCTGTCTATATAAGGTCCCACAGTTGACAGTGCATGTCAGAGCACAAACCAAGCATGAAGTCAAAGGAATTGTCTGTAGACCTCCGAGATAGGATTGTCTCTAGGCACAAATCTGGGGAAGGGTACAGAAAATTTTCTGCTGCTTTGAAGGTCCCAATGAGCACAGTGGCCTCCATCATCCATAAATGAAAGAAGTTTGGAACCACCAGGACTCTTCATAGAGCTGGCCGGCCGTCTAAACTGAGCAATCGGGGAGAAGGGCCTTAGTCAGGGAGGTGACCAAGAACCTGATAGTCATTCTGTCAGAGCTCTGGTGTTCCTCTGTGAAGAGAGAAGAACTTCCAGAAGGACAACTATCTCTGCAGCAATCCACCAATCAGACCTGTATGGTAGAGTGGCCAGACAGAAGCCACTCCTTAGTAAAAAGCACATGGCAGCTCACCTGGAGTTTGCCAAAAGGCACCTGAAGGAATCTCACACCATGAGAAACAAAATTCTCTGGTCTGATGAGACAACGATTGAACTCTTTGGCGTGAATGCGAGGCATCATGTTTGGAGGAAATCAGGCACCGCTCATAACCACGCCAATGGTGGTGGCAGCATCATGCTGTGGGGATGTTTTTCAGCAGCAGGAACTGGGAGACTAGTCAGGATAGAGGGAAAGATGAATGCAGCAATGTACAGAGACATCCTGTATGAAAACCTGCTTCAGAGCGGTCTTGACCTCAGACTGGGGTGATGATTAATCTTTTAGCAGGACAACAATCCTAAGCACACAGCCAAGATATTGAAGGAGTGGCTTCAGGACAACTGTGTGAATGTCCTTGAGTGGCCCAGCCAGAGCCCAGACTTGAATCCAACTGAACATCTCTGGAGAGATCTGAAAATGGCTGTGCACCGACGCTTCCCATCCAACCTGATGGAGCTTGAGAGGTGCTGCAAAGAAGAATGGGCGAAACTGCCCAAAGATAGGTGTGCCAAGCTTGTGGCATCATATTCAAAAAGACTTGAGGCTGTAATTGCTGCCAAAGGTGCATCAACAAAGTATTGAGCAAAGGCTGTGAATACTTATGTACATGTGATTTCTTAGTTTTTTATTTTTAATGAATTTGCAAAAATCTCAAAAAACCTTTTTTCACATTGTCATTATGGGGTATTGTGTGTAGAATTTTGAGGAAAAAAATTAATTTAATCCCTTTTGGAATAAGGCTATAACATAAAATGTGGAAAAAGTGAAGCTCTGTGAATACTTTCCGGATCATTGCTCTGAGTGTTGCTATCCCTGTGCTGTTGCAATACTGGAATTTCCCCATTGTGGGACTAATAAAGGCTTATCTTATCTTATCTTATCTTATGTACTATAAGGGAAATAACGGGAACGATGAACTGGAATGGCCTAACACATTCACACAAAAACAACTAAAATAGGACCGTGTCTCTAAAATACGTAAAATAATCCCATATCACAACACTAATTGACATGTACACCATATGAATATATTTACAGCAAGGTTATTTATGTTACACCACAGTCCATGGGCAATGGGCAGCCCCATGGCATGTGCGCCCCTGGAAGCCGCCTGCCCCTAGGGTCAAGGCTGACCTCCCCGATGAGAATGTCTCTTCTCACCACCGACCGCTTCTTTCATCTGGACCCGCAGTGCTGCTGCCCAACACGCAGTCCCTCCGTGTCTGTCAGCCCACCCCCGACCGCCTTCAACACCGCTGCAGCTGTTGCAGCCCCAGACACTCCGGCCCCTTGTGGCCGAACTCCGGGGAAAACTGTAGCCCATTTGTCAGCGCCACTCATCAACCAAGGCGCCTCGTCCAAGGTGCTCTGCTGCGCTGGCTCTGCTCTCTCCCAGGGCTCTCGGCGTCACTCTCATCGGCATCACTTGTCGACCCAGGCTCCTCGCCGCTACGCCTTGCACCTTCGTCCAAGGCTCTCCGCTGTGCTGCCTCTGCGCCTGGCTGTTGCTGCTGCTTCCCGGGGCTCTCACCATGCTTGCTCCCACTCTCCTGCTGCCCAAACTCCAGCTGCAGGGAAAACTCAGTTGAGTCCAGTCGCTGCTCTCCCTCCATGCTGCCATTGCTCATCGTGCCGTCATCACCACCAGCGCTACGGTCACACACTGTGCTGAGCTCCTCAGCTGGCTTGCCGTTGTTGGTGACCAGGGGCTCTGGTCCCCCGTCAATACCTAGCTGGTAGCTTGTAGCTTGGTTTTGGCGCGCACCAAGCTTCGTGGCTAACCTCGCCGTCGCCACAGCCTGAGCCTTTAGCTTCTATGAGCTAGCTAGCTTAGCTTCCCTTGGCGCCAACAGCCTCAATACCCACCACTTCATGTCCCCCGTACGTTTGGCAAAATCTCCAGCCAGCCACCCGACAGCATTCGCATAAGCCTCTGTCTCTCGCAACATGCGGAGAATACTCCGACCCTCCACGCCGAGATGACGGACCAGGAGCACCCATCCTTGGTCTGCATCGAGTCTACTCAGGCCCAGCCCAGCGATGTATCCCCCAAGCATGGCCATCCAGTCCGGCCACAGGATCGCTGGCTCTCCCGGACACTCCAGAAACAACGGCAGAGGTGGAAGTAGTCCACGTGCCTCCGTGGTCTGTTCTCGTCGCCAAAATGTTATGTCGGTAATCAGAGTCTGGAGTCTGTCTTATGCCATGCAGTGAACTCAACTTTATTGAACACACACAACTATATATACAGGTGCCGCAGCCCGCCTGACATCACCACACAGGGCGGGTACGGCAAGCCCCCCCACACACACACACACACACACCATACTCTCCACACAACATCGGGTCCACCTTTTAACCTTTAATGCCAATGAAAATATCCCTGAATAGTTGAAAGTCATAAAATGGCATAAAAGTGAGATGGAATGTTTGCACAAAGATGACAGATTTTACACAGAAGAAATGAAAGCAGCCAAAAAGAGGACAGAGATTAGGACAAACTTGGGGGAAACTGACCTCAAAGAGACAATAAATGGCTCCAGAAAACATACAAAATGTCTAAAATAATACATAAACTGACAACGATGAACTTTTTGAGACAGAAAAAAACAGATATAGCGGGGAACTCCAGTGTCCAAGATAAGCATATGTACAGACATGGACAAAATTGTTGGTACCCCTCTGTTAATGAAAGAAAAACCCACAATAGTCAGAGAAATAACTTGAATCTTACAAAAGTGGTAATAAATAAAAATTCTATGAAAATTAACCAATGAAAATCAGACAATGCTTTTGAATTGTGGTTCAACAGAATTATTTTAAAAAACAAACTCGTGAAACAGGCCTGGACAAAAATTATGGTACCCTTAACTTAATATTTTGTTGCACAACCTTTTGAGGCAATCACTGCAATCAAATGATTTCTGTAACTGTCAATGAGAGTTCTGCACCTCTCAGCAGGTATTTTGGCCCACTCCTCATGAGCAAACTGCTCCAGTTGTCTCCAGATGGCATGTTTCAGCTCCTTCCACAGATGTTCAATAGGATTTAGATCAGGGCTCACAGAAGGCCACTTTAGAATAGTCCAATGTTTGGCTCTTAGCCATTCTTGGGTGTTTTTAGCTGTGTGTTTTGGGTCATTATCCTATTGCAAGACCCATGACCTGCGACTGAGACCAAGCTGTCTGACACTGGGCAGCACATTCCTCTCTCGAATACCTTGAGAGTCTTGAGATTTCATTGTACCCTGCACATATTCAAGATACCCTGTGCCAGATGCAGCAAAGCAGCCCCAGAACATAACAGAACCTCCTCCATGTTTCACAGTAGGGACAGTGTTCTTTTCTTGGTATGCTTCATTTTTGTGTCTGTGAACATAGAGCTGATGTGCCTTGCCAAAAAGTTCCAGTTTTGTCTCGTCTGTCCATAGGACATTCTCCCAGAAGCTTTGTGGCTTGTCAACATGCAGTTTGGCAAATTCCAGTCTGGATTTTTTAAGATTTGTTTTCAACAGTGGTGTCCTCCTTGGTCGTCTCCCATGAAGTCCAATTTGGCTCAAACAATGATGGATAGTGCGATCTGACACTGATGTACCTTGACCTTGGAGTTCACCATGAATGTGTTTAGAGGTTGTTCTGGGCTCTTTTGCTGCCATTCGCATTATCCATCTCCTCCTGCGGCCACATCCAGGGAGGTTGGCTAAGTCCTGTGGATCTTAAATTTCTGAATAATATGTGCAACTGTAGTCACAGGAACATCAAGCTGCTTGGAGATGGTCTTATAGCTTTTACCTTTAACATATTTGTCTATAATTTTCTTTCTAACCTCCGGAGACAACTCTCTCCTTTGCTTCTTCTGGTCCATGTTTAGTGTGGTAAACACCATGTCACCAAACAGCACAGTGACTACTTGTCACCCTTTAAATAGGCCGACTGACTGATTACAAGTTTGTAGACACCTGTGATGTTAATTAGAGGACACATCTTGGTTGAACATGTCCCTATGGTCACATTATTTTCAATCTTTTCTAGGGGTACCATCATTTTTGTCCAGGCCTGTTTCATGAGTTTGTTTTTTAAAATAATTCTGTTGAACCACAATTCAAAAGCATTGTCTGATTTTCATTGGTTAATTTTCATCGAATTTTTATTTATTAATTACCACTTTTGTCAGATTCAAGTTATTTCTGTGACCATTGTAGGTTTTTCTTTCATTAACAGAGGGGTACCAACAATTTTGTCCACGTCTGTATATATTTACTTTCATGACATTTCAACAACATATTACTGTAGTTAAAGGTGGTTGTAATAGAGCTGTTATATAACTGAAGCATTGCTCATGAATGCAAAACCTGATTTGAAGAAATCAGTCAATAAGCCCATTTCATCAGATTGACATAAATTTGTAGCTAAGCCCTTATATTTATAGAGATTACTGTAAGGTCTATTTGGTACACAATCCTAATTAATAAGATTAATAACACCTGTGTTCCATTCATTTTTTCTGTCACAGTAGCAGCTGTGATGTAGGCTGCTTACTTTCAGCTCAGATCTGTTAATTCTTGTGCTGCAGGATGGGTGATCAACTTTGTGCTGAGTACTCCTCCTCCTGGGCTCCTGATGATGATGTCTGCTGTGGACATCGCCATATTTGCCAACAAATACAGACAGACTGAAGCAGAAAATAAGGAGTGATCATTTATTTATTTATCTTTTACTGACATTTGTTGCAACAACCTGCCTTTTGTACTGCAGCCATTTGGTGCAGAATAGAGAGGTAAGCAGCACAGGTGGCACTGATCACATCCATGTTTTCTTTAGGCACAAAGCTCTTATTAACGTGATTAGCACCATTTGTGATTTTTTTTATGTGAAAATGGCTGTTGTTAAAATAGGCCTGTTGTTCTGTTCTGCACAGCTGAGATCTGAAACTGTCACAGAGGTTAAAAAGATTCATCATCATCATCATAGCAGTCTGTCGTGGGCGACTTAAGATGCATAAATAATTAGGGTTTATGATGGGTTCTGCACCAAGACTAATTAAAGCTTGCACACAAATGATATTGACTTTTGTTTTAGAAAATTATAATTTATTGTATGCATTCTGTAATTTCTTTTTAAATGATTTCTGCTAAGATTTGAGGCATAAAACATAAACTGGACTAATTGCAGGGACTGTTCTTGCAAATAGTAGACTGTCTCCCTCTAGTGGAGGATTCTTTTACTGCACATCATAATGCAAGTGCACCTGTTCACACTTTTTTGTCACAACATGCTGAGACATCAATGATCTAATTTATACACTCAGCCATGAGGCAAAAACGGATGAGCAGTTTTAATTATTTTTAACACACCACACCTGTTTAAAAAACAGTGTGAATTATTACTGAGAGAGAGAGAATAAGATGAGAAATAACATTCATAAAACTTGCTATTATTAAACAGCAGAGAGCAGAACGGGGGGAAGCCCCAGGCAGTGTCACCTTCACTGTGACTGAAAAACACAAAGAAGTATCAAAAAAAGTCACATTCTGTATAGCTATAATGAGATTTTCTAATTTAAATTATTTATCTATTTGAGCTATAGTCAGACTAAGCCAAGGACATGGCAGAGGTGGACAGATGTTGCCTTTTCCCTGTCACCACTGTAATCATGACTTCCTGTCAGTCACACAAACATCCAGCAAGAACAAGAAGATGATGCAGCAGTAGCATATAAATAATAAACTTGCCCCAAACAGAAATAGACTGCCTTTATAACAGCATGCATTATTCATGAGGAGTCTTTATGCTCCATGGCAGTGAGACTGCAGTAAAGAATAAAAGGTTTAATTATAACCTCTGAAAACAAAAAGGAAACACTGATTAAAGCACAGAGAGCCAAACCTCAGTGCAATTCAAGCTGCTCCGCCACCACAGAACACAGGCAGTCGTGTGATATTTGGAAGCAATAGCAGATGGAGACACGGTGGTGGATGGTGGGTAAAGGGTTTGGAAAGTGCAGCTGTTATGTCCATAACCAATACTCCAATGATGAGGCCGAAGGTGCAATATAACATAACTTTATTAGTGAATTCACAGAACACAAAGGGGCCCCCGTCGAGGCAGAGGTGCTAGTCGAAAAGAGACTGTGCCTCTTCCGGGTAGGTCTTTTATACCTTGGGTGGCGGCGTAACCGGAAAGGCGTAGCCATCACCCATGCCACGCAATAATAATAATAATAATAATAATAATAATATAATAATAATAACCATAATTAATATATAACCCACCCACCCCCCGTAGAAAAGTCCAGGACACACACCATTACGCCCACCCAAATTTTGACCCGGATCACACACTAACAGTAAATATAATAACAGGGCCTATCCATGCACACAAATAACTAAAACTAGAGGGGGACAGGTGGACTACTGCCCCACCTCCACACGGCCAGACAGGTTATTCTGCCGTCTCAATAATAAAACAGTCCATAGGACACAATAAGCTGCCGTGTTCCTAATATAACATGTAAAAAATAATCCCAGAACATATGTACAATCAAAACCTTCTCAAAACGCTCTACGAACAGACAATATGTACATCCACACCACGCTGTGCCAGCCCCCCACACAACACCCTCACACTACAACTCAAGTAGATTACACATCACACATGCAAGTTAATGCAACAATACAGACAGTGTTGGGCCTTTTTCTTTTTCTTTTCTTTTTTTTTAAACACAAAGAGCAATTCCACAGCGAGTAAGTGTGAAACATACAGACGTGGACAAAATTGTTAGTACCCCTCTGTTAATGAAAGAAAAACCCACAATGGTCACAGAAATAACTTGAATCTGACAAAAGTGGTAATAAATAAAAATTCGATGAAAATTAACCAATGAAAATCAGACAATGTTTTTGAATTGTGGTTCAACAGAATTACTTTAAAAAACAAACTCATGAAACAGGCCTGGACAAAAATGATGGTACCCCTAGAAAAGATTGAAAATAATGTGACCATAGGGACATGTTCAACCAAGATGTGTCCTCTAATTAACATCACAGGTGTCTACAAACTTGTAATCAGTCAGTCGGCCTATTTAAAGGGTGACAAGTAGTCGCTGTGCTGTTTGTTGACATGGTGTGTACCACACTAAACATGGGCCAGAGGAAGCAAAGGAGAGAGTTGTCTCAGGAGATTAGAAAGAAAATTATAGACAAGCATGTTAAAGGTAAAGGCTATAAGACCATCTCCAAGCAGCTTGATGTTCCTGTGACTACAGTTGCACATATTATTCAGAAATTTAAGATCCACGGGACTGTAGCCAACCTCCCTGGACGTGGCCACAGGAGGAGACAGATAATACAAATGGTAACAAAAGAGCCGAGAACAACCTCTAAACACATTCATGGTGAACTCCAAGGTCAAGGTACATCAGTATCAGATCACACCATCCGT
Source organism: Pholidichthys leucotaenia (assembly GCA_020510985.1). Taxonomy (NCBI): domain Eukaryota; kingdom Metazoa; phylum Chordata; class Actinopteri; order Cichliformes; family Pholidichthyidae; genus Pholidichthys; species Pholidichthys leucotaenia. Next base: position 111,291,427 of record CM035847.1, on the reverse strand, counting down.
CATTGTGTTATGCACGTCTCAGTTCGTTGGGGTCTCTCTATGACCCATCGAACATCTGAAGATAACCGTCGTCCCGGACGGCCACCACCTGCAGCCGTCCCTGGTCCTCTCGTCGTTTTCTCTTGCCATGGACCCCCCTTAGCCGAGCCTCCTCCCTGGGCTAAACCACGTCAGCGACCCACAGGGGAGCTCGACTTGGCTTCAAACGTCCACGGTGTCTAGACCGGGCTTCCTCTCTGGGTCAAACCGCTCCACCAACCCCATGCGAAACCCGACTCAACCTCCAGTGTTGCTGTGTGGCACGTCTGTCCATTGCGCCAGCCAGTCCTGCCCTGCTCTCTTTCATTTTAAACGCCGACAAAGCCGTTGCAGCCCCTTGTTTCTCAGTATCTTCAGGCCGAACTCCGGAAGCAGAGGGAGCCGTCCTCACAGCTCCACCCGCCACCACGGGTGTTCCACCGTGTTGCCCAGTTCCCACATCCAGGGTAACTTGGCCCTGGCACCGGAACCTCCTCGTGATAGCCCTGGGTGGTTTTGGTCCTGTCCATCTCCCAGAATACTAGGCCAATCTTTGTCCCATACTGCATCATCCACCACGCACAGAACTGGTCAGTTCCACAAACCATGGTCCAACCACTCCTCTCCGGTACCGCTGGTGATTGTAAAGCCTAGTCCGTAAAACAGGTCGCAGCCCATCACGTTCGACCCCCTCATAGTCACCACCAACTGGATATTTGAGACCACAGCCGACCTGTACCTCGCCGTCAGCTCCAGCGAACCCACAATGGCTAGTCTGTTCCCTCCATAGCCACAACACGGCATCGACAGTCCTCTAACACGGTAATATGGGAACAAACTCCTCACAGTAGGCCAGTTCAATGCAGATCCTGCTGTGCCCATGTCCACCAACAGCAGTTCCACGCCATCCAGCATCACATCACAATAAATCCACCCATCTGTGCTTGGGGAGACTGTGTGAATAACCGTAGGAGTTGTGACGGGGGAGTCCGTCTTGTGTCGCCGTTCCCCTTGCTCAAACTTTTTGCAGGCCCTGGCGAAATGATGTAGGAGTCCATACTTGCCGCAGCGTTTGCCCCTCACCGAACACTCTCTCGCCTTGTATCGGTGCCTGGTGGACCCGCAGGCCAAACATCTGGGCGATCCCAGGGTGAACCTAATTTTAATAGCGGTAGCGTAGTCTTTATCTTCTGCGCTGTCATCACTACCCGGGTCCACAGCCTGCGCTGCTGATTGTGAGCCAGACTGCCTCAACGTTGTTCTCTCACCAAGGTCCTTTGATAGTTTATCTGCTGCTTCGTAGTGTTGAGCTATCTCCACAGCTGTAGTCAACGTCAGTTCACCAGAGTGCGTGAGGAGCCTGGACCGTGCCACAGAACAAAGCATGTGCTCCGCCAACTGATCGCGGACCATTTCTTCCTCCAAAGCCCCGAATTGGCACTCTCCAGCCAGCTGCCACAGGTCCACAACATACTGTTGCACCGACTCTCCCGGCCGCTGGCGTCACTGTCGGAACTGGATCCGTCAGACGATGACGTTCTCAGGAGCGCGAAAGTAGCTCAACCACATTCTCAAAACTATCACTCGCTCTCAATGTGCTGAGAATACATTGCCCTTCCATGCCAAGATTATGGACCAGTATCGCTCGTGCCCGTAGTTTCTCCAATTCACTGAGATTCAATGCCACCAAATAATTTTGGAATGCTGCAAACCACATCGCCCAGGAAACTGGCGGCTCGCCTGGGAGCTCCAAAAATGGCCAAATACTAGAAACTCCTCTCTCCATAACTTTATCCTCGTCGCCAAATGTTATGTCCATAACCAATACTCCAATGATGAGGCCGAAGGTGCAATATAACGTAACTTTATTAGTGAACTCACAGAACACAAAGGCGCTCCCGTCAAAGCAGAGGTGCTGGTCGAAAAGAGACCGTGCCTCTTCCGGGTAGGCCTTTTATACCTTGGGTGGCGGTGTAACCGGAAAGGCATAGCCGTCACCCATGACACACAATAATAATAATATAATAATAATAACCATCATTAATATATACTATAGCAGCAGCTACAGAGCAGAGCATGTCTACAGAATGTGAGGCCAATGTTGCACAGCTTTGTGTGTGACAATAGACAGAAATCGGTCTGCACTGCCAGTGGTGGCCTTTAAGGCCACCAATATCCTGGAGCACAAAAACCACTGGGCAGAGAGGCGCCCTTATTGTTAGTGCTTTATTGAAAATATAGCATGTGTGCAACTTTCAAATATGATTTACATGTTTGTTGGTAGTTGTGTACAACAATTTCTGTATTGTCAGCATTGTTTAATTAATCAGAATACTAATTATCACATGCTAGAGTACATACGAGTGGCATCACTACCATTCATTTGTACCTAGCCATTTTGTTTTTTTGCGCCCAAGGTGAGATTAGGGTACTCCTCAAACCTCCACACACACACACACACACGCACACACACACACAACCCCAAACATTGTACCTTCTTGGGCCCTGAAGTCCCCGATACCATGGAACTCATGTTACTGCTCATTAAAAAAAAAATGCATAAACCCCTTTCAATCTAGGTTTACCGCTATTCTGAATAAGGCTACCCATGCCAGATGACGAGGGTTAAATGACCCTGTGTAACGTGGCTAAATTCTGACTCTGTTACACCTGCAAGCAGCATGGGTCGTTGACCACCTCATCTCAGCTTGGCGGACATTTGAATAGGAAACATGGATAAACACGCGATGAAGTAGGTGTCACAGCACAGAGACAAAGAGTGGAAATGAATCTAAAGGCTGTCTTATTATTCTGAGAGACTCTATTAATTTTGAAGCTGCAGCGTCAAACAACTGTGTGCCACAATTACACAAATATAACAGCAGCTGAGAGTGAAAGGTTTCTTTTCAGAGCACTTTTTTCACTCATACCCACAGAGCCTCTCACAGCTCTGACCGTACCCTGGCTGTTGTGGAGCCGATACCTGTCTGTCCTGGTTCGGTAAAGAGAAATCTTACTGTTCAGCTCAATGTGCTCGTTCATACACAGTCCTCTCCAAAATAAAACTTATCCCACTTTGGGTGGTGCTGGAAATGAAATATGACACGCCAACACACCTCCCCACCAAATAAAAGTGCAAGGCTGTGCACACGAACACGCAGGAGCATAAACAAACTTCACTTTGTACAGCCACCACTATAAATTTTGTGCTATTGTGGAGAGAGGAATAACCAGGCCGAGCGTTCAGAGCAGATGAACTTTATTCACTCTCTCACATCTTCCAGAATCAGAAAACATTAACCTCATGTAGCAGGGACTCTCTTTTATATCACAACACTCACACGTCCCTGCTACCCGAGGTCCTGCATTACAATTCCTTCCCGCATGACAATACCTTTTGTCCCCCAGCCCTTTAATCCCCATGCTCTTCCGTCAGAGGAAATTACTGCATCTCCATGTCTTTCAGTCTGAGATGAATACCACAGCATGGGTCCCCCATACCCCCCCCCCCACGTCCTCTCGGCTTCAGCCTCCGCCCATAGCTGCTGTAACGAGGGGTCTTCGGCTCCGCGGCGCTGCTGTGTCAGTGGGGGGTTCCTGGGGGTGTGACCATCTGTGGGTGGACAATGGAGGGGGGGGGACATTCAGCATGCTCGTGTGACTGCTCTGATGAATCGTTTACCTGGGGAGTTCTCGGGTGGGTCTTCCGCGCCGAGGAGCTCGGGCCAACACCACCTGCTCGTCTGCCACCACAAAGGCGGGCTTAAGCCTGTCTCTACAGATTATCTCCTGGCAACCCCCCAAGTCTAACACAAAATGTTTGTCCCCAGGTTCCAGCACTCTAAACGGGCCATCGTAGGGTGGGCGCAATGGGGGCCGGTGGGCATCGTGCCTGACAAACACGAACGCTGCGTCCTTCGAGGTTTTTGGCACAAAAGCGCGGGGAAAACGGTGGTGGGCCAGGCCAGGTAGCGTCCCTGCGTCTGCACTATGCCGTGAACACGGGGACGGATGGGCATTCGGTGTGGGGTTATCTGGTAAAAACTCCCCGGGGAGCCGCAGCGGCTGAGAAAAAAACAGCTCTGCTGGGGAAGCCGCTAAATCTTCTTTCGGTGCGGAACGGAACCCTAATAGAACCCACGGCAACTGGTCCACCCAATTTGCATCCGTAAGCGAAGCCCTGAGCGCTGCTTTCAGTGACCTATGGAAATGCTCACATAACCCTTTGGCCTGTGGGTTGTACGCGGTCGTGCGATGAATTGAGACGCCCAGGCTCCGGGCCATCATGGACCAGAGGTCGGAAACAAACTGAGGGCCCCGATCGGACGTGATGTCCGAAGGGGTGCCAAAGCGTGCCACCCATGTTGTCAAAAAACCGCGTGCCACATCTGCGGATGCAGTGGAAGCTAGCGGGACTGCTTCTGGCCATTGTGTGGTGCGGTCCACCACTGTCAGGAGGTATGTGAACCCCTGCGATGGCGGGAGGGGGCCCACGAGGTCCACATGAATGTGGTCAAACCTCTTAGCCGGGATATGGAACGGCTCCAAGGGGGCCTTTGTGTGCCTGTGCACTTTGGCTCATTGGCACGCTACGCAGGCTGCAGCCCACTCTTTCACTGTTTGCGCAAGCTCGGCCAGACGAACTTCACTCCCACCATTTTGACTGACGCGCGCACTCCTGGGTGCGCCAGGGAGTGAACGGACTCAAAAACCACCGGGTGCGGGCGTCCTGTGGAGACGTCACAGATTGGGGGGGCCCCCGTCTTGCTGTACCCTGCTCTCCAGCCTTAACACTGTTGGTCCAGACTGGAGTGTGCACACGTCCGCATCGCTGATCTGCTCTGCGGCCATGGCCGTGTAATCTATCCCTACGTTGACTGGGGCCACTAATGCACGCGAGAGGCAGTCCGCCACCACGTTGAGTTTACCGTCCACATGCTGAATGTCGGTCATAAACTCTGTCTCTGCTGCCGGCCCGACCATGGTTCTGAAACCTTGGCCATCGCATACATTAGCGGCTTGTGGTCCACGAACACAGTGAAGGTGCGCCTTTCCAGCCAGAACTGGAAGTGGCGTATGGCCAGGTGGAGAGCCAGTAACTCTCTGTCGAACGCGCTGTATTTACGCTCACTGTCGCGCAAAGACCTGCTAAAAAAGGCGAGCGGCTGCCAAGAACCGGCGACGCATTGCTCCATGATGGCCCCTATGGGCACGTCCAAGGCGTTGGTAGTGAGCGCTATCCGAGCCGCCGGGTCCGGGTGTGCCAGTAGTGCGGCGTTTGCCAGGGCTATTTTAACCTCAGAACACCTGCTCCCGCTCAGGAGTCCAGTTGATTCTGTCCGCCGGTTTCCGTTTCTTGAGCGCGGCGTACAACAGCTGCATGAGCTGGGCTGCTATAAAAGTTAGCCATCCCCAAAAGTCCTGCAGCGCCCTGACCATCTGAGGCTGGGGAAAATTCGCCACTGCACACACCTTGTCCGGCAAGGGTATCGCTCCCTCCGGTGAGATGCGGTGCCCCCCCCCCCCCCACCAAAAAAAAAATCGATCCCCGTCACGCCAAACTGGCATTTTGCCGGGTTGATTATCAACCCGTGCTCCTCTAACCTCCGGAAAGCCGTCCTGAGGTGGGTTACGTGTTCGTCCTCAGACGCGCTGGCCACCAGGATGTCATCCAGGTAGACGAACACAAACGGCAGATTGCGCAACACCGCATCCATCATGCGTTGGAATGTCTATGCCGCGCCTTTTAACCCGAAAGGCATGTGTAAAAACTCAAACAGACCAAACGGGGTTATTACTGCCGTTTTAGGTATGTCCTCCGCACACACTGGGACCTGGTGGTAACCACGGACCAGGTATATCTTAGAAAAAAATACGTGCCCCGGCGAGGTGAACGGAAAAATCCTGAATATGGGGGATCGGGTAGCGGTCGTGCGCTGTGGCGTTGTTTAATCTGCGGAAATCTCCGCAAAGTCGCCACAATCCCTCGGCCTTAGGGACCATATGTAGTGGGGATGCCCATGGGCTGTTTGATCGTCTGATGATGCCCAGCCTTTCCAAGTTGGCAAACTCTTCGCGCGCTATGGCCAGTTTAGCTATGTCCAGGCGCCGAGGTCATGCGAAGACGGGCGGCCCGGTGGTGGTAATAAAGTGCTCCACCCCGTGTTTTGTGATGACCGCTGAAAACATTGGGACCGTGAGTGCTGGGAACTGGGTGAGCAGTATGTGGAACTTACCACCTGGAGCTGTGACGTTGGCTAGTGTTGTTGGCCCGGTTCCTTGAGCTGTACAGGGGAGAGAATCAAAAGACATTGCATTAATCAGGCGTCTGTTAGCAACATTGACTAGTAGTCCGTGTGCACACAAAAAATCAGCGCCTAAGATTGGGAAACTGCATGCCGCTATGACGAATGCCCACTGGTACGTATGGCCGTGCAGGGATACAGTCAGTGTCCTCTCATAAAAAGTCTTAATGTCTGAGCCATTTGCGGCCGTCAGCTCGGGGCCGCTAGTTCCCGCTAGCTGGTCGGCATAGGACTGCAGGATGAGGCTGTTTTGGGAGCCGGAGTCCACGAGGAACCGTCTCCCCGAGCGTGAGTCTGTCACGTAGAGCAGCTTGCTTTCTTCACCGGCGGTCACAGCCGCTACTGACTGCCGGTCCTGGCATTTCCCGAATGCTTGAATTGGCACGGTGGCATGCATCGGCGTGCGTCCTCTCCAAAACGGCGGTGGTAGGAGCAGAGCGTGTCTCTCTGGCACTTCCTGGCCCCCGCTGCCATCGCTGGCTCCTTGCTTCCGCTGGCCATCTCGCTGGGTTCCGACGCCACTGCGTTCACTGTGAGGGCTCTGGTGGTGAAGATGATCTGATCTGCCTCCTGGGCTAGTACACGGTAGTCACGTAGTCACACGCGGCCAGCAGTAGCGAGTTGGCAAGGACCGCTCTGGCCACCGTTGGGAGGTTCTGGAGGAAAAGGTGGGCAAATAGAAAATGCCTGTCATCCGTGCCCATCAACGCCAACATCTTCTCCATCAGTTTGACCGCCGACCCGTCTCCTAACTCGGAGCAGGTCAGGAGCCTCTCCACTCTCTCGCAGTCCGAGAGCGTGTAGCACCGGGTCAGCGCAGTTTTGAGAGTCCCGTATTTGTCATGGGCTGGGGGCTGTTGGAGCAGGCTCGCTACTTGCTGAGTCGTGCGAGCGTCCAGTGCTGTGACCACGTAGTAATATCTGGTGTCATCTGCCGTTATTCCCCGGAGCGCGAACTGGACCTCGGTGTGGAGGAACAAAGACTTTGGGTCGTGCAGCCAAAAGTCTGGTAGTTTGACCGAAACGACGCACGCATTGCTGGGGCTTCCTGTCCGGGTCATCTCCGGGGTATTTGCCTCGTGTTTCATTATTCGTCAAGAGTCACCAGTGTGGAGAGAGGAATAATCAGGCCGAGCGTTCAGAGCAGATGAACTTTATTCACTCTCTCACATCTTCCAGAATCAGAAAACATTAACCTCATGTAGCAGGGACTCTCTTTTATATCACAACACTCACACATCCCTGCTACCCGAGGTCCTGCATTGCAATTCATTCCCGCGTGACAATTCCTTTTGTCCCCCAGCCCTTTAATCCCCATGCTCTTCCATCAGAGGAAATTACTGCATCTCCATGTCTTTCAGTCTGAGATGAATACCACAGAATGGGTCCCCCATACTATCTTTGATATTTTGTCATTCTAAATCTTATTCAAGAGGCAACACACAGGACCAGTGACTGAAGCTGGTTGTGTTAAGTCCACACCATCGGCCAAACAGAGCTGGAATCACCACTGGAACTAGTCATACTGATACTATAATCGATCAGTGCTGTTAAATACGGAGTTTGGCCATCTTGCATGTAGAAGAATAAGCAAAGCTGAACTCTCTTCTCTCTTTAGTCAGCTTGTGTATTTGCTGGATAAATTAGACAGGAAGGCCAAAACTGGGCCCTGGGCCTTAATCTTGGCAAATAGATCACTGGAATAGTGAGCCACTGGCAGTATGGCAATATCAAGAGTTACAAACTGGGGAGAGCATGCTCAATGATTTTTTTTTTTTTTTTAACAAACACATAAGCCTAGATAGATCCTGGAATAATTATTTAAAAGGTTTAGCATGTGAAATTGTTGCTTGAAACTGACAGTGTTTTACAAACTGAAGACCATGGTTCTCATTTTTAGTTGTTAAGGTTGTCAGTTAGCATCAATCATGCCAGGGTGATGAAATTGTACTTAAATGACCTCAGATTTCAAACATTGCTGATTGTGTGTTATTTTAAATTGTGACTGAAGGTGAACGCAGCATCGTATAGCGCCATCATCCAAGACAGTCCCGTGAGGGACAATAAAGTTTATTCTGATTCTGAAATATTACAGAAATGAATGTAGCCAAGCTACGACAACCTGGCTTGCCACTTTAAGACAAGATAGTGGGTTGATGTAGGATCCAGTCTGCCTTTAGCTCAGTACAGGGAAAAAAAAACAAGCACTCCCAAGAATTAAAGGAGCTATTTTAAACCATTGGAGATTAGAGCCTCACTTTCATTTCTTTACATCAGCTGACACTAAGGACTGGATGCTGGGTCTTTAGAGCAACCAGTAGATCCTGAAGCAGACTGATTGTTGAGAGATTTATGTGCATTACCAGTGTTTGGCAATGATGAGAACAGAGTTTGTTCTTGTGTTCTTATATTTGCAAAGCAAAGAAAGATGGAGAGAGAAGTAAAAAAAAAAAAAAATTGCTCAACTTCCAGACCATTCCCTGTGTACCACTGCCAAACAACAGCAGCCTCTTCTACAAATGAAAATCTCTTTACAATGTGTGACTCTTTTGATTAGTGACTTGCAAGTAAAATCCCAAAGCTCGACTGTCCTTGTGTGCTCAGAATTATGGTTCAAATGCGGCCTCATAAACATCACTCTTTCCTCAGCAAGAGAAATAGACACCCAGGCTCCTTATGGGGGCATGAAAAATGGACGATAACTAGTTGATCAGCAGAAATTCTGTACATAAATCACTTTCAGGCAAAAAAAAGTAGAAGGTAGGGAATAAGCAAAAAATTGGAAAGAAACAAAAATCCCACCAAGTTCACTTCCTAAGGACATAAATCCTGTCAGCTGGCCAAGAACACAGGAGGAACAGAAACACCACTCTGGAAAAACTGTGTCAGATTTGGATTGACATGAACATGGTCATGAAGAACAGAAAACAGTTTCCATGTAAATACTCAACAACTAAACTATGACCCTCCAAAATATCAGTCCACTACCAAAAGTACTCCTTTCTTTCAGTTTGTGTTATGCAGTTGTGGCAGGAGGGATTTTCCCCCTCATTGGCTCACTTGTGATTGGACACACCTGTTGTGTCCAATCCCAATCCCAATCCCAGCCCCCGACCAACAGTGATCTGTGTGGAGTTTGCATGTTCTCCCCGTGTTGCGTGGGTTTACTCCGGGATTTCTCCGGTTTCCTCCCACATGCCAAAGACATGCATGTTAGGTTAATTGGCTGTTCTAAATTGTCCCTAGATATCTGTTTCCTATAGGCCCTTAGAATAGAGGGTTAGTATTAATGAAAGCGCTTTGAGTGGTCTTTGTGACTAGAAAAGCGCTATATAAGTGCAGGTTAGTTAGTTAGTTAGTTGTGCTGCAGCACACTGCAGTGTGGCCTCAGTGCCTAAGACGCTGCTCACAACACGGGTGTATGCCTGCCTGTGAACAAGCAGAAGTCAGTTTGGCTCTAGAAAACAGGGCCACCTTAGCTTGCCATTAGGCCCTTGGGCTGAGAGGTTTTATAGCCCCCCCCCAACAGAATCTCAGTTTAAAAATATATAATAACTATGTTTTTAATAATGGATTGCATTTATATAGCACTTTTCAAGACACCCAACAGTTTACAATGAGTCCATTATGCATTCACTCCACAGACAATGATAGTGGTAAGCTACTTCTGTAGCCACAGCTGCTCTGGGGCAGACTGACAAAAATGTGGCTGCCAATCCACGCCAACTGAACATTTATTCACATTCATACACCAGTGTCATGAACCATGAACACACTCGAGGCTAAGTAGGTAAAGTGTCTCGCCCAAGGACACAACAGCAAAGTGGGGGGAGAGGGATTCAAACTGCCAACCTTCCGGTTATTGGATAGCCTGCTCTACCTCCTGAGCCACTACGGCCTCATTTTTGTTTCTCTCTGAGAAATAATGCAACTGTGAGCTAGAAAATACAACTACACTGCAAAAAGTCAAATATAAGTGAAATGAAATAAATTAAGGCTGTTTATGCTTGTCTTTTTGTCTGACAAGATATTTATTCTTGCTGTGAAGTTTAGGTGTAAGAAAATTTCACATGCTTTCCAATAGTTTTAACTTGTTTTAAGCAATTTGATAAGTCAAATTTTCTTGATCTGTTGGCAGATAATTTTATTTAAAATAAGCCAAAAATTCTGGCAATAGATAATTTTAGTTAAAATTAGAAAAAAATATCTGCCCCAAAGTAAGATTAAATTTCTTAAAACAAGTCAAAACTAACTTAAATCAAGTAAAATCTTACACAAAACTGCACAACAAAAAGAAATTCTTGTCTTGTCAAAATTATCTTGTGAGAGAAAAACAAACATATAGCCTTGATTTAGGATATTTTATCTTACTAAGATTTTTTATTTTTACAGTGACAGATACTACTGCCTTCAGTATAAACACAAATTAGTCTAATCACTCTCTCTCTCAGACACACACAGCACCATGGCCTAAACAACACCAGATATCAGAGGATGACACTGATCAACAATTACAGTCTAATGATGGCAGCAGAACACAAAGTTATATCAGGCAAGTATTCCTGATTCAAACAATGCACAACAGCAGGAACTAGAAAAGCACTTAGAGAGTGCATACCTCTGCCAAGGCTCCTTCCGTCCCTCATGGATGACCTCCAAAATGTAATGGGTTCGTGTGTAGGCCATGAGCCAGTTCTGGTGAAAATTGCATCAAAGTCTATCCTGTAGTTTTGGAGGATTCTTGCCAACACACTGTGAGAAGAGCCATGGCGGAGGTATGCATTCTCCAATCATCACCAAAATGTAATGGGTTCCTCTCCAGCCCAAGGTCCACCTCTGGTGAAAATTTCATCCAAATCCCTTCAGTAGTTTTTGTGTAATTCTGCTGCACAAATATAAACCTGCTGTCAACCTGCTGTCAGATCCTGTCAGTCGGTGGATTTCGGTGGATTTCTGTGTTTTGGTGCTCAGTTTTTGACTACTTTTTTTTGGCTTCTGAGAACTTATGAGAACTGAATTTGGATTACGAACTGGACATACTAGTTTCAACCCCTGCCTGATTTAAGACGCCAATAGCGGCATCTACGGACTGGAAACGAGAGTGGAGCGGAGCGGCCCGCCATTCAGCTAGCTAAACGGCTGTTCATTAGCTGTTTAGTCAACATACATTGTCTGGGATCATGGGTCCTAAGAAAGCTCAGCAGACTGAGGAGGTGGACGACATTAAAAGAGCGCTCGACTTCTTGGCTGAAGAGATTTCTGCTGTTAAGCTGCAGCAACAAAACATCCTGGGTCTGCTCGAGGAGGTGAAAGTGCTGCGGATCCAGAACGCCGAGAAGGACAAGAGGCTGGCGTATCTGGAGAGCAGAGTGTCGGACCTGGAGCAGTACACCCGGGTGAACGACGTGATCATCACAGGGCTCTACATTAAACCCCGATCATATACTCGAGCGGTGGCCGCGGACAGCGGAGGGAGGCTCGATGCGCTGGAAGACGAATCCACGGAACAACAAGTCGTGGCCTTCCTGCAGTCCAAAGGAATCCAGCTGGACTGTAACACCATTGAGGCCTGCCACCCTCTGCCCAGGAAAAACAGCGACAAACCGGCTGTAATCATGAGGTCTGTCAACAGAAAACACAAGACTGCACTGCTAAAACAAGGTAGAAAACTGAAAGGAACAAACATTTACATAAACGAACACCTCACAAAAGAAAATGCAGAAATAGCCAGAAAAGCAAGATACCTGAGAAAGCAGAAAAAGATTCAAAACACCTGGACATCAAACTGTAAAATATACATCAAATTAAATGGATCACCTGAAGAAGCCAAGGTTATTAACATCCGCAATATTATGGAACTGGACAAATATCAATGAACATTATGAACTGGCATTGACAGCAACAAGAGACAACTGTAGGACACTGAAGGGTTATACTCATCTGCATCAGGACATTTAATTACATGAAACAAAAGATCAACAAATAGGAACAACAGGAACTGAAAGTTTTTGAATATACGGATCACAACCCACAGGACGTGGAATATAACATAGACCCTGATAATAATTTATTTAGCTCCATCAATAATAACTGTAGAAACTACACGGATGAACAGTTTAACACAATGGTCACATCTGATTTCAATATTTCTATGATCCACTTCAACAGCAGAAGTCTCTATGCCAACTTTAATAACATTAAAGATTATTTACATCAGTTTAAAGAGCCGTTCAATATTGCGGCAATATCAGAGACATGGCTCAGTGAAGAGAAAGGAGTGGATTTTACCATGGATGGCTATGAATTAAATTATATAAATAGAAAAGTGAAAAAAGGAGGAGGAGTTGCAATTTATGTTGACAAGAGCTTGAAATACAAGGTTGTTGAAAATTTGTCAGTAACTGTGGATGATTTATTTGAATGTATTACAATAGAAATCTGTCTGGACAATGTGAAGAATATGGTCGTGAGCTGTGTATATAGAACACCTGGATCAAACTCATGGATCATCACCTTATCGTGGTGGGGGGTTTGTGTGCCCCAGTGATCCCAGGAGCTATGTTGTCCGGGGCAATTTGCCTCTGATAGGGTCTCCCAAGACAAACTGGTCCTGGGTGAAGGGCCAGACTAAGAACGATCCAACAGACTCTCATGAATTGTATATCAAGGATTCAGTGTACCCCGCCCGGTATGGGGTTACCGGGGCCCCACCCTGGAGCCAGGCCTGGGGGAGGGGCTCGAAGGCTAGCGTCTGGTGGCTGGGTTTCCACCCATGGGACCCGGCCGGGCTCAGCCCGAAGGAGTTACATGGGTCCGCCCTCCAGTGGGCTCACCACCTGCAGGAGGGATCATGGGGGTCCGGTGCTATGCGGATCAGGTGGCGGTCAAAGGCGGAGACCTTGGCGGACTGATCCCAAGCTTTCTAAACTGGCTTTTGGTACGTGGAATGTCACCTCTCTGGTGGGGAAGGAGCCTGAGCTGGTGTACGAGGTTGAGAGATACCGGCTAGATATAGTCGGCCTCACCTCAACACACAGCTCCGGTTCCGGAACCAGTCTCCTGGAGAGGGGCTGGAGCTTGGCCTTTTCTGGAGTTGCCCCGGGCGAGAGGCGACGAGCAGGGGTGGGTATTCTTGTATCGCCCCACCTTGCTGCCTCTATATTGGAGTTTTCCCCGGTGGACGAAAGGGTTGCTTCCCTGCGCCTTCGGGTTGGGAAACGGGTCCTGACCATCATTTGTGCCTATGCACCAAATGATGTTTCAGAGTACCCACCCTTTTTGGAGTCTGTGACTGGGGTGCTGGAGGGTGCTCCTCTTGGAGACTCCATTGTCCTACTGGGGTACTTCAATGCGCACGTAGGCAACGACAGTGAAACCTGGAGGGGGGTGATTGGGAGGAACGGCCTGCCCGATCTGAACCCGAGTGGTGTTCAGTTATTGGACTTCTGTGCTAACCACAGTCTGTCCATAACGAACACCATGTTCAAGCATAAGGGTGTCCATATGTGCACCTGGCACCAGGACACTCTAGGTTGCAGGTCGATGATCGATTTTGTTATCGTGTCATCAGACCTGCGACCGTATGTCTTGGACACCCGAGTAAAGAGAGGTGCAGAGCTGTCAACTGATCACCACCTGGTGGTGAGTTGGATCCGATGGCAGGGGAGGAAGCCATTCAGACCTGGTAGACCCAAACGTATAGTGAGGGTGTGCTGGGAGCGTCTGGCTGAGGCCCCTGTCCGGAAGGTCTTCAACTCCCACCTCCGGAAGAACTTCAACCACATTCCGAGGGAGTCTGGAGACATGGAGTCTGAATGGGCCATGTTCTCCACCTCTGTTGTTGAAGCGGCGGCCCAGAGCTGTGGCCGCAAGGTGGTCGGTGCATCTCGTGGTGGCAACCCCCGAACCAAGTGGTGGACACCAGTGGTGAGGGGGGCCATTAAGCTGAAGAAGGAGTCCTATCAAGCTTGGTTGGCTTGTGGGACTCCCGAAGCAGCTGAGGTGTACCGGCAGGCCAAGCGGAGTGCAGCTCGGGTGGTTGCTGAAGCAAAAACCCGGGTATGGGAGGAGTTCGGTGAGGCCATGGAACAAGACTTTCGGTCGGCCTCAAAGAGATTCTGGCAAACTGTCCAGCGGCTCAGGAGGGGAAAGCAGCTCCCCGTCCACACTGTGTATGGTGCGGATGGGACACTGTTGACTTCGACTGGGGACATCGTCGGGCGGTGGAAGGAATACTTCGAGGATCTCCTCAATCCCACTGATACGCCTTTCACAGAGGAAGCAGGGTTTGGGGATGAGGGGGATGACTCGCCTATCACAGGGGCTGAGGTCGCCAAGGTGGTTAAAAATCTCCTTGGTGGCCGGGCCCCAGGGGTGGACGAGATTCGCCCCGAGTACCTCAAGGCCCTGGATGTTGTTGGGTTGTCATGGTTGACACGCCTCTGCAACATTGCGTGGAGGTCGGGGGCAGTGCCTTTGGCATGGCAAACCGGGGTGGTGGTTCCTCTCTTTAAAAAAGGGGACCGGAGGGTGTGCTCCAACTTTAGAGGGATCACACTCCTCAGCCTCCCTGGGAAGGTCTATGCCAAGGTACTGGAGAGGAGAGTCCGGCCGTTGGTCGAACCTCGGATTCAGGAGGAGCAATGTGGTTTTCGTCCTGGCCGTGGCACATCGGACCAGCTCTTTACCCTCTCGAGAATTCTCGAGGGTTCGTGGGAGTTTGCCCAACCAGTTTACATGTGTTTTGTGGACTTGGAGAAGGCATTTGACCGCGTCCCTCGTGGATTTTTGTGGGGGGTGCTTCGGGAGTATGGGGTATCGGGCTTGTTGTTACGAGCTATTCGGTCTCTGTACGACCGTTGTGAGAGTTTGGTTTGTATTGCCAACACTCGGTCAGAGCCATTCCCAGTGAGAGATGGACTCCGCCAGGGCTGCCCTTTGTCACCGATCCTGTTCATAATTTTTATGGACAGGATTTCTAGGCGCAGCCAGGGAATGGAGGGTGTCATGCTTGGTGACCACAGGATCTCATCTCTGTTGTTTGCAGATGATGTTGTCCTGTTGGCTTCATCCAGCAATGACCTACAGCTCTTGCTGGGACGGTTTGCCGCTGAGTGTGAAGCGGCTGGGATGAGAATCAGCACCTCCAAGTCCGAGTCCATGGTCCTCAGCCGGAAAAAGGTGGATTGTCCTCTCCGGGTTGGGGACAGGCTCCTGCCCCAAGTAGAGGAGTTTAAGTATCTTGGGGTCTTGTTCACGAGTGAGGGGAGAATGGAGCGAGAGATCGACAGACGGATTGGAGCAGCATCTGCAGTGACGCGGACGTTGTACCGGTCTGTTGTGGTGAAGAGGGAGCTTAGTTCTAAGGCAAAGCTGTCGATTTATCAGTCAATCTACGTTCCTACTCTCACCTATGGTCACGAGCTTTGGGTAATGACCGAAAGAACGAGATCGCAGATACAAGCAGCTGAAATGAGCTTTCTCCGTAGGATTGCTGGACTCACCCTCAGAGATAGGGTGAGGAGCTCAGTCATCCGGGAGAGGCTCAGAGTAGAACCGCTGCTCCTCCACATTGAAAGGAGTCAGTTGAGGTGGTATGGGCATCTGATTAGGATGCCTCCTGGACGCCTCCCACTTGAGGTGTTTCAGGCAAGTCCCACTGGGAGGAGACCCCGGGGCAGACCCAGGACTCGGTGGAGAGACTATGTCTCCCAGCTGGTCTGGGAACGCCTTGGTATCCTCTCTGAAGAGCTGGAGCAGGTGGCTGGGGAGAGGGAAGTCTGGGCTTCTCTGCTTGAACTGCTGCCTCCGCGACCCGGACCTCCGGAAAAGCGGTAGAAGATGGATGGATGGATGGATGGATATTACAATAGAAATCTGTCTGGACAATGTGAAGAATATGGTCGTGAGCTGTGTATATAGAACACCTGGATCAAACATTGACTTATTTAAGGACTGGATGGAAAAAATGTATGCAAAACTAACTCATAAAGTTATGTTCATCTGTGGGGATTTCAATATAGATCTTATGAATTCAAAACAACATAGTTTGACAGAAGAATTTATCAACACAATGTACAGTATGGGCTTACATCCAACAATTACCGGACCTAGCAGAATCACGTCACACAGTGCCACACTAATAGATAACATATTCACAAACATTATGGAAAATAATATCAGGAGTGGGCTTTTATTGAATGATATCAATGACCACCTGCCGATTTTTGTTGTCTATCAATGTGATTATAGGAAGGAAAAGTATACCAAAAATATTAAATATAAAAGAATAAGAACTGAAGAATCTATGTATTTACTGGCAAAGGAATTATTAATACAAGACTGGAAGATAGTTTGTGATGAAAATGATATAAATAAAGCATATGATAAATTTTTACAAATATTTCAATCATTGTACAATAAAAACTGTCCTATAAAACAATACAGTGACAGACAACAAAACAAAAGTAGTCCTTGGGTCACAAAGGGGTTAATAAATGCATGTAAAAAGAAGAATACATTCTATAAACAATTCATTAAGTGCAGAACAGTGGAGGCTGAGATCAAATATAAAAGATATAAAAATAAGCTTACTAATATAATGAGGACTTGTAAGAAAGAATATTACAACAGAAATATTAGAGGATAATAAAAATAACTTAAGAGAAATATGGCAAGTACTCAATGGGATTATTAGTAACCGATCTAAGAATGCTAATTATCCAGAATATTTTATTGAAAATGACAATTTGATAAATAATATGGAGCATGTGGTCAGTGGTTTCAATAAATTTTTTGTAAACGTTGGTCCTGAATTAGCAGAATAAATAGTGACACCAGAAACAAACAACAGTGGTTCTGTGAATGAAATAGAAGATAGAAATCCAAACACAATCTTTTTGGGTGCAGTTACTGAAAAGGAAATTATCGAGACTGTGAGTAAATTTAAGAACAAAAAAATCAACTGACTGAAATGAAATTGATATGACAATAGTGAAAAAAGTAATTGAAGGAATTGTTAAGCCACTCACCCACATCTGTAACCTGTCATTTCAAACTGGTAAATTTCCAAACAAAGTGAAAATAGCAAAAGTAATACCTCTATACAAAACAGGAGACAGTCATTGTTTCACAAATTACAGGCCGGTCTCTTTACTCTCACAATTCTCCAAAATACTTGAAAAAATCTTCACTAAGAGACTGGATGATTTCATTGAAAAACACAACCTCCTTACAGACAGCCAGTATGGTTTTAGAGCAGATAAATCTACATCTTTGGCACTGATCGAACTTATAGAAGAAATTACTAGTTGTATAGATAAAAAAAAGTTTGCTGTAGGAGTATTTATAGATTTAAAGAAAGCTTTTGACACCATTGACCACAGAATTCTACTGAGGAAATTGGAAGGGTATGGGATAAGAGGGGTCGGACTGAGTTGGGTGGAAAGTTATTTAAGTAACAGACAACAATTTGTACAAATTGGTGAGCACAAATCACCCTTCATGGACATCACTTGTGGTGTGCCCCAGGGGTCAGTTTTGGGACCCAAACTCTTTATCTTGTATATAAATGACATATGCCAAGCATCAAAAATTCTGAAATTTATTTTGTTTGTGGATGACACAAATATCCTTTGCACTGGTGAGAATTTGCAGTAGGTTTTAGATGTGGTCACAACTGAAATGAAAAGGTTAACGCAGTGGTTCACCAAAAATAAATTATCTCTAAATCTGAAAAAAACAAAGATTATGTTGTTTGGAAATTATAAATCATGAAATAATGGTAACGATAGAAGATACCAGAGTAGAAACAGTACAGGAAAATAAGTTTCTGGGGGTGACGCTAGACAATAAAATCGGCTGAAAACCTCACATCAGTCACATCCGGGCCAAGTTGGCAAAATATATAGGGATACTGGGGAAAACAAGACACATCTTGAACTATAAATCATTGTTCTTACTGTACAATTCACTGTTTTTACCTTAACTACTGTGTAGAAGTCTGGGGAAACACCTACAAGACCAACCTACAGCCAATATGCACATTACAAAAAAAAGCTATAAGGATAATAAATAATGTAGGATATAGAGACCATACCAATTCGTTGTTTTTAAAGTCACATGTCATAAAGTTCATGGATTTAGTTAAATTTAAGACAGCACAAGTCATATACAGGGCAATTAATAATCAACTCCCAACTAGACCATGATTATAATTTGAGAGGAGACTTAAACTTTACAAAACCTAAGACACGAACAACTAAGAAAAGTATGTGCATATCTGTCTGTGGGGTGGATTTGTGGAACAGTCTGGAGCCGGAACTGAAACTATGTACAAACAGAAATCAATTCAAAAATAGGTATAAACATTATTTGCTGAAAGAATATATGTTAGAAGGGTAGTATTTAGTATATGTACGATTCACTATGCTCACTCTGGGACACTATGGAATGGTAGGTGGGACAGTACTGTGTAT
The DNA here is from genome assembly GCA_020510985.1 of Pholidichthys leucotaenia. Classification (NCBI taxonomy): domain Eukaryota; kingdom Metazoa; phylum Chordata; class Actinopteri; order Cichliformes; family Pholidichthyidae; genus Pholidichthys; species Pholidichthys leucotaenia. The sequence goes on along the minus strand of CM035847.1, from coordinate 111,272,628 downwards.
ATCTGTGTTGTTTGGGGCTGGGTTTTGATGTATGGACTGTATGTATGTTGGGATGGATGGGTGTTAATGTTGATATGTACAAAATATAGTTAATTGTTTACTTGGGGTCTTAAATGAGGTAATTTGTATATATTTCACATGGGTTGTACAGTATTTATGGAAGAGGAGTTGGGAGTTAAGTGTTCACTTCTTTCTTCTCCCTTTCGAGCACTGTATACTGTCATTTTATCGCACTTGTCATTTGTTTTGTTTTTTTTACTTTTTTGTTCGAAATAAAGTATGTATCTATCTATCTATCTATCTAAACAAGGTCCTTCATGGAGGTATGCACTCTCAGTTATCACGGGTTCATCCTTGGCCCAAGGGCTACCTCTGGCGAAAATCTCGTCAAAATCCATACAGAAGTTTTTGCATAATCCTGCAACCAGACAAACAAGCAAACAAACCACCCCGATCACATTACCTCCTTGGTGAAGGTAATTAAAAACCTGCACAGGTGACTGGAAAGCTACAGTAGCATGTCTTATCTTTTTTTTTTTTTTTTTTTTTTTTTTTTTTTAGAAGCGTTTTCTTTTGGCCTTCTTTAATGAAAAATCCTTCATTATGTCCTTTAAGTCAGCTCACGAATAATGTCATACTCTATGGACATCAATGTGAGGTTGGTTACACAGTCTGTTTAAGCAGCATGCTTGATCTAGTCTACTTTTTACCAAGCTCCGAGTCTACTGTCCCATGCACAGCTGTCTGATATAAGCAATGATGGCCTTTCCAGGTGACCTGGCTTTTCTTGTGCTGGTCTCCATCTCTCAGCTTGCCTTCTCCACTGGCCTGCCCTCTTTCAGCAGGATCTGGTGGTCTCCTCCAGGTGAGTGCTTTAATGCCCCACCTGTCTCCTCAGTGCAGTAATTAGTAGCTCCGCCTCCACTCGATGCTCCAGCTTAGAAAAATCCTTTGCTCTTTGGGATTTTTTTGAGCAATTCGTTTTTTTGAAGCTCTTTTCCTCTCAGTAATTTTATGAGCGCCACTCAACTTTTTTCTGGACATTTTGACCAAGCTAATTACTTCTTAACTTCTTACCTCTCACTGGCACTTGCATAGCATGTTAAAACAGTTCCTCTGATAGGCTATTGTTACATGGTACCCACGTGGGCCACATGTGAATTGGACCAATCAGCAGCCAGCCACACACGAATATCAAGTAATGGACATAGAATTTGACCAATTAACAACAATGTGATCTTTTTTATTGGCTCATGATTGGCCCCTGATCTTCTTAGTCCCCTGGGCTTCAGCCCAGCCTAGCCCATTCATTAAGGCGGCCTTGCTAGAAAGAAATGATATTTGCTGTGGTCGCTGGCACACTGTGTCTCATCTCATCTATGTAAGTTATCCATAGTGATGGTGAAACTGAAGCCTGATGAAACAATGAACAACTCTGAGACAACAGCTTCATGATCGACAGTGTTATGAAACATTTAATAAAGAGTGCCATCTGCTGACTGTCAGAACTGCATCTGAATGGAAGACCTGAAAAAATCTCAATACTTTTTTTTTTTTTGAGCATTTGGCCATCTGAGGTCTATTCAAAATTGGATGGCAGGAACAAACAATACAAAGCAAACAAACAAAACCTAATTCCAATAGAACCCTCTCAAACTTCCCGCGAGCCCTCAAGTCACGTGATATGACTGACATAACGAGGCCTCGCTTGCTACGGTCACGTGACTGTGGTCATGCTCAAACAGCACTCAATGCACTGCTCATGACAATTCCGCCCTATATTGTTCAAATCAGTGTCGAGTGGGCAGTGTTGAGCGTAACATCCCTAGGTAGCCATCAATCATGCTTTAATACACAAAAGCGGCTTTTCTGTGTTTGACACCCACGTTCGTGATTGCAGCACAGTGGTGATTTTGCTGGTCGCTGTGTCGGGCTGGAGCGTTCAGCAGTTATTTTTCTCGAGGTAAGTCACTTTTGTAATCTTTCACAGCTTCCTGTTTTAGGTTGCTGATTGTAACCATTGGCACTTTTTGTGGAATTCTCCACCCAGAGTTGGGAGCCGTGGGGTAGAGGGAACAATGGACTGAAGGAGGAAGTGGTACTTTTTTTTAAAACTTTTTTCAGGAGGCGCCAGAGCCGCTGAAGGAAGAGAGGGTGTGAGAAGCGGTTCTGGCATTATGTGATGTTAATGTGCCACGCATGTCTTTGTTCCACTGATTGTATTGTGTTGGGCTTGCTGGGTCTCATGGCACAGAATTAAAGGTTACAAAAAGAACGTGCTCAGAGACCCAGGCAGAGTTTTACTGTACTTGATGTTGGAGAAGGAATAAAGTTTGTGTGTTGTCCAGCTCGTTCACTCGTCTGCTTCCTTCCTCCACATAGTAATTTTGGGAGCATTGCTGTAAACTAGTGTGATGGTAATTTTTATCTTTAATTTATATGAATGTCTTAAATATACAAATTGTTTAAATAAACTGTATTTTTGTATTTGAACTCACATCTGTTGTCGGAGTATGTATCACGAACCTGTGTCCCTTTTTATACTTTACTGGAGGAGTGAATCTCCAGGTGGCGTTGTTGGTCATTCACCTTATGCTTTTCAGGTGTATCCAAATTATTTAATGAGCCTTTCTCTCGTAGATCCCGCCACACAGTGGTTGCTGACTTGTATTTTAATCACATTAGTCACATTTTAAAATGATCTGAGTTGACATATAGCAACACAAAAATAAATTCTGCAATGCTTTTACCCAAAGTGGATGAAATGCCATTTCTGTGACAGTATGGCGCACATTTAGGGCGCATATATGGCATGCTTGTATGGTACGCATTTTCTCTCACATGTATTTAGTAGGCATGACGGTGAATACTCTAGAGACTTCAAACGTCCAAAAGGACCTGACCCGGCAGAGACCTCGGGAGGTGCGAAGTGGTTTCTGGAGAGACGGGAAGTCAGAGAGAATGTCCCAGCAGGAGCCCCCGAGGCGGAAGAGACAATAGAGAAGCCAACGAGCCTCAGAGGCTATATGTTTACTGAAGGACTGTGGGTTGAAGGTGTGATATTTGATGTTGGGGGTTTTGTGTCTCTGGGGGTATAAGAGATGTGAGGAAAGATTGTTCTGCCTCTTTTTGTTGAGATACACTTCTTGTTAGAGGATGTAAACTCTGAATAAACCTCACCTGAGAAATAAACTCAGTCTCGTCTGTGAAGGCATCCTCTACACTGGTGACCTACGACAAACCATGGCCGGTGACGGCGAGCTTTCCGCACCGGACTCTTCAGAAGCCAACCGGGTTAACGCAGCTACCACCCTACAGCTGCCCGATTTCTGGCAACATAACCCGCGCTCCTGGTTTACCACTGTGGAGGCGCAGTTCCACCTTCGGGGAATCTCAGCGGACGCAACGAGGTTCTTCCATGTCGTCGCGAAGCTGGACAGCCTCACAGTGCAGCGGGTGGAGAGCCTGACCAACCACCCGCCCCAAGACGACAAGTATGGCGCACTGAAAGCCGCCCTCATTCGAGCCTTCACCCCCTCGCTGGGAGAGCGAGCAGAGAAGCTCCTGGCGCTGACAGAAGGGGAAGCAGACAGGCCGGCAGATCTGATGGCGAAGATGATGAGCCTGAGAGGCGAGGATGACAACAGCTTTATCTTTGCCCACCTCTTCCTCAGAACGCTCCCGCCAGCAGTGAGAGTCACCCTGGCCAGCTCACAGCCACTCAACAACCGGGACTACCACGAGCTGGGCCAGGAGGCGCAGCGGCTCGTCGACGCCCATAGACGGCAAGCAGCCACGACGGCAGCGGCAGAGCTGATCGCACCCCCGCGAGACGAGGGGAGACCAGAGGCTGCAGCACCAGATCCACTGACATCGGCAGCGGCAGAGGCCAGGTGAAGCGGAGCTCACAACACCCTCTGTTCCTACCATCGACGCTTCGCCGAGAGAGCGCGCAGATGCGTCCCACCGTGCCGATACCAGCGCCAGGGGAAACGCCAAGACCGAGAGCCGGTAGCAGCTGCAACTGTCGGCACGAAGAACAAGCTGCTTTTCGTGACAGACGCGAATTCAGGGAAAGAATTCCTGGTGGACACAGGTTCCCAGCTAAGTTTTGTCAAGCCTGCCTATGCGGACACGCTGACGCCTGCCAGCGGACCCCTGGTGTTAGCGGCGAACAGCTCCATGATCAAAACCTATGGGGAGAAGACGCTCCTCCTGTCCCTCCACGGGCGCACCTTCAAGTGGACCTTCGTCATAGCCGCAGTTAACAACAACATGCTAGGTGCTGACTTTTTATGTTCAAACAGTTTGTTAGTTGATCTTGCTAATAGACATATTGTAAATGCACTGTCTTTCTACTCTATCTCCTGCACAGCTCGGGTGGCCCTGCCTTCTGCACATCCCAATGTCACAGCTGTGGGTGGTAAGTTTCATGCATTACTCAACCAGTTCCCAACACTCACGGTCCCAACATTTTCAGCGTCAGTTGCCAAACACGGGGTTGAGCATTTCATAACTACCTCTGGCCCCTCTGTTTTTGCAAAAGCTCGGCGCTTGGACCCAGCTAAACTGGCCATCGCGCGCGAGGAATTCGCCAACTTGGAAAAACTGGGCATTGTTAGATGCTCGAACAGCTCTTGGTCGTCACACCTGCACATGGTGCCCAAGGCTGACGGCTCGTGGTGCCCTTGTGGTGATTTCCGCAGATTAAATAATGCTTCAGCACACGGCTGCTACCCAATTCCGCACATCCAGGATTTTTCGGCACATTTGGCGGGGGTGCGCATCTTTTCCAAAATAGATTTGGTGCGCGGTTATCACCAAGTTCCAGTCCGCGCGCAAGACATACCCAAAACGGCAGTTATAACCCCTTTCAGGCTTTTTGAGTTTTTGCGCATGCCTTTCGGCCTCAAAGGCGCCGCGCAGACGTTCCAACGCATGATGGATGCAGTGCTGCGTGGCCTCCCTTTCGTGTTCGCTTATTTGGATGATATTTTGGTAGCCAGTGCATCCGAAGCCGAGCACGAATGCCACCTCACAGCCATTTTCAGAGGCTGACAGAGCACGGGCTGATCATTAACCCAGCGAAATGCCAATTCGGGGTAGCGCAAATCGATTTTTTGGGACACCGCGTGTCTCCAGAGGGCGCGGTCCCGCTGCCGGATAAAGTGCGCGCGATAACGGATTTCCCCCAACCGCAGACAGTTAAGGCACTGCAAGAATTTTTGGGGATGGTCAGTTTTTATAACCGTTTCCTCCCCAACGCGGCACGGCTCATGCACCCATTGTACGCGGCATTAAAGAAACAAAAACCTACAGCTAAGGTCGAGTGGTCCCCGGACCGGGAGCGCGCATTCTCACAGGTCAAATCGGCCCTCGCGAACGCTGCGTTATTGGCACACCCGGTGCCAGCAGCTCACATGGCGCTAACCACGGATGCTTCCGACGTGGCAGTGGGAGCGGTTGTCGAGCAACTGGTAGCAGGGAGCTGGCAACCACTTGTGTTTTTCAGCAAAACATTGCGCGATAACGAGCGTAAATACAGCGTGTTTGATAGGGAGCTTTTAGCCCTGCATTTGGCCATCCGCCACTTCCAGTTCTGGTTGGAAGGGCGCCGTTTCACCGCGTTTGTAGACCATAAACCATTAACTTTTGCAATGGCTAAAATTTCAGAGCCTTGGTCGGGCCGACAACAGAGACAGCTGGCCGCAATTTCGGAGTTTACCACCGACATTCAACACGTGGCGGGTAAACACAATGTAGTAGCAGATTGTCTCTCACGCGCAGTTGCACTGCCAGGCCCCCAGGGGGCAGACTCGGCGGCTGTAGACTCGGGCCAGGCTTGCGGCGCGGAAGCGCTCACAGTCCCAGTCTGTGTTGGGTTAGATTATGCAGCCATGGCCGCCGAGCAGGTTAACGATGCGGATGTGCGCGCGCTCCAGTCTGGGCCAACAGGGCTAAGGCTGGAGCACAGGGTGCATCAAAGAGGTATGCCCCCCCAATCTGCGATATCTCCACGAGGCGCCCCCGCCCCGTGGTCCCGGCTGCGTGGCGTCGCCGTGTTTTTGACTTAATACATTCGCTGGCACACCTGGGCGTTTGCGCGTTGATCAAAATGGTGGGAGAGAAGTTTGTTTGGCCGGGGCTGCGTAAACAGGTCAAAGAATGGGCCGCAGCCTGTGCAGCGTGTCAAAGAGCAAAGGTACACAAGCACACGCGGGCCCCTCTAGAACCTTTTCACATCCCAGCCAAACGCTTCGACCACATGCATGTCGTCTTGGTGGGACCCCTCCCGCTGTCACAGGGGTTCACACACCTTCTAACTATGGTGGACCGCACTACGCGCTGGCCAGAGGCGATTCCCCAGGCGTCAACCACAGCAGCAGACGTTGCGCGCGCTTTTTTAACGGCTTGGGTCGCGCGCTTTGGAGTCCCGTCAGACATAACGTCTGACAGAGGACCCCAATTTGTTTCCGAGCTCTGGTCGTCCATGGCACTCAGCCTGGGAGCGAAAATTCATCGCACAACTGCGTATAACCCCCAGGCCAACGGTTTGTGCGAACGCTTTCACCAGTCATTGAAAGCAGCCCTCAGAGTGGCTCTCACGGACACAAATTGGGTTGATAAGCTTCCATGGGCTTTATTAGGGTTGCGTTCAGCACCTAAAGAAGATTTGCAGGCCTCTCCGGCCGAACTTGTCTTCGCCCAACCTCTCCGGTTACCGGGAGAATTCCTTCCTGAGAACTCCGCACCAGATCGCCCCCCCGCTCAGCTGCTGCAGAGCGACGTGGGATCAAACACCCTCCCCGGTCCAGTTCATCACAGTTTCCCACGCGTTTTTGTGCCTAAAGCCTTAAAGAATGCAGAATTCGTCTTTGTTAGACACGACGCACAGAGGTTAGGTTTAAGACCTCCTTACGATGGACCGTTCAGAGTGTTAGAAACCGGGGAAAAGCATTTTTTGCTCGATTTGGGAGACAGGAGGGAATTAGTCTGCATTAACAGACTCAAACCTGCTTTTGTGTTAGCTGATGAACAGGTACAGTTGGCCAGGGCCCCCCGCCGCGGCAGGCCGCCGGGGAGTCATTCTGCTAAGCTTTCACAATGATGTGCTAATGACTCTGATCCACAGATGCAAGAGACAGCCACAGGCAGAGCGAGACCTGCTCACAGCAGATATGGCAGGAAGTTGAAGCCCAGGCAGTTGGATGTATGATCTGTTGTGCCAATTTTTTTCTCGTTCTGTGTGATATGTCATGATTCTATGCATTTGAGGTGTAACTTGTCCTTATTTAGACGTTTGGGGGGGTTATATGGCGCACATTTAGGGCGCATATATGGCATGCTTGTATGGTACGCATTTTCTCTCACATGTATTTAGTAGGCATGACGGTGCATACTCTACAGACTTCAAACGTCCAAAAGGACCTGACCCGGCAGAGACCTCGGCAGGTGTGAAGTGGTTTCTGGAGAGACGGAAAGTCAGAGAGAATGTCCCAGCAGGAGCCCCCGAGGCGGAAGAGACAATAGAGAAGCCAACGAGCCTCAGAGGCTATATGTTTACTGAAGGACTGTGGGTTGAAGGTGTGATATTTGATGTTGGGGGTTTTGTGTCTCTGGGGGTATAAGAGCTGTGAGGAAAGATTGTTCTGCCTCTTTTTGTTGAGATGCACTTCTTGTTAGAGGATGTAAACTCTGAATAAACCTCGCCTGAGAAATGAACTCAGTCTCGTCTGTGAAGGCATCCTCTGCAGCAGAAGGGTCTGTTGTAGCAGATGCTAAAAGCATAAATATGGTGAACTGTTGGCAGCATTACTTGCACAGCGACAGCTGGTAGTTTAATTTCCAGTGCAATGTTCCTGCTTTTTAGAAGTAAAACGGGGAAATGTTGCAGGTTGCAAGTTCATTTTTCACAAATTTGGTAGAAAGGTGAACATGGTCAATAAAGCATAGGCATTCTTGTCTTCGGAAGTAGCTGTTCAAAAAATCCTTTACTCACAAGATTTTATAAGTTTTCATTCTAAAAATGTGCATCATTAATTGCAATGATTTATTTTTGTGTGCTGTTTTAGCTTATACAAGTAAACTTTCATTTTTAAACCAATGTTCTGATGCAGGAAATGAATAACTTCAAATCAAATACAACGGGGAAAGTAAGTATTGAACACATCAATATTTTTCTCATTAAACATATTTCTGATGGAGCCATTGACCTGAAATTTTCAGCAGATATCAGTAACAACCCAAGTCATCTATACAAGCAAAGAAACCAAGGCAACCCTTCACAAAACAAGTTACAGTATATTTAATAAAGTGTAATGACACGGGAAATAAGTATTGAACACATGAAGAAAAAGAGGCACAAAAAGGCATAGAAAGCCAAGAAACCAGTTGAAATCCATCAGAATTTAGGAAGCCATCCCATCTCCCATCAATGCAAATTAATTTCAGCTGGTTAAGTCCTGACTGATAGCCTTTAAAAAGGTCTGTGAATATCAGATTGTCATACCACAAGAACTCATGATGGGTAGAAGCAAAGAGCTCTCTCTAGACTTTCACAACCTTATTGTTGCAAAACCTAATGATGGCATTGGTTACAGGTGCATTTCTAAACTGCTGAATGTTCCAGTGAACACTGTTGGAGCCATCATTCAGAAGTAGAAAGAACATTTTACCATAAACTGGCCATGACCAAGAACTCCTCACAAGATTTCTGACAGAGAAGTCAAAAGAATTATCAGAAGAGTTATCCAAGAGCCAAAGAACACTCGTGAAGAGCTCCAGAACACCAAAAACATGTAGGTTTAGGGCGCTCGCGCACGCAGCGACCAGCAGCCGGTGGCTTGTCACCAGACTGCAAACCAAGTCTACCTACGGGTACAAATAAGTAACAAAAAAAAAAAAAAAAAAAAAAAAAAAGAAAGACCTGGAGTTAGCAGGTACTGCTGTTTCAAAGAAAACAATAAGTAATGCATTCAACCAACATGGGCTCTATGCCTGCTCACCTCGCAAAACTCCATTGCTGAAGAAAAAGCATGTTGAAGCTCATTTAGTTTGCTGCACAACATCTGGGCGAGCCAGTAAAATACTGGGAGAATATAGTCCGGCCAGATAAGACCAAAATTGAACTATTTGGATGCCATAACACATAGCATGTTTGGAGAAGAAATGCCACTGCACATCCCATTATAGTGTGGGGGTGTTTTTCAACACATGATACAGACAGTCTTCATATAATTGAAAGAAAGGTGAATGGACAAATGTACAGAGACATCCTTGATAAGAACCTGCTGCCATCTGCCAAGATGCTGAAGATGAAATAAGGGTGGACATTTCAGCAAGACAATGATCCCAAACACACAACCAAGGAAACTCAACTGGCTCCAGAGAAGGAAAATAAACCTGCTGGAATGGCCCAGTCAGTCACCTGACCTTAATCCAATTTAAAATCTATGGAACAAACTGAAGATCAGAGTACACAGAAAACGCCCACGGAACCTTCAAGATTTGAAGACAGTTTGTGTGGAAGAATGGGCTAAAATGACTTCTGAGCAATGCCTGTGCCTAGTTTCTTCATACAGGAGGCATCTGGAAGCCATTACTACCAACAAAAGCTTTTCTATAAAACATTAATTGAATGTCACCAAGTGTGTTCCATACTTTTTCCCTGTGTCATTCCACTTTATTAAATATGACTTGTTTTGTGAACACAGTTGCCTTGATTTCTCTGTATGGATTACTTGGGTTGTTACTGATATCTGTTGAAAATCTCAGGTCAATGGCTCCATCAGATATATGTTTAATGAGGAAAAACGTTGACGTGCTCAATACTTATTTTCCCCGCTGTAACTCTGAATCTAGTGTGCAAGACTTCAGGAGGACAACTATATAAAAACAAGATTAAAGATCTATAATTTCATGTCACGATCAGTACATTCTATACAGGCAGGTGGATGCTAGCTCCAAATTGCAACTTTACCTGGTGTTATCCTTTGACTTCATTATGGTTTAATGAGAGCAGAAACTTCTTTATCAGTTAAACATTGGGCAAGACTCAATTTATTGAGCTACAGTGCATCCGGAAAGTATTCACAGCGCTTCACTTTTCCACATTTTGTTATGGTACAGCCTTATTACCTCTGCCAAGGAAGGAGGTAATAAGGTAATATTTTCAGTAGCGTTGGTTGGTCTGTTGTCTGGTTTGTCTGTTGCCATCATAACTAAGTTATGATGGGATTTTGATGAAATTTTCAGGAAAGGTGTGTAATGGCATGTGGAACAGATGATTAGATTTTGGTGATGATCTGAGAGTGCATACCTCCACCAAGGGCTTTGTTTGTATTTGTGCAGCAGGGTTACACAAAAACTACTGGATAGATTTGGATGAAATTCTCACCAGAGGTGGTTCTTGGGTTAAAGAGGAACCCATTACATTTTGGTAATGATCCGAGAATGCATCCCTCCACCAAGGGTCTTATCTTCTCACACAGTGTTGGCAACAATACTCAAACTACTGGATGGATTTGGATGAAATTTTCACCAGAGGTAGCCCTTGGCCTACAGACGAACCCATTACATTGTGGTGATGATCTGAGAACATACCTCCACCAAGGCACTGATCTTCTCAGTGTGTTAACAACAATACTCCAAAACTGGACAGACTTCGATGCAATTTTTTGCCAAAAGTGGCTCTAGGCCTACACAAACCCATTACATTTTGGAGGTGATCCATGACAGACGGAAGGAGCCTTGGCAGAGGTATGAGCTCTCTTGAATGTTTTTGTAGTTCCAAAATGGATTAAATCCATTTTGCCCTCTAATTCTACACACAATACTCTATAATGGCAACTTGAAAAAGTTTTGTTTTTGTTTTTTAGATTGTTGCAAATTTATTACAAATAAAAAAACTAAGAAATCACAGGTAGTACATAAGTATTCACAACCTTTGCCATGAAGCTCAAAATTGAGCTCAGGTGCATCCTGTTTCCACTGATCCTCCTTGAGATGTTTCTACAGCTTAATTGGAGTCCACCTGTGGTAAATTCAGTTGATTGGATATGATTTGGAAAGGCACACACCTGTCTATATAAGGTCCCACAGTTGACAGTGCATATCAGAGCACAAACCAAGTATGAAGTCAAAGGAATTGTCTGTAGACCTCCCACAAGGTTGTCCTAAGGCACAAATCTGGGGAAGGGTACAGAAAAATTTCTTCTGCTTTGAAGGTCCCAATGAGCACAGTGGCCTCCATCTTCCATATATGGAAGAAATTCAGAACCACCAGGACTCTTCCTAGAGCTGGCTGGCCATCTAAACTGAGCCATCAGGGTAGAAGGGCCTTCGTCAGGGAGGTGACCAAGAACCCGATGGTCACTCTGTCAGAGCTCCAGTGTTCCTTTGTGGAGAGAGGAGAACCTTCCAAAAGGACAACCATCTCTGCAGCAATCCACCAATCAGGCCTGTATGGTAGACTGGCCAGATGAAAGCCACTCCTTAGTAAAAGGCACATGGCAGCCCACGTGGAGTTTGCCAAAAGGCACCTGAAGGACTCTCAAACCATGAGAAACAAAATTCTCTGGTCTGATGAGAAAGATTGAACTCTAGCATGAATGTCAGGCGTCATGTTTGAAGGAAAACAGGCACCGGTCATCACCAGGCCAATACCCTCCCTACAGTGAAGCATGGTGGTGACAGTATCATGCTGTGGGGATGTTTTTCAGCAGCAGGAACTGGGAGACTAGTCAGGATAGAGGGAAAGATGAATGCAGCAATGTACAGAGACATCCTGGATGAAAACCTGCTCCGGAGCGCTCTTAACTTCAGACTGGGACAACAGTTCATCTTTCATCAGGACAATGACCCTAAGCACACAGCCAAGATATCAAAGGAGTGGCTTCAGGACAACTCTGAATGTCCTTGAGTGGCCCAGCCAGAGCCCAGACTTGAATTCAACTGAACACCTCTGGAGAGATCTGAAAATGGCTGTGCACCGATGATTCCCATCCAACCTGACTGAGGTTGAGAGGTGCTGCAAAGAAGGATGGGTGAAACTGCCCAAAGATAGGTGTGCCAAGCTTGTGGCATCATATTCAAAAAGACTTGAGGTTGTAATTGCTGCCAAAGGTGCATCAACAAAGTGTTGAGCAAAGACTGTGAATACTAATGTACATGTAATTTCTTAGTTTTTTTTATTTTTAATAAATTTGCAAAAAATCTAAAAAAAAAACAAAACAACTTTTTCACATTGTCATTATAGAGTGTTGTGTGTAGAATTTTGAGGAAAAACATGACTTTATTCCATTTTGGAATATGACTATAACATAACAAAAAATGTGGAAAAAGTGAAGCGCTGTGAATACTCTCCGGATGCACTGTCGGCAGGCTTTTTAAAAAACTGTAATTAAAGTAACAATGAGACACAATAACATCTACAGAACTCATATCATCAGTATGAGCCTCATTTGATTCAGTTTGCTCTAAGACTTTTAATGATAATGATTAACTTTATGAACAAGATTTTGTATTCTGAGTCTCAAAAGTGAGATTAATGTGGATGTGATTCAAACCTGCCTTCCAGGTAAAATCAATTTTTCTCACTAAAAACAGTCTGAACAACTAAGTTACAAATATGGTAATTCAAAATAAAATACCAATAAATACTTAATAATAAATTGTGCCACAATTCATTTTTGAGTACAGATTGGAATCTTTTTATCACGCATCCCAGCAGCAGCTACACCAGTTTAAATTACTTTTGAGCAATAATTCTTAAGTTGAACGGGAGTCTGAAATTGCAATAGAATGCTTTAACACTATTTTTCAGCCATGCACAAAATGAATTCCATACAGATGTGCATGGGCACTGGGCATCTAAGGAGCAGAAGGCTGACTTAATTCTATACCTTCAAATGTGCAGGTTTTCCTTCTTATAAGCTGTATAGTTTACAGCCTGTTACTGCTACTCTATGAGGTCAATTTAAATATGGTGCCATATGATTGCTCAAAGTTCAGACAGATCTGTCATCCATTCATTGCCTTGAATGCTGCAATGGTCTGGTCATTTCTCAATACAGATGACCATTTAATTTAGGTAATCAGGTTTGTGTCACTGGGGTTGATCTGCATTTCCAAGCTAGCTCTTATACAGTATGTTTCATGCTGTGTACAGATTTATTGTAGTGGGAAGTGTAACCTAGGATCATAGCAAATTTTAATAAGTAAACAATATCACATGAGCGTGCGGGATGTGCTGGGACAATAGTAAGGTTAGATTCGTCATAAGCAAAAGTCAAAAATGAGTAAGACTTTACAGTGTGATAATGTGCCAGTACAATGTCATGACCTTGAGTTTGAAATTACTATATAACAATTCCAAAAGCACAATTTATTTTTTGGCAGCAATACATGGGAAAACACCGGTTTGATTGAGTAACCACTTACTTTGCTCAGAGAAAAATGACTATTCCTAAGCACCTCAATGTGCATAATATATAATAGGATATTGTAATTTATACAAAGATTCAAAGATTTTATTTGTCAATACTACTATATGTACAGGACATACAGTAGAATTGAAATGGTGTCTCTCTCTCTCTTCAGTGGTGTGCACAATATAAAAAAAGAAAAAGGCTGGAAAAACAACAACAGCAGTCTATGTACAGTAATGCTACCCGTAATGCAAATGGCGACAAAAAATAGACCCAGACCTCCCATAGTGCAAATAACGATAAACGATGATTAAACCCAGGAATCCTATATACAGAAAAGTGGAGCTGCAATACCCATAGCTGCATGTTCAGTGCGGTAGTGTAGGTGCAGACCGTGACAGATAGGACTGCAGATGATCAGTATTGCAATGACAGACATCAGCAGATATGACATTTGTGCAAATGGTTGCAGTAAAGTGCAGAAACATACAGCAGCAAATGTATTACTGTTGGTGTACCAGTCTTTCTGTGCCAACAGCTGAGGTAGTTATTGTGTGGATGAGTGCGTTATGGTGGGTTGCAGTGCGTTGCGGTGTGTTACGACAGTTGCAATCAAGCAATCTAACTGGACAATAGGAATTCCAAGAGTTACTGCATTGCCTGATAACAACACTGACATTTCACCTAATATGCATCACTTCAGCTGTGTTCTAATAACTTTTATATTATAGTTGCAATCAGTGTCTTATATGTGAGAATTGTAATGTGGTGCTGGATACCTTTATTTCCACAGAGAGGTGCTGTTTGAAAAGAGATGGTCATGCAAAATATACTACAAGCTCAAGTTGAATTTGTCTTCATTAGCCAACCATAATACCTTTGTGGTGATGAACTCTTTATTTCAACTGAAGATGGCAAGAAAAATTGAGCATAGTGCATGGAAAATAACAGAAACAGGTTGAAGCGAAATCACTGTTAGCCTCAACTCGTTGACAGTGGCAATAAAATGGACAAGCTGAGGTTGGATTTGCATCATGATCATAGACTCCTAATACCCATGTGATGATAATATAACAGTGCATATATTCGGCAGGAACCATTTTTCCCAGCAGCACAAAATAACTGGTTAACAAAATCAAAATAATATTCATAATACAGATAGATAGATAGATAGATAGATACTTTCTTTCGAACAAAAAAGTAAAACAAAAACAAAACAAATGACAAGTGCAATAAAGTAACAGTATACAGTGTTCGAAAGGGAGAAGGAAGAAGTGAACACTTATTAATCCCAACTCCTCTTTTCCATAAATACAACCCATGTGAAATATATACAAATTACCTCATTTAAGACCCCAAGTATAAGACCCATATAATTACCTCCGCCAGGCCGAAAAGGCCAGGAGGAGGCTATGTTTTTGCCGGGGTTTGTCTGTGTGTTTGTCTGTCTGTCTGTCTGTCTGTCTGTCTGTTTGTCTGTTGGTTAGCAAGATAACTCAAAAAGTCTTGGACGGATTTCCATGAAACTTTCAGGCGTTGTTGGAAATGGTACAAGGAAGAACTGATTAAATTTTGGGGGTGATCCGGTTCACCGTCTGGATACAGGAATTTTTTAAAGCATTTTTCAACACAGTGACATAGGGCCATTTTCAACATGTGCGCAGGCGCAATGGAGGGCGCTGGTCGTCGTGTCTGCAACACAAACTCTGCGTTCTTCAATGTTTTAGGCACAAAAGCACGCGGAAAACACTGCTGGCCTGGGCCCGCCAGCGTGCCTGTGTTTGCGCGCAACTGCAAAACCTCACACGGGCAGCTGTCCGCCGATGGATTCTTTGGCAGAAATTCCCCGGCCAGCCATAGGAGCTGCGCATTTGGCAGAAATTCACCGGCCAGCCACAGGCACTGCGCAAAAACAAGCTCTCTGCCGGCGAAGCTTCTAAATTCTCGTTTGCCGCAGAGCGCAACCCCAAAATAATATAATATCAAACCCACGGCAACCTGTCTACCCAATTTGCATCCGTCAGTGGAGGACATGGACACAACAGCAACACTTCAGTTTATTACCTCCGCCAAGGAGGCAATGCTTTTACTACTGAACCACTAATCCTATCACTATCAGATTGATTGTCATTGATTAATTGTGTGTTTATTGCACTGTCCCTGTCAAATAAACAAATAATCATTGTGAATCCAATTGCTAGTCATATGTTTACATGCTCAAGGAATCTGAAAACGTACACACAAACACTGTATGGGGGGAATTGTGGTGCTTGGCGGAGGTCTGCGCTCTCCGAGTGCTTTTCTAGTTAACTATATTTTGTACATATCAACATTAACACCCATCCATCCCAACATACATACAGTCCATACATCAAAACCAGCCCCAAACAACACAGATATACACAGCACTGTCCCACCTACCATTCCATAGTGTCCCAGAGTGAGCATAGTAAATCGTACATATAAATACTACCCTTCTAACATATATTCTTTCAGCAAATAATGTTTATACCTATTTTTGAATTGATTTCTGTTTGTACATAGTTTCAGTTCCGGCTCCAGACTGTTCCACAAATCCACCCCACAGACAGATATGCACATACTTTTCTTAGCTGTTCGCATCTTGGGTTTTGTAAAGTTTAAGTCTCCTCTCAAATTATAATCATCGTCTCTTTTTTTGAATATTTTTTGTATAATAGCTGGGAGTTGATTATTAATTGCCCTGTACATGACTTGTGCTGTCTTAAATTTAACTAAATCCATGAACTTTATGACATGTGACTTTAAAAACAACGAATTGGTATGGTCTCTATATCCTACATTATATATTATCCTTATAGCTCTTTTTTGTAATGTGCATATTGACTGTAGGTTGGTCTTGTAGGTGTTTCCCCAGACTTCTACACAGTAGTTAAGATAAGGAAGAAACAGTGAATTGTACAGTAAGAACAATGATTTATAGTCCAAGATGTGTCTCGTCTTCCCCAGTATCCCTATACATTTTGCCAGCTTGGCCCGGATGTAACTGATGTGAGGTTTCCAGCAGATTTTATTGTCTAGCGTCACCCCCAGAAACTTATTTTCCTGTCTGTTTCTATTCTGGTATCATCTATCGTTACCATTATTTCATGATTTATTTTATAATTTCCAAACAACATAATCTTTGGGTTTTTTTTCAGATTTAGAGATAATTTATTTTTGTTGAACCACTGTGTTAACCTTTTCATTTCAGTTGTGAGCACCTCTAAAACCTGCTGCAAATTCTCACCAGTGCAAAGGATATTTGTGTCATCCGCAAACAAAATAAATTTCAGAATTTTTGATACTTGGCATATGTCATTTATATACAAGATAAAGAGTTTGGGTCCCAAAACTGACCCCTGGGGCATACCACAAGTGATGTCCATGAAGGGTGATTTGTGCTCACCAATCTGTACAAATTGTTGTCTGTTACTTAAATAACTTTCCACACAACTCAGTCCGACCCCTCTTACCCCATACCTTTCCAGTTTCCTCAGTAGAATTCTGTGGTCAATGGTGTCAAAAGCTTTCTTTAAATTTATAAATATTCCTACAGCAAACTTTTTTTTATCTATACAACTAGTAATTTCTTCTATAAGTTCGATCAGTGCCAAAGATGTAGATTTATCTGCTCTAAAACCATACTGGCTGTCTGTAAGGAGGTTGTGTTTTTCAATGAAATCATCCAGTCTCTTAGTGAAGATTTTTTCAAGTATTTTGGAGAATTGTGAGAGTAAAGAGACCGGCCTGTAATTTGTGAAATAATGACTGTCTCCTGTTTTGTATAGAGGTATTACTTTTGCTATTTTCATTTTGTTTGGAAATTTACCAGTTTGAAATGACGGGTTACAGATGTGGGTGAGTGGTTTAACAATTCCTTCAATTACTTTTTTCACTATTGTCATGTCAGTTTCATTCCAGTCAGTTGATTTTTTTGTTCTTAAATTTACTCACAGTCTCGATAATTTCCTTTTCAGTAACTGCACCCAAAAAGATTGTGTTTGGATTTCTATCTTCTATTTCATTCACAGAACCACTGTTGTTTGTTTCTGGTGTCACTATTGATTTTACTAATTCAGGACCAACGTTTACAAAAAATTTATTGAAACCACTGACCACATCCTCCAAATTATTTATCAAATTGCCATTTTCAATAAAATATTCTGGATAATTAGCATTCTTAGGACGATTACTAATAATCCCATTGAGTACTTGCCATATTCCTCTTAAGTTATTTTTATTATCCTCTAATATTCTGTTGTAGTATTCTTTCTTACAAGTCCTCATTATATTAGTAAGCTTATTTTTATATCTTTTATAATTGATCTCAGCCTCCACTGTTCTGCACTTAATGAATTGTTTATATAATGTATTCTTCTTTTTACATGCATTTAGTAACCACTTGGTGACCCAAGGAATATTTTTGTTTTGTTGTCTGTCACTGTATTGTTTTATAGGACAGTTTTTATTGTACAATAATTGAAATACTTGTAAAAATTTATCATATGCTTTATTTATATCATTTTCATCACAAACTATCTTCCAGTCTTGTATTAATAATTCCTTTGCCAGTAAATACATAGATTCTTCAGTTCTTATTCTTTTACATTTAATATTTTTGATATACTTTTTCTTCCTATAATCACATTGATAGACAACAAAAATCGGCAGGTGGTCACTGATATCATTCAATAAAAGCCCACTCCTGATATTATTTTCCATAATGTTTGTGAATATGTTATCTATTAGTGTGGCACTGTGTGACGTGATTCTGCTAGGTCCGGTAATTGCTGGATGTAAGCCCATACTGTACATTGTGTTGATAAATTCTTCTGTCAAACTATGTTGTTTTGAATTCATAAGATCTATATTGAAATCCCCACAGATGAACATAACTTTATGAGTTAGTTTTGCATACATTTTTTCCATCCAGTCCTTAAATAAGTCAATGTTTGATCCAGGTGTTCTATATACACAGCTCACGACCATATTCTTCACATTGTCCAGACAGATTTCTATTGTAATATATTCAAATAAATCATCCACAGTTACTGACAAATTTTCAACAACCTTGTATTTCAAGCTCTTGTCAACATAAAATGCAACTCCTCCTCCTTTTTTCACTTTTCTATTTATTTAATTTAATTCATAGCCATCCATGGTAAAATCCACTCCTTTCTCTTCACTGAGCCACGTCTCTGATATTGTCACAATATTGAATGGCTCTTTAAACTGATGTAAATAATCTTTAATGTTATTAAAGTTGGCATAGAGACTTCTGCTGTTGAAGTGGATCATAGAAATATTGAAATCAGATGTGACCATTGTGTTAAACTGTTCATCCGTGTAGTAACTACAGTCATTATTGATGGAGCTAAATAAATTATTATCAGGGCCTATGTTATATTCCACATCCTGTGGGTTGTGATCCGTATATTCGAAAACTTTCAGTTCCTGTTGTTCCTATTTGTTGATCTTTTGTTTCATGTAATTAAATGTCCTGATGCAGATGAGTATAATCATTCAGTGTCCTACAGTTGTCTCTTGTTGCTGTCGACTCCAGTACATAATATTCATTGATATTTGTTCAGTTCCATAATATTTCGGATGTTGATAACCTTGGCTTCTTCAGGTGATCCATTTAATTTTATGTATATTTTGCAGTTCAATGTCCAGGTGTTTTGAATCTTTTTCTGCTTTCTCAGGTATCTAGCTTTTCTGGCTATTTCTGCGTTTTCTTTGGTAAGGTGCTCGTTTATACAGATCTTCGTTCCTTTCAGTTTCCTACCTTGTTTTAGCAGCGCAGTCTTGTGTTTTCTATTCACAAACCTCATGATTACAGCCGGTTTGTCGCTGTTTTTCCTGGGCAGAGGGTGGCAGGCCTCTATGGTGTTACAGTCCAGCTGGATTCCTTTGGACTGCAGGAAGGCCGCCACTTGTTGTTCCATGGCTTCGTCTTCCAGCGCGTCGAGCCTCCCTCCGCTGTCCGCGGCCACCGCTCGAGCATATGATCGGGGTTTAATGTGGAGCCCAGTGATGATCACGTCGTTCACCCAGGTGTACTGCTCCAGGTCCGACACTCTGCTCTCCAGATACACCAGTCTCTTGTCCTTCTCGGCGTTCTGGATCTGCAGCACTTTCACCTCCTCGAGCAGGCCCAGGATGTTTTGTTGCTGCAGCTTAACAGCAGAAATCTCTTCAGCCAAGAAGTTGAGGGATCTTATAATATTGTCCACCTCCTCAGTCTGCTGAGCTTTCTTGGGACCCATGATCCCGGACGATGTACGTTAACTAAACAGCTAATGAACACCTGTTTAGCTAGCTGAATGGCGGGCCGCTCCACTCCGCTCCTCTCTCGTTTCCTAGTCCGTAGATGCCGTTATTGGCGTCTTAAGTCAGACAGGGGTCGAAACTAAGATGTCCAGTCCATAATCCAAATTCAGTTCTCAAAAGCCAAAAAAGTAGTCAAAAACCGAGCAACAAAATACAGAAATCCACCAACTGATAGGATCTGACAGCAGGTTGACAGGAACCGGAAGTGAATATTCTGTTCTGTATTGCTTTCAGTTAATAAATTGTGCTAATGGAACTGTTGTATAAAAGCAATATTACACTTGAGGTCATGTCATATCATGACTATATCACTGCAGCGATGTCTTCAGCCTTCTGCTTCGTGTTGGGCCAATGACCAAATCATCATTTTGATACTGTATATTCATTGATACTGCACTCCCTCTTGTGTGATATGGCTTCATTTACATACGTACAACAAAATTAGATACTGTGCAATGCATTAGTCATTGTTTTTATATTTTTTAAAATACTTATACAGTCTTCCGCAGAGTAGCTTTGGTGGGTCCATCCTGTTAACTATTCAAGTGTGGGTTTTCTCAGCTGAGCACTGACATTTTCACAACAGTTAACTGGCCTCCACAGACAATAATTGAGTACCTCAGTTTGTGGGTTGCCAGTCAGATGGGTGGACATTGTGTGTGTGGTCTGTTGGACGTAGGTGTAGGTTGTGTTAAATAGGCAATATGACAACTCTGAATTATAGGAATGTTTCTGGAGAAAAATCATGTTGGCATGTACAGTTGCAATCAAAATTATTAAACCCCCACTGCAAATTAGATTTATTGGCAAAATGTACGATGTACAATGTACTGTTTGCAATAAACAACTCAAACAAGAACAGAGGTATATGCCTGGATCATTGTCCTGTTGGAAGGTCCAACAACGCCCAAGCTTCAGCTTCCTCACAGATGACATGACATTTTCTCCCAGCATTTACTGATACTTGATTGAATCCATCTTGTCCTTCATGCACTGTAGTGCCAGAGGAAGCAAAGCAGCCCCAGAGCATCAATGAGCAACCACCATGCTTCATTATAAGCAGAGTGTTCTTTTCAGCATATGCCTCATTCTTCCTCTTCCACACATACATGGGCCCGAAAAGTTCCAGTTTTGTTTCATCGCTCCACAGAACAGGATCCCAAAACCTCTTTGGCTTATTTGTATAGTTTTGAACAAACTGGAGCTGACTTTTCTTGTGCTTTTGGGTCAGTAGTGGTGTACGTCTTAGAGTTCAGACATGGCGCCCTTCAGTGTTTACTATACTGTGGAAAACTGAAACCTCAGTGCCTGCTGCCACCAGGTCTTGCAACTGGTCTTTTGCAGTCAGTTGGGGGTTTTTGACCACCTGTCTCTTCAGGACTGTGGTGGCAGTCATTGATAGCTTTCTTTCTGCCATGCCCAGGTAGTGTAGCCACTGTTCCTTTAACTTTAAACTTGCAAACTATGCTTCCAACTGTATCTCTAGGAATATTCAGTGCCTTTGCTATCTTTTCTATCCTTTTCTTTGTTTGTGGAAGGCAATCAAATCAAAATCAAATCAAACTTTATTGTCATATTGCTGAACATACAACTGTAGTGCAGGCAAGATGAAATTGCGTTTCTCTCGGCATCCATATAAATAGAAGCAGCATGATATAAGACACACACACACATATCTTCACCCCCCCACCCCCCATCCATTCACACATCCCTGAGACATACTTGGGAAAAACTAACTAACTATAATATATAAATAATATACATAATGTTCGTGGTGCAGTAGTGTGTATGAGAGATTCCGGGTCAACTGTTCAGCATCCTGACAGCTTGTGGAAGGAAGCTGTTGATCAGTCTGGTGGTTCTGCCTCTGATGCTCCGGAATCGTTTATCAGATGGCAGAAGTTCAAAGTGTTTATGCAGAGGGTGAGAACGGTCTTTGACAATGTTCAGTGCCCTGCTGCTACAACGGTTCTGAAAAAGTTCTTGGACAGAGGGGAGGGAGACTCCAATTACCCTCTCAGCTCCCTTGACTATCCTCTGCAGGGCTTTTTTGTCTGACATACTGCAGCTGGAGTACCATGTAGCAATGCAGTACGTCAGAACACTCTCCACCACACCTCTGTAGAAGGTCCTGAGGATGCAGATGGGGAGAGAGGCCTGTTTGAGTTTCCTCAAGAAGTGCAGTCTCTGCTGAGCCCGCTTCCTGATCCCCAAGGAATTCTTGCTCCAAGTCAGGTCCTGCGAGATCTGCACTCCGAGGAACTTGATGTTCTCCACTCTCTCCTCTAAACGGCGGCCGATGCTGAGGGGGACGTGTTCAGGTTGTGACCGCCAGAAGTCGATAATCATCTCCTTCGTTTTGTCCACGTTGAGCACCAGATTGTTCTCCCTGCACCAGCCCTCCAGGTCTCTAACTTCTTCCCTGTACATTGATTCCTCATCCCTCTGAATAAGTCCCACCACCGTGGTGTCGTCTGCAAACTTAATAATCTGGTTCCCCTCGTGTCTGGATACACAGTCATGTGTTAGAAGTGTAAACAACAGTGGACTGAGTACGCAGCCTTGAGGGGATCCGGTGGTCAGCGTGACAGAGTTGGAGATGTTGTTTCCAACCCGGACAGACTGAGGTCTCTCAGTCAGGAAATCCAGGATCCAGAGACATGTGACGGTGTTCAGACCAAGAAGGAGTAATTTCTCCATCAGTCTCTGGGGAATAATGGTGTTGAATGCTGAACTGAAATCAATGTACAGGAGTCTGGCGTAGGTGTCTTTCTGGTCCAGGTGGGTGATGACAGAGTGTAGGATGGTGACTATAGCATCCTCCGTGGAGCGGTTTGAATGATATGCAAACTGGAGCGGGTCGTGTGATGCAGGGAGGCAGGCTGTAATGTGTGGTTTGACAAGCCATTCAAAACACTTCATCACAATTGGTGTCAGTGCAACAGGACGATAGTCATTCAAAACAGGACACAACTGGTTTCTTTGCCACCGGTACAATGATAGAGGTCTTGAAGCATCTGGGAACAATGGCCTGACTCAGGGAGATGTTATAAATGTCAGTCAGGACATCCGCCAACTCGCTCGAGCAGTCTCAGAGTACACGTCCCGGGATGTTGTCCGGACCTGCAGCTTTACGTGGGTTGACTCTGGTTAGGGTCCTCCGTGTGTCCGCTGTGTTGATGGTAAAAGCTGGTCCAACCAATGGTGGGGGTGGGCCAGCCCTCCCTCTGGTTGTCGGGTTAGATGCTTCAAAACTTGCAAAGAAGTCGTTGAGCCTGTCTGGAAGCGAAGCGTCGTCATCATCGATCCCCTGCCTAGACTTATAGCCCGTCAGTGTCCAAACTCCCTGCCACATCTGATTGGTGTTCCTAGTGTCACAGAGGTGTCCCTGGATTTTCTCCGCATGGGCGCGCTTCGCCACCTTAATTCCCTTTGAGAGCGCAGACCTGGCTGAGCGGAGAGCGATCCTGTCCTCCGCTCTGAAGGCTGCATCTCTGGCTGTAAGCAGCGAGCGCACCTCTGCAGTCATCCAGGGCTTATGGTTACCCCGCATAGTGATGGTCTTCACTGTAGTGACATCCTCTGTGCACTTCGTGATGTAGCTGGTGACCGTTTCAGCATACTCCTCCACATCTGTCTTGTCTTCCTGGAAGGCTGCTATTTTGAAGACCTCCCAATTGCTGGGAACTGAGTGAGCAGTGTGTGGAACTTACTGCCTGCTGTTGTGACGTTGGCTTGTGCTGTAGGCGGGGCCACTCGCACTGCACAGGGGACAGAATCAAAAGAAAATGCATTAACCAGGTGCCTGTTAGCGAGATCAACCAACAACCCATGTGAGCACAAAAAATCAGCCCCCAGCATATTGAAATTTACTGTTGCTACAACAAAAGTCCACTCATATGCACGGCCGTGTAGAGACAGAAGCAGAGTCTTCTCACCAAAGGTCTTAATCTCCGAGCCGTTCGCCGCTGTCACCAGGGGACCTCTGGAACCCGCCAGTCTGTCCGCGTAGGAAGGAGTGATGAAACTCAACTGGGAGCCTGTGTCGATGAGGAACTGCCTCCCGGAGCGTGCGTCCGACAAGTAGAGCAGCTTGTTCTCTTCCCCGAGGGCCGCGGCTGCTACCGACCCCCGGTCTTGGCGTTTCCCGAACGCCCGAACTGGCACTGTGGTACACACTTGCGTGCCCTCTCTGCGAAGCGGTGATGGTAGAAACAAAAGACATCTGGTCCACTCTCCCTGGCCCTTGCCGCCGCCGTCGTCGGTGAGTCTGGCACTGCTGTCTCTGGCCTCCTGTCGTCTGCGGTCGTTGCGTCGAGTTCCGCTGCATCGGCCGTGGCTGCGCGCCACTTGGTGGCGTTGACAATCTGCTGTGCCTCTCGGCCCAGCGCGCGGTAGTCCTGTAGGGCCAACAGTGGCGAACTGGCCAGAACTGCTCTCGCTGCTGACGGTAGAGTCCTGAGGAAGAGGTGGGTGAAAATGAAGTGATCATCGCCAGAGTCTTTCAACCTCAACAACTTCTCCATCAGGCTCGTGGGCATGTCGTTTTCCCCCTCCGTCAGCGCCAGGAGCCTCTCTGCTCGCTCCTCCGCCGAGGGGGTGAATTGCTGGATGAGTGCAGCCTTCAACGCGCCGTATTTGTCGCTCTCCGGCGGCTGGTCGATCAGTCTCTCCACATGCTGGGCCGTGTTGTTGTCCAGCTTTGCGACTACGTGGTAGAATTTCGTGACATCTACCGATATCCCCCGGAGGTTGAACTGCGCCTCAACTGCGTTGAACCAGGAGCACGGATTGTTCTGCCAGAAGTCCGGTAGCTGGACTGTAGCGGCGTTCGCTTGGCTGGGGGCTCCTGACGCGGCTGGCCCGGGGGAGTTTCTTTCTTCCATGATACGTCTCGGGGTCACCAGTGTGGAGGATGTGAAAATGACGAGGCAGCGTTCTTTCTCAGAGTCAGCTTTATTCACATCTCCATCATTTCAAAGCAGAAAAAAAGAGAGAATGAAACCGTAACTCTCGTCCTTAAATATCAGGGACTTCACACCTCATAGATCACATGTCCCACAGACCACCTTGCATAATAAAGACAGTCACAATGCATTTCACCACCTGGCATAATAAAGACAGTCACAATGCATTTCCCTCCATGATATCACTTCCACTGTCTCTCACGCATCCTTTAATCGACCCCCCACAGTCTCCAGCCTTGCATAACAAGGCTAAGCTTCCCGCCTTTGTTCTGACCTAAAATGCGAGTCACAGAACCGGTCCAACAGGTCCATTGAGTGTTCACCACAAGACAAAGATAACACAAGTAAAGACAAAATGCAGTTTTTAAATGAAAGTGTTTATTTTTAAGGGAAAAAAAAATCCAAACCTACATGGCCCTGTGTGAAAAAGTGATTGCCCCCCCACCCCCGTTAAAACATAAATTAACTGTGGTTTATCACATCTTTGGAAAGCTTGAGTTCAATTTCTCTAGCCACACCCAGGCCTGATTACTGTCACATCTGTTCTCAATCAAGAAATCATTTAAATAGAACCTGCCTGACAAAGTGAAGTAGACCAAACGATCCTCAAAAGCTAGACATCGTGCTGCGATCCAAAGAAATTCAGGAACAAATGAGAAACGTTCACTTTTTCACACAGGGCCATGTAGGTTTGGATTTTATTTTTTTTTTACCCTTAATAAAAAACACCTTAATTTAAAAACTGCATTTTGTGTTTACTTGTGTTATCTTTGTCTAATATTTAAATTTGTTTGATGATCTGAAACATTTAAGTGTGACAAACATACAAAAAAATGAGAAATCAGGAAGGGGGCAAACACTTTTTCACTCCACTGTATGTATATGTTAACATTTTAATAAGTAAATGCCACTTAGGCTAATTAATAGTAGTTATCTATGTGGGCAAATGATACAGGTTTTATGCAAATAAAGATGACATTATCCTTATTTATCAGCAGTCTGATGAGGTCTGTTGTCCCATCAAATTGCTAGGCCAGAGCTGCAGTATAATTTCACCAAACTCAGCACACTACTGATACTGCTGACCAGGTAAGATGTGCAAATTTCATAGATATATCAGTGTTTTCTGACTTGTGATGAATAAAAGACAAACAGGTTCAATTATAAAATGACATTTTTTTTCAGGCTGACTCAAGGAGCAACTACAAACAACAGTATGTTTGTAAATGGGAAACACATCTACTGTACATTAAAATGCTGCCTGCCTAAATAAATGTAAAATTCTCAAATTAAACAATGTTTGCATACATACCACTGGTATTACAACATTGGTTTTGGCAGCTTTAAGAACTAACAACAGCTAAATAAAGAGCGGTCGCCTCTTCTCAGCATCAGAAACTGCTGTTTATTCACAGTTTAAAGCATGTTAAATACTTTCTGTAATCACCTTTTAAACAAACACTCTTACTTACACTGGATTACTCCTCTGGTTTGTACTGTCAAACAATTAAAGTTCCTTGCACTCCAGTGACCAGCAGCACCACTACATTTCACAGTCAAGCACACTCCAATCTACTTTGCTCTAATTATAAAGCCACCTTAAGAGCAGTGGCTGTCAGAAACAAAGCCAATCAGCAGTTACATAGCAACCATCTATGATCACCACTCTTAAGTTTACAGTTAACGGTCTGCTTACGTTCACATGAAAATACTTTCTGTCATGTCTATGAGGCCCTGAATTGGCTTTGTCAAGTCACCACAGTTCAGCTAAGGCTAAGCAATGTTACAACCCAGATGGTAACGGCTCATGTAAAAACAGAAGTGCAAAAAAAAGTTATGCTTTAACATTGTAAGATAGCATTTTTTTTTAGGTTGGACTTTTACTAATTTCATAACAAACAAGCTGAAAATAAGCAGGCACAGGCCAGGCAACATATGATATCCTATCAATTGACAATCACATTTTTATTGGTGGACAAACACCCCCCCCCCAATTGCCCTCTAGTTTTCTTCTTGCATTTCTCATAAGTAAATAGCCACTGTAACATTTATCACATTATTTTCTTCTAAACAAGCCAGTGGAGAGTGCTTTCATAAGGGAGAGATTACCTTAATTTATTAATGTTTACCTTTTACTGACAAACTGGATGAATTTTTTTCATCAGAGGTGGCCTTTGGGCCACAGGGGGTACACAAGCCAGTGTACTCCCAGTACCGGTCCCATGCCCAGGTAAATGGGGAGGGTTGTGTCAGAAAGGGCATCCGACAAAAAATCTTTGCCAAATCAAACATGCGGGTCATAATGAATGAGACTTTCATACTGGATTGGTCGAGGCCTGAGTTCAATTCAATTCAATTCAATTCAACTTTATTTATATAGCGCCATTTCACAACAACAGTCATCTCATAGCACTATCAACTGTAGGGAGGACCCCCACAGTTGCAGAAAGACCCCAGCAATCAGGCGATCCCCTGTGAGCAAGCACTTGGCGACGGTGGAGAGGAAAAACTCCCTTTTAACAGGAAGAAACCTCCAGCAGAACCAGGCTCAGGGAGGGGCAGTCATCTGCTGCGACTGGCTGGGGGGTGAGGGGATAGAGAAGAAGAAAAGAACAGACATGTAGAGAGCAAACAGCACGATGGGGACTCAATCTATGGGAGAGAACAAACAAATGTTAATGACCAGCAAAAAAAAATATTTCATAGAGAGTGAGGAAAGGAGTGAGGCCCAGTGCATTACTGGAGGTCCCCCGGCTGACTAAACCTATTAGCAGCATAACTAAGGGAGGGTTCAGAAAACACATGATCCCTCCCTAATTGTAGGCTATATCAAAAAGGTAGGTTTTAGCCCTATTCTTAAAAACAGAGATCGAGTCTGACTCCCGAATCCAGATTGGCAGCTGATTCCACAGGAGAGGAGCTTGATAACTGAAGGCTCTGCCTCCCATTGTACTTTTGGAGATTCTAGGTATTACAAGTAAACCTGCATTTTGGGAGCGTAGTGCTCTGTTAGGATGATACGGTAGTATCAGATCTTTTAAATAAAAAGGAGCCTGATTGTTTAGAGCTTTGTAAGTAAGAAGAAGGATTTTAAACTTAATTCTAAACTCTATGGGAAGCCAATGAAGGGAGGCCAGAACCGGGGAGATATGATCTCTCTTTCTAGTACCTGTTAAAACTCTTGCTGCAGCATTTTGGACCAGCTGAAGACTTTTTAAAGATGTTTTAGGACAACCTGATAATAAAGAATTACAATAATCTAATCTCGAGCTAACAAAAGCGTGGATCAGCTTCTCAGCATCACTCTGAGACAAGATGCTCCTAATCTTGGCAATATTACGCAAATGATAGAAGGCAGTCTTAGAAACAAATTTAATATGTGAATTGAAGGACAAATCCTGATCAAAAATAACTCCAAGGTTCCTCACAGAGCTATTAAGAGAAAGAGTAACCGCATCCAAACTGAAAGTTTGATTTGGAAAGGAATTTCTAAGGTTTTTTGGACCAACAAGAATGACTTCAGTCTTATCTGAATTTAATAGCAGGAAATTACAAGTCATCCAAACTTTGATTTCCTTAAGACAGGCTTCTAACTTGGCTAATTGATTAGTATCATCTGGCTTCATTGACAGGTATAATTGTGTGTCATAATTGTGAGTTAACAACAACCAAAACCGGTGCCGTTAACCGACAGGGTGCCGGTGGAAATTGGGCTACTGTTGGTCAAAGATTGAGGAGGAGGAGAGGGGGAAGGCATGCTAGGAGGGAGAGAGAGAAAAGGAAAGGTACAAGTGTGGAGGTGAGAGTAGGGACGTTAAATGTAGGGACTATGACTGGTAAAGGCAGAGAGTTGGCTGATATGATGGAGAGAGGAAAGGTAGATATACTGTGTGTTCAAGAAACCAGATGGAAGGGAAGCAAGGCTAGGAGCATTGAAGGTGGATTTAAACTGTTCTACCATGGTGTAGATAGGAAGAGAAATAGAGGAGTAATCTTGAAGGAAAAGTATGTGAAGAGTGTTCAGGAGGTAAAGAGGGAGTCAGACAGAATCATGAGTTTGAAGCTAGAAGTCAAAGGTGGGATGTTGAATGCTGTCAGTGTGTATGCCACACAAGATGGATGTCAGGTAGAAGAGAAAGAGGAATTCTGGTGTAAGCTGGATGAAGTGGTAGAGTGTTCCCAGGGGGAAGAGAGTGGTGATTGGAGCAGACTTTAATGGACATGTAGGTGAAGGGAACAGAGGTGATGAGGAGGTCCTGGGTAGGTATGGTCTTAAAGGAGAGAAATGTGGAAGAAGTATAGAGAAGGTCAGAAGGAGTTGCACTGTGTCTTTGTGGGTCTAGAGAAAGAATATGATAGGGTGCCAAGAGAGGAAGTGTGGTACTGTATGAGAAAGTCAGGAGTGGCAGAGGAGTATGTGAGGGTGGTGCAGGACATACAGGGCCGGGTTAAGGAGGTTACTGGCCCCTGGGCTAAAGCAATTTTTGGGGCCCTCCCAAATTTATGGGAGTATGATATGCAAAATGGCTACGTTTACATGCACGGTAATAAACCATTTATAATCGGATTTCTAGAGTTATCTGATTATTAAAGTAATCATGTGAAAACAATCAGATAAAAGGTAATTACTGTGTTATGAGAAATTACATTAACACACATAGTTTATTGTCCAATAACCTGTTTATTCAGTGCATGTAAAAATGTCAAATCCAATTATTACCATTATCTGATTATTCCTAGTTATCGGATTATTGTGGCCATGTAGCCGGGGTCATTGATCGATCAGCTGGACCTTCAAGGTCCTAAATTACTAAATAAAGAATGACCACAAAGTTCTAGGTTTATCTTAAACAGCAGAAAAATATAATGCCATCAAGATTAATTAATTAACAATTAACTTGTATCAACCCACAACTTTAATTTGATGCTGACCACAAGCACAAATGAACCATGAAAACTTTAACAACTGTACTGTCAAAGCTTTATAAAAGAAAAAAAGAACATCAATACTGGAATGACTGGAAACTGTGGCCAAACAACACAGGGCCCTTAGTAGGGAAAATGTAAACATACTCTATATAAGAGCATAGTAACAGCTGAACTAAACTAGAATGAAACCAGAAAAAAATACTGCTTTGCCTTAAACACCATGCACACATTAGCATCAATTACTGAACATTACACAAAATAAAAATCGCCACCCCTGCAGTACTGACTAAAGAACAATTTTTAAAAAAAGATCCTCAAGTTGAAATTATTGCAGATATGCTGTATAGCTTTCAGCTGCAAAATGCAACTATTGGTCTAAAGTGAACTGTTGAATCTTTAAAAAGGCTTGCACAAAGAAGAATTTCTTGTTTGTTTAACCCTTTAACTGCCCAGATTAAATAGATGGGTCACACGCCCCCAGTGGCACAGTGCAGCAACTGCACGTGTCAACTTATTGATGTCCCCGGCTATAAGATAAGATAAGATAAGCCTTTATTAGTCCCACAATGGGGAAATTCCAGGATTGCAACAACACAGGGATAGCAACACTCAGAGCAACAGTCAGAAGGCAAGAAAAAACAAGAGCAGCTAGTATACATATGTACATATTACTATATATATATATTTATATGACACACAGTGCGGAGCATTGTGGTTGGTGAATGTGCAGCAGAAAGTCTAAGCTCTGTCTCCCTCCACGGGTGCAGCGGGCCAGCTGGATGTCTTTGGGCATGATGGTTACCCTCTTGGCGTGGATGGCGCACAGGTTGTTGTCCACGAAGAGACCCACCAGGTAGGCCTCGCTGGCCCCCTGCAGAGCCATGACAGCGGAGCTCTGGAGCGCAGGTCGGTCTTGAAGTCCTGAGCGATCTCCCTCACCAGGCGCTGGAAGGGCAGCCTACGGATGAGCAGCTCCGTGGATTTCTGGTAGCGACGGATCTCTCTCAGAGCCACGGTACCGGGCCTGTAACGGTGAGGCTTCTTCACTCCACCGGTGACCAGAGCACTTTTTTCGAGCAGCCTTGGTGGCTAGCTGCTTCCTGGGAGGCTTTTTCCTCCAGTAGATTTACGGGCGGTCTGCTTGGTTCTTGCCATCGCTCTTTATTATTCTGTCTTATATTTCTTGCATGCCGCCTGAACTCCAGCCCGGCACCCATGTCGTTTTCGCCACAGTTCCTCGGCATGTCGAGCTTCTCTGCTAGCACCGGGTGGCGGTTGGAGCTAGCTAGCCAGCTCTTCTCTGCTGTATCGTCCCCCGCTGCAAACAGTGGCTCCGTCCGCCGACTCGGGAGACCCTTGGGGCGATCTGTGTGTCCGTGATATATATATAGAGTGATAGGTGTAGAATGAAGAAGGAAGATAAGAAAAGGGCAGTTGCAACAGGCAGCCAACTCGTGTGGCGCCGCCGGTCCGGCGGAACCGGAAAAAAAAAAAAAATAGATACTGAGAAGTTGTACTAATCTCTATTGATCTGACAGTTTAGAAGGTGGCAGACACGTACCGAAGGAATCATGGCTGACATGGAATATAGCAAAGAAGGAGAAATCCTCATTATTATTCTTCCTTTTTCCGCTTTGAGCTCACACACCAATGTGGGTGTTGCTGTGTTTGGTCATCTCGACAGCGATGATGACGGAAACTGCATGAAACGAGAAAAATAGCCACGTAACACAAATGAAATTCACGTGGGATAATCATAAGAGTTTGTAGATGTGGTACACGGGTGTAAATTTACCCTTTACCCAACTTTCACCAGTTTGTTGACTGTCCCACCAGAGAAAACAAAACACTGGATCTACTGTATGCCAACGTCAGGGATGCATATAGTGCCACAGCTCTACCCCCCATTGGTAAATCAGATCACTGCATGGTCATGTTAACACCCAAGTACGTCCCCCTTGTGCAAAGGCAGCCTGCTTATACACAAACTGTGAGGAGGTGAACACAGGAGGCTGCTGATGCACTGCAGGACTGCTTCGAGACAACGGACTGGAGTGTACTCTGTGAACCGCATGGGGTGGACAGACAATATGACCGACTGCATCACAGAATACATTAGATTCTGTGAAGACATGACCATGCCAGCTCAGACTGTACACTGCTTCTCCAACAACAGACCATGGGTCACCAGTGACCTGAAAGCACTTCTGAACAAAAAGAAGAGAGCTTTTAGGGCTGGAGACAAGGAGAAGCTGAGGGGAGTGCAGCATGAGCTAAGAGAGATGCTGAGGAGGTGCAAGGACAATTATAGGAGGAAGTTGGAAGAGAAACTCAGGCAAAATAACACTAAAGATGTGTGGGAGGGAATGAAACAAATCACTGGATACAAGGGGAGAGTCAGGCAGCCATCTGGGAGCCAGGAGAGAGCTGAGGAACTGAATCTGTTTTTTTAATAGGTTCAACTCACAGTCTGTCACCCGAGCAACACAACCAGACCCCCACACACCCCTCCCTACCCACGCTCCCGTGCAGAACCTCTCTCCATCTCCCTCCTCCTCCTCCTCAGGGGGCACCAGGACCCTCCCTCACTTCACGGTGACTACAGATCAGGTGGAGAAACAGCTGGAGAGACTCCGTCAGTGGAAGGCTTCGGGCCCGGATGGCATCTCCGCTAGGATCCTGAGGACCTGTGCCAACCAACTAGCTCCAGTACTGAAACACCTGTACAACCTAAGCCTGAGTCTGGAGAGAGTACCGTTGCTGTGGAAGACATCCTGCCTGGTTCCTGTCCCCAAGAAGTCATCTCCATCGGATCTGAATGACTACTGACCAATTGCCCTCACATCTCATGTGATGAAGGTCCTGGAGAGACTGGTCTTAGCCCACCTGAGGCCGCAGGTGGAGACGTGGCTGGACCCTCTGCAGTTTGCATATCAGCCCCATTTAGGAGTTGAAGATGCTGTCATCTACCTGCTGCAACGAGCCCATCAGCACCTGAATGGTGGAGGAGATACTGTGAGAATCACTTTTTTTGATTTCTCCAGTGCCTTTAACACCATCCAGCCACTGCTGCTGGGTGAGAAGCTGCGGGTGATGGGGGTTGACAGCTCTGTGATCTCCTGGATTACAGACTACCTGACAGGCAGACCACAGTTTGTCAGGCTGGGCAGTGTCTTGTCTGGAGTGGTGGCTAGTGATACGGGAGCGCCACAGGGGACTGTGCTCTCTCCTTTTCCTTTTACCTTATACACCACGGACTTTCAGTACAACACTAAGTCATGTCACCTGCAAAAATTATCTGATGACTCAGCTGTTGTGGGGTGTATAAGAGGAGGAGAGGAGGGGAAGTACAGGGCACTGGTAGACAGATTTGTGGAGTGGACGGAACAGAATCACCTGAGGTTGAATGTCAGCAAGACCAGGGAGATGGTGATTGACTTCAGGAAGAGGAAGGCTCCTTCTCAGCCACTGCAGATTGGGGGGAGGATGTGGGAGTGGTTGAAGACTACAAATATCTGGGTGTCAGGATCAGCATCGGGTTGGACTGGAGATCCAACACCGATGCTGCGCACAAGAAGGGGATGAGCAGACTATTTCCTGAGAAAACTGAGATCCTTCAACGTGTGCAGCAGGATGCTGGAGCTTTTCTACCAGACTGTTGTCACCAGCGCCATCTTCTTTGCTGCGGTCTGTTGGGGTAGCAGTATCAGGGCCAGAAATACCAACAGACTTGACAAGATTATCAAGAGGGCTGGCTCTGTAATTGGTCTCAGACCGGAGACCTTTGAGACAGTGGTGGAGAGAACACTAAATAAACTGCGATCCATCATGGACAATCCTGATCACCCCCTCCACCACACACTAGATAGGCAGCGAAGCACTTTCTCCAGTAGACTACTACAGCTTCATTGTCGAACGGCCAGGTACAGGAAAACTTTCCTGCCACATGCAATTTCACTGTACAATAACTCACTATGATGTCGTATTCTGGTCATAGCTATGCTGCCACACTGCATCTTACAGACTAACTGGTACCTCACATTTTCACTCTGCTCCTGATAGTCCTTCTTTGTGCAATGGGATGATTCATGTGTTTATACGGGTCATCATATATTAAGCTATGCTGTATATAGGTTCTATAGTCGTGTTAGTTTCTTTTTTACTTTCCATGGGTAATCCCTTTGTCTGTCGTGTGTGTTTCTGTTGTTTGGCTGTCAACTGTCATGCTGCTGTTTACAGTGTAATTTCCCAGTTTGGGATCAATAAAGTACATCTGTCTATCTATCTATCTAAATTACTAAGTAAACGTGTTACATTGAGGTCGATGCAACAAAAAACTGAGCTCCCCGTACCAAGCATTTGGCCATTTTTACTTCACTGACAATCTTTGACAAAACATGGTCCCAGGGTGGCCTTGGCTTGTGTGACTCCCTGCACCCCCCCCCCCCCACACACACACACACACTTCAGTCTAAAGACCAACATTTCTTGTTTCCTTGATACAAAATTGTCAATGACATCATCATATGAAAGTTGATCAGCAATGGTGTGGTTAATACTGATGACTGCAAGACTAATAAAGAGATTCTTCATCAAGGAATCAATATCATGGTTTATAATTTAAATTTAAAAACTATAATCATTTAATCATCAATATTAAATCAGAGCAGTCTGAAATGTTTCACTCTGCTTCCAATGAATATTGAGAATGCTTATTGAATTATCTTGCAAAAAGACATTAACTTAAACTATTGAAATAGTTTTTCAATGCAATATTTCTATTTAGCTTATTACAACTTACAAAGTAAAAACTGTAAAAAAAAAACAACAACACAATAGCGGATGACGCCCTGGGCAACCGCCCATGTGGCCCATATCTGAAACCACCACTGCACTGTCTCCCATCAGCTGAATAAATTCCTCACGTTTTTGTGGAGAGATATGAAGGGATCCCTCTTTTCTTGCATTTCCATATTTCTCAATGTGAGGTTGCAATGTGAGATTGCAAAAACATTTATCACTTCCAGAATGCCCATGTAGTTATCATTACCACTCCTGCCAAAAATACCACTGGAGCCACGAACTGTTAACCCCCTCTCTGCCAAAAATTTGACAACAGCCAGCACTTTTCTCAGAACTTCGTTCCAGCAACCAAATTCAGACTCAGACTGTTTTTGCAACTCAGTGTTTATTCTTCCTCTACTCTACTGGATGCAAGGGTGACATAGGTTAAAATTGCCTTTTATGATGTTCACTGTTCTCGTGGTCTCAAATGCGCGCTGTTGCATGTTTCCAGTCACTAAAACTGGTTTCAAAGGATAACTGACAGTTGCTGAACTTGCTGTATATGCGGCAGGCAAAATGATATAAACAGCCAGTGGAAGGAGAATAGAGAAGCCACAGTCTTGACACAGACTCACCGTTTGCAAGTTTGCGATCAAAGTGGCACTTTGAGAAAAACTTCTCTGCTGTTTGGATGAATGTTCAGATGCTCTGAAATCTGCATCCTTAGTCTGGCAACTCCCCGGTCATTTTTTGGCCCAGTATTCCCGGACAGCATTGTGGAGCGTGTAAATAACGAGGCGGATTTGACTCAGACAGTTTATTACACATCTCACACAGAAGCATAGTCAGAAAGAATGACATCTCAGCAAAGACTCTTCTCTTAAATACTATGGCATTCCTCCAGAAGCTTCTAACACACAAAAGGTCACATTGCATTCACTTCCTTAATCTTTTGCCATCCTTCTAGAAGTTTCTGATACACAAAAGATCACACTGCTTTCATCCTTCACACCTCCCTGTTATCTCACCAGGGAACCTCTGCTCTTTGTTCTCATCCAAGATGTTACACATTATGCTTTCCCCATGTGCCGCCATACCACCCTCCCGAGCATATTGGATAGAACAAAAGAATCACAGTCCGTATGCTGTGACAGAACCATTAAACATCAATCCACATGCTGCTTGGGCTTCAGTCTTCTCCCGTATCTGCTGTAACCAGGATTCACCGCTTCCGCGGCGCTGTCATGCTGGGGGGTTGATGTTTGGGGGTGAAAACTTTTTGTCTGTCCCTGTGGGTGCTCTGGGGAAACTTTTCTCTGGGAAGCTCCCCATGGGGTCTTCCACGCCGAGGGGCCCTCGCCAACAGCACTTGCTCATCCGCCACCACAAAAGCGGGTTTGAGTCTGTCTATGCCAACCTTTTCCCTCCTACCCCCCAAATCTAGCAAAAAATGCTTATCTCCTGTTTCCAGCACTCTGAATGGTCCATCATAGGGTGGTCGCAATGGCGGGCGGTGGGCGTCGTGTCTGACAAACACGAACTCCGCGTTTTTCAAAGTTTTAGGTACAAAAACACGCGGAAAACTGTTGTGGGCAGGGCCCGGCAGCGTGCCTGTGTCTATGCTACGCTGCAACAGCTGCGGCGGGGAAATGCCCGGCGTGGGATTATCTGGCAGAAACTCCCCGGGCAGCCGAAGTGGTTGTGCAAAAACGAGTTCAGCTGGGGAAGCTTCCAAATCCTCTTTAGGCGCAGAACGTAACCCCAATAAAACCCACGGTAGCCTGTCTACCCAATTTGCATCCGTCAGTGAAGCCCTGAGAGCCGCTTTCAATGATCTATGAAAACATTTGCATAACCCATTAGCCTGTGGATTGTACGCGGTAGTGCGGTGAATTGAGACACCCAGGCTGCGGGCCATTGTTGACCAGAGTTCGGAAACAAATTGAGGGCCTCTGTCGGACGTAATGTCCGATGGGACTCCAAAATGCGCCACCCATGCTGTTAAAAACGCGCACGCCACCTCCTCGGCTGTGGTTGCGGCCAGCGGAATCGCTTCCAGCCAGCTCGTGGTGCGGTCCACCATTGTCAGGAGGTGCGTGCACCCCTGTGACGGCGGGAGGGGGCCCACGAGGTCCACGTGGACATGGTCGAACCTCTTAGCCGGAATATGAAACGGCTCCAAGGGAGCCTTCATGTGTCTGTGTACTTTGGCTCGTTGGCACAGCACGCAGGCTGCTGCCCACTCTTTCACCTGTTTACGCAGGCTCGGCCAAACGAATTTCTCCCCTACCATTTTGACCGACGCGCACACTCCTGGGTGCGCCAAAGAATGAACCGAGTCAAACACGCGGCGACGCCATGCGGCCGGGACCATGGGACGCAGGCGCCCCGTGGAGACATCGCAGATTGGGGGGGGGCATGCCATCTTGCAGCACCCTGCTCTCCAGCCTTAACCCTGTTGGTCCCTGTTGGCCTGCTCCGCGGCCATGGCTGTGTAATCTATCCCCATGCAGACCGGGGCAGCCACGGCGTGCGAGAGGCAGTCTGCCACTACATTCAGTTTACCCGACACATGCTGAATATCGGTAGTAAACTCTGAGATGGCGGCCAGCTGTCTCTGCTGCCGGCCTGACCACGGTTCTGAAACCTTGGCCATCGCGAATGTTAGTGGCTTGTGGTCAACGAACGCGGTGAAACAGCGCCCTTCCAGCCAGAACTGGAAGTGGCGAATGGCCAAGTGGAGAGCCAGCAACTCCCTGTCGAACGCGCTGTATTTACGTTCACTGTCGCGCAAAGTCCTGCTGAAAAAGGCGAGCGGCTGCCAAGCCCCGGCTACGCGCTGCTCCACGACCGCCCCTATGGCCACATCTGACGCGTCAGTGGTGAGCACTATGCGGGCCGTTGGGTCTGGATGTGCCAGCAATGCAGCGTTTGCCAGGGCTGCTTTGACTTCCGAGAACGCCCACTCTCACTCCGGGGACCATTCGATCTTATCCGCGGGTTTCTGTTTTTTGAGCGCGGCATACAGTGGTTGCATGAGCTGCACTGCGTGGGGAAGGAAACGGTTATAAAAATTCACCATTCCCAAAAATTCCTGTAACGCCCTGACCATTTGTGGCCGGGGAAAATCTGCTACCCCGCGCACTTTGTCAGGCAGCGGAACCGCTCCTTCGGGAGAGACGCGGTGCCCCAAAAAATCAATCCGCGTCACCCCGAACTGACATTTCACTGGGTTGATTATTAACCCGTGCTCTTCCAACCTCCGGAAAACCGCCGTGAGCTGGGTTTCGTGTTCGTCTTCGGACGCGCTGGCTACCAAGATATCGTCCAAGTAGACGAACACGAAAGGGAGATCATGCAGCACTGCATCCATCATGCATTGGAATGTCTGTGCAGCCCCTTTAAGCCCGAATGGCATGCGCAAAAACTCAAATAAACCGAACGGAGTAATCACCGCTGTTTTGGGTATGTCCTCAGCGTGCACTGGGACTTGGTGGTAACCGCGGACCAGGTCTATTTTAGAAAAAATGCGCGCTCCTGCCAGGTGAACGGAAAAATCCTGGATGTGAGGAATTGGATAGCGGTCGTGCGCTGTGGCGTTGTTCAACCTGCGGAAATCCCCGCAAGGTCGCCACGAACCCTCAGCTTTAGGGACCATGTGTAGCGGAGAAGCCCATGGGCTGTTTGAACGCCTGATGATGCCCAACCTCTCCAGGTTGGCGAACTCCTCGCGCGCTATGGCCAGTTTAGCTGCGTCCAAGCGCTGAGGTTTTGCAAAAACGGGCGGCCCGGTGATGGTGATAAAATGCTCCACCCCGTGTTTAGCGATGGCTGCCGAAAATGTCGGGACAGTGAGTGCTGGGAACTGAGTGAGCAGTGTGTGGAACTTACTGCATGCAGCTGTGACGTTGGCTTGTGCTGTTGGACGGGACGCTCAAGCTATACAGGGGATAGAATCAAAGGACAGTGCATTAACTAGGCGCCTGTTAGCGACATCAACCAACAAACCATGTGTGCACAAAAAATCAGCCCCCAGTATATTGAAATTCAATGCTGCTATGACAAAAGTCCACTCAAATGTACGGCTGTGTAGAGACAGGAGTAGAGTCCTCTCACCGAAGGTCTTAATCTCCAAGCCGTTTGCTGCTGCCATCTCTGGGCCCCTAGATCCTGCCAGCCGGTCGGCGTAGGACGGCATGATGAAACTCATCTGGGCGCCGGTGTCCACGAGGAAATGCCTCCCCGAGCATGCGTCTGTCAAGTAGAGCAGCTTGTTCTCCTCCCCGAGGGTCGCAGCTGCTACCGATCCCCGGTCTTGGCGTTTCCCGAGCGCTTGAACTGGCACGGTGGTATGCATTTGCGTGCCTTCTCTGCGAAGCGGCGGTGGTAGAAACAAAGGGTGTCTCCCCCGCGTTCTTTGGCCCCCGCTGCTGCTGTCGTCGGTGGCTCTGCTGCAGCCATCGATGGCTCCCCGCCTCCTCCGGCCGTCGCGCCGAGCTCCGTCGCTGCCGCCATGATCGTGAACTCTCTGCTGGCGATGATGATCCGGTTTGCATCTCGGGCCAGCGCACGATAGTCCCGCTTGACAGCAACGGTGAATTGGCCAGGGTCGCTCTCGTCGCTGACGGAAGGTTCCGGAGGAAGAGGTGGGTAAAAATGAAATGGTCGTCGTCCGTGCCCTTTAATCTCAGCATCTTCTCCATCAGGTCAATGGCCGACCCATCTCCTAACCCAGTCCGCGTCAGGAGTCTCTCTGCTCTCTCACCATCTGAGAGTGTGTAGTGCTGGATGAGTGCAGCCTTCAGCGCACCGTACTTGTCGTTGGTTGGTGGCTGATCGAGCAGGCTCTCCACATGCTGAGCTGTGTGGGCGTCAAGCGTTGCGACCACATAGTGGAACTTCGTATCATCCGCCGATATCCCCCGGAGGACGAACTGCGCCTCAACTAGGTGGAACCAGGAGCGCGGATTGTGCTGCCAAAAATCCGGTAGCTTGATTGCAACAGCATATGCTTGGCTGGGGGCTCCCAACGAGGCTGGCTCCGGGGATCTTTCGTCGTGTTGCATGATTCGTCTTGGGTCACCAGTGTGGAGCGTGTAAATAATGAGGCGGACTTGACTCAGACAGTTTATTACACATCTCACACAGACGCATAGTCAGAAAGAATGACATCTCAGCAAAGACTCTTCTCTTAAATACTATGGCATTCCTTCAGAAGCTTCTAACACACAAAAGGTCACATTGCATTCACTTCCTTAATCCTTTACCATCCTCCTAGAAGTTTCTGATACACAAAAGGTCACACTGCATTCATCCTTCACACCTCCCCGTTATCTCACCAGGGAACCTCTGCTCTTTGTTCTTATCTAAGATGTTACACATTATGCTTTCCCCATGTGCCGCTATAGCATCAGTGATAATCCCCCAGAGAACAGGATCATTGCTGAAGGAATCGTTAACCCTTCCAATGGCTTGCAACTTTGATGACTGGGGGGCGCTTCTGTGCCGGTAAAGTGATGCCCTCTGACAGATCATCAGACAGCGGCTCCGCCAGTACGTCCATATTAGCATTTCCAGTGCTAACAGTTTGACAGACATCTAGCTTTCACTGTACATTTGGCGTCTGTCCGGTTGTATTGCTACTTTGTTTAAAAAAACAAAACAAAACAAAAAAAACGTTAATTTGGGAGTCTTTTTAAAAACCTCCTTTTCATGTTCGTCTTTTTCTTTTTTGGGCACGGCTATCGTATTTTCGAACGTCCGCCATCACTCTTTTATTCATTCGTCCGCCAAATGATTCTACCAACCCACACCTAACGTCAATCAGGTCAAATGTCAAATCTTAACCAATTAAATTAAGCAGGTGGGACAGACGTACACCTCAACAAATAAAAAGTTGATAAGCCAAAACAAACCCTCCAATAAAAGTTGGGCACAGCAGATTTAGAATTAAGATAGAATAAGATTAGAATTAAATTTAAAAAATGTGTTTCTTTCAGGGCCCCAAAAGTGGCGGGGCCCCTGGGCTTCTGCCCCAGTAAGCCCTCTGGATAATCCGGCCCAGAGGACATGTATGAGGACAGTGAGACAGTGGTGAAGTGTGCTGTAGGAGTGACAGATGGATTCAAGGTGGGGTGGTACTACATCAAGGATTGGCTCTGAACCCCTTCTTGTTTGCCATGGTGATGGACAGGCTGACAGATGAGGTCAAGCAGGAGTCTCCGTGGACCATGATGTTTGCATACAACATTGTGATATGCAGTGAGAGTAGGGGGCAGGTGGAAGAGAACCTGGAGAGGTGGAGGTATATTTTGGAGAGAAGAGGAATGAAAGTCAGTAGAAGCAAGACAGAATACATGAGTGTGAATGAGAGAGAGGCAGGTGCAACGGTGAAGTTTGGAAGGAGTAGTGGTAGTGAAAGTAGATGAGTTTAAATACCTGGGGCCAACCATCCAAAGCAATGGCAAATGCACAAGAGAGGTGAAGAAGAGTGCAGGCAGGGTGGAGATGAGGGTCAGGGGTGATTTGTGACAGAAGAGTAGCAACAAAATTGAAAGGGAAGATTTACAAGATGGTAGTGAGACCTGCTATGATGTATGGTTTGGAGACCGTGGCCCTGACAGAAAGACAGGAGGTGGAGCTGACGGCGGCAGAGTTGAAGATGCTAAGATTGTCATTGGAAGTGACTAAGAGGGACAAGATTAGAAATGAGTATATCAGAGGGACAGCTCAGGTTGACCAGTTTGGAAACAAAGTAAGAGAGGCAAGACTGAGATGGTTTGGACATGTGCAGAGGAGGGATGGTGGATATATTGGACAAAGGATGCGGAAGACAGAGCTGCCAGGAAAGAGGAAAAGAGGAAGACCACAAAGAAGATTCATGGATGTAGTGAAGGAGGACATGGAGAGGGTTGGTGTTACAGAGGAAGATGCAAGGGATTGGGTGAGATGGAGACAGATGATCCGCTGGGGCAACCACTAAAGGCAGGAAGAAGAAGAAGAAGATGACGACTTTGGGCCAAGGATAAACCCATTACATTTTGGGGTACATCCATATCGTCTAAGGCGCAGAGTACATTTATAAGCCTGTCCAACTCCATTTCACCAGCACAAAAATAAGTTTTGCGCCTGGAGAAAAACAGGAAGAGGCTGTCCTAATGCTCTCATAGTGCATCTGGAAAGTATTTACAGTGCTTCACTTTTTCCGCATTTTGCTATCTTACAGCCTTATTCCAAAATGGATTACAGTGATGTGAAAAGGGTTTGCCCGCTTCCTGATTTCTCATTTTTTTGTATGTTTGTCATACTTAAATGTTTCAGATCATCAAACAAATTTAAATATTAGACAAAGATAACACAAGTAAACACAAAATGCAATTTTAAAATGAAGGTTGTGATGATCGGGTGAAGGCGCTCCCCCTCCCCTCCTGTGGGAGGTTCCCTGTCCGTCTCCCGGCTCTGCAGGTCATCAGTACACCTGCGTGAGTGGACACACCTGCTGTCTCCTCGCTGCCAGTGCATAAAAGGATCAGCTTGTGAATGCCCCAGTGCTGGACCGTTGGGTATTGCTGCCATAGTTTGTGGTTAAGCTCCTTTAAAATTGAAACTCAAACCTGACCTACTTTCTTCTCCTCTCTCATCAGGTTGCTGCCATCTCAGCAGTGTCTCCCCGGAATTGGTACACTTACAGTGACGGACGATAGATGAAGGGATGTTCAACAAGTGAACGTCTGACGAGATCGCAGCGAGGAGTAAGCCTCAGCTGCTTCCTTAAATTCCCAGGACAACTCAATCAGTGGAGAGCGTACTTAGGAGAGATGCTGAACAGCTGTCACAACGTGACCTGGCTTTGACAGCCGGAAGCCCCGCCGTGACGCTGTCAGAATAAAAGCCCTGATGGTCATATGGTACGCCAGAGGACAGGAAACCACCGGACAACCTGAGCGTGGACAAAGTCAGCACACGGACCACGACAATGACGTTTGATACAGGGACTCATGAAAGGTAAGTCAGAGATTTTTAGCAACCCACAGAGAGCCTGTTCAGCATCTAACCATGGGTTTCCTAGTGGGGTTGATTTTGTCCATTAACCCCTTGAACTTTGTGAATTCCACGGGCGGTCACGTCTCTGCATCTTAGTGCGTCTCAGTGCGCACTGAAAAAAAAAAAAAGGCTGTATTTCCGGTCTTCCAGTACAGACACAGCCTTGTTACAACCTGAGAAAAAAGCTGTGTAGTATATTCATTTTTTGTGGAATTTTTACAAAATTTTGACCTGAGCTTGAAAACACTTGGTTCTACATTTCTGTTGTGTTTTCCAGCCAGTATCTGACAGCTGTATGTTATTTGCAAGCATTTGTATCTAAAAAAACACCCAGGCAAACTTTCTTTTTACTCAGAGGCAGGAGCACTTAGAGAGATTATGACTGTTTTGCCAAAAAATTCAGTGTTTTCTTTTAAATGAGACTAACCCCATGAAGATGCTGCAAAGGGTTGAAGAACAGCTTTTGATTTACTTTGGGCATGTTATTTTTAGGCGTTTTTAGGGAAGTTGAACAGAGTACAACAGGTTAAGAAACAAACTGCAGTCTATTTGCTAAGAAGTAATTTAAAAAAAAATGGTAACTCTAAACCTCTGCACTCTTTTGCTTTTTCAAGAGTTTTTCAATTGATCTGTGATGGTTTATCCTTCCATAAAAATTTACTTGTATTTGAGTCTAGAGACTTAAACCAAGCCATAGATGGTTGGGTAGGAATCATTGAGAATAAATAGTTAGATTTTAGGATGGACCATCATTTTAACGGTTGCGACTCTTCCCATTAGTGATATAGGTAATGTCCTCTAACGCATAAGGTCATCTTGTATTGTTTTTAAAAAGGGAATGTGATTTAGTCGCAATAACTCTGAGAGCCTGGGGGAAATAT
This sequence comes from Pholidichthys leucotaenia, assembly GCA_020510985.1. Classification (NCBI taxonomy): domain Eukaryota; kingdom Metazoa; phylum Chordata; class Actinopteri; order Cichliformes; family Pholidichthyidae; genus Pholidichthys; species Pholidichthys leucotaenia. The sequence goes on along the minus strand of CM035847.1, from coordinate 111,229,242 downwards.
CTATTCCTAAATATTTAATATTATCTGATTGTATTGGAATAGTGGATATGTTTGAAAAATTATATTTTATAGGCAAGACTTGATTTACCCAGTTAATATAGTCTGATAATTATGAAAATTTATCAATGAGCGCCTCTGTCTGAAGAAGAGATCTTTGTGAGTTTTCAAGGAAAATCAGTACATCATCAGCATAAAGACTTATCTTGTGTTCTTTTTCTCCAGTTTGGATACCTCTGATATCAACATTTTGTCGTATGGCTGCTGCTAATAGTTTGATAAAGATGGTAAAAAGTGAGGGAGAGAGTGGACAACCCTGCCTAGTGCCTCTCTGGAGATTAAAGCTTTGAGAAGTTTGATCATTTGTTCGAACAGATGCAGTTGACAACTATATAGTGTTTTAATCCAGTTTATAAAAGATGAACCAAACCCAAACTTGTTTAACACCATAAAAAGAAATTTCCAGTTAATACGGGCAAAGGTTTTCTCTGCATCCAGAAATAAAATTGTAGTTTCTAACTTATTAATCTTACAGTAGTCTATTAAATTAAATAGCCTGTGTGTATTATTAGCCGAGTGCCTACCCTTGATGAAATCTGTTTGATCTGGATGTATAATAAACGGAATTATCCTTTCCAGTCTTTTGGCGAGAGCTTTGCAAATTATTTTAAGATCGACATTCATAAGTGAGATGAGACGGCAGCTGGATGGAAGTGTAGGTTCTTTTTCGGGTTTAAGGAGCAGGAAAATACTAGCCAAGTTCATATTTGGAGGGATTACATCATCTTCTTTAATTTGGTTCACCATTTTAAAGAAAGTACGTGCCATTACAGGCCAGAATTATTTATAAAATTCTACTGGAAAACCATCTGGTCCTGGATCTTTGTTGTTTGGGATATGCTTAAGTGCCTCCTGGAGTTCAGACACCAGAATAGGTGCATCCAGAGCTGCAGTCTGTTCATTATTTAATCATGGTCAGTCAACATTGTCCAGAAATTTATTTATTGTATTGATATGTGAAGTTCCTATAGAGTCACCACTAGAGGGCAGTATGACCCCGGCCATGACCTGACTATAAAAGGAGATGAACATGTGCCACTGTGTGGTTAGTTGTTGGTTGCAGTTGAAGTGACAAGTAAAAGTCCTAACTGACACCCGGTGTGTGTGCGCCTCGTCATTACATGTTCCAGGAGAACATTACATGGTACCAGGATAAAACTACGAACCGACGGCGAAGATGAACGCTCTTCGACAGCCGGACGAGTTAAAGTTGACCGGTAACGTCAACGAGAACTGGAAAGCATTCAAACAAAGTTTTGAACTTTATTCGCTTGCTATCGGTCTCCGTGACGAGGAGAGGAAAATAGCATTACTGCTAACAGTAGCAGGGCGAGCGGCGCTAAATGTGTTTAACACATTCATCTTCATGGAAGAAGAAAAAGGCAACTTCGACGCCGTGATGAAGAAATTTGACGATTATTGCACACCGAGAAAGAATGAAACGTACGAGAGGTATGTGTTCAGAAAAAGACTTCAGAAAGAGTCAGAGTCCATCGAGCTGTATGTCACAGACCTACGGTTGAAATGTCAGTCATGCAACTTTGGAACATTGAGTGAGTCAGTGATACGGGACCAAATTGTAATTGGGGTCCAGGACAACAAATTGCGGATGCAATTACTGAAAGAGACTAACTTAACGCTGGAGAAAGCGATACAGATTTGCCAAGCGTCTGAGAGTACAAAGGCACAATTAAAGACTTTTAGCAGCAAGGAAAAAGAGACTGCTGAGGTCGATGCAGTGCAGCGCGCGAAGCCGAAAGGAACGTTGCATGCAAGAAAAAGGGAGGCAAACCCAGAGCGCGCGCGCGGGAACTGTGAGCGGTGTGGAAGGCAACATGCGCCGAAGCAGTGTCCAGCATTCGGGAAGGAATGTCGCAAGTGTGGCGGAAAAAATCACTTCGCAAAGACCTGCTTCTCGAAGAAGAGGGTGCAACTCGTGGAGAAAAAGAGCGACAGCGAAGAGGATCAGTTTTAAGTGGACGCCATCGAGGGAGAGACGAGCGCTGTCGAATGGATAGTGTGCTTGGAGATGAATGGCACGGACATGTCACTGAAGCTCGACACAGGCGCGCAGGTAAACATCCTGCCAATGAAAGATTTTAAAAGACTGAAAAACAAACCGAAAATAAGAGATAAAAAGATTAATCTGAGAACATATGACGATAAGCCAATACCCACTAAAGGAATGTGCAGGGTTACACTGTCAAACAAAGATAAGACAGTGAATGCATTGTTTGTACTTGTTGATGGAAATAGACAAGCAATTTTGGGTTTAAAAACATGCGATCAGCTAGGTCTGATCAAGAGGGTGAATGTCATTGATACAGACAAGGTGACGGCACAAGAAAATACAGAGGCTACAACAAGTAAGCACAAACACACTGACTGGGTGAAAGAATACAAAGAGGTGTTCAAAGGAATAGGCCGCCTACCAGGCAAACAAAAAATTAGGCTGAAAGAGAATGCAGAGCCAGTCATACATCCAGCAAGAAAAGTGCCAATAGCTCTTAAAAAGAGGCTGAGAGAAACACTAGACTCACTGATAGCAGACGGAGTGGTCAGAAAAATAGAAGAACCAACTGAATGGGTTAACTCCCTAGTTATAGTGGAGAAGCCAAATGGAGATTTGAGATTGTGCATAGATCCAAAAGATCTAAATAAAGTAATACAGCGGGAGCATTACAGGCTACCAACAAAATCTGACATAACCAGCACAATGAGTGGAGCAAGTTACTTCACAAAATTAGATGCCAAATCTGGGTTTTACCAAATAGTGCTCGACGAGGAAAGCGCTAAATTGTGCACATTTAATACGCCATTCGGAAGGCATTGCTTTCTACGAATGCCGTTCGGGATTAGCTCAGCCCCTGAAATTTTCCATAGAACTGTGCAGCAATTGTTTGACGGAATAGAAGGGGTGGGAGTTTTTCTTGATGATGTGGTAGTCTGGGGAAAAACAAAAGAGGAGCACGACGAAAGGTTGGCAAGAGTTCTCACACAGGCGCAAAAGTCAGGTATGAAACTGAATAAGAGTAAGTGCCAATTCGGGGTACGGGAGATTACATACCTGGGAGAGAAATTATCTGGGGCAGGCGTGCAACCAGATCCGGAAAAAGTGCGGGCCATAGCAGAGCTGCCAGTACCGCAGAACAAAACTGACTTGCAAAGAGCCTTAGGGCTAGTCAATTACATGGGAAAATTTATCCCAAATTTATCAGCTAACACAATAGCTCTTAGAAGCTTGTTAGAGACCAATACAATGTGGCAGTGGATGGCAGAGCATGCCAGAGAATGGGAGTGGCTCAAAAGCAGTCTAATAAAGGAGCCAGTGTTAAAATTCTATGATCAGGACAAATTGCTAAAAGTGTCCACAGATGCGTCCAAAGCCGGCCTAGGAGCTGTGCTATTGCAAAAACATGACACAGAGTGGTATCCAGTCGCATACGCATCGCGCACCATGACAAGCGCAGAAAAAAATTACGCGCAAACAGAGAAAGAGACTCTAGGTGCAGTGTTTGGATGTGAGAAGTTTCATGAATATGTGTATGGACGGTCAGTAATACTAGAAACAGACCACAAACCACTGATTGCGATCTCACAGAAGCCACTGGGTGACGCACCACCGCGCATCCAGCGTCTAATGTTAAGATTACAGAAATATGACTTGAAATTTGAGTTTACACCAGGCAAGCAACTAATTGTAGCCGATGCGCTGAGTAGGGCTAGCTTGAGCAACACCAGCAGCACAACAGAGGAAGCTGTGCAAATACATGTAGACTCTATTAAGGCACACATGCCAGTGTCAGATGCAAAATGGACGAAGATAGTGAAAGAAACACAAAAAGATGAGAAACTAAAAAGAGTAATGGAACAGATACATCAGCCAGGACAGGTTATGATTGACAAGCCTTACCAACACTTTAAAGGTGAACTGTCTGTGTTAGATGGGGTTCTGTTAAAAGGTACAAGGATAGTCATACCTACCTCCATGAGATCAGAAATGGTTAAATTAGTGCATGAGGGGCATTTGGGTATTGAAAAGTGCAAAAGACGTGCACGTGATGTTTTGTATTGGCCCAACATGCACAAGGACATTGAGGCATATGTGCAGCGCTGCGAGACTTGCCAGCGCCACAGGTATCAACAGCCAAAGGAGCCTATGAGGCCCCATGAGAAGCCTCAAGAGCCATGGAGAAAAGTGGGCATGGATCTATTTCAGCTTAAGGGCAAGGACTATCTGTTAGTCATGGACTATCATTCCACCTACCCAGAGTTTGCAGGGTTGAGTGACACAACAGCAGAAAAGGTGATTGCACATACAAAGACAATGTTCGCACGCCATGGAATTCCAATGACTGTTGTAAGTGATAACGGACCACAATTCATGAGTCAGTGCTTCAAAGACTTTGCAGACACATATGGGTTCAAGCACGTGACCTCAAGCCCTCTGTACCCACAGTCGAATGGGTTAGCAGAGAAAGGGGTGCAAATTGTGAAGCACATACTGAAAAAGGCTGCAGACAATACAGAAGACCCACATCTGGCGATCCTGAATTACCAAGCATCACCACTCGAGAATGGACTGTCCCCAGCAGAAATGCTCATGAACAGAAAACTCAGAACACGACTTCCATCAGCATCTCAAGTGATGGAAAAGAGAGATGTGAGGCGTGATGAGAGGCAAACTGAACTGTACAACAGAACAGCACGACCTCTGAGACCACTTGCACATGAGGACATAGTGCGAGTGAGATGTGATGGAGAATGGGGACCGCTGGCAAAAGTGGTTAAAGAAACAACACCCAGATCATATGAAGTCATCACAGAGCATGGGAAAACAATGAGGCGAAACCGACGTCACTTACTGAAAGTGCCTCAGACAAAAATGAGAGTCATAGACAGTGAAACAAGCGACATGCTAATTTCCAGCCAAACCGAACAACCAGAAATGACTGAGAACCAGAACATAGAGACAGACACTAACGAACAGACTGAGGTGACACAAAGGAGATGCTCACAAAGGCAAATTGTGAAACCGAAAAGATTGATTGAGGAAATGTAAGGAGTACTGAAATGAAAAAAAAAAAAAGTGTTGATGTTGAATTGTAAACAGAGGAAAAAATGTGTTGATGTTGAATTGTAAACAGAAAAAAAAAATTGAACTTGTGATTCAGTGTACAAGGTGAAAGAAATGTAAATAGAAATGGAGTTTATTTTGTATATTGAAATTTGAGAAAAGTTTATAGTTGGACATGACCTTTACTAGAAAAAAAGGGAGATGTATTGATATGTGAAGTTCCTATAGAGTCACCACTAGAGGGCAGTATGACCCCGGCCATGACCTGACTATAAAAGGAGATGAACATGTGCCACTGTGTGGTTAGTTGTTGGTTGCAGTTGAAGTGACAAGTAAAAGTCCTAACTGACACCCGGTGTGTGTGCGCCTCGTCATTACATGTTCCAGGAGAACATTACATTTATCTCTGACTCAGATGGGTTAATCTGAGATGAGTAGAGGTTTTCATAAAACTTTCTGAAGGAGTTATTTATTTCTTCAGGCTCATGGGTAATATTTCCAGTCGTATCCTTAATAGAGTGGGTAGTTGTTTTTTCTTTATTCAATCTAAGCTAGTTAGAAAGATATCTCCCCGATTTATTACTGTGTTCAAACTTCTGAAGACACAGTCTTTGTATTAAAAACTGTGTCCTATTGTTTGTAATTTTGTTTAGTTCCAGCTTTAATTTTCTCAGATTGTTAAGTGCCTGTTCCTGTGGAGAAATGGCGCAGGCCATTGTGACATAGGGGAATTGGACCTCGGGGCTTGCTGTAACTCGGCCGGGGAGGGGAGTAGAACGACATCAGGCGGGCTACGGCTGGGAGATATATAACTGTGAAAAGGGTAAAAATAAAGAGATGATGTTCAGACCAGCTTCTTCTCCGCTCTCCGTTATTGAGACATAACATTTTGGTGACGAGGTGAACAATGGCAGTGTGAGTTGGACAGATGCCATTTTTCCTGGAACACCGGGGCATGCCAGCGATTCCATGGGCTCAGTGGAAACAGATGTTTGAAATGTATATTACAGCGGCGGGCCTGGGTTCCATCAGCGAGGAGAAACGGAGGAGTTTGATGATTCAATTTCTTGGCACCGAGGGACAGCGGACTTTCTTCAGGATGTGCCAGGGCAGTTCATTGGAAGATGGTCTGAAGGTAATGGACAGCATGTTCGGCGACGCTTCCACTGTCACCAAGAGATGGTGCGAGTTTTTCAGCCGACAACAGTGGACGGTTGAGTCCCTTCAGTCATTTGTGTTGGAGCTACGTAGCCTAGCAAGGAAGTGCAAGTTCGGGGCTACGGAGCATGAGCTAGTGAGGGACAAACTAGCCCAGAGCACCAAAAGCACATGGCTGAAGACTATGCTAAGGGAAGCTAAAGAGCCACTGTCCCTGGAGGAAGTGCTGGACTTGATTAAGCGAAGGTAGTCTGTGGCCCTATGCGAGCTAACGGCTAAGGCTAGCGAGGGGCCGACTGCGTGCAATTTCCCACCAAGAGCAGAGGTTAGCATACTAGCTAGACGTCGAGAAAGGGTCAAGAAGAGGAAGAAGCAGACAAGGAACAGAGCCAAAATGCCGGTGAGGGGCCAGAGGGTGAGAGGACCTGGGGGCCCAGTCCAGGTCCACATGGCACGCATGGGGAAAAGTCCGCTAAAGTGGTACATGCTCCAGCTTGACGCGGATGACATGCCGCTCATGGTGGATTCAGGAGCCAGGAAGTCTATCCTGAGCCTACCCATGCTGCGGAGGCTGTTTTCCACGTAACAAATCAAAGATGGAGTGGTAAAACTGTTCGGTTACGGTCATGCAGAGATCAAGCTGGGCACATTGGGCGCATGTGCACGCAGCGACCGGCAGTGGGTGAAAAAAGTTCGACGTCTGTGTCTCTGTTTTTATGCACTTTAATATGTTTTAACATAATTCTCTGTGTCGTTTTTGTCCTTGAATGTTTGTGGACTATATAACGAAGAGCTCCCTGGTTCCATCAGTATGGATTAGTAGTCGTTTCTTTCCTACCGGCTCGTTGTCTTGGAGGTAAGCGCGATCGCGATCTCGCCGGGAAGAATACAGCATTCCAGAGACATGTTACTGCATTTAAACATGGATAATGCAGCATCTGTGTTTGAGTCTGTGCCACAACTGCCGGACTTTATTTTAAGAGATTTTCATGGACACAGCAATGAAAAGAGAGACAAGAGGAGGAAACGCGGAAAGCGTGGAGGTGTAAGATTACGCCTGAGGAGGCGTCAGCTTAACCGCATTCCTCTTCCTTCCATTATTATGGGGAACGTACAATCCCTGAGAAATAAAGTGGATGAAATTCAAGGAAATGTACGATATCAGAAGGATTTCAAGAACTGCTGTGTCATGGCTTACACGGAGACGTTGCTTACGGCGCATGACCGAGACCCGGACCTGTGGATTGACGGCTTTGGAGCCCCACTTTGCTTGGATCGGCAGGAAGAGGTAACGGGGAAACGTCAGGGAGGCGGCGTATGTTTATATATTAATAAACAGTACTGTACATCCGTCACAGTCAGAGAGCGCATCTGTACACCAGATGTGGAGCTGCTGTCTGTGTCACTACGCCCTTTTTATCTGCCCCGCGAGTTCCCCCAACTTTTCATAACGACTGTGTACATTCACCCAAGGGCAGATGCTGCCTCCACCTCCAGCACCGTCTTTGATGTGGTACAGCGGTTGCAGTCAATTTCCCCAGAGGCTCCAAATGTCATACTTGGGGATTTTAACCATGTGTCTCTAAAGAAGACATGTAAAAACTTTTATCAGTGTGTCTCCTGCCCAACCAGGCGAAAAAAGGCATTGGACCTGTGCTATGGATCCATAGAGAGGGCCTATAAATCTCTTCCCCTTCCTCCTTCAGGATCCTCAGATCACAACTGTGTACATTTGCTGCCCACATATAAAACTGCTCTCAAAAGAGAGAAGACAAAGACCAGGGGCATAAACGTTTGGACAGAGGATTCAGTGCACTGCCTCCAGGAATGCTTTAACTGTACAGACTGGGAGGTGTTCATGCTAGACTGCGGAGAAGATTTGGACTCTTTAGTGGACGTGACATGCTCATACATGGCTTTCTGCAGAGACATGATCGTTCCACGTAAACGTGTCAAAATATATCCCAACAACAAGCCATGGGTTACATCCATCCATCCATCTTCTACCACTTTTCCGGAGGTCCGGGTCGCGGAGGCAGCAGTTCAAGCAGAGAAGCCCAGACTTCCCTCTCCCCAGCCACCTGCTCCAGCTCTTCAGAGTGGATACCAAGGCATTCCCAGACCAGCTGGGAGACAGTCTCTCCACCGAGTCCTAGGTCTGCCCCGGGGTCTCCTCCCAGTGGGACATGCCCGAAACACCTCAAGTGGGAGGCGTCCAGGAGGCATCCTAATCAGATGCCCATACCACCTCAACTGACTCCTTTCAATGTGGAGGAGCAGCGGTTCTACTCTGAGCCTCTCTCGGATGACTGAGCTCCTCACCCTTTCTCTGAGGGTGAGTCCAGCAATCCTAGGGCGAAAGCTCATTTCAGCTGCTTGTATCCGCGATCTTCTTCTTTCGGTCATTACCCAAAGCTCGTGACCATAGGTGAGAGTAGGAACGTAGATTGACTGGTAAATCAACAGCTTTGCCTTAGAACTAAGCTCCCTCTTCACCACAACAGACCGGTACAACGTCCGCATCATTGCAGATGCTGCTCCGATCGGTCTGTCAATCTCTCGCTCCATTTTCCCCTCACTCATGAATAAAACCCCAAGATACTTAAACGCCTCCACTTGGGGCAGGAGTCTGTCCCCAACCCAGAGAGGATAATCCACCTTTTTCCAGCTGAGGACCATGGACTCGAACTTGGAGGTGCTGATTCTCATCCCAGCCGCTTCACACTCAGCGGCAAACCATCTCAGCAAGAGCTGTAGGTCATTGCTGGATGAAGCCAACAGGACAACATCATCTGCAAACAACAGAGATGAGATCCTGTGGTCACCAAGCATGACACCCTCCATTCCCTGGCTGCGCCTAGAAATCCTGTCCATAAAAATTATGAACAGGACCGGTGACAAAGGGCAGCCCTGGCGGAGTCCAACTCTCACTGGGAATGACTCCGACCGAGTGTTGGCAATACGAACTAAACTCTCACAATGGTCGTACAGAGACCGAATAGCTCGTAACAACAAGCCCGATACCCCATACTCCCGAAGCACCCCCCACAAAAATCCACGAGGGACGCGGTCAAATGCCTTCTCCAAGTCCACAAAACACATGTAAACTGGTTGGGCAAACTCCCACGAACCCTCAAGAATTCTCGAGAGGGTAAAGAGCTGGTCCGATGTGCCACGGCCAGGACGAAAACCACATTGCTCCTCCTGAATCCGAGGTTCGACCAACGGCCGGACTCTCCTCTCCAGTACCTTGGCATAGACCTTCCCAGGGAGGCTGAGGAGTGTGATCCCTCTAAAGTTGGAGCACACCCTCCGGTCCCCTTTTTTGAAGAGAGGAACCACCACCCCGGTTTGCCATGCCAAAGGCACTGCCCCCGACCTCCACGCAATGTTGCAGAGGCGTGTCAACCATGACAACCCAACAACATCCAGGGCCTTGAGGTACTCGGGGCGAATCTCGTCCACCCCTGGGGCCCGGCCACCAAGGAGATTTTTAACCACCTTGGCGACCTCAGCCCCTGTGATAGGCGAGTCATCCCCCTTGTCCCCAAACCCTGCTTCCTCTGTGGAAGGCGTATCAGTGGGATTGAGGAGATCCTCGAAGTATTCCTTCCACCGCCCGACGATATCCCCAGTTGAAGTCAACAGTGTCCCATCCGCACCATACACAGTGTGGACGGGGAGCTGCTTTCCCCTCCTGAGCCGCCGAACAGTTTGCCAGAATCTCTTTGAAGCCGACCGAAAGTCTTTTTCCATGGCCTCACCGAACTCCTCCCATACCCGGGTTTTTGCTTCAGCAACCACCCGAGCTGCACTCCGCTTGGCCTGCCGGTACACCTCAGCTGCTTCGGGAGTCCCACAAGCCAACCAAGCTTGATAGGACTCCTTCTTCAGCTTAATGGCCCCCCTCACCACTGGTGTCCACCACTTGGTTCGGGGGTTGCCACCACGAGATGCACCGACCACCTTGCGGCCGCAGCTCTGGGCCGCCGCTTCAACAACAGAGGTGGAGAACATGGCCCATTCAGACTCCATGTCTCCAGACTCCCTCGGAATGTGGTTGAAGTTCTTCCGGAGGTGGGAGTTGAAGACCTCCCGGACAGGGGCCTCAGCCAGACGCTCCCAGCACACCCTCACTATACGTTTGGGTCTACCAGGTCTGAATGGCTTCCTCCCCTGCCATCGGATCCAACTCACCACCAGGTGGTGATCAGTTGACAGCTCTGCACCTCTCTTTACTCGGGTGTCCAAGACATACGGTCGCAGGTCTGATGATACGATAACAAAATCGATCATCGACCTGCGGCCTAGGGTGTCCTGGTGCCAGGTGCACATATGGACACCCTTATGCTTGAACATGGTGTTCATTATGGACAGACTGTGGTTAGCACAGAAGTCCAATAACTGAACACCACTCGGGTTTAGATCGGGCAGGCCGTTCCTCCCAATCACCCCCCTCCAGGTTTCACTGTCGTTGCCCACGTGCGCATTGAAGTCCCCCAGTAGGACAATGGAGTCTCCAGGAGGAGCACCCTCCAGCACCCCAGTCACAGACTCCAAAAAGGGTGGGTACTCTGAAACATCATTTGGTGCATAGGCACAAATGATGGTCAGGACCCGTTTCCCAACCCGAAGGCGCAGGGAAGCAACCCTTTCGTCCACCGGGGAAAACTCCAATATAGAGGCAGCAAGGTGGGGCGATACAAGAATACCTACCCCTGCTCGTCGCCTCTCGCCCGGGGCAACTCCAGAAAAGGCCAAGCTCCAGCCCCTCTCCAGGAGACTGGTTCCGGAACCGGAGCTGTGTGTTGAGGTGAGGCCGACTATATCTAGCCGGTATCGCTCAATCTCGTACACCAGCTCAGGCTCCTTCCCCACCAGAGAGGTGACATTCCACGTACCAAAAGCCAGTTTAGAAAGCTTGGGATCAGTCCGCCAAGGTCTCCGCCTTTGACTGCCACCTAATCCACATAGCACCGGACTTCCATGATCCCTCCTGCAGGTGGTGAACCTACTGGAGGGCGGACCCATGTAACTCCTTCGGGCTGAGCCCGGCCGGGTCCCATGGGTGGAAACCCGGCCACCAGACGCTAGCCTTCGAGCCCCTCCCCCAGGCCTGGCTCCAGGGTGGGGCCCCGGTAACCCCATACCGGGCGGGGTACACTGAATCCTTGATATACAATTCATGAGAGTCTGTTGGATCATTCTTAGTCTGGCCCTTCACCCAGGACCAGTTTGTCTTGGGAGACCCTATCAGAGGCAAATTGCCCCGGACAACATAGCTCCTGGGATCACTGGGGCACGCAAACCCCCCCACCACGATAAGGTGACGATCCATGAGGGGGATTCATGAGAGTCTGTTGGATCATTCTTAGTCTGGCCCTTCACCCAGGACCAGTTTGTCTTGGGAGACCCTATCAGAGGCAAATTGCCCCGGACAACATAGCTCCTGGGATCACTGGGGCACGCAAACCCCCCCACCACGATAAGGTGACGATCCATGAGGGGGAAGTAAGTAAAATCCAGTGCTACAAAAACAGCATTGTTCCTGCTGCTGTTAAAGAGTTGAACAAGATGTAACAATACGTATATTGCACATAATTTAGTTACCTATTTATTAATTTGATTTTATATTTACTTATTTTTGTAGGTTTTTTGTTGGGGTTCTAAATCTTTTATTGGGTTTTAGACTTTTGTGTCTTTAACCTCTTTGACTAGTCTTTAACTTTCTAATATGACCCTTCTCTCTTATCTCCTTGTTTTTTCTCTTATCTCTTTGTCCTATGTCCTGATTGATGGAGCCTTGAGTACTTTTATCATGTTTACAGTCAGCTTCATGTGTGCCTGTGTTTGTGTTCATGTTGAATGTAATTGTGGTTTGTAAATATGGATGTCACCTGACTGCAAAACAAATCTACCTACAGGTACAAATAAAGTAACCTGAACCTGAAGATGGCAGGCATAGTGGACTTTGAGGTGACTTGCGGGTCAAAGAGGGCCCCAGTTTCACCTTCCAGGTGGAGTGTCGGGGATCCGACCTGTTGGGAGTTGACCTGCTGGGGGAACTAGGCTTCTCCATAAAGGACCCGGCTGGGCCGACGGTGCTGTCTGTGGGCCTGGACTGGCACCTCCACTGGCCTGCATTGTTTAGTGGCCTGGGCCACACTGAAGCATTTTACCTCCGTCCCCTCGTCAATGAGACCGTCACACCGAAGATCCAGCCCTTGCAATGTCTCCTATTGGTGCTACGAGATGAGGTGTCACCAGAACTGACTAAGCTGCTGGAAACAGGAGTCATTGAAAGTGTGGATGCGTCACCATGGATCTCCAATCTGGTGGTGGCCCGAAGAAAAGAGGGGGCATCAGACCATGTATTGACTTCAGACCGGTGAACAAGGCAGTCATCCCCGACAAGTACCCACTACCGACCATGGAAGAACTCAGAGCGGTGTTCAGCGGGGCGCAGGTCTTCTCAAAATTGGACCTGCGCCAGGGCTACCGGCAGGTGCCACTACACCCGGACAGCAGGAATTTAACGGCCTTCGTAACCCACATGGGAGTTTTCCGCAACACCCAGATGCCCTTCGGGCTGAGCTCAGCACCCAGTTGTTTCCAGAAGGTCATGGCAACCATGCTGGCCGGCCTGAAGGGGGTAGTCGTATACCTGGATAACATCGTGGTACACGGGGCATCGAGAGAAGAGTACAACGCGAGGCTAGAAAGCATGCTGAAGACACTACAGGGGCACGGGGTCACACTGAATGGTGAAAAGTGTGTCTTTGTGGCAGACACCGTGGACTTTGTGGGGTTCCGACTGACTGGGAATGGACTGAAACTGCTGTTTTCAAATGTTGAAGCGGTGCTAGGGATTGCGGACCCCTCCTTGCCAGATGTAATTTCTTCGTTCCTGGGCATGGTTAATTTCTATGGCCGGGTCATTCCCTGGTACTCAGAAATGATCGAGCCGCTCTGGGCACTGCTGAAGCAAGATGCACCTTGGAACTGGACCCCGGCCTGCTCGGCGGCAGAGAGAAAGTTGAAGCAACAGCTCACCTCCCCACTGGTTTTGGCCCACTTTGACCCGAATTGCCCCACCATCATGACATGTGACACATCCGGTTCTGCCCTGGGGGCGGTTGTGTCGCAGGTACAGGATGGTACTGAGCGTCCTGTGGCTTTTGCATCGAGGTCCCTATTGGCGGCAGAAAAGAAGTACACTGTGGGTGAAAGGGAAGCGCTAGCCTGTGTCTGGGCCTGCAAAAGGTGGCCTATCTACCTCTACGGGTGCCACTTCATGTTGAGGACGGACCACCGGGCACTCACGACCCTACTTGAGACCTCGTGGTCAGGACACAGGCCACTGAGAATCCACAGGTGGTAAGAAAGACTGAGAGCCTACAATTTCACAACAAGGTACACGCCAGGTAAAGACGACATTGTGGCAGATCTTCTATCACAGGCCACGGCGTGCACCCCGATGCCTGACCCAGGGGCAGCGGATCTCGATGAGGCGGACCTGGTCCACGTGCTGCACGGAGTGCTCCGGGAGATCGTGTCCCCCCAGGAGCTCAGGGAGGTGTCGGTGCGTGACCAGGTGATGAAAGGGCCGCGCTCGACGATCAGAGAGGGCTGGCCGACGGGAGCACTTGGTGAACTGGCCCCGTTCCATTGGTTTAGAGATGAGCTCAGCTGCTGGAACGACGTGTGCATAGCTAGGGGGCAGTGCGCCGTCATCCTGGCAGCCCTGAGAGGACGCGTTCTGGCGATGCTGCATGAGGGGCCCCTTAAGGGTGGTTAAGGTCAAACAACGCAGCAGGGATTCGGTCTGGTGGCCGGGAATGGACAAGGACATTGAGGCTATGGTGAAGCATTGTGTGCTATGCCTGGAGAGTGGGAAGACCCGAGGACCCCCCCCCCCCCCCCACCTCTGCAACCGGTCCCGTTCCCTGCCAGGCCCTGGGAACATGTCGAGTTGGACATCTGGGGAGAAATCCCCCCCCCCCCCCCCATAGCTGGTTCATCGTTGTGGCCTACGATATGTTTTCAAAGTGGCCTGAGGTGCTCCCGACGGGCTTAGTGACAACGGAGGTGGCCACGGTGTTCTGGCATCCTTGTTTGCCAGGTGGGGGATCCCGAGCTCGATCACCACAGACAATGGCCCACAGTTCATCTCTGGGGCTTTCAAGGAGTTCCTGAGAGTCAGAGGGGTGAAACAGATAAAAACAGCAGTGTACCACCCACAGGCTAACGGGGGGTCGAGAGATTCAATAAGACTCTGAAGAATGGACTAAGGGCCCATTTAGTGGATGGCTTTGCGTTCACTGACGGCCTGAACAACACCCTGCTCCACTACAGGGCGTCGGTGCACACCACGACAGCACGCTCCCCGGCTGCCCTCATGCTGGGGCGTGAGTTGCCGCTACCGGTGAGACGACTGGGGCTGGCACGAACGGAATGGGGGGAAGACTCGGGGACGCTGCGGCGCTGAGTCACCAGGTGACAGCGCAAAATGAAAGAAAGGTTCAACAGGAGGCATCAGGCGAGGAATCACGGACTGAGAGTAGCAGATCGAGTCTGGATCAAGCACCCCGTCCGCACCCACAAACTCCAGCCACTGTGGGTGGGGCTGTGGAGGATTGTGAGACTGAGAGGACCAGATACTTTTGAACCAGACGATGGGTCCCGGTGGCATGCGAGGAGGCTGAGGAGGTACCCGCCGGAGGTGACCACCGCAGCCTGCTGTGGCAACACAGCCATTCGGCCTGGGTTCATCGGAGACCCGTCACCTCGAGGAGTTTGTAACCAACTTTTGAACGTTTGAACATTTATGTTGTTAGTTAGGATGTGACCGACCAAAGTGTCAGAACAAGCCACTCACTGTGGCGCAGGTGTAGTGTGGGCAACTACTGATCAGAGGGTCAGGGGTTCGTTTCCCGCTCTGTCTGCAGTCTGCATGTTGACGTGTCCTTGAGCAAGACACTGAACACCCAGTTGGTCCTGGTGGGTCAGGCCAGCCCTGGTGCATGGCAGCTCCGCCGTCATCAGTGTGTGAATGTGTGTGTGAATGGGTGGATAGCAGGATCTGTAAAGCGCTTTGGTCATCTAGAGATGCAAAAAAGCACTATATAAGTGAATGCCATTTACCATTTACGCGGGCACATTGGTAGCCTACCTGGGTGCCCAGTTATAAGTTCTTTGGATTTTTTCAAGTGGGGTGGGGGGTAAATGTGCTGTTCGGACGTGGGGACGTTCACGCAAGTGACGTCATCATGTGGCGAACTGGCCGTGGAGCGATGCAGCGCTACCCTTCTGTATATAGTTCAGTTGTGTGCTGAGTAAAAGAGATCAGTTCATGTCTGTTGTCAGCACCTCATTATCCAGACATAACACCTCCCAATTAATCTCCAATTATTTTTGTGTCTTTTAAACTGAATATCTATGAGTACGGTTTGTTATGTGACAAAGGGGATATATGAAAATTTGACTTTACACAACAGTTTTCTTTTATCATAATATAAAAAAAAGCTTTCTATTATGATATTCTCTAATTATTAGTAAATTGCAAAGATTTAACTCCACTCTCTTCAATGCAGTTTAATGAAAACCAGAAACTTTGTAGTTTTGTCAGCGAACCAAAGGGTGGCAGCAGCGACATAGTAAATACTAAATGCATGCATGTCAGCCACATGTGGCAGCTCATATGGCAATGTTGCAGGCCTGAAACAATTCAATGTTTTGTCCATTTTAGTGACTCATGAAAGGCAGTTAGGCTCACTCACAACCTTAACATGTGAGAATGAAATAAGACCTGTCACCACCCCAGTATTCAAGAGTGTTCTGTTAAAGAGCAAACATCTATGATCATTTACTTCAGGAGAAGAAAAAAGCAGTGTTCTTTACGTCAAAAACATCCCACCAAAACCAGCATTAAAGGTCACAGCAAGTGATTTACATAAGGTTTAGTGGATACAAAATGCTGAGGAAACAGGACAGGCCTGTGGGCATGGATGACTTTGTGCACTGACGTTAACACTGAGGGCCGGCAGAGATATGGAGAATTTTAAAACTTCTGGCACCGAGTCAGTGACTACAGCGGCTCCTGTGTGTTCTGATCAGATTATGACGCCGTCCTCTCAACTAAGCGTTTTGAATAAAGTGCCAACACTCACGCAAAGCCACTGTATTTAATTACAAATGCTTTGAGACCCCTCAGTTGTAATTCCCCCATGTGTGCACCCACAGATATGCTATCACTAATTTTAGATGCACCCTTGCAGTAAGATGGTTTGTTTTTGCCTAATAGGCAATGGGCGACATTTGGAAAGGTTGAGATAGCAGGTGGGAGGTCCGATTGGAACCCTTTGGAAAATATTAACAAGCATACACCATATAATCTATTTTCTCTCCAAACTGACTTGTTTTACTTCTCCTACAATAAAAAGTAGCTCTTACATACAGAAGATGCTGATGGTTTATAGGCAAAGGGGTGGAAAAAAAGATAGAGGATAGATAAGAAAAGGCACCATGAAGTTATTATTGGGCCTCACACAGAGTTCTCCTGCTGTGTGTGTGCAACACTGAGATAAGGGTGCTACTCATGCATACCTCCACATAAGTACACACTTAAAAGTTGAGATTCAAAACTAGTGCCGCTCGGATTAGACATCCATGTTCTGACCATTTCCATGCTCGTTATGCTGCTGTTTACAAAACATGAAAAGCTCTCTAGTTTTTTGAGGATTTTTGCCTCTGAATTTTTATTTTTGTACCTCTGAAGCTTGCAGAATTGCGTTCCAACAGAAAATGTTGCCATCATCCATGCAGAGTTTGGGGGAAAAGAATATAACACAGCTAAAAATAACCAGTATTTCTCCATTTGTTCCAGAATCATCTACTCACATTTGAACCTTTTCCCTCCCACAATTTTCACTTTCTGCCACACTACCTGTCTTCTTGTTCACTGTATCCCTCCTCTTGTCCTACTTTTTGTTCATTTTCTCTTTAACTCTCCTCTGGTTATCAGCACCATGTTCCAGCAGGAGGAACAGTCTGTTCAGGTGTATTTGAAGAGCATTTTGATAGCTGACTGAAGGAAACTGCTGTCACCGAGGTTGCTCCAGCACTCCTGCACACACTGAACCTTACACTTTAATCTACTGCTGAGGAGATTACTCTATCAAAAGAAAATTATTTGACATTTCCTGTTACATTGACGTATGAGATGTTGGTCAGAAAAGGGGGAAAAAAAAAAACACCCAGACCTCTGACAAAGTGAAAAATTAAAGTCTGATGTGCACTATATAAAACTAGGGCCCATGACTGCCTGTAAAATGACTATCTGTGGATATTTCCAACTACGGCCTGTTTGAAAAAATTTTAAGTATCCTACCATCATGTTAGACATACACGCATACTATATATAAGAGCTATATAAAGCATTTTACTTTTAAGCTTGAGTTGTTGCTAAACTTGGCTTGGGTTGTTGTTATGGTTGTCTGAAAGAAAATGTCATCCAGCTGCCTCTGGAATTCTTTTTGCCCTCTTGGATTGTGGCTGATCTTGTTCTGCACCCTAATGAGTCTGTAGGATGGGTGCTGAATGATACAATACCATGGGGCAATTTAGCTGGTGAAGTACTGTATTTGGGTAAGCTAACCCCCTAACCTTTTTCTACAGTGCATCTGGAAAGTATTCACAGTGCTTCACTTTTTCCACATTTTGTTATGTTACAGCCTTATTCCAAAATTGATTAAATTCACTTTTTCTTCAAAATTCTACATACAATACCCCAATAAGATATCTTATTACCCCAATTACATACAATACCCCAATAAAAGTCTTCAGCTGATCCAAAATGCTGCAGCAAGAGTTTTAACAGGTACTAGAAAGAGAGATCATATCTCTCCGGTTCTGGCCTCCCTTCATTGGCTTCCCATAGAGTTTAGAATTAAGTTTAAAATCCTTCTTCTTATTTACAAAGCTCTAAACAATCAGGCTCCTTTTTATTTAAAAGATCTGATACTACCGTATTATCCTAACAGAGCACTACGCTCCCAAAATGCAGGATTACTTGTAATACCTAGAATCTCCAAAAGTACAATGGGAGGCAGAGCCTTCAGTTATCAAGCTCCTCTCCTGTGGAATCAGCTGCCAATCTGGATTCGGGAGTCAGACTCGATCTCTGTTTTTAAGAATAGGGCTAAAACCTACCTTTTTGATATAGCCTACAATTAGGGAGGGATCATGTGTTTCTGAACCCTCCCTTAGTTATGCTGCTAATAGGTTTAGTCAGCCGGGGGACCTCCAGTAATGCACTGGGCCTCACTCCTTTCCTCACTCTCTATGAAATATTTTTTTTTGCTGGTCATTAACATTTGTTTGTTCTCTCCCATAGATTGAGTCCCCATCGTGCTGTTTGCTCTCTACATGTCTGTTCTTTTCTTCTTCTCTATCCCCTCACCCCCCAGCCAGTCGCAGCAGATGACTGCCCCTCCCTGAGCCTGGTTCTGCTGGAGGTTTCTTCCTGTTAAAAGGGAGTTTTTCCTCTCCACCGTCGCCAAGTGCTTGCTCACAGGGGATCGCCTGATTGCTGGGGTCTTTCTGCAACTGTGGGGGTTCCCCCCTACAGTTGATAGTGCTATGAGATGACTGTTGTTGTGAAATGGCGCTATATAAATAAAGTTGAATTGAATTGAATAATGACAATGTCAAAAAAGTTTTTTGGGGATTTTTGCAAATTTACTAAAAATAAAAAACTAAGTAATCACATGTACATAAGTGTTCACAGCCTTTGCTCAATACTTTGTTGATACACCTTTGGCAGCAATTACAGCCTCAAGTCTTTTTGAATATGACGCCACAAGCTTGCACTTGCACGCTTCCAAGTTGACCGAACCATAATAACAATGTTTTAATCAGGCTTTTATTGAATCTGTTTTATCCTTTTCTTTAGTGTCATGGTTTGGTCAGATAAAACTGAAACAGAGGAAATCCTTGGATCAGGTAGTTAGATGGTCCAGTCGTTTGCTTGGTGAGTCACAGCTGAGCCTGACATCCCTGTACACCAGACAAGTACAGAGGATGGCTACCTCCATTTTAAATGATGAATCCCACCCTTTGCACTGCCACTTTCAGCTTCTTCCCTCAAGACGGAGGTTTGCTGTCCCAAAAAGTAGAACCCAGCGCTACAAAAACAGCTTTGTCCCTGCTGCTGTCAAAGAGTTGAACAAGCTGTAAAAATATATTGTACATAATTTACGTACCTATTTATTAACTTCATTTTATATTTACTTATTTTTGTAGGATGTCACTTGGGTTCTAAATATTTTATTGGGTTTTAGACCTTTGAGTTTTTTAACCTCTTTGACTAGTTTTTAACTTTTAATATGACCCTTCTCTCTTACCTCTGGTTTCTCCCTCATCTCTTTGTCTTTTTATACCCTGATTGATGGAGCCTTGAGTATTTTTATCATGTTTATAGTCAGCTTCATGTGTGCCTGTGTTTGTGTCTATGTTGAATGTAATTAGTGGCTTGTAAATATGGATGTCACCAGACTGCAAAACAAATCTACCTACGGGTACAAATAAAGTAACCTGAACCTGAAGCTTGGCACACCTATCTTTGGGCAGTTTCGCCCATTCCTCTTTGCAGCATCTCTCAAGCTCCATCAAGTTGGATGGGAAGCATCGGTGCACAGCCATTTTCAGATCTCTCCAGAGATGTTCAATTGGATTCAAGCCTGGGCTCTGGCTGGGCCACTCAAGGACAGTCACAGAGTTGTCCTGAAGCCACTCCTTTGATGTCTTGGCTGTGTGGTTAGGGTCGTTGTCCTGCTAAAAGATTAACCATCACCCCAGTCTGAAGTCAAGAGTGCTCTGGAGCAGGTTTTCATCCAGGATGTCTCTGTACATTGCTCCATTCATCTTTCCCTCTATCCTGACTAGTCTCCTAGTTCCTGCTGCTGAAAAACATCTCCACAGCATGATGCTGCCACCACCATTGCCATGGTTAAGAGCAGTGCTTGGTTTCCTCCAAACATGACGCCTGGCATTCACGCCAAAGAGTTCAATCTTTGTCTCATCAAACCAGAGAATTTTGTTTCTCATGGTCTGAGAGTCCTTCAGGTGCCTTTTGGCAAAATCCAGGCGGGCTGCCATGTGCCTTTTACTAAGGAGTGGCTTCTGTCTGGCCACTCTACCATATAGGCCTAACTGGTGGATTGCTGCAGAGATGGTTATCCTTCTGAAAGGTTCTCCTCTCTCCACAGAGGAATGGTGGAGTTCTGACAGAATGACCATCAGGTTCTTGGTCACCTCTCTAACTACGTCTCTTCGCCCCCAATCACTCAATTTAGATGACCGGCCAGCTCTTGGAAGAGTCCTGGTGGTTCCAAACTTCTTTCATTTACGGATAATGGAGGCCATTGTGCTCATTGGGACCTTCAAAGCAGCAGAAATTTTTCTGTACCCTTCCCCAGATTTGTGCCTCGAGACAATCCTGTCTCAGAGGTCTACAGACAATTCCTTTGTCTTCATGCTTGGTTTGTGCTCTGACATGCACTGTCAACTGTGGGACCTTATATAGACATGTGTGTGCCTTTCCAAATCATGTCCAATCAACTGAATTTACCACAGGCGGACTCCAATTAAGCTCTAGAAACATCTGAAGGATGATCAGTGGAAACAGGATGCACCTGAGCTCAATTTTGAGCTTCATGGCAAAGGCTGTGAATACTTATGTAAATTCATTCATTCATCTTCTTCTGCTTTAATCCTTTTTGGGTCGCGGGGGAGCTGGAGCCTATCCCAGCATCTTTGGGCTAGAGGCAGGGTACACCCTGGACAGATCGCCAGTCCATCGCAGGGCCAACACAGAGAGACAGACAACCATTCACTCTCACAGTCATACCTAAGGACAATTTAGAATCCCCAGTTTTGATGCCAATTAACCTAACTTGCATGTTTTTGCCATGTTGGAGGAAACCGGAGAAATCCCCGCGTAAACCCACACAGACATGGGGAGAACATGCAAACTCCACACAGATCACTGTTGGTCGGGGGCTGGGATCGAACCCAGGATCCCCCTGCCAAGGGTGAGTTGCTGTGCTGCCGCAGTACTAACCACTCTTCCACCGCGCTGCCCTACTTATGTACATGTGATTTCTTAATTTTTTTTTTTTTATGATTTGAATTTTATTGGGTTTTCAATTTAGAAAATAAAACAAGAAACAAACAAACAAGCCAAAAAAAAAAAAAAAACCCATCAAGAACGAATATACCCAGTGAGAGGATAAAACATTCCAGTTCCACCCTAGTACTCCTAAGATGATTGGCTTAATCTACAACACCTATAAAGGTGAGATAGGATCCTCACTCATTGTAAAAGCTGTCCATCCTGTCCAAAAGTTTATATGAAAGGCGTTCTAGTGCAGCAAGCTTGCCCAGCTCCCTGAGCCACTGAGCTACGGGTGGGGCAGAGGAAGATTTCCAATAAGAAGTAATCAACTTTCGGCCCACCATCAAAGCAGTCTGAATCCACTTGGCGTCAGAGATTGGGTCCTGAATAGTTGATGGATCCCCAAGGACAAAAAGTCTCTGAGTGAATGGCACTTCTTTCTTGACAACTGTCATAATATGTCTATGGATCTCCTACCAAAAGTCCTGTATTTCCGGACAACTCCAGATCATATGGATAAGTGTACCCTCCCCCTGTAGACATCTCCAGCAGCTTGATAAATGAATAAGATTTGCTCTAAACATTTTATGGGGTGTCCAGTAGAATCGATTCAAAATTTTAAATTGAACAAATCTGGTTTTCAATTCCCTAGACACTTTCTTCCCATTCCTTAAAATATTTGCCCATTCAGCATCAGTAAATTGTGAACTCAGATCTTTTTTCCCATGCCTGTTTGAGGGATGAAAAATCTTTGAGCTCTTAAGGAGCATTGAATAAAAATTTGAGGCCTTACATCTTTTACCACAGGAACTCAATGCCTGGGTGAGCCAGTCTGCCTCAGGAGGAGGGGTAGTTGTAGATCCAAAGACTTGACACAGCAAATGTCGAAGTTGTAAATATTTCCAGAACTGATTCTGTGGTAGTCCATACTGTGCCCGTAGATCATCAAATGATTTGAGAGCTCCCCCTTCATATAGATCTTTTAGCATCAAGATGTCCTTATTCACCCAGATTTTCCAAATAAATGGAGATTTTCCAATGTGGAGACTTGGGTTAAGCCAAATAGAAGCCATAGAATGAAGATGAGAGCTAAACCCTAATATAGAAGCAAACCTCTTCCAAACGTATTGTAAAAAAGATACAATAGGATGCGACTGAAATTCAGAAGAAAGTTTAATTGTGATTAGATGTACTAAGGTTTCGTAGGTCCTTCCTACCAACGGCTGTCAGACTGTACAACCTAAGCAGGGCTGCTCGCAGAGATAGCAAAAAGACGTAACAAACTAATAGTTTTTTTTGAATGCAAAAGATGCAATAGACTTACACAATGGTCCTCTCCGGCATACAACTAGGAACATACCGGTCGCTATGGAGGGTGAGAATATGTATGGGCACATAATCATACCATGTAGGATAACTAAATAGACGGTTATGCTGTTTCATCCCACCTAGCAACAATGCTCTGCACTGTGTGTGTTTATATATTTACATATTTATTCCATCTAGCTACAATGCTCTGCACTGGGTGTGTTTATATTTATATATCTATATATTTATTCCATCTAGCTACAATGCTCAGCACTGGGTGTGTTTATATTTATATATCTATATATTTATTCCATCTAGCTACAATGCTCCGCACTGTGTTTTTATATATCTACATATTATTCCATCTAGCTACATTGCTCCGCACTGTGTGTGTTTATATACTTGCATATTTATTCCACCTAGCTGCAATGCTCCGTACTGTGGGTGTTTATATATTTACATATTTATTCCATCTAGCTACAATGCTCTGCACTGTGTGTTCATATATTCATATATTTATTCCATCCAGCTACAATGCTCTGCACTGTGTGTCTGTGTGTGTGTGTGTGTGTATATATATATTTTATAGTAATATGTACATATGTATATTAGCTGCTCTTGCTTGCTTGTTTTTTTTTCTTGCCTTCTGATTGTTGCTCTGAGTGTTGCTATCCCTGTGCTGTTGCAATCCTGGAATTTCCCCGTTGTGGGACTAATAAAGGCTTATCTTAAGGGAAGAGGGCTGCTCAGATAACTCTCCAAATGAAACCAAGGGGGAGCTCTCTCAGGGGGGAGAGCCCAATGAATCAAATGTCTAAGACTAAAAGCGTAATGATATAAAACTAGATTTGGGACCCCCAAACCTCCTGAATCTGTAGCCTTTTGTAGTCTTGTCAACTTTAATCTAGGGCAATTACCATTCCATAAAAACTTATTGCACAGCCTATCAAATTGCCAAAAATAACCAACTGGGATCCTAAGAGGAAGGGATTGTAGAAGGTAATTAAATCGGGGTGCACAAATCATCTTGATAACATTGACTTTGCCCCAAAGAGACAAAAAGAAAAGGGGTGACCACCTCTCTGTCTTTTTTAAATTTTTCAAGCAAAGGCTCAAAATTAATCTGAATCAGATCCGATAAAGTGTGAGGAAACAGGATGCCAAGATATTTAATTCCTAATTTTGGCCAAGAAAAGCCTATATTTTGACCAAATGTAAACAGTGTTTTAGGGCAATAAGGTGTTAGAGGGAGAACTTCTGATTTTATCCAGTTAACTCTATAACCAGACAGACGTGAAAATTGGTTAATAATTTTAAGGAGAGCTGGAATTGATTTTTGAGGTTGTGTAATCAGTACCAATGCATCATCAGCATACAACATTATCTTATGGGTACTGCCATGGACCCGAATACCTGGAAAATTGCCGTCTTTGCGGATAGCTACAGCTAATGGTTCTAATGCCAAAGCGAAAAGCAGGGGACTTAAAGGGCAGCCCTGGCGCGTACCCCTATAGAGTCTAAAAGGCTGTGATATAACTCGATTTGATGTCACTGAAGCTCTAGGTTCATTATATAGTAATTTAATCCAGGAAAGAAACTTTGAACCAAAACCAAAAGTCTCTAGAGTAGCAAAAAGATACTGCCACTCAACCCTGTCAAATGCTTTTTCAGCATCCAGGGAGAGGGCTGCTACTGGAGAGAGGTGTGCAAGTGAGGGATCATTTTGAACTGACCATATGATATCAATAAATCGCCTAATATTGTCTGTCGCACCCCTGGAACGAATAAAACCCACCTGATCAGGATTTATAAGAGATATCATTACTTTATCTAATCTTAATGCCAAAATTTTGGAGATAATTTTACAGTCACAGTTTATAAGACTAATTGGTCTATAATTCTTGCAATCTAATAGATCTTTATTGCTTTTTAAAATAAGCTGTGGGGTCACCCCCACAGCCTACAGACTAGCAGAGCGCTCAGCTGGAGCAATTAACAGAACAGTGAGATGTATGGACTGTTATCAATAGGTGGAGAGGAATTCCGGCCAGTAATCCTGCTATTGTTATGTGTGACTCTCAAATGCAAATGTCCATGCTTACTGCTGTGCATGTATTGTCTGTAGCTGGGTATATAAGTCAACCATATCGCTTGCTCTCTCTCTCTGTTTTACTTTTTTGCTGGCTAGATACACAGGGCTCACTCCAGCGCACTGCCACCGCGCTGGGCAGCTCTCGTGATGGAGGATGAATAAAAACCCTTTTAAACTTCAGTTCGCCGTGCCTTATTTTACCATCTTCCACATTGGTGACCCCGTCCGAAGAAAGAACACGCTGGCAGCCCCCGGCGGTGACTCTCCGACGACAAGCAAACGCAGCAGCCTGACGCAAATGGACTGCCCTCCCTTCTGCCATGCGGGAGACCTCGATGCAGAGCCAACACCAGGCGAACTCTCCGGAGATCACCCACGACCGGGACAGCTGCAGAAAGCGTCATGGTGCGACCCTCGCCTGAGATCTGGACATCCACTCTGGGACCGGCCGAAGGACAAAGATCGTCTATTCCCTCTCACCGCTCCTCCACATCCAAACGAGCCCGAGGGACAAAGATCGTCTATTCCCTCTCATCGCTCCTCCGCATCCACACGAGCCCGAGGGACAATGAATGTCTACTCCCTCTCACCGCTCCTCCGCATCCACACGAGCCCGAGGGACAATGAATGTCTACTCCCTCTCACCGCTCCTCCGCATCGACACAAGCGCGCACGCACCTCGTCTTCTCTCCACGACGGCGACCTCCAGGGCCGACGGAGAACGCAGCGCGTGGACCTGAACGCACCATGACCCGGCACGAGCAAACGACAGCAACAGCTTGAACAGGGATGACCATCGGCGCCGACGACGCTGATCTCTAGCAAGCTCCCTGACCCTGACTCGCCTCTACAGGGGACCTGCCATGCACCGAGCCCCGCACGCACACCAGGGGGTTACGAGGACAGCGCACCACGCACGGGACAATACCGGCTCCACACAGACCGCCATCGTCCTCCGCCACTGCACACGGAACCTTCAGGGCTGCTCACACACCTGAAGCACAAACGCAGCCCGCACACAGGATTTTGTATGGGTCTCAGCCATGGAGCACAATGGGAATTCAGCCGTCAGCTGTCCCCGAGGGCTTTAGGGCTGCGCCCGCACCTAAAGCCAACACGCCAAGTCCCTCACTGCTACAGCTCCTTTTTTTTCCCTCATGGCCGCGAGAGGAGTCAGAGACAAATTTTTCTTCTCACAGCTGCTGTGGATCTCCGCACGTTCAACGGGACAGCCCCTCAACATCGTGGATCCACATGCAATTTTTGCGCGGCCCAGACAACTTCGCAGTCCCGGGCCGGCACTTGCTACCCCCTCCCTCCACCTCCTCAGCACAGAGCCTTCCCCACAGCTCGCTTCCAAAACCGGACTATCGAGGCCTCAGCTTCCTGCTGAGCCCTCTGGGGGGGGGGGGGGGGGGTCACCCACACAGCCTACAGACTAGCAGAGCGCTCAGCTGGAGCAATTAACAGAACAATGAGATGTATGGACTGTTATCAATAGGTGGAGAGGAATTCCGGCCAGTAATCCTGATATTGTTATGTGTGACTCTCAAATGCAAACGTCCATGCTTACTGCTGTGCATGTATTGTCTGTAGCTGGGTATATAAGTCAACCATATCGCTTGCTCTCTCTCTCTCTTTTACTTTTTTGCTGGCTAGATACTCAGGGCTCGCTCCAGCGCACTGCCACCGCGCTGGGCAGCTCTTGTGACGGAGGATGAATAAAAACCCTTTTAAACCTCAGTTCGCTGTGCCTTATTTTACCATCTTCCACAAAGCGAAATTAAAGACTCTGTTAAAGAAGGAGGCAGACGGCCTTGTTCAAAAGATTCCGCAAACATTTCTAAAAGTAAAGGGGAAAGCTCATCAACACAGGCCCTGTAAAATTCTACAGTGAGTCCATCACGGCCCGGTGCTTTTCCAGTCGGAAAGCTCTTAATAACTTTCACAATTTCATCTTTAGTAATTGGGGTGTCAAGCAGGTCTATTTGTTCCTTCGTTAGGGAGGGCAAAGACAGGGAAGACAAAAATGCATAAATCTCTTGAGATCCAGCCTCCATTTCAGAAGAATAAAGCGAAGTGTAAAATTCTCTGAAAGCACCATTAATTTCATTTGAGTCTGACACCAGAGTACCATCCTGTGCCCTAATAGCAGATATAGGGCACTGAACTTCTTTCATTTTAATATATCTAGCCAGCATTTTGCCAGCTTTATCCCCCTCCTCGAATTGTTTGTGCCTAAGGCGAAATAGGGAAAATTCACCTTTTTGTGTTAGGATTAAATTCAGCTCATACTTAAGCTTCACATGGGGTGGCAGATTTACTAAGTTTGTGTCCTGTTTGAATGCAGTCTCTGATATAGCTATTCTCCTCTCCAAATCAATCTGTTTAGCAATGTTAGCTTTCTTTTTAAAAGATGCATATTGAATAATATGTCCCCTGATAAATGCCTTAAAGGCCTCCCAAGCAACACTGGCAGAGGGAGCAGAATCCCAGTTTGTCTCGAGATATAAGGAGATCTCTGCTTTCAAAGAGGACACAAAATCTGGATTAAGAAGAAGGCTTGAATTAAGCCTCCATCTACAATTTTTTTTTAACTGACAAGGTGGAATCATATGTAAAATGTGAATCATATGTAAAAAAAACAGGGGCATGGTCTGATAGTAATATGCTACCAATGGAGCTCAAATTTACAGAGAAGACAGAGGATTTTGACATTAGAAAGTAATCAATCCTGGAAAACACATTATGAGCAGTGGAATAAAAAGTGTAATCCCTTGTGGACGGATTGAAAAGCCGCCAAACGTCTACCAAACCAATTGCATTGCACATGTCTTTCAATATAGAGCCAGATTTAGATAAACACTGTGAGGGGGCGCTCCGATCTAAAATGTTGTCCATCACCTGGTTAAAATCCCCACCTACTAAAATGGAATAATTACCCATTTCGCTTAGGTCATGTTCCAGTTGTGCAAAAAATGCACAATCAACTATATTTGGTGCATAAACATTAGCGAGTATCATCCTATGGCCCTGAATTTCTATAAGAATTATGAGTCGTCGTCCATCATCATCACTAACCTCTTTTAGACACTTGAACTGCAAATGTTTATGAATAAGGATTGCCACCCCCTTGCTCTGGCTATTACCTCAAGACGCAAACCCATGGCCCACCCAATCCCAACACGAGTTTTTTAGATTCTGTATTAGTGAGGTGGGTCTCCTGAAGCAATGCTACATCCACTTTTTTTGATTTAATAAACGCCAAATTGTTTTTCCTCTTAATTGGGTGGTTAAGACCTTTAACATTCCAAGCAATAAGGTTAAGAAAGCTCTGACAATTAGCCAACATCATAAACAGTACATATTACCATCCAAAATATCCAGCAATTCTCCACCAAAAACCCCCTCACTGGGAAAAAGACAAACACAATAAAAACTGAAAATACAAAAAAAAAGAAACAAAAACCACTTAATCATAGAGCAACATAAACGGTGACCCAGAACCAATGTCACCCATCGGTGCACAAGAACAGCACCAACCAAAAAAAAAAAAATAAATAAAAATAAAAAACTCTAAGACCGTCACTGTGAACAGTGCAACAAACTTAGGGAGAGCCGCAACACCGCAGCAGCCTCATGCATACAGATAATAAAGCGCGGGCAGTAACTTTCATAAATTTTTATGTTCGGTTGTTAACAAAAACAAAAATGAAGCCTTAAATTAATACTGCATTAAATCCTCCGTCAAAAATATATAACAAATAAACATATAGCATGTATTCATACCATTGTTCATCAATGTCTCACGGTAGTGAAAGAATCAGGTTCAGTGCTTTCTTAGGATCAATGAACTCCTGTTTACCACTTCCCAACTTCCCAACGAGAACTGCAGGATACCTGAGAGAGAATGCAATTTTCTTCTGGTGCAGCAGGTGTTTACACTGCTTGAATGCCGCCCTCTTCTCGGATACTCGTCTGGAATAATCCGGAAAAATCATGATGTGATGACCATTCCAATCCAACTTTCCCACCCCGCGCGCTGCCTCCACAATACGCTTCCTATCCTGGAAGCGCAGAAGTCGAATCAGGACAGCCCTGGGTGACTGGCCATCTGGTTTGCGTCTGGCGAGGCTCCCGTGCACACGGTCAATTTCCAGCCCTCAGGGAACTCAATTTTCAGCAGATCTGGGATAGCTTTGCGCATGAAGGTGAGGGCATCTGACTTTTCACAGTTTTCTGGAAAGCCAACAAAACGTAAATTGTTTCGGCGTGATCTATTTTCCAAGTCATCCAGCTTCAGAAGCAAATCTTCCACCTGCGTCTGGGTTGCGGCAGGATTAGCATCCAGAGCTACATTAGCATCTTCGAGAAAGGCAATGCAAGAGTCCACGTCTCCCAGCCGGGTGGCTAACTCCGTTAGCTTGGTATTCACCGCCCTCGTTGACGCCTCTATAGAGTTAAGCTTAGCATCTTGCCTCTCCGATATTTCTTTCAGCAGTGCATAAATCTTAGAAATGTCCTCCGCCATTTGGTCTTTGGGAACACCTGCATTTGTTGAAGGTGGTGGAGAGGAAGGAGGGCTCGTTGCGGTATCGCTAGCTTTAGCCAGACTTTCCTTGCTAGCACCGGCTTTGGAGCGAATATTAAGTTTCTGTTGCTGCATTGGCATTTTAATCCTGCTCTCCACAAATGCAGTCTCAGTGCAAAAGTGTAGAGTAGTTTCGACCGAGGAAACAAGTGAAAAGCGCCCTTGTAGAAGTAAAAAGGCTGTCTGCACTGCGGAGCTCCTCACCTAAGCAGCCATCTTCACTGCCCGCGTCAGCTGATTTCTTAATTTTTTTGATTTTTAATAAATTTGAAAAAAATCTAAAAAAAAAAAAAAAACTTTTTTCACATTGTCATTATGGGGTATTGTGTGTAGAATTTTGAGGAAAAAATGAACTTAATCCCGTTTTGAATAAGGCTGTAACACAAAATGTGGAAAAAGTGAAGCGCTGTGAATACTTATCCGGATGCACTGTATGTATAGGATTTAGAACTGGACTGATAGCTAATCAATTCAGAACAATCCAGTGCTTTCTCTTAAACTGTCTGGGTGCTTGTTAATGGAGACCCAGCTTTCTGACACTGCTGCCTTGTGCCCCAGAATTTTTCAGAAATTCTTCACATTTTGTAATGTCATGCTTGAAGTAGCAATGCAACACCAAGAACACCAACAAATTTTTAATTTTGTTTTTTTATTTGACCTTTATTTTACCAGGTAAAATGTTTGAGAACCAACTGTCATTTACAAACATGACCTGGCCAAGAGGCCCCAACAGGGAAGAAGAAAAAAACATGAGCACATAGATACATACAGACATAAACATACCTAGCATAAAATGAATAAAAATACATCATGGAACAAGCACATAAATCGAAGAACAGAATAAATGGCAGAAGTAGAAGTCAGCTAGCATTAACAGGATAGTGTGTGTGTGTGTGTGTGTGTGTGTGTGTGTGTGTGTGTGTGTGTGTGTAAGGAAAGAATGTGTGTGCCGTGTATGTATGTATGTACTGTATGTATGCTCACAAATGTGATCCAAGATAATCAGCAAGAGCAGCGGTCAAATATAATCTGTTGGAGTTTATATTTGAAAGTGTTAAGAGTTGCCAAAGTTGGAAATTTAAGGGTATTTTGTAGATTGTCTCAATCATTTGCTGCTCCATAGCGAAAAGAGTTGCGGCCAAAAATAGTAGAGGTATTGGGGATGATGAATTTGATATATTCACTTGACCTAGTATGATATTTATTATGGGCGAGATGAAGAAGGGATGACAGATAGGGTGGTGTCTTGCCCAGGATTGTCTTATAGACAAAGTGAAACCAGTGATGAAGCTGCCAAGTATGAAGGGAGGGCCAGCCCACTGGTTTATAAAGATCACAGTGGTGAGTGTGAAAGGGTGCGTTAGTGGCAAAGCAGATAGCTGAGTGATAAAGATTGTCCAGTTTATTGAGAGCCGTGCTTGATGCCATTTTTGATGCCACCATAGTCCAGAATTGGGAGTATTGTCATCTTGACAAGGGTGTGCTTGGCAGCATACAGTAAGTGAAGGAAGTTTTATTGCATAAAAGGAAAGCTAGTCTAGCTTTGACTTTGGTCTGAAGGTTGTTCATGTGTGTGGAAAAGAACAGAAATGAATCCAGCCAGATGCATACGTAGATATTTGTAAGATTTGACATAATCCAAGGCTGAGCCATCAGCACAGCAGATCTTGGTGGGGCTGGAGGCATAATGTTTCCGATCAAAGATGATGCATTTGATCTTATTGGTGTTAAGGCAAAAATGGAGGTTGCAAAAGGACTGTTCCACAGAGGTGAGGCTGAATTGCAGAGTCAATATTGCAGAGTGGTGAGAAGGGCCAACTGCATATAAGATAGTGTCATCAGCATACAGATGGATCCTGGAACTACCAGCAGCTTTGGCTACATCATTAATGTAGATGGAGAATAAGGTTGGGCCCAAGATGGAACCCTGAGGTGCACCTTTGGAGATAAGTGGTTTGGACAAGATGTTTTCAGTCTTCAGTTGCTAGACATGGTTATCAAGATAGCTGTTGAACCAGTGACAGCAGGTGGTGGACAGACAAGTGCTAAAGAGCCTATGTAGGAAGATCCCATGATCAACTGAGTCAAAGGCCTTAGCAAGGTCAATAAAGGCAGCTATGCAGACCTGTTTGCTGTAATAATGTCATCAAGGACCTTCATGGTGGCTGTCATACACCCATATCCAACCTGGAAATCAGATTGAAGGTAAGACGGAATATGATTTGAAAGAAGGAAGTGGCTTAGTTGTTTATGAACCAACTTCTCCAGAACTTTGACTAAACATGGCAATATGGAAATGAGTTGATAGCAGTTGGGGTTGGAGTCAGAACCACCTTTGACGAAGGGAAAGATCATGGCCGACTTCCATTCAGGAGGTAAGGTAGAGAACTATAGAGACAGGTTAAATATTTTTGTGACGGGAGCAGCAATAACAAACAGATGCTTTTAGGAATATGGGATCAAGCCCATCAAAGCCAGCAGATTTGATGGGCTCCACCTTCATTCTTAGGCATGGCTGTAATTTCTACAGTTACATAGTATATTTCTGTGATGGACTGGCGATCTGTCCAGGGTGTACCCTGCCTCTTGCCCAAAGATGCTGGGATAAGCTCCAGCCCCCTGTGACCCAAAAAGGATTACGTGGTAGAAGATGGATGGATGGATGGACATGCCATATTTCACCTAGTATAATATTGTAAAATGTTTTTCCAGGGAGTTACTGTAATTTATGTTGCATTGTATGTTACTGTACTTTTATATACAGTTTAAATACAGTTTTTATTGTATTTGGCCTACTGTAACAGCTTTGGCGCACATTTTTTAAATAAAACAATGTGTACAAAGACATTTTAATTCAAAGTCATTTATCATTTTTGTATTGCTGATGATATTTCGATTAATAAGCATTTAAAGAAGGAACCATCATTGTATTGTTTTCAATTACAGTATTGTAATTGAATTACAGTATAGTACTGTAGTGCTAAATTAGAATAACTTACTGGCAACACCCCTTGTAATGTCTAACAGTGTTGTTTGACTGTCGAGATTGCATGAAAAGACACACTATGGTAGGATCGCACTGCTGACACAGAAACATAAAAAGGTCCAGACCAGAGAGGTGTAGGAAACTCAGTGATTGTTAGAGATATTTCTTCCAAATGGTGTACTACCAAATATTAAGTTGAGAGGGCAAATAATTTCGCTAGTCTATTTTTTTTTTTTTTTGTAGTTCTCTGTGGAACGTCTCTTGTTTGGCTTTTTTTTTTTGTTACAATCCAAAACAAATAAATAAACATGAAAACACCACAGCATTTGTAACTGGAATAACTTTCTGAGAGAAGTGATGCATTATCTTTAAAGTTTTGCTCAGTCACTTGGGTACATTTCTCAGAACAGAACTGAAGTTTGCACAACGCTAAGTGTATTTCTCAAAACAAAGTGTGGAAGCTGCAAAACACAGTAGATAACCTGCAGAAGTGTGTAATTTGCTAAAAATGTTTAGTCTATGTGTCAAAAAGCAAATATTTATGTCAATGAAACTGTCACTACCATTAGAATGAAGAGTCCTTATGCCCAGCCTCTCAGCCTGAAGGAAAGACAATATGGGCAGTGAGATAAATACAGGATAATGTCTAACAAAATACAAGTTCCCAATTGCCCGAGTGTGTCTTGTAAAGAAAAAAAAAAAAAAGACAAAGACACGGAGTGTCACTTGGTCTTGAACCAAAGATAACTGGTAAAAACCCCCCACTTATCTAGGCCAAGTAGGCCAAGACACTCCTACACAAGACAAACAACTAAAGGCACACTGTGGTGGCACTGTGTGGGGGGTTCTCCACCCAGAGTCGGAAACCAGGGGGGGCGGTGGGGGTGCTCCAGAAGCCGCCGGCCCAGGGGCTCAAGTGGATGCTACTCCAGCGTTATACCCTGTCTGACAGTGAGAGGGCGGAGAGACTCCTAACACGTTCAGAGTTAGGTGACAGATCAGCCGTGGCACTCATGGAAAGCATGTTAAAGTTGAGGGGGAAGAATGACGGATCTTTCCTGATCGCCCACCTGCTCCACAGAAACCTACCTGTTACAGCGGGGGCGATCCTGGCCAACTCGCTGCTGCTGGTGACCAAAGATTACTGCGTCCTGGTGCAGGAAGCGGACCGCATCATTTTAGCAACCAGAGCTCTCAGCGTGCATGCAGTGGCACCGGCATCCATGAGAGACTCCAGCAAGGTCGAGGAGCCATTGATGGTAGCCGGGACAGATGCCAAGAGACGCAGGAATGGGGCAATCTGTTTCTATCATCACCATTTTGGCTCAGATGCCCAACGCTGCCTGCTGCCGTGCCAATTCACGAAGCTGGGAGGACAGCACGACCAGCAGTCAGGAGCAGCTGCGACTGCTGGCGACAGGAACAAGCTGCTTTTTATCATGGACACACATTTGGGGAGCTGGTTTTTGGTGGACTCCAGCTCCCAGAAGAGCCTCATCCTGCTGGTTAGCGCAGACAGGTCAGCAGGAGGCAGTGGTCCGGAGCTCACGGTCACCAACGGATCCACCATCAGGACGTTTGGCGAATGGGCGCTGACAATATGCTTGCACGGATGCAATTATCAGTGGGACTTTGTGGTAGCTGCGTGCTCTGCCCCCATTTTAGATGCAGATTTTTTATGTACTTATGGGTTGTTAGTCGATGTTGCCAACAGACGTTTAGTGGACACTGTCTCTTTCACCTCCCTGCCCTGCACAGCTTGGGAAACTGGGTCAACAACACTGGCTAACATTATAGCTCCAGGGGGTAAGTACCAGCATTTACTTTCATAGTTTCCAGCACTCACAGTCCCGACTTTTTCGGCTACAGTAACCAAACACAGAGTCGAACATTTCGTAACCACAAAAGGCCCGCTGGTGGTCCCGTGACCTCAGCGTCTGGACGCAGCTAAACTGGCCAGCGCACACGAGGAGTTTACCAACTTGGAGCAGCTGGGCATCATCAGGCGCTCCAACAGCCCATGGGCATCCCCGCTACATATGGTGCCTCAGACTGATGGGTCATGGCGACCATGCGGCGAGTTCTGGCGCTTGAACAATGCCACGGAACACGATTGGTATTCCATCGAGCACATCCAGGATTTTTCCGTGCACCTGGCCGGGACGCATGTTTTTTCGAAAGTGGATCTGGTCCGTGGTTACCACCAGGTCCCGGTGCACATGGAGGACAGTCCCAAAACAGTGGTAATGACTCCTTTTGGCCTTTTTGAGTTTTTACGCATGCCGTTTGGGTTAAAGGGCGCTGCGCAAACCTTCCAGAGAATGATGGACGCGGTGCAACCTGCCTTTTGTTTTTGTCTACTTAGACGACATTCTCGTGGCTAGCGCATCCGAGGAGGAGCACCACACCCATCTCAAAATGGTTTTCCAGAGGTTGGAAGCACAAGGGTTTATAGTTAACATAGTAAAGTGTCAGTTCGGTGTGCCAGTGGTCGATTTTTTGGGTCACCGTATTTCGCCGGAGGACGCGATTCCTCTACCTGATAAGGTGCGCGCCGTGTCGGACTTTCTGCATCCGCAGACTGCGAGGGCCCGACAGGAATTTTTGGGCATGGTCAACTTTTATAACCGTTTCCTCTCCCGGGCAGCCCAGCTGCTGCAGCCGTTGTACGCCGCGCTTAAGAAAAAGAAGCCCGCGGAAAACATTGACTGAACCCCTGAGTGAGTCCAGGGTTTCGCAAACGCCAGAACAGCGCTCGCTGATGCCGCTTTGCTAGCCCACCCTGCCCTGTTCACCGCGTTCGTGGATCATAAACCACTAATGCAGGGGTGTCCAATCATGTGCCATGGAGGGCCAAGACCCTGCAGGCTTCACCTCCAACCAGTGCCTTCAACAGCAGACTTCACAGAACTTCTTTCCACTGATTGCTGATGAGTGAAAACACCTGCTGAAGAGACTGGGTAGAAGAGAAAACCTGCAGGGTCTTGGCCCTCCATGGCACATGATTGGACACCACTGCACTAATGTATGTCCAAGGTCTCTGAACCGTGGTCGGCCCGGCAGCAATGGCATTTGGCCGCGATCTCGGAGTTCATGACCAACATTCAACATGTTGCCGGTAAGCTCAATGTCGTGGCGGATTGCATGTCGTATGCGTTAGTCTCCTCGGTCTACATGGGAATAGATTTCCCTGCCATGGCCGCGGAGCAAACCGGGGACTCGGACATTTGCACGCTCCAGTCTGCGCCTACTGGGTTAAAGATGGACAGCAGGGTGGTGCGAGAAGAGTGCCCTCCCTTGTTCTGCGACGTCGCCACTGGTTACCTGTGCCCGGTGGTTCCGAGCTCTTGGCGCCACTGCATTTTTGAGTCAGTCCACTCCCTTTCGCATCCCGGCATGCGTGCCTTGGTTAAACTGGTGGGGGCAAAATTTGTCTGGCCGCGCTTGCGCAAGGATGTGAAGGAGTGGGCTGCAGCATGCATCGCATGCCAGCGGGCCAAAGTGCACAAGCACACCAGAGCCTCAAGCCATTCCAAATCCTGGCCAGGAGGTTCAACCACGTCCACGTGGATTTGGTGAGACCCCTCCTGCTGTCGCAAGGTTTCACACACCTTTTGACAATTGTGGACCACACCACACGCTGGCCTGAAGTGGTCCTGCTGGCTTCCACCACGTCCGCGGAAGTGGCTCGCGCTTTTTTGCCAGTTTGGGTCGCACAGTTCAAATCCCTGTTGGACACTTCCGACAGGGGTCCACAGTTCATTTCGGAACTCTGGTCCATGATGGCCCAGAGTCTGGGGGTCAAAATTCACTGCACTACCGCATACAATCCCCAGGCTAACGAGTTATGCAAGCATTTTCATAGGTCGCTTAAGGCATCCCTCAGAGCTTTGCTCACGGATGCAAATTGGGTTGACCGCCTGCCCAAGGTTCTTTAAGGGTTGCGCTAGCCTAAGGAGGATCTGGCAACCTCCCTGGCAGAACTTGTTTTGTCCTCAGCCGCTGCGGATCCCCGGGGAGTTTTTACCAGAAAACCCCGCGCTCGGGGCTGACCCGCCCGTGCAATTTTTGTACAGTACGGAGGCTGTTAACATACCGGGCCTGGTCTACCATTGTTTTTCCCGCACCTTCGTCCTGAAAAGCTTACAGAGTGCCAGGTATGTTTTTGTCAGGCATGATGCACACTGGATCCCGCTGCACCCACCGTATGACGGACTATTCAGGGTGCTGGAGACTGAGGCAAAGCATTTTGTGTTAGACTTAAGGGCAAATAGGGAGACTGTCTGCATTGACAGGCTGAAGCCCACTTTTGTGTTGGCAGACGAGCAGGTGGTGTTGACCCAAGCTCCCCAGCGTGGACGTCCGCCGTCGGTGGCTCCGCAAGTTGGTGTTCCCTCAGTAGAGACCTGCGCTCGCAAAGCTAACATGTTTTCGTCCCCACCCTTTTTCCCTCCACAGACTAATGTGCCCGCCTGCACACCTCACCAGCAAGGTGTTTCAGCCAGACCAACGACCCCCCACTACAGCTGCTATGGGTGCCGGTTCAAGCCAAAAGGATGGGGGGAGTAGTTCCTTTTCTGGGTGTTCGGTGGGGATGCTGTGTGGTGGCACTGTGTGGGGGGTTCTCCACCAGGAATCTGAAGCTGAGGGGGAGATGGAACAAAGGACTGAAGGGGGAAGTGGCACCCGGGGGTCTCAAATGTAACAGAAAGGACTATCCGCCCCCCAGGGAGCTCAGGAGACACCGGAGTCGCTAGAGGAAGAGACGGTGTGAGAAGCAGGGTTGGTGTTATGATGTTAATGTGCCACATATGTCTTTGTGCAGTGAGTATATTGTTTTTGGCTCCCTG
Source organism: Pholidichthys leucotaenia (assembly GCA_020510985.1). Taxonomy (NCBI): domain Eukaryota; kingdom Metazoa; phylum Chordata; class Actinopteri; order Cichliformes; family Pholidichthyidae; genus Pholidichthys; species Pholidichthys leucotaenia. The sequence goes on along the minus strand of CM035847.1, from coordinate 111,191,948 downwards.
GGTCTCATAAGGCAGAAATAAAGGTTATAAAAAGGAGGCGCCCAGAGACACAGAGTGTATCTTCTGTACTTGATGTTGGAAGATGAATAAAGTTCATGTGTCGTCTAGCTCGCTGCCTCGTCTGCTTTCATCTTCCACAACATGAGTGTCTCCTGGTCAACAAACAAAGATACTATCTTCAACCAAAACAAAGTATTTGAACTAAGAAAACAAGACACTCAGCGAAAAGTAAGCATTTTGTTGAATGCTCACTGACAGTGGGAACAGGGTTGGCAGACTACTCACATTAAATCACAGCCACCTGACTAATTGTTTGGCTGGAATTTATAGCAAGTGGCTGATTGGAGGTGAGGCTTGATTGGTGGAGTGTTGCAGCACCAGTCCAATCAGACGCAGAATTCAGTCAGGGCCTGGATGAGGCAGGAGACCTGCCAAAACACAGAGACACCAAACCAGAAGAGCTGTACAACTGAGTGACATGAGGGAGGAGAACAGACAAAGATGAGCACTATTGTCAAAATAAAGCGACAGAAGGCCATGGGCCATAACAAATGGTAAGTGCTCTATTAAAGGTTTATATACAGTGGGGTAAAAAAGTATTTAGTCAGTCACCAATTGTGCAAGTTCTCCCACTTAAAAGATGAGAGAGGTCTCCAATTTTCATCATAGGTATACCTCAACTATGAGAGACAAAATAAGAAAAAAAAAATCCAGAAAATCACATTGAAGGATTTTTAATGAATTAATTGGTAAATTCCTCGGTAAAATAAGCATTTGGTCAATAACAAAAGTTCATCTCAATACTTTGTTATATACCCTTTGTTGGCAATGACAGAGGTCAAACATTTTCTGTAAGTTTTCACAAGGTTTTCACACACTGTTGCTGGTATTTTGGCCCATTCTTCCATGCAGATCTCCTCTAGAGCAGTGATGTTTTGGGGCTGTTGCTGGGCAACACAGACTTTCAACTCCCTCCAAAGATTTTCTATGGGGTTGAGATCTGGAGACTGGCTAGGCCACTACAGGACCTTGAAATGCTTCTTACGAAGCCACTCCTTCGTTGCCCGGGCGGTGTGTTTGGGATCATTGTCATGCTGAAAGACCCAGCCACGTTTCATCTTCATTGCCCTTGCTGGTGGAAGGAGGTTTTCACTCAAAATCTCACGATACATGGCCCCATTCATTCTTTCCTTTACACGGATCAGTCGTCCTGGTCCCTTTGCAGAAAAACAGCCCCAAAGTATGACGTTTCCACCCCCATGTTTCACAGTAGGTATGGTGTTCTTTCTCTTCCAAACACGACAAGTTGAGTTTTTACCAAAAAGTTCTATTTTGGTTTCATCTGACCATATGACATTCTCCCAGTCCTCTTCTGGATCATCCAAATGCTCTCTAGCAAACTTCAGACGGGCCTGGACATGTACTGGCTTAAGCGGGGGGACACGTCTGGCACTGCAGGATTTGAGTCCCTGGCGGTGTAGTGTGTTTCTGATGTAGCCTTTGTTACTTTGGTCCCAGCTCTCTGCAGGTCATTCACTAGGTCCCCCCATGTGGTTCTGGGATTTTTGCTCACCGTTCTCATGATAATTTTGACCCCACGGGGTGAGATCTTGCATGGAGCCCCAGATCGAGGGAGATTATCAGTGGTCTTGTATGTCTTCCATTTTCTAATAATTGCTCCCACAGTTGATTTCTTCACACCAAGCTGCTTACCTATTGCAGATTCAGTCTTCCCAGCCTGGAGCAGGTCTACAGTTTTGTTTCTAGTGTCCTTTGACAGCTCTTTGGTCTTTGCCATAGTGGAGTTTGGAGTCTGACTGTTTGAGGTTGTGGACAGGTGTCTTTTATACTGATAATGAGTTCAAACAGGTGCCATTAATACAGGTAACGAGTGGAGGACAGAGGAGCCTCTTAAAGAAGAAGTTACAGGTCTGTGAGAGCCAGAAATCTTGCTTGTTTGTAGGTGACCAAATACTTATTTTACTGAGGAATTTACCAATTAATTCATTAAAAATCCTTCAATGTGATTTTCTGGATTTTTTTTTTTCCTCATTTTGTCTCTCATAGTTGAGGTATACCTATGATAAAAATTGGAGACCTCTCTCATCTTTTAAGTGGGAGAACTTGCACAATTGGTGGCTGACTAAATACTTTTTTGCCCCACTGTATGCTGCCAATTGAAGGTTCATGGGATTCACCTCTGATGTTCTACAAAACTGGAAAGTCACTGGTTGACCTGATTCTTAACACATTTCCCCTCATAAGTGAAGGTAAAGATTCGCCTGAAAACAATCAATCAATTTAACACGTTTTAAAAAAATATAATAGAAATGTATAAAATCTGCTTGCCATAATGATAACGAGTTCAACAGTTTTGTACGTAATGACTCAAGCAATGAAAGAATGTTTTGGGGTCAAGGACTATTCAACAGGAAAGCCTGTTTAATGTACTTTGACCAACATAATAATAGCAAATGATAATATGAAAAAAAATCAGACAGTTGTATATTAGCAGTTGCATAATGTACAACAGTGAAGGCAGAACCAAAGATTAAGTGGGGAAGTTAAAGAAGGAGGAAGGTCGCACAGAGTTCAGGAAGGAGTTGATACAGGCTCTGGGTGGTAGGGAGGAATTACCAGATGACTGGGAAAGTACAGCAAAAGTATTGAGGGAAATGGGTAGAAAGGTATGTGGTGTATCCAGTGGACAGAGGAAGGAAGACAAGGAGACTTGGTGGTGGAATGAGGAGGTACAGGAAAGTATTCAACAGAAGAGGTCAGCAAAGAAAAAGTGGGATAGTCAGGGAGATGAAGAAAGTAGACAGGAGTATTTGAAATCTCGGCGCATGGCAAAGAGAGAGGTGGCAAAGGAAAAGGCATATAAGTGGGTTGTATGAGAGGATGGACACTAAGGAAGGAGAAAAGGACTTGTATCAATTGGCTAGACAGAGAGATTGAGCTGGAAAGCATGTACAGCAGGTTAGGCTGATTAAGGCTGATTGATTGCTCAAACAACAAACCCTGAATCAACCCTGAGATAAAAACACTTCTGAGAGAGAAGAAGAGGATCTTCAGGTCGGGGAACAGGGAGATGCTGAAGCCCGTACAGAGGGAGCTGAGGAGAAAGATCAGAGAAGGCAAGGACAGCTTCAGGAAGAAGATGGAGGACAAGCTGCAACAGAGCGACATCAGCGGGGTCTGGAGAAACCTCAAAACCATCTCTGGGCTCCAGAATACCTCCCCCCAGGCCACGGGGGGCAGGGAGTGGGCGAACAATCTGAATCTGTTTTCAATAGGTTTGACCAACCGCCCTCCCCCCCGACTGCACAACAACCACTGCTGCCTCTAAAGACATCAAGTCCTGCTGCCCACTCCCCACTCCACCAACACCCCCCCACTCCCAACACACAGCCCCCCAACCTGACCCTGACTAAGACCCAGGTGAGGACGGAGCTGAGGAAGATCAAGGCGAGGAAGGCGTCGGGACCGGACGGCATCAGCGCAAAGCTCCTCAAGTCCTGTGCAGACCAGCTGTGTGGGATTGTGGAGTACATCTTCAATCTGAGCCTGAAGCTGGGGAGGGTACCACAGCTGTGGAAAACATCTTGTGTGGTACCTGTACCAAAGACTTCCCACCCCAAAGACCTGAACAGCGACAGACCAGTGGCCTTGACGTCCCACATGATGAAGACCCTGGAGAAACTGCTTCTTGCTCACCTCCGCCCCCTGGTGGGATCAGCGATGGATCCACTCCAGTTCACCTACCAGCATGGCATTGGGGTGGAGGATACGGTGATCTTCCTCCTTCACCGTTCTCTGTCCCACCTGGAGAAGCCCGGGAATGTGGTGAGGATCATGTTCTTTGACTTCTCCAGTGCTTTCAACACCATCCAACCGATGATCCTGAAGGACAAACTGCTGTGCGCAGGGGTGGACCAGCACCTGTCATCATGGATCCTGGACTACCTCACTAACCGGCCTCAGTTTGTGAGAACCCGGGACTGTGTGTCCGGCACGATCATCGGTAGCACGGGGGCCCCCCAGGGAACGGTTTTGGCTCCCTTCCTCTTCACCCTTTATACTGCGGACTTCTCACACAACACAACACACTGCCATCTACAGAAGTTCTCTGATGACTCTGCGATCGTTGGCCTCATCTCCAATGGAGATGAAGCTGAGTACAGAGGACTTATCCAGGACTTTGTGGACTGGTGCCATCGGAACTGCCTCCAGATCAACGCGAGGAAAACTAAGGAGCTGGTGGTGGACTGCCGCAGGCAAGGACAACCCCTCACAGCACCAGTAAATATACAGGGAACAGACATCGAGATGGTGACATCCTATAAGTACCTGGGTGTTCATCTGAACAATAAACTAGACTGGTCACACAATACTGACGCACTCTACAAGAAGGGACAGCGCAGGCTGTTCCTACTGAGGAGACTCAGGTCTTTTGGTGTACAAGGGGCACTGCTGAAGACATTCTATGACACGGTGGTGGCATCAGCCATCACTTTTGGAGTGGTCTGCTGGGGCAGTGGCATTACGGCAGCCGATAGGAAGAGACTGAACAAACTGATCAAGAAAGCTAGCTCTGTCCTGGGGCAGCGCCTTGACCCAGTGGAGGAGATAGGAAAGAGAAGGACGGTGGCTAAACTGTCATCTCTGCTGGAGTCCGAGTTCCACCCTATGCAGGACATACTGAATGCACTGAGGAGCTCATTTAGCAGCAGACTACATCATCCTAGGTGCACAACCGAGAGGTTTCGCAGGTCCTTCCTACCTACGGCTGTTAGATTGTACAACCTAAGCAGGGCTGCTCGCAGAGATAGCAAAAAGACGTGACAACCTAATAGTTTTGAATGCAAAAGACACAATAGACTTATACAATGGTCCCCTCCGGCATACAACTAGGAAAATACCGGTCGCTATGGAGGGTGAGAATATGTATGGGCACATAATCATACCATGTAGGATAACTAAATAGATGGTTGTGCTGTTTCATCCCATCTAGCAACAATGCTCCGCACTGGGTGTGTTTATATATCTACATATTTATTCCATCTAGCTACAATGCTCTGCACTGTGTGTGTTTATATATCTACATATTTATTCCATCTAGCTACAATGCTCCGCACTGTGTGTTTATATACTCATATTTATTCCATCCAGCTACAATGCTCCGCACTGTGTGTCTATATATATATACATATATATATATTTATATGTGCATATGTATACTTGCTGCTCTTGTTTTTTTTTTGTTTTTTTTTTGTTTTTTTCTCTTGCCTTCTGATTGTTGCTCTGAGTGTTGCTATCCCTGTGCTATTGCAATCCTGGAATTTCCCCATGTGGGACTAATAAAGGTTTATCTTATCTTATGGACAGAAATGGTAATGTACTAACAAATAACGAGATTGTGTTGAGAAGGTGGAAGGAGTACTTTGAAGAGCTGATGAATAAAGAAAATGAGAGAGAGAGGAGGATGGATGAAAAGATGGTGAACAAGGAAGTCCAGAGGATTAGCACGGCAGAAGTGAGGGCACCTATGAAGAAGATAAAGAATGGAAAAGTGGTTGGTCCAGATGATATACCTGTGGAGGTATGGAGATGTTTAAGAGAGATGGCAGTGGAGTTTTTAACCAGATTAACACAATCTTGGCGAGTAAGAGGATGCCTGAGGAGGGAAGAAGAAATGTTTTGGTAACAATTTTCAAGAACAAAGGTGATGCTCAGAGCTGTAGTAACTACAGAGGCGTAAAGTTGATCAGCCACACGATGAAGATATGGGAAAGACTTGTTGAAGCCAGGTTAAGAGGAGAGGTGACAATCAGTGAGCAGCAGTATGGTTTCATGCCAAGAAAGAGCACTACAGATGCAACATTTTGGCCATCAAGAGTGTTGATGGAGAAGTATCCACTTTATTCTTGGGGGTGCCGCTGTAGGAACGATTATGGGCGGAGCTTCTGGTTTCGGCTGACGTAGTGTTAAATTAGTCAGTAAGTGTGGAGTAGCAGGGGCATTTAAAATAGTGTTTAAAAAAGTTTTTCAAATTCATTTTAATATATAGTCCACATACGTGTCTTGCACTCAAGTGGCAGCTAATTTCAGCGCTTGTAGTTTTTGTATTTTTGAATGTTTTTGCGTAGTTCTGGTACTTGCTGCTGTTTGTGGTGTGAGGCTCCTCACAGATAAGCACAGCTAAATCTGTGGCTTCAATAGTAATGAGTAGATCATGCACTGAAAACTAAAGGATTGTTCGTGTGATCAGTGGTACAGACACAGCAACACCAGGTATGTTTTCATTGTATGAATGTCACAGATCTGATGTTTTACCCCGAATTTAAAATGCTCAAGCACGGTGTTGTGGTTCCTTGTGGCTCTGACTAGACTCTACGTCTGCTCTGAGGAAAATTTGATTATAACCAACATATTTTAACAAAATGCAGCCGACTTTATTGCGGTGGAGACATTGATATTTCAGAGCTTTTATTTGTTTATAGCGTTAGCATCTTAGCAGCGGTGCTAACAAATGGAGCTACTGTCTGTGAGGCCACTTTTTAAGGTCATCTTCCTATCCCTTGATAGTCTTGGGAAGTGGTATGATAATATTACTGTTTATATGGTGCAAAAGGCTGTGTTCCCGCATTTCTGATGCCGAAGTCATTGTTTTTTAACAAGGAAAAGTGTCCCATTTCAGTGACAACCATACGTTCTAAACTAGTACTGGAAGTTGTTACCATAATTCACGCAAGGCATCATGGGGCCTAGGGATAAGGTGGATAGAAAAGTTCAGGAGTTGCACTGTGTCTTTGTGAGTCTAGAGAAAGCATATGATAGGGTACCAAGAGAGGAAGTGTGGTACTGCATTAGGAAGTCAGGAGTGGCAGAGAAGTATGTGACGGTGGTGCAGGACATGTGTGAGGACAGCGAGACGGTGGTGAGGTGCACTGTAGGAGTGACGGGTGGATTCAAGGTGGGGGTGGGATTACATCAGGGATCGGCTCTGAGCCCCTTCTTGTTTGCCATGGTGATGGACAGGCTTACAGATGAGGTTAGGCAGGAGTCTCTACGGACCATGATGTTTGCAGATGACATTGTGATCTGTAGTGATGAATTTAAATACCTGGAGTCAACCATCCAAAGCAATGGAAAATTCACAACAGAGGTGAAGAAGGGAGTGCAGGCAGGGTGGAGTGGGTGGAGACGAGTGCCAGGGGTGATGTGTGACAGAAGGGTAGCAGCAAGAGTGAAAGGGAAGATTTACAAGATGGTAGTGTGACCTGTTATGATGTATGGTTTGAAGACAATGGTGCTCACAAAATGACAGGAGGTGGAGCTGGAGGTGGCAGAGATGAAAATGCTAAAATTTTCATTGGGAGTGAATGGGAGGGACAAGATTAGAAATTAGTATATCAGCGGGACAGCTCAGGTTGAGTGGTTTGGAGACAAAGTAAGAAAGGCAAGGCTGAGATGGTTTGGACATGTGCAGAGGAGGGATAGTGGGTATATACAGGTATATACAGAGGGCTTATCCAGGACTTCGTGGACTGGTGCCATCGGAACTGCCTCCAGATCAACGCGAGGAAAACTAAGGAGCTGGTGGTGGACTGCCGCAGGCATGGGCAGCCCCTCATAGCACCAGTAAATATACAGGGAACAGACATTGAGATGGTGACATCCTATAAGTACCTGGGTGTTCATCTGAACAATAAACTAGACTGGTCACACAATACTGACGCACTCTACAAGAAGGGACAGCGCAGGCTGTTCCTGCTGAGGAGACTCAGGTCTTTTGGTGTACAAGGGGCGCTGCTGAAGTCATTCTATGACACGGTGGTGGCATCAGCCATCACTTTTGGAGTGGTCTGCTGGGGCAGTGGCATTACTGCAGCCGATAGGAAGAGACTGAACAAACTGATTAAGAAAGCTAGCTCTGTCCTGGGGCAGCGCCTTGATCCGATGGAGGAGATAGGAGAGAGAAGGACGGTGGCTAAACTGTCATCTCTGCTGGAGTCCGAGTTCCACCCTATGCAGGACATACTGGATGCACTGAGGAGCTCATTTAGCAGCAGACTACATCATCCCAGGTGCACAACCGAGAGGTTCCGTAGGTCCTTCCTACCAACGGCTGTCAGACTGTACAACCTAAGCAGGGCTGCTCGCAGAGATAGCAAAAAGACGTAACAAACTAATAGTTTTTTGAATGCAAAAGATGCAATAGACTTACACAATGGTCCCCTCCGGCATACAACTAGGAACATACCGGTCGCTATGGAGGGTGAGAATATGTATGGGCACATAATCATACCATGTAGGATAACTAAATAGACGGTTATGCTGTTTCATCCCATCTAGCAACAATGCTCTGCACTGTGTGTTTATATATTTACATATTTATTCCATCTAGCTACAATGCTCCGCACTGTGTTTTTATATATCTACATATTATTCCATCTAGCTACATTGCTCCGCACTGTGTGTTTATATACTTGCATATTTATTCCACCTAGCTGCAATGCTCCGTACTGTGGGTGTTTATATATTTACATATTTATTCCATCTAGCTACAATGCTCTGCACTGTGTGTCTGTGTGTGTGTGTGTATATATTTATTTTATAGTAATATGTACATATGTATATTAGCCGCTCTTGCTTGCTTGTTTTTTTCTTGCCTTCTGATTGTTGCTCTGAGTGTTGCTATCCCTGTGCTGTTGCAATCCTGGAATTTCCCCGTTGTGGGACTAATAAAGGCTTATCTTATCTTATCTTATATTGGGCAAAGGATGTTGAAGATGGGGCTGCCAGGCAGGAGGAAAAGAGGAAGACCACAGAGAAGATTCATGGATGTAGTGAAGGACGACATGGAGAGGGTTGGTGTTACAGAGGAAGATGCAAGGGACAGGGTGAGATAGAGGCAGATGATCCGCTGTGGCGACCCCTAAAGGGACCAGCCAAAGAAGAAGAAGAAGAAGCTGCATAATGTACAAAAGCATCAACTGTTTCTTCAAAATGATGAGAAATTGTTTTTATGATTAGCACAAGTGACTAGGTGATGTGGAGGATGAACTAATAGTTTTGGGAATTTCAATTCTGTTATGAGAAATGCACCAAAGCGACTGAGAAAAACTATTCTTCCACCTCATCTTCTGGGCTGTTGACCCTGCTCATTGTCTTGATATCCTTCCATTTTGTATCAGAAATGGTAACTGCTCTCTAAAGGCTTTATACAGGTGCATCTCAATTAATCAGAATGTCATTGGAAAGTTGATTTATTTCAATAATTTAGTAAAAAAAAAAAATTAAACTTGTATATAGATTCATTACATAAGCCCCTTTCCCACTAGTACCTACTCAGCCTTACTTGCCTTGACTCTCCTCGGTTTGTAGGGTTTTCCATTAGTACCTGGTACTTTTTTGCGACCTACTTCAGTGAGGTTCCAACTGTGCTGAGTCGAGCTGAAAATGTGATGTCAACAAATTGCAGGCCACTGATTGGCCAGGGCATAACGTCAGTGGATGAGAGCGACATCTTCACAAGATTCAAACCGCCATTTGTAAATTCGGTCGTGAGTTTTTATTATTTCTGTGATAATCAATGAAATAAATGGCTACACACAAATCAACACCATCACAAAACACTCACCATCTTCCCTGTGAGCAGCCAACAGCTCGGAGACCTCCTGGTATTTCATTTCTGAATGCTCTGCCGCCACTAGGGCTGAAAAGTTCATATAGTGGTCAAATTTGACCAAATGTGGTTATTTTTCAACAGTCTCCCCATCGGTGCACACAGTTCTTAAATTGGTGTTACAGCGCTTGGATCCCTGCACTTAAAAAGTAAACTACATTTAGTCAAATTTGACAACTATGAACTTTCCAGCCTATGAAGTTTTCAGCCCTGTCAGCCCTGCTGCGGATGAGTGAGCCAAAATGAAAAAGTATACCAGGAGGTCTCCGCTCTGATGGCTGCTCACGGGGAAGATAGTGAGTGTTTTGTGATTTTAAGCGTCTTTCACATTATTTATCAGTGAAAATGTCAGCATGTAAAGAACATAACGGGATAATGAGCTGTCTTGCTGTAATGAGCCCACCCACTTGAAGTGGCACTCAGTTGTAATGGAAAACCAATCACACCATGTCGAGGCGAGTTGGGCTGACTAGGTGCTAGTGGAAAAGAGGTTATAGAGTGATATATTTCAAGTGTTTATTTCTTTTAATTTTGGTGGCAGTGCGGTGGCAGAGTGGTTAGCACTGCGGTAGCACAGCAACTCACCCTTGGCCGGGGGATCGTGGGTTCAATCCCAGCTCCCGACCAACAGTGATCTGTGTGGAGTTTGCATGTTCTCCCCGTGTCTGCGTGGGTTTACTCCGGGATTTCTCCGGTTTCCTCCCACATGCCAAAAACATCCAAGTTAGGTTAATTGGCATCAAACTGGGGATTCTAAATTGTCCTTAGGTATGACTGTGAGAGTGAATGGTTGTCTGTCTCTCTGTGTTGGCCCTGCGATGGACTGGCGATCTGTCCAGGGTGTACCCTGCCTCTCGCTCAAAGATGCTGGGATAGGCTCCAGCATCCCCGCGACCCGAAAAGGATCAAGCGGAAGAAGATGAATTTTGATGGTTATAGCTTACAGCTCATGAAAACCCAAAATTCAGTTTCTCAAAAAATTAAAATTTTGTGGAAAAAGTTCAATATTGTAGAATCATGGTGTCACATTCTAATCAGCTAATTAACTCCAAACACCTGCAAAGGTTTCCCAAGCCTTTAAATGGTCTCTCAGTCTGGTTCACCAGTCTACACAGTCATGGGAAGACTGCTGGCTTGACAGTTGTCCAGAAGACCATCATTACCACCCTTCACAAGGAGGGTAAGCCAGTGATAACCAAATGAGGCTTTTTGGAGGACTTGAAGCCTTTCATCAAAATGGCTCATATAGACGAGGCCTCATGTGGGACTTTATTTTCCTCTCTTTTTTACAAGGGCATTATTGGTTTAATGTGTATTTTTTCAATTTCAATAAATGTGCTGTCTTTTAAGAAATATCAATGATCATAAGGGAAAAAAGAAATAAAACTGGGGTGACTCCAGTGAATGTGTCTGTGTTACTTCGTGTGCTTGTACTACTTATCCATTTTTATTAAGGAATAATAAATTTTCAACAGTCTTACACTGTCCCAGTATATTCAACTCTGACCTTATTCTCATGCAGGGCACAATAGCAATAGTGCTTCAGCATAATGATGTGTAATAATGATCCAAGCTCTTTGAAACACAGCAGACACTTCACCTTGCAAATAAAAATAAAATGACAAGAATGACACAGCTGGGATTCAAACCCAGGCCTCCCGCTTGTAGTGCAGATGTTTTACCGCTAATCCATCACCTCAGCTGCACTAAATATCCACTATTTGTGGAAAATACATTAATGGGAGAAATGCACTCAAAATGTTCCCAAATGGGAGAAGTCCATCTTTTTGCTGCTGCCTCCATGTGAAAATGGGCTGTGACAAATCCCTTACACAGTCAAACATGACAACACAAAATGTGAGGGATGGGGATTTCCGTTGGGTATCACTGCTCACTTTATTTCATGTTGCGTGCAAAATCATGAACGGCTTCCTGATCCAGTCACGTGGTCCGACATCAACACATACGTCACGATGCATGCCTCGAAACGCGCTTTGCCAAATATTTCCTGGATAAGCTCGGAGCACCCCTCAGAGCTCCGGAGCCTGCCTTCCCATCACTAGGGTAAACCACAAAAGGTCATTGCTAAAGAAGCTGGCTGTTCACAAGGTGCTGTATTCAAGCATATTAATGGATGGCACCCACCATTGGCAAACGTCTTTGCTCATAATGCTCCCGAATGCAGACTTTTCTCTTTTTTGCATAGTTGTTGTTCTTTCTACAGTGCATGGAGGTCATGCACTGCTAACATGGGACCGACAAACACTACTGGATATCGGCAAGTCAAGCAGCCACACAGAGTTTACTGGCTTTATACCACCCAACCTGCAATGCATCATCCGCCCCAACGATGACCATCAGCACCCCCAGGAAGGCCCTGAAGCACCGAGCCCACATGAGCATGCTGACCCGAAGAAAGCACGTCGGAGGCGGGGTCGAAGGGACCGAAGGCGAGGCAAGAGAGGAAGGCTACATGCTAGGCTAAAGGCTCGCTCCAGCCGGCCACCGCTACCCAGTCTGTTAATTGCAAATGTTTGGTCTTTGGAAAATAAGCTAGACAAACTAAGAACAAGGATTGAAGACTAGCGGGAGACAAGAGAGTGTTGTGCTCTAGTATTCTGTGAAACTTGGCTTTCAAACAGAGTCCCAGAGAGCGCTATTCAGCTCCAGAGCCACTCAACACACTGGGCAGACAGAACAGGTGACTCTGGTAAGACGAGGGGAGGGGGTGTGTGCATATTTATAAACCACTCATGGTGTGGAGATGTACAGACCGTCTACAAGCACTGCTCGCCCGACGTGGAGTTTTTACTGCTGAAATGCCGTCCCTATTATTTACTGAGGGAATTTACCGCTGTGTTTTTGGCCGCTATATACATCTGTCCACAGAGCAATTACACAGTAGTGCTAAACAAACTCCACGATGTCATCAGCGCAGTAGAGACGAAACATCCCGGTGCTGTTTTTATTGTTGCTGGCGACTTTAACTAGTGCAATTTATGGACCGTACTCCCCAAATATTACCAGCATGTGGACATTCCCACCCGCGATAAAAACACATTGGATCATGTTTATTCCAACATACTGTACGTGGCGCCTACACAGCGGCACCCCACCCCCCACTTTGGGCAGTCAGATCACATCTCACTGCTTATGTACCCAGCTTACAGACAAAAGCTGAAACAAACAAACCCAGTTACTAAGCAAATTAAGCGCTGGACTACAGAGACTGAGAACATCCTGCAAGACTGTTTTGCCTGCACAGACTGGGATGTGTTTAAAGTTGCAGCCACTCAAGGGGACTCTTCTGTTAACATACAGGACTATGCTGAATACATGACTGTGTACATCAGCACGTGCGTTGATACCATTGTACCCACATACAGGTCAGGAAGTTCCCCAACCAGAAGCCCTGGATCAACAGTCAGGTACGTCAGATGCTCCGTGCTCGCTCTCATGCATTTAAATCAGGCTGTGAGGTCGAGTACAAAGCTGCAAAGTATGAACTGAGGAAGGCTATAACAGCCAAGAGGTAGTATAGAGAAAGGCTGGACAGCCTCTATTCCACTCCTGACCCGGGGCACATGTGGCAAGGCCTGCAACACATCACAGACTACAAGAAGCCCAACAGCAGCACCGCTAGCCCTACAGACAGCCTGCTGGACGATCTCAACATCTTTTACACCCGCTTCGAGACCACCAGCTACAGCACAGAGAAGAGAGACACACTCACCCCCCCACCCACTTTAAGCGGCTTTAAGCCGCTTTTCCACTAGCCCAGTTCACCTTGCCTCGTTTCGTTACTACTCGGTTCGGCCACGGTTGTGTCTCCATAGCAGCCGGGTAAAGCGGGGTTAAGCTGTGGTGGGCGGGATTTTTTTTTTACAGCAAGGCGGCGCCACACCCCCGTGACGTAAAACACGCGACCCAAGCCAAACATAACATGGCGGCTGTACAAGGCGACTCCTCGGTCTGTGTCTTTTTTCACCGTAAATGCCAGAAAGGACCGCCAGACAAGGGTACAGGCAGTGAGACGAAACACTCTGGAATAGTTCTGCAGCTTCTGGGAGAGCTGAAGACGTGAGGATACAAACTAGGTCATATATGACGGTAAGCTAATGTTGCTAATGCTAGTTTGCTATAAGTACGTCGTACTACACTGTAATCTCTGCAAGTTATCGCTGTTAGGTACTAAAATATGTATGCTGTGTGTGTTTCAGATGGCTCTATTGTGGGAAAATTACCGCTTCAAACAGTCAGTCTGGCGTTCAGCACAGCCTGTCACTGATGTCAACACAGCTTCACAAACGATCAGTGGTTATAGAGCTTAAGAATGTCTGTAGAAACATTTATTTCCTGTGCAACAAATTGCTCTGATCTAAGTAAAGGAACCCTATTTCACTGTTTATGGGAATGTAGAAAAATTAGAATGTTTTGGGAAGAGGTGAGGGTAACAATTGAAAAAATAATTTCAAAACAAATCACATTGAACCCTAAACTGTTTTTGTCGGGTCTGTGTCCAGAAAAACATAACTTTAATAAGAGTGAAAGAACATTCATAGACCTCAGTTTGCTTAATGCCAAAAAATGTATTGCATTACTGTGGAAAAACTCATAGACCAGATGTGACTCAGTGGTTAAGACAGATGTTAACAAACCTTCCACTAGAAAGAATAACATATAAGATAAGATAAGATAAGCCTTTATTAGTCCCACAATGGGGAAATTCCAGGATTGCAACAGCACAGGGATAGCAACACTCAGGGCAACAATCAGAAGGCAAGAAAAAACAAGAGCAGCTAGTATACTGGGCTGCACGGTGGCGCAGTGGTTTAGCACTGTGGCAGCACAGTTTTACCCTCGGCCGGGGGACCGCGGGGATCATGAGATCGTGGGTTCGATCCCAGCCCCCGACCAACAGTGAGCTGTGTGGAGTTTGCATGTTCTCCCCGTGTTGCGTGGGTTTACTCCGGGATTTCTCCGGTTTCCTCCCGCACACCAAAAACATGTAGGTTTAGGGCGCTCGCGCACGCAGCGACCAGTAGCCGGTGGCTTGTCACCAGACTGCAAACCAAGTCTACCTACGGGTACAAATAAGTAACAAAAAAAAAATAAAAAAAAAATACATATGTACATATTAATATATAGGTACTACCGTTCAAAAGTTTGGGGTCACCCAGACAATTATTTTGTATTTTCCATGAAAAGTCACACTTATTTACCACCATGAGTTGTAAAATGAATAGAAAACATAGTCAAGACATTGACAAGGTTAGAAATAATGATTTGTATTTGAAATAATAATTTTTTCCAGATACTCAACCTGCTCAAAGGAAGGTCAGTTTTATAGCTTCTAACTAACTAACTAACTAACCTGCACTTATATAGCGCTTTTCTAGTCACAAAGACCACTCAAAGCGCTTTCATTAATACTAACCCTCTATTCTAAGGGCCTATAGGAAACAAATATCTAGGGACAATTTAGAACAGCCAATTAACCTAACATGCATGTTTTTGGCATGTGGGAGGAAACCGGAGAAATCCCGGAGTAAACCCACGCAACACGGGGAGAACATGCAAACTCCACACAGATCACTGTTGGTCGGGGGCTGGGATCGAACCCACGATCCCACGATCCCCACAATCCCCCGGCCAAGGGTAAACTGTGCTGCCGCAGTGCTAACCACTGCGCCACCGTGCAGCCAAGCTAAACTGTTTTCAGCTGTGCTAACATGATTGCCAAGGGTTTTCTAATCATCCATTAGCCTTCTGACGCAATGAGCAAACACATTGTACCATTAGAACACTGGAGTGATAGTTGCTGGAAATGGGCCTCTATACACCTATGTAGATATTGCACCAAGAACCAGACATTTGCAGCTAGAATAGTCATTTACCACATTAGCAATGAATATTAGATATTAGAGTGTATTTCTTTTTTCCACAATATCTTTATTGAACCTTTTTTTTTTTTTTAACAAACATGATACAAACAATCAAACACTAACGCTAAAGTACTACAAAAAAAAAAAAAAAAAAAATGCACTAAAAACACCAACAACCACCAACAAAATCAAGTCTTCAACAATGCTCCTCTGTTTAGTCTAGACAATCCAATACATAAGTATACATATTATGTTCACCAGTTTGGAATTTACAAGGTCCACACACATCATTCACCTTCTTCTTCAAGAGTTATGTTTAAATTTTTTACATAATCAATAAAAGGTCTCCATATATTCTCAAACACAATTTCCTTTGATTTCAGTATATATGTTATTCTTTCTAATGGAAGGTTTGTTAACATCTGTCTTAACCACTGAGTCACATCTGGTCTATGAGTCTTTTTCCATAATAGTGCAATACATTTTTTGGCATTAAGCAAACTGAGGTCTATGAATGTTCTTTCACTTTTATTAAAATTATGCTTTTCTGGGTACAGACCCAACAAAAACAGTTTAGGATTCAGTATGATTTGTTTTGAGATTATTTTTTCAATTGTTACCCTCACCTCTTCCCAAAACATTCTTATTAATCTACATTCCCATAAACAATGAAATAGGGTTCCTTTACTTTCCATGCATTTTGTGCATGTATCTGGTATATTTGTGTTATATCTATTTAACTCCTCCGGTGTAACATACATCCGCATTAACCATTTGAAATGTATCAATTTAAGGCGTGCATTTATTGATTTGGTTTGAGCTTCTGTACAAGCCAATTCCCATTGTTCCTCCGAAATTTCAATTTGCAGATCTTCTTTCCAGTAGTTTAATCTTTTCAGTGAATTTTCACTTGAAGATAGTGTCAATGAGTTATAAAACTCTGAAATAATACCCTTTCTTTTACTATCTTTCATCATCATTTTTTCCAAGGATGAATAAATAGGTCGAGTGAGAGCTTTATTTTGATTTGATTGAATAAAGTTTCTAAGTTGAAGATATTTAAAAAAATGTGTTCTATTGAGATTAAATTTGATCCTCAGCTCTTCAAAAGACATTATGTTGTCTGCACATGGCAAATATAAATCCTGAATCTTTTGTATCCCTTTTAAATTCCATACTTTAAATACAGCGTCCGCTCTCCCTGGTTTAAAATATTGATTACCCCATATTGGACTAAATTGTGACAATAACTGTGGTTCTTTTAAATAGTTTTTAGCTTCACACCATATTTTGATCATATGCTTTACAAATGGATTTTTAACTTGTTTTTGTAATTTTTTTGCCGAATCTGAGTATATGAATATGGGAAGAGGTAAAGGTAAATTGTATGATTCCATTTCAGTCCAGTGCGGGAGATCATTTGATGAAAAATAATATGTCATAGACCTCAGTTGTGCCGACCAATAATACAACATAAAATTTGGACATTTCAGACCTCCACGATCAAATGGTAAATATAATAAAGACAGACGTAATCTAGCCCTCCTGTTGTTCCATATAAATTCCACTAACTTTTTTTTTATTCTTGAGAATAGATCTAAAGGTGGTGATAAGGGAATGTATTGAAATAAATAATTTTAGGTAAAATATTACTTTTAAGTATATTGATTCTCCCGATCATCGACATTGGTAGTGACATCCATCTCTGAGTTAACTCATTGATATCTGACATTAAGGCTTCATAGTTGACGCTGGCGACTGATTCTAGCTTAGGCATAATTTGGATTCCTAAATATTTAAACTGATTTACAACATTGAATTGATTTGCCTCAGGGGCTGGGTAATTTCTCTGGGTCTCATTTAGCATTAATATTGAAGATTTAGTTTTATTTATTTTATATCCTGATATTTCCCCAAAATTCTTTATTAAATTCAACAAGGTTGGAATTGATTTTTTTAGATTCGACATAAACAAAATTATATCATCGGCGTACAGGGAGATTTTATGTTCTGTTGGTCCAACTTTAATTCCATATATTTGTGAATGTAAACGTATCGCTATCGCTAAAGGTTCAATTGCCATAGTAAACAGTAAAGGTGAAAGTGGACAGCCTTGTCGACATCCTCTATTGATTTTTATTGGTTTTGAAATATTGTTATTTGTTAGGATTTCTGCTGTAGCATTATTGTATATTATTTGAACCCATTTTATGAAATTATTTCCAAGTCCAAACCTTTGTAGGACTTCAAAAAGAAAGGGCCATTCAACTCTATCAAAGGCCTTTTCGGCGTCCAATGATAGGAGAGCTGTATCCGGTGCTTCTTTATTAAAATAAATAATATTAAATAGTCTTCTTACATTATGGAAGCCTTGTCTACCCTTTATAAAGCCATTCTGATCTCGATTAATAATATTTGGTAAAATTTCTTGTATTCGTCTTGCTAAAATTTTACAGATTATCTTAAGGTCGGCGTTTAATAGGCTTATTGGTCTCATATTTTCACATTTATTAGAGGGCTTACCTGGTTTTGGCAACAGTATAATTAAGGCATTATTTATGTATGATGGTAAATTATTATTTTGAAATGCTTCTAAAACCATTTCCAAAAAAGGTTTTATTAATTTATTCTTGAATTTTTTATAAAGGTCAACTGGAAGACCATCTGGTCCTGCACTTTTTCCTGATTTCATATTATCAATGGCTAGCCCAACTTCTTCTTGACTAATTTTAGACTCCAATATCTCCCTGTTTTCATTTGGTATACACGGTATAGATAGTTCGTTCAAAAACCCATTTAGTTTTGTTAAATCAGGTTCATTTTTGGTATCATATAATTTTTCATAGTAATCTCTAAAGGCTCTATTAATTTCTAAAGGATCTATAACTACCTGTCCCTTACTTATAATACTGGTAATTGGTGTTTTAATTTCCAATTGTTTAATCTGCCATGCTAATAATTTTCCTGATTTTTCACCTTGTTCATAAAAAGATTGTTTCAATCTTAGAAGACTCGAGGCAGCTCTATTCGCTGATTTTTTGTCGTATTCAGCTCTCAAAATCAGTAATTCATTCTCCAACCTTGGGTCACTTCCTGCATACACTTTTTCCTGAAGACTTTTTATTTTATGTTCCAATTTAGCTCTCTCCTCTCGAGTCTTCTTAGATTTTGATCCTGTATAACTAATAATATGTCCCCTAATAAAAGCTTTGAAAGCCTCCCACTTTACACATGCTGATGTTTGTGTAGTATTGATGTCAAAGAACTCGTCTATCTGTTTTTCTATATACTTGACAAATTCCTCATCCTGAAGCCATTTATGCTGAAATTGCCATCTACCTGATTCCTTTGTC
The DNA here is from genome assembly GCA_020510985.1 of Pholidichthys leucotaenia. NCBI lineage: Eukaryota > Metazoa > Chordata > Actinopteri > Cichliformes > Pholidichthyidae > Pholidichthys > Pholidichthys leucotaenia. The sequence continues at coordinate 111,173,019 of CM035847.1, read as the reverse complement.
AATTTTTTATCTACATATATTAGACAACAGGGTGCATGATCAGAGATCACGATGTTATCATAAAAGCAGTTTTGAATCTTGGACCTTAATTCTGTGGAAATCAAAAAATAATCAATACGTGAGAATGTCTTGTAGGTACTGGAATAACAAGAATAGGCTTTAACTTGTGGTTTCATTTCTCTCCATATATCTAACAATCTCAATTCTTTCATAAAATGATTAATAGTCATCCTACATCCAATGTGCGTACAATCCAGTCCTGTTGATCTATCCACACCTGGATTCAATGTACAATTAAAATCCCCTGCTATTATATGTTGCCCTGTAAGTGATGATAAGATGAGAAATAAATTAGCAAAGAACTTCTGATCATCTATATTGGGACCATATAAGTTCACAAGATTTATATTTTCTAATAGCAAAGAACCTTGAATGATTACATATCTTCCAAATTTGTCTCCAATTACATTTTTCACTTGAAAAGGAACTGATTTATGTATGAGAGTCATAACTCCCCTGGCTCGGGATGAAAATGAAGAGGTGAATACACTTCCCTGCCATCTACTCCTAATTCTTTTAACATCCTCCTCTATCAGATGCGTTTCTTGTAAAAACACAATTCTTGAACCCATGTCCTTTATTTTATTCATAACTTGTTTAAGTTTTTTTAAATTTTGTAGACCTCTGCAATTCCATGAAGTTAAATTAAGATTAACACTTTGGTCCATGATCAATAGAGAGTTTGGGATTACCTTGCAGTGTAAACATGCTCATACAGAGAAGCAAAAACATGAGTGGTTGAACATTCATCCTACAAACTACACACAAACAAATTTCCCCTTCCCACACTTGTGGCAAACCCCCCAAAATCAAAAGAAAAATTCTGTCTCCCGATATAGCCATCGACCGTTCCACACCCACGGGGAGCAGCCTAAGCCACTCCTTCTTCATCCTCCCAATCACCCTAACTCTACTGCTTTTAATGACGTAACATTAACTCTCCTCTGTAGTTTTCCAACTTAACTCCAAAATTTTTAACAACTTTGTACATCATAGTTTTTTTTTTGTTTGTTTGTTTTGTTTTTGTTTTGTTTTTTTAATATATAATACAATCTATATTTTGTAAACTTACTATTTACTTCAAGTCAGTCAGATGCCTGTGCAAATGCTTAATTATTCTACCTTATATTTTGTTCATGCTTAGCTCCCACCAGTCTCTTCTTCTTCTTTGATCTTCTTGATGAACTCCTGCGCCTCCTCTGGGGTCTTGAAGATGTGGGTTCTGCCCTCATACGTGGTCAGCAGTCTCGCAGGATAGATTACACCATGACGAATCCCAAGGTTGCGCAGCTCCTTACGTACGGGATCAAACTGCTTCCTCAATTGCTGGATTCCTGTGGCCAAATCTGGGTAGAACCGCACCTGCTGGTCCTGGTGTTTAATCTCTCCTTTTTTAGCTCGTGCAGCGTTGAAGATCTTCATCCTGTCTCTGTTGCTAAGAAACTTCATAATTAAGGTCCTCGGCGGTCCCTTATCTCTCCGTGGGCCAATACGATGTGCTTTTTCCAGAATCACTGCTGATTGCAACTCCTCGCTGCCCAGCACCTCCGGAATCCACTTTTCCAGAAAGGAACATACGTCCCGACCTTCTGATTCCTCTGGAAGACCCACCAGCCTCAAATTATTCTGTCTCGACCGAGATTCCAAATCCAAAATATTATCTTCCAGAGATTTATTTTTTTTTTCCAAAGTGCGCACCTTTAATTGAAGACGGGTGACGTCATCTTCAGCACTAGCGAGACGGAGCTCCATCTGCGCCGTTCGTTCTACACAGTCACCCAATTCCTTTCTTATTCCTTCCAACGCTGTCATAATCCCATCAAATCTAGAGGAAAAGTCCGCTCTCATTGAACTCATGGCAGCCATCAGCGCATCTGCGCCTCCCCCCGCAGATATCGCAGCGTTGCCAGCCTCCTCCGCCATATATGGAGTTTTGTTTGCTGCGTCACAGACCTGAAAGTCCGTTAATTTGGACTGTTTCGGCGGCTCGCTTTTTCCTTTTCCTGGTTTTCCAGCCTTAGGCTTCGCCGACATATCTTCGCCCAAATGCTGGGATACGTTCTGTCCCAAATGAGAGAGTTATTTGCCGATTTTTTTTTTTCCAGGAGCAGAGCAGAGCGAGACACGTCCGTCCTACGTGGCAGCCATAACCGGAAGTATCTAGAGTGTATTTCTGATTAGATTAAAGTTATCTTCACTGAAAAAAACAGTGCTTTTCTTTCAAAAATAAGGACATTTCTAAGTGACCCCAAACTTTTGAACAGCAGTGTAAATATATATAATATATATAGACACACAGTGCGGAGGATTGTGGTTGGTGGATGTGCAGCAGAAAGTCTAAACTCTCTCTCTGCGGATGCGGCGGGCCTGCCGGATGTCTTTGGGCATGATGGTGACCCTCTTGGCGTGGATGGTGCACAGGTTGGTGTCCTCGAAGAGACCCACCAGGTAGGCCTCGCTGGTCTCCTGCAGAGCCATGATGGCGGAGCTCTGGAAGCGCAGGTCGGTCTTGAAGTCCTGAGCGATCTCCCTCACCAGGCGCTGGAAGGGCAGCTTACGGATGAGCAGCTCCGTGGATTTCTGGTAGCGACGGATCTCTCTCAGAGCCACGGTGCCGGGCCTGTAACGGTGAGGCTTCTTCACTCCGCCGGTGGCCGGAGCGCTTTTCCGAGCAGCCTTGGTGGCCAGCTGCTTCCTGGGGGCTTTTCCTCCAGTAGATTTACGGGCGGTCTGCTTGGTTCTTGCCATCGCTCTTTATTATTCTGTCTTATATTTCTTGCACGCCGCCTAAACTCCAGCCCGGCACCCACGTTGTTTTTGCTTCAGTTCTCCCAGTATGTCCAGTTTCTCCGTTAGCACCGGGTGGCGGTTGAGTGCTAGCTAGCTCTTCCCTGCTGTATCGTCTCCTGCTGTAAACAGAGGCTCCGTCCGCCGACTTGGGAGACCTTTGGGGCGATCTGTGTGTCCGTGATATATATAGAGTGAAAGGTGTGCCGGATCAGAAAGTTATCACCGGATCAGAAAGAAGAAGGAAGATAAAAAGACTCAGAATTGAGCCGCTGCTGCAAAAGGCAGCCAACACGTGTGGCGCATATACTGAAATCAAAGGAAAATGTGTTTGAGAATATATGGAGACCTTTCATTATGTAAAGAAATTAAACATAACTTCTGAAGAAGAAGGTGAATGATATGTATGGCCCTTGCAAATTCCAAACTGGTGAATGTATATTATGTATTCTTATGTAATAGATTACCTAGACTAAACAGAGGAGCATTGTTGTTGACTTGTTTTTGTTCATGGCTGTTGTTGTTTGCATTACCCCTTTTTTATTATTTTGTTATTGTTCTTTTTAGTTTTTAAATTACTTTTGTGTTAGTGTCTGACTGTGTGTGCTATGTTTGTAAAAAAAAAAAAAAAAAGGTTCAATAAAAATATTGTGGGGAAAAAAATTGCTCTGATCTGCGTGAAAATCATGGAGAGACTGCTGAGACATTATGGATGTACCTGCTCCAGCTGCAGAGTCTGAGGTGGTGTCATAGCAAAAAATGATCAGCTGACACAACTTGATCGCCATGTTAATAACTATATTAGCCACAAAATATATATTCAAAAAGTAAACAGTACTGAGTTAGGTATAATAAGATAATGTACTATACATGCATTCATGTAGTATTGCACTGACAATAAACCTCTGAAGTTTTTGCAGATGTCTCTTTTTTTATATGTGAAGGTTACCACCATGTGACATAAATTTAATACTGACAGATTGGAAAAGCTGTCTAAGAACAATCCAGCAGTTTGAGAAATCACTTTTGGTTTGGTGTAAGTCTGTCAACAGGAGTTGACAGACTTACACCAAGCAGTTTGTGTAAGTTTGTGTAAGCTTTAACACAAAGCAGTTTGTGTTAAAATGTTAAATCCCATTAAACTCTAACCCACAGGTGTCCAATCATGTGTCATGGAGGGCCAAGACCCTGCAGGTTCTCTTCTACCCAGTCTCTTCAGCAGGTGTTCTCACTGATCTGCAGTCAGTGGAAGAAGTTCAGTGGAATCTGCTGTTGAAGACACTGGTTGGAGGTAAAGCCTGCAGGGTCTTGGCCCTCCATGGCACATGATTGGACACCCCTGCCCAAACCCATTATGATGAAGAGCAGATGCTAATATGACCCAGAATTCCTCCATATACTGGTACTGTCACTCAAGTATGCAGGGTCTTCTGCGGTGGCACATCCAACAATACAGTCTTCAGTTAATAAAATAATTGTTTTGGTTACTTTTCTTAAAAATGAGCAATTATTTTCAAGGTCACCCATTAATGGTTTGTACTATTGACTCTTTTCCCACCAGTGTATTAACAGACAAAAATAGAAATCATGATGCAAACACATAAGTCACTAAATTGTTTATTACAATCGGCAGCAAATTCCAGATTATTCAGAATGTGTAAAACTCAAACTGTAAGACTGAGTCACTCAGCAGCTGGGATGTGCAGCTCACACTGGTCTCAGATCAGCAGATCTTAGGCCTGCATCTCTGTAAATAGTGACGCAAGGTCCACTTTGGGGTGGATCGTTTACCTCTTGCCTAGACAAAAGACAGAAATGGGTGGTGGTTAAATAAAGGAAGTTTAAAACATATTTGGGAAATACACTTGTTGCTAAAAGCCAGTGGTGGAATGTGAATGAATGAATCTTTATTTTGGATAGATTAAAAGAAAATAGAATAATATAACAAAGGGGAAAAAAAATCTAACAAGGTCGAATTAAACAATAACTCCTCTGATTATACAGTTCAACATAGGTTATCTGAAATGGGTGATGGCTGAAGCTGCAGCTTATATTGCCCACCCATATTCCATCCAATAATTCAAAAGAAAAACAAAACAGGAGCGATTCCAATTCCAATGTGACAAAGTACTTCGTTGTTGTATTTAACCACAATTTTCATGTAGCTGCACTGATATAAAGTCGATTTTACAAGGGCTGCGTTACATTTAAAATCATCTGTTTTTACTGTGGCCTCAGCAATCAGAATGAATTAATACATTCACTTGAATGGAATATAGTACTTTAACTGAAGGTGTGCATCACCGAGTATGGAGTCGCTCAGTCAAAATATGGAGTTTTTATCAATAAAAGTTTGTCTTGAATGTAAAAGTGTCTCTTCTTGCCCTGGCTTCAAGTGTGGGTGGTGTTTTGTACTTGTATTGCTAAAATATAAAAGGATGCACAACAATGGGTCTCAAATATTTGTAATGTGTCCTGTTACTGCATGAGTTTATTGATGATAGAGTATAAACTACACATATAAACTAAATTATATTGATGACTGAACAACTGCCATTCCCCAAAAGATACAGTTATGAACATAACTCAAATGATCACACAAGTGATCTGACAAAAAAATAAATACATTAACAAGCGGTTTATTTTACAGTTTATGTGCCAGTCTTTTTCAATTATTCTGTAATTAATACTCACACAATCAAATAAATCTCAGTTCAGTCCCTTTTATATTAAGTGGAAATTGTGCTACTTTGGTTTTGACACTTTACCTATAAAAGCAAAGGATTTCAGTAAGTTCCACAGTGTCGAGGTCCGTTGTGGAGTGGCTGCTTTCCTCTTGCCTAGACGAACGAAAGAAATGGATGGTGGTTAGGTTCAAGCAAGTTCAACACTTATACAGGCACATCTCAAAAATTAGAATATCATGAAAAAGTTCAATATTTTTGTCACTCATTTCAGAAAGTGAAACCCATATATAGATTCATTACAGGGACAGTGATATATTGCAAGTGTTTATTTTAATTTTGATGATTACGGCTACAGCCCATATTAACCAACACCTCAGCGGCCAACATTTCTATTTAAAAACTATTTTTTAAAGTTTATTTATGTAATATTCTAATTTTTTGCCAAATTGAATTTGGGGTTTTCAGGGGCTGTAAGCCATAATCATCAAAATTAAAATAAATAAACGCTTGAAATATATCACTGTCTGTGTAATGAATCTATATAATATATGGATTTCTCTTTCTGAAATGAGTGTCAAAAAATATTAATTTTTTCATGACATTCTAATTTTTGGAGATGTACCTGTGTTAGGGAAATACACCTGTGAAAGTCAGTGGTGGGATGTGACAAAAATGCTTTGTTTCCCTGACAAGCACCGCAGGATCCACTCTGTACAAGTACATCATCAATCCAGGGATGTATGGTGGAACAGCACAACGACACTGTTCCAGCACGTTTTATGGAAAATCCACAGAATAGGTGTGTGGGTCTATTCTGACGCTTTAGAAAATTATATGAATGACTTTATAAATCACTGGTTTGAAAAAGCACTTTTATATTATTGAGATTTCAGCTCCTGTGGTCCATTTCACCTCTATCCACAATATAAAAACTGAGGAAGGCTAAACCCTGGCATGTGGAAACACATTCTAGCATTAAATTGCACACAATTTAGGGTGTGTTTATATTTATATATCTATATATTTATTCCATCTAGCTACAATGCTCCGCACTGTGTTTTTATATATCTACATATTATTCCATCTAGCTACATTGCTCAGCACTGTGTGTGTTTATATACTTGCATATTTATTCCACCTAGCTGCAATGCTCCGTACTGTGGGTGTTTATATATTTACATATTTATTCCATCCAGCTACAATGCTCTGCACTGTGTGTCTGTGTGTGTGTGTGTATATATATATTTTATAGTAATATGTACATATGTATATTAGCTGCTCTTGCTTGCTTGTTTTTTTTTTTTTTCTTGCCTTCTGATTGTTGCTCTGAGTGTTGCTATCCCTGTGCTGTTGCAATCCTGGAATTTCCCCGTTGTGGGACTAATAAAGGCTTATCTTATCTTAATTTAATGCGCAGCACCAAAGTGCAGCATGTACACAAACCAGGACTTTAACCAGGATTAACATATTTCATCGTTTCTCTCACAAGCGAATACTTAGGAGAAAACAAGTGCGAATCAGCAGCTGGTACTAGCTAGCTACTACTAAAACTTGTTAGCCAGCACAGAACAGCACTGTATGGCTCAAAAAAAGTGAGCTTACCACCAACAGGATAAATAAGCGAACAGATGCACATTATAACAAATCACTCACCATCGATGGTTCTCTCACGTTCGTCTTCAGCTTGTCTGTAGTCCGGTTCTATGCTGGGCTGCATCTTTATCGGTCCGGGTCACTCCTCTCACTGTGTATCTGCCACCAAGCAGAGAAAACCCCGCACCTCTTCGTTGGACCACGGTGTAGAGTTCCGCAAAACCTACAACGCTGTCTGTATTAATATCGTATTTACTCCGCGACCGAGTTAGTCCGTGAAATATTGCAAATGGCGGTCGTAAAGATTCCACTGAAGACGGACGCTTTCATGACGTTACACCCTGACCAATCAGCGGCTCGCAGTCTGTTGACTTCACATCTCGGCTCGCTTCAGCACGGTTGTACCCTGCCCTCGAACAGGCACGAAAATAGCGCCTGTTAAACCGTGCTGGGTACAGTGGAAAAGGCTAGAAAGCGAGTCGAGTAGAAGTGAGTAAGGCCAAAGCGATACTAATGGAAAAGGGCCAGAAAAGGGCCATAAGAGTCTCACCAGACCAAGTAAACAAAGCACTGAGAAATATCAACCCCTGCAAGGCAGCAGGACCAGACAACATCCCTGGGTGGGCCCTCAAAGCATGCACTGCAGAGCTCACTGATGTTCTCACAGCAATCTTCAACCTCTCCTTCAACCAGAACATAGTCCCCTTGCGCTTCAAAACAACAACTATCATCCCCATCCCCAAAAGGAGCCCGCCAACCTGTCTGAATGATTACAGACCAGTAGCACTCACTCCAATCATCATGAAGTGCTTTGAGAGAGTGGTGCTGCCCCTCATTCAGGACAGCAAACCGGGCACCCTGGACCCCCTGCAGTACGCCTACCGGCCCAACAGATCCACCTCAGATGCCATTGCCGTAGCACTCCATTATTCTCTTTCCCACCTGGAAGATAAAGACTCCTACATTAGGATGCTCTTTGTCGACTACAGCTACGCCTTCAACACAGTCATCCCCCCAAACTCACCGACAAACTGTCTTCACTTGGCTTGCACCCCACCCTCTGTGACTGGCTACTGGACTTTCTAACTGGCAGACCCCAGTCTGTTGGGATGGGTAACAGGACCTCAGCCAGCATCATCACAAACACAGGTGTCCCCCAGGGTTGTGTTCTCAGCCCCATCCTCTACAGCCTCTTCACCCATGACTGTGTTGCCTCCCACAAAGACAACATCATCCTAAAGTTTGCGAATGACACAGCAGTGATAGGACGCATCACTGGTGATGATGAAGCATTCTACAGGAGGGAGGTGACCAACCTTGTGTCATGGTGTGAGGACAACAATCTCATCCTCAACACAGACAAGACAAAGGAAATGATAGTGGACATGACGAAAGGGAGGAGGAGACCCCATCAGCCACTGTTCATCCAGAAGCTTGAGGTGGAGAGAGTGAGCGGCTTTAAATACCTGGGAATCCACATCAGCGAGGACCTTAAGTGGACACACAACACCACAGACCTGGTTAAGAGAGCTCAACAGCGATTGTACTTTCTGAGGAGGCTGAAGAAGTTTGACATGTCTTCCAGGATCCTCAACAATTTCTACAGCTGCATCATTGAGAGCATCCTGACCAACGGCATCACTGCGTGGTATGGCAGCACCATTGCCTTGGAGCACAAATGCCTGCAGAGAGTGGTGAAGACAGCGGAGAAGATCATCAGGACTCCACTCCCCTCTCTGCAGAGCACCTACCACCGTAGAGTCCAAAAGAGAGCTGACGTCATCCTCCGGGACCCCACCCACCCCCAACACAGACTGTTCACACTTCTACCCTCAGGTCGGAGGTACAGAAGTGTGAAATGCCGGACAACCTGACTGAAAAACTCCTTTCCCACTGCCATCAGACTCATGAACAGTCAACAATTCCCAAAACTCTGTAACACAGCTTTGCATATAGGAACTCACACACCGGCTGCTAAATTTGCACACTGCTCACCTGTACAGTAGATATAGTATCACCTGTCTGATGTCCATATCATCTCTGCTGCTACTTACCAATAGTTTGTGATTATACACTGCTTGTTGCATACTGCTCATTTGCACACTGTATATAAGTCTATGTCATCTCAGGTTACATCAGGTTGCACAATGCTCATTTGTACACTGTACTTAAGTCTATGCCATCTCAGGTTCACATCAGGTTGCACACTGCTCATTTGCACACTGTACATAGGTTCATGCCATCTCAGGTTCACATCATCTCTGATATCAATATACCACTATCACTTTAGTCATCCGGTGACTTCATTTTCATTCCTCTACTGCCTAACTGTGTGTTGATGTATGTGTCTTAGCATCCATCAGTACTAGGATTGAGTTACTGTGTTAGTGTGTCATGACCTATTAGAATTGTTGTTTCTGTACCTTTAACTTGGCATTCGTTCGGAGAGCAAGGTAAGAATTTCATTGCTCAGGAAATGTAGCATTTCTTAACTGTGCACATGCTAATAAAGACTTTGAATCTTGAATCTTGAAAATGGAATGGAAGGAAAAAGTGTGGCAGAAAAAGGTGCACATGCAACAAGGATAACTGCAGCCTTGAGAGGATTGTGATGCAAAGCCCATTCAAGAATTTGAGGGAGATTCACAAGGAGTGGACTGTGGCTGGAGTAAGTCCTTCAAGATCCACCATACACATATGTATCCAGGACATGGGCTACAATTGTTGCATTCCTTTTGTCAAGCCAATCCTAAACTAGAGACAGCGTCAGAAGCGTCTTACCTGAGCTAAGGAGAAAACAGACTGGACTGTTGCTCAGTGGTCCAAAGTACTTTTCAGATGAGTAAATTTTGCACTTCATTTGGAAATCAAGGTCCCAGAGTCTGGAGGAAAAATGGAGAAGCACAGAATACAAGTTGATTGCGATCCAGTGTGAAGTTTCCACAGTCACTGATGATTTGGGAAGCCATGCCACCTGCTGGTGTTGGTCCACTGTGTTTTAAGTCCAAACTCAGCACAGCTGTCTATCAGGACATTTTAGAGTGCTTCATGTGTCCCCCTGCTGACAAGCTTTATGGAGACATTGATTTCATCTGCCAGCAGCACTTGGCACCTGCCAACACTGCCAAAAGTACCAAAACCTGGTCTAATGACCATGGTATCACTGTGCTTGATTGGACAGCAAACTCTCCTGACCTAAACTCCATAGAGAATCTGTGTAGAAATAGATAGTTTGTACATTAAATTGAGGATATTTTCCTATTTAACCCTTTGAGTGTGTATGGTGCAGAACTGCAACATACCCCCTAGTGGTCAAGAGTGATAAATATTTTTTGTCAATAAAATAGTTCAGATTTCCAAGGCTATAACTTGAAAGTGGTAAGAGATAATGACTTACTGTCAAATAGAAAGATGTAAAATATGATCCAAAGTTTCAGATGGGAATAAATTTATGCATCTAATTTGCATAATGTCACGGCACCTCTTTAAATTCCATAACTCAGTCAAAACTGGACTTTGGATGTATTTACACAAAAAAATGGTTCAGTCTTTTGACACCGTTTTTCGTACAGAGGTACCTCATCATCTTATCTTCAAAGCATATGAACAAGAAATCAGTACATTTAAAAAAAAAAAACCCAGAAATTTCTCACTTACGTTCGACAAAGTCAGGGTGAGAAGGCAGGCGCAGTGCCACACTCTGCCACTAGGGGCATGAAAATTCTCACACTCAAAGGGTTAATTGCTGAAACCACTTAACCCACACTCTTACGGGGCTCCATTGCTTGAAGCCGGGGCAGACCTCACTATTCAACCTCCAGGTGCAGTTTGCTTTTTTACTTTTTCATCTTCCCAAGATATTAAAAAGAACATTCTACTATAGAATGTTTTTTTTTTTTTTTTCCCTTCAAGTGAGCGGAGACAGTTTCTGGATCATATCAACATCGGCTTTCCCAACACGACCTCAACCAGTGATAAGACCGATCTCTGAATCCCTCCCCTGGCTTTCACGTGGCCACAAGAGGTTACCAGCTGATCAGTTGCTGGAAGCGAAACAGCCTGTCTGCTCCAGTTGCTACAGCAACTGAGCCCCGTTGTTTTAACTATTCGATAGGAAAATATCCTAAATTTATTGAACAGACACAAGCAGCCTCAGCTGGTGGGAGAGTGGTCAAAGAAAATTCTGCCAACCTTTTAGCTGATAATTTTATTTCAAATACAGGCACGTTAATACAAACAACCCAGTATCAAGGTGGAAAGGTCTCTCCCCTCTCAACATAAACAATTAGCCCCTACTAAAGTTCTAAAACAATAAAGTAACCTACCCAATACCTTCATTTTGTTTATGTCCAACTATGAAAAGCATCCAGGGTCCATTTTGCTTTTCTTTTTTGAGGTGAATCTGTATGTTTAAACAGTGAGGGACTATAGTCAGGACACAGTGGGCTTCCCTGCATAATAAAACACCAAATATAAGTCTGAGATCAACCATTGCTATCCCCGGGTCATCATGCATAGCCTAGGCCAATGTGTTCATACTTGTACTTACCCTTGATAAAATGATTGCTGCAGATCCGACTTGTGGTGGAAAGCTGCCAAACCTCCCATCTGACTGCTGCTACCCATTTGGCTCTCCAAACTGGATCTGATGGAAAGCGCAAAAAGAAAAAAAGAAAAAGACGTTGCTATGGCTTTATCTTGTCTATTGTGGCAACCTACTGCCACACATGTAGTGGCCATGGTTGAAATTTCTGTCACTCTAAGCTAGGACAAACACATTGGTAGCACTTTGTGCACATTTACAGCTTGCTTCAATATGAAGGCATAGACAGGATGTCATGTGATTTGGTGACATTTCTGCACAACCCTAACTCTAATAGAACCATGATAATCCTCTGATGTGCATCTCTCTTAAACATTTTTTAAATAACTATATCATATCAGTCAGGAGTGTCCAATCATGTGCCATGGAGGGCCAACACCCTGCAGGCCTTACCTCCAACCAGTGTCTTCAGCAGCAGATTTCACTGAATTTCTTCCCACTCATTGCCAATTAGTGAAAACACCTGCTGAAGAGACTGGGTAGAAGAGAAAAGCTGCAGGGTCTTGGCCCTCCGTGGCACATGATTGGACACACCGATATAAGTGGATGTAACTGACAGTAATGCTAATATAGCACACCAATGAACCTGATATTTCCCTAATTTTGATATGACAACACTTTAGTTTAGACTATAAGGACTTTGACTGCTGTTTGCTGTGTAGTTTGTATAGATATATTTAATCACACTTTTATGGTCTGTTTATGTTCAGCTGTTTTAGCGTCTATGTTAAAAAATGAGCTAATACACAGGTGGGGTGAAGGAGAACCTTTTCCTTGCATACATCAGAATGTAGTCTTTAAATGTCTCAAAGTCTGCAGTTGACCTGGGAGAACACAGATTGTCCTTTTTGCATTCAAAAATTCCCGTCACACACACCCTAAAGTGAGGTATTTATGTACTGTTGTTAACCACCGCTTGTCCATCACGATATTAGTGAGAACTTCAAAAGCTGTTGACCCCTCTCTCCAGTCACTGTTTGGTGGAGCCATTTATGGTTCCTTATGATGGCATTGTCCAAACACCCATCTGTGCTTATTCACCTCATGGTGGAGGAGGTTCTTATAGAGGGTGAGAAGATTATGGTTTATTACTTGGGAAGCCAAAAAATCCTACATAGATTTCTACATACACCACACGCCTAGACTGTAACACACTCACCCACACAATAGCTACCTCAGCTGTTTGCACAGAAAGACTTGGCACATCAACAGTAATACATCTGCTGCTGTATGTCTCTGCACCTTACTGCAACCATTTGCACAAGTCATACCTGTTGCTGTCTGTCTGTTATTGAAATATTGATTATGTGCAGTCCAATCTGTCACTGTCAGCACCTACACTACCGCATTGAACTTGTAATTACTGGTATTATGGCTCCACTTTTTCTGTATATAGGATTGCTGGGTGTTATAGTTTATCTTTATTTGTACTATAGGATTGCTGGGTTTTATCGTTTTATCTTTATTTGCACTAAAGGTAGCTTTAATGTACATAGACTGCTGTTGTTTTTCATCCTTTTTCCTTCTTTTCTTATATATTGCACACACCACTAAGAGAGAGAGAAAGGGTATTTCAATTATCCTGTATGCAGAGATGGACTTACCATTAGGCAAAGGTAGGCGACTGCCTTAGGGCCTGATCTGCTAAGGGCCCCATATACAGTTAGGCCCAAAAATATTTGGACAGTGACACAAGTTTTGTTATTTTAGCTGTTTACGAAAACATATTCAGGATACAATTATATAATCAATATGGGCTTAAAGTGCAGACTCTCAGCTGTAATTTGAGAGTATTCACATCCAAATTGGAGCAAGGGTTTAGGAATTACAGCTCTTTAATACGTAGCCGCCTCTTTTTCAAGGGACCAAAAGTAATTGGACAGTTGACTCAGAAGGCTGCAAAAAAAAAAATAACAAGGCTGCATGGGCTCTTCCCTCGTTAACCTGTCATCAATTAAGCAGTTAAAAGGTCTGGAGTTGATTCCAGGTGTGGCGTTTGCATTTGGAAGCTGTTGCTGTGAACACACAACGTGGTGAAAGGAGCTCTCAATGGAGGTGAAACAGACCATCCTGAGGCTGAAAAAAAGAAGAAATCCATCAGAGAGATAGCAGAAATGTTAGGAGTGGCCAAATCAACAGTTTGGTACATTCTGAGAAAAAAGCATGCACTGGTGAGCTTGGGAACTCAAAAAGGCCTGGACGTTCACAGAAGAAAACAGTGGTGGATGATCACAGAATCCTTTCCATGGTGAAGAACAAATTCTTCACAACATCCACCCAAGTGAAGAACACTCTCCAGGAAGTAGGTGTATCAGTATCTAAGTCTACCATAAAGAGAAGACTTCATGAGAGTAAATACAAAGGATTCACCACAAGGTGCAAACCATGAATCAGCCTCAAAAATAGAAAGGCCAGAATTGACTTTGCCAAAAAACACCTGAAGAAGCCAGCCCAGTTCTGGAACAGCATTCTTTGGACAGATGAGACTAAGATCAACCTGTACCAGAATGATGGGAAGAAGAAAGTTTGGAGAAGAATTGGAACAGCTCATGATCCAAAGCACTACATCTTCTGTAAAACATGGTGGAGGCAGTGTGATGGCATGGGCATGCATGGTTTCCAGTGGCACTGGGTCACTTGTGTTTATTGATAATGTGACAAAAGACAGAAGCAGCCGGATGAATTCTGAAGTGTATAGGGATATACTTTCTGCTCAGATTCAGCCAAATGCAGCAAAGTTGATTGGACGGCACTTCACCAATGATCCAAAACATAGTGAAAAAGCAACCCAGGAGATTTTTAAAGCAACGAAGTGGAATATTCTGCAATGGCCGAGTCAATCACCAGATCTCAACCCAATCGAGCATGCATTTCACTTGCTCAAGACAAAACTTAAGGCAGAAAGACCCACAAACAAGCAACAAGTGAAGACAGCTGCAGTAAAGGCCTGACAAAGCATCACAAAGGAGGAAACCCAGCGTTTGGTGATGTTCATGGGTTCCAGACTTCAGGCAGTCATTGCCTGCAAAGGATTCTCAACAAAATATTGAAAAGTAACATTTTACTTAGGGTTGTGTTTATTTGTCCAATTACTTTTGAGCCCCTGAAATGAGGAGCGCTTGTATAAAAATAACTACAATTCCTACATGTTTAATCATATATTTTTGTTCAACCCCTTGAATTAAACCTTAAAGTCTGCACTTCAATTCCGTTGTAGTTGTTTCATTTCAAATCCAATGTGGTGGCATGCAGAGCCCAAATCATGAAGATTGTGTCACTGTCCAAATATTTCTGGGCCTAACTATATATACACTACCGTTCAAAAGTTTGGGGTCACCCAGACAATTATTTTGTGTTTTCCATGAAAAGTCACACTTATTTACCACCATGAGTTGTAAAATGAATAGAAAATATAGTCAAGACATTGACAAGGTTAGAAATAATGATTTGTATTTGAAATAATATTTTTTTCCAGATCTCAACCTGCTCAAAGGAAGGTCAGTTTTATAGCTTCTCTAACCAGCCAAACTGTTTTCAGCTGTGCTAACATGATTGCACAAGGGTTTTCTAATCATCCATTAGCCTTCTGACGCAATGAGCAAACACATTGTACCATTAGAACACTGGAGTGATAGTTGCTGGAAATGGGCCTCTATACACCTATGTAGATATTACACCAAAAACCAGACATTTGCAACTAGAATAGTCATTTTGTGGTATATATTACTCATATATTCCATACCTACATTTGTTAGAGCATGTGGAAATGTTTGGGACAGAATATACAAAGGAACTTCACACCTCTGAAAGGGACAAAGGAATCTCACCGCCGTGTGAAGACCAACGATGTCACAGGACGCGGTGGCAACAGACTTGACACCTTCACCCCCTAAGGCGAGGAGAGGTTTTCCCATCACCTCCCAAGACGAAGGGAGGAGTTAACAGGACTAATGGGGGATTTAGATAACGGGGGATTTCAGCTTGTGTTTTGCATGTCTTTGATGTGTGCCTGTATTTAACCAGCGAGCTGGGCAGAATTCTTTCTCTTTTTTGCCTTCTGCCAAGCTCTGCACCAGATGAGACAAGATAGAAGAGTTGTTCATTAAAGACTCTGTTTTTGATGCAAAACCGCCTCATTATTCCAGCTCTTCTACACTGGTGACCTTGACGCGAGTATGGACCGGAGGCGTTCTTCAAGCGACTCATCCGTGGCGACTCTGGCATACGCCACCGACAACGCACACGAGGGAACAAGCGGACAGCTGTTTCCCCCGGCAGAGGGCACCGAGAGAGCTCAACCGAGCTCCAGCACCGCCGTGAGAGCCGAGGCAACGCACTCTCACCCGGTGGGCACAACAGTGATGATGTGTGCGAACGCCGTCGCTGTCAAACTGCCAGATTTCTGGTGAGAAGACCCGGCCTCTTGGTTTCATCAAGCTGAAGCCCAGTTCATACTGGCGGGCATCACGGCAGACGATACTAAATTCTACCATATCGTCTCCAAACTCGACTCCGCCACTTCGAGGTGTGTGCGGAGCTTGATCCAGCGACCACCGGCCCGGGACAAGTATGAGACACTCAAGGCGACCATCGTGGCGAATTATGTCCCACCAGCGGAGGAAAGAGCCGAAAAGATCCTGGCGGTCTACGGCCACAGAGGGGGCGATCCAAAGACCCTCATGGAGGATTTGCTGCAGCTCAAGGAGGAGGATAATGATAATTTCCTCTTCCAATTTATTTTTCTCAGCACGCTACCACCACACACGAGAGGGACACTCGCCAGGATGAAGTGCAACAATCATCAGGACTTCCGCACACTGGCCAACGAGGCTTATCGGCTCGTCAACGCCTGCAGAGAACTGACACCCACAGCGGCATCTGCAGACCTCAAGACTGACGACCCGAGCCTTGGAGAGCCACAACCCACGGAGCAGACTCAACCCACGGTGACAGCGGCACGGCCCAAGCGCAACGAACAGAATGACGTCTGTTATTATCACCACCGCTTCGCCGAGAAAGCCCGAAAATGTGTTCCTCCCTGCAAGTTTACGACGTCGGAAAAACGCCAAAGCCGAGGGCCGTTAACGGCAGCGGTTCTCGGCGAGAAAAACAAGCTGTTATACGTGACAGATGGACACACAGGCAAGCAGTTCCTCATCGACACGGGAGCTCAGCTGAGTTTCATCATGCCCTCCCACGCAGATCGAGCCATGGGCACCCGGGGCAATGGAGCAGTGGCAGCCAACGGTTCTGACATCGACACGTTCGGGGAAAAGAGCCTGCACCTCCTCATTCACGGCCGCAGCTACAGATGGACATTTGTAGTAGCGGCGGTGAGTTTTAACTTGTTAGGCGCTGATTTTCTATGTGCACATGGGTTATTAGTTGATCTAGCAAATAGGCGCCTGGTTAATGCACTATCTTTTGCTTCTATTCCATGCTCAGCTCGAGTCTCTCCACCACCTGTGCAGGCCAACGTCACTACGGCAGGAGGTAAGTTTGAGCAACTCCTCACCCAATTTCCAGCACTCACAACCCCCAAATTTTCAGCCACTGTAGCCAAACACGGGGTTAAACACTTCATTCCAACAACGGGACCTCCCGTTTTTGCCAAAGCTCGCCGCTTAGACGCGGCCAAGCTCAACATAGCAAGGGACGAGTTTGCAGCTCTCGAAAAATTGGGCATTGTTAGACGCTCGAAGAGCCCTTGGGCTTCACCGCTTCACATGGTTCCGAAATCCGACGGTTCTTGGAGACCGTGCGGAGATTACCGCAGATTAAACAACGCTACAGCACATGACCGCTACCCCATCCCTCACATACAGGACTTTTCACTACATTTAGCGGGTGCGCGCATTTTTTCAAAAATAGACTTAGTCCGCGGTTATCACCAAGTCCCAGTCCGAGCTGAAGACATTCCTAAAACAGCGGTTATAACCCCTTTCGGCCTTTTTGAATTCCTGCGAATGCCTTTCGGCCTCAAAGGCGCTGCTCAGACTTTTCAGCGTATGATGGACGCAGTCTTACGCGACCTCCCCTTTGTTTTCGTCTACCTCGACGATATGCTGGTAGCCAGCTCATCGGAGGAAGAGCATGAGCAGCATCTCTCTACCGTTTTTCAGAGGCTAGAGGAGCACGGATTAATAATTAATCCAGCCAAATGCAAATTCGGCGTATCGCAAATTGATTTTTTGGGACATAGAGTCTCCCCGAAAGGGGCAGTTCCGCTTCCAGACAAAATTCATGCGATAGAAGGTTTTCCACGGTCCCAAACGGTCAAATCGCTACAGGAATTTTTGGGGATGGTTAATTTTTACAACCGTTTCCTCCCTCATGCAGCTCAGCTCATGCAGCCCCTGTATGACGCACTCAAAAAAAAGAAAGCTTCCAACGCGGTCGAATGGACCCCGGAACGCGAACGCGCTTTTGCCGAAGTTAAAAACGCCCTAGCTAACGCCACAATCTTAGTCCACCCAGATCCCTCGGCCCGCATTACTCTAACCACAGATGCTTCAGACTTGGCCATAGGGGCAGTTGTTGAACAACTTGTCAAGGGGGTCTGGCAACCTTTAGCATTCTTTAGCAAATCGCTAAACCCGACGGAACGCAAATACAGCACTTTTGACAGGGAGCTGCTGGCGCTCCATTTGTCCATCCGCCACTTCCAGTTTTGGTTAGAAGGGCGGAGTTTCACGGCTTTTGTGGACCATAAACCGCTCACTTTTGCTATGGCTAAAATTTCAGAACCTTGGTCGGGCAGACAACAAAGACAGTTAGCTGCGATTTCAGAGTTCACCACAGACATTCGACATGTAGCGGGCAAACTTAACGTAGTAGCGGACTGTCTCTCTCGCGCTGTGGCACCGCCAGAGCACGAGGAGACAGATTACACTGCCTCAGCAGCTGAGCTTTTCTCTAACGCAAACACATATGCAGCACCTATCCATGAAGGGATAGATTATGCAGCCATGGCGGAAGAACAAAGCAGTGATGCGGACGTGCGCGCGCTCCTGTCTGGACCAACAGGGTTAAGGCTGGAGAAAAAAGGGTTGCACGACGGTGTGCCCCCCCTAATATGCGATGTTTCAACCGGCCGACCTCGCCCGTTAGTACCAGCTGCTTGGCGCCGCCGTATTTTCGACGCAATTCACTCCCTCGCGCACCCAGGTGTGCGTGCCTCGGTCAAAATGGTTGCCGAAAAGTTTGTGTGGCCAGGCCTGCGCAAAAACGTAAAAGAATGGGCAAAAACTTGCATTCCTTGTCAGCGCACCAAAGTACACAGACACACAAAAGCCCCTCTGGAGCCTTTTCCCATCCCTGCTAGAAGGTTCGACCACATTCATGTCGACCTCGTGGGGCCACTGCCTTCCTCCCAGGGTTTCACACACCTGCTAACAATGATAGACCGCACCACGCGCTGGCCAGAGGCAGTCCCTCTAGCGGCAACTACAGCGGAGGAAGTCGCTCGCGTTTTTCTAACAAATTGGGTGGCACATTTCGGCGTCCCATCAGACATCACGTCAGATAGGGGGCCTCAATTTGTCTCAGAGCTCTGGTCAGCCATGTCCAACAGTTTAGGGGCAACAATTCACCGTACCACCGCTTATCACCCTCAGGCTAATGGGTTATGCGAGCGTTTTCACATGTCCTTAAAGGCCGCCCTCAGAGCCTCATTAACGGACACAAATTGGGTAAATAAACTTCCCTGGGTTTTATTGGGGTTGCGTGCGGCACCTAAAGAGGATTTAGACGCTTCCCCTGCAGAATTAGTCTTTGCTCAGCCTATCAGACTACCAGGTGAATTTTTACCAGAAAACCCGGAACCAGGGCACCTCCCAGTCCCAAGGTTTTTAGGCAGTAACGGACCGGACTCTCGCCACGGTCCAGCTCATCACTCCTTTCCACGAGTTTTTGTTCCTCAAACTTTAAAAAACGCTGAGTTTGTTTTTGTTAAGCATGAAGCTCTAAAACCAACGTTACGCCCAGTATACGATGGCCCGTATAGAGTGCTGGAAAATGGTGACAAACACTTTGTGCTTGATTATGGGGATAGAAATGAAACGGTCAGCACTGACAGACTCAAACCTGCCTTCTTGTTGAGAGACGAACCTGCACAGCTGGCTCGAGCACCTCGGCGAGGTAGACCCCCCAAGGGAAAAGTCTCAGCCCCCAGGCAGGGAACAGATAATCTCTCTCCTTCCCACACTGCAGATTCCTCACAACAAGGTCCCAGCAGGACGCCTAAACCAACCTACAGCAGTTTTGGGAGAAGACTAAAACCTAGACAGCACAGGGACTGATCCCACCACTCTGCAAATTTTCGCTAATTGTGCTGCAACAGTTTAGGACTGACTTATGATTATACTATGCTGTTATGTTTTCACTGAACTCTCTTAGGAGCATGGCTGCTTGAAAGTTTCTTCTGTGGCAACAGCTGTAACACGTAGTATGTCTTAGTAATTACCCTAGACTGTGAATCTTTCTGTGTCCTTTCATAGTTGTTTGGGGGGCCTGTGGTATATATTACTCATATATTCCATACCTACATTTGTTAGAGCATGTGGAAATGTTTGGGACAGAATATACAAAGGAACTTCACACCTCTGAAAGGGACAAAGGAATCTCACCGCTGTGTGAAGACCAACGACGTCACAGGACGCGGTGGCAACAGACTTGACACCTTCACCCCCTAAGGCGAGGAGAGGTTTTCCCATCACCTCCCAAGACGAAGGGAGGAGTTAACAGGACTAATGGGGGATTTAGATAACGGGGGATTTCAGCTTGTGTTTTGCATGTCTTTGATGTGTGCCTGTATTTAACCAGCGAGCTGGGCAGAATTCTTTCTCTTTTTTGCCTTCTGCCAAGCTCTGCACCAGATGAGACAAGATAGAAGAGTTGTTCATTAAAGACTCTGTTTTTGATGCAAAACCGCCTCATTATTCCAGCTCTTCTACAATTTACCATATTACCAATGTATATTAGATATTAGAGTGTATTTCTGATTAGTTTAAAGTTATCTTCATTGAAAAAAACAGTGCTTTTCTTTCAAAAATAAGGACATTTCTAAAGCCTGTTTTCCACTAGCCCAGCACACCTCGGTACGGCTCGATTCACTTCAGTACGGCTCGGAATGCTTCTGTCTCCATTAGCACGGTGTTGTGCTTGTGCTGTGATGGTTTGTGTTAAGAGGTTTTAGAAGCGGGGCAGCAGCAGATTCTCAGCGAGGCGGGGCCACACTCCTGTGAGGTTACGCACCTTAATTACACGAGTACACGAGTCCTTATTTACACGAGACAAAAAAGGATCCAAGGATTATTGCCTTGCTCGCTCTGTGGATTTATCTCACAATTAATTTTATCTCATAATTAAGCTGCAACAACACAAGTCACTTTTGTTTTGAATTAACTGCCAAATGACCTAGAAATAATGAGCTGAAACTTGTTTTTATTCGTATTAAATAATGAGACGGTGGCACACTGGCCTACACCAAATTATTATTTTTTACATCCTAGGGCATTTTGGATGTACTGAATTAAAAAAATTCATGTTTTTCACCTTCAGGTCAACGTTTGGAACAACAGTATTATTATTTTCCGTTTAGATGATGCTACACTCCTTCTAAAGTATTGTAATTCTCTGAATTTGGAATGCCGATAGAACATTCAATTTACACATACTTACTTTTTTACATACTTTGACTTGTAAGCTTGATCAGTCTGTCCTGCTGCATTTTAAAGTCCAACTGTGCAACTTCTTATAAGTTAACATAAAAAATGTACCCAAAGTTTAGAACTGGATCATGTGGGGCTAATTTTTTATGATATTTCAATAAAAAGAACAGAAAGCTTACAAAAACATTTGTTTTTTGGTCTAGTTAAAAATTACATTACCTTTACAATGGTTGACCCTGACAGGAAGATCAGTATCATTTTGATCAGATTAGGCAATGGAATTTCTATGTAATTATACTGTTTTATAATTCAGTGTTATAACAGACAAACCACACTTTCCAAAACAATTCCATTTTATTATATACAAAATATTAAAAGAAAAAAAAACTTTGCAACACAACATGAAGGTTAATCGACATTTTATACACGCCGACCACCGAGTGTCTACACCAGCTTCCCAAACTGGGTCACGACTCGGATGAATGAAGGCGTCTCTGCCAGCTGTGGGTCAGGAAGGCTCGGTTGAATAATCCGGACGGGCTGTCGCGGTGGACGCGTGGGATGATTCTACAAGGAAAATGCACACAATAAAATACAGCACAGTAGTTTTTAACAAGAATACATAAGCTTATTTCAGCGTATTGTTCACATGAATAATTAAAATAAAAGCTTTAGTCCGCAGTGTGCTGCAATAAAGCAGCGATCCATCCACAAATGAACAGCTTTTTATTGCATAAATAAACTGAGCGTCTTACCGAATATATTTGCGAAAAAACGCACAATAAAAAAAAATTAAAACTCACCGTTAAAGGACTCCGATGTCGAGACCTCCCGGTATATTTTTTCATTCCGGGTGGCTCCGTCTAACTTGCGCTACGTTCGTCTGACAATGCAGTCAGCAGACACTGCAGCTCCTTATTGATGCATGGAACACCCTTATTACACGAAGCCATTTTTGATAGAGAATAAATGAAAATAGCACAGCAATACACTGAAAAGGAACCGCCAACAGTGGTTGCGTGCTGAGTAAAGGCGGACGTGAAGATTCTTTTTTTTTTTTTTCAAAAACTTTATTGAGAAGGTCGTGAAGATTTGGTAGATGAGGAGGAGGAGAGGGGCGGTTACAACCTGACCAATCAGCGCCGGTTACGACCTGACCAATCAGCGGCGACCAGTCTGTTAACGTCACAACACGGCACAGCTCAGCGCTGCTGTACCCTGCCCTTCAGCGGGGCTGAGAATTGCGGCTGTTAAACCGTGTTGGGGCTTGTGGAAAAGCGTACAAAGCGTGCTGAGCCGTCCCGTGTTGCGCTAAAGCGTGCTAGTGGAAAAGGCCCTTAAGTGACCCCAAACTTTTGAACAGTTGTGTATATATACAATTTTTTTTTTTAATGTTTAGCATATTTAACATGATGTCCGACAAAATAAAGAAACACCAGTATAAACGGCAAATCAAATCACGAACGTAACACCCCCCCCTTCTCCTCAGACTGTTGGATTCTTCCATGTTGTCTCTGAGACATGCGCATGTGCACATCTTTGGTTACATTGTAAACAAACCGTATAACATGAAGAATGGCGGCAAAATGAAAAAGTTATCCGAGTGGTGCAGAGAAATGGAGAAAAAGGGAAGAGCACAGAAAATTTTTATCAAAACAACCTTTTTCATTTCAACCAGTGAGGACACTAACCCTCACGAGGAGCAGATAGCAACGCTGCTTATACGAGCACACATGATGCTAACGACGAGCACCTTTTGTTAATGAGGAGGCAGCAGTGACTGTCATGTATGGTAAAATACCTTGGGTGAAGGATGAAGCAAGATGACTGGATGAACACAGCTTTACTAATGGATGTGAACAGTGGTTACACTGCAGGCACCTGGCAGAGGGCACCGGTCAGAGAGGCCACAATATGGATGCCCTTTGCCTTATATAGGGCGGTGCGGTGACATGACAGAAGTGCATGTCATCACAACGCACTTCACAATAATCTGCCATTTCACAATATAACATTTTCCCCCCACCTTTAGAAAGTCCAAAACCATACACACAATTGAACCCCCCCCCCCCCAAATTTGGGACCCGAATCACACTAAAATAACGAAAAACAATGTACTAAAATGGCCTCACACAAAATAACCTAAAATAGGGCTGACAGGTGGACTACCATGCAGCCCGCATGGCGGGGTGGATTATTCTGCCAACCATATCTAAAGAAAAATCCATACATAAAACTAAAATTACACGCCGTGCTCCTAAACTAAACAAAATACACAAAATAATCCCATATCATAACATATATATAACAGAACATAAGAACTATAAACACTTTAATATTTACAGCACTGTTCCTTGGGTAGGAGGAGTAGAACCGGCAAAGCGGGCCCAGGGCAGCCCCTCAGCAAGTGCGCCCCTGGAAGCAGCAGACCCCCGGGACGATGGCTGATCTTCTGGACGATGGAGCCTCGCTTCTTCACTATCAACACCGACTCTCGTCCAGCCTCGTCATCTGGAGCCTCTTCCCGGACATGCTGAAGCTGATTGGCGTGCTTTGCCGAGCCATCGGACAACCTGAAGTATGTTGCGCCCTGCTTAGCCACTACGTGCAGACACCCTCGATGTTTAGCTGGCTGTCTTCTGGCCCATCTTCGCCGTGGACGTTCTTCACCCCAAACCCGAACCAAATCCAAAACCCTCATCGGGGCCCAGGTCGGTCTGAAGTGGTGCTGCTGAGCATGCAGTTTCTCCATGCTCGTCGGTCTAGCCCCGACCTCTTCTAAAACAGTCGTAGTGTTCACCAGCGTAGCTGCAGACCCCCCATCCCCCTGCGGCCAAGCTCTGGAGGCATCTGAGGCTAGCACATTGGCGTCACTTGCCGACGCAGGGACCTCGGCATCACACTCAATACCCCCCTCTACCGTATCCCGAGCACCGGCACTGAGACCGTCCTGCGCTGCACCTGACTGAGGCTGGTCCTGCTTGACCACCGTGGTGTCCATTAGCTCTTTGTCCCACACAATGTCCTCATCAACCATCAGAACCAGAGGGTTCCATTTGCCACAACCCGACCATTTGTTCCCGGCGTCGTCTTTTATGGCAAAACCCAGTCCCTAAAACAAATCACAGCCCATGATGTTATCGCCTCGCACTGTCATGTGGTACGTGAAGTCAACCATCTTTACAGACTTGTACCAGACTGTTAACTCCAAAGTCCCAACCGTGCACAGCCTGCCACCTCCATAACCATACAACGGCGCCGGGTTGCCCCTAATCCTATAGCGGGGGAAAAACTTCCTCACCGTGGTCCAATTCAGCAATGACCCCTCTGCTCCCGTGTCGAGCAGCAGCGGCACCTCCATGCCGTCCAATTTCACTGTGCAAAACATGTACCCGTTTGTACTGGGGACACTGTATGGATGGTTGTCGGGGGCGGGCAGAGTGATTTCTTCCGTGGGCTCTCCGGTTCAAATACACGGCACACTCTAGCATAATGGTTCAAGCGTCCACATCTGCTACAACGTTTTCCCCTAGCCCAACAGTCCTTAGCCTTATTGCGGTGTGTTGCAGTCCCACAACCCTGGTTTTCCCGGGGCAGACCTTTGGCTGGCATTGGCTTCTGTAGTATCGTTGCCAAGCTATCCTTGCTATCCGAGTCTGCAACATTTGGCGCGGCAGGAGGCTCTGGCAGCCGCTGTGACTGACGCCAGGGTAGCTTCGAAGCTAGCTTGTCTGCAGCATCCAGCTGGAGAGCTAGTTTGGCAGCTCTGGCTAATGCTAAGTCACTGGGCGCCGTGAGTAGTCAAGCTCACAATGCGACACTGTATGTGTGCTTCGCAAGCTGGTCACATACCATTTCATCTTCCAATGGCCCAAAGCAACACTCACTAGCTAGCTGCCTCAAGTCAGTGACAAACTGATGAAACGGTCACCTATCCACTGATGTCGCTGCTGAAAACGAAACCTCCGGACAGTCACGCTATCTGGGGTGTGGAAATGGTTAGCCATCAACTCCACAACACCTTCAAAAGAGTTTGAAGCGCTGAATGTGCGAAGAACTCGCTGGCCGTCAATACCCAGGTTGTGAACAAGCAGAGCAAGTGCTCTTAACTTGTTGAGCTTACCGAGGTCCATCTGGAAAGCCTCAAACCACATAGGCCAAGGCACTGGCGGTTCATCCGGGAGCTCGAGAAAGGGGTGAAGTGGTATAATACACGCCTTCATGAGTTAATCCTCAATCACCAAATGTTATGTATGGTAAAATACCTTGGGTGAAGGATGAGGCAAGATGACTGGACGAACACAGCTTTATTGATGGATGTGAACAGCGGTTACAGCAGCAGGCATCTGGCAGAGGGCACCGGTCAAAAAGGCCGCAATATGGATGCCCTCTGCCTTATATGGGGCGGTGCGGTGATGTGACGTGACGGGAAGTACACATCACCACACCGCACTTAACAATAATGTGCTATTTCACAATATAACAGTGACGCCAGTTTCTGACAGTACAGGTAAACAACACATTTTTTTTACTATTTTTTTCTAATTGCAACATTTGCAGAGGCCAGGGCTCACAAGGTTAAATTTGAATATGACCACTTGTGCTCCCCAGGCATGCACAGGATATCTGCAGCCTCAGCAGATGACATTACATGAGATTAAATATAGCTTGTTTTTTTAAACTCTTTGAGTGTGAGAATTTGCATGCCCCTAGTGGCGGAGCGCAGCACTGCACCTGCCTTCTCTGACTGTCAAAAGTAAGTGAGAAATTTCTTTTTTTTTAAAAATGTACTGATTTCTTGTTCACATACTCTGAAGATAAGATGATGAGGTACCTCTGTACAAAAAATGGTGTCAAAAGACTGAACCATTTTTTGTGTAAATACGTCCAAAGTCCAGTTTTGACTGAATTATGGAATTTAAAGAAGTGCCCTTACATTATGCAAATTAGATGCATAAATTTATTACCTCCGCCAAGGAGGTTATGTGATCATCGGCGTTGGTTTGTCCGTCTGTCTGTCTGTTTGTTTGTTTGTTAGCAAGATAACTCAAAAAGTTAAGGACGGATTTTCATGAAATTTTCACAGATTGTCAGAAATGGGGTATCCTACAGATGATTACATTTTGGTAGTGATCCGGATCACCGTCCACAAGAAAACCACCATTACGCAAAATGCCATTTTTGTGAATAACTACTAAACCACTAATCCTATCATTGTCAATCCAATTGCTTGTCATATGTTTTCATGGTCAAGGAATCTGAAAACGTACACACAAACACTGTATGGGGGGAACGTGGCGCTAAACCGCCATTACGGAAAATGCCATTTTCCTCAATAACTACTGAACCACTAATCCTATCATTGTGAATCCAATTGCTAGTCATATGTTTTCATGGTCAAGGAATCTGAAAACGTACACACAAACACTGTGTGGGGGGAACTGTGGCGCTAAACCACCATTACGGAAAATGCCATTTTCCTCAATAACTACTGAACCACTAATCCTATCATTGTGAATCCAATTGCTAGTCATATGTTTTCATGGTCAAGGAATCTGAAAACGTACACACAAACACTGTATGGGGGGAACTGTGGCGCTAAACCGCCATTACGGAAAATGCCATTTTCCTCAATGACTACTGAACCACTAATCCTATCATTGTGAATCCAATTGCTAGTCATGTTTTCATGGTCAAGGAATCTGAAAACGTACACACAAACACTGTATGGGGGAACTGTGGCGCTTGGCAGAGGTCTGCGCTCTCCGAGTGCTTTTCTAGTTCCTATCTGAAACATTTGGATCATATTTTACATCTTTCTAATTGACAGTAAGTCATTATCTCTTACCACTTTCAAGTTATAGCCTTGGAAATTTGAACTATTTTATTGACAAAAAATATTTACCACTCTTGACCACTAGGGGGTATGTCGCAGTTCTGCACCATACACACTCACAGGGTTAAGATCCCCATTAGCACTTGTATAAAGCATTGGCTATTCTTCCTGGGTTGTAACATATATATTCTCCATGTGTCTATGTTGTACAGAGGAGGGAGCTCAATAGATCCTCTGCAAAATGGACCAGTCATCAGACCATGAACAGGACCTTGCTGGCAAATGTGGGTAAGTCAGTCCTTCCAGGATTTCACGGGATGTTTTTATGATTATTGCAGCCCAAAAAGCCTGAATTTGTGGGAGCTTTTTAAAAAAGTTGCAATAAGGGTTGTGATGTTTTTAGAGGGTTTTTTTGTACTGAAAGTTGTGGGAAGAATTACAAATTTTAAAGCAGATGCTTTTTTCCATAGTTTACTGCAATGATATTCTATATAACACCACAAGAAAAGCATAGGATTGTCAAACATTTCCCATTAAACACTGATTTGTAAATTAAGCAGAAACATCTGCTATACAGAAAAACTCTTTTGTGCAACAGCAAATACAGACTTTAACACAATTAAGTGAGAATGAAGTACTAGCTACTCATAAATTTGTCATAAAAATGACCAATACTGTAGGCTACTCTTGTTGAGAACTTGAATAACCCTTAGATGCATGACCAACCAATTCCAACACTCTTCCATAAGTGTGGTCAAAATGACCCCAACTAGAATGTGTGTGTTTTATGCTGTAAACTTAAGAAATTTCTTTCATTTTGGTTAAAGATGATTATTTTTATTATATTTTGGGTGATTATTATTATTATTATTATTTTAAATTATATTTTGGTCAACAAAAGAAGGGGACAGCTTGGGGTCATTTTTGACCCCACATATGGAAAGGTGTGGTACTGATACAAAAAATGCAATTAAAAAATATAACAATTAGATATAAATCCAAATGGCCTCATGTCAAAGACAACCTATTTGAGGAATACATGGAAGATTAAATGATAAAAAATTAAAATTACAAAGATATTGCAAAAAAAAAACAACCGCTCGGGCATTTTTGACCCTTGCATCTAACAATACCTACATTGTCCTCACTGTATACACTGTATTGTCCTCATCTGTTTACCCTCGGCATCCAGTCTGCGATGCAAATTGCAGCGTCTACAGTGTTACTTATAACCGTGGTGAAATTGAAAAGGGGCTTGGGGTCATTTTTGACCCCACATATGCATCTAAAAATCCTATTGTCCTCATCTGTTTACCCTCTCTGTTTACCCTCGGCATCCAGTCTGAGATGCTAATTGAAGCGTCTACAGTGTTACTGATAACCGTGGTGAGATTCAAAAGGGGACAGCTGGGGAAAAGCTTCTGGTCATTTTTGACCCCACATATGGAAAAGTGTGGTACTGATACAAAAAATGCAATTATTTAAAAAATATAACAATTAGATACAAATGCAAATGGCCTCATGTCAAACACAACCTATTTGAGGAATACATGGAAGATTAAATGATAAAAAATTAAAATTACAAAGATATTGCAAAAAAAAAAAACAACCGCTGGGATAATTGTTACCCCGCTTATGCATCCAAGGGATAAAAATAATGAATAAATAATTATCCATTACAACAGCTAAATTGCATTGAATGCATGTTAAAGAGTATAGATTTGGAAATGATGGCAGGACCTTCATTTGAAAACTCCCTAACTGCAGCGGTCCCCAACCAAACCGTACCGAGCGCAGAGCAAAAAGAAATAATTTATTCTGTTGCTCTGTATTGTCTATAGAAGTCTGTTTTTCTGAAAAAAAAAATTACTGAATATTCTCTGTTTTTCCATGCCTGACTACTACTTGTCTGTCTGTCTGTCTGCTGCACATCTTGACACACACCTGTCTCATCAGATACTGATCTTTCCTTTACCGGGAGTCGTACTGGGAGGAGGGGCTCTCTTTGGGGTTTTGCTGGGGGCGCGCATTGGTCCATGTCAAGAGCGGAGAGTCACATCTTTAAAGTTCATTGATAAGATGATGATTTTATCTCTAAAGATGTATAAAATGTTCAAACACTGGCTATAGTGTTAGATTTGCTCATTTGTTTGTGGTTTTACGGCATCTCTCCTCATGCGTGCTTCCGCAATGGGGTGCTTTTCAGGCAGGCAGATTTTTTTTCAACACAAACCCAGCAGTTCGTACACACGGTGAAGACAGAGACGTGGGGAGATGTCCACTTGCGGGCTGGGGAAGATGGCGGAGGAGACAGTGTGGGAAAACTCACACACTCTGTCGGGAAGGGGGGGGCTGTGTGGGGGCATGGTGTGTGGATTTCTCCACCCAGAGAAGGCAGGGGAAAGGGGAGAACAAGGGACCGAAGGAGGAGGTGTCACCGGGGGGTATCAGACGGGACTGTTGGGTCTATGGGCCCCCCGGGGAGAGTAAGAGGTGCCGGAGCCACTAAGAGAAGAAGGGTGTTGGAGTGGCGCCGGCGTTATGTCATGTTAATGTGACACACAGTCCTTTGTTCAAACAACAATGTATTATGGTTGGAAGTTCCGGGTCTCGATGCATGGAAATAAAGCTATAAAACAGGAATGCACAGAGACCTGAGATACTCTTTTGCTCTAAGTTATGTTGGAGGAAGAATAAAGTCTCTGTGTCGTCTAGCTCGTTGCCTCGCCTGCCTCCTTCCTCCACAAGGGCCCCATTTCTGTCTTTGCCTTAGGCCTCAAATGGACCAAGTCTGCCCCGCCTGTATATCCTGAATGTATAGAAGTACTGACCACTGCTGTGTACTCATACCATTACTTAGTAAGAAATTAAATTTTGACCTGTTTGTTCTACTATTAAAATTTAAAGTTTTTCCTGCCTGAATTTCCCCCTTGGGGATCAATAAATGATTGTCTTATTATCTTAAGCTGTCATGATAATAATACTAACAACTATACAATATTGTTTCCCACTGCACAATAAGTTATAAGACTAACCGTTGCAAATCAAGGCTGATATTTTTTTTGTCAACTTTATGGAAAACAAATGACTGCTAGCACAATTTGTATGTGCTGTTATATTCATACATGCAAATGTTGAACATATCAAGAACCCGTCACACGTTGCAGAATTGGTAAGAACTGAGGAGCAGTTAGTCAGGCCTATTCCATGCCATACATTAGTTTATATTATTACATTCATAATAATAATAATATGAACATGTCAGAAACTAAATGTACAGTGCATCCGGAAAGTATTCACAGCACTTCAGTTTTTCCACATTTTGTTATGTCACAGCCTGATTCCAAAAGGGATTAATTTCATTGTGGGGGCATGGTGTGTGGGTTTCTCCACCCAGAGAAGGCAGGGGAAAGGGGACAACAAGGGACCGAAACAGAAGGTGTCACCGGGGGGTATCAGATGGGACTGTTGGGTCTATGGGCCCCCTGGGGAGAGTAAGAGGTGCCGGAGCCACTAAGAGAAGAAGGGTGTTGGAGCGGCGCCGGTGTTATGTCATGTTAATGTGCCACACAATCTTTTGTTCAAACAACAATGTATTATGGTTGGAAGTTCCGGCTCTTGATGCATGGAAATAAAGCTATAAAAGAGGAATGCCCAGAGACCCGGGATTCTCTTTTGCTGTAAGTTATATTGGAGGAAGAATAAAGTTTCTGTGTCGTCCAGCTCGTTACCTCGCCTGCCTCCTTTCTCCACATTGGTGACCCTAAGATGTGCCGTGGAAAGCAAGCTGAGCACCGCCCCAAAGACTACCTGGAGGGAGAGCACCACTGCCGCGTGCGCGGTCTCAGTTGAGTTCCCGGACTTCTGGCTTCACAACCCAACCGCGTGGTTCTTGCACATAGAAACCCAGTTCGCACTCCACGGGATAACAACGGACAATACCAGGTATTATTACGTGGTCACTGTGCTGGATGCGCCCACCACGCAACAGGTAAGGAACCTGCTCCAGGAGCTGCCGGCCCAAGGAAAATATGAAGCTCTCAAGAGGATGCTTCTCCAGCGCTATACCCTTTCTGACAGTGAGGGGGCAGAGAGACTCCTAACACGTTCGGAGTTAGGGGACAGATCAGCCGTGGAGCCCATAAGAACAAAAGATAAATAATTAAAAGAAGACAAAATGAACCTATTTGACCTACCATGGAAAGCATGTTGGCGCTGAGGGGTAAGGATGACAAATCTTTCCTGTTCGCTCTCTTGTTCCTCAGGAACCTACCGGCTACAGCGAGGGCGATCCTGGCAAACTTGCCATGGCTGGTTCCCAAGGACTACCGTGCCCTGGCACAGGAAGCGGACCGCATCATTTTGGCGACCAGAACTCTCAGTGTGCAGACAGTGGCACCAGCATCCATGAAAGACTTCAGCGAGGTCGAGGAGCTGTTCGTGGTAGCCGGGACGGACACCAGAAGACAAAGGAATGGGGCGATCTGTTTTTATCATCTCCGTTTTGGCTTGAACGCCCAACGCTGCCTGTCGCCCTGCCCATTCAAGAAGCCAGGAAGTCGGCACGATGGGAATTCAGTGGCAGCGGCAACCGATGGTGACAGAAACAGACTGCTTTATGTCACGGACACACGTTCGGGGAGACAGTTTTTGGTGGACTCCGGCTCCAAGAAGAGCCTCATCCTGTCGGTCAATGCAGGCAGGGTGGCAGGACACAGTGGTCCCAAGCTCACGGCTGCCAACGGATCCACCATCAGGACATTTGTCGAGCGGACACTAACAATATACTTACATGGACGCAACTTTCAGTGGGACTTTGTGAAAGCTCCATGTTCCGGCCCCATTTTAGACACAGATTTTTTATGTGCTTATGGGTTGTTAGTTGATGTTACTAATAGGCGATTAGTGGATGCAATCTCTTTCACCTCACTGCCCTGTACAGCTCGGGGAGCTGGGTCGACAACACTGGCTAACGTTACAGCAGTACCAAGTACCAACAGTTACTCACACAGTTCCCAGCACTCACGGTCACGACTTTTTTGGCTACGGTAACGAAACACGGGGTCGAGCACTTTATAACAACAAAAGGCCCGCCGGTGTTCATGTGACCTCGGCATTTGGACGCAGCTAAACTGGCCAGCGCGCGAGAGGAGTTTGCCAACTTAGAGCAGTTGGGCATCGTCAGGCGCTCCAACAGCCCGTGGGCATCCCCGCTACACATGGTGCCTAAAGCCGACGGGTCATGATGACTGTGCGGCGATTTCCGGCGCTTGAATAACACCACGGAACACAATCGTTATCCCATTCCGCACATCCCGGATTTTTCCGTGCACCTGGTTGGGGTGCATGTTTTTTCGAACGTGGATCTGGTCTGCGGATACCATCAGGTCCCAGTGCGCGCGGAAGACGTTCCAAAAACAGAAGTAATAACTACTTTCAGCCTTTTCAAGTTTTTACGCATGCTGTTCGGATTAAAAGGCGGGGTGCAGACTTTCCAGAGGATAATGGACGCAATGCTTCGTGACTTGTCCTTCATTTTCATCTACTTAGACGACATTCTGGTAGCCAGTGCATCCGAGGAGGAACACATCACCCATCCCAAGACAGTTTTCCAGCGGTTGGAAGCGCACGGGCTGATAGTCAACCCGGCGAAGTGCAGGTTCGGTGTGCCAGTGATTGATTTTTTGGGCCACCACATTTCGCTGGAGGGCGCAATCCCGTTACTGGATAAAGTGTGCGTGGTGTTGGATTTTCCACGTCTGCAGACCATAAGAGCACTACAGGAGTTTTTGGGAATGGTTCATTTTTATAACTGTTTCCTTCCCCGAGCAGCCCAGCTGATGCAGCCGTTATATGCTGCTCTTAAAAAAAGAGAAGCCTGCGGAAACCATCGACTGGACTCCCAAGAGAGACCAGGCTTTTGCAAATACCAAAACAGCACTAGCAGATGCCACGTTGCTAGCCCATCCGGATCTGTCTGCACGGATAGCGCTCACTACGGATGCATCTGATGTTGCCATAGGGACAGTGGTGGAGCAGTGCGTCTCAGGTTCATGGCAGCTGCTAGCATTTTTTTAGCTGAACCTTGCACGACAACAAACGCAAATACAGCACATTCGATAGAGAATTGCTGGCTCTCCACCTGGCGACACGCCATTTCCAGTTTTGGCTGGAGGGGCACGAGTTCACTGCGTTCGTGGACCATAAGCTGCTGACGCACGCAATGGCCAAGGTCTCGGAACCGTGGTCGGCCCGGCGGCAACAGCATTTGGCTGCAATTTCAGAGTTTACTACCGACATTCAACACGTTGCCAATAAACTCAACGTTGTGACCGATTGCCTGTCATGTGCATTAATCGCCCCGGTCTATATGGGAATTGATTTCCCTGCCACAGCCATGGAACAAGCCGGGAACGCGGACATTTGCATGCTCCAGTCTGCACCAACTGGGTTAAGGCTGGAGAACAGGGTAGTGTAAGAAAGGTGCCCTCTCATGCTCTGCGACGTCTCCACCGGCCGCCCGTGCCCAGTGGTTCCGAGCGCTTGGCGCCATCGCGTTTTTGAGTCAGTCCAAATTCACAGCACTACATGGGGGTCACTACTGCGTACAACCCCCAGGCTAATGGGTTATGCAAGTGTTTTCATAGGTCACTTAAAGCAGCGTTCAGAGCTTCACTCACGGACACAAATTGGGTCAACTGTCTGCCCTGGATTCTTTTAGGGTTGCACTCCGCACATAAGGATGATTTGGCAGCTTCCCTGGCAGAACTCGCTTTTTCTCAGCCACTGCGGATCCCCGGCAGTTTGTACCGGAAAACCCCGTGCCTGAGGCTGATCTGCCCGCTCAATTTTTACACAGTACGGAGGCTGTGAGAGTACTGGGCCCAGCCCACCATTGTTTTCTTCACACATTCATCCCAAAAACCTTGCAGAACGCCAGTTTTGTTTTTGTCAGGCACGATGCGCACCGAACCCCGCTGCGCCCACTGTACAACAGACCGTTCAGGGTGTTGGAACCTTGGGAGAAGCATTTTGTGTAGACTGGGGGGGGGGGCTGTAGGGAGACCGTCCGCATCAACAGGCTGAAGCCCGCTTTTGTGTTGGCAGATGAGCAGATGGTGTTGGCCCAAGCTCCTCAGTGTGGACGCCCACCGTTGGTGGCTCTGCAAAGTGGTGATCCCTCGGCAGGGACCTGCGCTTGTGAAGCTAATGTGTCCCCCCCCCCCTTCCCTCCACAGACTGACGTGCCCTCTGGTACACCTCACCAGCAGGGCGGTTTGACTGGATCAGCAACCCCCGCTACAGCTGCTATGGGTGCTGGCTCAAGCCCAAAGGATGGGGGGTTAGTGCCCCTTCTGGGTGTTCTGAACGGGGGGGGGGGGGGGCTGTGTGGGGGCATGGTGTGTGGGTTTCTCCACCCAGAGAAGGCAGGGGAAAGGGGAGAACAAGGGACCGAAGGAGGAGGTGTCACTGGGGGGTATCAGACGGGACTGTTGGGTCTATGGGCCCTCCGGGGAGGGTAAGAGGTGCCGGAGCCACTAAGAGAAGAAGGGTGTTGGAGCGGCACCAGCGTTATGTCACGTTAATGTGCCACACAATCCTTTGTTCAAACAACAATGTATTATGGTTGGAAGTTCCGGGTCTCGATGCATGGAAATAAAGCTATAAAAGAGGAATGCACAGAGACCCGAGATACTCTTTTGCTCTGGTTTAGTCTCTAAGCCCGGCGGAACTGCTTTTACTAATAGGAGAAGGGGCGAGGGCGGATCTCTGGCGCCTTAAAACCAGATGCTTCGGGTAGATGGTGGCTCGTCAACCTGGGAAGGTAGCCCATCTAGGGGAAGGTAAACCCTGATTTCAAACCTCCGCTGCCTTGCGGCACACCCGATCACGGGAAAGGCTTTGGGAGTCAACCCTGAGGAAAAATCCGGAGTCGGAGCCCCTAAGGCAGTTCTATGTTGTGCTCAACATCGTTCTGGCAGCTCCTGCGACGGCGCTGGTGCCAAACTATAGCAGCCCTGCTGTTCCTTTGGATTCATCAGTGACGTGGAGAGGGGGGACATGCTGCATGGGTAACATCTTGTCCTCCATATCTTCCTACCCAGGCTTGAATCCTACCAACGCCCAACGCTGGAAGGTAGAACACCGGTGTGCATCGGCCTGTTCAGCCACAGGCGGTGCTGTTCCAGCAGAGTAGACGTTTAGGATTCTCTTCCATGGTCATCATAGACTGACGGAGGCCGACGACATAAGTATTCACAGCCTTTGCCACAAAGTTCAAAATTGAGCTCAGGTGCATCCTGTTTCCACTGATCATCCTTGAGATGTTTCTACAGCTTAACTGGAGTTCACCTGTGGTAAATTCAGTTGATTGAACATGATTTGGAAAGGCACACACCTGTCTATATAAGGTCCCACAGTTGGCAGTGCATGTCAGAGCACAAACCAAGCATGGAGTTAAAGGAATTGTCTGTAGACCTCCGAGATAGGATTGTCTCGAGGTACAAATCTGGGGAAGGGTACAGAAAAATTTCTGCTGCTTTGAAGGTCCCAATGAGCACAGTGGCTTCTATCATCTGTAAATGGAAGAAGTTCGGAACCATCGGCACTCTTCCTAGAGCTGGCCAGCCGTCTAAACTGAGCGGTCAGGGAGAAGGGCCTTAGTCAGGGAGGTGACCAAGAACCCGATGGTCTCTCTGTCAGAGCTCCTGCATTCTTCTGTGGAGAGAGTAGAATCTTCCAGTAGGACAACCATCTCTGCAGCAATCCACCAATCGGGCCTGTATGGTAGAGTAGCCAGATGGAAGCCACTCCTTAGTAAAAGACACATGGCAGCCCATGTGGAGTTTGCCAAAAGGCACCTGAAGGACTCTCAGACCATGAGAAACATAATTCTCTGGTCTGATGAGCCAAAGATTGAACTCTTTGACGTGAATGCCAGGAGTCAGGTTTGGAGGAAACCAGGCACTGCTCATAACCATGCCAAAGGTGGTGGCAGCATTCTGCTGTGGGCATGTTTTTCAGTGCAGGAACTGGGAGACTAGTCAGGATAGAGGGAAAGATGAATGCAGCAATGTACAGAGACATCCTGGATGAAAACCTGCTCCAGAGCACTCTTGACCTCAGATTGGGGTGATGGTTCATCTTTCAGCAGGTCAACAACCCTAAGCACACAGCCAAGATATCAAAGGAGTGGCTTCAGCACAACTGTGTGAATGTCCTTCAGTGGCCCAGCCAGAGCCCAGGCTTGAATCCAATTGAACATCTCTGGAGAGATCTGAAAATGGCTGTGCACCGATGCTTCCCATCCAACGTGATGGAGCTTGAAAGGTGATGCAAA
Source organism: Pholidichthys leucotaenia (assembly GCA_020510985.1). Lineage (NCBI taxonomy): Eukaryota > Metazoa > Chordata > Actinopteri > Cichliformes > Pholidichthyidae > Pholidichthys > Pholidichthys leucotaenia. The sequence goes on along the minus strand of CM035847.1, from coordinate 111,136,442 downwards.
GAGGAATGGGCGAAACTGAACAAAGATAGGTGTGCCAAGCTTGTGGCATTATGTTCAAAAAAACTTGAGGCTGTAATTGCTGCCAAAGGGGCATCAGCAAAGTATTGAGCAAAGGCTGTGAATACTTATGTACATGTGATTTCTTAGTTTTTTTATTTTTAATAAATTTACAAAAATTAAAAAAACAAACTTTTTTCACATTGTCATTATGGGGTTATTGCGTGTAGAATTCTGAGGAAAAAAAATGAATTTAATCCCTTTTGGAATAAGGCTATAACATAACAAAATGTGGAAAAAGTAAAGCGCTGTGAATACTTTCCGGATGCACTGTAATCATTTACATGGAGCTGTTGGCACAGGTTAGCTTTCCTCTCCAGAATGAAAGTGTTGACCTCAGCAAGACTTTTCAGCCCTTTGAGGTTCTTCAACTGACATCAGTGATGAAAAACAAAACCGATGTTTATCCTGCTTCGTTTGTCACATCGTGCTTCAAGATACTGAAACAAACGTTTGACTTCAGACACAAACATTTTTCTGATTCAGTATCTGGCAATCCTGGAACCTAAAACAAGGTGACAGCATGTGACATCAGCCTAGTGATGCTATTGGCTGTACAACCCACTCTCACCCAAAAAACATAAAATTGCATGTTTTTTTCACTCTGAGAAAACGTGCATAGACACAGAAATTTTTTTTAAAGTGCAGTGGATACGTGGCATTTACAGCTTTAAGAAACGTGTCTCCTGGCACCCTAACATTTGTCTGCCACTTTCTCTTTGTTTCTCTTTCATTCTCTGTAACCATCAGGGGTGACACCTCACCAAACCATTTTTTTCCTAACTCTAATCACTACAGGAAGTGATGCCTAAACATAACCTTAACCATTAGTGGAGTGAAAAACAAATGGAGAAGAAAAAAAAAACAACCCTAAAAAAAGTCACGTCCACCACCCCCCACCCACCAACTGAATGAATGATGGAAAACTGCCTAAAACAGGTGTTGTTCTGCTCATCCACACTGAGGACAGTTTTGTTTTTTTTTCTTATGTGCATTTGCACATTAGCAGTGAGTGAAGGCATGGACTCAGTTTGTAAAACATATCCAGGTACCTTTTTTTTAATGTATAAATGCATGATTTTTGAGGGGTGGAAAACATTTATTAGTTATGTTTTTTAGTGAGATCAGGTTGGGCTGCGACATCCTGACTGGGCACCGTGCTTACCATCATCCAGTTGCACAACTATAATTGTGAATATTTTGCACCCATAAATTTTTTTTCCATCACTATATAATACTTTTTTGAAAAGATAAAGACTTTAATTCTGAACCTATTTATTTGTTTTCATGAAAATCCTGTCCTGTTCACCTTTGAATCATTCTTTGTCTCAGATCTATATTAAGTTTTAGATGTTCTGACTAATGAGACACCCTTCTGGTGATGAGCTACTGACAAGACAGATGGACATTTCCCTCAGACTTCTTTATTGACTGCTGCCAAAATTCAAAGGTTGTTTATGATTCCTTTTGAAATGAAAACAAACTGAGGTATAGATTTGTCAGGCTCCTCTGCTGATGAATCACCTCCCAGCTCAGGATACCCACTCCACTATGAAAACTTACGTTTAAACATTTAATTTTTGATTAAGTTTAAATTTCAAATCTAGATGACGCAATGCTGTATCATCCCTTGGCTTTGATGTTATAGGTACAGGCTGCTGGGAGGCATCCTACAGGCACCAAACCCCCTTCTACTCTTACACTTTACGTATCTCCATGTGCCACTTTTGCATATTACTTTTTTTTTGGGGGGGGGGGGGGCTCATCACCCTTGGGAGGGTTCTTTTTCTCTCTGCTTGTTCATATGGGATCAGCATGGGGATAATGTTTAAAGCATCTTGACTAGTGATTTTGTGATGCTCCACAACGCTACATCCCAGTAGGACAAGAGTACAGTTTTACAATTTGGGGTAATTTCTGCTGGGAAAGTAAATAAATCATAGGGGACAAAATCTGGAGACTACATTTGCGTCAGCTGAATGCTCCTATACAAACACATCAGTAGTTCCATCTTTGTGATTCGTAATTAAGCAATGCAGCTGTGATTTTTCAGTGAAATTTAAATGCACAAAACATTTAGTAGATTTGGGATCTACTTTGGGATGGTAGGGTGAAAACTGGGCCTAATGGATGCATGGTTGGAGCTTGGAGCATCATGAATGTGCAGTCAATAAATCTGCAGCAGCTGTGTGACACTAGCATATCAATTTGGACCAACATCTCTGAGGAATGTTTCCAGCACCTTGTTGAATCTATGCCCTGGAGAATTAAGGCAGTTCTGAAGGCAATAGGCGTCTAATCCAGTAATAGCAAGATATATCTATTAAAGTGACCAAGAGAATATCACAAGACAGCACTTCTGACAATCTAATGTCAGTACTTTTTAATCTTCTGTGATAAGAGAACCCTATTAGCTCAACAGAAGGCCATCTAATCCATCTACTTGAGCTTCAGAATCATTCATAAGACAGTGTTCTTGCATGTTGAAACAATCCCAGTAGAAATTGGTGCAGCCTACATCTTGCTGTGGCATCATTAATTCTGTGTCTCGGATAGATTTGTGGAGGTGGAAACATTGGATCCCCGTCTATCTTGACTTCTTTTTTTTTTTTTTTTTTTTTAAATCCTACTCTCATTCACTAACATTTCTATCCTAAAATGCAGACTAGAATGCTCAAAATTTATTGCATCATGAACTGTTAAGATGAATCCCATTGGTGTAAATCATGGGTGAACCTGTCCCCACCAACTTGGAGAAAAAAGTGAATTGCCTTGCATAAACAAGTAAAAGGATATAAAAAGAAAGCAAAGGCACGGAATATTCCTAGAGATACAGTTGGAAGCATAGTTTGCAAGTTTATAGTTACAGGAACAGTGGCGACACTACCCAGACGTGGCAGAAAGAGGAAGCCATCAACAGCTGCCACCAGAGTCCTGAGGAGGCAGGTGGTCAAAAAACCCTCAACTGACTGCAAAAGACCTGTAGCAAGACTTGGTGGCAGCAGGCAGTGAGGTCAGTTTCCACAGTAAGGTGCATACTAAACGCTGAAGAGCTCCATGTCCGAACTTCAAGATGTACACTACTACTGTCTCAAAAACACAAGAAAAGTCGGCTCCAATTTGCTCAAAACCATATAAATAAGCTAAAGTTTTTAGGATTCTCTCCTGTGGAGCGATGAAACTAAACTGGAACTTTTCGGGCCTATGGATCAGCGGTATGTCTGGAGGAGGAAGAATGAAGCATACACTAAAAAGAACACCCTGCCTATAGTGAAACATGGCAGTGGCTCAGTGATGCTCTGGGGCTGCTTCACTTCCTCTGGCACTGGAAACTTGCAGCATGTGGTGGGCAAAATAGAGTCAATCAGGCATCAGGAAATCCTGGGTGAAAATGTCATGACATCTGTGACGAAGCTGAAGCTTGGGCATCAGTGGACCTTCCCACATGACAATGATCCAAAGCATACCTCAAAGTCCAACAAGGCTTGGTTTCAGAAGAAGTACTGAAAGATACTAGAGTAGCCATTACAGTCACCTGACTTTAACCCTATTGAAAATCTCTGGTTGGATTTGAAAAAAGCGGTTGCAGCACGCAAACCCAAGAGTACGAGTGAACTGGAGGCCTAAGAACTGGAATTGGCTAAGATTCCTCAGGAACCCTGCCAGAAGCTGGTGTCTGGCTATGTAACATGTTTGCAGCAAGTCATAACAGCAAAAGGATGCTCTACTAAGTATGCTTGTCATGAAGGGGTTGAATAATTTTGAGAGTGCAGTAGTCATTAAAAGTGTCATTTTGTGTAAAATTTGGAGAAACCGCTTTTTATATTAGTTGTGTTGAGCCATATGAATTGTTTCTGTTGGATCTGTTAATTGCTAACAGCTGCTAGTTTGTACATGTTGCAACTAAACCTTATTTGCAGTGGGGGTTGAATTATCTTCATTGCAGCTCTACAGTGGTGTGAAAAAGTGTTTGCCCCCTTCCTGATTTCTCATTTTTTTGTACGTTTGTCACACTTAAATGTTTCAGATCATCAAACAAATTTAAATATTAGACAAAAACAACACAAGTAAACACAAAATGCAGTTTTTTAAATGAAGGTGTTTACTATTAAGGGTTAAAAAAATTCCAAACCTACATGGCCCTGTGTGAAAAAGTGACTGCCTCCCCCCGTTAAAACATAAATTAACTGTGGTTTATCTCATCTCTGGAAAGCTGAGTTCAATTTCTCTAGCCACACTCAGGCCTGATTACTGCCACACCTGTCCTCAATCAAGCAATCACTTAAATAGGACCTGCCTGACAAAGTAGACCAAAAGATCCTCAAAAGCTAGACATCATGCTGCGATCCAAAGAAATTCAGGAACAAATGAGAAACAAAGTAATTGAGATCTATCAGTCTGGAAAAGGTTATAAAGCTATTTCTAAAACTTTGGGACTCCAGCGAACCACAGTGAGAGCCATTATCCACAAATAGCAAAAACGTGGAATAGTACTGAACCTTCCCAGGAGTGGCCGGCCCACCAAAATTGCCCCAAGATTGCAGCGACGACTCATCCAAGAGGTCACAAAAGACCCCACAACAACATCCAAAGAACTGCAGGCCTCACTTGCCTCAGTTAAGGTCAGTGTTCATGACTCCACCATAAGAAAAAGATTGAGTAAGAATGGTCTTCATGGCACAGTTCCAAGATGAAAACCACTGCTGAGCAAAAAGAACATAAAGGCTCGCCTCAGTTCTGCCAGAAAACATCTTGATGATCCCCAAGACTTTTGGGAAAATACTCTGTGGACTGACGAGACAAAAGTTCAACTTTTTGGAAGGTCTGTGTCCCATAACATCCGGCGTAAAAGTAACAGCATTTCAGAAAAGGAACATCATACCAACAGTAAAATATGGTGTTGGTAGTGTGATGGTCTGGGGCTGCTTTAGGACCTGGAAGACTTGCTGTGGTAAATGGAGCCATGAATTCGGCGGTCTACCAAAAAATCCTGAAGGAGAATGGACGGCCATCTGTTCGTGACTTCAAGCTGAAGCGCACTTGGGTTCTGCAGCAGGACAATGATCCAAAACACACCAGCAAGTCCACCTCTGAATGGCTTAAGAAAAACAAAATGAAGACTTTGGAGTGGCCTAATCAAAGTCCTGACCTGAATCCAATTGTGATGTTGTGGCATGACCTTAAAAAGGCGGTTCACACTCCAAAACCCTCCAATGTGGCTGAATTACAACAATTCTGCAAAGATGAGTGGGCCAAAATTCCTCCACAGTGCTGTAAAAGACTCACTGCCAGTTATTGCAAACACTTGATTGCAGTTGTTGTTGCCAAGGGTGGCCCAACCAGTTATTAGGTTTGGGGGCAATCACTTTTTCCACACAGGGCTATGTAGGTTTGTTTTTTACACTTAATAATAAACACCTTCATTTAAAAACTGCATTTTGTATTTACTTGCGTTATCTTTTTCTAATATTTAAATGTGTTTGATGATCTGGAACATTTAAGTGTGACAAACAAAAAAAAAGAGAAATCAGGAAGGGGGCAAACACTTTTTCACACCACTATGTTTGTCCCCCTCAATACTTACTATTGAGAAAATGCTGTTTCCCACCCCTCCCTCAACAATGAAATGACCACTCATGATGAATCCCAAACCGGGACAAATAATACACCTTTTCTGTTATTGCTCACCGTATCTTACCCATACAATAAATGCAATGACATCCCTGCTTATCATGTGTGGCTGTACAGATCGTTAAGATTTTAGGCCTAAAGATGACATTACATGTGATCCAGGGGGGGAGAAATAAATGTTAGCTTTCACATGAACCACCGAGGGAAACAGACACAGGGCTTTTCCTACATAAATTGTGGATCTTTGAAATGTGTCTGTAGCAGACAGCCAGCCTCCACCCATCCATCTCCTCCTCAGCTCCTCCTGCCACTATATATGCATATGTATAACGTAAGTGCAAAGACAAAGAGGGGGAGCATGGAGGCTGTTTTCAGGAGGGAAAGAGATGAGGAGCACTTCCTTTATCACAGATGCTTCTCAGCTCAGTCATTTTACTTCCCCTTCCGTCAAAGCAGATGAGGCAGAAGATAAAGCTCTGTGATGGAAAGTATGCTTCTGAGCGGAGATGTGAGGATAAAAATGGCCTGAGCAGAGCAGTGGGAGGAAAATGCAGCAGAGAGTAGTGGCGGTGGCAGAGGAGGAGACAGCGAGATGAATCGAAGTGAAGCCTCAGGGTCAGGCGGCAGATAAATATGGATCTGGCAAAGACAAGTCATTTCCAGCCTGATCAAACAAGTCGTCAGCTTCAACTTTCAGACTCGTTCGATAATCCTTTAAATGGTCAGTCCCTGCATTATTGAACAGCACTATATGGCACAGCTGGGGAATCGATGGCAGACAGGAGCTCACAGCTGATCTTGTCTCTCTGCATCAGATCATGTTTTCTGGTGTTGGTTGAGTTTTGATGTCACACTGTTAACATATGCACCCCTTTTCCACAGCAGTTAGACAGCATTAAAGTCTAACTTGACACATTTTTGTTGTCATTAATAAAACATTAAATGTCCACATCCACCAGCGCTGGTTATCTCTGCCTCTCCATCTCTCTCAGATGCAGCTAAAAGCAGAGGGAGAGATGCCTCTCAGTACGATTATATTATCAACACAGGCTGCTCTCTGCTGTACCACATTAATGGATTTTCCGCTGTCGGTGCCAGGAAAAGCCGAGCAGAGATGAACTTTGATCAAACAACCAGCCTTGTTCTTGCGTTCAAAGGCTGTCCTGCAGTGGGATGGAGAATCTGGTTTAGAGGCAGCTCATCTCAACTCTACACCATAACCAGCATCAGGGCCTTTGTAGGAACTACACTTGTTCCATAGCTGTAGATGGTGTAATTTGTGTCAAAAGTGCTCAACTTTTCCCCCCCAAAAAAGTGACTTCAGAAAAAGAACCTGAGCAGCGATAAAAACAGATTAAACAGTTTAGAGAATAATTGCTACTGTGTATTCTTTTCCAGCTCCACTTTTACATTTTTATGTAATTCCCAGCTTGAATCATCCATGTTACATTGACACTTCACTTCCTCTCACGCAAATCAATTCGTTTAACTCGCCTCCCTTCCTCTGATTGGCTGCCCCTTGCAAACAGCAGGTGCATTTGACTTCCTGCAGATTTGTGCAAACGGACATCAAGTAATGCACGGTGGTGTTGAAGTGCTGGTTAGAAATCTCTGACTTAAGGCGGCGCTGCAAAATGTCACCATGCCACATGAATGTAAAATCTTGCTGGAGTGAGGTAGCTGAAGTCAAAAACTGCAGTTGCTTTCTTCCAGCTGCACTGACGATTGATGTCAGAACTTTGCCCTGATTGACTTAAACATTTATTTATTTAAACCAGAAACATTTTATGTGATACATGTTATCAAGGAGGCTTAAAAGGACACCCAATATCATTTCAAAGGTGACCTGCACTAAACATTTTAATAGCAACCAGCAAACTTCCCTAACCTAAACCCCACAGAGAATCTATGAGGTGTTGTCAAGAGGAAGATGAGACAACAGACCCAACAATGCAGACGAGCTGAAGGCCGCTATCAAAACAACCTGGACTTCCATAACACCTCAGCAGTGCCACTGACTGATCACCTTCATGCTACGCTGCATTGATGCAGGAATGCATGCAAAAGTAGCCCCGACCAAGTATTGAGTGTATACATGGATATACTTTTCAGTAGGCCAAGATTTCTATTAAAATAAATTTTTAATTAATTTTATTTAATATTCAATTTTTTTGAGAAACAGGTTTTCATGAACTATAAGCCATAATCATCAAAATTTAAAATATATATATATATCTGTGTGAAATGAATCTACATTACTCACAAAAAGTTAGGGATATTCGACTTTCGGGTGAAATTTCAGGATGCCCCTAAAATGCACTATAACCTTTACAGGTGAACTTAATTTGACCTTCTCTAACCTTTTGAATGCACATTTCCAACTTTTCAATGTTTCGGTACTTTTTGCGTAACTTACTGATCTTTAACAAGGTGCTTAAGGGCAAAATTCACAACGGGTGTTTGATCCATGAATCAACCAATAAATTTTCTGGTTCAATTACAATTGGTATATAAACAGTCCTCTTCATCATGCTGTTCACATTTTGACATCATGAGATCAAGATGACACCTAACAATTGATCAACAGTACCTCACCATTTGCAAGGCTTCAAACAGGATGTTCTCAGAGGTAGTGTCACAGAGTGTCATCAGCAGGTTGCAACAGAGATACAGAGAGACTGGAAGAGTCACAGAAAGCCATAGAAGTGGATGTTCTTTGGCCATATCCCACACTGATGACCGCTGCATTGTAAACAGTGCCCTGCAGAACTGGATGATGAATGCCACTCAACTCCAGGCACATTTAAGGGAGGTGAGAGGCACCCAAGTGTCACGTCAGACCATTCAAAGCCGTTTACATCAGTGCGGTCTGCATGTTAGACGACCTGCAAAGGTAACTGATCACATCACCAGGCACAGGTGTCATTGTCTTGCATGGACCAGGGAGCCTCAGTGGTGTTCTCTGATGAAAGTCGATTCACATTGAGCAGAAGTGACAGCTGCCAACGATGTTGGAGACATCAAGGAGAGCACTATGCATCAGTCACTGTTGTCACCCGATAAGCCTTTGGTGGTGGTGGTGGTGTTACAGTCTGGGCAGGTGTGTCTAGTCAATACAGAACTGCCCTACACCTTGTAAATGGTACAGTGACAAGCCAATACTACTTGAATAACATCATTAATCCAGTCACCGTACCCCTGCATGAACAACACAGGCCTAATTTTATTTTCATGGACGACAATGCTCCAGCTCATCGAGGTCGCATCATAAGGGAATGGCTGCTGGAGGTTGGGGTACCTCAAATAGAGTGGCCTGCACTTTCACCAGACCTGAATCCCATATAAAACCTATGGGATCAGCTGAGTCGCCATGTAGAGGCTTGTAACCCTGCACCTCACAACCTCAATGACCCGAGGGCCACCCTTCAAGAAGAGTGGAATGTCATGCCGCAGCAGACAATAAGTCGACTTGTGAACAGCATGAGACATCGTTGTCAAGCTGTAATTGATGCTTAAGGGCACATGACAAGTTATTGAGACATTGACATTTTTTGTTGTGGTATACCCACCACTGTTGTTGGCTTTTGTTTCAATGAATTGTTTGACACGAGGAAATCACCATTACATGCTTCTACTTAAATGTCCTACTTTCATGATATATCACTGTAGCGTGAACTTTTAACATTTACTATAAATTTCACTCAAAAACCAAATATCCCTAACTTTTTGGTGAGTAGTGTATATATTATGAGTTTATTTTTTTAAAATTGAAATACTGAAATAAAAACTTTTCGATGACGCTCTAATTTATTGAGATGCACCTTACTTGTGTAAACAAGGGTCTCTGCATACTGTCTATTGTATGGACTGAAACATGGACTTTTATTACTGACTTTTCTGTGTATTCCATTAAGACAATTCAATAAAATACCTTACACTTGTTTTGATAAAATTATTTATAAACTATTATTTTAAAAATGTAATATTAGCAGATTATAAAACCATGCAAGCTTTCAACTGGATGTTGAATTTAAGCTTACTCTATTGGGTTCATACATTTGTAAATCTGACTCTGAAACCATCATTGCCTCACCAGCTATGAACCTCACCACAAGTCACTGTTCTCTTTATAATAAAGCATTTAAAATCCAAGTTTCCAAAAGGTCCACACAGTACCTCTAGAGGGTACATTTGACTGGAGATCCCTCAGTTTAAAAAAAAAAAAAAAAAAAAAAAAAACAACTTTGAGGAGGTACCAGTGCAGCACCCTTATTTTGCTTGTGTGAGCTCTCAACTCGGGCATCAACAATACCTGTAATGCCACTTAAAATTTTATTTGCTGATACCATTAGACTCGCTGCCATTTTGTGACGACAAGTAGTAAAGTGCATGAGCTGAAAATCTGTCACCGCTAAATCAGAAAAGAAGTGTAATCCACTGCTCGCGCTCCCATTCCAGCCCCACACAAACCGCTACATGTGCAGAAATTCAAAGTTGACACTTGCATCTGCTGAACTGTTGCCACCTGCTTATAGATGAGGTTTAGCAGATAATCAGCACTGGGTCAAACGGCACCCTAAAAGATCAGACACAGCCAAGCAGAGTTATTTCAGCCAAGTTTATTCATATTCACATTTAAAAGACTTTCATGGCAGCACATTCTTCCACCTATGCAGGCAAAACATCCTGTCCTGCAGAAAACAATCTCAAAATTCATTTGGAAAAAAAAAAAATATGTAAAAACCACCTCTAAGATGGAGGAATGTAGAAAAGCAGCATTTAAAACTTTACAGGAGGAAAGAAGTGTTTTCTTTTTTTCTCTGTGTGTGTGTGTACGATAGAGCAGGCACATTAGCAGTCGAAGACACAGCTTCACCTTTGGATCAATCTCTATCAGCGTTAAAGGAGCTGGGGATTGGACGAGCAGCGGTCCAGTTCACCAAGCTCCACCGAGGCCTTAAAAAAAAAAAAAAAAAAAAAAAAAATCAAACTGGAGGGAGCCATGGACAGACATCAAAAGAAAGAGAGAAGCCAGCAGGAGGGGGGGGGGGGGTCAAAACATTCAAAACGATCGAGTTGTTTTCTCTTGCTTTTATGTAGTAACTGCCTGCATGTTGGTGGAGTTGTCTCCTTGCTACAGACAGTGCAGGCTTTGTTTCTATATGCAGGCAAACACTGTATATATGTGATCCATGTGCGGTGCAAGCAAAAAATAGAACCGTGTATGGGGACGTTCCTCCCTTTCTCTCTCTCATGCTTACTCACTCTCGTCTCCCGCGTGGCTTACTGGGATTGTTGTGTCTCAGCAGAGCCTGCTGTGTTGCGTGGAATATAAATACCAACATGTTTCCAAGGAGGCTTTCACAGAGTCGGCGCTGAACAGATGTCTGAGTAAACTGCTGTCCAAAAAATCCACCCCCCAGTGTTTAAGGCCTTTCTAACCGAGGATGTGTGGTGTGACTCCGTGTTTAGCAGGAAACTCAAGCTCCCTTTATTTCTTTCATCAGCAAGATGCACCATGGGGGAAGGAAAAAAAAACAGTATAAAATCATGAGACACCAACATCCCAACTGAAAGGAAAAAAAAGCACAACTGAAGTAAACAAAACCCTATGCAGCGCGTTGTTAACCACCTGTTGGGGTTTCATCATCCGTGCACTCAGCGGCTGTGTAGTGATCAGGAGTGAGTCCAGTTCAGAGGCTGCAGATCAGAACGGCAAGTGGGTCTCAGTTTCGTCTGTGAGAGTATGAGAGTTCGTGTCGTCACTGATACTGGAGGTAGTTCTTTAGAGTCTGCGGCAGCGGGAGTGTGTCGATGTGATGGATTCGTTCTCTGCCCAGAGCCAGTCGGGCTACTCGTCTGCATAGGTCCATGAGGGGGAGGGGCTCCGCTGTGGGGGAAGGGAGAGATGGGAGAGAGGAGATTAGTGTCCAAGCAGTGTGGGGCACCAGCTTGTCAACAGCACTTCTGAATTTCATTTAGCCCTGGGTAGAATAAAAGCCAAAACTTTTACATAAGGTGACTTTTACAACTGTGATTCTTAGAGCTGCACCAGGGGTCTGAAACAGGTGGCACTGGGGAACATGTGGGTCTTGTGGCGCATAACCAGGGGCTTCCTCTCACTTTGACAAAAGACTTAAAAAAAAAAAAAAAAAACCCCAAAACTCCAATTTCCAAGAAAAAGGGTGTCATATTTAAAAAAAAGAGGAAAAAGTTTCAAATTCACAGAAAAAGTGGAAATTTACATGAAGTTTGCAAATTTACATAAAAAAAAATTACAAAGTTGTGAAGAAAATGGATAGAAGTTTTTGCACTGAATGTGGCATGGAAAAAGGAAAGAATAAAATAAAAATATGTACTGAGAAATCGAGATCAGAGGGTTTTTCGGGTCCCAGATGTACAGTTTTATTACTGGACTGCACAAATGCATTACTATATATAAACATCCAGATGTTACAAACAGGTGGACTAACATGGAACCTCAAAACTGTAGCCTGCCTACACTAAAGGACAAGTAGCTTATATGCTATAAGAAGGGAGAACTACAGGTTCAAAATGGCTTTACTGAGCAAAATATGATAAAGGGAATACATGGAATGAACTTGTGTTCATTTTAATCTCAAAAACTGTCTTTTCCTTCTGGCACATATCGGGAGGAATCCAGGCTTCATCAAGTCATGTTAAGATTTGGTGTTCAAATTTTGGCAGGAAAATGGTCTGGGAGTAGCTCATCAAACTCTGAGGCAGAAACTATGAAGTTGTTTTGAATGTGAAGAATGAATAGCCTTTACAAGACTGCCACATTTACAAATTAGACATTACATATCTAATAAAAATGTACATGTTCCTAATTTGACATTTATGGAAGATATATGGCTCATACAAAAAGATTCATGCTGAGAGAATCTTTGTATGGTGTTCAAGTTATAAATAAAATATGAGGTCAAAAACTCTGGGATACAAGTTTGAGAAAAAAGGTGCAACGTCATGAGTATATAAAAAGAGGACAAGAGCACTGAGGCGAGTGCAGTATCCCCCACCTCTGTTTTCTTTGAAGATCCCAATATGTCACTGAAGGAGAGCAGTTTTCAACTTCTCCATATAATTATGGAGGCAGAACCAAATTATGAGAAGCCCATCATCCATGAATGTACAACAAAAATAATTGTATACAATCCATAGTTGTAGGTCAGGATCCCAAGGTAAACCTGTGTCACGAGTTAGGTGACCCTACTCATTCTATTGTAAGAGGGCATAAGGAATACTAACCTTGACCTTTAACCTTTTGACCCCAAACCCACAGTCAGAGGTCATGGACTCAGGGTGAACCTGTGTACCAAGTTTGGTGACCGTAGCTTTACTTGTTCTACAGTAATAGTGCAAAGTGAATGTTAACATTGACTTTTTCACCTAAAGACCACAGACAGAAGTCAGGATCCCAAAGTGAACCTGTGTGACAAGTTTGGTGACCCTAGCTTTCTTTGTTGTTGCGATATAGTTTATTTGGCATTTTGACATTGACCTTTGACCTTGTGATCCCAAAATCATAGTCACACTTCAGGGTGACGGTGAGACCCTGTGTACAAAGTTTGGTGACTAACTTTACTCGTATAGTAATAGGGCATAGGGATATGTTAACCTTCACCTTTGACCTTTTGACCCCAAAGCCATGGTCAGGTCAGGGTGTAAGCTGGCCAAGATTTGTCTTAATGCAACTATGGTATCGATTTGAAAAACTTACATCATATCTTTCAGTAGTTATTGTGTTTACAAGATTTAGGGAAAAACTGACCTCTGACCTTGACCTCAAGGTCTACAATTCCTGCAAAAACCATCCGATCAGACTGAAATGGCAATATGCACATCATCAGTGTATATCAAACCCTGGTACCAGGTTTCAAAACAATTACAACAAAACTGTGGGAGAAGTTGATTTCACAAAAGTGTGACAAACAGATGGACCGGCCCATACCATAATCCCCCTTCGGTCTTCGCCCAAAGGCGTCTTCAACCGGCAGCAGGTAAAAATGACAGGTCAGTTTGTGCTTATAGCTCTGCAGTTTTAGCTTCAATCTAAGGTTCATATGTTTTGTTTTGTTTTTTAAATTCCTCAAAATTTCAACAGTAACAGCTGCAAACCCCACAACTGCAGAAGACCACATTTACAGAAAAATAATATCTGATGAAAAAAAAAATGCAACAGTTCTCTCTGCATCACTGGATCTCAATGGCCACTAAAAACAGAGTTAAATTGTAATGCATGTTTTTATATCATTTATTTTTTTATTGCAGATTAACTTCTGCAGCAATTCCTGAAAAATAAGCAAGCACTGAATATCACAGCTAAGATCCTCTTTTGGATATTAATTACATGCATAGACAGACTTTGGAAATTCATCATTACAAACACGAGACACAAAACAGAAACTAAAGTGACATTTATTAGAACAACATTTGGCATTTTATCAGATCAACTTTCTGATAAATTGAATTGAAAAATGAAATGTGCTTCCTGTGTACATTAATAGTCACCACTCCCAAGTCTGGGGAGATCACAGCACAATCTGGTTTCACTTCATATAGTTTATCAGCACTGACTGAGATGAGCTCATTAGGTCATCTTTCAGAAACACTGCTTTTATCATTAGGACTGTCCTAAATACCCATTTATCCTCTGAATATGGCTAATTTACACTCAATATTGAGTCTAGTCAACACAGAGCTGTGAGGGCAGCTAAGAAGATCAACAAAACAATGTTTTTTTATTGCTTTAGTCCTTCATTCACTTTCTAGTTCACATGGCCACTGTTTGCTCTCTTTGTTGATCAGAGCGGTGGATCCTTGGGTGTTCAATAAGCCTTGCTCCAAAGAAAAGATGACACCACATTAAAACGAGGCTTTGTATTTAAATACACCTATACATAGACAGGAGTTCCTGGCAGCGGAAGGCTAAGGACAGAGCTGTGTGGAGGAATCAGATCAGACCTAAATGAAACAGTCATTGTCGCCCACGACAGACTGCTATGATGATGATGATCAAACAAAATATGCAATGCTCCTTAAGATATATTCTTGGATACATCTTGACACGACTAACCTTACTGAGCACTTAAAGGTTTTTTTAAACTATATGCCACATCATCACTCTATCACTCTATAAATTCAAGAAACGTCTGTGTGTCTGTCACGATCATAGGACATCATAGGACATCATAGGATGGCCTATGATGTCTGCAGGATGTCCTATGATGATCCTATGATCTCAGGGTACACAGGATTCGCAATGATGTCATAGGTGATGCCATCATATAGGCAATAGGACTGGCTACCTATGATGTAGTGTCCTATGATGCCAGCCTGGATGTCTTTATGATGTCATATAGACCACCACTCACGATGCCTGCCAACCTATGATGTAGTGTCCTATGATGCCTGCCACAGGAGGAGACCCTTCACCAGCATAGGGTACAACAGACAAGGGATGCACAGACAGGAAATGTGTGGCAGTGCGCCATACACGTGCTGAGTCACTTGAAGCCCGAAATGCCCACAAAGCGAGCAATGCTGCACACCACGCAAGGCACAGACCAGCTGAGACCCAGGAGATGCGGAATAGTGGGCTGGCCACCAACGCTGCATGCCAGGCAAGGCACAGAGAAGCTGAGGCCGAATACGACACACTACTTTAAACCACACCCATTCAAACCAGGACATCAGGAAATGTCACTCAGTAAGGCAGAAGGCACTCTATAAATTCAAGAAACCTCTGTCAGTGATGCCTGCGGCATGACTGTGAACAACACAGCCATCTCACACAGGAGGACACCCTTCAGCAATGGGCATGCAGAAATACTCGCTTATACTTGGTTTCTACGGGCATGAACAGGTATGCACGGGTATGTACTAGTTCACCTAATCCCACATACTCATACACCCTTTAATCTGTAGCACTTACATGCAATTTCTATCACGCATTGATGGACACACTAGAGACAGTTTGGCAGTCAGTATTCTACCTTTCCAGTTTACAGAACAGGAGAGCCACTGACCTTAAGATTAGTGACAGTTATCATCATCATCATAGCAGTCTGTCGGGTGCGACAATAACTGTTTCATTTAGGTCTGATCTGATTCCTCCACGCAGCTCTGTCCTTCACCTTCCACTGCTAGGAACTCCTGACCTTGTTAACCTGGGCAACGTCCGAGCTGGTATGAGTTGCTTTCTGACTGACCATTTCATGAAACTGCAAAGCATTTGAGTACTGCTAGCGTTTGCTGGACTAGCGGCACATTCTTGGCAGATAGAGGTATTATCAGTGGCAAGGACAGGCCAAGACAAACTGACTCCAGTATCTGTTGCAGCAAGTGACCAGATGATAGGTTTGTTTATCTCTGCTCTTTGTGTAGTGCATGTCACGATGCACCGACTGGCAAAAGTCCACCACAGATATAATTCAAGAAAATCTGTGTGTCTGTCTGCGTGTGACAATCATAGGACTTGTTATATATATATACAGTGGGGCAAAAAAATATTTAGTCAGCCACCAATTGTGCAAGTTCTCCCACTTAAAAGATGAGAGAGGTCTCCAATTTCCATCATAGGTATACCTCAACTATGAGAGACAAAATGAGAAAAAAAAAATCCAGAAAATCACATTGAATGATTTTTAATGAATTAATTGGTAAACTCCTCGGTAAAATAAGTATTTGGTCAATAACAAAAGTTCATCTCAATACTTTGTTATATACCCTTTGTTGGTAATGACAGAGATCAAACGTTTTCTGTAAGTCTTCACAAGGTTTTCACACACTGTTGCTGGTATTTTGGCCCATTCCTCCATGCAGATCTCCTCTAGAGCAGTGATGTTTTGGGGCTGTCGCTGGGCAACATGGACTTTCAACTCCCTCCAAAGATTTTCTATGGGGTTGAGATCTGGAGACTGTCTAGGCCACTCCAGGACCTTGAAATGCTTCTTACGAAGCCACTCCTTCATTGCCCGGGCAGTGTGTTTGGGATCATGCTGAAAGATCCAGCCACGTTTCATCTTCAATGCCCTTGCTGATGGAAGGAGGTTTTCACTCAAAATCTCACGATACATGGCCCCATTCATTCTTTCCTTTACACGGATCAGTCATCCTGGTCCCTTTGCAGAAAAACAGCCCCAAAGCATGATGTTTCCACCCCTATGCTTCACAGTAGGTATAGTGTTCTTTCTCCTCCAAACACGACAAGTTGAGTTTTTACCAAAAAGTTCTATTTTGGTTTCATCTGACCATATGACATTCTCCCAATCCTCTTCTGGATCATCCAAATGCTCTCTAGCAAACTTCAGATGGGCCTGAACATGTACTGGCTTAAGCAGGGGGACACGTCTGGCACTGCAGGATTTGAGTCCCTGGCGGCGTAGTGTGTTACTGATGTAGCCTTTGTTACTTTGGTCCCAGCTCTCTGCAGGTCATTCACTAGGTCCTCCCATGTGGTTCTGGGATTTTTGCTCAGATCATTTTGACCCCACGGGGTGAGATCTTGCGTGGAGCCCCAGATCGAGGGAGATTATCAGTGGTCTTGTATGTCTTCCATTTTCTAATAATTGCTCCCACAGTTGATTTCTTCACACCAAGCTGCTTACCTATTACAGATTCAGTCTTCCCAGCCTGGTGCAGGTCTACAATTTTGTTTCAGGTGTCCTTTGACAGCTCTTTGGTCTTGGCCATAGTGGAGTTTGGAGTCTGACTGTTTGAGGTTGTGGACAGGTGTCTTTTATACTGATAATGAGTTCAAACAGGTGCCATTAATACAGGTAACGAGTGGAGGACAGAGGATCCTCTTAAAGAAGAAGTTACAGGTCTGTGAGAGCCAGAAATCTTGCTTGTTTGTAGGTGACCAAATACTTATTTTACCGAGGAATTTACCAATTAATTCATTAAAAATCCTTCAATGTGATTTTCTGGATTTTTTTTTTCTCATTTTGTCTCTCATAGTTGAGGTATACCTATGATGAAAATTGGAGACCTCTCTCATCTTTTAAGTGGGAGAACTTGCACAATTGGTGGCTGGCTAAATACTTTTTTGCCCCACTGTATATATACAGTATATATATATACAGTTAGGCCCAGAAATATTTGGACAGTGACAAGTTTTGTTATTTTAGCTGTTTACGAAAACATATTCAGGATACAATTATATAATCAATATGGACTTAAAGTGCAGACTCTCAGCTGTAATTTGAGAGTATTCACATCCAAATTGGAGCAAGGGTTTAGGAATTACAGCTCTTCAATACGTAGCCGCCTCTTTTTCAAGGGACCAAAAGTAATTGGACTATTGACTCAGAAGGCTGCAAAAAAAAAAAAAAAAATAAGGCTGCATGGGCTCTTCCCTCGTTAACCTGTCATCAGTTAAGCAGTTAAAAGGTCTGGAGTTGATTCCAGGTGTGGCGTTTGCATTTGGAAGCTGTTTCTGTGAACACACAACATGCGGTCAAAGGAGCTCTCAATGGAGGTGAAACAGATCATCCTGAGGCTGAAAAAAAGAAGAAATCCATCAGAGAGATGGCAGAAATGTTAAGAGTGGCCAAATCAAGAGTTTGGTACATTCTGAGAAAAAAAGAGTGCACTGGAGGGCTTGGGAACTCAAAAAGGCCTGGATGTCCACGGAAGACAACAGTGGTGGATGATCGCAGAATCCTTTCCATGATGAAGAGCAACCCCTTCACAACATTCACTCAAGTGAAGAACACTCTCCAGGAAGTAGGTGTATCAGTATCTAAGTCTACCATAAAGAGAAGACTTCATGAGAGTAAATACGGAGGATTCACCACAAGGTGCAAACCATTAATCAGCCTCAAAAATAGAAAGGCCAGAATTGACTTTGCCAAAAAACACCTGAAGAAGCCAGCCCAGTTCTGGAACAGCATTCTTTGGACAGATGAGACTAAGATCAACCTGTACCAGAATGATGGGAAGAAGAAAGTTTGGAGAAGAATTGGAACAGCTCATGATCCAAAGCACACCACATCTTCTGTAAAACATGGTGGAGGCAGTGATGGCATGGGTATGCATGGCTTCCAATGGCACTGGGTCACTTGTGTTTATTGATGATGTGACAAAAGACGGAAGCAGCCGGATGAATTCTGAAGTGTATAGGGATATCTTTCTGCTCAGATTCAGCCAAATGCAGCAAAGTTGATTGGACGGCGCTTCACAGTACAGATGGACAACGATCCAAAACATACTGCAAAAGCAACCCAGGAGTTTTTTAAAGCAAAGAAGTGGAATATTCTGCAATGGCCGAGTCAATCACCAGATCTCAACCCAATCGAATATGCATTTTACTTGCTCAAGACAAAACTTAAGGCAGAAAGACCCACAAACAAGCAACAACTGAAGACAGCTGCAGTAAAGGCCTGGCAAAGCATCACAAAGGAGGAAACCCAGCATTTGGTGATGTCCATGGGTTCCAGACTTCAGGCAGTCATTGCCTGCAAAGGATTCTCAACAAAATATTGAAAAGTAACATTTTACTTAGGGTTATGTTTATTTGTCCAATTACTTTTGAGCCCCTGAAATGAGGAGCGTTTGTATCAAAATAACTACAATTCCTACATGTTTAATCATATATTTTTGTTCAACCCCTTGAATTAAACCTTAAAGTCTGCACTTCAATTCCGCTGTAGTTGTTTCATTTCAAATCCAATGTGGTGGCATGCAGAGCCCAAATCATGAAGATTGTGTCACTGTCCAAATATTTCTGGGCCTAACTGTATATATACACACACACATACACATGAATAAGTACTGAACACGTCAACATCCCCCCCACCAAACCCACCCCCAATGAAGCCAATAAGGAAATTGCATTGAAAGCTGGTGACATTTTTTAAAGACCACTTGATCAAATTTAAGCCAACAAAGTGAATCTGCCTTTGGTGACACCAGCAACAAGAAGTTATAAAATAGTTAAATGGCCAAAGCTATTCTTTTGCAGGGTAGGATTATTGGTCAATACTGCATAAGATAATAAGACAAGAAAATCCTTTATTAGTCCCACAATGTGGAGATTTACAGTAATACAAGCAACAAACGGATAGTAGCACTCAGAGCAATAATAAATAACAAAATGGGACAAAAACAGTATATACACAGTGCAAGTTAGAAAAAGTAAAAATAAATCAAGTAAAACAGCATTTACAGCATTAGTTAAATTATTCAGCTACATAGATAGATATATTGACTAGGGGTCTAAAGGTACGATTAAATCATGGTTCTGTGGCGGGTTGATTCAACCCCCCCACAACACACAGAGACAGTCAGCTCGTTACTCCTGGGTTTTTTCCGCTGCATGCTGAGTTTACAGCTGTGAGGTTAAAGTGTCATCCATGCATTGTGTTCATGCATCCTGTCTGTACCTCTGATATGCAAATGCCCAGATCGACTGCTGTGAATGTCTTTGATGTATTGTCTGAGTTGGGTATATATGCTGCACTGTTCTGTAAATCTGCCTCTCATTCACTGACTCCTTCAACTGCTGCAGACACGCACTTTGTGTCTCCTCTCTGAGAGCCTGAGGACATCACCTCAGCCCGCAGCACGAGGGCTGGGGAGGTGTTCCGATGAAGGTGGTATGATTCAATAAACCAACTAAAAACTCCATCGCTGCCTTTATTTTATCATGCCGCTTCACTGGTACATACCTTAGTTTTAAGGTCACAATTCGGTCCATTTTCGGTACAGTAAGGAAACAACACGAAAAAAAAAAAAAAAAAAAAAAGGATAAGTAAGGAAACAAAATGCGAAACATAAAACTGCTTATCTTTTGTATAAGCAGGAACAACTTTGACAAAAAAAACCTGCAAACTGCCAGCAGTAAATTCTCCAATAAAGAAAATGTATATAATAAAATAAATTCCTTTTTTTAGCAAATGAACGATGTAGACAAGTGCAACAATGGAAGTTTGAATAGTCTGAATTATTCTTTTATTCCTTATTGCCTGAATCAGTGATTTTAACCAGGGTGCTCTGGTATGTTCAGGTTTCTATGAGAAATTAATTATCTAATTTCACTTGTTAACTGGTCAAAAAAATTGCAAATTTGTCATTGTTGTGTATAGGTTCTGAAGGCACCCATGCACAACAATAGCAAATTATTTGCAATTTTTTCGACAGTTAAGAAGGAACATACCAGGGCTCCCTTGAAAAACACAGGCCTAAAGTGCAGCATTAACAGATTTAACTTGTTCTTAAAAGGATGGTATTTTCTGGCCGAAGAGGGCACAACAAGGAACTTCATTCCGGGGCTCAGTTACATTCAGCGTGTGTTTAAACTCTGTGTTCTCAACAACTGAATATGGTCTTAGATCCGCTGCTATAAAAACACCAAAGGCATTTGCTATTGCTTTGGCTCAATCTGAAAAGCCCCGGACAGGCTGTCTAAATGCCACTGGATGCTGCGCTTGTACCGTGCTAGGGTTCTTCTTTTTTTCATGCTGCACGTTCGCGTAGTGCTGTTTCAAATGAGTTAACAAGTTCAACATACTGCCAAAAGCACATCTGATGCTGTTTTCATCTTATTCACTTGCCTTTGTCCATTCGCATATTTCACCGGAAAGCCGAAGTGTTCCCAGACAGGAGACTTGTGAAGAGAGTCTTCAAGCTCTGGCTTCTCCGTACAGCCAGCCATGACGTTCCCTAGTCAGAGGCTGAGCTGCACTGTTTGTTTACATGTATGAAGCGAGGCAGTTCCACTTCCTGTCCGTCACTCAACATGGTCCATGTAGAGCCTCTGTGCCGAACCAAAGGTGCCGTACCGAAAAAATCAGAATACATGTACTGTTACACCCCTAATACTGACAGTATGTTTCATAGTTGAACGAGTACAGTGTTGTTGACACTTTCAATAATATATTAACAGTGTATTGGAAAGGAGCATTCCTTATTTGTACAAAGTATGTGCAAGTTAGTGATGTACACAGTTTTACAGGATGGTTGAGTCTGAGAACATGCTTACATTTCCTCTGCATGTAACAGTAGACATGAGTCCTGAGCAGTTATTCTCAGTTATTCCTGAGTGTGTGAGCCACGTTCAATACTGGTAAACTCTTTTAATCATGGTGCAAATTCTTAGCTCATCAATCCATCTCAGATTGAATTTAAACTTGAACATGATCAATGCTGCAGGTAATTACACCAGTAGCTAATCCATGGACAAAGTAAGAGAACTCTAGATGCCTACAGCCTGCAAATGTGGAGCTGCTCCTGACTGGATGTAATTTTTGGATTGTTCAACAGGGCGGCTCGGCAGTAAAATTTCTCTGATACCTTTGGGGGGGGGGGGGGTTAAAAACATCTGAGGTAAGAAATAAGCTGTTTAAGTTGCTGACTCTGGGAAGCTCGGTGGCACAGTGGTTAGCACTGTGGCAGCACAGCAAGAAGGCCACGGGTTCTATCCCACCCCCTGACCATCGGTGACCCTTCTGTGTAGAGTTTGTATGTTCTCCCAGGGTCTGCGTGGGTTTTCTCCAGATACTCCCGTTTCCTCCCACAGACATGCAGGTTAATTGGCATCAACTGGGGATTATAAATTGTCCTTAGGTATGAATGTGAGAGTGAATGGTTGTCTGTCTCTCTGTGTTGACCCTGTGATGGACTGGTGATCTGTCCAGGGTGTACCCTGCCTCCCGCCCAAAGATGCTGGGATAGGCTCCAGCCCCCCGCGACCCGAAAAGGATTAAAGTCAAAGTGCCTTTATTGTCATTCCATTGCTAATAAACAATGTAACGAAATTGAGATACTGCTCCCTAAAAACACACTATCACACTCACAGTTCACTCATGCATTTAACATTCTCGTAATTACAACAATAAATAGTGCTTGAAACAATATTATCTAAAAGTTGAATACAATATGTACATAACAATAATAAAAACATACTGAGCGATAAATATATAAGACCAGCTTATACACAGGGTTATTGCCACAAATAACCTAAAATAATATCAGCAGTCTGTACATGTTACATAAATCCGTTCAAAATACGTACTGTTGCTGGGAAAAAAAACTATGATTAAACCTGGTAGTCCGGGTTTTATGGGATCTGTACCGCTTTCTCGAGGGGAGCAAGTGAAAGAAATCATGGCCTGGATGAGTGCAGTCTTTAATGATGGCAGTAGCTCTGTTGAGGTACCGAGACCTGGAAATCTCTTCCAGAGAAGGGAGAGAACAGCCAGTGATTTTTTGCGCAGTCTCGATCACTCTCTGGAAGGCTTTGCGGTCTGCGGCTGAACAGCCCTCATACCAAACCGTGATGCCATATGACAAAATGCTCTCAATAGCAGGGCAACAAAATAAAAACCAACTGTGTATTCAGGCCATTCTTCTTGAGGAGCCTCAGAAAGTGTAGACGTTGTTGAGCCTTTTTTATTGTAGCTATGGTGTTAACTGCCCGGTTAAGGTTGTGAGAAATATGAACACCCAGAAACTTAAAAGCCTCCACCCTCTCCACACACTCCTTGCCTATATATAGAGGAGGCGGCTCACTGCTATGCTTCCTAAAATCAATAATGAGTTCTTTCTGACTGACAGGTGGCAACAGGTGAAGCTAGGGAGATTTACATCCAGCTCCCGAAAAATTAGTACTGGCGCCCCCCAAGGATGTGTCCTTTCCCCACTGCTCTTCTCCCTCTACTCCAACGACTGCACCTCAGAGGACCCTTCGGTGAAGCTCCTGAAGTTTGCGGACGACACCACAGTCATCGGTTTGATCCGGGATGATGATGAGTCTGCATACAGGCGGGAGGTGGAGCAGCTGATCCTCTGGTGCAGCCAGAACCATCTTGAACTTAACCCAGCCAAAACGGTGGAGATGACTGTGGATTTCAGGCGACACCCCCCTTCATTCCCCCCACTCACCATCCTCAACAGCACAGTGTCCACTGTGGACTCCTTCAAGTTTCTGGGTACCACAATCTCCTGGAACCTGAAGTGGTCCTCCCATATTGACACTGTCCGGAAAAAGGCCCAGCAGAGGTTGTTTTTTCTGCGTCAGCTCAAGAAGTTTGATTTGCCTCAGGAGCTGCTGGTTGTCTTCTACACCGCCATCATCCAATCTGTCCTCTGCTTTTCCATCACTGTCTGGTTTGGATCTGCCACTAAACAGGACAAGACCAGACTGCAGCGGATCATTAAGTCTGCGGAGAGGATCATTGGTACCGACCTACCCTCCATTGAGAACTTATATCGGTCCATAACCAGGAAACGGGCGGGAAACATCTGTGCTGACCCATCACACCCCGGCCACAAACTGTTTGAACTTCTATCTTCTGGTCGTCGTTACAGATCACTGAAGGTCAAAACCACCCGTCACAGGAACAGTTTCTTTCCTCAAGCCATCACTCTGATGAACTCCTAACATTCACCTAGTCCTACCTGTTGCTGTACTCATGACTTTTCATCCATTATTACATTGCACATAACTCTCACACTGCTTTTTACTTCATTCACATTATATCACTGAATCCGAGTCCACATTGAAATACTATGTGATTGTATATTTTTTCATATATTTCTGCAAAGTGTGGTTAGTCCGAGTAAATAACTGCATATATTCCTGTATATATTTGCATCCTTTTATAGAAACGTGGACAGACTGTAATTTACTGTACATACTGTGGTTGTCATTGAATCCTTATTTAAATCCTTCACCTGAACAACGAGAGCAAGTTTTTAGCCAAAGTCAAATTCCTTGTATGTGTTGTGCATACTTGGCCAATAAAGCTGATTCTGATTCTGATTCTGATTTTGGCTTTTTTTTTGTATTCAGTAGCAGATTATTACCTGAGCACCATCTCACCAGTTTCTGGACCTCATCTCTGTATGTGGACTCATCTCCTCCTGATATGAGCCCCACTACTATTGTGTCATCTGCAAACTTCACTATAATGTTTGTGGGATGAACAGGTATGCAGTCATATGTGTACAATGAATACAAAGTGGGGCTCAACACACAGCCCTGTGGCGAGCCTGTGTTAAGCATAACTGTAGAGGAGGAATGGGGTCCGAGTCTAACAGTCTGTGTTCGGTTTGTTAGGAAGTCCTTAATCCAGCTGCAAGTGTGAGTAGGCAGGCCAAGCTGAAGCAATTTGGCAATGAGAATGTTAAGCTGTAGAAGATGGATGATAGATGGTTGCTGCTATAAATTGGTATTACAAGATTAGTTCATCTATCTATAAATTCACAAAATCTCTGAGTGTGTTTGTGTGTCTGTTCCACACATATCTCTTGAACCGTTTGTCAGACTGGCTTCAGATTTTAAACGTGGTTTCCTGAGGTTACGAGGGTGTGCATCCCCGAATATGGAGTCGCTCGGTCAAAACGTAATTTTTATCAATAAAAGTTTCAGCCACTGCTCTGTGTCTCTTCATGAGCTGGCTTCAAGAAGTGCGGGCGGGGTTTCAGATAGACTGTGCTGATTGGACAATATGTGGCATCACTGCCATGCTTATTGGACAATACGCGGCATCACGACCATGCTGATTGGATAACACGCAGCATCACAACCAGTCAGTCACCACAGTGATCCTGGGACAAAACAAGGAAATGAAAGTTAGAAAGATAGAAAAAGATAATACTGAAGATTTAATGCTTAAAAAATTATACCATAGAGTTGCCATGATTGCATAGATTTTAAGGCTAACTCGCCACATGTGGAGAATGAGGTGTGCGAGCAGACTGGGCTGAGCGTCAGCAGGGACCAGGTCTGACAAGTCAACACAACATGCCAGGAGAAGCAGCAGCCAGATGCTGGCTCAAAGGCACGCTAACTGATGGTGATAAAAAAAGTTATTGTCAATGAAGTGACAAAAAGATAATACATGGAGTGTGCTTTTGTCCTGAGGTTGATTTATCATGGAAAACAGCTGAGCTCTGTGGTTCGAGTGATCAGCTGATTGGCTCCATCTGTGTTCTGATGGCATATCTATCAGAACAGCTGATATGCGTGCAGGACATACAGGAGAATTGAAATGGCGTTTCTCTCTCTCTTCAGTGGTATGCGCAATATAAAAAAAGAAAAGCAATAAGGCTGGAAAAACAACAACAGCAGTCCATGTACAGTAATGCTACCATAGTGCAAATAGCGACAAAAGATAGACTTAAGGTTTAATGCTTAAAGAATTATACCACAAAGCTGCTATGATTGTGTAGGTCTAATGGATAATTTGGCATGAAGAACATCAAGTGCACTGGGGCGGGGGGGGGGGGGGGGGAGAAGCAGCCGCTGAACCAGTGGATCGCAGTCCTTTGGAGGCACATGGGTAAAGCAGCAACCAATGGGTCTCAAATATTTGGAAACGTGTCCTGTTATAGTACTGCATGAGTTTATTGACGATACACAGAAGAAATTCAACATTACACTGAACTCCATCACTGAACGGTGATATAAACTGAAATAATTATAATGATGATTGAACAACTCCCATTCCCCAAAGTGCAAAATACACTATTATCTTGAATATAAGTGATAAAACATCACACAAATAAGTGATCTGACAAACAAACAAACAAGGGATGAGAAACAGTCGCCAATATTGGATGTCCCATTCATTTTCAATAATTAGGTATTCTGTAAGTAATATTCAAACAATCAAATAAGTCTTAGTGCCATTTACTCCCTTTTATACTGTATTTGTCAAAGTCTAACATGTGATCGCCTACATATAGCCTACACCTCTTTGTATTCCACTTTCAAACACAGCCTACATTTGGGCCTGTAAAGCCTGATTGGGATACCTGTTTCAGACGGGAATACTTGCGTTCTACAGGCAATGCACTAGTTAATACTAATCCAAAACATTAAAGATGCAACCTGAAAAGGATTAAATGGCAGAAGATGGATGGATGGATGGAAGTTGCCGAGTTGTTTTTTTAAACTGTTGACATTAACAACTTAGTTTTACCTATCATTTTAAATAGACAATGGACCTCATGCAAGAACCGTGAGTACTAAGATTTGTTTGTAAATGTGACATGCCATCAATTTATGTGAACTTGTGGGATTCACCAAATCTGTTAGTATCTTGAAATTTAGTACAGGTATAAACAAAATTTATGAATGGTCCAGATCAGTTGTAAGAGCGATATGTAAATAGTCTGTTATTCTAACCTTAGTTTTCATTAAATGGCTCTACATTTTATTTGTCTGAATCAAGAGTGTAAACCCTACAAACTTAGTAAGTTGACAAGATTTTATACTTTGATTCAAGTTCCAATTAAAGAATTAAAGAGCAAGCTCACATACCCACACATCTGCATATCAGTGGCTCCTAAAGAGAACTGTGATCAACACAGAATAGACTGGAAAAGTCCCCCTCTGCCCAAAAATGGAAGCCCTCATTTCAGTCAAAGTTTCTGTATAAATAAGAAGTCAATCCGATCAGAAATGTAGAATCTAGAGTGGCGACATGTTGTCAAATGAATGGACAAACAAACCAGTGGGTGGACAGGTCAAAAACATTATACCCTAGTAGGGCTGCAACGATTACTTGTATAATTTGGTTACAAAAAATTCTCGATTCAAAATTTATGTGTCAACATGTCATTTAATGTAGCACTTCCGGTCTATATGACCTTTCTGTCATGCTACCTAAACAAAACAGATTTGTTTAACGGCGCTATGTCAGAGTGGCATAGTGATGGGCCGGCAAAGATACAGAAACTATTTTTAAAGTGACAAAAGCATCTCAAGTCTGGAATAATTTCAAGCTCAAATTGAAGGAAAACACTGTGCAGTGTGCAGATGGTAAAGCCGAGCAGCAAGCTGGCATGCTACAACGTTGGATGTTACAGTGTATTGGCAGAAAGCATCCCACATCATGTACAGCCAGCGCACCCAAGACAAGGTACATGATTGAGATTTAAAATTAAGATGAATAGAATGTAGTTAGTTACGCTAATTATGCTTGTATGACCAAAGAACATATAGCCACCGCCGTTAGCATCCGGATGCTAGTGGATGCCAACAGATGCTAACTGCTAGCAAAAGAAACTTAATGGTGTAACGTACCGCATAAAGTTACATTCTATGCAATAACCATTGCAATAAGCATTGCAATAAATGTGTTCCTGTGTTATTGAGTGTTTGGTACAATTACTACTGCTCTTCAGGAAAGAAAGTTCCGCAAATGTTGGTCAATAAAGAAATATAATATCTGAACTGTTTCTTGGTGGCCTGTAAGTGCGGATGACTTTGTTCTGGCTGCAGCACAATGGAGTGGGGAAGCATCTTACACAAGGTATTATGATGGCTGGCTGATCTGTAAGTGACTTACACAATGCAACCCATGTAGAATCAGAATGGTGTAATTCCAGTTTTTACTGCTTTTACATGCAGTGTGGGCTTTGCCTCTGGGTTAGGGAACAGAGCAGAGATAAAGGAAAAGTAGGCTGTGTTTTCATATAAACGAAGATTATACTTTGAAATTTAACAAGTCACATTTTTACCACTTGTTTATGGCCACATTTTAAGCCCAAACTGTTGACATGTGTCCTACTGCTCAGCAATGTTTCAGTAGCGTCCACTATGCACAGGTGGCACACACCCGTGCATAGTGGTCACCACTGTATGTAAAATTAATGTAAACATGCAGAAAGCATGTGCATTCGCTTCTGAGGGATTGTGCTAACGAGGGCTGGTGTGGTCTATATTAATCATATATCCCATAACCTACATATGTATAAGCATGTGAGAATGTTTGGTGATTACATATGTAAAGCGACTTCACACCTCAGAACAGGACAAAGAGGTCTCAACCGCCAGCGGGGATCAAAGAGCATCCGAGGCACTGCGGCGGAGACCAGATCGATCGCCCTGACCTCCCAAGGCCAGGTGGAGGGACACGGAGACAAAGGAGGGGGATTAAGATAATGTGGGATGTCAGCTTTGACATGCATGTCTTTTGTTATGTGTAGGTATAAGTATGTAGAGCTGAATATGTTCTGTCTCTTTCTACTTCTGCTTCTGCACTGAGATGAGACTTGTTAGAGGAGCGAAGCTGATAATAAACTTTGGTTTATAAGTCGCATCGCCTCGTTATTCCAAGCTCTTCTACACTGGTGACCCTGACGCGAGGATGGACCAGAGGCGTTCCCCCGCAATTGACTCATCTGAGGCGACCCAGGCAGACGCCGGCGCCCATGCAGACAGGGGAACGGATGGAAGACGTTCCCCCACGGCAGAAGAGAGGGCTCAACCGAGCACCAGCCCCGCCGTGAGAGCAGAAGAAAGGCGCTCTCACCCGGCGGACACATCAAGGACGGCCCACACAAGCGCAGTCACCGTCAAGCTGCCAGAATTCTGGCAAGAAGACCTGAGCTCGTGGTTCCAGCAAGCTGAGGCTCAGTTTGCACTGGCGGGCATAACGGCGGACGAGACGAAGTTTTATCACATCGTCGCCAAACTCGACGCAGCCACGTCAAGATGCGCGCGGAGCATAATCCGACAGCCGCCTGCCTATGACAAATACAGAGAGCTTAAGGCGACCATCGTCGAGAACTTCGTCCCCTCAGCTGAGGAGAGAGCAGAGAAGATCCTGGCGATCTACGGCCACAGAGGATGCAGACCCAAGGCCCTCATGGAGGACATGCTGCAGCTCAAGGAGGAGGACAACGACAACTTCCTCTTCCAACACATCTTCCTCAGCACTCTGCCGCCACACATGAGAGGGACGCTGATCAACATGCGGTGCAGCACCCAGCAGGACTTCCGCGCGCTGGCCCGAGAAGCGCAGCGACTCACCAACGCCTGCAGGGAACAGGTGGCCACAGCAGCATCCGCAGATGCCCAGAGCAACGGAGAACCACGGACAACTGAGCAGAGCCCGCCCACCATGGCGGCAACATGACCAAGACGCAGCAGGCGGAACGACATCTGCTATTACCACCACCGTTTCGCTGAGGGGGCGTACAAATGCGTTCCTCCCTGCAAGTTCAAAAGTTCAGGAAAACGTCCAAACCGAGAACCGTTAACGGCTGCGGTTCTCGGCGAAAAAAATAAACTTCTTTATGTGACTGACGGACACACCGGCAAACAGTTCCTAATTGACACTGGAGCTCAACTGAGTTTTATCATGCCCTCCCACGCAGACCGGGCCATGGGCCCCCGGGGCAATGGAGCGATGGCAGCCAACGGCTCCATCATCGACACTTATGGTGAAAGGAACCTGCCCCTCTGCATTCATGGCTGCAACTACAGATGGACATTTGTTGTAGCGGCGGTGAGTTTTAACTTGTTGGGCGCGGATTTTTTGTGTGCACATGGGTTATTAGTCGATCTAGCAAACAGACGCCTGGTTAATGCATTGTCATTTGCTTCTATTCCCTGCTCAGCTCGAGTTTCTCCACCACCCGTGCAGGCCAGCGTCACTACAGCAGGAGGTAAGTTTGACCAACTCCTCACCCAATTTCCAGCACTCACAATTCCCAAATTCTCAGCTACAGTGGCTAAGCACGGGGTCGAACACTTTATTCCCACAATGGGCCCACCCATATTCGCCAAAGCTCGGCGCTTAGACGCGACCAAGCTCGCCATAGCTCGGGACGAGTTTACCACCTTTGAAAAACTAGGCATTATCAGACGCTCAAAAAGCCCCTGGGCATCGCCACTACACATGGTCCCGAAATCCGACAGTTCTTGGAGACCGTGCGGCGATTACTGCAGATTAAACAATGCGACAGCGCATGACCACTACCCAATTCCTCACATCCAAGATTTTTCACTACATCTGGCGGGTGCGTGCATTTTTTCTAAAATAGACCTGGCCCGTGGCTATCACCAAGTCCCCGTTCGAGCAGAAGACATTCCTAAAACAGCTGTAATAACCCCCTTCGGTCTTTTTGAATTTTTGCGGATGCCTTTTGGCCTCAAAGGCGCTGCTCAAACCTTTCAGCGGATGATGGACGCGGTATTACGCGACCTCCCTTTCGTGTTCGTCTACCTCGACGATATGCTGGTAGCCAGCTCGTCGGAGGAAGAACACGAACAGCATCTCACTATGGTTTTTCAGAGTCTAGAAGAGCACGGGTTAATAATCAATCCAGCCAAATGCAAATTCGGCGTGTCACAAATTGATTTTTTGGGACACAGAGTTTCACCGAAGGGGGCAGTTCCGCTGCCAGAAAAAGTTCGCGCAGTAAAAAATTTTCCACGGCCACAAACGGTCAAATTGCTGCAAGAATTTTTGGGAATGGTTAATTTTTACAACCGTTTCCTCCCCCGCGCAGCTCAGCTCATGCAGCCCCTATATGACGCGCTCAGAAAACAAAAACCTTCCAACGCGGTCGAATGGACCCCGGAGCGCGAACGCGCCTTCGCGGAAGTAAAAAGTGCCCTAGCTAACGCAACATTGTTGGTTCACCCTGATCCCTCGGCCCGCATTGCGCTAACCACAGACGCTTCAGACCTGGCCATAGGGGCGGTTGCAGAACAACACGTTGGCGGAACCTGGCAACCTTTAGCATTTTTCAGCAAATCGTTAAACCAAACTGAGCGTAAATACAGCACTTTTGACAGGGAGCTGCTAGCGCTTCATTTATCCATCCGCCACTTCCAGTTCTGGTTGGAGGGGCGGCGTTTCACGGCTTTTGTAGACCACAAACTGCTCACCTTTGCGATGGCTAAAATTTCCGAACCGTGGTCAGGCAGGCAACAAAGACAGCTAGCTGCGATTTCAGAGTTCACCACAGACATTCGACATGTGGCAGGCAAACTTAATGTGGTAGCAGACTGCCTCTCTCGCGCTGTGACATTGCCAGAGCGCGAGGAGACAGATTATACTACCTCAGCCGCAGAACTCTTCGCCAACGCGGACACATACGCGGCCCCAATCCACGTAGGGATAGATTACGCAGCCATGGCGGAGGAACAAAGTAGTGATGCAGACGTGCGCGCACTCCTGTCTGGACCAACAGGGTTAAGGCTGGAGGAAAGGGGTTTACGCGACGGTGTGCCCCCCCTAATATGCGACATCTCAACCGGCCAACCTCGCCCGGTAGTCCCTGCTGCATGGTGCCGCCGTATTTTCGACTCAATTCACTCCCTCACGCACCTGGGTGTGCGCGCTTCGGTTAAAATGGTCGCCGAAAAGTTTGTGTGGCCCGGCCTGTGCAAAAACGTAAAAGAAAGGGCAAAGACTTGCATGTCTTGTCAGCGCGCCAAAATACACAAACACACAAAAGCCCCTCTACAGCCTTTTCGAATCCCAGCTAGAAGGTTCGACCACGTTCATGTCGACCTCGTGGGACCACTACCTTCCTCCCAAGGTTTCACTCACCTGTTAACAATGATAGACCGTACTACGCGCTGGCCTGAGGCGGTCCCTCTGGCGTCAACCACAGCGGAGGAAGTCGCTCGCGTTTTTTTAACAAACTGGGTGGCACGTTTCGGCGTCCCATCAGACATCACGTCCGATAGAGGGCCTCAATTTGTCTCGGAGCTTTGGTCAGCCATGGCCAGCAGCTTAGGAGCGACAATTCACCGCACCACCGCTTATCACCCTCAGGCTAATGGGTTATGTGAGCGCTTTCACAGATCTTTAAAGGCCGCCCTCAGAGCCTCACTAACGGACACAAATTGGGTAAATAAACTTCCTTGGGTTTTATTGGGGTTGCGTGCTGTGCCTAAAGAGGATCTAGACGTCTCCCCAGCAGAATTAGTTTTTGCACAACCTCTCAGGCTCCCAGGTGAATTTTTACCAGAGAACCCAGAGCCAGGGCATCTTCCAGCCCCGAGGCTTTTAGGCAGCAACGGACCGGACACTCTCCCCGGACCGGCACATCACTCTTTTCCACGGGTTTTTGTTCCCCAAGCTTTGAAAAACGCTGAATTCGTTTTTGTTAGGCATGAAGCTTTAAAACCAACCCTCCGTCCACCATACGACGGACCTTTCAGAGTGCTGGAACCTGGTGATAAGCATTTTGTGCTTGATTTAGGGGACAGAAAAGAAACAGTCAGCATTGACAGACTTAAACCTGCCTTCTTGTTGAGAGACGAACCTGCACGGTTGGCGAGAGCACCTCGGCGGGGTAAACCCCCCCAAGAGAAAAGACTCAGCCCCCCTGCAGGGAACAAATAATCACTCTCCTCCCCAAGCTGCAGACTCCTTACAGGAAGGTCCCACCAGAACGCCCAAGCGGACCCACAGCAGATTCGGGAGAAGATTAAAACCCAGACGGCACAAGGACTGATGCAAACTACTCAAAAGTTGTTCACTAATTGTGCTGTAACAGTTTAAGACTGACTTGTGATATTACTACGCTGTTATGATTACCACTGAATTCTCTACAGGAGCATAGCTGATGGAAAGTTTCTTCCTTGTCAAGAGGTGTAGCAGTTAGTATGCCATAATAATTATCTTAAACTGTGAATTTTTCTATTGTCCTTTTCTTAGTCGTTTGGGGGGGGGGCTGTGGTCTATATTAATCATATATCCCATAACCTACATATGTATAAGCATGTGAGAATGTTTGGTGATTACATATGTAAAGCGACTTCACACCTCAGAACAGGACAAAGAGGTCTCAACCGCCAGCGGGGATCAAAGAGCATCCGAGGCACTGCGGTGGAGACCAGATCGATCGCCCTGACCTCCCAAGGCCAGGTGGAGGGATACGGAGACAAAGGAGGGGGATTAAGATAATGTGGGATGTCAGCTTTGATATGCATGTCTTTTGTTATGTGTAGGTATAAGTATGTAGAGCTGAATATGTTCTGTCTCTTTCTACTTCTGCTTCTGCACTGAGATGAGACTTGTTAGAGGAGCGAAGCTGATAATAAACTTTGGTTTATAAGTCGCATCGCCTCGTTATTCCAAGCTCTTCTACAGCTGGTAAGTAATCAACCTTGAGATTCTGCCATCACCGGAGTATTATCAACACTGTAGAGTCAACTAGTTTGAAAAATCAGACTGCCACTCACCTGCAGACAGATGGATCGGCACTGAAAGGGACAGTCTGTTGTATACATTCATCCCATATACATCTGCTACAGACATGCTAATGACGACTAGCAGGCTAGCAATGTAAACAACAATAATCTAGGTGTAGTTTTAGAGGAAGCTGTGAAATTTCCAGGTGAGAGTCCCCCCCGATAACGTTGTAAACTTAAATGTGACGGCTTTGTTTTTGTCGAGCTCTTTGTTGATCCACTTTGACCCGCAGCTCAACTCTCACATGACTGTTCAATCATGCGAGAGTTCTGCTGGCTCAACAACTCATGTTTTTGTTTCACAGACGTAAAAGCATTATATTAAAAGATCGACCCACGGATTTTGCAAATCGATATCGGCTCAATCAAACGTGAATCGATTCAAATCGAAGGATCGATCTTTTGAACCCACCCCTCTGTGGTTTACTAACAAAGTGCATGCGAGTTGCACATACCATTTCTAACATGTTCTTGCATGCGACCCAATGAATGGGAAAAGAAGAAACCGCAAGTCCAATGCACCAGTTGAAGGAAAGGAAGAAATTCTAAGCAACTCATGCAACAAGTTAGCTATTCAGCTAACTTTTAAGTGTATTTTAATAGTATTAACTTTTATTCTACTTTATATTGTAGCACTTGGAGATCGCCCATAATGAAAAATGCATTACAAATTTAATGTATTATTATCATTATCAACAAGAACTAAAACACCTCTGTAGGACATCGTTTGATCTCATCCCATCTTTAATTACACAGCTATCTGCACAGATGCAAGTGGAAAGACCAGCAGCTGCTAACAATATTAAGAGACCATTTTAAATATGCATACATGTCATCACTCATAACAAAGTGTGCCAGTTGAATGCCAGTGACCCTCCCACCCACTTTAGAGGTGAGTGATGCTCGAGCGTGTCAGACAGACAGACTCTTGAAGACTGCCCCTTCACAGATGTCAAGCTGCTCCACCTGGAAGCACCATCTGCTGGAGCAGAATTCCTGCTGCTCCCAGTCCACTTACACAGTGTGAAGGACACAAGGAGAAAAATAATATATACACTCGCATACAAACAATAATATGTACCCTTACAGAAGGGTTGATGGAAAAGAAAAGCTCGTCTTTGCTTCTGGGTCTTTTCTTAAGAGAACTTAAAACATTGCATTCATCTATAATTGTAGCACTGATGCTGACATTACTTTCAAAGCAGAAGTTTTCATTGGGGAATATCTCTTTAGCCAGAGTTGGCATTCGCATGACTTACATTTCTTATTTTTAACCTTCTGTTGATATTGATGCAATTAGGACTGTAGTCAAGAGATAAATTATTTAAAGTGTATCAACATTTAACCCTGTTTTTTGAAAAAGCATTTGGTGAAGTTATTGTTACTAATGACACGGACAGCTGATTATTGATTTTTTTATGACTGATTTAGATACAACATGATCACTGTAATGGGTTTAGTGACAATCGTCAAATATATGAAATGATGGATAATCTTACAGATTTTTGGATAATCTAACTTGACTATATTTGTTTGCTATTTTGTGAAATTTCTGTCCAAAAAGTCACAAAAAATTATAAAATCCTATTCACTCTTACTCAGAGTTCAGTCACTAAGTCATTTCTGGTGTTTGCCATTACTCTAAAGAAACGTTTAAGCGGCTAGGTTAGCAACAGACTGATCAGTTGTCATTGTTCGAGTGCATGAACACTGGAAATCAGACAGTTAGGCTAATTAATGAATTAAATCTCACAGAAATGGACTACACGCTGACAGTTATAAAATCCACATTTCTCATACATAAATTCCTTTCTGGCTTGTCATAACTGTCAATTTGATGCATTTAATCGAGCAGCTGTTTATCTCTCACTTTTCTATGTCCTGAAAAGCAGAGGGTAAATAGTTTGTCGCTAAACTGGTCTCAACAATGTTGGAAGAATAAAAAAAAAAAAAAAACTATCTCTGAATTTCTACACAAGACAGGGAAATCTTACCACATGATGAGGGAGACAATAACTGCAAAATTGTATCACTTCATGTCATAGTACAGTGCGCCCGCCCCCCCCCATCGGTCTGTATCATCTGTCGGATGAAGAGAGATCAAAGCTTGGAGAGCTTATGGAGCGTCAAATTCTGGTGTTCAGAGCAAAAAAAGTGTCTTTTACCACTGGTGAAAAATGAAACATTTTGCATTTTGGAGAGCTACGTCATGCCGGCTCAGCCTTACAAGGTCAATCCAAGACAACTGTGCAAAAACAATCATACTGTTTAATTTCAGGAATCTGTCAGGCCATGAATAGATGATCTTTTTCAAAAGAGAAGAGCTCTTACCATTGCTGCTGATGCATCAAACATTTTCTGTTTTGGAATGTCTTATGTTGATCTTGCTATGGAATGTAATAATTGAGACAGTTTGTTCCGACCGAGCAATTTGATTGGAAAATAGGGATTGCAGGAGTTGCTATAATCAGCGATAATTGCACTCCAACTTCACTGGATATGTATCACTCCACTTCAAAGGTGTTCTAGTAACCGTTAATTACTAACAGTAATTTTCTATCAACTCTCTGACAATTGCAGTACTGTTTTGGATACCTTAATTTCCACAGTGAAGCACTGTTTGACAAGAAATTATACATTCGTGCCCCGGAAGTGCTACCCTTTTGAAAACAACCATTTCCTTCTGCCCGTCATTAAGCCATTTCATGCCCATTTAAAAAAACAGGCAGTGCTAGAGTTTGATTTATTGTCTCAATTAACAAACCACGATACCTTTGTGGTGATGGACGCTTTGTTTCATCTGAAAATGTGAAGAAAAGCGAGCAAAGTGTGCTAATTGCTAGCATGCTAACTACTAGCTGCTGGCTAGCTATGGTGTTCTGGCGACAGGTTTCATGTTGAGAAAACCATGTCTGCTGCAGAAAGCACCCCTTTCACGGCTCTGGGGTCTTCTGCAGTACCAACTCAACTGGTATCTGTTTTATAAACACTTATTACTTGTGCACTTGACAATATTTAATTTGTTTATGTGTGTGAAATGACAATAGACGTCTTCATGCTGACTGAGATGTTTAGCAACAGTTGGCTACTTTTAGAAGGGACTATTTTTTTCTCAGCTACGCAAAATAACCGGTTAAACAAACAAATCATAATATTTTGTCCAGTATTGCTGTCATTTAATAAATTGTGCATGGTATCATGAATATACTAACTCCAGGTGTGATACGCGCACAAGCTGCATCACATCTTGGAGTTAACATATTCAAGATACCGATCTCACTCTTGGGTCATATTGCTTAAATAAACACATGCTTAAAACACCATCCTACATCCCATGGACAACTGCCAGAAATTAATTACTACTTATTTGTGGAGGTTTAAGTATGCCTCCTTCAGCAAGTATACCATATGCTTGAGCATCTTTTATGTCACCATTATAAATACATTTTTCCTACAGGAAACACTGCCTAATACAAAAGTAACACTAAGAATGATTGCCAGATCAATGAAAACCTTGACAGTTGAGAACACATCAATAAAATCACAGACAGGTCAACAGTAAGACAGTTCTGCACTGTTGCATGTTGGCTACAAGGGTTCAAGCTTAAAGTACATACAGTACATAAATTCTAACAAGCTTCATCTCTGACTGGAGGAGCCATTTCTCAACAGTGTGATTTATTAAAACCATATACTAAACAACTGTGAAGTGTATATAGGACGTCTAATAAAGAGATGAATGGATCCAGAGCAGACAGACTTGGTCAATGACATCAGACACTCCTCTGGGCATGAACTGTTCTCCTTCTGACTGCTGAATGGAGAGCAGCGCTAAAAGGAAACAGGAGTTTATAAGTAACAAGGACTGAATTAGATTCTGATAACCACGGACTCTGCACACTTGCTGTCAAAGTTCTCACTTAAAGTGTACACAATTCAAAGATGATAAACTTTCAAAAGATAAATCCATTTTCACGCTCAGCTTCATATTATTTGCAAGTGATGGTGAGCTTTTACCAGGATATCTCAGTGAATTCCTCCACTGTGACCTTTTGCAATAGCACAAAGGGGAAATGATGACACCACAGCAATGAAGTGCAGCTGAAAGGGTGTAAAGAAACCAAGATGAGCTTTTTGGATTTATCCGAGTGCCATGTGCTTAATGAAAACTCTTTGTGAGAGTGCCTTGGGGACAATGCAAATTCATTTGTGGCCACATCAACAAGCACAAATCACAAAGGCGTGCTGAATGGACTTCATGCAGACAAAGCGCACTGATGCATGCAATGAGACCGTGCAGCTGATAATCCTTCACAGCAGCCCGAGAAAAATACTTGGCAGGACAATCACATCACATCCCTCCAACATCTTATTAGCCTCCGCCTGTAAAGGCAAGTCCATGCTGTACCACACAGCTTAGCAGATTAAAAACCAAGACTTGCACACAGTGGTAGTACAATCACGTCTCCACTCAGCCTACTGCTTCTGACCAGCTCAACTTTGCTCCCATGAACAACCAACCCTTATGCAGCCTTTCATTGCACATGGGGCCCTTGTGGTACAAAAGGAGCCCAACATCACCGGTCAGTCAATTTATCATCACCAGCAAAGCCCTAGCATATGGGCAGTTTCCATAGTAACTAGCTCCCCAACTACCACTGTATGATCACACTGTTGTGGGAGTCTGCAGTCAGATGTAAATGTGTTACATCTTCTACACTGTGGCAGCATTTTGGGCATTTTAAGGTGCCAATGAATCCCCCCCCCC
The DNA here is from genome assembly GCA_020510985.1 of Pholidichthys leucotaenia. NCBI lineage: Eukaryota > Metazoa > Chordata > Actinopteri > Cichliformes > Pholidichthyidae > Pholidichthys > Pholidichthys leucotaenia. The sequence continues at coordinate 111,098,013 of CM035847.1, read as the reverse complement.
AAAAAAAAGAAAAAAAAAAGCTCCCTCTTAGGAGTACATTTATAATATTCCAAATTAAATTTTCCACTGGTGTTCACATCTTAAATTATAATCCATGTACATTACCAAAAGAAACAAGTCAAATATCACTTAAAATGCACTTTTCATTAGAGGTGAAAAAACAGCTACCACCTGCAGTATTGCAGCCATAGACAGCAGCAATACTCTGACAGTGCTCTCCCAAGGTAGAAGATGATTCTACAAACTTGCTGAAAATCAGCCAACTGCTGCTGGCACAAACATGGTCTCTGTGGTAAGAGGTTGCCTGGGGCGACAAATGGTCCTGTCAGACCGGTGATGAACCCCGACAGAAAAGTACACATCATCCTTCAACTGGTATGCCTGAGTAACAGCATGGAAACGTGGCTGACTCAGAAATAGTTTAGATTAAAAGCAGAAGTTAATGTGGTTAAAGGCACAATTGAATGGCAAACTTCAATCAACACATGATGGACTCGAGTGCCATCTACACATCCAGACACATGGCTTTCAACCCAGAGTTTTTGATTGTCAGTGGTTTAAAATTTATATGCATTCTGGCTGTGAACATCAAAAAAATAAGCAAGTAAAACAAGTGATTTTTAATAACTTGTGTAAACACTTGTGTGCCCAATGTATAAATCTGTTCCGCTGTACACAACCTCTACCAACAGTATTTGGAGGAAGTAGCTATAGTGGTGTGAAAAAGTGTTTGCCCCCTTCCTGATTTCTCATTTTTTTTGTATGTTTGTCACACTTCAATGTTTCAGAACAAACAAATTTAAATATTAGACAAAGATGACACAAGTAAACACAAAATCCATCCATCTTCTTCTACTTAATCCTTTTCGGGTCGCAGAGGGGCTGGAGCCTATCCCAGCATCTTTGGGCGAGAGAAAGGGTACACCCTGGACAGATCGCCAGTCCATCACAGGGCCAACACAGAGAGACAGACAACCATTCACTCTCACATTCATACCTAAGGGCAACTTAGAATCCCCAGTTGATGTCAATTAACCTAACGCATGTTTTTGCCATGTGGGAGGAAACCGGAGAAATCCCGGAGTAAACCCATGCAGACACGGGGAGAACATGCAAACTCTACACAGATCACTGTTGGTCGGGGGCTGGGATCAAACCCAGGATCCCCCAGCCAATGGTGAGTTGCTGTGCTGCCACAGTGCTAACCACTCCGCCACCGCGCTGCCCTTAAACACAAAATGTAGTATTTAAATGAAGGTGTTTATTATTAAGGGTAAACAAAAAAAAAAAATCAAAAAAAAAAATCAAAACCTACATGGCCCCATGTGAAAAAGTGATTACCCCCCCCCCAAAAAAAACCCCCCATAAGTTAACTGTGGTTTATCACATCTTTGGAAAGCCGAGTTCAATTTCTCTAGCCACACCCAGGCCTCATTACTTCCACACCTGTTCTCAATCAAGCAATCACTTTAATAGGACCTGCCTGATAAAGTGAAGTAGACCAAAAGATCCTCAAAAGCTAGACATCATGCTGCGAGCCAAAGAAATTCAGGAACAAATGAGAAACAAAGTAATTGAGATCCATCAGTCTGGAAAAGGTTATAAAGCTATTTCTAAAGCTTTGGGACTCCAGCAAACCACAATGAGAGCCATTCTCCACAAATGCTGAAAACATGAAACAGTGGTAAACCTTCCCAGGAGTGGCCGGCCAACCAAAATTACCCCAAGAGAGCAGCGACGACTAATTCAAAAGGTCACAAAAGACCCCACAACAACATTGAAAGAACTGCAGGCCTCCCTTGCCTCAGTTAAGGTCAGTGTTCATGACTCCGCCATAAGAAAGAGACTGGGCAAAAATGGCCTGCATGGCACAGTTCCAAGACAAGAACCACTGTTGAGCAAAAATAACAAAGGCTCATCTCAGTTTTGCCAGAAAACATCTTGATGATCCCCAAGACTTTTGGGAAAATATTCTGTTGACTGATGAGACAAAAATTGAACTTTTTGCAAGGTGTGTGTCCCATTACATCCGGCGTAAAAGTAACAACATTTCAGAAAAGGAACATCATACCAACAGTAAAATATGGTGGTGGTAGTGTGATGGTCTGGGGCTGCTTTGCTGCTTCAGGACCTGGAAGACTTGCTGTGGTAAATGGAACCAAGAATTCTGCTGTCTACCAAAAAATCCTGAAGGAGAATGTCCGGCCATCTGTTCCTGACTTCAAGCTGAAGTGCACTTGGGTTCTGCAGCAGGACAATGATCTAAAACACACCAGCAAGTCCACCTCTGATAGGCTTAAGAAAAACAAAATGAAGACTTTGGAGTGGCCTAGTCAAAGTCCTGACCTGAATCCGATTGTGATGCTGTGGCATGACCTTAAAAAGGCAGTTCATGCTCCAAAACCCTCCAATGTGGCTGAACTACAACAATTCTGCAAAGATGAGTGGGCCAAAATTCCTCCACAGTGATGTAAAAGACTCATTGCCAGTTATCGCAAATGCTTGATTGCAGTTGTTGCTGCTAAGAGTGGCCTAGCCAGTTATTAGTTTTAGGGGGCAATCACTTTTTCACACAGGGCCACGTAGATTTAGATTTTATTTTCCCTTAATAATAAACACCTTCATTTAAAAACTGCATTTTGTGTTTACTTGTGTTATCTTCGTCTAATATTTAAATTTGTTTGATGATCTGAAACATTTAAGTGTGACAAACAAAAAAAAAAAGAGAAATCAGGAAGGGGGCAAACACTTTTTCACACTACTGTAGATGTGATGAGAACCATGTTCTGATGACAGGATGCAAAAACTTTAAGCAGGTGGATGAGATGCCTCTGACAAAAAAGACACAATAATGCATTAGTATGATAGAGGCTACAAAGTGTTCTTGAACCGCACATATACAGTGCATCCGGAAAGTATTCCAAGTGCTTCACTTTTTCCACATTTTGTTATGTTATAGCCTTATTCCAAAATGGAATAAATTCATTTTTTTCCCTCACAATTCTACACACAATACCCCATAATGACAACTTGAAAAAAGTTTTTTTTTTTGAATATTTTTGCAAAATTATTAAAAATAAAAAACAGAAATTACACGTACATAAGTATTCACAGCCTTTGCTCAGTACTTTGTTGATGCACCTTTGGCAGCAATTACAGCCTCAAGTCTTTTTGAATATGATGCTACAAGCTTGGCACATTGATCTTTGGGCAGTTTCGCCCATTCCTCTTTGCATCACCTCTCAAGCTCCATCAGGTTGGATGGGAAGCGTTGGTGCACAGCCATTTTCAGATCTCTCCAGAGATGTTCAATTGGATTCAAGTCTGGGCTCTGGCTGGGCCACTCAAGGACATTCACAGAGTTGTCCTGAAGCCACTCCTTTGATATCTTGGCTGTGTGCTTAGGGCCGTTGTCCTGCTGAAAGATGAACTGTCACCCCAATCTGAGGTCAAGAGCGCTCTGGAGCAGGTTTTCATCCAGGATGTCTCTGTAAATTGCTGCATCCATCTTTCCCTCTATCCTGACTAGTCTCTCAGTTCCTGCTGCTGAAAAACATCCCCACAGTATGATGCTGCCACCACCATGCTTCACTGTAGGGATGGTATTGGCCTGGTGACGAGCGGTGCCTGGTTTCCTCCAAACATGATGCCTGGCATTCACGCCAAAGAGTTCAATTTTTGTTTCATCAGACCAGAGAATTTTGTTTTTCATGGTCTGAGAGTCCTTCAGGTGCCTTTTGGCAAACTCCATGCAGGCTGCCATGTGCCTTTTACTAAGGCGTGGCTTCTCTCTGACCACTCTACTATACAGGCCTGATTGGTGGATTGCTGCAGAGATGGTTGTCTTTCTGGAAGGTTCTCCTCTCTCCACAGAGGAACGCTGGAGCTCTGACACAGTGACCATTGGGTTCTTGGTCACCTCCCTGACTAAGGCTCTTCTCCCCCAATCGCTCAGTTTAGATGGCCGGCCAGCTCTAGGAAGAGTCCTGGTGTTTCTGAACTTCTTCCATTTACGGATGATTTTTTTTTTTTTTTTTTTTTTTTTGTATTTTGTCTTCTTTATTAATCGCAGAGGGAAATTCAGGGCATCCACATGGATGGATGAGGCAGCCACAGTGTGGCGCCAATCCCTTCACCATTCACAAAAACATCCATACCTAGGGCCACTTTAGAGTCTCCAATTAACCTAACTTGCATATATATATTTTTTTTTTTTTGGCCTGTGAGAGCAAAATGGAGCACCCGGGGTAATCCCACGCAGACATGGGGAGAACATGCAAACTCCACACAGAAGGGTCACTGATGGTCGGGGGTGGGATTGAACCCACAACCTTCTTACTGTGCTGCCACAGTGCTAACCACTGCACCACTGAGCTGCCCAAGTGGAGGCCACTGTGATCACTGGGACCTTCAAAGCATTAGACATTTTTCTGTACCCTTCCCCAGATTTGTGCCTCAAGACAATCCTGTCTCAGAGGTCTACAGACAATTCCTTTGACTTCATGCTTGGTTTGTGCTCTGACATGCACTATCAACTGTGGGACCTTATATAGACAGGTGTGTGCCTTTCCAAATCATGTCCAATCAACTGAATTTACCACAGGTGGACTCCAGTTAAGCTGTAGAAACATCTCAAGGATGATCAGTGGAAACAGGATGCACCTGAGCTCAATTTTGAGCTTCATGGCAAAGGCTGTGAATACTTATGTACATGTGATTTCTTAGTTTTTTATTTTTAATAAATTTGCAAAAACCTCAAAACTTTTTTCATGTTGTCATTATGGGGTACTGTGTTTAAACTTGAGGGCAAAAATGAATTTAATCCATTTTGGAATAAGGCTGTAACATAAAATGTGGAAAAAGTGAATCGCTGTGAATACTTTCCGGATGCACTGTCAGTAATTTCAAAGGCCAATTCTAACAAAAATATAAATACAATACATTACAGTGAGGCTTTGATTGTGAATGGCATTGACAGTTCTAAGTAACGGCCTCATCTGGTAGTTGAAATGGTCCTTAGCTCAAACAAAGGCTGCCATAAATGTCAAAATATTTCCATTGCATGCAGTTTCAGGTTCATAGTTTAACAGACATTTAAATCCAGTACCTGTGAGCCTTGGTAGAAAAGCCTGCATGCCACACTTCATGTGGAAACGGACTGACTTGAGTTAATAATCAATCTATGCCATTTATTTGAAAGCATTTCAGTGAAATGAACAGTAGAGATCTTTGCATATCCATCTTTCCCTCTGCCTCCACTCTGTCATGTAACTGTCTATATGTGCCCTCTTCATCCCTCCGCAAGCAATCACTTCTTGTTTGTAACGGGTGGAAACTAGTTTCCAAAGGACTTATGGCACACTGAAAAGAAGATTGAGTGTGGAAAAGTGTGGTTATGGACGACTGGGTGCTTGATGCAGCGTTGGACTTCAAAGGCCCATGAGCTGGCAGGCGCACTCATCTAACACTTGAAGGAGAAAAGAAGAGGAGGAAGGAAGCAGTATCTTTTGGGATCGTGGCGCGTCGGCTTGTCTGGTCTCATACAGGTGAGAGGGCTTGTAGGCAATTGAAGAGTTCCCTTCAGTTTCATAAATTTTAGCACCTCCAGCTCACTAAATTTCTGCAGTTACTATAAACGATGCATGTAGACATCAGCTCACTGTGGGGGACAACATGCTCCAGTTATGTCCTACGTAAAAAAAATAAGGACTCCAACAAGTCCATCTTTTAAGAGAAGATGTGCTCCAATTTACTGTTCCTTTAACTCCACCCCTCCATTCCCCACCGTCCTTCATTATGACACATGCACTGAGGTAACAGACACGGATGCCGGCTCCCAGCTATGCTTATCCAGTAGATTAGCATAAAACCATTAGGGCTGTCAGACCTAGTTTCAAGATGATGGGTGAACGTGTCTGCATTTGTAGCCCTTAAGGTACAAACACATCTCGACTAGCAAAATGTTGCTCAGCAACAGGTCAGAGGGAGAAGAACAGATTTCAGATTGGACAGAATCAGACATAAGTGAAGCCAAATTTGGGGCAAAACAGAGGGGTGTCCAAAAGCAGGTGTCGAAACTAAGCATTCCACTCAGGATGGAAACCGTTTGTTCATTAAACTAGTCAGGTATGGTCAGTTGAAGTAATTTGTATTGGATTCTGACATCCTATTACCTTGAAAGGACTGGGACAGAGCAGCTGTATATCGCATCTCTGCATGTACTGTATGCATCTGGTTAGCTCTGTTCCCATGATAGACAAACGGAACCTAAGCAGATGAGGTTATTTGGAGAACAGCTCAATGTGTACACTGATAAGCAGGGTACAGACTCAGCAAGCATGTGCCCCAAAATGAAAACGATGAGACATTGATTACATCTGCTGCAGTCCAAGAAATTGTCAGAGTTTTGAAATGTTGACAAAAAAAAAAAGTTCATCCATTTTATTTTTGCTTTCCCAAATCCCTCACCCGCTTCCTTCATCTTAAATTGGTCTAAGCAAGTAAAAGCCAAAGATTGGCTCACCTGGGTGCCTTGTTACAAAGATTGTTTTGTGATTTTTCTTCAACCCTGTTGTGAAAATATTCCTTTTGTTTACTTGGTCACACTGAATAAAAGTAAAAATGATGTATTCAAAAGAGGCTAAAGCGGCAGATTGAGAACCTAGAGGGAAACTAATTTTGACAGAACACTGATGAATCATCAGCTCATAACCACACAGACTATCAATGGGATGTCTGCCGAATCAGATAAAAGCCTTAATGCTACACTTTTAACAATAAATATCTGAGAATAAAACAACTGTAATATGTAGTGCCTCAGTGTTTCCTCTGGCTTAAAGACCTTGGTGCGGTGGCAACATATTTTTCCAGGGATGGGAAGGGGGGGCCAGAAAATACATGACACTATTGTAACCAGAATATGTTAATTTTATACTATTTATTTATTTATTTAATTTTGCACAGTAACTTTGCATATGAAACTTGCCATCTGAAGTACTGTACAACTGAGGCTTGAATGTTGGAATATTGGACCAGTTGGGTCCCACCCAGATGTCCTGTGTTTGGACTTTTTACTGGTGTCATCCTTCTCTCCCTCTGCTCTCACCTCTCCTGGACCCTCTGCCTGAACACTTCCCTCTCCTTGGCCCCTCTCTTTTGTCTCATCTTGCCCTCTCTGGGCTCTGTCTAATTCAGGTTCTCTCTCTGTCTATGGTGGTTTACAAACAGGTTAGAAAATATCAAGTGCCATGTTTTGTCCTGCAGGATTTTTTTGTCATGGTTTACATAAATGACAAAAATATGTGGGTTTTTTAAAAAATATTTTTATTCTAGTGTTTCTTTTTTTTTCCAATGCGAGAGTAGGGAAGGGAAAAAAAAACAAGCATTCATAACAGTAATTTACTCATGCATACTTAAATTATATGAGCAGAGGTGAGTATAGTAGCCAGAAATTCTACTCATGTAAAAGCAGTGTTTTGAAATTAATAATTAAAAGCAGACAACCAAAAATTTCTAATTGACCTAAGGGTACAAAGCACATCCACTTAAAAACCTGAGTAATGACTTCAGTCTTGAAGGTTTGAGGTTTTTCTCCAAAATTTATAACAATTTTCTTATAGTTTTCTACTTTTCTTTGTAAATTTATCTAAATTTGAAACCATTTTCCTCTTGTAAAATGGACTTTTCTTGTACATTTGAGACTTTATTATAAGTTTGTGGATTTTTTATGGCTAATTTTTGTCTATTTTTTTTAATAAATCTGAAACAGACTGTGGTAATTTTTTTACTTTTTCCTCATAACAATTTACATTTTTGACCATAATTCTGCAGAGCCAGAACAGGACAATAATTTAACTCTGATTTCAAAGAAAAAAATTAATAAAATTGTACTTAATGAAATAAATTAACTTAAATGACCAAAGATGCTGCTATTTCTGTAATAATATTTCTATATATATATCTCTAGTTTTTTTTTTTTTTTTTTTAATAAATCTCCTCACCACCCAGACAGCAGGAAAAACCTCCCTTATTTTGAAATCCAAATGTTGGCACGTTTAGTTTGTCTGAAGGCTGCTGACAGATTAATCATATGGCCCTTCTGATGAAGTCACCAGGAACGGTTAGTGACACGTCAAGGTAAATGAAAACATTTTTTCATTAGTCAGCAAATCAGAAAAGAGCTAAATCAATTCAGATTGGCTTTGCTTATAAAGCACCAATCCACAACAATAGCTGTTCTACAGCACCTTGTACTGAAGGGTAACGACCCTTACAATCTTAAAAAAAAAAGAAAAAAAAAAGAGACCCCCAAGGCTCAGGTGATCCCTATTCACAAGGACTGAGCTCCCTTTTAACAGGAAGAAACCTCCAGCAGAACCAGACTCAGGGAGAGGAAGTCATGTGACTGGCTGGGGATGGAAGGAAAAAAAGAAAATAACCAACAACACACCAGACAATCACAATTTAAAGGAAGAGAGCAGACACATTGGAAAATAATCCCACAATACTGTATGTCTATGTATCAGATGTAAATGAAGCCTATGACACATTTATAAACATTGTAACCACTCTTTATGAAAAAAACTGCCCATTAGTAAAAAAAAAAGCTTAAACACAAATTTGCTGATAAGCCATGGTTAACCAAAGGACTACAAAAGGCGTGTAAAAAGAAAAATTTATTATATAAAGCTTTCCTAAAGAAAAGAACAAAAGAAGCAGAGCAGCGGTATAAAACATACAAAAATAAGTTAACATATACAATAAGATGTAGTAAAAGAGACTATTACAGTAAAGAACTGGCGAAAAACAAAGACAATATTAAAAATACATGGACAATACTCAACAGTATCCTTGGAAATAAAAGCAGAAATACAAGCTACCCAACTAATATTCCAAAAAATAATAAAACGACTCAGAGTCTCAATATAGCTTCACCTGCAGATGAATTTAATAATTTTTTTGTTAACATTGGACCTAAACTGGCCCGAGAAATACCCACTACGGTGCCTACAGGTAATACAATATGCAATAACACTGCTGTAAAAGACTCCATCTTCATAAAGAACACAGACGAAAGAGAGGTCATTGAAATTGTTAAATCGTTCAAAAGTAAAACATCTACTGACTGTGATGGTATTGACATGCTACTAGTCAAAACTGTTATCGAATGCATAGTAAAACCACTGACGTATATCTGTAACCTGTCTCTCCAATCAGGTATATTTCCCAATGCAATGAAAATAGCTAAAGTAATTCCGATATACAAGACGGGCGACAGAGGGGAACTCTCAAACTATAGACCAATTTCACTATTACCGCAATTTTCCAAGATACTTGAAAAAATATTCTATGAGAGAATTGACAACTTCATACTGAAGAATGATTTATTATGTGAGCAGCAATATGGGTTCAGACACAAGAGGACAACTGCATATGCCCTAATGGAATTTACAGAAAAAATATCAACAGCCATTGAAAATAAAGAGTATTCAGTTGGAGTATTCCTAGATCTTAAAAAAAGCATTTGATACAGTAGATCATAATTTATTATTAAAGAAACTACAAAATTGTGGTATTAGAGGGGTAGCACTATCCTGGTTAAGTAGTTACTTAAAGAATAGATATCAGTATGTATGTGTTAGCAACAAAAACTCAAGAGTTGCTGAAGGTCACCTGTGGAGTCCCACAGGGTTCAGTTTTGGGACCATTATTATTCAATATGTATATAAACGATATATGTAAAGTTTCAGAAAAAATGGACTTAATATTGTTTGCCGATGACACTAATCTGCTATGCAGTGGAAACAATTTGGAACAACTTCTGGATACACTCGGAAAGGAATTAGGAAAGCTTAAACTGTGGTTTGATTCAAACAAATTAACGCTCAATTTAAGTAAGACAAAATTTATAGTCTTTAACAACCATCACAACAACCCAATACCCAAACTCAATGTAAATGGTGTAGAGATTGAAAGGGTATCTGAAACTAAATTCCTTGGAGTAATAATTGATAACAAACTGTGTTGGAAGTCACATATTAATTATATTAAAGGTAAAGTATCCAAATCAATTGCAATATTACACAGAGTGAAATATTTGCTGAATCAACCCACACTATACACCTTGTATCATTCATTAATACTCCCATACATGACATATTGTAATGAAGTATGGGGAAATACATATAAAACAAACATATATCCACTCTTTATGCTTCAAAAGAGAGCTATTAGAATAATAAACAAAGCAGCTTACAGGGAACCAACAAACCCACTTTTTCTCAAACAAAAAACTCTCAAGTTGAAAGATCTGGTTGACTTTAAAACCGCAATAATAATGTTCAAAGTGAAGAATTTATCACTGCCCGCAAATATCCAAAAGTTGTTCCAAACAAGGGAGAAACGATATCACTTCAGAGGAACATGTATATTTCAAAAGCCTACAGTGAGAACAACCACCAAGCAACACTGTATTTCAGTGCAAGGAGTCAGATTATGGAACGATTTTGGACCTGAATTAAAATCATGTACAACGCTTGGACAATTTAAACAAAAACTAAAGGAAGAAATACTCCAAACATATTTACAAGACGACATGTAAACTCACATAAGGATTGACATATCCAGCCTGTATTGTGTTGTAGCTTAGTTTTTTTTTTGATTTTTGTTTTTTGTTTTTTTTTTTGTTTTTTTCTCTGTGACATTTTGTCTTAGATTTGTTTTGAATAGTAACCGCTTAACTTAGCTTAGTTTTCTTTTTTTCTCTCAGTCACATTTTGTCTTAGCTTTGTTTTAAATTGTAATCGCTCTTGTCTTGTTTTCTCTTTTTTCTCTTTTGAATTCTTGGATGGAATATGGGTGGGCAATATAAGCTGCGGCTTCAGCCATCACCCATTTCGGATAACTCACGTGGAATTGTATAGAAGAAGGAGTCTTTGTCTAATTTGACCTTGTTGTTATATTATACAGTTTCTTTTAACCTGTACTGTACTATCCGAAATAAATAAATAAATTCATTCATTCATTCAATTCATTCATTCATGTGTGGATAGTGAAAAGGAATTGAGAGCTCACAGCATCATGCAAGGTTCCCCAGCTGTCTTAAGCCTATAGCTTCATAACTAAAGCCTGATGTACACTACCGTTCAAAAGTTTGGGGTCACTTAGAAATTTCCTTATTTTTGAAAGAAAAGCACTTTTTTTCAATGAAGATGACTTTAAACTAATCAGAAATACACTCTATACATTGCTAATGTGATAAATGACTATTCTAGCTGCAAATGTCTGGTTTTTGGTGCAATATCTACATAGGTGTATAGAGGCCCATTTCCAGTAACTATCACTCCAGTGTTCTAATGGTACAATGTGTTTGCTCATTGCGTCAGAAGGCTAATGGATGATTAGAAAACCCTTGTGCAATCATGTTAGGTCTGCAATGCTGTAATTGCTGCAAATGGAGGATTCTTTGACGAAAGCAAAGTTTGAAGGAAAAAATTATTATTTCAAATACAAATCATTATTTCTAACCTTGTCAATGTCTTGACTATATTTTCTATTCATTTTACAACTCATGGTGGTAAATAAGTGTGACTTTTCATGGAAAAAACACAAAATAATTGTCTGGGTGACCCCAAACTTTTGAACGGTAGTGTATATTTCTGCTTTAGCCCCCTTGAGATGATTGTATACCCTACGCAAGTGGCCTACGCCAGTGGTCCCTAACCATGTGCCATGGAGGGAAAAGAACATGATTTTCACTGATCAGCAATCAGTGGGAAGAAATGACATGAAATCACCTGCTGTAGAGAGTGGCTGGAGGTAAAATCTGCAGGGTCTTCACCCTCCATGGCACATGACTGGGGATCAGAGGCCTATGTCATTGTCAGTATTTATACTTGTGTGCTGGTTTGAATGCATTGTTGCACTGCCAAAATGGGATTCTACCAATGTAAGAGAGTGATTTCCTTTGTGTACTTTGCTTGTTGCCTGTCGCAACTAAATATAAAACAAAAACAAATGGATTGCGATGGAGGTGGAGCCAATACAGGTGCATCTCAATAAATTAAGAATGTCAGTGAAAAGTTAATTTATTTCAGTAATTCAATTCAAAAAGTGAGACTAATATATACACTCACCGGCCACTTTATTAGGTACACCTGTCCAACTGCTCGTTAACACTTAATTTCTAATCAGCCAATCACATGGCGGCAACTCAGTGCATTTAGACATGTAGACATGGTCAAGACAATCTCCTGCAGTTCAAACCGAGCATCAGTATGGGGAAGAAAGGTGATTTGAGTGACTTTGAACGTGGCATGGTTGTTGGTGCCAGAAGGGCTGGTCTGAGTATTTCAGAAACTGCTGATCTACTGGGATTTTCACGCACAACCATCTCTAGGGTTTACAGAGAATGGTCCGAAAAAGAAAAAATATCCAGTGAGCGGCAGTTCTGTGGGCGGAAATGCCTTGTTGATGCCAGAGGTCAGAGGAGAATGGCCAGACTGGTTCGAGCTGATAGAAAGGCAACAGTGACTCAAATAACCACCCGTTACAACCAAGGTAGGCAGAAGAGCATCTCTGAACGCACAGTACGTCGAACTTTGAGGCAGATGGGCTACAGCAGCAGAAGACCACGCCGGGTGCCACTCCTTTCAGCTAAGAACAGGAAACTGAGGCTACAATTTGCACAAGCTCATCGAAATTGGACAATAGAAGATTGGAAAAACGTTGCCTGGTCTGATGAGTCTCGATTTCTGCTGCGACATTCGGATGGTAGGGTCAGAATTTGGCGTCAACAACATGAAAGCATGGATCCATCCTGCCTTGTATCAATGGTTCAGGCTGGTGGTGGTGGTGTAATGGTGTGGGGAATATTTTCTTGGCACTCTTTGGGCCCCTTGGTACCAATTGAGCATCGTTGCAACGCTACAGCCTACCTGAGTATTGTTGCTGACCATGTCCATCCCTTTATGACCACAATGTACCCAACTTCTGATGGCTACTTTCAGCAGGATAATGCGCCATGTCATAAAGCTGGAATCATCTCAGACTGGTTTCTTGAACATGACAATGAGTTCACTGTACTCAAATGGCCTCCACAGTCACCAGATCTCAATCCAATAGAGCATCTTTGGGATGTGGTGGAACGGGAGATTCGCATCATGGATGTGCAGCCGACAAATCTGCGCCAACTGTGTGATGCCATCATGACAATATGGACCAAACTCTCTGAGGAATGCTTCCAGCACCTTGTTGAATCTATGCCACGAAGAATTGAGGCAGTTCTGAAGGCAAAAGGGTGTCCAACCCGTTACTAGCATGGTGTACCTAATAAAGTGGCCGGTGATTCATTACATACAGAGTGATATATTTCAAGTGTTTATTTCTTTTAATTTTGATGGTTATGGCTTACAGTTAATGAAAACCAAAAATAGAGTTTCTCAAAAAAATTACAATATTACATCAGCTCAATTTTTAAAAAAAAAAAAAGTGGATTTTTAATCGAAATACTGGCTGACTGAAAGGTATGTACAGTCGTGAAAAAATTAGGATACCCCATTAAATATTCTGTTCTTTATTAAAAAAAATGTTCACATATCTAGGTCAAACCTTGTTTCTGTTTTTATTTGCATTTTTTAACATTTATTTTAGCCATTTTAAGTGGAAATGAATGGTGTGTCCTAAAAAAAAGATGGGGGGGGGGAACCTAATTAATTCCTCACCATTTGCTTAGAATTATATTTTTACAGAAAATTTGTAAAAAAAAAAAAAAAAAAAAAGTCTTTAATTCATTTTTAATTGTTTAGTTGTATTACATGAATCTCCCAGTATTTTAAACACTGATATTAAATATCCATATGTCCAAATATGTTTAAAAAAACCCACAGGCTTATACAGGGTATCCTAATTTTTTCACATGACTGTACATGTACACAATAATGGTCAGGGCTTTTTTTTTTTGGCATGAATTACTGCATCAAAGTGGCGTGGCATGAAGGTGATCAAACCTGTCACACTGCTGAGGTGTTATGGAAGCCCAGGTTGCTTTGATAGCAGCCTTCATCTTGTCTGCATTGTTGGGTCTGGTGTCTCATCTTCCTCTTGACAATACTCTATAGATTCTCTATGGGGTTCAGGTCATGAGAAATTGCTGGCTAATCAAACAGAGTGATACCATGGTCATTAAACCAGGTTTTGGTACTTTTGGCAGTGTCAGCAGGTGCCAAGTCCTGCTGGAAAATGAAATTAGCATCTCCATAAAGCTTGACAGCAGAGTGAAGTACTGTATGAAGTGCTGGACTGAAGTATGAGGTGCTGACTGAGGGGGGGGGGGGGTAGTGCCTCTTGGCTATGTGGGCTCCCCTGGACGGGATGGGGGGAGGGGCTTCTTTGGATGTGGGGGTCCCTGGGGTGTGCGGCAGTGGTGCTGGGAGCACTGTGGGGGTGCTCGGGGCTGGCCTCCCGGTGCCTGGGGCCCGGGGACTGGCGTTGGCCCTGCTGAGGGGGTGGGGGATTGGCGGGCCTGGGGGTGTGGGCCCGCTGCGCCGGCCGCCTGGCCTCCCCTAGCCATCCCTCCTGGGGCGGATCCCTGGCTTTCCTGGGGCTTGTTGACTTTGGACATTTGGGACCTGTGGGGGTTGGTGGCGTTGCCTTGCTTGCTTGGGGTTTACGGGGGGGGGGGGGGGGAAGAGTTGCTGCAACCGGCTGCCCTCTTCGTATGTTTCCTGACAAACTACTCACATGCACACACTTATTTTGCACGCACTCTCATATACATGCACACATGTCTCCCCTTTGACAGGTGTGGATACCAGACTTGTGTTGAGAAGCAGTCTGTCTTCTGTTTGTTTGAGTTGTTGGTTTGTTTGTCTTTTTTGTCTGTTCCTCTCCCTTTTCTTTCCCCTTTCCCCATCCTGTCGGGTCTTTCATGGGAAAAATATTTAAATAAAGTATTAAAACTTATTGCAGGAGGAGTTTACAACAATATACAGTACATAGATAGGTACTGCATAAAGCTCCTTTTGGCAAAGTAAATCTGTTTTGATACAACAAGGGTAGCAGATTTCTGTTCTGCTCACCTAGCTGCCTGACAGGACAAGGGGGAGGAAAAATAAATAAATAAAAGCAGAGACTGTGCATCTCCTGACCCCAAACTGGCAACTGGTTCAACAGTAGAGGAGCCTGACAACCTGTAGTTTTTTCCTACAGAAAGCCAATGAAGGGAAGCCATGCCTGTCAAGACATGCCTGTTATTTAAATAGTTCATTATCATAATTGATAAATATACCTGAGAAATCGCTGCACAATAACTGAAATTTAACAATAATTTTTCTAATGGTATCTTAGGGGAAGCATGCATAATGATAAAAGAAATTGACTAAGCACACAGTCCTGTGGAACTGCACAACTGAGTTTAGAATTTGAGGTAGATTCAAACTAGGTAGGCTTTTCATACACGCTCACTGCACATGACCCATCACAACCACGACAACTGATTTTCAAGACAGCTTCCAAGAAAATAAAACAATTATACCACAATTACTCTCATAAAAACAGACTGATGTGCAGTAAAGATGCATTATTGTTCATTCAAAATGTCAGACTTATTTATATAGACAAACATTTGTAACATTTTTCTTCTGCTTGCTCCTATTCAGGATCACAGGGGACTGGGCCCTTTCCTCACTGTAGTTGGTTGCGACACAGCATACATGCAAGCATAACATTGCAACAGCTAATTTTTCCTCAAATAGTCTGAAGTTACAGCTTGCATCTGCACTGTGAATATTGCTAACAACTCTGAATGGCAGATAGGCAGGAGAATGCCCTTTCATTTGCATAGGACAAGCCCTCGGGTGACAAACTAGTCAACAAGATGCCCTGTCAATAATTATCCACTCACCTATGTAAGAAAAAGTCAGCCACAATGTTTCCACAGCAACCTGCCATCACAATTATGCATGCAAACAAAAAGAAAAGATTGGTACTAGGAAAAAAAGGGCAAAAAAGACTGCAAAAAAACAAAAAAGGGATGAGATGAATGACAATCACAGTTGGGTCCAGATAGTGTTCATTTACAATACGGAAGGGAAACTGTGCAGTTGCTTTTTTACACTGGCAAGACCCACTGCAGAGTCATGAAGATTGCAGTGATTCAGGAGGAAAAAACCCCACAGCTTTCCAAGAATAGGAAGAGAGCCCCATTATCCAGAAACCCCACTGTTTAGTTCTTAAATAAAAGATGCAAAGCCAGGGGTATAAAAAAAAGAAGATAAAAATCATGTCTTTGTACATTAGCCTTTGAAGTGTGTCAGGAATGGAAAACCAAAATGGAGTAAAAACACTATTAATTCAAGGTATATTAACAGTACAATATAAGCAGGGAGAAAAAGGTATAAGGACAGTTATCTCTTCTTGCATCCCAGGAGGAAGGGAAAGGGGACTAAAGGAGTCTAGGCTGGAGGGAGGAGACTGGGGGAATAAAAGAAAGAATCAATGGAGATAAAGTGAACTAAAAGTGAATCCCCTTTGAGATCTAAGGATAGGGAACTGCCATCGCCAAGTATACGAATGAGTTCATTCTTCTTGATAACACAGGGCTTTGGCTGATGCCAAGTGTCGTACATGGATCTCACATGTATTCTCTAAGAACATTTATGACCATTTATTTAGTAAATTTCAGAAAGTGGAGTAAGTTGGAACTGAATAAAACAAATGAAGATACACTTCCTTATTAGTGCACAAATTCAGATCACCTGGATGTACAGATATGCTACAAAACTTAATCCTTAATTTCTCTTAATTTTACCACTCATTAATATATTGCGTGTGCGACCTCCATTTGTTGGCAGCAAAGCCTCTAATTCTGCATGGGACTGATGCCACTAAGCTGCCAATTTGACGCTGAAGAATGTGGTCCCATTTAGCATGCAGTGTCGCCTCAAGGCCAGCATGATTTGTTGGTTCAGGACGACTGCAACTGCCCCTCAGTATAAATATAAACTCTTAAGCCTGCTTCATGCTACACCTCTGCTGTCCACGTATGTGTAACCGGAAACCTTGTGTGACGAAATTTACATCATCGTCTCCACTCCGTTAGTGTCTGGAGTGCTCGACCGCGGACGACCGCGTGCAGCCCAAATTTTGTGACTGCGCCGCCTGCCCACGACCTGAACGCGTTGAAAAGCGCATGCGAAAGACTGAACGTCCCAATCACGAGGTGGCGATATCGACACAGCATACATCAGTAGACGAAGAAGACAACGAGGAGGTGGAAAACGAGACTAAAACCACACATGAATCATACATACTATACTTTCTTTTACAGTGGCAGCAGCATCTTCGTGGAAAAGGAGTGAAAACCGGGAAGTCAAACAGCAGAAACAGACTATATTGGAAGAGAAATTTTGTTGTTGATGTGCACTGCTCTCGCGTTTCTTCGTTGGTGAAAATCCTGGTGCGTCAGCGCTTTGGCACAACCCATCAGGCGGGAGTGAAACTACAAATGATGGTTGTGCGCATGCGTCAATCGCTTGGCCTGGGTAGATGAAAAAACTGAGCATGAACAACGCCGTGTGTGTGCCGGGCTTGTCCAAAGCGTACGCGGACCAAGGCGGACTAGAGGGGAAATGCAGCATGAAGCAGGCTTTAGGGGCTAGTCACCAATTAAGAAAGAAAGAAAGAAAGCCAACTTTATTGTCACTGAATCCATACAGCCAAGTATGTGCAGTAGAACAATATTACTTTCTCTCCCATCTACAGTACAATGTCAATCACATCTAGACTGTCAGACACATCAGACCACTGCCTTGCAAGTCACCGCCACGACCAATCTTTCCTTCCCCCATTCTATTATGCTGAGCACCAAGCTAGAAGGCAGGAAGTACTTGCACTATTCTGGGCTGAGCATTGAACCCCAGCCGCCTGGCTGTGGGGCGGTATGGTGCTCTGCCACTAGGCCACCACTCTGGTTAAAAATTAATACATTTCATCAGACATTTACATCAATATTAGCAACTGCTGCATTCTGTATGTAAATGTTTATATTCAGGTGTCCAGTATACTTCCCTCTTGTTAACTTTTACAACTTTACATTCCATGGAGGCCAACATCATCGACACTATGAGCCTTATGTAAGAACCATGCCTGACTGATAAGTAAATGTGACAATTTAAGTTAACTTTTGGTATTCACTGTTCTTTTAGTATTCTGATATTTTGTACAAGTTGTAACAGTTATGTGCAAGTAGTTTGCTGTTATTCTAACCTTAATTATCTTTAAATGTCTCAAGCATTTCAATTTTAAGAGTGAAAACCCTAAAAACTACATAAATTGACATGATCTTACACTTTCATTACACTATAATTCTGAATGCATTTACATGGCATCCTAACCAGTTTAGTTGGATGCCATTTTGTGACAAATACAACAGGGTGTCAGTTAGACAAATCTTCAGTTCTCATGAGCATGGACTCACACAAAGATGGAGTTCATGATTTTCCTGCGGGGTGTGTATACACTTTTGTTAAATCTGGAGTGGTTTGTTAATGCTAATGTGGCTCACTAACAAAGCATTACTGATTTACTAATAAAAATACTTAGTCATACTTCTTGCATGGCAACCAATGAGAGCTCATCTGAAGACATGGATATTTGTATGAACTTTTTCCAATTCCAAAAAGGTTTTACTAATCTTAGAAAACTAGGGCTGCACCAAATCTATAATAATCATGGTAGAGAACAGCATTTGACACATAGTACAGCATAAACAGCGTCTATATGCTTTACTGACAAGGTTTTGCAGGCCCTCAAAACACTATTATGCATTTAAGAGTATATGATGTTTTTCAAGCATATTTTACAAGTGTATAATAGAAGAATCTGAATTAAAATGGGAGAAGATTTAAACTTTAACTTTCATCTCATATTTTTCTTCCACTTTAGTCAGACCAAAAAATACAGATCTTATGAAACACACCGATTTCCTTGCAAGACCAGTGTAATAACATCAGAATTTGTATGGTTAAAACAGAAGACAACACCTGTTATGAGCTAAGCAGAGCTGTCCATTTGCTGAAATAAAGGAACTCTTACAGTTTCAGCTAACAGAAGACCAGAAAACAAATGACACCTTAATCTAGATGCTGCAGTTCTCCCAGTGCACATCAAAGCTGCTAGGCCAACAAGCAAAATCAATGCATGTACTTCATTATTGCATGAAACACCGGCGACACTAGACCAGAGATCAATCTCCAATATTAACCTCTTGCACTCTGGTGTACCGCGGACGGGCACGTCTCTGCGTCCTAGAGCGCATGAGGGCACTGCGTCCAAGAGTGCACTGAAAAAAAAAGCTGCATTTCCGTTGTTCCACTACAGACACAGCCGCGAACAGATTAGATGTGACTGACCTCTCATTCGACTAATAAGAGCCTTGAATTGGGTTTCTGAAACCTTGAAGAACCAATGACTGAAAACCTAGCAAGAAGGACCCGCCTACCAACGGCTGTGAATGCAGCGAGCCAATTGAAGCACAGAAGTTCGAAAGCTGTTTTGTGTAACGCTGGGTGAAGAGAGACTGACTGCTGCAGCAGATGAAAAAAGGACCCGCAGGAAGAACCGCCACAGACCCAGCAGCACAGAGACCATCCACAAGTGCGACCTGTGTGACAGGGACTGCCATTTGCGCATCGGCCTGTTCAGCCACAGGCGGTGCGGTCCCAGCAGAGTAGACGTTTAGGATTCTCTTCCATGGTCATCATAGACCGTCCACATGCTGTTGTGAACAGGTAAGTGTTATAAGCTAAATTATTCTTTATCCCTGAAAATTGTAATCAAAAATGACTTTTGACCGATTGGTAAATTACAACTGTGCGGCGCACGAACGCCCCCCCCCCCCGGCTACTCTTCTGTAGCGAGGACCGCGGGGACTGTGCTCCGCGGTACATGGTTCGTGCGCCACGTCCGGACCGTGAACGCCCCCGCCCCCCCCGCTACTCTTCTGTAGCGAGGACCGTGGGGACTGTGTGCCGCGGTCGCCACATGGCCACATGACTGTTCCGTCATGTAGCGATGGCCGATGTCCGTCCTCTGCAGCGGGGGGGGGTGGGGGGTGAGAGTTGTTATCTTCTACATTACAAATATTTCAGAATAATTTTTAGTGCACTGTAGGTTATTTTTTCTTGTAAAAAAAAAAAAAAGCCACACATTTTTTACGTGGCATGCTTCTTTGTGTGTGGGGGCTTGTTTGTTCATTCATTCATGAATGAATGAATGAATAAACAACCCCCCCCCCCACACACACACACAGCCCTGAGTGTCACCTTTCATTAGAGCCCAAGATGAAGCTTCTATATTGAAGCATTCAAAAGTTACAGATGTTTTTCCAAACTGTGCCATTTGGCACAATTTGGCACAGTTCAAAAACGCCTGGGAACTACCCGAGAACAAAGCTGTGTAATATATTCATCTTTTGTGGCATTGTTACAAAATTTTGACCTCAGCTGGATAACACTTGGTTCTAAATTTCTGTTGCATTTTCCAGCCCGGATCTGAAGCTGTGTGTTATTTGCAAGCATTTGTATCCAAAAACCACCCAGGCGAAATTTATTTTCTTCAAGTTCACTATGTTTAGATGACTGTTACTCAGTGGCTGGAGCACTTAGAGAGATTATGACTGTTTTGCCAAAAAATTCAAAGTGTTTTCTTTTAAATGAGACCAACCCCATGAAGATGCTGCAAAGGGTTGAAGAACAGCTTTTGATTTACTTTGGGCACGTTATTTTTTGGCGTTTTTAGGGAAACTGACCAGAGTGCAAGGGGTTAAACAACACCAGCAAACTAATGACAGTGGTCAAGAGTCATCAACAACTGAAGAATATATAAACAGAAAAATATAAAGTAAGATCCCATATTAAAGAGCCTAAAGGAAGATCTTAATTTTTTTTAAGTTTTAGTTTGTTTTAAATTAATGTGTTGGGACATGTAGCAGCTGTTGACAGCTTAATAGGAATCAGCTCCAACGATTATAAAATACAGAATGAAATTCATCTATCCAATTTAAAATAAAAAAAAAAGGATAATAAGTCCCAGTGTTACATGATGTTCAAGCTAAGTGAATAACAAAAACGAAAATGCCTTTCACCTCAACATTGTGCATGTGATGCATCCTGCTCATCCAAGATGGATCTTAGAATCTTACTAGAGCCTCTAAAGTTACAGAATACAAAGAGCACTTGTGATCATCCAATGCTTATGACAGAATGTAAGATAAGATAAGATAAGCCTTTATTAGTCCCACAACGGGGAAATTCCAGGATTGCAACAGCACAGGGATAGCAACACTCAGAGCAACAATCAAAAGGCAAGAAAAAACAAACAAACAAGCAAGCAAGAGCAGCTAATATACATATGTACATATTACTATAAAATATACAGTATATATATACACACACACACAGACACAGTGCAGAGCATCGTAGCTGGATGGACTAAATATATGAATATATAAACACACAGTGCGGAGCATTGTAGCTAGATGGAATAAATATGTAAATATATAAACACCCTAAATGTGTAGTGCTGTTGATAAGCAGAACAATGCAGTGTTCACTGCATGAACACAGTCACCCCTAACCTGAAGTTTTTCCACTGTGGAAGGCCAGACAGACACTGAGCTCAGAGGCACACTGGGAAATCCTCCAGAACTCCTCCTCAACTGTCTGCTGCCCATGGGCACATGCCCATACACCTGGCTCACAGCCATGGACATGGTGTCCATGGCACACTGATAGCAACGCCCTCAGCATGCTTTGGGACTTTGTGGAATTGTCTCGTATTGGGCAATAGCCCTCAGTTATCCCTTCCTCTCTTGCCTACATTTTGCACAATGTGGAATGATGGCATTTAGCGGAAAAGGGATGCAAGGCAAAGAAAAACATCTGGAAGGACAAAGGGACACAGCCACATACAAAAAGATCGTATGGTACAGTAAAGGTACTATTATTTCTCTTATGTCAGTGTTGGAGTCAGTTTATGGTTTTCAACGCGTGAAAGCCTGAGCAAGATTAAAGAGTTCACAAAGGTCACAGCTGCAAAAAAAATGCATCTAGGACTAGGCAATACATTTTTACATTGGTCCAATTACTGTTCTGAACAAGATAAGACAACATAGTTCATATCAACATAGTTAATGTGTTAAATTTTTTTTCTCCATAGTGACAAGAGCTGCCCATTTCTTCTTACCCTGCGTTTCATACAACTTTAGTCTGCCTCATCCCTCTCCCTACTGGATCTGTGGTTTCTCCACTTCCCATTCATTGTCTATGTACTTAGAATGTGTCACAATGCATTATGGGTGCAGTGTAGGGCTGGGTGATATGGCCTAAAAATAAAATCCCCAATTTTTTTCATGTCACATTCAATTTTCAGTTTTGTTTGGCATTTTTGGGTTGAAGAAAAGGAATCATTTCAAATACTTTTTTACTCCAAACAAACATGATTCCCTATTGGGAATAAAGTGCAAACCTGGTTTTCTCCAAACTAAATCTTTTTTATAACAAAAAATTTGCTCAAACAAAGGTGAATCCATGCATTTCTGATTATTAAAGTGCCAAATTAATGTTTACAAAATTAACCTTTATTAAAGTGACACACTGGTGAAAATCAAGTTTTTTTTTTCCCTCTTGTTAACATGGGTAACATGTTTTTTGACATCAAGAGTGAAATCACTTGTGTCATGCCTGTGTTTTTCTGCTGTGAAAGTTCAGTTAAACTCCTCCCCTTGGAAAAAAGGCAAGCTTAGGCGGAGGGTTTTTATGATGTCACTATAACAGATGAACCAATCAGAACTAAGCACTGGCTGTTCAAATTTGCCAGCTTGCAGACTTCTGTGTGCTGTGGTGTTGGAGGAGAGACAGTGTGTCGGCGTCCTCGTAGACAGAATGTGGGTGGGCTGATTTAGGTCCTGGCGTTTGAAGGAGAGGAAAAGGGCAAACATTTTCAGAAGCAACTAAGACAATGAAATGCCCCTTTTTCCACAAATAAACAAACCGAAGATACAATTTTAGACAAGAGCACTCTGAGGCGAGTGCAATATCCCCTGCCTATGTTTTCTTTGAAGAAGATACTTATTGACGGAGAGCAGGTTTCCCCTCACCCCCCAGCCAGTCGTAGCAGATGACTGCCCCTCCCTGAGCCTGGTTCTGCTGGAGATTTCTTCCTGTTAAAAGGGAGTTTTTCCTCTCCACTGTCGCCAAGCGCTTACTCACAGGGGATCACCTGATTGCTGGGGTCTTTCTGCAATTGTGGGAGTTTCCCCTACAGTTGAAAGTGCAATGAGATGACTACTGTTGTGAAATGGCGCTATATAAATAAAGTTGAATTGAACTGAATTTTCAACTTTTCAATATATACTTTGAAAACACATCAGATTTTAATGGGAAAAAATAAGCTGGATATTGAAATTGTGGCAGGCTAGTCCAGCTTACTCAGATTAAAGGAACACTTTTTAATATGGGTAAGCTGGACTAGCCTGCCACAATTTCGATATCCAGCTTATTTTTCCCCATTAAAATCTGATGTGTTTTCAAAGTGTTCCCTTTATTTTTTTGAGCAGTATATTTACTGAGGTAGAACCAAATCATGATAAACCCATCGTCCATGAATATACAACAAAGTATACAACCCATAGTTGTAGATCAGGATCCCAAAGTGAACCTGTGTAGCAAGCTTGGTGACCCTAGAGAGCTTTACACATTCTATAGTAAGAGAGTATAGGGACTGCTAACCTTGGCCTTTGGACCCCAAACCCATAGTTAGAGGTCAGGACCCCAAAGTGAACTTGTGTACCACATTTGGTGGCCCTAGCTTTACTCGTTCTATAGTAATAGTGCAAATGAAATGTTAACGTTGACCCTAAACCCATAGTCAGGTCAGGGTGTAAGTCACTGAAGATGTGTCTTAGATACAACTATTGTATCAGTCTGAAAAGCCTACATCAAATCTTTCAGTCGTTATTGCGTTTACAAGATTTAGGGAAAAACTGACCTCTGACCTTGACCTCAAGATCATATGATCAGAGTCAAACTGCAATATGCACATCATCACAACTTGGATCATCTCCTGCCGGTGTACAAACCCCGAGTACACAGACAACCGCCGGTCATGCGCATGGCGAAGATATGGTCTGAGGAGGCAATGGACGCTTTAAAGGACTGTCTTGAAACCACTGCCTGGGAGCAGCTCTGCGATCCACATGGTGAGGACATCAATGGCCTCACTCACACCATCAGGGACTACATCAACTTCTGTGTGGACAACACCGTACCCACCAAGACCATACGGTGTTGCTCGAACAACAAACCCTGGATCAACCCTGAGATAAAAACACTTCTGAGAGAGAAGAAGAGGATCTTCAGGTCGGGGAACAGGGAGATGCTGAAGTCCATACAGAGGGAGCTGAGGAGAAAGATCAGAGAAGGCAAGTAACAAAAGTAACAAAAAAAATGCGGTCAGGACCCCAAAGTGAACTTGTGTACCACATTTGGTGGCCCTAGCTTTACTCGTTCTATAGTAATAGTGCAAATGAAATGTTAGCGTTGACCCTAAACCCATAGTCAGGTCAGGGTGTAAGTCACTGAAGATGTGAACTTCTGTGTGGACAACACCGTACCCACCAAGACCATACGGTGTTGCTCGAACAACAAACCCTGGATCAACCCTGAGATAAAAACACTTCTGAGAGAGAAGAAGAAGATCTTCAGGTCGGGGAACAGGGAGATGCTGAGTACAGAGGACTTATCCAGGACTTCGTGGACTGATGCCATTGGAACTGCCTCCAGATCAACGTGAGGAAAACTAAGGAGCTGGTGGTGGACTGCCACAGGCAAGGGCAACCCCTCACAGCACCAGTAAACATCCAGGGAACAGACATCGAGATGGTGACATCCTACAAGTACCTGGGTGTTCATCTGAACAATAAACTAGACTGGTCACACAATACCGACGCACTCTACAAAAAAAAAAAAAAAAGGACAGCTTCAGGAAGAAGATGGAGGACAAGCTGCAACAGAGCATCATCAGCGGGGTCTGGAGAAACCTTAAAACCATCTCTGGGCTCCAGAATACCTCCTCCCAGGCCACGGGGGGCAGAGAGTGGGCGAACAATCTGAACCTGTTTATTAATAGGTTTGACCAACCGCCCTCCCCCTCGACTGCACACCAACCACCGCTGCCTCTAAAGTCATCGAGACCTGCTGTCCACACCCCACTCCACCATCACCCCCCCACTCCCAGCACACAGCCCCCCAACATGACCCTCACTAAGACCCAGGTGAGGATGGAGCTGAGGAAGATCAAGGCGAGGAAGGCCTCGGGACCAGACGGCATCAGCGCGAAGCTCCTCAAGTCCTGCGCAGACCAGCTGTGTGGGATTGTGGAGCACATCTTCAACCTGAGCCTGAAGCTGGGGAGGGTACCACAGTTGTTGAAAACATCTTGTGTGGTACCTGTACCAAAGACTTCCCACCCCAAAGACCTGAACAGCTACAGACCAGTGGCCCTGACGTCTCACATGATGAAGACCCTGGAGAGACTGCTCCTTGCTCACCTCTGCCCCCTGGTGGGACCAGCGATGGATCCACTCCAGTTCGCCTACCAGCATGGCATTGGGGTGGAGGATGCAGTGATCTTCCTCCTTCACCGTTCCCTGTCCCACCTGGAGAAGCCCGGGAATGCGGTAAGGATCATGTTCTTTGACTTCTCCAGTGCTTTCAACACCATCCAACCAATGATCCTGAAGGACAAGCTGCTGTGCGCAGGGGTGGACCAGCACCTGTCATCATGGATCCTGGACTACCTCACTAACCAGCCACAGTTTGTGAGAACCCGGGATTGCGTGTCCGACATGATCATCGGCAGCACGGGGGCCCCCCAGGGAACGGTTTTGGCTCCCTTCCTGTTCACCCTTTATACTGCGGACTTCTCACACAACACAACACACTGCCATCTACAGAAGTTCTGACGACTCTGCGATCGTCGGCCTCATCTCCAACAGAGATGAAGCTGAGTACAGAGGACTTATCCAGGACTTTGTGGACTGGTGCCATTGGAACTGCCTCCAGATCAACGCGAGGAAAACTAAGGAGCTGGTGGTGGACTGCCGCAGGCAAGGACAACCCCTCACAGCACCAGTAAACATCCAGGGAACAGACATCGAGATGGTGACATCCTACAAGTACCTGGGCGTTCATCTGAACAATAAACTAGACTGGTCACACAATACCGACGCACTCTACAAGAAGGAACAGCGCAGGCTGTTCCTATTGAGGAGGCTCAGGTCTTTTGGTGTACAAGGGGTGCTCTTAACGACATTCTACGACATGGTGGTGGCATCAGCCATCACTTTTGGAGTGGTCTGCTGGGGCAACGGCATTACAGCAGCTGATAGGAAGAGACTGAACAAACTAATCAAGAAAGCTAGCTCTGTCCTGGGGAAACACCTTGACCCAGTGGAGGAGATAGGAGAGAGAAGGATGGTGGCTAAACTGTCATCTCTGCTGGAGTCCGAGTCCCACCCTATGCAAGACATACTGAATGCACTGAGGAGTTCATTTAGCAGCAGACTACATCATCCTAGATGTGTGACCGAGAGGTTTCGCAGGTCCTTCCTACCTACGGCTGTCAGACTGTATAACCTAAGCAGGGCTGCTCGTAGAGATAGCAAAAAAACGTGACAACCTAATAGTATTGAATGCAAAAGACGCAACAGACTTACACAAATGGTCCCCTCCAGTATACAACTAGGACAATATCAGTCGCTATGGAGGGTGACAATATGTATGGGTACATATTCATACCATGTAGGGTAACTAAATAGACGGTTATGCTGTTTAGTCCATCTAGCTACAATGCTCCGCACTGTGTATATATATTTATATATTTATGTGTACATATGTATATTCACTGCTCTTATTTTCTTATCTTCTAAATTATTGCTCTGAGTGTTGCTATCCCTGTGCTGTTGCAATCCTGGAATTTCCCCATTGTGGGACTAATAAAGGCTTATCTTATCTTATCTTATCAGTGTATATCAAACCCTGGTACCAAGTTTCAAAACATTTGAAACAAAACTGTAGAAGCAGTTGACTACACAAGACAGTTACTGTCTATTAACTGAGGTGAAATAGGATATCATAAGTCAGGGGCTACAACTCCTGCAAAAATCATCCGATTGGAGCCAAATTGCAATATGCACATCATCTGTATATATCAAACACTGATACCAAGTTTCAAAACAATCAGAACTGTAGGAGGATTAATTAACTGACGGAAATTAAAAACCGATTCAGTACCTACATAGCTTGTTTCACCTCAAATATTTTCAGAAACACTTTTTGTTGCTTTGTTTTTAAGATATGAGAAAGAATACAGTCCAACCTAGGGTTGTGCAATATGATCAAAAAAGTAAGTAAGTAATCTCATATCCCGAGAATGATATATAACCCGATACAGTACATTTTTCTGTAAATTCTATACTTTAGATATAATGACCATATAGAGAGGACCACTTCTTAAACATTTTATATTACATACTGAAAAAAAATCCATCCATCTTCTACCGCTTTTCCGGCGGTCCGGGTCGCGAAGGCAGCAGTTCAAGCAGAGAAGCCCAGACTTCCCTCTCCCCAGTCACCTGCTCCAGCTCTTCAGACAGGATACCAAGGCATTCCCAGACCAGCTGGGAGACGGTGTCTCTCCAGTGAGTCCAGGGTCTGCCCTGGGGTCTCCTCCCAGTGGGACGTGCCCAAAACACCTCAAGTGGGAGGCGTCCAGGAGGCATCCTAATCAGATGCCCATACCACCTCAACTGGCTCCTTTCAATGTGGAGGAGCAGCAGTTCTACTCTGAGCCTCTCCCAGATGACTGTGCTCCTCACCCTATCTCTGAGGGTGAGTCCAGCAATCCTACGGAAAAAGCTCATTTCAGCTGCTTGTATCCGCAATCTCGTTCTTTCGGTCATTACCCAAAGCTCGTGACCATAGGTGAGAGTAGGAACGTAGACCTCAGCTCCCTCTTCGCCACAACAGACCAGTACAACGTCCGCATCACTGCAGATGCTGCTCCGATCCATCTGTCAATCTCTTCAGAATCAGAATCAGAATCAGGTTTATTGCCATTGTTCATGTAGTACACAAACTAGGAATTTGTCTCGGTACAATGCTGCAACATTAAACATGATAAGATAAGAGAAATAAACTATACATGTAATAAAGTGTAGGATAAGATTAAGTGATACTGGTCAACAGTTAAAATATATATTAGCCAGCAGCAGATACTGTGGAGAACTATATAGTGCAGTCGGTAATGCAGGAAGAAAACAGTGATGATTGATATGAGTCTGGTTGAGCTGCTGTACATGGTGAACGAGAGTCAATAAGTCACTTAGTGTTCAGCAGTCTAATGGCAGAGGGGAAGAAGCTGTTCATGTGACGGGAGGTTTTAGTCTGAATGGACCGAAGTCTTCTACCAGAGGGGAGAGGGGCAAACAGTACGTGACCAGGGTGTGAGGGATCGGCTATGATCCGGCCAGCACGCCTCCGGGTCCTGGAGATGTACAGATCCTGGAGAGATGGGAGCTTGCAGCCGATCACCTTCTCAGCAGTGCGCACGACGCGCTGCAGCCTTAGTCTGTCCCTGGCAGTGGCTCCTGCGTACCACACGGTTATGGAGGTGGTGAGGATGGACTCAATGATGGCTGTGTAGAACTGCACTAACATCTTGGTGGGTAGCTTGAGCTTCCTCAGCTGCCGCAGGAAGAACATCCTCTGCTGGGCTTTTTTGATGAGTGAGCTGATGGTCAGCTCCCATTTGAGGTCCCTGGTGATGGTAGTGCCTAGGAAGCGGAAGGAATCAGCAGTGGTGATGGGAGAGCCTGAGAGGGTGAGGGGGGGCAGAGGAGTAGTGACTTTCCTGAAGTCTACAATCATCTCCACTGTCTTCAGAGCGTTCAGCTGCAGGTTGTTATTGCTGCACCAGGACGCCAGCTGGGCCACCTCTCTCCTGTAGGCGGACTCGTCGCCGTTGGAGATGAGCCCGATGAGGGTGGTGTCGTCCGCAAACTTGATCAACTTGACAGACTGGTGGCTGGAGGTGCAGGAGTTGGTGTAAAGGGAGAAGAGTAGGGGGGAAAGTACACAGCCCTAGGGTGATCCGGTGCTGATGCTAGTATAGTCTGAGACAGTCTTTCCCAGCCGCACATGCTGCCTCCGGTCCGTCAGGAAGTCGATGATCCACCTGCAGAGGGAGTCAGGCACGTTGAGCAGGGACAGCTTGTCCCGGAGCAGAGCGGGGCGGATGGTGTTGAATGCGGAGCTGAAGTCCACAAACAGGATCCTGGCGTAGGTTCCCGGGGAGTCCAGGTGCTGCAGGATGGAGTGGAGGGCCAGGTTGACTGCATCGTCTACAGACCTGTTGGCTCGGTAGGCAAACTGCAGCGGGTCCAGGAGAGGGGTGGTGATGGACTTGAGGTGGGACAGGACCAGGCGCTCAAAGGACTTCATGACTACAGAGGTGAGCGCTACAGGTCTGTAGTCATTAAGTCCAGTGATCCGTGGCTTCTTGGGGACAGGGATGATGGTGGAAGATTTGAGGCAGGACGGCACGTGGCATAACTTAAGGGAGGTGTTAAAAATGTCTGTGAATACAGGAGCCAGCTGTTTCGCACAGAGTCTCAGGGTGGAGGGAGACACGCCGTCTGGGCCGGGGGCCTTGCGCGGGTTCAGTCTGGAGAACTGTTTGAGCACATCCTGCTCACTGATGATAAGGGGAGGGGGGGAGGAGGGGGGGTGCCTTAAATGAAGTAGGGAATGTGGAGGCTGTGGAGCTGGAGGGAGGGGGGGAGTTGGACACAGATGACGAGGTGTCAAAACGGGCATAGTGTTGGGACAGTCTTTGACAAAGGGCTTTGTCATCCTGACCTTTAGGAGCCTGAGGCCGATAGTTGGTGATCTGCCTCAGTCCTCTCCACACGGAAGCCGAATCATTAGCAGTGAACTGCTGCTGGAGTCTCTCTGAGTATAGAGATTTAGCCCTCTTCAGCTCTCTGTTAAACCGGTATTTAACCTCCCTGTAGCAGTCCCTGTCTCCACTTTTCAGCGCTGCTTCCTTCTCCTTCCTGATCTGTCTGAGCTTAGCTGTGAACCAGGGTTTGTCATTAGAGTAACTCACCCTGGTGCGTGATGGAAGAATGTTCTCTTCACAAAAGTGGATATATGAGTTCACAGTGTCCGTGTACTCATCCAGATCATGCGTGGCTCCTTTAAGCATGCCCCAGTCAGATATTTCCATGCACGTTTCCAGCTTCTCCTCAGCATCACTGGTCCGTATCTTCGTAGTGCTCACAACAGGTTTAGTGAGCTTCAATCTCTGTCTGTATGTGGGAATGAGGTGAACCATCACGTGATCAGATAATCCCAGCGCAGCTCGAGGGACAGCGCGATATGCGTCTTTCACTGTGGTGTAACAGTGATCCAGTGTGTTTAATCCTCTGGTGGGGCATTTAATAAACTGTTTGTAGCGGGGGAGATCGTGGCTCAGATTGCACTGATTAAAGTCGCCAGCCACAATAATCAGCGAGTCTGGAAAACTCCGCTCTGTGTGTTGAATGTGATCCGCGAGCACGCGCTGAGCTTCGCGCGTGTCCGCGTCGGGAGGGGCGTACACAGCGATCATTATGAAAGAAGCAAACTCCCGCGGGGAATAGAAGGGCTTGCAATTGATAACAAGAAATTCCAAGGCAGGAGAACAGTGTTTGGAAATTACCGTTACATCAGAGCACCAGCTGCAGTTGATGTAGAAGCAGACACCGCCTCCTGTGGTCTTGCCGGAAAGCTCTGTGTCACGATCAGCACGGAAGAGCTGAAAGCCGTCGAGGCGCAGCGCGCTGTCCGGTATATTTTCCCGGAGCCAGGTCTCAGTAAAGCAGAGGACAGCTGAGGAGGCGAGATCCTTAAAACGCATCAGCAGTCTCAGTTCATCTACCTTGTTAGAGAGAGAGTTGGTATTGGACAGAAATATGCCAGGCAGCGCCGTTCGCGAGCCTCTCCTGCGAAGTCGTACGAGAGCGCCCGCTCGTCTTCCTCTCTTCCGCCGTCTCACTTTCCCAGCCAAACAATAAACCAGATCGGTGGCAGGGGCTAGAAAAACTGGGAGGAGGTCCGTGGGGGTGAAAGTCCTGATATTTAGAAGTTCTTCACGGGTATAAGTGCAAGCAGACACACAATTGACAAACAAAAACAAACAAAGAGCACAGCGAAGCACCATGTCGACCGCTGTGGGCGCCATCTTGCTCCTTTCTCCCCTCACTCATGAATAAGACCCCAAGATACTTAAACTCCTCCACTTGGGGCAGGAGCCTGTCCCCCACCCGGAGAGGACAATCCACCTTTTTTCCGGCTGAGGACCACGGACTCGGACTTGGAGGTGCTGATTCTCATCCCAGCCGTTTCACACTCAGCGGCAAACCATCCCAGCAAGAACTGTAGGTCATCGCTGGATGAAGCCAGCAGGACAACATTATCTGCAAACAACAGAGATGAGAACCTGTGGTCACCAAGCATGACACCCTCCGTTCCCTGGCTGCGCCTAGAAATCCTGTCCATAAAAATTATGAACAGAATCGGTGACAAAGGGCAGCCCTGGCGGAGTCCAACTCCCACTGGGAATGAGTCCGATCGAGTGTTGGCAATACGAACCAAACTCTCACAACGGTCATACAGAGACTGAATAGCTCGTAACAACAAGCCCGATGCCCCATACTCCCGAAGCACCCCCCACAAAAAAACCACGAGGGACACGGTTGAATGCCTTCTCCAAGTCCACAAAACACATGTAAACTGGTTGGGCAAACTCCCACGAACCTTCGAGGATTCTCGAGAGGGTAAAGAGCTGGTCCGATGTGCCACGGCCATGACGAAAACCACATTACTCCTCCTGAATCTGGAGTTCGACCAGCGGCCGGATTCTCCTCTCCAGTACCTTGGCATAGACCTTCCTAGGGAGGCTGAGGAGTGTGATCCCTCTAAAGTTGGAGCACACCCTCTGGTTCCCCTTTTTAATGAGAGCAACCACCACCCCGGTTTGCCATGCCAAAGGCACTGTCCCGGACCTCCACATAATGTTGCAGAGGCGTGTCAACCATGACAGCCCTACAACATCCAGGGCCTTGAGGTACTCAGGGCGAATCTCGTCCACCCCACAATGTAAAAAAAAAAAAAAATCATTGTACAAATTAATCTGTCATTAATTCTCTCCTTTTATTTAACAATGTAATAATATCTAACTACTATTCCTATAATATTTTCCCCTTTCCCATTCTAATGCCGAGTTGGAAAACATGAAATATGATAGTGGGGTTTACTTTGACTACACACCAACATTCATCTGTTTCCCATGCTTGTTTAACCAATACATTAAATCCTACGTCACTGGCATCATTAATTATTAGTAAAACAAATTTAGAAACACTTAAGACAATCACCAAATCCTAGATTAAGTGGGCTGAAATGGCCGCCTATATCCCTTTCCATCTTCACAACTCTTTATTATATGCTGTTTCATGGGCAAAAAAGGCCATTTTATTCTGGAGTTTAGTTTTAACAGCTGATGATTCTTTTGTGCCTCTAATTTGTAAACGCTCTCTGTAGTCTTTCACATGCTTGCTTCTTGCAGAGATCACCATGTTTGATCATGCCAAAACACGTTTCATCCTGTCTGCGCATGTGCAGACTGCACACAGTCATCAAAATTATGCAAAGATACTGCCACAAAAAGTGTATTTTACAACACCCCAATATAAACAATTTATATGAAATGACAGACAGTTTTATCTTGTCATCCGATATCGTCATATTGCACAACCTAAGTCCAAGCCATTAAAAAAAATCCTGAGTGGAC
This sequence comes from Pholidichthys leucotaenia, assembly GCA_020510985.1. Taxonomy (NCBI): domain Eukaryota; kingdom Metazoa; phylum Chordata; class Actinopteri; order Cichliformes; family Pholidichthyidae; genus Pholidichthys; species Pholidichthys leucotaenia. The sequence continues at coordinate 111,065,061 of CM035847.1, read as the reverse complement.
ACAGCAACTTACACAGCTGTGTGTATGTTGTTGCTATGCAGGAAAGGAACATTACCCCAAAAATGCTGAAGAACTTATCATACGAGAACATACAGCTGAAAAATACCAAGATATGATTGATTTTTGGCTGCTACAATCCATGCACTGCATTTTCATCCATACAGTGAAACAATTAAATAATTAAAAAAAAAAAAGCTACATTAAAAAAATCCTCCATGAACACTGTCTTTGTCTTTTTAAAGTATGTGGGAAGTATCCACCCTGTTACTACTTTAGCAGCGTTTCCTCTGGTAACATTTCTGGGTGGTGGCCCGCCTCACCAGAAAAATTACCCCTGCGCTAATGAGGAGATATGAATTTAAGAAAAATATATGAAGCAACGACTTTCCGCAAGCGTGCACACGAACAACGTGCATAGCCGTGATCCACGCAGAGTTTAGAAGCGCCCGCCCACGCAAGCTTTCCAGTCAGACAGAGTCTCTTGCTAGCGTGACTGTCCGAGAGAAACATGAGTTTGTGATGTCTGAATAACGGAGAACGGAGAGCTAGTTCTGCTGTTCATAGAATATACTTTATTTAGCTCTACAGCTCAATATATACTCCTAGCTGTAGCCCGCCTGACGTCACTCACTCCCAACCCCGGCTGAGCTACGGCAAACCCCAAAGTACAATTCTCATATATAACATTTATTAAAGTACTTTAAACGTGGAAAAAAAAAATCATAAGCGGTATTAAGCACTGGAGGCATTTATCATGGTTTTAATCCGCTGGAAACGGGAGCAATAATGGAAGAGTTGCTTAGCTAAGAGATGTGGTTAGAATTCATATGGCAGCCGGCTTCAAATGAAGAGAAAGGCAAGGGGGGCTGATCAATTGTTGGTTGAAGATATATTTCACCAGCCACTACAATATTAAGTTATGTTCCCCATTATGTACCTGGCAAATTAAGATAACCGAAATTCACCATGTCCAATGACTAATCTGTCAGCAGCCTTCAGACAAACTAAACGTGCCAACATTTGGATTTCAAAATAAGGGAGGTTTTTCCTGCTCTCCTGGTGCTTTCCTGGTGGTGGTGAGATTTCTAAAAACAACCCTATAAATATATAGAAATATTATAACAGAAATAACGGCATCCTTGGTCATTTAAGTTAATTTATTTCTTTAAATATAATTTTAATAATTATATTTCTTTGAATTCAGAGTTAAAGCTATTGTTCTGTTCTGGCTCTACAAAATTATGGTCAAAAGTTTAAATTGTATGAGGAAAAAAGTAAAAAAAATTGCCATATTCCGTTTCAAATTTATTAGAAAAACAGTAATTATTACCTCCGCCAAGGAGGTAATGTTTTTACCGGGGTTTGTCTGTCTGTCTGTTACCAACATAACTCAAAAAGTTATGAACAGATTTTGACGAAATTTTCAGGACAAGTCCAAAATGAGACAAGGAAGAAATGATTAGATTTTGGTGATGATCTGAGAGTGCATACCTCCACCAAGGGCTTTGTTTGTATTTGTGCAGCAGGATTACACAAAAACTACTGGATGGATTTGGATGACATTTTCACCAGAGGTGCTTCTTGGCCTAGAGAGGAACCCATTACATTTTGGTGATGATCTGGGAATGCATACCTCAGCCAAGGCTCTTCTCACAGTGTGTCAGCCACAACACTCCCAAACTAATGGACAGACTTTGATGCAATTTTCACCCCAAGTGGCTCTAGGCCTACACACAAACCCATTACATTTTGGAGGTGATCCATGACAGACTGAAGGAGCCTTGGCAGAGGTATGCGCTCTCTGAGTGCTTTTCTAGTTTTATAATAATCTGCCTTTGCCCATTAGACAGGCTTCTTCACTATCCAGTTATAAAACTCCTCTTAAAACCCATTTTTATTCTCTGGCTTTTGACCCAGTTTGAGACATTGATTACCTCTGCCAAGGAGGTTATGTTTTTACCGGGGTTTGTTTGTCTTTCTGTGTTAATTATTAATTTCATAGTACTGCTTTTACATGAGTAGAATTTCTGGCTACTATACCCACCTCTGATTACACAATTTAAGTATGAACAAGTAAATTGCTATTATGAATGTTTTTTTCCCTTCCCTTTCCTACTCTTCGTCAATGGAAAAAAAGAAACACTAGAATAAAAATACACATTTTGGTTAGTCATGTAAACCATGAAAAAAAAATCCTGCCGGACAAAACATGGCACTTGGTATTTTGTTTGTATACCACCATAGACAGAGAGAGAACCTGAATTAGACGGGGCTCAGAGAGGGCAAGATGAGATAGAAGAGAGGAGCCAAGAAGAGGAAAGTGTTCAGGCAGAGGGTCCAGGAGAGGTGAGAGCAGAGGAAGGAGAGACGGATGACACCACAAAAAAAAAGTCTGAACACAGGACATCTGGGTGGGACCCCAACTGGCCCAATATTCCAAAATTCAAGCCTTGGCTGTGCAATACTTCAAATGGTAAGTTCCATTATGCAATATTACTGTGCAAAATTTTAAAAAATAAAAATAAATAGTGCAAAACTAACATTCTGGTTACAATTGTGTGATGTATTTTCTGCCCTCCCCACCTTGGAAAAATATGTTGCCACCTCGCCAAGATCTTTAAGCCAGAGGAAACAATGCTTTAGGATGCATTTGTACTTTAATATCACTTTTATATTAGAGTAAAATCACAGTGAAAATTTCGCAATTCAAGAGGGCAGGAGTCTGGTGAAAGCTGCCAAAATGACTCAGTTGCCTGATGTACACTTCTCATCCATAAAACAACCGTGCTTTGTGTACCAACGAGTCACTCATAACAGACTAGTCACAGCCTATAACTGATGACTGCACATGCATTTTCCGAGAATTGGAGCTGCCTCTTTCCACGTTTTGAAACAGCACAAGATGCAAAAGGTACAATACAGCCAGGGCCACTGCTCTCTAAATAGATATCTATCCTGACTTTGAAGCTATAAACACTGCATATCCTCAATGTGAAAAGTTTCCCTTCAATAACCACGCCTTCGCATTTCAACAGTGGAGCAAATGCTAGGGATGTTAATGATTAACTGACTTTCGGTTAATTGTCAATAAGAATTTAGTTGACTAAATTAATTGGTTGTCAACTGATAACTCAATAGTTCTTTTCAATGGGAGCTTATTCTATGAAATGTAGTGGCATCGCCGTCCAGGCGGGGGTGCATGCGGTCACTCACTGTTGCCTTTCAACCGAAACTAAAGAAAAAACAGAAGACATCGCCAAGCCACCAGAGCACATGCACTGTGCAGAGCAAAAAAACTCGCCCTTCCAGGTTACGTCAGATAGCCACAACAAGTTCCAATGGCACGCAAGCTTGAAGATCCACCTGCCTGCTTCAAATCAGTGGGGTGGAGAAATAGACCGTTGCAAGGAAAAAAACTACATGAGCAGTAAAATCCATCCCTGCTGCCTTCAACTCGCCACTAAAAAGGGCGGGTTGAAGGCACTAAAGGGAAAGCAGACCAGACTCAAGTTACCACTGAGGTAACAGACAGACGGAGCCCAGATCATACTGGGTTTGCCTGGATTGTTGGAGTACTGTGATAATGTTTAACATGCAGCAGATGATGCGGCTTAGGACTGTGCGATATGACCAACATTTCATATCACAATATAAGCAATCTTATTTGATTACGATATATAACACAATATACATTTTCTGTAAATTCTGTAGTTTATATACTGTATAATAACCAATAAAAAGGACTGTTTTTTTACATTTTAAATTACATAGTGAAAAAATCAATTGTCCAAATTCAGTCATTAATTCTGTCATTAATTTTATGCACCCTTTTTCCCCCTCTTAATTTTGAAGTGTTACAGAATTGTTTTTTAAATGTGCATTTGAGATGACTTCAACTATTCATTATCACTGCTTGACTAATAATTAAAAATGCTTAGAAATCAAGTTACATTAAGAGCCAGTTTGTTTCTCCGACAGGTTTTAATTAATTTATTATTTATTTAGTGTGTATGTGGCCACTGTCACGCACTTTTGCAGCTTTAGCAACATTTTTTCAGACAAAATTAAGAAACTCCGCAGTAATTTAAACCAAAAAAAAACAATGGTCTGACACACTATGCTTCCCATTAGCGACAAGCTAGCATCGTCATTTAGCATTTGCTGTTTTATAATTAGAGCGAGATGGTGTTAACTTTACTTACTTCCAATTAAAACGAGGTCAGAGGACTATCCCCTCTGACACAGCACAGTGGGAAAAAGCCCCACATCCCTGGCAAACTGAAGTAGTGGCTATATGACCAAAACATTAGCTTGCAGTGTATGTGTCTTTTAAATCCTGACATAAAACAATACAGTTTTATATGGAACAGTAGACGTTTTTTATCACGTCATCGATATATACTGTTATAACGCACAGCCATAAAGCAGCTCATAATTTATTTTCCTGTTAAAACAGTCTACTAGTGCATCTCAGTAAATTAGAAGGGGAAAGTTTTTTTTTGTAATATAACTAAAAAAAAGATAAATGTTATGATACTGGTAATAGTTTAAAATAAATTAAAAATCATGACATTTGTAATTTACCAAGATGTACCAGCACAGAGTACACACACTATACAGTACAAAATTTGTTAAACTACAAAAAATGCCATTGTCTGTTGTTTAAAAAAAAAACAAAAAAAACAAAAAATTGTACCTCCTGAGCCACTGGGGTGGCAGTGGCTCAGGAAGTAGAGCAGGTCATCCAATGACCAGAGGGTTGGCAGTTCGAATCCCACTCTCCCCAGCCATCTTGCCATTGTGTCCTTGGGCAAGACACTTTACCCACCTTGCCTCCAGTGTCCATGACACTGGGTATGAATGTGTATAAAAATGTTTGATAGTGGTCGGAGAGACCGTTGATGCAGACTGGCAGCCATGCTTCTTTCATTCTGCCCCAGGGCAGCTGTGGCTACAGCGGTAGCTTACCACTACCATTGTCTGTCTGTGGAGTGAATGAATAATGGACTCATTGTAAAATGCTTTGGGTATCTCGAAAGGCACTATATAAATGCAATCCATTAGAAACTGCAGTTTCCTGCAACAGCAACTGTAAATATTGCCATTTAATCTGCTTTGTAAACAGAAAAGGTAGTGGCCCCATAATGAATATTTCAGTGTCACCGTGTGCATGTGTGTGTCTCAGGGTTGGACTTACGATCTAGCCCGTTGATGTAGCGAATCGTAACCTCACAGTGCCCCCACACGGCACTAACAATGGGATAGAGTCTCTTGCCCTTCAGCCCCCTAAATGCCACTCCCAGATACTGTCCATCCACCATGAAACTTAGTGTCCCCTCGTCCATATCAAGTATCACTGTCAAACAGTCTGGAAGCACAAATGACTCATCTGGCTCCAGGAAACAGGGATATGTGGCTGCTGGTGCAGAAAGGGGTTGGTTTTTTGCATCATGATATAGTCTGTTTCGACCCAGGTCCCAGCCCCAGGACTCTGAGTCTGAACCCACCAGGGCAGTATATCCCACTGAGTGTAAAGGTGCTTCAGCAGTGCCCACACCCACTACAGCATGAGTGCCTCTTTGTCTGGCTGGCCAGTGAATGCTCCAAACATGGAGGCCCCTGGTGTACCCCACCCTGCCCCGGATGCAGTCCGTGCTCTGGGCTACAGGGTGTCTGTGAAATGTGAGCTTGTCGTCCTCCTTCACAAAGACATTGAGTGATCGGTCATCGGGGTTCCAGGCATGCCGAAGTTGAGTCTCTGGGCTGGCTGGTGGCATATCCAGCAGTAAGTCTAACCTGGGGGGCCGGCAAAAATCTGGGCCCCGGAGTTCTTGGCGCACTGGTCGGTATGAAGGCTCCCCACGTACATCCACGGACTTGATGCTGCCCGAGATCTTCTGGCCCATGGCTGGGTGGGTCAAAGGGAGGAAGGGACAAAGGGAAGGGAAACCGATGGACCAAGGGCAGTAATGAGGGGCCGCTCGGTCCTGACGTTACCTCATGGGCGCAAAGGCAACACTGTGGATGCTTGATGGAAAGATGATGTTGAACAGACTCCTTCAGCCAACGGGAACCACACTCCTGAAACACACACAACATTTATGCATTCAGTGCATGATATAAAACCATTTATTAGGTCAGGCATACGGGGGGGGGGGGGGGGGGGGGGGCTGAAAAGTTCATAGGGTGAAAGGTTCACAGTGGTCAAATTTGACCAATTGTGGTTTATTTTTCAACCACAGGGATCCAAGCGCTACAATACAGCTTGAAGAAATATGCGGACCGAAGAGGAGACTATGTTGAAAAATAAACCACATTTGGTCAAATTTGACCACTATGAACTTTTCACACACCTCCCCCCCACCGTAATAAACTATTATTAGACAAGAACAATGAAATGTAATCTGCTGGCACATAAACAAAAAACTGTCATTTACCCAGGTCACCTTAATAGTGCATCATGGCAAATGTCTGAATCATGTCACTACATACATGGGTAGGTGTGTTGAAGCTATTAGGTGGGTTCAACTTTATGTAAACTGACTTAAAGCAGTGCATTGTGGTTCTGAAGTAATACATGCTGGTTAGAAATCTTTGAGTTAAAATGGTGCTACAAAATGTCATGTCACATGTAATGAAAATGTCACCAGAGCAAGCTGGCTAAAGTCAGATGCTTAAAGGCCAAATGTCACGTAATTTTTTTTTCTAAATGACAACGAATTTAGATAAAATACACATAGCTTAAACCAAATATTCATACCGGAGACCATATCACCCACCTGTATTTACATAATTGCACAAAATACACCAGGTGAAGGCCCCACCTTGCTTGCTGGCTTGTGACAGCCAGTCCAGACCACGCCCATGTTTTTGACATCACCAGTTGTACCCTGGCTGCCCTGCCTATCCACATTCACACTTATCAACATTGGACAATCATGACGGAAAGTGACAGCGATTGTGAACAAATTAGTTTAGTTTTGTCTTTTTTTTTTTGTCAGTGGTTCAGACAGTGACAGAGGCATAGAACCTTACCGGTTCGAGCCGTCCGAGACGGAATCAGATGCTTTGTCTGATGACAACAGTTCCAACGATGACCAGAGAGCAGAACCAGTGGAAAATGTCATTGAACTGGACATTAATCGCCTCCAGAATTGCGAAGCCGGAGGGGGTCTGTCCAGGGCGCCCCATAAATATTGATTTTTCGGAAGCCATTATTATTACAGTGGAGGAGAGCCGCTGCTGTCAAGAAATTGACCAGATCAATATGAAAATGGAGGCGCATACCTGTCAAGGGAGACGTTTTCGCCGTATTTTGGTGCCAAGCGCAGCTGTGGGAGACGGCAGAGTGGTTTGGGACACTTTTCTGGGAAATGTTTTAAATGTAGTTCGTGTTGTTATTGTCAAATATTTTAAGGAAAATACGGGGAAAATGCAATTTTAGCAAAAACGGGCGTATTGCCATTTCTGTACGCCCAAAAGAAAAAATATACTGGAAAAAATACTGAGTGTCTTGAGGAGCACTCCTGTGTGTGATCACTCACAGCTGGGGCGGGCTGATCGCTCAGCGGGAGCTATTCTCACTACTGTTCGAAGTGTGGAGTCACTCATTAGTTTAATTGTCTGGGCGGGCTGATCGCTCAGCGTGAGCTATTCTCACTACTGTTCGAAGTGTGGAGTCACTCATTAGTTTAATTGTCTGGGCGGGCTGATCGCTCAGCGTCAGCTATTCTCACTACTGTTCGAAGTGTGGAGTCACTCATTAGTTTAATTGTCTGGGCGGGCTGATCGCTCAGCGTGAGCTATTCTCACTATCATGAGAAGTCATTAGGACAATGGTTTAACACGTTGAGCTGTGCAGCGGTTGCGGAACAGACAGAGATCCCAGAGAGGTGTGCCTTGTTGCTCCGCCGTTCCTTATAGCCGCTTTTTACGGTGTTGAAGTACGGCGAAAACGTCTCACTTGACAGGTATGAAAACATTTCCCAGAGAAGTGTCCCTTATTACCCAGCTGTCCCTGATAGTCCCGTTTTAAGGTATGGGTGAAATATCCAATTTTTTCTTTCTTGTTGCTCACTTCAACCTTCCAGTCTCCATATAAACAATCAATTGAAATACCCCAAGCATCAAACTAGGGTACAATCGATTTCGTCACTTCCGCCTTCTTCCCCAGGCGATTCCAGGGGCCGTGTCAGGCCAAGCGCGGCAGTTTTAAATTAACGAATATTCCGTTGTTACTGAAGCATATGCACCAAGACCCGAACGGATCGGTTCCCTTTTATATCTAGTTTCAAGATATTTAAAGTACCCTGTTACGTGACATTTGGCCTTTAAGTTTCTCTCCTACCACAGTAGGAGGACATCTGTGATGTCATAACTTTACCCTGATTGCCTTAAACCATCACTGACTCATCAGGCTGACAAGGTACAGTCCAATTTCCAACCCCTTAGTGCAAAGCTTAGAAATAAAATTAATATATGTCTTATAAGAGTTTCATCCCTAAAGTAGATGGCGCTCTTCTGTCTAAAACTGAAGGTGGATTCACACTATAATGTTTGGACCAACTTTTACTGACGTTTTGGCAAATGTCTGGCTATGCTGGCAAAAGTTAATGATAGTTGGTGTTTGTTGGCGAATGCTGGTGAAAGTTGTGTTCTTTGAAAATTTTCAGCGTGCTGAAAATTTGCCGACGTTTGGAAATACACATTGGTAAAAGTTGTGCTCAGTTTGTAAAAGTTCTTGAGCGCTGGGCTAAGTTATACAGGGTTCACCTAAGTCAGCCCAAGTTAAAGCTGGGTTCACACTATGGCGTTTGGACCGACTTTTACAGACGTTTTGAAAAATCAGAGAAATACTCAGCGCAGGTCAGCTAACATCAGCGTCAAGCGACGCTCATATAAAGATCAGTGTTTGTGGAGGCTTCCTGCCATTCTGGACCTGCTTTTGGAGGTCCAGAATGTAGAAATGTGGTAGAAATGTAGTCCATATGGACATTTCTCACAAGTCATGTGACTTCCTTGCAGGTTATTTATTGGCCAGAGACACTTCCTGCTGCAGTCTGACAACTGATGATGGTGTTCGGATGAACACTGAAACATTTTGTAGTTTAATTAGTTTTTAGTGCAGTGTTTTTAAATAAAACTCCTTTTGAAAATTTATCTGATACCTGGATGCTTTAAAATGAATTTACATAGACTGATCCTCCTTTCTCACTTTGATTCATCAGCTCCTCGAAGTACTCCTTCCATCTTCTCAACACACTCATCACTCTTTAATACATTACCATGTCTGTCCTCAATCAACCTAACCTGCTGCACATTCTTTCCAGCTCGATCTCTTGGTCTAACCAATCGATACAAGTCTTTTCCTCCTTCCTTTCTATCCGGCCTCTCATCCAACTCACTCTTTGCCATATGCCTAGGCTGCAAGTACTCCTCTCTACTTTCTTCATCTCCCTGACTATCCCACTTTTTCTTTGCCAACCTCTTCTTCTGAATACTTTCCTGTACCTCCTCATTCCACCACCATGTCTCATTGACTTCTTTCCTCTGTTCAGAGGACATACTAATTACCTTTGCAGCTATTAATACTTTAGCTGTACTATCCCAGTCTTCTGGTAATTCTTCCCTACCACCCAGAGCCTGTCTCAACTCCTTCCTAAACTCTATGCAGCCTTCTTCCTTCTGTGATTTCCACCATTTAATCATTTGTTCTGCCTTTGTTCTCTTCCTCTTCTTGGTTTTCAAAGTCAGGCTACCATCAGATACTGCCTAGCTACATTTTCCCCTGACACCACCTTGCAGTCCACTTGTGTGCACCTTCCACCACTCTTAGGTTGAACTATGTGTTCACAATCACCACAGCCATTTCCATCCTTTTAGCAAAATCCACAACCATCTGTCCTTCCACATTTCTGACCTTAAGACCGTACCTACCTAGAACTTCCTCCTCATCTTTGTTCCCTTCACCTACCTGCCCATTAAAGTCTACTCCAATCACTACTCCACCCGACATCTAACTTGTGGGGCATACGTGCTAACAACATTCAACATTACACCTTCACCATTTCAACTTCATGCTCATGATCCTATCTGACTCCCTCTTCACCTCCTGAACACTCAAACTGTTCCTTCAAGATTACCCCTACTCCATTTCTCTTCCCAACTACAAACTGGCAGAAACGTTTGAATCCACCTCCGATTCCTCTGGCCATGCTTCCTTTCCATTAAAAGTCCCTACTCTCACCTCCACACTGCTGGCTTTCCTGTTCTCTCTCTGGCTCCTAACATGCCTTTCCCCTCTCCTCCTCCGTGATCTTGGACCAACAGTAGCCCAATTTCCACCAGCACCGGTACCGGTCTTTGTTAACCTGGGTCTCAACTCTCAACCAATCCAGTATGGAAGTCTTATCTGTGATGATCCATATTTGATTTGGCAAAGATTTTACAACAGATGCCCTTCCTGATGCAACCCTCCCCATTCACCCGGGCCTGGGACAGGCACTAGAAGTACACTGGTTTGTGCTCCCCCATTAGCCTGGGTTGATAGTGTGCACATACTGTACATTAAATAGCTTTTTGCCCAAATCCCCATTAGCAACATTAGCTAACAAGCTAGCAGCTACTGTGTAAAGTACAGAACACATTCACAATACCCCCCCCCCACAAAAAAAAAAAAAAATACAGGGCTCACCTCCACATTACTGTCACACTAGGTTCTTCTCATCTCTCCCTCATTTAAACTTTTTTTGCAAAGTTTTTTTTTTAAATCTTTAATTTCAGAAAACCTTTTAGCTGTCAGCTGCCCTTTTGAGACAAGTACAGTCGTGAACAAATTTGGACACCCCTTTACGTATTCAGTTCTTTATTAAGAACTGTTCACGTATCCATGTCTAAACTTGTTTTTGTTTTTATTTGCATTTTTTAAAATTTATTTTAGCCATTGTAAGTGGAAATGAATGTGGGGTTGTCTTAAAAAAGATGGGGTGTCCTAATTTATTCCTCACTATTTGTTAAGAATTACATTTTACAGAAAATTTGAAGAGTGTCTTTAATTCATTTTTAATTGTTTAGTTGTACTACATGAATCTCCCAGTATTTTTAACATTGATATTAAATATCCCACGATTTTCTCTGGTAACATTTCTCAGTGGCGGCCTGCCTCGCCAGAAATTTTACCGCCACACCAAGGAGATATGAATTTTTTAAGAAAAATATATGAAGCAATGACTTTCCGCAAGCGCGCACACGAACAACGCGCGTGGCCGTCATCCACACGGAGTTTAGAAGCGCCCTGCCCACGCGAGTTTTCCAGTCAGTCAGCAGGCATTGTCTCGCTAAGCGCAACTGTCTGACAGAAACATGAGTTTGTTAAAGTACTTTAAACACAGAAAAAAATCAGAAGCGGTATGCAAGCATTGTATTGCAGGAATGCAATACAGTGCTCTCTTTTCTTGCACAAGCAGGCGCGCCGTTTTTATTCTCCGGCGGCAGCAACAAAAAGCAACAGCTGAAAACGCTAGCTCTATTTTCACTCTAAACTGAGGTCCTTCAGCAGCTGCCTAGAGAGGTGCCTGATGAGAAAGCCTGAGCACACAACTACAACTGCCTAAACAGATCATTCTGTACATGAACACATATTCTGGTGAATTATGTCTTTAGAGTCCGCTACAGTTTCCCATTATGTACCTGGCAGGTTAAGATGATCGAAATTCACGAAGTCAATGACTTTAATCTGTCAGCAGCCTTCAGACAAACTAAACGTGTCAACATTTGATTTCAAAATGAGGGAGGTTTTTCCTGCTGTCTGGGTGGTGATGAGAGTTCTTAAAAAACAAAAAACAAAAAACAAAACTATAAATATATTTTTTTAATTACTTATTTTGTACCCGTAGGTAGATTTGTTTTGCAGTCTGGTGACAAACCACCAGCTGCCGGTCGCTGCATGCACAAGCGCCCCATAACTCCCTAACCTGCATGTTTTTGGCATGTGGGAGGAAACCGGAGAAATCCCGGAGTAAACCCACGCAAACACGGGGAGAACATGCAAACTCCACACAGATCACTGTTGGCTGGGGGCAGGGATCGAACCCACGATCTCACGGTCCCCGCGATCCCCCGGCAGAGGGTAAAACTGTGCTGCCCCAGTGCTAACCACTGCGCCACCGTGCAGCCATAACGGCATCCTTGGTCATTTAAGTTAATTTATTTCAATAAATACAATTTTATTAATATTTTTTCTTTGTAATCAGAGTTAAATTATTGTTCTGTTCTGACTGCAAAATTATGGTCAAAAATGTAAATTGGTATAAGGAAAAAGTAAAAAAAAATTACCACAGTCTGTTTCAAATTTATCTAAAAAAAACTAATTTTATTTTAAAAAACAGACAAAAATTAGTCATAAAATAATCCACAAATTTATAATAAAGTTTCAAATGTACAAGAAAAGTCAATTTTACAAGAGGAAATTACAAATTTGAGGAACATGGTTTCAACATTAGATAGATTTACAGAGAAAAGTAGAAAACTAAGAATATTGTTATAACTTTTTGAGAAAAACCTCAAACCTTCAAGACTGAAGTCATTGCTCAAGTTTTTAAGTGGGTGCTCTTTGTACCCTTAACTCTACGAGAAATTTTTGGTTGTCTAATTTTAATTATTAATTTCAAAGCACTGCTTTTACATGAGTAGAATTTCTGATTACTATACCCACCTGATCATATAATTTAAGTATGCATGAGTACATTACTATTATGAATGTTTCTTTCCCTTCCCTACTACATAAAAATACACATTTTTGTCATTTATGTAAACCATGACAAAAAAAATCCTGCAGGACAGAACATGACCCTTGATATTTTCCAACCTGTTTGTATACCACCATAGACTGAGAGAGAACTGAATTAGACAGAGTTCAGAGAGGGCAAGATGAGAGAAGAGAGGAGCCAAGGAGAGGAAAGTGTTCAGGCAGAGGAAGGAGAGAAGGATAACACCACTAAAAAGTCTAAACACAGGATGTCTGGGTGGGACCCCAACTGGCCCAATATTCAAGCCTCAGTTGTACAGTACTTCAAATGGTAAGTTGCATATGCAACGTTACTGTGTAAAATTTTAAAAATAAATAAATAGTATAAAATTAAAATATTCCGGTATGTTTACTCCTCCCCTGCCCAGGGGAAAAATATGTTACCACCACGCCAAGGTCTTTAAGCCTGAGGAAACACTGTAAGTCTTAATTATTTTTATTATAATTGAAAAAAAGCCATTTTATTTGTATTTACTTTGCTCACTGTTCTATTTTATTACTATTTTATAAGCATTTCTTTCAACTGTTGATGTTCATGAGTTTTATTCATATTTCATATTGCCCTTGCAATAAAGTTGTTAATGAAACTGCAATCATGTGATTTTGGGCAAAAAGTATTGGTCTCAGTATTGAAGAAAACGTTCCATAAATTAATGCTATTGTATCGAAAGGAAAAATGCTGGCATTGCCCATCCCTAAGCGGAATAACCAGAGGACCCACAGTTCAGGAGAGGGGAGTCTATGGTGGCTTTTCCTTCCTGTGCGGTATCGGTACCGCTGGCACTAGTCGTGCTGTATATTAGGGCCCAAGCCACTGACAACATCAGTATTGCTAGGATTATTTATTATTAACCTTATTTATACAAGTAATCCCATTGAGACATGGGGTCTCATTTTCAAGACAGCTGTTTAATCGATCAGTTCTATTAAAGCAGAGCTGATCACAGCGTCATCTGGCCTGTAGAGGAATGAAGCGCGTCTCCTTTATTTTTGTGCATAATCATTTCTGAATGATTTTAACATTTTATTTTGCTGCATTGCATCAAGGTGAAGAAGTTCTGTCCCCCTCAATCGTTCAGGGCTCAAACACAATGCTGTGTGACATTAGGTTTTCTTCTGCTGAAGATTTTCAGAGGAGCTCGGAGAACTATGCCGTATACCAGCGTGCTTCAGCGTGCTCTTAACTTAGATAAAACTTAGCCATAACTGATTCAATGTACACCAGCATAACATATTATAATGCAAGGAATCTCTGTCTGTGTGTCCGTGTATGTGTGTTCCGTGCATATCTACCAAACTGTTGGTTGGACTGGCCTCAGATTTTGTACGTGCTGTGGTCACGAGGGTGTGCATCCCCGAATTTCAGCCTTCCCAGATATGGGGAAGTTGAAGGGAAATCCTTAATGAATGTCCACAGGGGAGCTATGGGCATTCATAGTTATGACATCATAGATGCACAGATGTTGTCATGGTTACTGTTGTCAGGCAGGCACATCAAAGATCAAAGGCAGGCATCACTGAATGCGTGGTGACGTCAAAGATCAAAGGCAGGTTTCACCATGGTTACTGTTGCCATGGTAACAGTAACTTTCTACGGGCATGCAGAAATGCTTGCTTACACTTGGTTTCTACGGGCATGCATGGGTATGCACTAGTTTATGATTAAGTTCAGGGTGCGCTGTATGACAGGAAACATACATTAACCTCAGAATGTGTAACTTTTTAATTTTTTTGTTTCTTTCGTTTTCCCAATTGACTAACTTTTATCCCTGTATACCACAGGTGTATGGTAAATCTCACCCTCGCTGTCTTGGGTCTGTCTGAATGATGCTGTGAGGACAATACACACAGGAGTGGGACATACCTCTATAACAGGATGTCATTTTAACAAGTTAATGAAGGCAGCAATGCTGAAAATGTCACGATTCAAAAGTGTTACACACTGATGTAGAAGTTGCAGCAAGAGAAATCGCATAAGACGCCAAGAGTTGACAAGGTGGAGAATAATCACTGAAGAGTTGTAGCACTGACAAGGACGACTAAACAAAAATTGAGGTGTTGACTTCCCATGCAGTAGCAGAAACTCAAAGTAACTCTTCAAAACAAAACATCCAAAGCCAATGGAATTTGCTGAAATTTGCTCTCAACTTCCTGCAAAGCTGTGGAGTGTGCTCTCCTGAGAAAATCCTTCCTTCACCAACAAACCAAAGTGATGCAATCTATATTTTATAAGTCTATAAGAAAGTGAAACATGCTGAGTTTTCCCCAGCAAAAGCAATAAAGCCTTAAGCTACTTCCAAACAAAGGTGCAGACACTCCATGTATACAATTGGTGGCTGAGAATATGCTGTACTGGCTTTACTCCTTGTCCTCAGACTTTTCTGTATGCAGTCCCTCCAATGTTTTTTCACACTCCCTTATAGTTCCTTTAAAAACAACTCTGCATGGTTGTTCCAGGGAAAGCACAGAACAATAACTAGTACTGACCCAAAAGGGAGACAGATGCAGATGCTGTGTGCGTAGAATAGGCAGAAACAGATGGAGTCAAAAATAAAATAAAATGACATTTAAACTTAACAAGGTGAAATCCAACATTCATTAACAGAGATGACAAACTGAAGATAAAACTCAGAAATAATTGTTACCTGCATTAAAAAAGGGGGTAGACAATACTATTTTTTTTTTTTTTTTTTTTTAAAGATTAGGATATAATGAGGAAATAAGTTCTAGGCTGACTACCGGAGTTGAGCAACTGGATGATTACGCAAGTCTTCTGTTAAATCCCAAATCAATTGCCATTTTATTCTGTGCTTCGGTATGATGTCACCCAACAGAACTCATGGCAACGAAAAATCACCGAGGAGCAAAAATGAGTGGCAGCATTAAGAGTTTTGCATTAAAACAAAAAATACACACAATATTCAATCATAGCAGTACACAGAGTGCCTGCTTGCATTGTGGAGAGTTAATTTTATCATTCCATCTTGTATTGATTAGCAAAAAATATTAAATAGATAAATAATTGAATCAGTTCTTCACTTACCATGCACTCCTTGGTCTTTACCCACACATCACTACAGTCAAGTAAATGATGTGGTATTCAGGTTCAGGTTCCTTTATTTGTACCCGTAGGTAGATTTGTTTTGCAGTCTGGTGACATCCATATTTACATCCATATTATCATCTAAAGTTAAAAAAAAAGGTACTCCGTGCACTGCTGTGACTAATATTTTGTGTGATTTTTATAAGATAAACCTTTATTAGTCCCACAATGGGGACATTACAGTTTTGTTGCTTACAAAATAAAGCTGTCACATGTGATTGCCACTCAGTGCTGTGTTGCTATGTTAATTGTCCTGTAACTGCAAAGAAATCTGTTCCAATGCACTATTATTGAATGACTCAAAAGGTCCCTTCTTTTCTTTGGAGAGGAAGAATTTAAAGCACATTGTTAACAGAATGGTTCAAAATAGGGCTGTGCGATATGACGATATACTGTATATCATTCAATTCAACTTTATTTGTATAGCACCATTTCACAACAACAGTCATCTCATAGCACTTTCAACTGTAGGGGAAAACCCCACAACTGCAGAAAGATATAGGATGACGATATTAAAAACACCTATCGCTTCATAAAACACTATCGCTTATATCATGATTTAAAATGCACTCATACTCCTGCTTCTTCAGCAAAGCTCCTCACGCACTACTTGTCAGCGCCTCGCCTCTCCCCCGCAGTGCGCGCAGCTGAACAGGCATGTGGTAGATGGCTAGGCTTCAGTCTGGTGGTTGCCAACTTTGAACTACTGGTTTGGTCAAATAGCTGCTACTCCTGTTTGCCAGGGATGTGGAACTGTTTTCCATCGTGCTGTGTCAGAGAGGATAGTCCGCTAACCTTGTTTTAATAGAAGGTAAGCAACGTTAACACCATGTCTAATTATAAAACAGCAAATGCAAAA
The DNA here is from genome assembly GCA_020510985.1 of Pholidichthys leucotaenia. Taxonomy (NCBI): domain Eukaryota; kingdom Metazoa; phylum Chordata; class Actinopteri; order Cichliformes; family Pholidichthyidae; genus Pholidichthys; species Pholidichthys leucotaenia. The sequence continues at coordinate 111,048,294 of CM035847.1, read as the reverse complement.
TGACGATGCCAAGTTGTGCCAATTGAAAACATCCTAGTGTATCAGACCATTGTTTCTTTGGTTTAAATTACTGCTGAGTTTCTTAGTTTTGCCTGAAAAAAATGTATTAAAGCTGCAAAAGTGCATGATGGTGGCACAAACACGCAAAATAAATAAATTAAAACAGGTCAGAGGAGCACGTTGGCTCTTAATGCAATTTATTTGATTTCTAGTAATTTTAATTAGTCAAGTAATGATAATGAATAAAGTTAAAGTCATCACATGTATGTTATAATATGTTATTATTTAAGTTTAAAATCCTTCTTCTTACTTACAAAACTTTAAACAATCAGGCTCCTTTTTATTTAAAAGATCTGATACTACCGTATCATCCTAACAGAGCACTACGCTCCCAAAATGCAGGATTACTCGTAATACCTAGAATCTCCAAAAGTACAATGGGAGGCAGAGCCTTCAGTTATCAAGCTCCTCTCCTGTGGAATCAGCTGCCAATCTGGATTCGGGAGTCAGACTCGATCTCTGTTTTTAAGAATAGGGCTAAAACCTACCTTTTTGATATAGCCTACAATTAGGGAGGGATCATGTGTTTCTGAACCCTCCCTTAGTTATGCTACTAATAGGTTTAGTCAGCCGGGGGACCTCCAGTAATGCACTGGGCCTCACTCCTTTCCTCACTCTCAATGAAATATTTTTTTTGCTGGTCATTAATATTTGTTTGTTCTCTCCCATAGATTGAGTTCCCATCGTGCTGTTTGCTCTCTACATGTCTGTTCTTTTCTTCTTCTCTATCCCCTCACCCCCCAGCCAGTCGCAGCAGATGACTGCCCCTCCCTGAGCCTGGTTCTGCTGGAGGTTTCTTCCTGTTAAAAGGGAGTTTTTCCTCTCCACCGTCGCCAAGTGCTTGCTCACAGGGAATCGCCTGATTGCTGGGGTCTTTCTGCAACTGTGGGGGTCCCCCCTACAGTTGATAGTGCTATGAGATGACTGTTGTTGTGAAATGGCGCTATATAAATAAAGTTGAATTGAATTGAATTGAATTATTACATTACCTTTTGTGTTTTTGATTTTCAGATCATGACCAATCTGAACTATTTTTAGCAAGAAGCAAACAAGTTAAATCAGGCCAGAATGGCATCTTCAGGCTGCAGGTCTACACTTTAAATTTTCATTGATTTAAATTAATAGCTAAATGTAGCTATTAATTTAGCTATTAAATTAATAGCTAATAGCTAAATGTCTGTTCTTTTCTTCTTCTCTATAAATTACCCAGTGATGGGTAATTTTCTCATTTTCAGACTTTTTTTTTTTTTTTGCTATTCTCCTTTGGCTCAGAAAATATTTAACTTTTTAATGTTTACTTTTTATTCATAGGATATGATTTAGAAGAGAAACCTCAAATTTATGAGAATCAAGTCTCAAATGCACATTAAAAAATGATTTTAGGACTTCCGGTCTGGACGCCATGGTGATAGCAACCTAACGGTGAAACTCCCAGACTCAATCCAAGGAAAACCTCCTCAAAATCAGACCTAACGGATTTTTGGAAGATTAAAATTCAAAAGACAATAACACCATGCCTAACCAAAAGCAGAGGAAACTGACATTCCCCAGATCAGGACGCACAGCGGCCGCGGAATCGGAACCAGAAGACCTCCGTTCAGAAGACGAGTGCCTGGGCCTAGCTAACAAAAGGATTAGCTTGAAATCGCTATTTGACGAATTACGACGATTTCGGGCCGAATTTCTTGAATTCAGAGAGGATCTAAAAAAGGCGAACAGCAGAATGGACCAGGCCGAAAACCGAATCTTGGAAGCTGAAGACAGAATAAAAGTGCTTGAAGATTCTGTACTGGATTTACACAGAAAACAGTCAAGGCTGGAGGCTAAGCTAGCCGACCAAGAAGGAAGACAGAGACGAGACAAACATCAGAATTCACGGTCTGAAAGAAGGAGCTGAAGATGGTTTCAACACAGTGGCAGAATGCGTGGAATCCTTATTGAGAGAGAAGTTGGATATTCCACAATCCACCGATTTGAAGATAGAAAAGGCACATTGCACATTAGCCGCAAAGCCAGCCCCGGAAGCGCCCCCACGTTCAGTGTTGGTAAGATTCTCCGACTTCAAAATAAAACAAGAAGTTGTAAGACGGGCTTGGCAGAAGAAAGGATTTATGCATCAAGAAAGAAAAGTCTTCGTGGAACACGATTACGCCCCTGAAGTTCTTAAAAAGCGACGGGAATATAACGACGCCAAAAAGGTTTTACGGGAAAAGAATCTACGCTTTCAGACGCCATTTCCGGCGAAGCTAAGGGTCTTTTACGGGGAAGAGTCATGTCTCTACAATTCAGCGGAAGAAGCAACAACTGACATGGCAAGAAGAGGACTCCCGGTAACGGTGTTTAAACCCGCAGCGGATCTGAACGAGAAAATCAGAGCTCAAACGTGGTCCACTCAGAGACCTTCAAAATCCACGGGCCAGCAGCGGGAACACCCAGCCCCAGAGCTACAAAGATAAGCTTTCCAGTTCCAGGAAGGAATAGCGACCTTTTTGTTTTTTTTTTTTTTTTGTTTTTTTCCTCTTTCTCTCTTCAGTCACTCTACACTTCCATCCCCCCTCCTACAAGGTAACAAACATTAAAGAAGATGCAGAATCAGCATGTGGTAAAACCTTTCATGGAGCAGTTTTAGCATTAGAAACAAATGTCTTCTTAATTTAAAGGGGGAAAAAAAAAAAATCATGTTAAAATAGAAATGTAACAATGACCCACATGTTCCCCCCACACTAACAAATACTGTATTAGAGTGAATGTTTGCTGTGATGGGGGTGGGAGGGTGCACACAAGCTCATAGGGTATAGGCATAAAAAAAAAAAAAATCATTACAAATTCGGATTGGGATCTGAAATTCACGTTAAAAACATGGGACAACTTACAGGGGTAAGAGAGGGCCCTCAACACGTAAACAGAGTTTGAGGAATTTCCCTCAGAGCCCACACTCCATCAGGGCTCTTACAGGGTCTTTAAAGAGACCCCAGCTCAGGAAGTTTTTTTGACAGTTTTTTGTTTTAAAGTTTCGTACACTATGTACTTAATGTTTTTTATGTTCTTAATGTTCTTTCAGTTTCTGAGTAGCAAAAAAGAGGGCCACCACACTGTTATACTAAATAAGAAAATACAATGGAGAAACAGGGTGTAACCAAAATAGCCTCATATAATGTAAAAGGGATCCTGAATCCAGTTAAAAGATCCAAGATTCTACGCAAAATGAAAAAAGACAAAGCAGAAATAGTATTTTTACAAGAAACCCACCTAACAGACGTGGAACACACTAAACTCAGTAGACAAGGGTTTAAAATGATCTCTTCATCTTCATATAAATCAGGGAGGAGGAGGGGAGTAGCGACATTGATATCAACCAAAATTACATTTGAAAAAAAATCAGAACACAAAGATAAAGATAAGATAAGATAAAGAAGGGAGGTACAGTTTGGTAACTGGGCGGCTAGAGGGAGAAGATATCACCCTGCTGAATGTATATGCACCACCAGGGGCTAAATGGAAATTTTATAAAAATGTATTCGACCTAATGATAACTAAAGCCCAAGGTTTAGTGATATGTGGTGGAGACTTCAATCTAAGACTGAATCCATACTGGGATGCAACAGGTAATTCTTCACATCAAAATAACACCCAAAATAGGAATACTCGGATGCTACTAAAAGAAATGGGAATCTGTGACGTATGGAGGGAATTCAACCCCAATGTAAAAGATTATACTTTTTATTCAACGCCACATTCATCTTACTCAAGGATTGATTACTTTTTTATGTTTAATAGAGACATTGGAAGAGTAAAAACATGTAAAATAGGACTGATGGATCTCTCCGACCACAGTCCGATCTATATGGATTTAAACATCCAAAAATACACAAATAATACATTTTCCTGGAGGCTGAATTCAAGTGTCCTGAAAGGGCCACTGAAAGATGAATTGGAATCAGATATTCTCAGATATTTGGAAGAAAACGATAATGGAGAAGTATCCCCTTTAATACTGTGGGATGCGTGCAAAGCTGTAATAAGGGGAAAAATTATTGCAAAACTGGCAACCCAAAAGAAACTGAGACAAGAAAAACTAATCACACTAGAGTCAGAGCTCAAGAACCTAGAAAAAGAACACAAAGATAACACTCATTCTAATGGCTCGCTCAAGATCAAAGAAATTAAAAATCAAATAAATGAGATCTACACAATAGAAATCCAGAAGAAACTTACATTTCTGAAACAAAAACACTATGAAGCAGGCAGTAAATCGGCAAAATTACTAGCCTATAAATTGAGGAAACAACAAACGGAAAGAGCAATCTACAAAATCAGAGACCCAGTATCAAAGGAAATAAAATTCAGAATTCAGGATATTCTTAAAAGCTTCGAGAATTACTACAAGAACTTACTCCCACAAAAAACATAAAAACGCATCCGAGACATTCCTAAACACATTAAACCTTCCCCAACTTACGGAATCACAAAATAAAACCCTACTGTCAGAAATACAACCTAAAGAATTGGAAAAAGCAATTATGAAACTTAAAGCTAACAAATCCCCAGGAGCAGATGGCTATACAGCAGAATGGTACAAAACCTTTAAACAGCAACTATCTCCTCTCCTCCTGAAAACATTTAACTACGTCCTCCACACAGGGGAAATCCCCCCCTCCTGGAGAGAAGGGGTCATTGCAGTCATACCTAAACCTGAAAAGGATAAACTAGAATGCTCCAACTACAGACCAATCAGTGTATTAAATCAGGACTATAAGCTTTTTACCACTATCCTTGCCAAAAGGTTAGAAAACATACTGACAGACTTAATTCACTTAGACCAAACAGGTTTTATAAGACAAAGACAGACACAAGACAACATTCGACGCACTTTACACATAATTCATCATATAAAAAAATATAACTTAAATGCAGTCATATTGGGATTAGATGCTGAAAAAGCATTTGATTCGGTTGACTGGTCTTTCCTCTATAAAATCTTATCCAGTTTCAATTTTCATAACAACTTCATTAGAACTATACAGGCATTATATAAAAAACCAACAGCTAAAATAAGGATTAACGGTAATTTATCATCATCTTTTGAGCTGGAAAGAGGATGTCGTCAAGGCTGCCCCCTGTCTCCACTGCTCTTTGCAATCTTCATAGAACCTCTGAGCCAATGGATAAGACAAAATCAAGAAATTCAAGGTATTACACTTGGTCAGAAAGAACATAAAATAGCACTCTTTGCTGATGACATTTTAATATACCTAGGGCAGCCAGACACTTCTCTACCAGAACTAATCTCAGTTTTTTCAGACTATGGAGATTTATCAGGGTACAAATTAAATATGCATAAAACCCAAGTTTTAACATTCAACTATGACCCAAATCATTTTTCACTAAATGAACTCAAAACTAACTGGGAGTTGGAATCTATGAAATATCTGGGGGTCAATATCCCGAAACAACTCGACAAAATTATAACACTAAACTATGATCCACTGGTGACAAAAATAAAATCTGACCTAGCAAGATGGAATATGATACCATTCTTAGGTACCGCACAAAGAATTGAAGCAGTCAAAATGAATATACTTCCACGTCTTCTATACCTTTTCCAAACAATACCGGTAGAACCTCCCAAAAAAACATGGCAGGAACTGGACAGAAGGATCTCAAGATTCATATGGCAGGGTAAGAGACCTAGAATCAGATACAGAACCCTACAGCTAAACAAAGACAAAGGTGGGCTCGCACTGCCAAATATCAGGGACTATTTTATAGCTGCACAAATTAAAACTTTAGTAGAGATATGTAACCCAGTCTACACTGCACAATGGAAGGAGATGGAATGCCAAATAACAAGTGACATCCCCCTACAGGCGATAATAGGGAACAATGCCTTAACTAAACTCCTGAATAACACTAACCCGTGGATAGAGACCCCGCTAAAAATTTGGTTTAAGATAGTCAGAGAGAATCAAGCTAAAGAGCCCTATCGACTTCTGCAATGGATTGCCTATGATCAAGACTTTACCCCCAATAAAACAGACACTAGATTTGAAGAGTGGAAAGAGAAAGGGCTGATAAAATATTACGATTTTTTTAAGGGGCAAACTTTAAGAAGTTTTGAAGATTTGAAAAAACAAGGTCTAATAAATCAAGATCTTTACAGGTTCTTTCAGCTTAGACACCACATAAACAATATACTTAAAAAGGAGGATTTGGAAAGGGCCCAGTCAGGTGTTCTGAAGGTCTTCTTAATGGCATATAAAGGGATCCCAGGGATCAGATACATTTCTAAAATATACCAAGGTCTTCAAGACTTAAAAGGAGACAACACATCGTATCTAAAAGAGAGATGGGAAAAAGAGGGGAATTTCACTTTACAATTGGAAATATGGGAAAAGCTAAAAAGACAGCAAGGGAAAAGTACCTCATCCCTGCAGTGGAGAGAATTTGGATGGAAAAACTTGGTAAGATTTTTCAGAACACCTGCACAAAACAAATTTACCCATAAGGGGTTGAACTGTTGGCGCTTGTGTGGTGAAAAGACTGCAAATCATTTTCATGTGTTTTGGTCATGCCCAGTTATCCACCAATATTGGTCCAACGTACAGACAATATTGGGGAAAATATTCAAAATAACAGTTCCCTTTTCTTTTGTAACTTTGTATTTGGGTTTATTACCGGACTCACTGGAAAGACGAGGAGATAAATACTTATTCAATGTTTTAATATTGGCAAGTAAAAAAGCCCTAACTAAAAAATGGATGCTGAAGGACTGTCCTACACCTGAAGATTGGATTAACGTGATTCAAGACATTTACTCGATGGAAAAGTTGACATTCGCACTGAGACAGGACATGGATGGGTTCATAAACTTTTGGCAACCCTGGATCGCATATGTGTCTTCCATTAGAACTAATCTTTGACAAATACCATTTCAATAATGGTCCCGCTCTTTGTTCCAACACTACTCAGTTGCTCTTTTACTTTTAATTACTTAATTTTCTGTTTGTTTGTTTTTTGCTGTTCTGTTTGTTTGTTTATTCGTTTGTTTGTTTTTTATTTAATTCTCCTTAACTTCACTTTTTCTTTCACTTTAAAAAAAAAAAAAGGGGGGGGGTTGTTGTAATAACTATCCTACCAATGTTGTCAAATAGCAAAAAATAAGGGAACGTGATGAAAATGTAAACAATGCAATGCTGTAATGACCTGTATACCCTTTACAAAAACTTAAATAAAAAAAAATGATTTTAATAACACTGCAAAATTATGAGGGAAAAAGGTGGATGTAAAAAAATAAAAAAAACCATGGTCCTTTTTATGTGATTATCTAAACTACACACACAGCGGGGAAAATAAGTATTGAACACGTCAACATCTTCCTCATTCAACATATTTGAGATGGAGCCACTGATGTGAGATTTTCACCAGAAATCAGTAACAACCCAAGTAATCAAAGAAATCAAGGCAACTGCGTTCACAAAAGTTATATTTAATAAAGTGGAATGACAGGGAATAAGTATTGAACACGCTTGGTGAAATGTGTGCCTTTTTTTTAGGCTTACAGTTTGAAACTTTTTTTTTATAAAATACTGAAAATATAGTATAAAGGCGGACTTTAGTGAGATTTTGCTTTGTAAATATTAATCTTTTTAAATGTATGTAATTTAGTTTGATCTCCTGCAAAACTTTCTATTTTTAGGATTTAAGTTGTAGATTTTACTATTTTAGAGCTATTTATTTGGAGTCAAAAACATATTTAGTGTTCCCCTCTATTATGATTAAATTATTACATGTTATTTCAAATTGAGCAAAGAATTTATTTCATTTTTTTGTTTAAAAAATATAGAACTAAAAGCAGCTACATCTGCTTAATAAAACTAGAAAAGCACTCTGAGAGCGCAGACCTCCGCCAAGCACCGCAGTTCCCCCCATACAGTCTTCAGATTGCTTGATCATGAAAACATATGACAAACAGTGTCAGTAGTTATTGACGAAAATGGCATTTTCCGTAATGGCGGCCACAGTTCCTCCCATACAGTGTTTGTGTGTACGTTTTCAGATTCCTTGACCATGAAAACATATGACTAGCAATTGGATTGACAATGATAGGATTAGTGGTTCGGTAGTTATTCACGAAAATGGCATTTTCCGTAATGGCGGCCACAGTTCCCCCCATACAGTGTTTGTGTGTACGTTTTCAGATTCCTTGACCATGAAAACATATGACAAGCAATTGGATTCACAATGATAGGATTAGTGGTTCAGTAGTTATTGACGAAAATGGCATTTTCCGTAATGGCGGTTTAGCGCCACAGTTCCCCCCATACAGTGTTTGTGTGTACGTTTTCAGATTCCTTGACCATGTAAACATATGACTAGCAATTGGATTCACAACAATTGGATTGACAATGATAGGATTAGTGGTTTAGTAGTTATTGACGAAAATGGCATTTTGCGTAATGGCGGTTTTCTTGTGGACGGTGATCCGGATCACCACCAAAATGTAATCATCTGTAGGATACCCCATTTCTGACAATCTGTGAAAATTTCATGAAAATCCGTCCATAACTTTTTGAGTTATCTTGCTAACAGACAAACAAACAAACAGACAAATAAACAAACAGACAAATAAACAAACAAACAGACAAACCAACGCCGATGATCACATAACCTCCCCCTTTGGCGGAGGTAATAATGTGTAGAAGCAAATGATAATTGGCCTGCTGGAGACAGCTGTGCTCTTAAAGAATGTCCATGAAAAGATGACAGTTCTTAAAAGCACATTTTCAGATAAATTTGTCCATGTGACTTGTCACATTTCTCTTCCATTTCTTTGATTAAAAGATGTCTGAAGTAAATTCATGGGTCAATGAAAACACTTGGCTTTAAAAGTACCAAGCTGTCACACAGTGAGAGGAAAAAATCCTCAAAAAAAAAATGCATTGAGAATCATTTTAGAATCAAATCGGAGACCCTGAATCACAATTGTATCATGAGGTGCTTAAAGATCTCCAGCCCTAATTTGGACCTCAGCTGGGGAAGAGGACTGACTTATCGGACCTCTTGCACTTTTAGCTGGTGACTCCTGGTCTACAGCAATCACTGCTAAAACAGTTCATTAAAATATCAGATCTTTTTAAGTGTGTGTGTGTGTGTGTGTGTGTGTGTGTGAGTGAATGAGAGTGAATGAGTGAGTGAGGGAGGGAGGGAAATGATTAAACTATTTACACCTGTGGTACCCACTGTAAAAGTTTTAAATAGCTTTAAATAGGCAAATATTTGGTTGGTGGTGGGAGGGTGTACATCTGAAAGAAAGGAAAAGTCTGAGGTTGGGACATGTTACTTTGACTTGGAACAGTCATTACTTTATGATCTTGCGACTCCGTATCCACCACGGACGCCAAGGACACACAGATCGCCACACTGGTGCTGACATTAGTCATCTGTTGGCTAATATCGCAAATGTCTCCTGACCCGGAGAGTGGAGGAGCTATTGTTTACAGTAGGAGTCAGCTGTTAGCATTAGACTGCCCCATGGTACCAACACAAAAACTCGACACACCAAGAGAAATCAGGCAAAAATGACATGGATGTTGAGCTGGATTGAAGCAACACACGAGGAAAACAAGGTACAGACCCGTCCTTCCATCTGTTATGGGAAATGTGAGCTCGCTGCTTAACAAGACTGACGAACTGGTGGCTATGTCCCGGTATGAGAGCGCCTTCAAAGAGATAGCATTATGTTGTTCACTGAGACGTGGCTAGCAGAACTAGCAACAGATGCTAACATCGATCTGGAGGGTTTCCATGCAATACAGGCAGACATCAAACAGCGGGCAGAGCAGAGACGGGGGGGCTAATAATGCATGTGAACAACAGATGGTGTAATCCTGGGCACATCACGATTAAAGACCAACATTGCAGCAAGGCCATCAAGTTGCTACCTGTTAGCATGAGACCAGCTTATCTCCCAAGGGAATTTTCACATGCCGTCGGCATTGTTATTTATGTAAATCCCTCCGCTAGCGCTGAGGCAGCGCGTGACGTCATCCACTCAGTCACTAGCAGGGTGCAAATACAGCACCCAAATGCTCTCCTCCTCATCTCGGGTGATTTTAACCATACTTCACTGTCCTCCATTCTACCCACGGTCACCCAGTATGTCACGTGTCACACCAGAGACAATAAAACATTGGACTTATTTTACGCAAACACTAAGGAGGGTTACACCTCATCACCACTGCCCCCCCTTGGGAGATCAGATCACAACTTGGTTCACCTACCGCCTGTGTACAAACCCCTAGTACACAGACGACCTCCTGTTACCCGCACAGTGAAAGTATGGTCTGAGGAGGCGGTGGACACTCTGAAGGACTGTTTTGAATCCACTGTACGGGAGTAGCTTTGTGATTCACATGGTGAGGACATTGATGGCCTCACACACTCCATCATAGACTACATCAACTTGTGTGGACAATACCGTACCCACCAAGACCATAGGGTGTTTCTCAAATAACCAACTCTGGATCAACCCTGAGATAAAGTCACTACTGAAAGAGAAGAAAAGGATCTTCCGGTCGGGAAACAAGGAGGAGCTGAAGTCCATACAGAGGGAGCTAAGGAAGAAGATCAGAGAGGGGAAGGACAGCTACAGGAAGAAGATGAAGGGCAAGCTGCAACAGAGTGACATCAGTGGGGTCTGGAGAAGCCTCAAAACCATCTCTGGGCACCAGAATACCTCATCCCAGGCCACGGGAGGCAGGGAGTGGGTGAACAACCTGAACCTGTTTAACAGGTTTGGACCAACTTCCCTCTTCTCCACCTGCCCACCAACCACTACTGCCTCCACTATCATCTAGTCCCGCTGTCCACGGCCTCCCCCTCAACAGTCCCCACTCCCAGCACACAGCCCCCCTGCCCTAACCTGACCCTCACTAAAACAAGGTGAGGGCAGAGCTGAGGAAGATCAAGGCGAGGAAGTCCTTGGGTCCAGACTGTATCAGCTCGAAGCTCCTCAAGTCCTGTGCAGACCAGCTGTGTGTGATTGTGGAGCACATCTTCAACCTGAGCCTGAAGCTGGGGAGGGTACCACAGCTGTGGAAAACATCCTGTGTGGTACCCGTGCCAAAGACCCCTCACCCCAAGGACCTGAACAGCTACAGACCAGTGTCCCTCACATCACACCTGTTGAAGACCCTGGAGAGGCTGCTCCTTGTCCACCTCTGCCCTCTGGTGGGACCAGGGATGGATCCACTCCAGTTCACCTACCAGCATGGCATCGGGGTGGAGGATGCAGTGATTTTCCTCCTACACCATTCCTTGTCCCACCTGGAGAAGCCTGGGAGCACTGTGAAGATCATGTTCTTTGATTTCTCCAGTGCTTTCAACACCATCCAACCGGTGATCCTGAAGGACAAGCTACTGTGTGCAGGGGTGGACCAGCACCTGTCATCGTGGATCCTGGATTACCTCACAAACCGACCACAGTTTGTGAGAACCCAGGACTGTGTGTCTGACATGATCATCTGCAGTACAGGGGGCCCCCCCAGGGAACAGTTCTGGCTCCCTTCCTGTTCACCCTTTATACTGCGGACTTTTCACACAACACACCACACTGCCACCTACAGAAGTTCTGATGACTCTGCGATTGTCGGCCTCATCTCTGATGGAGATTATGCGGAGTACAGAGAACTTATCCAGGACTTTGTGGACTGGTGCCAACGGAACTGCCTCCAGAGCAATGCGAAAAAAATTAAGGAACTGGTGGTGGACTGCCGCAGGCGAGGACAACCCCCCACAGCACCAGCAAACATACAGGGAGCAGACACTGAGATGGTGACATCCTACAAGTACCTGGGTGTTCACCTGAACAATAAACGGGACTGGTCACACAACACCAACGCGCTCTATAAGAAGGGGCAGCGCAGGCTGTTCCTCCTGAGGAAGCTCAGGTCTTTTGGAGTGCAAGAGACACCCCTGAAGCCCTTCTACGATTTGGTGGTGGCATCAGTCATCATGTTTGGAGTGGTCTGCTAGGGCAGCGGCATCATGGCAGCCGACAGGAAGAGACTGAACAGACTAATCAAAAAAGCTAGCTCTGTTCTGGGGCGACGCCTCGACCCAGTAGAGGGAATAGGAGAGAGGAGGATGGTAGCTAAGTTGTCATCTCTGCTGGAGTCCAAGTCCCACCCCATGCAGGACACGCTGGACACACTGAGGAGCTAATTTAGCAGTAGGCTGTGCCATCCTAGGTGCACAACGGAGAGGTTCCGCAGGTCCTTCCTACATACGGCTGTAGGACTTTATAACCTAACCAGGGCTGCTCGTAGAGGTCGTATTGAATGTACAAAATGTAATTACCTTGCACAATAAATGGTACCCTCTATTATACAACTAGGACAATATCAATCATTACTGAGGGTGACAACATGGCTGATTCAAATATAAAATATACTGTCTAGGTACATATTCATATTCTGTGGGGTAACTTAACAGACCGTAATGCCGTCTATACCACCTAGCTGCAATGCTCCTGCATTGTGTATATATCTATATCTCCTCTGGTAAAATTGAGTTTTCATGTACATTTGAGACTTTATTATAAATTTGCGGATTTTTTTATGGCTAATTTTTGGTTATTTTTTTACATAAAATTACTGTTTTTATACATATATAAATTTGAAACCGATTGTGGTAAAATTTTGACTTTTTTTCCTTACACAATTTACACTTTTGACAATAATTTTGCAGAGCAGAAGAATATTTTAACTCTGATTTCAAAGAAAAAATATTAATAATATCATATTTAATGAAATAAATTAATTTAAATGACCAAAGATGCAGTTATTTCTGTTATAATATTTCTATACATTTATAGTTGTTTTTTTTTTTAGAAATCTCATGACCCAGACAACAGGAAAAATCTCACTTCTTTTGAAATCCAAATGTTGACAAGTTTACTTGTCGTCTGAAGGCTGTGGATGGATTGAAGTCATCGACTTCATGAATTTCGGTCACCTTAACTTGCCGGGTACATAATATCCATCCATCCATCAGACGGATGATATTGTAGTAGCTGGTCAAGTCAGTCCTCAGCGATTCAGTCACTCTTGCCTTTCCTTGCATACAGTATGAAGCTTAACCACACCTGTTTGCTAACCGTTACCAGTGGGTTAAAGCCACCATAAATGCCTTCACTGCTTACACAACAAACTCATGAAACAGGCCTGGACAAAAATGATGGTACCCCTTAACTTAATATTTTGTTGCACAACCTTTTGAGGCAATCACTGCAATCAAACGATTTCTGTAACTGTCAATGAGACTTCTGCACCTCTCAGCAGGTATTTTGGCCCACTCCTCATGAGCCAACTGCTCCAGTTGTCTCAGGTTTGAAGGGTGCCTTCTCCAGATGGCATGTTTCAGCTCCTTTCACAGATGTTCAATAGGATTAAGATCAGGGCTCATAGAAGGCCACTTTAGAATAGTCCAATGTTTCGCTCTTAGCTATTCTTGGGTGTTTTTAGCTGTGTGTTTTGGGTCATTATCCTGTTGCAAGACCCATGACCTGCGACTGAGACCAAGCTGTCTGACACTGGGCAGCACATTTCTCTCTAGAATACCCTGATAGTCTTGAGATTTCATTGTACCCTGCACAGATTCAAGACACCCTGTGCCAGATGCAGCAAAACAGCCCCACAACATAACAGAACCTCCTCCATGTTTCACAGTAGGGACAGTGTTCTTTTTTTGGTATGCTTCATTTTTGCATCTGTAAACATAGAGCTGATGTGCCTTGCCAAAAAGCTCCAGTTTTGTCTCGTCTCTCCATAGGACATTCTCCCAGAAGCTTTGCGGCTTGTCAACATGCAGTTTGGCAAATTCCAGTCTGGCTTTTTTATGATTTGTTTTCGGCAGTGGTGTCCTCCTTGGTCATCTCCCATGAAGTCCACTTTGGCTCAAACAGTGACGAATGTTGCGATCTGACACTGATGTACCTTGACCTTGGAGTTTGCCATGAATGTGTTTAGAGGTTGTTCTGGGCTGTTTTGTTACCATTTGCATTATCCGTCCCTTCCATTTTTCATTAAGTTTCCTCCTGCGGCCACGTTCAGGGAGGTTGGCTACAGTCCCGAGGATCTTAAATTTCTGAATAATATGTGCAACTGTAGTCACAAACATCAAGCTGCTTGAAGATGGTCTTATAGCCTTTACCTTTAACATGCTTGTCTATAATTTTCTTTCTAATCTCCTGAGACAACTCTCTCCTTTGCTTCCTCTGGTCCATGTTTAGTGTGGTACACACCATGTCAACAAACAGCACAGTGACTACTTGCCACCCTTTAAATAGGCCGACTGACTGATTACAAGTTTGTAGACACCTGTGATGTTAGAGGACACATCTTGGTTGAACATGTCCCTATGGTCACATTATTTTCAATCTCTTCTAGGGGTACCATCATTTTTGTCCAGGCCTGTTTCATGAGTTTGTTTTTTAAAGTAATTCTGTTGAACCACAATTCAAAAGCATTGTCTGATTTTCATTGGTTAATTTTCATAGAATTTTTATTTATTACCACTTTTGTCAGATTTAAGTTATTTCTGTGACCATTGTGGGTTTTTCTTTCATTAACAGAGGGGTACCAACAATTTTGTCCACGTGTGCACATACCTCTTCTGCTTTTTTTCCGCTTTTAAAGTACTTTAATAAGCTCATGCTTCTCGGACAGCAACACTAGAAAGACACTCTGCCTGCCTGTCAACTGGAACACTCGCGTGGGCGGAGCACTTCTAAACTTTGCGTGGATGACGGTCATGTGTGTTGTTCGTGTGCGCGCTTGTGGACGTCATTCCTTCATATTTTTTTTTTCTTAAATTTATATTCCCTTGGCATGGCCTGGGCCACTCAGAGGTTGGTTCTGGGCTGCTAATTGAATAGGCCCGACCTACACAATGCAATGCTATGGAGATCTGGCACAGCATGGTCAGTGTTGGTTTTAACACATTTCCCTGTCCACTTTAAGAACCAATGGTGCCACTGCGTGTTGCTGGTTTCGCACCAGTACCATTATAGATTAGAAGTTTTGATTATTGAGTCGCTCATCTCCACCTGCACGTTCATGACGAGACAGCAGCTCTTTAACATTTGACAAAACCCATGATAGGCAATTTTGCAAACACTGTTAGACAGCTGACAGCTAAAGGAAAAATGGTACCCATCTCACAACTCTCTGGGCTATCCAACCTTGCTTTTTGATCATAGTTAAGAGCAGCTTCTTCTTTTTCCAACAAGAGGGACAAACAACACACACCAACTTCTGCTGCCTTCATTAACCAATTAAAGCCACCACTATTGTGTGCCTTATTTACAGCTTTAATTTAAACGTACATGAAACAGTGAAGATGAGTATTTCCTTACACCTGTGATATTAACCATATTCATATGGTCAGTATATTCTAAACTGTCCTTAGGTATGAATGTGAGCATGAATGGCTGTCTGTCTCTCTGCGTTGGCCCTGCGATGGACTAGCGATCTGTCCAGGGTGTACCCTGCTTCTTGCCCAAAGACGCTGGGTTAGGCTCCAGCCCCCTGTGACCTGAAAAGGATTCAGCGGTAGAAGATCAATGGATGGATGGACATGGTCTATATGTGTGTCCGATGATTTACAATGCATGCTGCCAAATGATCATGTCCATTAATTTGGAAAATAATGTTTATGTGAAATGCAAGTGGCTCTCTGATGAATGTGAAAACATTTTAGACCATTTTACCAGAAATTGGACAAACCAAAAAAAAAAGAAAAAAAGAAAAAGAGGTAACCGGAGTCTTGCCTTTGATTAACATGTTAATTCTGTCACAACTGTAACAGCATCCAGCTGCAATGGTGTCCTACATCAGCACGTTACAGTCTTGAATGATCTACCCATGTCAGCAGCTGCTTGATTCAGCTGTACTGAAAGTTACACTGCTTTCTTGCTAGGGTTGAGTGACAAAAAAAAAAAAGAATTCCAAAATATTTGAAAAGTTGAATGCTCCAGATTAGGGCTGTGCGATATGATGATATATATCGTTGACACTAAAAAACGTCTCTCATTTCAAATAAAATTCTATCGTTTATATATCGGGACACATATCCCGTTTCTACTCGTCATCGCCCCGCCTCTCCCCTGCAGTGTGCCAGGTGGGTTTCAATGGTTAGCAGTGCCACAGCAGCTAAAACAGCAAGCTAATGTTTTGCTGCTACTTCTGTGCCAGGGACGTGGCACTTTTTCCCCACCATGCTGTGTCAGAGAGGATAGTCCTCTAACCTCATTTTAATTGGAGGTAAGTCACAATAACGCCATCTCTCTCCAATTATAAGATGGCAAATGCTAGATAACGATGCTAACTTGTGGCTAATAGGAAATGTATCAGACCATCGTTCTGGTTTAAATCATTGTCAAGTTTCTTAATTTTGTCTGAAAAAAATGTTAAAGCTGCAAAAGTGCGCGACAGTGGTCGCATACACACTAAATAAATAATAAATAAATTAAAATGGCAGTGCGGTGGCGTTGTGGTTAGCACAGCGGCAGCACAGCAACTCACCCTTGGCCGGGGGGTCCTGGGTTTGATCCCAGCCCCCGACTAACAGTGATCTGTGCGGAGTTTGCATGTTCTCCCCGTGTCTGTGTGGGTTTACTCCGGGATTTCTCCAGTTTCCTCCCACATGCCAAAAACATGCAAGTTAGGTTAATTGGCATCAAACTGGAGATTCTAAATTGTCCCTGGGTATGACTGTGAGAGTGAATGGTTGTCTGTCTCTCTGTGTTGGCCCTGCGATGGACTGGCGATCTGTCCAGGGTGTACCCTGCCTCTTGCCCAAAGATGCTGGATAGGCTCCAGCCCCCCGCAACCCGAAAAGGATTAAGCGGAAGAAGATTGATGGATGGATGTCAGAGGAAGAAACTGGCTCTTAATGTAACTTGATTTCTAATAATTTGTAATTAGTCAAGTAGCGAAAATAAATAAAGTTGAAGTCATCTCAAATGCACATTAAAAAACAATTTTATAACACTGCAGAATTAAGAGGGAAAAAAAGTGCATAAAATTAATGACAGATGAATTTGTACAATTGACTTCTTTCAGTATGTAATTTAAAATGTAGAAAAAGAGATGGTCCTTTTATTGGTTATTTTATATAAACTGTAGAACTTACTGGAAATGTATATCGTGATATATCTCGTTATCGTCAAATCAGATTAGTTATATCGTGGTATGAAATTTTGGTTGTATCGTACAGCCCTACTCCAAATTAAGAAAGAAAACTGTCCCGTAAAAATGAAAATAACACATGTACTAATCAGACAGACTACTTAACTCATTGGGCACTTAACCTGGAAAACCTACCATTGAAAAGTGCAGCAGAGTGGTGATGTAGTTGAGACCTCATCAAGACCAGTCTCCCAACTTAACTTTGTCTCGGTCTT
This sequence comes from Pholidichthys leucotaenia, assembly GCA_020510985.1. Lineage (NCBI taxonomy): Eukaryota > Metazoa > Chordata > Actinopteri > Cichliformes > Pholidichthyidae > Pholidichthys > Pholidichthys leucotaenia. The sequence goes on along the minus strand of CM035847.1, from coordinate 111,030,770 downwards.
GGGAGACTATGGTCTTGATAACAACACTACCGCATAGTGATTAATGCTTTCCATGACATTCTCCTTAACTGACAAATGTGAGGAATAAATCATTCTGACTTTTGACCACAATGGAGAGGAGAAATTACCATTTTTATGTATTGTACATTTGTATTTCTTTGTATCATTAAAATGTTACATAAAATTAATGAGTGGCAGAGGTGAAAGTAGATCCAAGATTTTTTTCTTTTTTTAAATGTGGCTGTTTACAATATGATGAATGGGTTAACAACTCAGACCGCCACTAATAAGATCAAGTCCCCACAACGTGCACATTTGCTGGCAGGCAAAACAATTTACAGAACATCACTAAAAGCCATGAAGACATAACTTCTCTACTTCCATATTAATTAATGTAAACCATCAAAGATGACAAATGGAGGCATTTCATGACACAGGCATTAAAAGACAAAGCCTGTGGAGCAACCAAATGGCATTTGAAACTATATAATATACATGCAACATGCATTAACATTTAGAGTGCCAATCCCTCACATGTTAACTGTCAGTTGGGAAACAATTAGACAACTGTAAGAACTGATTCATTGGCAGCAGATGTGACAAATTTGATGAGTGGGATTTAAGGGAAGGGCTGGCACAAAATGTTTGTTTTAATGTTCCAAGTTGACAGCAATTTATGCCCAATACATACTGTACAGTGGCATATGGACAGAGTGTACAGTTCAAGTACTGCAAAGCCTGGAAGGCATATTAAATTCCAAAAACAGTCCCATGTTAAATGTTAATATAGTATGCAGCACAAATATTTCAAATTCTATCAAAACAAAAGGCATAATTGAGATTTGACTGTAAAAACGGATTGTTAAGTAGAGAAAACTGTTATCTTCAAGCTAAAAAATACAAAGCCAAGCTTCCAATAGAAAAGCTAATGGATTTGGTGCTGCTGGTGGAGGAGGTTAACGGAGCTCTACATCCACCCACACTGCTGCACAGAATGTGGCAGAACAATGCACTGCAACCCTTTACATCAGTCTTCATCATTTACTTCAAAAACTACAGGGACAAAAAAATACATTTGCATTATAATAAGTGTGCCAGTAGAAGTAGCGACATCTAATGTTGACAAATTGTGAAGGTGCACTGAAGTACCATGGAACCATATGTTGGTCACCTGACTGAGTTAAATGTGTGGGCTGCATAGATATGAGGCATTACTGTATAAAGAGTACAGCATGTAAAGCCAATGACTAGCAGCACAACTATCAAAGCATTCCATGGGTTAAACAGGAAAAATAACTGGGCGGGAGGGGTGGGGGGTACAGTAAGCTTACGCACAGACAATTAGAAAGCCAAGTTAAAGGAAGTGTAAAAAGAATTGATGTTTTTCCAAGCTACAAAAGGTAATGGCACATCTAGAACTTCGGCTGCTACCATGCAAAACGCCACCATAAAGTGTCTTAACTGTAGGAGAAAACTGGAGGACAGTCACGTTAACACCATCTCACTCTAATTAATAAATGGCAAATGCTAAATGGCAATGCTAGGTTGTTGCTATGTGTGTATCAGACCATCGTTTCTTTGGTTTAAACTACTACTGAGTTTCTTAGTTTTTTCTGAAAAACATTTTTTTAAAGCTGCAAAAGTTCGTGATAGCTGCACATAAACCAAATAAATGCACTCCGAGAGAACATACCTCCGCCAAGGCTCCTTCCGTCCCTCATGCATCAGCTCCAAAATGTAATGGATTTGTGTGTAAGCCATGAGCCAGTTCTGGTGAAAATTTCATTCAAATCCATCCAGTAGTTTTGGAGGATTCTTACTAACACATTGTGAGAAGATAAGAGCCTTGGTGGAGGTATGCATTCTCAGATCATCACCAAAATGTTATGGGTTCCTCTGTAGGCCAAGGTATATTTGTCAGCAGGTGACTGTCTTATTTTTAAACTAGTTTAATTGCAGTGTTGATATGTTTACTGTACTCTGAGGCTGAGTAGCGGCTCAAATTGGAATGAATATTCCTACCGAGCCGACACGTTTCTCAGCCCTTTGTGAAAAGGCAGCACAGTATACTCCTTCAGTAATCTCTGCTGGATGATGTTAATCTAACAAAAACTTGTATTTCAGATTGCTATCACCATCTTCCATAAGATGGTGATTGCTACATGAGCCACTCGTGCACCACTTTTGGCATTTTCTTTGTTTAACTTTAGCCAACATTGCCATAGAAATGCATTGAAATCGTCATTTGTTGATACCTTGCTATGCTGCTAGGGCGCCCCATCTTGCTTTTTCTTGGCATCCTCCGATGAAAAAATAATGTCAATCATCATATACTATGCATGACCGCAACTTCTAAGTTGTTTACGAGTGTGGGCCTATGGTGTGGCGACTCACGTAACTCAGTGGACACATCTTAAAGGGGCAGTACATGAAAAGCCCCATATTAATATAAAAACAATATTCAAAAAATTCCTGGATCCAGCTCATGATCCGGATCACCACCAAAATCTAATCATCTGTCCCCCATGTCATTATACACCTTTCCTGAAAATTTCATCAAAATCCATTCAGAATTTTTTGAGTAATGTTGCTAACAACAGACAGACAAACCAACCAAGTAATGCTTCCAAAAATAGTATCTCCTCCCTTGGTAAAGGTAATAATAATTTAAAACATGTCGGCGGAGTAAATTGGCTCTTAATGTAATTTATTAACAATTTATTTATATCATTTATTTCTAATAATTTTAATTAATCAAGTAGCAATAATGAATAAAGTTGAAGTCATCACATGTATTTTTTACATTCCCTGTTGTGTCTTTGATTTTCAGATCATGAGCAATCTGAAATATTTTTACAAAGAAGCAAATTGGTTAAATCAGACCAGAATAGCCTGAAGGCTGCCATTTGTTCAATTTGTACAGTTGATTTTTTTCAGTATGCAATGTCACACACACACACACACACACACACACACACACACACACACACACACACACACACACACACACACACACAGTGTAACGATACGCTTAAAATCACGGTTCGGTACGTACCTTGGTTTTAAGGTCACGGTTCGGTTCGTTTTCGGTACAGTAAGGAAACAAAATGTAAAACATAAAACTGCTCATCTTTTGTATAAATGGGAACAGCTTTGACCAAAAAAAACAACAAAAAACAAAAAACCTGCAAACTGCCAGCAGTAAATTCTCCTCTTTTTAGCAAATGAACGATGCAGACAAGTGCAACAATAGAAGTTTGAATAGTCTGAATTATTTTTAGGAAATTAAAGTTCCTTATTGCCTGGCAATGTTTTTAACCAGGGTGCTCTGGTATGTTCAAGTTTCTGTGGGAAATTATCTAATTTCACTTGTTAATTGGTCAAACAAAAAAAAACAAACAAAAAAAAATCGCAAATAATTTGTCATTGTTGTGTATAGGTTCTGAAGGCACCCATGCACAACAGCAGCAAATTATTTGCAGTTTTTTTGACAATTAAGAAGTTAAATAAAATAATGTCCCACAAAAATCTGAACATACCAAGGCACCCTTGAAAAACACTGGCCTAAAGTGCAGCATTAACAGATTTAGCTTTTTCTTAAAAGGATGGTATTATTTTCTGGCTGAAGTGGGCACAACAAGGAACTTCATATTGGGGCTCAGTTACCTTCAGCATGTGTTTAAACCCGGTGTTTTCAACAACTGAATATGGCCTTAGATCAACTGCTATAAAAACACCAATGGCATTTGTTATTGCTTTGGCTCAATCTGAAAAGCTCTGGAGAGGCTGTCTAAATGCCGCTGGAAGCTGCGCTTGTACCGCACTATTTTTTTTCATGCTGCACTGATATGCTGATATGTACCTATGATATGGTGCCATTTCAAATGAGTTGACAAGTTCAACATACTGCCAAAAGCATATCCGATGCCGTTTTCATCTCATTCACTTGCTTCTGTCTGTTCATATATTTCACTGGAAAGCCAAAGTGTTCCCAGACAGGAGACTTGTGAAGAGGGTCTTCAAGCTCTGGCTCTCTTAGAGCTAGTTTTATATAATGCGCAACAGAATTAACAATGGACCAATAATCATCTGTTGGAGACAGGAGCTGAGAGTGTATCAGTGAAGGAATGAGGGCCAAGGAGAAGTAAAAATGAATATGATAAAGACAAAAGGTAAGGGAACTGACAGCGGAGGTGGGAAAGACAGAGGAGGGCAGGTGAGTGACGAAGGGAACCTTGAGAGAACTGTGGAAAAATGTGCAGAATGACAGAATGAGATGTGGCAGAGAGCAGAATCTGGTGGATGAGATTGTTCAGCAACGAACAGCTGCAGCAACCCAAAAACAATCTCGCTTCATCTTGCACATGCTCGACTTCAGTCCCCATCTCTGACACACACACACACACACACACACACACACACACACACACACACACACACACAGCTTAAATATCACTTTGGTGATTTTCGTGAGCTCTGGGCCTGGTGGAGATTGGACGTAAGGATGAGCTGGTGTCATTTCAGATGAGGCTGGAGCAGCATTCATACTGTAGTTGCATAGCGATCTAAAGCACAGGAGGCAGTGATGTGGAGAAGGTCGCTGGTAGCGTGACAACCATTGTTGGCATATCAAGCACGCACAGCCAGTCTTAACACAAGTGACTCCCACTCAGCTCGCACATACACATATGTGGCCTAAAGGCACATCAATGCAGTATAGTAATGCAGAGGCTCTGAAGTAGCACCAAACCCAGCCCACAAACATTGTTATCTCCATGCTGGCGGAGGATGGCAACATGGGTTTGATCACGTATATACATGACCTCCCTCTCTGTTACAATCATGGCAGCCATCATAGTATCTCTTACAGGAAATGGAAGGAAGACAGTTATGGTAGCACATTTACACTAGCAAGAAAAAAGTCTGAAAATACAAAAATGGTTTAGGTAAAGCAGAATATACAGTACACACACACACACACACACACACACACACACACACACACACACACACATATAATATATACACACACACTCAAGCGTAACGCAATGAACACCAAGACTCAAAAAAAAATGTTTATCCACTGAGCTTTAACATTTTTCAGTGATTCATTGATCAAAAGCTTCAACCATAGCCTACTCCCCAGCAAATACCCTGTGCCTTTTCATCCATGTTTCACTTGCAGATGTTAATTTTAGTGGTAATGGTATTTGAGTACTTTAAGTGATCGTGTTTGTCACAGATGATGTTTAAATGACTAATAAATAACTCTCAGAGCTAGTTCAGCTTCCAAAACTTAAGATTTTTTTTTAATTATTTTATTTTCATTTGCTTTAAAGTAAGTCATCTGAAGTTTCCAGGCATAAATTTAATTAAAAATTGCCAAACATAAACAGCTTTCAATAGAAACTTGTCGATCTATAATTGTACTGAGACAAGAAGGATATTCTTTACACGGAATAGCCAAGAAGTTAAAGGCATTTCCAAATGTATTGCTGTCAGTGTAAAAGAAAGCAAGACTCTACAACTTTGACCTTTACAAATTATTGTGAATGCATTTCAAATTCAGCCACATTTCCAAACCTGAGGATTAGTCTAAAATAGGCAATATTGTCTTATATATCAACTGAGCAATAGTAATCCCAAATACTTCTTTCAATACCTTTTGAGTTTCAAAACAATCAGAACAAAACCGTAGGCGGAGATGATTTCACAAGACAGTTACTGTCCATGAAGTAAGGTGAAACAGGAGGTCATAGGTCAGGGGCTACAACTCCTGGAAAAATCATCCGATCAGAACCAAATTGCAATATGCTCTTCATTAGTGTGATGAACTGTTAATCCCCTTCAACATTTGAACAGATGGAGAGAAGAAGCACAGAAAAGGAAGAAGAAACTGATATTCAGATTAAAGACTTTTAATCCACCACGTTTCAAAACAATTGGAACAAAACTGTAGGAGGAGTTGATTTCACAATAGTGGGACAGACGGATGGACACATGGACGGGCAGACGGACGAATGGACTCACCCATAACATAATCCCCCTTTGGCCTTTGCCCAAAGGGGTCGTCTGGCAGGGGATAAGAGTTAGTGTCTATGAAGTGAGGTGAAACAGGAGGTCATAGGTCAGGGGTTACAACTAGGGATGGGCATTCGGTGAAATTTTCTTCACCGATCGTCGGGAGAATTAATGATTAATAATCGGTTAATCATTAACATTTTTAGGTACGTAACAAGGCAGGTAGACTACATTAGAACATCGGGAATCAGCACGGAGAGCCCTCTCTCTGTTCTCGTGTTGGCTCGGCTCGGGAATCTCGCAAGCTGATTGGCCGAGACGTTTCACCCCGCAAGCTGATTGGCCGAGACGTTTTACCAGCTTCTGTCCTGCCGAGCGGCCACCCAACAAACGAAGACCGCATTCATTGCTCTATCGCTCGTGTTACTTAGTCTAGCCGCGCAGAACTTTTTGCTGTTCTCTTGTGCCATTTTGTGCGAAATAGTCTTCCCGTCGAGCCACCACGCCGCCTCCTGCAGCTTCCCTCGACGTGTGTACACCGAATCTTCATGACCTTCTCAATAAAGTTTCTGAAAAAAAAAAAATCTTCACGACCGCCATTACTCAGCGCGCAACCACTGTTGGCGGTTTCTTCGCGTAATAAGGGTGTTCCATGGACCCTGTCGATGAGGTATATTTGTATGCTGCATTGCAGTGATTGCAGTACACCTGGTCATTTTTTAAATTGAAATGGTCCCACGCAACACTTCGCCGTAACCGCTTCATGATTTGGCGATTGCCCTATGGAAGCCCGCGTGTATCAACTGAGGCACGCCAGGGTACGGCGATGGTGTAATGTTGCCCCCTGGTGCCCAAATTTTGCCATTGCATTGTTTGAGGACGGCCGTGCACTAGGCCTAAATTACCTCGGATTGTTTAAAAAAAAAAAAAAAACGGTTTGTCGACGAAAATGAACTTCGTCGGTGAAATTCTTAATGATCAATTATCGGTTAATCGGTAAATTATGCCCATCCCTAGTTACAACCCCTGCAAAAATCATCCGATTAGAACCAAACTGCAATATGTGCACCATCAGAGTATATCAAACCATGGGAACAAGTTTCAAAACAATTGTGACAAAACTGTAGGAGGAGTTTATTTCACAAAAACGGGACGGATGGACAGACCCATAACATAATCCCCCTTCGGCCTTCGCCCAAAGGGCTCTCGACCCCTTTAGGCGTCATCCGGTGGGGGATAAAAAAGGGCCCATCTCATGGTTAGGGCTGGGCAATAAATTGACTTCAAATCAAAATTAGAATATTTTGGTTTGGACAATGTTAAAGTAATATTGTGAAATATTGTTTAATCAAATTTTTATTTTAAAAATGGTCCAGTTAAAGCGTGGTTTGCACTTCATTCCCAATAGGGAATCATGTTTGCTTAGGAAAAAAAAACAACTATTTGTAATAATTCCTCATCTTCAATCAAAAATACTGATTGTTCTGGCTGGAATATTGGCAGAGGTATTCACTGTCTGAACGTCCTCTAGTTTTCTATTCTATCTTCTCTCAGACCACGCTTCTCATAATCAAGCAGCACTTACTAATGATGTACAGCCATGCGTGACAGATGTCCTTTGCAATGCGTCATCGGTGGCAGTGGCTCAGGAGGTAGAGCAGGTTGTCCAATAACCAGAGGGTTGGCGGTTTGAATCCTGCTGTCCCCAGACATCCTGTCATTGTGTCCCTGGGCAAGACACTTTACCCAGCTTGCCTCCAGTGTCCATGACACTGGGTATGAATGTGTATAAATGTTTGATAGTGGTCGGAGAGGCCGTTGGCACGGATTGGCAGCCATGTTTCCAACTATCTGCCCCAGGGCAGCTGTGACTACATTAGTAGCTTACCACTATTGGTGTCTGTCTGTGGAGTGAATGAATAATGTATCCAATGTAAAGTGTCTGAGTGTCTATGAAAAGTGCTACAGCGGATAAAATAAGTATTGAACACATTTTTCTCATTAAACATATTTCTGATGGAGCCATTGACTTGATATTTTCATCAGATATCAGTAACAACTCACATAATCCATACATACAAAGAAATCAAGGCAATTGTGTTCCGAAAACAAGTTATATTTAATTAAGTGGAATGACAGGGAATAAATATTGAACACGCTTGGTGAAATTCAGTTAAAGTGACACTCCGGCAAAAATCAAGTTTTTCTGTTGTTATCCCTTTGAGTGTGAGATTCTGCTTGACCCTAGTGGCAGAGCGTGGCACTGCCCCTGTCAACTGATTTTACTTTCCTAAACACTGTTCACCTTTACTGAGGATTTGTACTGATCATGCCAGTTCACAAGGTGGCAGGCACACGTTGGAGCACTCATGGATGACACATAATACACCAGAGAAGAAGAAATCCTCCTTCTTCGTCGTCTTGGAGATCACAGCACAAGATGGACGTGGACCATCATTGTGGACATTTGCTATCGCCCACAAAAACGAGGAAATTTGGAGGATTTGGTCCTGAATTTGCCAACTATGATTCTAAAAAGAGATTATTTAGCTTATGAAGGTAGATGTTTACATGTTCTTATAACACAGGGAGTGTGAGGCTCATTGAATTCACCTGCCGGTACCCGGAGCGCCATGTGACTGGAGGACAATCGCCAGTTGTATGTCATCAATATAAGATAAATTACCGCGGAATAAAAGCAAAATTACAGGGGAATAATCAGTCACAGTTTCTGGATGTAGGACAGAGAGTTAAAATGACCAGGAGAGGACAAAATAACCACTAGAATGCCGCTAAAGGATGCCACTTTGCCAGAGGTAAGTGACGAATGTCTTTGTTTGTTTGTATGCAAATTAGATGCATAAATTCACTCCTAACTGAAACTTTGGATCATATTCTACGTCTTTCTAATTGACAGTAAGCCATTATCTCTTACCACTTTAAAGTTATAGCCTTGGAAAGTTCTGACATCTGATCTGACTAGTTTCTTGAAAAAAATCTTTACCACTGTTGACCACTAGGGGTTATGTCGCAGTTTGGTGACAGTCGCTCTCAAACAATTAACATGTCTGTAACAAGTTTTTTGTGACTTACACGACATATCAAGTGCAAAATCTCACCACAGTCCCAAGTTTGTGGGGTTTTTTTGCTGTGAATTTCCAGTTTGGTAACACCCCCCTGAAACGGGCGAGTTTGGACAGACCGTCAGTAGTTACGGTACGTAAGCATTCCCGCTTAGCCCGATTGGTTATAATATTAACCAATCAGACGGATACTCTTGGCTACCTTGGGGAAGAGGGAGGAGCCAAGGAGCAGCAGGATTGAGACAGAGCGGATTGGGGTAGCAGCAGAGAGAGAGAGCAGAGAGAGGCAGAGAGGTGTGTGTGTGTGTGTGGGGGGGGATTTGAATATGGATCGGTGAGACCCACATTCAAATCGAGCTGCTCTCAGCTCACTTCTTCGCCAGATGGGGCGCTGCGCTGTGAGCAGCCACATTCTAATTGGTCCCCCCCCGCCCCCCAAAGTCGCCAGTGGACTGGTTGTTAGTAAAAAGTAAACACATATTTGGCAACTACACATTTATCTCTCGCCTCAATAGTTTTCAGAAAAAGGTTTTGTTTTTTTACTTTGGAAGATAGAGGCAAAACTTTAACGTCCTGAAGGGTCGTGAACTGACTGGGCCATTCTAGCAGCTTTATTTTCCTTCTCTGGAGCCAGCTGACAGTTTCCTTGGCTGTGTGTTTGAGATCACCGTCTTGCTGAAATGTCCACCCTCGTTTCATCTTTAGCATCTTGGCAGATGGCAACAGGTTCTTATCAAGGATGTCTCTGTACATTTGTCCATTCAGCTTTCCTTCAATTATATGAAGTCTGCCTGTACCATGTGCTGAAAAACACCCCCACCACCATTCACTGTTGGCATGGTGGTTTTGGGCTGATGTGCAGTGCCATTTCTCCCCCAAACATGCTGTGTATTGTGGCATCCAAAAAGTTCAATTTTGGTCTCATTTGACCAGATTATATTCTCCCAGTATTTTACTGGCTTGCACAAATGTTGTGCAGCAAACTATAAATGAGCTTCAACATGTTTTTTCTTCAGCATTGGAGTTTTGTGAGGTGAGCGGGCATAGAGCCCATGTCAGTTGAGTGCATTACTTATTGTTTTCTTTGAAACAGCAGTATCTGCTAATTCCAGGTTTTCTGGAGCTCTCCACGAGTGGGTCTTTGGCTCTTGGATAATTCTGATAATTCTTTTGACTCCTCTGTCAGAAATCTTGCGAGAAGCCCCTGGTCGTGCTCGGTTTATGGTAAAATGATATTCTTTCCACTTCCTAATGATAGTTCCAACAGTGCTCACTGGAACATTCAGCAGTTTAGAAATGCGCCTGTAACCAATCCCATCATTATGTTTTGCAACAATAAGGCTGCGAAAGTCTCGAGAGAGCTCTTTGTTTCTACCCATCATGAGTTCTTTGTGGTGTAACAATCTGATATTCACAGACCTTTTTAAAGGCCATCAGTCAGGACTTAACCAGCTGAATTTAATTTGTACTGATGGGGGATGGGATGGCTTCCTAAATTCTGATGGATTTCAGCTAGTTTCTGGGCTTTTTATGCCTTTTTGCGCCTCTTTCTTCATATGTTCAATACGCATTCCCTGTGTCATTCCACTTTATTAAATATAATTTGTTTGTGAACACAGTTACCTTAATTTCTTTGTATGTATGGATTAATTAGGTTGTTGCAGATATCTGGTTAAAGTCTCAGGTCAATGGCCCTGTCAGCAAAATATTTAATGAGAAAAATGTTGACGTTCAATACTTATTTTCCCCACAGTAAATCTGAGGCATTATTATTATTACCTCCGCCAGGCCGAAAAGGCCAGGAGGAGGTTATGTTTTTGCCGGGGTTTGTCTGTCTGTCTGTCTGTTTGTCTGTTGGTTAGCAAGATAACTCAAAAAGTCTTGGACGGATTTCCATGAAACTTTCAGGCGTTGTTGGAAATGGTACAAGGAAGAACTGATTAAATTTTGGGGGTGATCCGGCTCACCGTCTGGATACAGGAATTTTTTAAAGCATTTTTCAACACTGTGACATAGGGCCATTTTCAACATGTGCGCAGGCGCAATGGAGGGCGCTGGTCGTCGTGTCTGCAACACAAACTCTGCGTTCTTCAACGTTTTAGGCACAAAAGCACGTGGAAAACACTGCTGGCCTGGGCCCGCCAGCGTGCTTGTGTTTGCGCGCAACTGCAAAACCTCACACGGCCAGCTGTCCACCGACGGATTCTTTGGCAGAAATTCCCCGGCCAGCCATAGGAGCTGTGCATTTGGCAGAAATTCACCGGCCAGCCATAGGCGCTGCGCAAAAACGAGCTCTCTGCCGGCGAAACTTCTAAATTCTCGTTTGCCGCGGAGCGCAACCCCAAAAAAATAATATAATACTAGAAAAGCACTCGGAGAGCGCAGACCTCCGCCAAGCGGCACAGTTCCCCCCATACAGTGTTTGTGTGTACATTTTCAGATTCCCTGAGCATGAAAAGATATGACTAGCAATTGGATTCACAATGATTACAGTGATCCCTCACTTATCGTGGTTAATGGGTTCCAGAACCGACCGCGAAAAGTGAAAAACCGCGAAGTAGCGTCACCCCAATGACGTCATCCATAAACAATACGTACGTTCATTCTCTCACTCTCATATGATACGTGTGTGTGTGTGTACGTGTACATACATACGTAGATGTAAACAAAGTGTACATAAATATGTTTTTAGAACTCTTTTATTCTTATAACAAGATACGTAACTCAAGATGAAAATGATTTACTGCACAGGTTAATGAGAGCTTTACTGCTCCTCAGGTGACGCCTCATCGTGAGGTGCTGGAGGCGCAGGATCATCGAGGGCAGCTTCCGATAGAGCTGAAGCTGCAGGAGGCGGCGTAGTGCCTCGACGGGAAGACTATTTCGCACAAAATGGCACAAGAGAACAGCAAAAAGTTCCACGCGGCGAGACTAAGTAACACGAGCGATAAAAAGCAATGAATGCGGTCTTTCTTCCCTTCATGGGTGCTTGGCAGGAAGAGGAGGTGGGTGAGACGTCTCGGCCAATCAGCTTGCGGGGTGAAACGTCTCGGCCAATCAGCTTGCGAGATTTCCGAGCCCAGCCAACACGACAACAGCGAACAGAGAGTTGTGCTGCTCTCCGTGTTGACACGTGATGGTCTAATGTAGTCTCCCTGCCTTCTGCTAGCGCCCGCCCATTATTTCTCAATTTTGAATTTTTGATGAATATTTTTGAAAAATCCGCGATGCACTGAGGGCGCGAAAGGTGAAGCGCGAAGTAGCGAGGGATCACTGTATTTGTTTATTTGACATGGACAGTGCAATAAACAGACAATTAATGAATGACAATCAATGTGATAGTGATAGGATTAGTGGTTCAGTAGTGTAAAACGGGGCTATAAGGGATGGCGGGTTAATAAGGGACACTTTTCTGGGAAATGTTTTAAATGTAATTCTGCTTTTTTTATTTTGAGCAGGACGCTGAGTTGTGTTGTTATTGTCAAATATCCATGAATCCTTCATCAAATCTAGGCGGAAGCAAAATTAAAAAAGCAGAATTACATTTAGAAAAGTGTCCCATATTACCCCGCCGTCCCTTATAGCCCCGTTTTACGGTTGTAAAAGCATTGCCTCCTTGGCGGAGGTAATAAACTGAAGTGTTGGTGTGTCCATCTCCTCCACTGACGGATGCAGATTGGTTAGACAGGTTGCCGTGGGTTTTATATTATATTGGGGTTGCGCTCCGCGGCAAAACAGAATTTAGAATGTTCCCCGGCAGAGAGGTCGTTTTTACGCAGCGCCTATAGCTGGGCGGGGAATTTGTGGCAAATAATCGGGCAGCGGACAGGTGGCCGTGTCAGGTTTTGCAGCGTGGCGCAAAAACAGGCACGCTGGCGGGCCCAGGCCAGCAGTGTTTTCCGTGTGCTTTTGTGCCTAAAACGTTGAAGAACGCGGAGTTTGTGTTGGTCAGACACGATGACCAGCGCAATGTGCGCAGCGCCTATGGCTGGCACAGGCACGCTGGCGGGCCAAGGGCACCAGTGTTTTCCGCATGCTTTTGTGGCTAAAACGTTGAAGAAGGCGGAGTTTGTGTTGGTCAGACACGACGCCCAGCGCCCTCCATTGCGCCTGCGCACATGTTGAAAATGGCCGTATGTCACAGTGTGGAAAAGTGCTTTAAAAAATTCCTGTATGCAGACGGTGATGCAGATCATCCCCAAAATTTAATCAGTTCTTCCTTGTACTATTTCCAACAACGCCTGAAAGTTTCATTGAAATCCGTCCAAAAGTTTTTGAGTTATCTTGCTAACCAACAGACAAACAGACAGACAGACAAACAGACAAACACACAGACAAACCCCGGCAAAAACATTACCTCCTCCTGGCCTTTCGGCCTGGCGGAGGTAATAAAACCCACGGCAACCTGTCTACCCAATTTGCATCCGTCAGTGGAGGAGATGGACACAACAGCAACACTTCAGTTTATTACCTCCGCCAAGGAGGCAATGCTTTTACTACTGAACCACTAATCCTATCACTATCAGATTGATTGTCATTGATTAATTGTGTGTTTATTGCACTGTCCCTGTCAAATAAACAAATAATCATTGTGAATCCAATTGCTAGTCATATGTTTACATGCTCAAGGAATCAAAAAACGTACACACAAAAACTGTATGGGGGGAATTGTGGCGCTTGGCGGAGGTCTGCGCTCTCTGAGTGCTTTTCTAGTTATTACTATTATTACGGGGTTTTTTTGGGGGGAGGGGCATGCACTGGTGTATTGCCATACTTTGTGGTGGTGACATTGTATCAATTCAGAGACTGAGTATCGTGATACTTTATTAAAAATTATTAATAAATGTTACAAATACAAATTTGATACCTATTTGGCACCAGAGTAATAAAGCCATTTGACTTTTCAGTCCATTAGATGGTGCTAGGGATGGGGAAAAAAAGGCAACTCAATGCCTGATACTCGTGATGATGCACCGATCCCTAAACGCATGTATCAATCTTTTATTAAACATATTTTTTTATATATATATTAGGGCTGTGTGATACGATGGTATATATCTGTGCTGCGATAAAAAACATCTACCACTTCATCTAGAACTGTACCGCTTATTGGGATTTGAAAGACACATAACCCGTTTCTACTTGTCACTGCCCCACCTTTCCCCTACAATGCACCAGGTACACTACCGTTCAAAAGTTTGGGGTCACTTAGAAATTTCCTTATTTTTGAAAGAAAAGCACTTTTTTTCAATGACGATAACTTTAAACTAATCAGAAATACACTCTATACATTGCTAATGTGGTAAATGACTATTCTAGCTGCAAATGTCTGGTTTTTGGTGCAATATCTAGATAGGTGTATAGAGGCCCATTTCCAGCAACTATCACTCCAGTGTTCTAATGGTACAATGTGTTTGCTCTTTGCTTCAGAAGGCTAATGGATGATTAGAAAACCCTTGTACAATCATGTTAGGTCTGCAATGCTGTAATTGCTGCAAATGGAGGATTCTTTGATGAAAGCAAAGTTTGAAGGAAAAAATTATTATTTCAAATACAAATCATTATTTCTAACCTTGTCAATGTCTTCACTATATTTTCTATTCATTTTACAACTCATGGTGGTAAATAAGTGTGACTTTTCATGGAAAACACAAAATAATTGTCTGGGTGACCCCAAACTTTTGAACGGTAGTGTATGTACAATGATGGGTTCTGGTGGTTAGCACAACAGCTAACAGCAAGCTAATGTTTTGGTCATATAGCCGCTTTGCCAGAGATGTGGGACTTTTTCCCATGCTGCGTCAGAGAGGATAGTCCTCTAACCTCGCTTCAATTGGAGGTAAGTAACGTTAACACAATCTCTCTTGAATTATAAAGCAGAAAATGCTAAATGACAGTGCTAACTTGTCAATAATAGGAAACATTATACCGTACTGTATCAGGCCATCATTTCTTTGGTTTAAATTGCTGCAGAGTTTCTCAACTTTGTCTGAAAAAATATTATTAAAGCTGTAGCATCATCGTCTCCTCAAACCAAGACAGAAGATCACTTCTCTCCATTTTACAGGAATTTCACTTTATTCCTTCTACAGGAATACCACTTTTCTGCATTCTACAGGAATATCCCTGGCTTTCATATCGACTCATTCAGGCCAGACCCACAGATGTTTTCCCAGGACCCCAATGTAAACAGTTGCCTCTTGCAGAGATTGTAAGGATCAGAATTTGCTTTTAAAGGCTCAAAGGAACATAAAACTCGGGAGACCAGACCTCCAACGTGAACACTGCATTTGGATAACATCCTCCTTTACAGGAAACCAATGCTCTTAAAAGGGTCATAAACGGCTTAATCAGACAGGTTTATAACCCCTGATGTTTCCCAGATTATCTCTTCCAGATACCATGGACCTAAAAGAAATCATCTACAGCTCAACAGTACCTCCTAGCGGATACCTACGAAATGTGTTTCAGTATGTAGGATGACTTTTTAATTTGTTCTAAACATTAAGTTTCTTTCAGCTTATCCTCTTCTCCCCTGGATCCTAAGGACACAGAAAATCGTCCCTTTTTTATCACTAACCATAGTTTGCTGTACTACCTTAAGCTTTGATCTAAATATGAATGCATGTATTATAATTATGTATAAGAAATGTTATGTTTATGATTGTTATTCAAACAAATGTAATATTAGAGTAATGGTATAAATGCATGATCACCAAATATTAGCCAAAGTCATTTAATTTAGTTGGATTTTATATTGAGCACCTAATTTCTTAAGAACTGACTGAGTGTTGATTTTTCTCTGCAATTTCATGGGATGGTGTCTTCGTTTGATTGGCTGCTCTCAAACAAAGAAATGTTCTCACATTGGATGACAGCCATTTCAAACTGCTTTTGATAAAGTCGATTGGTCAGTCTTGCGATCGACATCACCAGTTTATGACCAGGCGGGGTCATTTAAAAAGTAGTTGAAGCTGCTCTGCAGTTTGAAGAAGAGATTCAGAAAAAACACACAGATTCAGAATTAGAACAAGACAAGCAGAAAGAAAAAGAAACACACAGATGTAAGTTAAGTTAAGTTAAAGTTAGAGAAGAAAAAGCAGACAAGAAAGAGACAGGATGAGATTAGATAAGTCTGGGAAGATTTTGTTCCACCGTTTCAAGGTCCTGTGTAGTTTTATTTTATCTAAATTGTTCTGTGTGAAGTTTGTCAAATCCTGCGTTAGTTTTTCTGGTTACTGAGGAGAAATCACCTTTTCTTTAGAGCTCGCTTCCTCAGAGAATCAAATTCTCAAACTTTTTCCTTCACCTCAGAAGCCATTCTTGTCCTAGTAAATGTTTTTCTCAAATTTTTTTTGACTTTTCACGCCGTTAAAGTGGACCTTTAATCTTACTAACTTAAAGCGAACAGAGACTGTTTTTTTTGGACTCTCTTTCCGGCCTCATACCCGCCTGACTGAGAAGTTTCTCCTTCAGTTTTTTTGGTCTACCCCGCTACAAGAGACCTCAAATTCGGACTCTTTTCCAAGGACTTGTCACGCCGCTCGGTGACAGACCATCCCCTGCTGCCATTGTCTGGAGAGCCCCCAGCTGAGTTTACACTTCCACGGCTGTGAGGAAGCATTGCAGCAGCCGCTTCCTCCGACGTCCTAACTTCCAACTCGGCCGGTATCGACCCGCTGAAACGTGGACCTACAGCTGTTTTCGTAAGTGAAACTCCTATTTCTCCTATCTGCTGGGTTAAAACGTGATGTCCGAACAATTAAATTACAATTGAATATAGCCCGTATTTCAGGGCTCAATTAGTCTCTTAGCCACAGGGTAAAGCTGTAAACTGAAGGAAGACTCTTAGTCATTTTTAAGTAACTGCCCTTAATTTTTGTAGATTAATTCAGAAGTCATTTTTAGATAATTGGCTTATGAATTTTCCCCATAAAATTGCGTTGTTCTGTTAGACATTTCAGCCTTCATTTACCGTTGAAACATAAGTCTGGTTCCTCCTTGGTTCTACAGAGGTGTAACGCTGGATTTTATGTTCAGGAATCCAATAACAGTGGATGTGATATTGTACGCTGTTATCATTTGAATCCGTTTATCCATCATTTGAATGCCATATCATGTAACCTGAATGAGTTTAATAAAAGGGTGAATGAGAGAAGTTGAAGCGTTTTCCTTTCGCATATATATGTTTCCTAATCACGGCAGGAAAAGAACGCACTGAAACTCTGAGACTGATTCATTAAGTAATTGAAGGTTCAAAATTAATTAAAATTAAAGTTAATATCATTGTCCATTGTGACTGGTGCCTCCTTTAACAAGTGCTTTTATTTAATTTAGCGGGTGTAGAAGTGATGGTTTAACTCCGCCCCCTTTCACACCCACTATTAAATAAAATAAATAATTCCTGTACCTTATGACAAATATTTTATTATATAATCCCGCCACAAAAGCTGCAAAAGTGTGCGACAGCGGCTGCATGCACACTAAATAATAAATTAAAACGTGTCGAAGGAACAAACTAGCTCTTGATGTAACTTGATTTCTAATACTTTTTAATTAGTCAAGTAGCGATAATGAATAAAGTTGAAATCATCTCAAATGGACATTAAAAAAACAATTTTATAACACTGCAAAATTAAGAGGTGAAAAAGTGCATAAAATTAATGACGTATGAATTTGTACAATGACGGATGTGTGTGTGTAAAATAAATGGTATTGCAATACTTAAGGAATCGTAGTATCGTGAGAGTATTTCATAGTGACCCAAGTATCACGACACGTATTGTAAGCTCCCTCACAATTCCAACCCCTAAGGTGTAAACTGTTAGCTGTATTTTAACCCGGCTGTGCTAAAAACAATGCAAAGACTGCTCATGACCAAGTTTCCCAACAGCTGCACAATTCCAGAAAGTCTGGAAGAATAAATGAAATTGATTCCAAAAACGAGTTGGACTGAAGCTAAATGAGCGAGGAGAGCCCAGGAATGTCAACAAGCTGGTATGTCACTTATGTTTGAAAACATTCATTCATTCATTCATCTTCTTCCATTTAATCCTTTTCGGGTCGCGGCGGGGCTGGAGCCTATCCCAGCATCTTTGGGCGAGAGGCAGGGTACACCCTGGACAGATCGCCAGTCCATCGCAGGGCCAACACAGAGAGACAGACAACCATTCACTCTCACAGTCATACCTAAGGACAATTTAGAATCCCCAGTTTTGATGCCAATTAACCTAACCTGCATGTTTTTGGTAGTTTCAATGAAAACTGGCAACACAAATAACTAAATGGTACACAGGCTAAAAGGTTACAGACAGCACTGCAGCCCCCCCAAAAAATGCAACCAATAATTTATTTATGTTATTTTAAATATTTCTTCCACATTTCGATTCCAGTCTTGGATATTGTATAATAAAAATTCAATATCTTTAAAAAGATGTACATGGATTGTTATTATATCACTATGGCATAAAATGGTCTTCATGACACCAGCATTTATCATGATAATTTCTGGAAAAGTTTATTGTATGCCAAAATTTGTTATTACAGACCTACCCTCAACACTGTAAATATTTATAAAAAAAAAACAAACAAACTCTGGAATTGTTCTATTTTGGTATTTTTCCACAGAGAAAAATAAATATCAAAAGGGCCTAATTAAAGTGGAACCTGTCCAGTGTGCATGCTATACACAATAAAGAAACATGAAAGTTATTATGTAATAAATTGCAAGAACCCCAACATCTTTATGGCTGAGCACTTTCAGAAAAAATACACCTTAAAGACAGTGGAGTCCATGGAATCAGAAAAAAATCAATTTGTTGGATTTTCTTTTATTTTTATGCATCACTTTAACAATGTTTGATCATTTATTTGCTGTGCTTCAGAGTCTGCTTATTTATTCCTTTGCACCTAGAGGGGATGGCAAAGTACTGTGATCAAATTTTCTGTGTGTGGGTTTCCTCATGCTCTAAGAGTCTAGCAGGGGATGAAGTATTCCAGGTCTGCCTCCTGTTTCCTTATGTGCCACTGCAGAGTGGAATGAAAAGGTGACACTTGTGCAAGTGACAATGCCTAGAAATCTAGTTCAAGCTAGCCATTTTGAGCCAGTTCTTCTCAAGTTAAATAAGATCATTAACAGTGTTTTCCCCTACCACTTCAGAAAGCTGTGCTCTTCTGCATGTCAATCACTATTATGTGAAATCTAAAACTGACATAGCAAAAGCTACCCTCAAAGAAATCAAAATGTTGGACATCACTGACATTAGTTGACTAAATTTTAAACAATTCAAAAGCACCCCAATAAATACAATTTCTGAGCTTTAATTTGTAATTTGGTGCTTTAATTTGTAATCTATCAATGTGGGGCTAAGCAGCAGCAGCAACCTTGCCGGTAGAGGCAGAAACCAGAGAAAATGTAACTGGCTGAAGGAAGAACCAGCAAGAGGTCAAGAGACAAAAGTAGTATGTGAGAAGGAAAGAGACATCTTACCATGAAAGCATTCTTTGAAGAGTCAGGTGGCTCTCACAGACCAATGTGAACACTCAATCACAACTGAAAAGTAGAGAAGTGGGAATACTTGTTCCTCTGTGTGTAGTCCAAAATGAGGTCAGTGTCCAGTTAATAGCCAGACCAGTGTGGGACAGGGCACAGACAGACAAGAAGAGTGCGTGTTTGTTGGTAAGACTGCAAGTTCCTGCTAGTGATGCAAGGACGGGGGAAAAACAGCTTGGCTCCAGTTCCCAGTCAAGACAGGAAAACGGCTGCTCTAGAGAGAGAGGAGAGAAGACAGGGAGGGAGAAGGGGAAGGCTTAGAGTGGAGCATGCTGAAAGTCTTTCCCAAGCAGTGCAAAACCACCCACATGCTCAGATTCACCGCCTGTGCTCCTGCGGAAGAAAGAATGGAGCAAAGAAATGTGGGCGCATACACACAGTGTGACAGTATCTGCAGATTAAAAGCTCATTTGGCTAATCTATGGTATCCATCAAATGAAATCCAGCCTCAACAATCAAAGCCAAATCCTTTTAAATCAATGGCAACAGTAAGATCAGTCAGAATAGAATAAGAACAGTATGTGCTTACAGTACAAGTCCAACCCAAGCATACAGTATTTCATCCCCTCATCCTCTTATCATTGGCTCAGTTGATTCATTGACATTAAAACTAATTATTTTAGATTCAGATATATAAAATGACACAAAAACGTGTTTCTCATTTTGCCTTCTAGAGTTATTTTGGAGATCACCCCATCCAGGTGGATGCCCTGAATTTCCCCTCTGGGGATCAATAAAGTACACAAAATCAAAAATCAAAATGTAAGAGTTGTTGTTTTTTTTTCTGCCTATACTACATATCATTTTATTCCACTTCCTCATGCTTCACACTCTCCAGTGGTATGTAAACTATTTAAATTTTGTTGGAAGATGAAGCAGACACACACCTTTAGTTTGTTTCATCCCATACAGTAACTTTATTTTTTTTTTTTTTGCCTTTTATCATGAAGACAATCACAACCAAGCTTACATTTCCTCATTTTAAATTATTTTGTGCATTTTACTCAACAATTAGATCACACAGTTTCTTCAAAATTCAAAAGAATTTTCAAAGAATCCAAATTTGGAAAGCCAAGCTATTCTGTTATCCTCACACAAAAAATAAAGCACAAGACTGTTGTAATTAATCTATGGCCCTATTCTGAATGTTTAGTCACTGCCAACAAGGTGCCTCAGTTCTTTCCATGGTGTTCCAACCCAAAAGTGTGACCAGGTCACTGGTCTGGTACTTCTTGGCATACCCAAGTTCCTCTTTGCATAGGCATACACCATTTCTATTCCTTCAAACAATACCAAAGTGCCATCACCAGAAGCAGCTCAGTACAGCAGAGTTGAATTTTGCAAAGGTTTTAAATGACAGTAAAAACATGCTGACATATACAGTATAACCATAGCTTTCCTTTTTCCACTAGTGCGTTTTTAGCTACATTCAAATGTGAGTGGTTTTTTTCCCCCCCGTTTTCCTCAACTGCATTAAAATAAAATCATGCAGTGCCCGTATGACCCCATGTGGACTGGTGACATCATAGAAGTGATGCTTGCAGAATAGATGGCACCCATTAAGAACACCTAAAGGCCTTGTCACACCTTGACAATTTTGGCAGCATTTGCCAAACATATAAAAATTGGTCTAAAACACTGGCATACAGCAAAATTTTCACTTTTGGCCATATGCATCGCGTATCCATAACAAGTCTGACGTATACATAGCATATTAGTAACTGATACAGAACGTTTCTCTAACTTACAGTGCATCCGGAAAGTATTCACAGCGCTTCATTTTTCCACATTTTGTTGTTACAGCCTTATTCCAAAATGGATTAAATTCATTTTTTCCCCTCAAAATTCTACACACAATACCCCTATAATGACAACATGAAAAAGTTTGAGATTTTTACAAATTCATTAAAAATAAAAAACTAAGAAATCACATGTACATAAGTATTCACAGCCTTTGCCACGAAGCTCAAAATGGAGCTCAGGTGCATCCTGTTTCCACTGATCATCACTGAGATGCTTCTACAGTTTAACTGGAGTCCACCTGTGGTAAAGTCAGTTGATTGGACACGATTTGGAAAGGCACACACCTGTCTATATAAGGTCTCACAGTTGACAGTGCATGTCAGAGCACAAACCAAACATGAAGTCAAAGGAACTGTCTGTAGACCTCCGAGACAGGATTGTCTCGTGGCACAAATCTGGGGAAGGGTACAGAAAAATTTCTGCTGCTTTAAAGGTCCTAAAGAGCATAGTGGCCTCCATCATCCATAAATGGAAGAAATTCGGAACCACCAGGACTCTTCCTAGAGCTGGCTGGCAGTCTAAAGTGAGCGATCGGGGGAGAAGGGCCTTAATCAGGGAGGTGACCAAGAACCAGATGGCCACTCTGTCAGAGCTCCAGCATTCCTCTGTGGAGAGAGGAGAACCTTCCAGAAGGACAACCATCTCTGCAGAAATCCACCAATTAGGCCTGTATGGTAGAGTGGCCAGACGGAAGCCACTCCTTAGTAAAAGGCACATGGCAGCCTGCCTAGAGTTTGCCAAAAGGCACCTGAAGGACTTTCAGACCATGAGAAACAAAATTCTCTGGCCTGATGACACAAAAGGCTGAACTCTTTGGCGTGAAAGCCAGGCGTCATGTTTGGAGGAAAGCAGGCACCGCTCATCACCAGGCCAATACCAACCCTACAGTGAAGCATGGTGGTGGCAGCATCATGCTGTGGAGATGTTTTTTTTTTCAGTGGCAGGAACTGGGAGACTAGTCAGGATAGAGGGAAAGATGAATGCAGCAATGTACAGAAACATCCTGTATCAAAACCTGCTCCAGAGTGCTCTTTGCCTCAGACTGGGGCGACAGTTCATCTTTCAGCAAGCCAACAACCCTATGCACACAGCCAAGATATCAAAGGAGTGGCTTCAGGACAACTCTATGAATGTCCTTGAGTGGTCCAGCCAGAGCCCAGTCTTGAATCCAACTGAACATCTCTGGAGAGATCTGAAAATGGCTGTGCACCGATGCTTCCCATCCAACCTGATGGAGCCTGAGAGGTGCTGCAAAGAGGAATGGGCGAAACTGCCCAAAGACAGGTGTGCCAAGCTGCTGCTTCTTTTAGATTTGATTGGCAGTTGGCAACCAGATTACAGGTGCATTACCGCCACTGACTTGATTATCATCACTCTATATCACTGTACAAGGAGCTCTCACAAGGAGCTCCGAACAACTCCCCATGATGAAAAAACACGTCACCACTCGTTCAGTGATGCCTGCCCTTGATCTTTGATAAGATAAAATAAGCCTTTATTAGTCCTACAACGGGGAAATTCCAGGATTGCAACAGCACAGGGATAGCAACACTCGGAGCAACAATCAGAAGGCAAGAAAAAAACAAAAGCAGCGAGTATACATATGTACATATAAACAAATATATAGACACACAATGCGGAGCATTGCAGCTAGATGGAATAAATATATAGATATATAAACACACAGTGCGGAGCATTGTAGCTAGATGGACTAAATATATAGATATATAAACACACAGTGCGGAGCATTGTAGCTAGATGGACTAAATATATGAACATATAAACACAGTGCGGAGCATTGTAGCTAGGTGGAATAAATATGTGAATATATTAAACACACACACAGTGTGGAGCATTGTAGCTAGATGGAATAAATATATGAATATATAAACACACACAGTGCAGAGCATTGCAGCTAGATGGAACAAACATGCAAATATATAAACACACACAGTGCGGAGCATTGTAGCTAGATGGAACAAATATGCAAACACAAACACACAGTGCGAAGCACCGCAGCTAGATGGAATAAATATGCAAATATATAAACACACACAGTGCGGAGCACTGTAGCTAGATGGAATAAATATGTAAATATATAAACACAGTGTGGAGCATTGTCGCTAGATGGAATAAATATATAAATATACAAACACACACAGTGCGGAGCATTGATGATGCCACAGTAAGTCCCACGATCCACGATGATGTCATAGCGAGCCCTATGATCACTGATGTCACAGCAAGTCCCACGATCGTGAGCGATGCCCGCCCCCGATCCCTGACGATGCCACAGCAAGTCCGACGATCTTTTAGTGAGTCCTATGATCATGACATAGCGAGTCCTATGATCATCAGTAGCGAGTCGTATTATCCTTGATGATGTCATAGCGAGTCCTATGACCGTGAGTGATGCCTGCCTTTGATGTCATAGCGAGTCCTGTGACCATGAGTGATGCCTGCCTTTGATCTTTGATGATGTCATAGCGAGTCCTATGACCGTGAGTGATGCCTGCCTTTGATCTTTGATAATGTCATAGCGAGTCCTATGATCTTTTAGCGAGTTTTATGATTGTCCTATGATCTATGATGTCATGGCGAGTCCTGTGATCGTGAGTGATGCCTGCCTTTGCTCTTTGATGATGTCACAGCGAGTCCTACGATCTTGCCAAGCTTGTGCCATCATATTCAAAAAGACTTGAGGCTGTAATTGCTGCCAAAGGTGTATCGACAAAGAAATGAGCAAAGGCTGTGAATACTTATGTACATGTGATTTCTTAGGGTTTTTTTTAATTTCTAATAAATTTGCAAAAATCTCAAAAAGCCTTTTATGTTGTCATTATGGGGTATTGTGTGTTGAATTTTGAGGAAAAACAACGAAAATCCATTTTGGAATAAGGCTGTAACATAAAATGTGGAAAAAGTTTAGCACTGAATATTTTCTGGATGCACTGTATAAATAAACTAGTGAATGCTTAGCGTGTTGCCAGCGTTCACAACTTATGCCCAACCATAGTCTAAATTATGCATAACTTACGCATAGCTTGTCCTACCTTATGCATAGCGCGGTCATGCCAAACTGCCGTCCCCTCCTGATCCATGAATCCCAGATGTGCAAGGGATCATCTCTGTTCAACCAAAATGATTCTCCCCTCCAAGGACCATCGCATGGCGGGGGGCGTGACCAACCTGGCAGAGCTGTCAAATCTGTCAGGTCGGTCACATCTGAAGCAGCTGATGTGACACATCACGAACATCAGATGACAGCTGTCACAACCTGGCTCACAGGCATGCAACTATTTATTTTCAATAAAGTGAAAAAAAACCCCAAGATAATGCATGGAGTGTGCTTTTGCTGGTGTGAACCCAAAAAATAGAGAGCAGCAGCCAAGGGACAGCAAAGTGTGATTTATCATGGAAAACATTTGAACATTTTCACTTAGGGGTGTACTCACTTTTGTTGCCAGCAGTTTAGACATTAATGGCCGTGTGTTGAGTTGTTTTGAGGGGACAGCAAATTTACACTGTTATACAAGCTGTACACTGACTACTTTACATTGTATCAAAGTGTCATATCTTCAGTGTTGCCCCATGAAAAGATACAATAAAATATTTACAAAAATATGAGGGTTATATTCACTTTTGTGAGATACTGTATGTCTGAGGCAATGTCCATGATACCGTGACTCACCACATCATTTTAGAGTGGGATGGTCAGCAACCTCTCCGATCATCTCAAGGCACATATCCACAGTGGCAGGCAGCCGCTCTGCTATGGTGAATGCCGACTCTGTGCCACACGTCTGGCTACAAGGTAGCTGGCTTTCAAAGCACATTTAAGCAGGATTCAGCTGGATTCATGCTGCACCTCTGCTGTCCGCGTACGTGTAACTGGAAACCTCGTCTGACAAAATTTACGTCATCGTCTCTACTCCGCTACTTTCCGCAGTGCTTGACCGCATGTAGCCCAAATTTTGTGACCGCGCCGCCTGCCCACAACCTGAACGCATTGAAAAGCGCCTGCGCAAGACTGAATGTCCCATTCACGAGGTGGCGATATCAGCACAGCATACCAAGACAAAGTAGACGAAGAAGAAAACGAGGAAGCGGAAGACGAGAATACATGAATCATAAATACTTCAGCAGCAGCATCTTCATGGAAAAGAAGTGAAAAACGGGAAGTCAAGCAGCAGAAAGCAAGCAGTGTTTCTTTGTTGGTGAAAATCCTGGCGCGTAAGTGCATTGGCGCTACCCATCGGGCGGGAGTGAAACTACAAATGATGGTTGTGCACGTGCGTCAAGCACTTGGCCTGGGTAGATGAAAAAAGTGAGCACGAACAGCGGCGCGTGCGTGCCGGGCTCGTCCAAAGTGCACGCAGACCAAAGCCGACTAGAGGGGAAATGCAGAATGAATAAGGCTTTAATGCTGCACCTCTGCTGTCCGTGTACGTGCAACCAGAAACCTTGTGTGATGAAATTTACGTCATCGTCTCCACTCCGCTAGTGTCTGCAGTGCTCAACCGCAGACGACTGCGTGCAGCCCAAATTCTGTGACTGCGCTGCCTGCCCACGACCTGAACACGTTGTAAAGCACATGCGCAAGACTGAACGTGTCATTCATGAAATGGTGATATCGGCACGGCATACCAAGACAAAGTAGACGAAGAAGACAACGAGGAAGGAGAAGATGAGAATAAACATACATGAATCATACATAAATACTTCAGCAGCTGCATCTTCGTGGAAAAGGAGTGAAAACCGGGAAGCCAAGCAGCAGAAAGCAAGCAGAGTTTCTTTGTTGGTGAAAATCCTGGTGCGTTAGCGCATTGGCAACTACAAATGATGGTTGTGCACGTGTCAACCGTTTGGCCTGGGTAGATGAAAAAAGTGAGCATGAACAGCACCGCATGCGTGCCGTGCTCATCCAAAGCGCATGCGGACCGAAGCGGACTAGAGGGGAAATGCAGCATGAATAAGGCTTTAGAGTCACTGACAAGACAGACCGTTCCTGCTCTGTAGCCCATGTTCTTTTCTCTGGAAAGATTCTACCAGCTTTCCCACAAGCGCTGGATGTTTCGTTTCTAAGTGGCGCTTTAATTTTGAAGGCTTCAGGGCTTCGTTTGATAGCATTAGCCCACACTCCACACACTGGGCTCTTGGCTCTGCCTCATTTCTTCCATTCACAATGCCATACCTAATGAAGTGAGGATTATACTTGTGCAAAATTTTACCCTTTTGGGCAAGTTTACCATCATCTTCGCCGTCATTTTTTCTTTTTAAAAACTTTTCCATAACGTTCTCTTGGGGTTAGCGGCTGGCTGAGTGTCTTCTTCTGTTTACACTGGAGCTTGTAAACAACTGACTTATGTATTACTGCCACCAAGTGGTGGAGAGCTGCACTGCAACTGAGTGTCTCATCTCTGGTGTCTTCAATTGCCGTCCCGCAGCCCTCCCAGCTCACACGTGTTAAACTGCAAGTTTTTTTGCAGCCTTCTAGGTGGCCCTTGTGGCCCAAAGCCCTATGGTTAAGAATCACTGACCTAGTCTACACAGAGACCATCACAGTCGAAACATGTCAAGGTATGAAACATCTCTTTACTTTGTCTGAATAGAAGAACAAGACCAGTTTATCAGGTTCCTCCTGTGAACCAACGTTGCAAATACGCCATTATACGGTAGATGCAAGTTAGAAACCCATTCAGTAAGGAACACAGGTTCAAAGAGCGTTACTAATATGTTAGAAATAAGTTTTGGGTACGCTAGACATTTATCGACGTATTTCAACTTATGAGTAATTTATGAGTCACTTACAAGCAGTAATGGGCAAGTTACTAAAAACTAGTAACTAATTACAGTTACTTCTTTTCAAAAGTAATTGAGTTACTTTACCAATCACTGCATGATTAAAGTAACTAGTTACTTGGAAAAGAAACTTTCACATTACTTTTAAATGCATACTATAAGATAATGAAATTAATGGATTACATTATGGGCTTATTAATGTCAGGTTGAAAATGGACTGTTTCAGAGCTTTTAGAACATGTTCAGTTTGCTTTATCCTGCCTTGAGAGCCCTTACTGTGGGAAAAATCTCAAGAAAAGCAACATGATATTGCCAATAATTTCCTCATTTTGGAGTGAGAGTTGGCAACACTGCAAGAAGCTATCCATGTTTATCTTACCTTTATGATTTTTTTTTTTTTTTTTACATTTAGTATACTTTATTGATCCCCAGAGGGGAAATTGAGGGTCATCCACCACCTGGATGGATGAAGCAGCCACGATACGGCGCTATCCCTTAACCATTCACACACACATTCACACCTAGGGCCACTTTAGAGTCTCCAATTAACCTAACCTGCATGTTTTTTGGCATGTGGGAGGAAACCGGAGAAATCCCGGGGTAAACCCACGCATACACGGGGAGAACATGCAAACTCCACACAGATCACTGTTGATCGGGGGCTGGGATCGATCCCACGATCCCCACGATCCCCCGGCCAAGGGTAAACTGTGCTGCCGCAGTGCTAACCAATGGATTTAATCTGATCCAAAGAAAATTTCCATTATCCACAGTCCAAATGTCTGCTGCGACAGACATGATCCAGTCCCTCAAATTCCTTTTGGAGATCAAAATCCATTTTTGAATAATCTTTATCCAAGTAGCAAGTAAATGTGTTTTAACTTCAGTGGATCACACTCTCAGCTGTCTGATGGAAAGTCACTGTTTATATCACGTCTTCAGTCTGTAACGACATATCCGGCAATCAGTTGGTTTAATGCTTGCTGGGTCACAAACTGTCCAGATGCATACCTGTGCTTGAAATCCAGCCGTGGTGTTCAAATAAGAGTATTTCCACTTTACATCCAGCCGTGGCTGTTCAGATAGCATAGATCCACTAACACAGTGTTGTTAGCATAGCTAGCCATTACTAATCACTAGCTTTGTCGCTGTTTTCAAGGGCTTCTCAAGATTGCAGTAGGTCTCAACCAGCATTTAGCTTGCAACCCACCAATATGCTTTTGTCCTTAACCGTGACAAAGGAAAAATAATGTCTATTTCCACAAAAGCAAAGTAGCTTCATCTCTTCCTCCGCTCAGTAGTGAAGACTAAGGCTCTTTGCAACAGGTCACGCCAACTGACTGCTCGTCTCCTCTACGGTAGGGTCAGTTTGTATATTCATTTATTTATGTTAAAATATCCATATTAATAAAACAAGTAGCAAGTAACGCATCTGATCAAATTTCAGTAACTGTAACGCATTACTGAATTTTTATGTCTTGGTGAAAATGGAACATACGGTAATCACTCAATGTGTGGATCTGTCCGCCTGTCTGTTTCAACTCGCCCAATCAAAATTAAGTGGAACTAAAGGCTTGTATCATTGTAACACCATATTTTCTTGATTTTTAATTTGCCAGAATTGCAAAATACGTAAGGCTTCGTTTTCAAAATAAACACAAATTTAACTCACCATTGCTGTGTAATGTAGCCACACAAAAAAGGTAATATAATAACTATGCCGGGCCACTAGAGGCGACAGTGCAACTTTTTTTTTTTTTTTTTTTTTTTTAACATAGCACATGGATGACTTCCGTCACTTAGGGCTGGTCGATATATTTTTTTTTTATTTATTTTCATTTATTTTGTATACTTTATTGATCCCCAGAGGGGAAATTCAGGGCATCCACCTAGATGGATGAAGCAGCCACGGTATGGCACCATCCCTTCACCATTCACACACACATTCACACCTAGGGCCACTTTAGAGTCTCCAATTAACCAAATTTGCATGTTTTTGGCCTGTGGGAGGAAACCGGAGTACCCGGGCTAAACCTATGCAGACTCGGGGAGAACATGCAAACTCCACAAAGAAGGGTCACTGATGGTCAGGGGGTGGGATCGAACTCACAATGGTCAGGGGTGGAATTGATTCTGTGACCTTCTTACTGTGCTGCCACTGTGCTAACCACTGCCCCACCGAACTGCCCATATACCAAATATATTCATTGTATCAGTACATTTGGCCGCCCTCGATACATAAATCATTATCTCACGGATACTCGAATATTTATCACATTAAAATGAGCTGCTGCGAGACAGATTTGTCTGCAGCTTGGCCACTAAAGTCTGAAAGTGGAAGTTCTCTAGCTCACTGCGGCTGCTCTGCCCCCCTGCATGCTCACAGAGAAATCTAAACTGCAGCGAGCAGAGATTAAATGGAAGTTAACAGAATAAACATAGGCTCACCTTAAGCAGAAGAAACGGGGGGGGGGGGGGGGGTTGACCATTTCAAGTCTGAACTCTGCAAGTTCATTTGCTAAGTGAAGAATTTGGCAAACTTTCAAAATAAGAGCTTCTATCCAGTCTGGCAACCCTTCAAAATAAGATTGAGTGGCTCGCTAAATAAACAACTGATGGAATGTAGACACGTTAAAAAAAAAAAAAAGCAATAAACTATACTTCTGTCATTTATTAGACCACCAAGTATTAACTGTGTGGTAAAGTGAAACAT
The DNA here is from genome assembly GCA_020510985.1 of Pholidichthys leucotaenia. NCBI lineage: Eukaryota > Metazoa > Chordata > Actinopteri > Cichliformes > Pholidichthyidae > Pholidichthys > Pholidichthys leucotaenia. The sequence goes on along the minus strand of CM035847.1, from coordinate 111,000,796 downwards.
TTCTGCCCATGTGGATAAAACTGATTACTTGATGATGTGAGTTCTGTTAAACAAAGGAAAAAAAAAAAAAAAGAAAAGACACTTTGCTCAGTTACATATTGTTGTGAAGAATTTTCTGACATAAGTTTTCATTTTATTATTCAGCTTTTTCATAAGCGAAATGAATATATACATAAATTTCTAATAAAAATGTAAGTAAAACCAAATTTTAAAGGACATTCAGTACACAAAATACATGTCGCAATATGTATCATGTATCCCACTAGAAATGGCAGTGTGACTTTTACAGCCTCCCATGCTACCATACCGCAGGCACCGAGGCATCAGCACCTTGGTGCTTTCGTTCCATTACACATGTTGCTGCAAAAGTAGTGGCATTACTTTGTAACACGTTACTCCCAACACTGCTTACAAGTAACGTGTGTAAACAAAAGCATAACTTCCCTACAACTTATGCGCCGCATATGATAGACATTTTACTCATATGCTGGATATGTCGGAAATTTTTCAGAGAAGCCCGGCATACAATGCCGTTTACCACCATGCTTCAGCGTGTTCTTCCTGATCCAAGACCCGGAGCGTGGATTGGGTCCAAATTTTTATCATTTTATCCCACCGGCCTCCAGAGCCTGCCCTGTGAATTTCAGCCCCCAACTCCCAGTGGTTACACCTTTTCTACCTCTGTGTTCATTTAATTTTCCACCTCTGCCTCTTTTAGTACTAATGGTAAATGTTATTAATGTTGTCTTTTTGAGGCGCTCGAGGCAAGGTTGTGTGATTTGGAATCCTGGCTCCGCTGTATTGAAACACCGTCAGCCCCAGTTAATTATGACGGACTCCCCTTAGCTGCAGCGGAGCAACCTAGCATAGGGCCTGCTAGCTGCCCCCCGGCTTCAACCTCTCCTGAACAGCCAGGACAGAATGGGTGGGTGACGGTGAGAAGGAAGCATAGTCGCAAGCCCAACAGTGATCTGTGTGGAGTTTGCATGTTCTCCCCGTGTCTGCGTGGATTTACTCCGGGATTTCTCTGGTTTCCTCCCACATGCCAAAAACATGCAGGTTAGGTTAACTGGAGACTCTAAAGTGGCCCTAGGTGTGAATGTGTGTGTGAATGGTTTAGGGATAGCGCCGTACCGTGGCTGCTTCATCCATCCAGGTGGATGCCCTCAATTTCCTCTCTGGGGATCAATAAAGTATACAAAATACAAATGGTTCTAATCGCTTTTCCCCGCTCAGCAACACACCCGCTGAGGAAAAAACTCTGATCATTGGCGACGCTATAGTCAGAAACGTGAACCTAGAGACTCCAGCGGCCATAATCAAATGCATTCCCGGGGCCAGAGAAGGCAACATCGAGTCAAATTTGAAAATGCTGGCTTAAAGTAACTGTAAATACTCCACAATTGTTATCCACTCCGGCATTAACAACATTTGACTCCGGCAGTCGGAAGTCACAAAACTTAATGTGGAATCGCTGTGCAACTTTGCCAAAACGATGTCTGCCTCTGTAGTATTCTCTAGGCCCCTCCCCAATCTGATCAGTGATGACATGTTTAGCCGCTTGTCATCCTTCAACCGCTGGCTGTCCGTGTGGTGTCCTGCAAACGATGTGGGCTACATAGACAATTGGAACTCATTTTGGAGAAAACCTGGTCTCATTTGACGAGACGGCGTCCATCCCACTTTGGATGGTGTGTTTCTTATCTAACAAACTCGCATCATTTTTATCCAAATTTCCAAAACCTTAACAACTCAGAGCTGGGACCAGGAAGCACAGTCGCAGTCTTACACGCCTCTCTGTAGCTCCTCTTTATCCGCCACCACTCAACTTAGCCTGTCTTCCCCATCAGAGAATCCTTGTCTGCTCCCTCCAAAGTAAATAAAAATATAATATATAAGCATTCCAAAGTGATTAAACAAAAAGTTGGTAAAACTCAAATTAAACCTGAAGCCTGTAAATTGAATGATTTGGCCTCTCTTCCTCCTCATAATTTAAAAATTAAATGCGGTTTGTTAAATATTAGGTCTCTAACTCCCAAGTCTCTGCTAGTCCATGATCTGTCAATTGATCATCAGATTGAATTAATATCCCTTGCACAGACTTGGTTAGGGCAAGAGGATTATGTTCGTTTAAATGAATCAACTCCCTCAGATTATTTAAACTGTCAAAATCCCAGAAGTTCTGGTTGTGGAGGAGGAGCAGCGATAATTTACCATTCCAAATTACTAGTTAATGTAAAGCAAAAAACATGTTATAATTCATTTGAGGGCCTGGTCCTCAGTATTGGGCATGTTAGCAATTTTAGGTTAAACTCAATTTTATTTGCCATAGTTTATCATCCTCCCTCAGCCTACTCAGAGTTTTTATCCGAATTTGCCGAATTCTTAGCAGATTCTTAGATTTCGTGCCGAAATCAGATAGATGTAGATATATACCTATACATCACATGGATGTAGATAGTGAATGCCTTAATATGACATTTAATTCAATATTAGACTCAATGTTTGGTTTTTTTTTCCCAGAAAGTAGGAAATTCTACCCATTATCTCCACCACACATTGGACCTTGTTCTGACATATGGCATAGAAACTGAAAATATGGTAGTGTCTCCTCATAACCCTGTACTGTCAGACCATTGTCGGTTATCCTTTGATTTTACCATTTCTGACTATTTGGCTCCTAAAAAAATATATATTACTACAGTAAATGCTTCTCAGATGATGCTGTTATGAAATTTAAGCAGATTGTTTCCTCTATGCCATGTGTCAACACAACGGAGATAAGCTATTGAGAGCTTGCCCCTTCTGTAATTGATAGCATGGTAGATAGTGTTACAGCTTCTCTGCATCAGACTCTAGACATGGTGGCCCCTTTAAAAAAGAAAAAGTCTAATCAGAGATTTCTAACTCCTTGGTTAAACACAGAAACTCGTAGCTTAAAACAAAAGACTCGTCAATTAGAAAGAAAATTGCGCTCCACTAGATTAGATGAAATCTACTTAGCTTGGAGAAATCACCTTCTAATTTACAAGAAATCTCTTAGGAAAGCTAGAACAAGTTATTATTCTGCATTAATAGAAGAGAACAAGAATAATCCCAGATTTCTTTTCAGCACTGTAGCCAGGCTGACAGAGTCAGGACTCTGTCAATCCTAGCATTCCCTTAGAGCTTACTAGTCAGGACTTTATAAACTTTTTCAATAATAAAATTTCATCTATCAGAGATAAAATCAGTCACATTCTTCCCACCGTTAACTTAAATAAATTAACTACTACAACTCCTTCAATTGATATCTGTTTGGCTGAGTTTACTCCAATTGACCTTTTAGAGTTGTATAAAATAATTCTGGGGGACCTCCAACAGTGCACTGGGCTTCACTCCTTTCTTCACTCTGTGAAATATTTTTGCTGGTCATTAACATCCGTTTTTTTCTCTACCATAGACTGAGTCCCCGTCGTGCTGTTTGCTCTCCACATTTCTGTTCTTTTCTTCTTGCTCTATCCCCTCACCCCCCAGCCAGTTGCAGCAGATAGCTGCCCCTCCCTGAGCCTGGTTCTGCTGGAGGTTTCTTCCTGTTAAAGGGGAGTTTTTCCTCTCCACTGTCGCCAAGTGCTTGCTCACAGGGGATCGCCTGATTGCTGGGGTCTTTCTGCAATTGTGGGGGTTTCCCTGCAGTTGAAAGTGCTATGAGATGACTGTTGTTGTGAAATGGCACTATATAAATAAAGCTGAATTGAATTGATAGCTCTCCTATGGACATTCAATAAAGATATCTCCTCCTAAACTTCCACATATCCGGGGAGGCTGAAATTCGGGGATACACACTCTCATAACCTCAGCAAAGCACCTATCAAATCTGAGGTCAGTCTGACAAATGGTTCAAGAGATATGCGAAGAACAGAGAATTCTTGCATTTATCGATAGATGGTTCTATCATCCAAAAATGTGATCCATCAAGTCAGTAAGAAAAGCCTAGCAGTGAAATTCAATGTGGCAAATCAACACATAAAATATCAAACTTCTAACAAGGTACTCAAGCTTTTTGCCCATTTTTCTTCCTTTTTAAGTTCTGACACCCTCCCCCCACACTCCACCTATATATCCATGTCTCTGCCTCTCATCTTTCTCCAGTGGGAAACAAGAAAGCCCTCCCCTCACTTGTTACTTCCCTCCACAGCAATAGCAAAGAAGCATTACACTCTGCCTGCTTCAGCTCTCCAGCCTTACTCAAAATTCTGCATACATTAACCCAGTCCTACTTGGGATCAAAATCAAGCTTGAGTGTTTGTTGTATTAAAAAAAAAAATGAAATGCACACTCACCACATTCATAACATATGCAACAATGCCCAAGCTAAAGGCTGTGCTGCTTGCAACAGCACTATTTTGTTTTGATGTGACCTTGCACACGTTTAAGCAAACTGCTGAATGACCACAAATGAAAGATCGACAAGGGAGAAGAAACATTCTACTGACAACCGTGATTTTTGTAGGTATATACAGTATACTGCAGTCAATGAAGGGCACAAGCCATTACCATGAGAAGAAATTACAAAAGGTATAACTGGGGATTCTAAATTGTCCTTAGGTATGATTGTGAGAGTGAATGGTTGTCTGTCTCTCTTGTGTTGGTCCTGCGATGGACTGGCGATCTGTCCAGGGTGTACCCTGCCTCTCGCCCAAAGATGCTGGGATAGGCTCCAGCCCCCCTGCGACCCGAAAAGGATTAAGCGGAAGAAGATGGATGGATGGTCTTAAAAATGGCAAAACCAAGTTCCAGCAGGGTGCAGACATAAACTAAAAAAAAAAACCAAACAAACAAACAAACAAAAAAAGTCAAAGAATTACTTAACCGTAAGAGAGCACATCACTTAAGTGCTGTATCAAATTTTTAATCCAGTGTTTAACACGAGGCCAGATATTCACAGGAGATACCCAGTTCCCATAATGCCTGAATCTTTTTTTTTTTTTTTTTTTTTTTTAACTAGGGGTGCTCTGATCGATTGACCATCCATTGATTGATCAATATTCAGTCAGTGATGAGTAGCTTATTCTGTTAAAACTTGATGCAAATTTGAATAACACAAATTGCATAAAACCCCCCTTCAACCCCTACAAAGTAGAGGATTTTACAGTGTCCAGATGAAAGCATTTTGGGTGTCAAGGTAGTAACCAGGTGGTCACTAATAGATTCCCTGCTCAGACAAGACATGTCCAGTAGCTAAAGATGAATAACAGTTTGCAGTCTCTACTTACCCGCAAGAGAAATCTTTTGGTGACTACATGTGAACAAGTGAGAGTCAAAACTAATTCTCTAAGATTTCAGTAGGGCTGGGTGATATGGCCTACAAATAAAATCCCCCATTTTTTTTTTTTTTTCCAAAACCATCTCTGGGCACCAGGATACCACCACCCAGGCCGTGGGGGGTAGGGAGCGGGTGAACAACCTGAACCTTCAACAGGTTTGACCAACCACCCTCTACTCCCCCTGCCCTCCAACCTCTGCTGCCTCCACCTTCATTTCCTCCCCATCCACTGCCCACCCTCCACCCCCCTTACATCCCCCAGCTTTCAGTACACATCCCTTGCCATTTTTCCCCTCAAATGCCCAACACCCCCACCTCTCAGCACACAGCCCCCTGCCCCAGTCTGTCTCTCACCAAGACCCAGGTGAGATCTGAGCTGAAGAAGATCAAAGCGAGGAAGGCTGCAGGTCCAGACGGCATCAGCTCAAGGTTCCTTAAGTCCTCTGCGGACCAGCTGTGCAGGATTGTGGAGCACCGCTTCACCTTGAGCCTGAAGCTGGGGAGGGTACCACAGCTGCAGAAAACATCCTGTGTGGTACCCGTGCCAAAGACGCCACACCCCAAGGATCTGACCAGCTACAGATCAGTGGCCCTCACATCACACGTGATTTAGACCCTGGAGCGGCTGCTCCTTGCCCATCTTCACCCCCTGGTGAGATCAGTGATGGACCCACTTAAGTTTGCCTACTAGCATGGCACTGGTGTGGAGGATACAGTGATCTTCCTCCCTCCTACATTGTTCCCCGTTTCACCTGGAGGAGTCTGGGAGCACTGTGAGGATCATGTTCTTCGATTTCCCCAGTGCTTTTAACACCATTTGACCAGTGCTCCTGATGGACAAGCTGCCGTGTGCAGGGGTGGACCAACTCCTGTCATCATGGATCCTGGACTACCTCACAGACCGGCCAGTTTGTGAGGACCCAGGACTGTGAGTCTGACACAATCATCTGCAGTACAGGGCCCCCCCAGGGAACAGTTCTGACTCCCTTCCTGTTAACCCTCTACATTGCTCACTTTTCATACAACACAACACACTGCCACATGCAGAAGTTCTCTGACGACTCTGTAATTCCCCATCTCTGATGGGAATGAGTCGGAGTACCAAGAACTGATCCAGGACTTCATGGACTGGTGCTTGCAGAGCTGCCTCAAGATCAATGCGGAGAAGACCAAGGAACTGGTGGTGGACTCCTGCAGGCGTGGCCACCCCTCCCCCACAGCATTGGCAAACATCCAGGGAACAGACATTGAGATGGTGACATCATACAAGTACCTAAGTGTTCACCTGAACAATAAACTGGACTGGTCACACAACACCAACGCACTCTACAAGATGGGGCAGCACAAGCTGTTCCTCCTGAGGAAACTAAGGTCTGTTGGAATGCAGGGCACACTCCTGAAGACCTTCTACAGCTCTGTGATAGCATCAGCTATCATGTATAGAGTGGTCTGCTGGGACAGCAGTATCATGGCAGCCAACAGGAAGTGTTAAGTTATTAATGGTGTTTTATGTTTAATACACTGTCTCTACTCTCTGGTTATTCCAGGAAGTTGTAACGCTTTTATTTTGGTGGTACAAGGAAGTTACCTGTGTAATGGGGGAGAAGTGTTGGTGTTTCTGCAATGGCAGCATTGAATAAAGCAGCGTTCTGCTACGTAACTGTTGTGGTTATTTATTTCGAGTAAACATTGGTAGCAGAGGATGGTTTCCAACAACAGAGTACCCCCGAGCTTTGACGAGAAGAAGCCTCACAAAAGTTGGAAAAAATGACATTACAATTTGGAATAGAGTTACTGAACTTGACAAGAAGAAGCAAGCTCTTGCTGTGGTTTTGGTGCTGTCAGGAACACTGAGGGAGGCTGGGATGGAAATACCGGTAGATGACTTGAATAAAGACAGCGGTATGGAAACTTTGTTTGCAAAACTTGACAGTTTGTTCCTTAAAGAGGAAAAGAACCAGATTTATGAAGCTTATTCGCATTTTGACCAAACAAGTAGAGGCTGTGAAGAGTCTATGGTGGACTATATAATTGACTTTGAGCAGCGCTATTCACGAATGTGCAAATACAAGATAAATGGTAAATGGCGTTCACTTGTATAGTGCTTTTTCTCATCTCTGGATGACCAAAGCGCTTTACAGATCCTGCTATCCACCCTTTCACACACACATTCACACACTGATGGCGGCAGAACTGCCATACACAAACAGGTGCTAGCCTGGCCACCAGGAGCAACTGGGGGTTCAGTGTCTTGCTCAAGGACACTTCGACATGCAGACTGCAGACAGAGCAGGAATCGAACCCATGACCCTCCGATCAGTAGTCGGTCACACTACACCTGTGCCACAGTCGCCCCCAGAGATGAGTTACCCGACGCAGTTTTAGCTTTTAAGCTGCTTGACACTGCGTGTTTGGATGAGAAGGATCATCAGCTAGCACTCACGGCGTGCACGGCGCTAACGTATTCCTCAATGAAGTCAACTTTGAAGAGGATATTTGGTGGGAAAATGTCAGTCTCCAGCATGGAAATTAATCAAGATACGACTTGTATGACGGAGCAGAAACGCCAGGGAGGCAAAGTGCAGCCACAGAAGCAGCAGCTGCAGAGAGCATGGCTGCCTGGGAGTAATCCACTGGATAAGTACTGGCGAACATCAAAGTGTGCAGTCTGTCAGTTAACCTTTCACAGGGCTAAGGATTGTCCCTACAAAGGTGAGCAAGTGAAGTTGACTTAAGAGAGCAGCAAAGAGGAAGTAGAGGAGTGAAATATTCTCTTCATTAAAGAGAGTGATATTTATGGGCAGCATGGTGGCACAATGGTTAGCACTGTGGCAGCACAGCAACTCACCCTTGGCTATGGGATCTCAGGTTCGATACCACCCCCTGACCATCGGTGATCTTTCTGTGAGGAGTTTGCATGTTCTCGCCGTGTCTGCGTGGGTTTACTCCGGGATTTTTCTGGTTTCCTCCCACAGGGGCCAAAAACATGCAGGTTAGGTTAATTGGCATCAACTGGGGAGGTATGAATGAGAGTTGTCCCTTGCGCTGTCCCCCCCAAGCGTGTCGGACACACAGTCCCGGGTTCTCACAAACTGTGGCCGGTTAGTGAGGTAGTCCAGGATCCATAATGACAGGTGCTGGTCCACCCCTGCGCACAGCAGCTTGTCCTTCAGGATCATCGGTTGGATGGTACTGAAAGCACTGGAGAAGTCAAAGAACATGATCCTCACTACATTCCCAGGCTTCTCCAGGTGGGACAGAGAACGGTGAAGGAGGAAGATCACCGCATCCTCCACCCCAATGCCATGCTGGTAGGTGAACTGGAGTGGCTCCATCGCTGGTCCCACCAGGGGGCGGAGGTGAGCAAGGAGCAGTCTCTCCAGGGTCTTCATCATGTGGGACGTCAGGGCCACCGGTCTGTAGCTGTTCAGATCTTTGGGGTGGGAAGTCTTTGGTACAGGTACCACACAAGATGTTTTCCACAACTGTGGTACCCTCCCCAGCTTCAGGCTCAGGTTGAAGATGTGCTCCACAATCCCACACAGCTGGTCTGCACAGGACTTGAGGAGCTTTGTGCTGATGCCGTCCGGTCCCGACGCCTTCCTCGCCTTGATCTTCCTCAGCTCCGTCCTCACCTGGGTCTTAGTGAGGGTCATGTTGGGGGGCTGTGTGTTGGGAGTGGGGGGGTGATGGTGGAGTGGGGTGTGGGCAGCAGGACTCGATGTCTTCAGAGGCAGCAGTGGTTGTTGTGCAGTTGTGGGGGAGGGCGGTTGGTCAAACCTATTAAAATACAGGTTCAGATGGTTCGCCCACTCCCTGCCCCCCGTGGCCTGGGGGGAGGTATTCTAGAGCCCAGAGATGGTTTTGAGGTTTCTCCAGAACCCACCGATGTCGCTCTGTTGCAGTTTGTCCTCCATCTTCTTCCTGAAGCTGTCCTTGCCTTCTCTGATCTTCCTCCTCAGCTCCCTCTGTACGGCCTTCAGCATCTCCCTGTTCCCCGACCTGAAGATCCTCTTCTTCTCTCTCAGAAGTGTTTTTATCTCAGGGTTGATCCAGGGTTTGTTGTTCGAGCAACACCGTATGGTTTTGGTGGATCCAACAAAGTTGGAACATCATTGCCAAGAATAACTGGATATGGCAATCAGGCACAAGAGCTACAGGAAGGAGATAAGTTTGACCCCCCCACTGTTAAATAGACCTCAGCGGTCAGGTACAACTTCTTATCCCCATGGACACAACTAATATTCACTGTAGACTCACTCCACGAATCCCTAGGGACCACACCGGGCAGAACAACAGTCTGAAAACAACCAGAGTCTAACAAGGCCTCTTCACACTGACCATTAAGTAGAACAGTTGTTTTATATATTTCACTGTGAACTGGTGCTGAAAGAGTGGGCCTTGGAACTGAGCATAACAACGAAGGCTTATTATTTTCCGTGGCAGGACATGAATATTGAGTATGACCGATTTTATTACACTGATAACAGCGTATATCTTTATTAGAGACAAAACGTGACTTTTTACTACCATTATATTTGCAATTTGTGATCTGACTGGAACACAGTCTATTTTGAGCTTGACCACCCCTTTCACCCCCATTAGACTTACTCCATGTGGTGAAAGAGCTGTCACGGCTGAAAGTAGGTCTCCTGCTCCCAGACCTGGCTGACAGAAAGACCTCCGCAAGATGAGTAGCGCCCTCTGCAGTCTTCGGGTCCCGCTCTTGTATCCAGATTCCCAGTTCCGGGTCCACCAGCCGCAGAAACTGCTCCAAAATCATCAGTTCCAAAATGTCTTTTATAGTTGAGGTCTCTGGTTTCATCATGATCATCATCATCATAGCAGTCTGTCGTGGGCGACAATGACTGTTTCATTTAGGTCTGATCAGATTCCTCCACACAGCTCTGTCCTTAGCCTTCCACTGCCAGGAACTCCTGTCTATGTCCAGTCCTGATGAATGTCCAGGGACCGAAACCTTCTCCTATAGGTGCCGGGTGTTATTTCATATTTAATTAAAATTGCTTCACTTTATCATAATCATCTGTGTCTGCAATGTCCATAATCACGTACGCACTCCGTGCTTGAACTGTGAGCAGAGGAGCCAACTGAATAGCCCACTCTTCTTTACGCCAGTGGCAGACAGTAGCGATCCTCTCAAATGTCACCACATAGTGCTCGATGTCGTCCTCGGGAGAGAGCAGATTCAGCTTGGGCTCGTGGTGCATCTGCGTTGTCCTCGCCTGCACCGGTAGGTTATCCTCCTGCGGGCCGACCCGACTGGTCGTCACCCTGGGGTCTCCCCCCGAAGCGCCGTCGTCACTGCTGCGTTCAGCCCGGCTCCCACACTCCTCTCTCAGCTCTGCCACTTGTGACTGCATCTGGCAAACTTGATGCTGCATAATCTGCCACCTTTGTTCCTGAAGAGAGGCTTCTTCCTCCCTCTGACGATCTCTGACTGTCAGTGAATGCACCATGGACTTCACCAAGCTCGTCAGTTCTCCCAGCTCGTCCAGTTCACTGGCCCCCTGCTCCTCAGTTGCCATACCTGCGTCTAAGTCCTCTATTTGTTCTTGTTGCTTCTTTATTTTCCTTTTGGACATCGCTCCTTCTATCCCGTGTTATCACTTATTAATTTGACAACACTTCCTCGACCAAACGTCACCATTTGTCAGGGAATGAACCACTTCTGACACCAATTGTCACGAACCCGAGCGCTCAAGGCACACCAGCGAAGGAACGGAGGCTTCCAAACAGTTTTGCAATCAATTTTCCATTTATTACACAAGATACTTCACAGGCAACAACTCACGTGAACATCCGACACCCACCACAAACCAAATGACAAACACCTGTTATATACTTAGTGAGATAATTAGAGTTAATTGGATCATGCCAAAATCCCAAGCAAAACAAACATTTTCATATTTCCACATACCCAATAATATCTAAAAGAGACAAATACATAAATAATTTTCACCCTATTTACAGAATAAATACACACCATAAACAATACAATAAATAGTTTTAAACCCATATTTACACATTAAATTACGCCTTACTCAACCATTACATGCCTCCTTCCTCCTGGCATCCTTTAAAAGGCACTCAAACCCCTCAGGAATCTTTTGCCTGGATACCACCAGGAAGCATGCTGGCAAAGGTACGTGGTCTTAATATTCAATTGCCTCACCCAATTAATATAATTAACCTTAACATTCATCTCACAAAGGGATTCAATTCAGTCAAAACAGATCTCCAATTATATGTGCACTTTATCAATACAGTCATGTTAACATTTACAAATTCCTTCTTCTTCCGGCATTTAGACAGCAGACGCTTTTCTCCCTCTTCTCCCTCCTAATCCTCTCCCTTCTGATCCCAGCTTGCAATGTTGCGTTTTTGTCTGTGTTTAGTCGCTCTTCTTCTGCTGAATCTTAATCTAAACGGAAATTATGGATCTGGAAAGTGGCTTAAATGTGATTGTCACCACTTTAAAAGAAGATCGAGTCAGGGGGGACCCAAGGGGAAGACTCATGGACATTGGGAACTCATGCGTCTGTATGATTCGACTGGAGATGCAGAAGACATCTATTGGCTATGATCACAGGACTTCTACTTTGGCTTTTGGAGTTTCCTGATGTTTCAGAAATTAAGGAAGGTGGAGAGCTGTTCAAATGCGGACCCAGGCAAGCTCCTTCACCAAATTCGACCAGTTGGGGAGTGCACGAGGCGGCATGGTGAACTGAATGGTAATTGATTCAGATGGTAGGAATACATCTTGAGTCGCTAGTGCTCTCCAGGGAATGTTTTTTAAGCCTGTACATGGAAATTATGAAGCACAGAATCGCATGAGAGAGGAAAATTCTATTCTCTGAGTGCACTGTGCAGATTTGACCTTGTTTTTTTTTGGTGCCCTGTTTACATTCCTCCTCGATGAAGATAAGGTGGAAGAGAAACAATCGACAAACAATTGCTGTTGTTTCAGCAGACTGAACTCTTCAAGGACAGTGTTACCATGTGTCTTCAAACTCTGCCATCTACAAGCACGAGAGAGAGAGACTCTGGACTTGCTTATAGATCACATGATTATAACATCCATCCACTGCCAGGAGGCGCCCTCTGCTGTTCACTAGCAACTGACACACCCACACTACACACTGCATACAACATCACATGACTGATACATACACTGACACATATACACACACACTGGCTCTCTCAACTTTTGTTTTTGTGTGATCTATTGTCTGCTAATTGTGCATTGGAGAGTTTTTTTTTTTTTCTATGTAATCACAATTTTGGTCATAAAATGAGCTTTATTTTGATTAACAATGCTTTTTTCTCTCTGCCCATTGTGTCACTTCCCTTTCCCCTCATTCCCTTCTTTATCCTCTACTGCTGACAGGCGCCTCCATGGCTGCCGCGTCATTGAGATGCGCTTATTCAGCACGCCCAATGTCAAGTCAAATTCCTCATATGTTTACGTTTTTTATGTAAACATGCTTGGCAATAAAGCTTTCTGATTCTGATTCTATACATATAATTCTCAATTACAGAAACTGTAGCAGTGGCGACACTCCGTCGTCACAGTCTCTTTTCATCATCAGGGCTCGGTAGAAAGACTCAGATTAATGACTGGACCAACTTTTTTTCTATTTTAGCCCTGGTCTCTTATTTTTTCTTCCTCAGGGCAATGGAGAACAATAGAGGTGGGGGCAAATGCATTGTTTACACACACGACCAGCTGATTGCGATGAGGAGGTCAGCGCTGCTGCACAGAGTGAAGTCCCTCATTCCGCATGAGCTCAAGAGGAAACGCTGTGGATGAAGGGCTGGAGCAAAAGTGAGGAGGAGGAGGAGGAAGCATAAACCGGCTGTACCGATGTTCATCACCAGTTAACGTGAGGTCGCTGGGAAACAAGGTGGATGAGCTCACAGCGCTGGTCAGGATGCAAAGGGAATATCATGAGTGTAGTAGCAGCAGCATGTGTTTTACAGAGACGTGGTTACATTCACAGATCCCGGATATCAACGTAGCGATATCTGGCTTTACAACTATCCGGTGGGACAGGGACGTTTTAAGTAGCAGGAAACAGAGGGGAGTAGGATTGGCACTTCTTGTGAATGGAAGGTGTCATCTACCTGCTGCAGCAAGCCCATCTGCACCTGGATGGTGAAGGAGACACTGTGAGAATCACATTCTTTGATTTCTCCAGTGCCTTTAACACCATCCAGCCACTGCTGCTGGGTGAGAAGCTACAGGTGATGGGGGTTGACAACTCTGTGATCTCCAGGACTACTGACTACCTGACAGGCAGGCCACAGTTTGTCCGGCTGGGCAGTGTCTTGTCTGATGTAGTGGTTAGTGATACAGGAACTCCACAGGGGACTGTGCCCTCTCCTTTTCCCTTCAACTTATACACCACTGACTTACAGTACATCACAGAGTCATGCCACCTGCAGAAATTCTCTGATGACTCAGCTGTTGTTGTGTGTATAAGAGGGGGGGAGGAGGGGAAGTACAGGCACTGGTAGAAAGATTTGTGGAGTGGACCGAGCAGAATCACCTGAGGCTGAACGTCAACAAGACCAGGGAGATAGATGGTGACTGACTTCAGGAAAAAGAGGACGCCTTCACAGCCACTGCAGATTAGGGGGAAGGATGTGGAGGTGGTTGAGGACTACAAATACGTGGGTGTCATGATCACATGATCAGCAATGGACTGGACTGGAAATCTAACACCGATGCTGCATATAAGAAGGGGATGAGCAAGCTCCTTCAACGTGTGCAACAGGATGCTGGAGCTTTTCTACCAGGCCGTTGTCACCAGTGCCATCTTCTTTGCTGCTGCTATCTGTTGGGGTAGCGGTATCAGAGCCAGCGACACCAACAGACTTGACAAGATTATCAAGAGGGCGGGCTCTGTAATTGGTCTTAGGCCGGAGACTTTTAAGCCCGTGGTGGAGAGGACACTAAATAAACTGCGATCCATCATGGACCTGATCACCCCCTCCACCATACACTGGACAGACAGCGGAGCACTTTCTCCAGCAGACTGCTACAAGTTTGCTGCCCAACGGTCAGGTACAGGAATCTTTCCTGCCACATGCCATTTCACTATACAATAACTCACTCTGATGTTGTATTCTGGTCATAACTATGCTACCATACTGCACCTTACAGTCTTAATTGGTGTCTCACATTTCACCCTGCACCCGATAGTCCTGCATTTTACAGCGGGTATGATTCAAGTACCTATATGGGTCACCATTATTCATCTATGATTTATATAAGTTTTTAGCAGTTTTACTTTCCATGGGTAATCCCTTTGTCTGTTATGCTGTGTGTGTTTCTGTCGTTTGGTTGTCTACCGTCATGTTGTTGTTACGCTGCAGTTTCCCAGTTTGGGATCAATAAAGTACATCTATCTATAAAATTGCAAAAGCACAGCAATAGCCAGTTTAGATTTGGTGAGGGACAAACAGTGCATTCAACAGAGAAGCTGAAAATTCCAGCTAAAGTGGGACAGACCAAATGCCATATTGAAACTGAAGTTGTGCCAGCCAACACTCCACTGCTTTTGAGTAAGGTTTCAATGAAAAGAGCAGGAACAGTACTTGACATGGAAAATGACAGAGCAACAATGTTCAACAAGCCAGTGAGGTTAGAATTCACAAACTCTGATCAGTATTGTGTGAATATTGTGGATGACAAAAATAAAGACACTCAACATGCTCATGTTTTAACTACAGAGGATGACCATTTTGAGGATGAAATCCTCACACTATCTGAAGAAATGAGTCCTGCAGCAAAGTATGACATTCTGCCAAAACTTCACAGGCATGACAGTTTGGTCATGCCTCTGCAGACAAATTACAGAGGCTTCTGAGGAGCTCAGGTAACAAAGATGTTGAGTGTGGCAGAAGAATACAGAAGATGGTCAATGAATGTGCTATATGTCAGAGATATAGCAAAGTAAAGCCCATGCCAGCTGTTGGTCTACCACTTGAGGACCCTCTCCAGGATCTGTACATCTCCAGGACCCGGAAGCGTGCTGGCCGGATCATAGCCGATCCCTCACACCCTGGTCATGTACTGTTTGCCCCCCTCCCCTCTGGTAGAAGACTTCGGTCCATCCAGACTAAAACCTCCCGTCACATGAACAGCTTCTTCCCCTCTGCCATTAGACTGCTGAACACTAAGTGACTCTCGTGCACCATGTACAGCAGCTCAACCAGACTCATGTCAATCATCACTGTTTTCTTCCTGCATTACCGACTGCACTATATAGTTCTCCACAGTATCTGCTGCTGGCTAATATATATTTTAACTGTTGACCAGTATCACTTAATCTTATCCTACACTTTATTACATGTATAGTTTATTTCTCTTATCTTATCATGTTTAATGTTGCAGCATTGTACCGAGACAAATTCCTAGTTTGTGTACTACATGAACAATGGCAATAAACCTGATTCTGATTCTGATTCTGATTCTGACTTGCATCACAGTACAATGAGACTGTTGCTGTTGATTTACATGAACTTCAACCAGGTGAGTGGTATCTTCACATTATTGACCAGTTCATATGCTTTAGTGCTGGCAGTATTCTGAAGTCAAGAGGTCATCTGAAATAGTCAGACATTTTTTTACATGCTTGGATAAGTGTGTATGGTCCACCACAGAAACTCTTCAGTGACAATGGAGTAGAGTTTAACAATGATGAGTTCAGAGATATGGCAGAAAACTTAACAGAGGTGAAGACCACAGCTGCCTATAGTCCATGGAGTAATGGACTCCTGGAACGACACAATCAAACACTCACTGAGATTATGATTAAAGTTAAGGAAAGCAACTGTTGTGACTGGGACACTGCTTTGGACTGGGCCCTTATGGCAAAAAACACCATGCAGAATGTCCATGTACAGTCCTTATCAGTTGGTCTTTGGTCAGAATCCAAACTTGCCCTCAGAGCTGACAGACAGAACCCCAGCTTCAGAAGGCACCACTAAAAGTGAGTGAGTGGCAAGTAGGGATGCAAGTTATCAATTCATTTATTAATTGTTAATCGATTGATAAGATGAATCGATTAACGATTAATTGATAAGCACAATTTTCCTGAGAATCTGAATTTCTCTCGGTACAATACGGTCTTTCTATCTTTAATAATAACAAATAATTTAATTTAATTGACTAAATTCTTATCGACAATTGAAAGTCAATTAATCATCAACATCCCTAGTGACAAGACACATATCGGCTTTACATGCATCCAGAAAAGCTTTCACTGAAGCAGAATGTTCTGAAAGAATATGTAGAGCTCTACAAAAGCATGTCACACAGATGAGAAACATGAAGCTGGAGACAAAATGTACTACAAGTGGATTGATTCCACAGAATGGAAAGGACCAGGAATCATCATCGGCCAGGATGGTGCGGTGGTGTTCGTCAGGCATGGAGGACTCTGCATCAAAGTACCTCAACTCAGACTGAAAAAGGTACATCAAGACAACATGAACCGAAGTAACACTGAAAGTGCTACAGACCTGACACAACTACAGGACATCCCTCATTACAACATGGAGGACAGAGACAATGATCAACAGAGAGAAACAGACACTAGAATGGAAGAGGAAATGGACACTCAGGACAATAATGACGCAGAAACACTGTGATGAACGTCAGACTGGTAATGTAGAGACACACAATGTGTAACAGGAAACAAATATCTATTTGAAACCAGGGCAAGTTGTGACATACAAAGATTCAGACTAGGGATGTTCATGATTAATTGACTTCCGATTAATTGCCGATAAAAATTTAGTCGACTAAGTTAAATTAGTTGTCAATTAATTGATAACTCAGCAGTCCTTTTCAATGGGAGCTTATTCTATGAAATGTAGTGGCATCGCTCTCCAGGCGGGGGCCCATGTGGTCACCCACTGCCGCATTTCAACTAAAAAAGCAGAAAAAGACACCAAGCCCCCAGAGCGCATGCATGCACTGTGCAGAGTGAAAAAACCCACCCTTCCTGGTTATGTCAGAGCACCACAACAAGTTCTAATAGCACGTGAGCTTGAAGGTCCACCTGCTTCAAATTAACATAGCAGAGAAATGGACCGAAGAAAAGAAAAAGATAGCAGGAGTACAAAAACCCATCCCCGCTGCCCCGCGCTGCAAGATGGAAAAGCAGACCGGACTCAAGTTACCACTGAGGAAACAGAGGAGCCCAGATCTACTGGGTTTGTCTGGATTGCCGGTGTACTGTGATCATGTTTTACATGCAACAAATGAAGCAGCTCACAATTTATTTTCCTGTTAAAACAGTCTAGTTGTGCATCTCAGTAAATTAGAATGTGAAAGTTATTTTTCTGTAATATAACTAAGAGATAAATTTATGGTATTGGTAATAGTTTTTAAAATAAACTAAAAATCGTGACATCTGTAACTTACTGAGAGGTACCAGCACATAGAACAGACTACACAGTACAAAATTTATTAAACTACAAAAAATGCCATTGTCCCTCAACTTTAGAGGGATCACACTCCTCAGCCTCCCTGGGAAGGTCTATGCCAAGGTACTGGAGAGGAGAGTCCGGCCGTTGGTCGAACCTCGGATTCAGGAGGAGCAATGTGGTTTTCGTCCTGGCCGTGGCACATCGGACCAGCTCTTTACCCTCTCGAGAATTCTTGAGGGTTCGTGGGAGTTTGCCCAACCAGTTTACATGTGTTTTGTGGACTTGGAGAAGGCATTTGACCGCGTCCCTCGTGGATTTTTGTGGGGGGTGCTTCGGGAGTATGGGGTATCGGGCTTGTTGTTACGAGCTATTCGGTCTCTGTACGACCGTTGTGAGAGTTTAGTTCGTATTGCCAACACTCGGTCGGAGTCATTCCCAGTGAGAGTTGGACTCCGCCAGGGCTGCCCTTTGTCACCGGTCCTGTTCATAATTTTTATGGACAGGATTTCTAGGCGCAGCCAGGGAATGGAGGGTGTCATGCTTGGTGACCACAGGATCTCATCTCTGTTGTTTGCAGATGATGTTGTCCTGTTGGCTTCATCCAGCAATGACCTACAGCTCTTGCTGGGACGGTTTGCCGCTGAGTGTGAAGCGGCTGGGATGAGAATCAGCACCTCCAAGTCCGAGTCCATGGTCCTCAGCCGGAAAAAGGTGGACTGTCCTCTCCGGGTTGGGGACAGGCTCCTGCCCCAAGTGGAGGAGTTTAAGTATCTTGGGGTCTTGTTCACGAGTGAGGGGAAAATGGAGCGAGAGATTGACAGACGGATTGGAGCAGCATCTGCAGTGATGCGGACGTTGTACCGGTCTGTTGTGGTGAAGAGGGAGCTTAGTTCTTAGGCAAAGCTGTCGATTTACCAGTCAATCTACGTTCCTACTCTCACCTATGGTCACGAGCTTTGGGTAATGACCGAAAGAACGAGATCGCGGATACAAGCGGCTGAAATGAGCTTTCTCCGTAGGATTGCTGGACTCACCCTCAGAGATAGGGTGAGGAGCTCAGTCATCCGGGAGAGGCTTAGAGTAGAACCGCTGCTCCTCCACATTGAAAGGAGTCAGTTGAGGTGGTATGGGCATCTGATTAGGATGCCTCCTGGACGTCTCCCACTTGAGGTGTTTCAGGCACGTCCCACTGGGAGGAGACCCCGGGGCAGACCCAGGACTCGGTGGAGAGACTATGTCTCCCAGCTAGTCTGGGAACGCCTTGGTATCCCCTCTGAAGAGCTGGAGCAGGTGGCTGGGGAGAGGGAAGTCTGGGCTTCTCTGCTTGAACTGCTGCCTCCGCGACCCGGACCTCCGGAAAAGCGGTAGAAGATGGATGGATGGATGGATGGAAAATGCCATTGTCTGTAGTTAAAAAAAATGCAAATGGTACAATAAATCATTGAGGAATAGGATGTTTTATTCAGTATATCAAAAACTGTAATTAACTTTTTACTGCGTGTCACTTCCTGTGGTAACGTATCGTCACTTCCTGTTTTGCTGTCTGTGTGGTTTGCTCTCCTCACTCTCCTGAGCTTTTGGGTTAGCCACTAGCGATGGCTACTAGCTCTCCTTCCTCTCCTCCTCTGGCGTGCTCTCTCTGTCAGATGTTTAGCTACACCTCTGCCTCTTTTAGTGATAACAGTAAATGTAATAAATGTTGTCTTTTTGAGGCGCTCGAGGCGAGGTCGTCTGATTTGGAATCCCGGCTCCGCTGCATTGAAACACCGTCTGCGCCAGTCACTCTTGACGGATGCCCCTTAGCTGCAGCGGCGCTAGCTAGCATAGCTGACCCTGTTAGCGGTCCTCCGGCTCTCCTCAGCAGCGAGGAGACTGGGTGGGTGACGGTGAGAAGGAAGCCTAGTCACAAAGCCCCGGTACACCACCAACCTGTTCACGTTTCTAATCGTTTTTCCCTGCTCAGCGACACACCCGCTGAGGAAAAAACTCTGATCATTGGCGACTCTGTAGTCAGAAATGTGAACCTAGAGACTCCAGCGGCCATAGTCAAATGCGTTCCTGGGGCCAGAGCAGGCGACATCGAGTCAAATTTGAAAATGCTGGCTAAAAGTAACTGTAAATACTCCACAATTGTTATTCACGCTGGCATTAATGACATCTGTCTCAGGCAGTCGGAAGTCACGAAACTTAATGTAGAATCGGTGTGTGACTTTGCAAAAACGATGTCTGCCACTGTAGTATTCTCTGGGCCCCTCCCCAATCTGACCAGTGATGACATGTTTAGCCGCTCGGCATCCTTGAACCGCTGGCTGTCTGTGTGGTGTCCTGCAAATGACGTGGGCTACATTGACAATTGGAGCTCATTTTGGGGAAAACCTGGTCTTATGAGACGAGACAGCATTCATCCCACTTTGGATGGTGCTTCTCATTTATCTAACAATCTGGCATCTTTTTTTATCCAAATTTCCAAAATCTTGACTACTCAGAGTTGGGACCAGGAAGCAGAGTCACAGTCTTACACGCCTCTCTGCAGCTCCTCTTCATCCGCCACCCCTCAACTTAGCCCCTGTCTTCCCCATCAGAGAATCATTGTCTGTTCCCTCCAAAGTAAATCCATCCATCCATCCATCTTCTACCGCTTTTCCAGAGGTCCGGGTCGCGGAGGCAGCAGTTCAAGCAGAGAAGCCCAGACTTCCCTCTCCCCAGCCACCTGCTCCAGCTCTTCAGAGGGGATAACAAGGCGTTCCCAGACCAGCTGGAAGACAGTCTCTCCACCGAGTCCTGGGTCTGCCCCGGGGTCTCCTCCCAGTGGGACGTACCTGAAACACCTCAAGTGGGAGGCGTCCAGGAGGCATCCTAATCAGATGCCCATACCACCTCAACTGACTCCTTTCAATGTGGAGAAGCAGCGGTTCTACTCTGAGCCTCTCCCGGATGACTGAGCTCCTCACCTTATCTCTGAGGGTGAGTCCAGCATTCCTACGGAGAAAGCTCATTTCAGCCGCTTGTATCCGCGATCTCGTTCTTTCGGTCATTACCCAAAGCTCGTGACCATAGGTGAGAGTAGGAACGTAGATTGACTGGTAAATCGACAGCTTTGCCTTAGAACTAAGCTCCCTCTTAACCACAACAGACCGGTACAACGTCCGCATCACTGCAGATGCTGCTCCAATCCATCTGTCGATCTCTCGCTCCATTTTCCCCTCACTCGTGAACAAGACCCCAAGATACTTAAACTCCTCCACTTGGGGCAGGAGCCTGTCCCCAACCCGGAGAGGACAATCCACCTTTTTCCGGCTGAGGACCATGGACTCGGACTTGGAGGTGCTGATTCTCATCCCAGCCGCTTCACACTCAGCGGCAAACCGTCCCAGCAAGAGCTGTAGGTCATTGCTGGATGAAGCCAACAGGACAACATCATCTGCAAACAACAGGGATGAGATCCTGTGGTCACCAAGCATGACACCCTCCATTCCCTGGCTGCGCCTAGAAATCCTGTCCATAAAAATTATAAACAGGATCGGTGACAAAGGGCAGCCCTGGCGGAGTCCAACTCTCACTGGGAATGACTCCGACCGAGTGTTGGCAATACGAACTAAACTCTCACAACGGTCGTACAGAGACCGAATAGCTCGTAACAACAAGCCCGATACCCCATACTCCCGAAGCACCCCCCACAAAAATCCACGAGGGACGCGGTCAAATGCCTTCTCCAAGTCCACAAAACACATGTAAACTGGTTGGGCAAACTCCCACGAACCCTCAAGAATTCTCGAGAGGGTAAAGAGCTGGTCCGATGTGCCACGGCCAGGACGAAAACCACATTGCTCCTCCTGAATCCGAGGTTCGACCAACGGCCGGACTCTCCTCTCCAGTACCTTGGCATAGACCTTCCCAGGAAGGCTGAGGAGTGTGATCCCTCTAAAGTTGGAGCACACCCTCCGGTCCCCTTTTTTGAAGAGAGGAACCACCACCCCGGTTTGCCATGCCAAAGGCACTGCCCCCGACCTCCACGCAATGTTGCAGAGGCGTGTCAACCATGACAACCCAACAACATCCAGGGCCTTGAGGTACTCAGGGCGAATCTCGTCCACCCCTGGGGCCCGGCCACCAAGGAGATTTTTAACCACCTTGGCGACCTCAGCCCCTGTGATAGGCGAGTCATCCCCCTCGTCCCCAAACCCTGCTTCCTCTGTGGAAGGCGTATCAGTGGGATTGAGGAGATCCTCGAAATATTCCTTCCACCGCCCGACGATATCCCCAGTTGAAGTCAACAGTGTCCCATCCGCACCATACACAGTGTGGACGGGGAGCTGCTTTCCCCTCCCGAGCCGCCGAACAGTTTGCCAGAATCTCTTTGAAGCCGACCGAAAGTCTTGTTCCATGGCCTCACCAAACTCCTCCCATACCCGCGTTTTTGCTTCAGCAACCACCCGAGCTGCACTCCGCTTGGCCTGCCGGTACACCTCAGCTGCTTCGGGAGTCCCGCAAGCCAACCAAGCTTGATAGGACTCCTTCTTCAGCTTAATGGCCCCCCTCACCACTGGTGTCCACCACCTGGTTCGGGGGTTGCCACCACGAGATGCACCGACCACCTTGTGGCCGCAGCTCTGGGCCGCCGCTTCAACAACAGAGGTGGAGAACATGGCCCATTCAGACTCCATGTCTCCAGACTCCCTCGGAATGTGGTTGAAGTTCTTCCGGAGGTGGGAGTTGAAGACCTCCCGGACAGGGGCCTCAGCCAGACGCTCCCAGCACACCCTCACTATACGTTTGGGTCTACCAGGTCTGAATGGCTTCCTCCCCTGCCATCGGATCCAACTCACCACCAGGTGGTGATCAGTTGACAGCTCTGCACCTCTCTTTACTCGGATGTCCAAGACATACGGTCGCAGGTCTGATGATACGATAACATAATCGATCATCAACCTGCGACCTAGGGTGTCCTGGTGCCAGGTGCACATATGGACACCCTTATGCTTGAACATGGTGTTCGTTATGGACAGACTGTGGTTAGCACAGAAGTCCAATAACTGAACACCACTCAGGTTCAGATCGGGCAGGCCGTTCCTCCCAATCACCCCTCTCCAGGTTTCACTGTCGTTGCCCACGTGCGCATTGAAGTCCCCCAGTAGGACAATGGAGTCTCCAGGAGAGTACCCTCCAGCACCCCAGTCACAGACTCCAGAAAGGGTGGGTACTCTGAAACATCATTTGGTGCATAGGCACAAATGATGGTCAGGACCCGTTTCCCAACCCGAAGGCGCAGGGAAGCAACCCTTTCGTCCACCGGGGAAAACTCCAATATAGAGGCAGCAAGGTGGGGCGATACAAGAACACCCACCCCTGCTCGTCGCCTCTCGCCCGGGGCAACTCCAGAAAAGGCCAAGCTCCAGCCCCTCTCCAGGAGACTGGTTCCGGAACCGGAGCTGTGTGTTGAGGTGAGGCCGACAATATCTAGCCGGTATCGCTCAACCTCGTACACCAGCTCAGGCTCCTTCCCCACCAGAGAGGTGACATTCCACGTACCAAAAGCCAGTTTAGAAAGCTTGGGATCAGTCTGCCAAGGTCTCCGCCTTTGACCGCCACCTAATCCACATAGCACCGGACCCCCATGATCCCTCCTGCTGGTGGTGAATCCACTGGAGGGCGGACCCATGTAACTCCTTCGGGCTGAGCCCGGCCGGGTCCCATGGGTGGAAACCCGGCCACCAGACGCTAGCCTTCGAGCCCCACCCCCAGGCCTGGCTCCAGGGTGGGGCCCCGGTAACCCCATACCGGGCGGGGTACACTGAATCCTTGATATACAATTTATCATGAGAGTCTGTTGGATCGTTCTTAGTCTGGCCTTTCACTCAGGACCAGTTTGTCTTGGGAGACCCTATCAGAGGCAAATTGCCCCCGGACAACATAGCTCCTGGGATCACTGGAGCACGCAAACCCCCCCACCACGATAAGGTGACGATCCATGAGGAGGTTTACCTCCAAAGTAAATAAAAAATATAATATATAAGCATCCCAAAGTGATTAAGCAAAATATTGGTAAAACTCAAATTAAACATAAAGCCTCTAAACTGAATGATTTGGCCTCTGTTCCTCCTCATAATTTAAAAATTAAATGTGGTTTATTAAATATTAGGTCTCTAACTCCCAAGTCTCTGTTAGTTCATGATCTGTTAATTGATCATCAGATTGATTTAATATCCCTTACAGAGACTTGGTTAGGGCAAGAGGATTATGTTGGTTTAAATGAATCAACTCCCTCTGGTTATTTAAACTGTCAAAATCCCAGAAGTTCTGGTCGTGGAGGAGGAGTAGCAACAATTTACCATTCCAAATTACTAGTTAATGTAAAGCAAAAAACATGTTATAATTCCTTTGAGGGCCTGGTCCTCAGTATTGGGCACTTTAGCAATTTTAGGTTAAACCCAATTTTATTTGCCATAGTTTATCGTCCCCCATCAACCTACTCAGAATTTTTTTCCGAATTTGCTGATTTCTTAGCTGATTTAGTGCTGAAATCTGATAGAATAATTATAGTAGGGGACTTTAATATACATGTGGATGTAGATAGTGACTGCCTTAATGTGGCATTTAATTCAATATTAGACTCGATTGGGTTTTCTCAGAAAGTAGGAAATTCTACTCATTACCTCCACCATACATAGGACCTTGTTCTGACATATGGCATAGAAATAGAAAATCTTGTAGTGTCTCCTCATAACCCTATACTGTCAGACCATTGTCTGTTAACCTTTGATTTTACTATTTCTGACTATTTGGCTCCTAAAGAAAAATATTATTACAGTAGATGCCTCTCAGATGATGCTGTTACCAAATTTATGCAGATCGTTTCCTCTATGCCATGTGTCAACACAACGGAAATAAGCTATAGACAGCTTGCTCCTCCTGTAATTGATAACATGGTGGATAGTGTTACAGCTTCTCTGCATCAGACTCTAGACTTGGTGGCCCCCTTAAAAAAGAAAAAGTCTAATCAGAGATTTCTAACTCCTTGGTTAAACACAGAAACTCATAGCTTAAAACAGAAGACTCGTCAATTAGAAAGAAAATGGCGCTCTACTAATTTGGATGAAATCTATTTAGCTTGGAGAAATCATCTTTTAATTTATAAAAAATCTCTTAGAAAAGCTAGAACGAGTTATTATTCTGCATTAATAGAAGAGAACAAGAATAATCCCAGGTTTCTTTTCAGCACTGTAGCCAGGTTGACAAAGAGTCAGGACTCTGTCAATCCTAGCATTCCCTTAGAGCTTACTAGTCAGGACTTTATGAACTTTTTCAATAATAAAATTTCATCCATTAGAGATAAAATCAATCAGATTCTTCCCACAGTTAACTTAAATACTGTAATTACTACAACTCCTTCAAATGATGTCTGTCTTGATGAGTTTACTCCAATCGACCTTTGTGAGTTAGACAAAATAGTTTCCTCATCCAAACCTTCAACTTGTCTTTTAGACCCTATTCCTACCAGGTTATTTAAAGAAGTCTTCCCACTTATTGGTAGCTTTATTCTTCATATAATCAATTCTTCATTAACTTTAGGCCATGTACCGCAGGCTTTTAAAACGGCTGTAATTAAACCCTTACTCAAAAAGCCAACACTAGATCCAGGAGCTTTAGCTAACTATAGACCAATCTCTAATCTCCCTTTCATTTCAAAAATCTTAGAAAGAGTTGTTGCTACGCAATTATTTGACCACCTGCAGGGAAATGGTTTACTTGAAGAGTTTCAATCTGGGTTTAGAATCCATCATAGTACTGAAACAGCCTTAGCGAAGGTCACTAATGACCTCCTCATCGCATCTGATAATGGACTGGTTTCTGTACTTGTCCTTTTAGACCTTAGTGCAGCTTTTGATACCATCGATCATAATATTCTACTTGATAGATTAGAACACCATGTTGGACTTAATGGAACTTCATTGCAGTGGTTTAGATCTTATTTATCTGATAGGTTCCAGTTTGTTCATGTAAATAATGAGTTTTCTTTCAACTCAAAGCTTAGTCATGGAGTTCCACAGGGATCTGTGCTAGGCCCTACTCTTTTTAGTTTATATATGCTTCCGTTAGGCAACATTATTAGAAAGCACTGTATACATTTTCATTGTTATGCAGATGACACACAATTATACCTGTCAATGAAGCCAGATGATAGTAGTCAATTAGCCAAGTTAGAAGCCTGTCTTAAGGAAATCAAAGCTTGGATGACTTGTAATTTCCTGCTATTAAATTCAGATAAGACTGAAGTCATTCTTGTTGGTCCAAAAAACCTTAGAAATACCTTTCCAAATCAAACTTTCAGTTTGGATGCGGTTACTCTTTCTCTTAATAGCTCTGTGAGGAACCTTGGAATTATTTTTGATCAAGATCTGTCCTTCAATTCACATATTAAATTTGTTTCTAAGACTGCCTTCTATCATTTGCGTAATATTGCCAAGATTAGGAGCATCTTGTCTAAGAGTGATGCTGAGAAACTGATCCACGCTTTTGTTAACTCGAGATTAGATTATTGTAATTCTTTATTATCAGGCTGTCCTAAAACATCTTTAAAAAGTCTTCAGCTGATCCAAAATGCTGCAGCAAGAGTTTTAACAGGTACTAGAAAGAGAGATCATATCTCTCCGGTTCTGGCCTCCCTTCATTGGCTTCCCATAGAGTTTAGAATTAAGTTTAAAATCCTTCTTCTTACCTACAAAGCTCTAAACAATCAGGCTCCTTTTTATTTAAAAGATCTGATACTACCGTATTATCCTAACAGAGCACTACGCTCCCAAAATGCAGGATTACTTGTAATACCTAGAATCTCCAAAAGTACAATGGGAGGCAGAGCCTTCAGTTATCAAGCTCCTCTCCTGTGGAACCAGCTGCCAATCTGGATTTGGGAGTCAGACTCGATCTCTGCTTTTAAGAATGGAGCTAAAACCTACCTTTTTGATATAGCCTACAATTAGGGAGGGATCATGTGTTTCTGAACCCTCCCTTAGTTATGCTGCCAATAGGTTTAGTCAGCCGGGGGACCTCCAATAATGCACTGGGCCTCACTCCTTTCTTCACTCTCAATGAAATATTTTTTTTGTTTGCTGGTCATTAACATCTGTTTGTTCTCTCCCATAGATTGAGTCCCCATCGTGCTGTTTGCTCTCTACATGTCTGTTCTTTTCATCTTCTGTCCCCTCACCCCCCAGCCAGTCGCAGCAGATGACTGCCCCTCCCTGAGCCTGGTTCTGCTGGAGGTTTCTTCCTGTTAAAAGGGAGTTTTTCCTCTCCACCGTCGCCAAGTGCTTGCTCACAGGGGATCGCCTGATTGCTGGGGTCTTTCTGCAACTGTGGGGGTTCCCCCTACAGTTGATAGTGCTATGAGATGACTGTTGTTGTGAAATGGCGCTATATAAATAAAGTTGAATTGAACTGAATATGTTAAAGACAGAAAGATTGCATTGTATCGAGGGAAATTCAGATTCTCAGGAAAACTGCCGCTTATCAATTGATCATTAATCGAGCAATAAGATGAATCAATTAACAATTAATGAATTAATTGATAACTTGCATCCCTAATTCAGACACAGGTATGTTACACAAAGCTAAAGTTTCAGGATGTGCAGGAAAAGCCACCGGCAGGTTTAAGAATTGGTATAATCTAATACATACTGAGCCCACTGATGTTGCAGGTAACACAGTCAGCTGACTTGTTAAGAGTTGAAAACCTTCAGGTACAAAACAGTGTTACAGAACAAACAACCACATGTGAAGATATTTTTGTAACCAAGGATGTGTCATTTGATGTGCCAAAATGTGCAGAGATAATGATGTGTTTGTAGAGGCCAAAGATGAGGGGCAAACGTGTATATTCACACGATGGGTGTGTACTCTTAAAGAGACCTTTACTGGAGTTGTACCTAAAGCACATGTAATTGCAAGAGGGTTTGAGGAGTTGGACAGGTCTGACCTTCCGAAACATTCCCCCACATGTGCCACTGAGGTTACTTTTGTCTGTAATTTGTCACAAACAGTGGTCTCTTCACTCTATGGACATAAAATCTGCATTCCTACAGGGGATGCAACCATCAAGAGACATTTACATCAAGCCTCCAGAGGCTAAAGCTGGATTCATGCTGCACCTCTGCTGTCCGCATATGTGCAACTAGAAACCTCGTGTGACAAAATTTATGTCATTGTCTCCACTCTGCTAGTATACACAGGGTTCTACTGCGGACAACCGCGTGCAGCCCAAATTTTGTGACCGCGCAGCCTGCTCACCATCTCAACACGTTGACAAAGCATGCGCAAGACTGAATGTCCCATTCACGAGATGGTGCTACCAACACAGCATACAAAGACAAAGTAGATGAGGAAGACAATGAGGAGGCGAAAGATGAGAATAAACATTAATGAATCCTTTTGCAGCAGCAGCAGCTTGAGCGGAGAAGAGCACTGGTAAACAGTAATTCCTCCTTTTCCTTGAAACGACGCCATTGTTTTTGCTCCAAAAAAAAAAAAAAAAAAAAAAAAAATGTGCATCACTCTCGTGTTTTATAGTCGGTGAACAAACTGGCATGTTAACGCATTTGCGCTACCCATAGGGCTGGGGCGAAACTACAAATAACAGTTGTGCGCATGCGTCAACTGCTTGGCCTGGTAGATTAAAAAAGTAAGCATGTACAATGCCGTGTGCGTGCGGGGCTCGTCCAAAGCGCACACGGGCCAAAGCGGACCAGAGGGGAAATGCAGCATGAATAAGGCTCAAGTGTGAAGGTACATTATGGAAGCTAAAGAAGTGTGTGTATGGTTTAGCTGATGGATCTCTGCACTGGTACAATAGAGTTAAAGATGTTACAATGTCAACAAATGGAAAAATGTCTCAGGTTGATCCAGCTGTTTTCAATTGGCTTGATGAGGACTGTACAGTGAATGGGGTTCTTGCTTGCCATGTTGATGATTTCGTATGGGGAGACAAAGAAATTCTCTAAAACAGTGATTCCACAGCTCAGAACAGCTCTTCAGGTTGGGCATGAGGAACATGACAACTTCTGCTATGCAGGTATAGATTCTGAAACTGTAGGTAGAAAAGTGCAGATACATCAGGAACATTACATCCAGTGCTTACAGCCCATACACAAAGATCCATCATGAGCTGTAGAGAAAGAGTCAGCCCTCAGTAAGCAAGAGATTGATCAACTCAGATCCAAAATAGGCCAAATCCTTTGGGTTGCAAGACAGAGTAGGCCTGATGTTATGTTTGATGCATGCAACTTGGCATCCAACCTA
This sequence comes from Pholidichthys leucotaenia, assembly GCA_020510985.1. Lineage (NCBI taxonomy): Eukaryota > Metazoa > Chordata > Actinopteri > Cichliformes > Pholidichthyidae > Pholidichthys > Pholidichthys leucotaenia. The sequence goes on along the minus strand of CM035847.1, from coordinate 110,971,737 downwards.
AAACATGCAATGGTGCAAAGCATTTGTGAAGCAAACAGAATTGTGTGCAAACTTAAGTCTAAGAATGTGGTTTTGAACGTTCAACACTTGGGAAAAGACACTGATTTGAAGCTCCTAGTTTTTAGTGATGCTTCAATTGCAAATCTTTCTGATGAAGGCACACAAGGAGGACATTTTATTGCTCTTCCTGGAGAAGAAGGTAGATTCTCTCTCCTTACCTAGCAGTCAAAAAGAGTGAAGAGGGTTGTGCGCAGCACACTTGCTGGTGAAACCTTGGCGATGTCTGATAGTATTGATAATGCCATTTTTCTGGCTACCCTTTACTCTGAGCCAACTACTGGTAAAGTTACAAGCTGTCCACAAATAACATGCATCATAGATGATCACTCACTGGTTGATGATTTAAAATCCACAAAATCAGTCAGAGAAAATACTTTGTTTGAAGATAAGTAGCATTAAAGAACTAATTCAAGCTCAAAAGGTGGAGCAAGTACTCTGGTACAACACAAAAGAACAGCTAGCAGACTGCCTCACTAAGAAGGGTGCATCAACTCTTCAGCTACGAAAAGCACTTAACCCCTTGACGCCTATTGTCGTGAATTCGCATCAATCCAAAAAAAAAACAAAAACAAAAAAAACCCAAAAATACGATTTTCAATTATGAAAAAAAAAAAAATTGTTAACAGTTGGAAATAAATTCAGGCGTCAAGGGGTTTTAATGAAGGGCAATGGAAATGTACCTAAAAATGCAGAGTGGCGCTTATGTCATGTGTAGAAAGTTAAATGTTGTGTACAATGTTGTAACAAAAGCAAAGATTTGGTAATTATATATGTATTTTTTGAAAGCGAGTGAGATTTTGCTATTAATGCCATTTTATGTTTAATACAGTGTCTCTACTCTCAGGTTATTCCAGGAAGTTGTAATGTTTTTATTTTGGTGGTACAAGGAAGTTACCTGCGTAACAGGGGAGAAGGTGTTTCTGCAATGGCAGCGTCGAATAAAGCAGCATTCTGCTAAGTAACCATCGCCAGCCTCCCGGTTGTGGGGCGGATGCTCTATCAACTAGGCCACAATTGTGTTAAATATACTTTGGTCAGATAATATCTATTAATTATTTTAATTGATATTTCTTTAACTTTTATACTTTGGTCAGATAATATCTATGAATTATTTTAAATTATATTTCTTTAACTTTATTTCTTAATAAATTTATTAAATTTGTATATATCTTAAACCACTAATGTAACTGTTCCAGAAATAAACTGCAGTGGGATTAGATGTAACCTCCCCTTTGTCAATAGAAATATCCGGACAGAGGTCATCAAAAAACGGTACATCAGTGATAATACCAGTGACACAGTCATCCAAGTCCCCCCCCCCCTTCAGTAAATGAGCTTGCAGGAAATTTCAATGGTAAAATTACAAATACTAGTGCATGCCCGTTGAAACCAAGTGGAAGCAAGCATTTCTGGACGCCTGCCTTTGATCTTTGATTGTCAATGCCATCACTCCTATCAAGTTGGAGGTGGTCATGATTAAAAAGAAACCTCCATGGAGAAATGCTAAACTAGTAAGAGCTGAAAAAAAGTGTCGAAAAGCTGAACGCAGGTGGCGAAAAACTAGATTACAGGTTCATTATGAAACCTACAATGAGAGATTAAGCATTAATAATTTGGAGCTGAGAAATGCAAGGCAAGCATCTTTTTCTGGCATCATTGCTAAAAACAACAATAATGCACGCACCCTGTTCACTACTGTTGACAGGCTAACAAATCCTCCTGTGCCAGTGGCTCCTGAACTTCTATCCAACTGTACCTGTAATGACTTTGCCTTTTTCCTTTACTGACAAAATTCAGAAAATTAGACAGTCAGTGCTCCTATGCCAGGTGCTGGACATGTTCTTCCTCTGTGTCCACGTAGAGAAGACGTAAACACCAAGGCAAAATTTTTTTCCAATCAATCATAAAATCTTGAATGACATCATACGCCACCTGAAATCCACCACCTGCTGCCTTGATACTCTCCCAACAGGTTTTATTTTTTAAACGTTTCATATGGCATGGCCTCAGATCTACTACAGATCATAAATATGTCTCTGCATTCAGGGGTCGTCCCTCAGTGTTTAAAAACAGCTGTTATCAAGCCTCTTCTTAAAAAGAGCAACCTAGATGCCTCACTCATGAACAGCTATAGGCCCATATCAAACCTCCTCTTTCTGAGTAAAATCACAAAAAAAGCCATCTTTCAACAATTGTACAGCTTCCTGACATTAAATAACTGCTTTGATGTCTTCCAGTCAGATTTTTGGCAAAACTACAGCACTGAGAAAGGTCTAGTTTAAAAAAAAAAAAAAAAAAAAAAGCCTAATTAAGGTCCTTAATATTCAATTCAACTTTATTTATATAGCGCCATTTCACAACAATAGTCATCTCATAGTACTTTCAACTGTAGGGGAAACCCCCACAATTGCAGAAAGACCCCAGCATTCAGGCGATCCCCTGTGAGCAAGCGCTTGGTGACAGTGGAGAGGAAAAATTCCCTTTTAGCAGGAAGAAACCTCCAGCAGAACCAGGCTCAGGGAGGGGCAGTCATCTGCTGTGACTGGCTGGGGGTGAGGGGACAGAGAAGAAGAAAGAACAGACATGGAGAGAGCAAACAGCACGACAGGGACTCAGTCTTTGGGAGAGAACAAACAGATGTTAACCACTTGCACTTCGGGCAATTTTCCTAAAAATGCCAAAAAAAAACGTGCCCAAAGTAAATCGAAAGCTGTTATTCAACCCTTTGCAGCATCTTCATGGGGTTGGTCTCATTTAAAAGAAAACACTTTGAATTTTTTGGCAAAAAAAACATAATCTCTCTACGTGCTCCGGCCACTGAGTTACAGTTATCTAAACATACTGAACTTGAAGAAAAAAAATTTGGACACAGTGTTTTTTTGGATACAAATGCTTGTAAATAACACACAGCTGTCCGATCCGGCTGGAAAATGCAACAGAAATGTAGAACCAAGTGTTATCCAGCTGAGATCCAAATTTGGTAACAATACCACAAAAAATGAATATTTTACACAGCTTTGTTCTCAGGCTGTTCCCAGGCGTTTTGGAACTGTGCCAAATTGTGCCAAATGGCACAGTTTGGAAAAAACGTCTGTAACTTTTGAATAATTCAATGTAGAATCTTCATTTTAGGCTCTAATGAAAGGTCACACTCAGGGCTGTGTCTGTGTGTGTGTGTGTGTGGGCGGGGGGTCGTTCCCCCCCCCCCCGCTACCGAGGACCAAATTCGGCCCTCGCTACATGACGGAATACACTCTTTTTTTCTTTTTTCCTTGCATGTTTTCACAGCGGCTCCCTCCCCCCTCGCTACTGTGTGTGTGTGGGGGGGGGGGGAACCGTGAACGGACCGTGAACGCCACCCCCCCTCGCTACAGGAGAGGGCCATCGCTACATGATGGAATAGACTGATATGCTCCCCCCCCGCGGACCGGGGAGCGTTCGGACCGTGCTCCCCCCGTGCCCCCCCCCGCTCCTCTTCTGCAGACCATGACGGGCGTTCACGGTCCGTTCACGGTCCCCCCCCCCCACACACACACACAGTAGCGAGGGGGGGGAGCCACTGTGAAAACATGCAAGGAAAAAAAAAAAAAAAGAAAAAAAAAAAAAGAGTGTAATCCGTCATGAAGAGGGCCGAATTTGGTCCTTGGTAGCGGGGGGGGGGACGACGACCCCCCGCCCCCACACACACACAGAGACACAGCCCTGAGTGTGACCTTTCATTAGAGCCTAAAATGAAGATTCTACATTGAACTATTCAAAAGTTACAGACATTTTTCCAAACTGTGCCATTTGGCCGTTTATCGCGGCGCACGCACTTCGTGCGCAGTACAGTTGTAATTTACCGATCGGTCAAAAGTCATTTTTGGATTACAGTTTTCAGGGATAAATAATAATTTAGCTTATAACACCTTACCTCTTCAAAGCAGCAGAGTCGTGGCGAACAGCTCTTCCCACGCGTCAGACGAACGCGACGCTGCTCCGCTCGTGGACCCGATCAAAACATAATTCCATTATTGCCGTTTTGGCGAATGATTTACGACTTTTGTCGTCGGCCTCCGTCTATTCTGCAGGAATGAGTGCAGGTCCCACTTGTGGGTGTTCTCCATGCTGCTGGGTGAGCCTGGGTCTGTAGGTGATTTGTCCAGCGTCCTTTGTTTTCATCTGTTGCAACAGTAAATATCGCTTCACCCACAGCCAGAATTTCTGTGCTTCAATTGGCTCCTGCGTTCACAGTAGGCGGGTCCTCCTTCCTAGATTTTCATTCATTGGTTCTTCAAGGTTTCAGAAACCCAATTCAAGGCTCTTATTAGTCGAATGAGAGGTCAATCAGATGAACTAATCTGTTCGCGGCTGTCTCTGCAGTTTGTTTTTTTTTGAGTGGCGCTGGGACGCTACTACATCACCATCACCACCATCATGCGTCATGCGCACGAGGGCGCACGAGCGCGCTCTCGCGCGCCCTCGTGCGTCACAGGACGCAGAGACTTGCCCGCCCGCGGAACAACGGAGCGCAAGTGGTTAATGACCAGCAAAAATATTTCACAGAGTGAAGAAAGGAGTGAAGCCCAGTGCATTGTTGGAGGTCCCTCGGTTGTCTAAACGTATTAGCAGTATAACTAAGGGAGGGTTCAGGGGCACCTGATCCCACCCTAACTATAGGCTATATCAAAAAGGAAGGTTTTAACCCTATTCTTAAAAACAGAGATCAAGTCTGACTCCCAAATCCAGATTGGAAGCTGGTTCCACAGGAGAGGAGCTTGATAAATGAAGGCTCTGCCTCCCGTTGTACTTTTGGAGATTCTAGGTATTACAAGTAATCCTGCATTTTGGGAGTGTAGTGCTCTGTTAGGATGATAGGGCAGTATTAGATCTTGTAAATAAAAACAGGCCTGATTATTTAGAGCTTTGTAAGTGAAAAGAAGGATTTTAAACTTAATTCTAAGTTCTATGGGAAGCCAATGAAGGGAGGCCAGAACCGGAGAGATGTGATCTCTCTTTCTAGCAGTGGCATTTTCCCCCAGAAGCCAAGCTTCCCCTATTTTTCAGCCTCTGACTGTCATTTTTATTAAGTATATATTGCATATATCATATACAGTATATTATATTTATTTAACAGAAATGGCATCTGATGATATGGGAAAAAAAAAAAAAAACCTATCAAAATGCGTATTTACGGTATTAACGGTTTTGATTGTCACTGACTTGCCAGAGAGAGGTCCCTTCTCATTTCCCAGAGTATCTTAGAATGGGAGAAACAGCGCCTCCATTACACGTACGGAAATATATGGTGAGATGTGGTATGGCACTACCAGAGGAGGATTTGAGAGCCAACAAGGACAAGTTGCTTAGTTTTGTGAAGAAAAAAACTACAAAAATTAACCAATCACAGTGTTTCCTCTGGCTTAAAGACCTTGGTGCGGTGGCAACATATTTTTCCCCGGGGGGGGGGGGGGAGAGACAGTAAACATACCGGAATATGTTAATTTTATACTATTTTTTTTTTTTAAATTTTACACAGTAACATTGCATATGGAACTTACCATTTGAAGTACTGTACAACCGAGGCTTGAATATTGGGCCAGTTGGGGTCCCACCCAGACATCCTGTGTTGAGACTTTTTAGTGGTGTTATCCTTCTCTCCTTCCTCCGCCTCAACACTTCCCTCTCCTTGGCTCCTCTCTTCTGTCTCATCTTGCCCTCTCTGAGCTCTGTCTAATTCAGGTTCTCTCTCTGTCTATGGTGGTATACAAACAGGTTAGAAAATATCAAGTGTCATGTTTTGTCCTGCGGGATTTTTTTGTCATGGTTTACATAAATGACAAAAATGTGTGTATTTTTTTGATTCTTATTCTAGTGTTTCTTTTTTTTTTTTTCCATTGAGAGAGTAGGGAAGGGAAAGAAACATTCATAATAGTAATGTACTCATGTATACTTAAATTATATGATCAGGTGGGTATAGTAACCAGAAATTCTACTCATGTAAAAGCAGTGCTTTGAAATTAATAATTAAAAGTAGAAAACCAAAAATTTCTAGTTAAGGGTACCAAGAGCACCCACTTAAAAACTTGAGTAATGACTTCAGTCTTGAAGGTTTGAGATTTTTTTCAAAAATTTATAACAATTTTCTTAGAGTTTTCTACTTTTCTCTGTAAATCTCTGTAAGTTGAATGTCATGTCTGTAAGTTGAATGTCATATCCCTCAAATTTGTAATTTCCTCTTGTAAAATTGACTTTTCTTGTACATTTGAAACTTTATTATAAATTTGTGGATTATTTTATGGCTTATTTTTGTCTGTTTTTTTTTTAAATATAATTAGTTTTTTTAATAAATTTGAAACAGACTGTGGTAATTTTTTTTTTACCTTTTCTTTATAACAATTTACATTTTTGACCATAATTTTGCAGTCAGAACAGAACAATAATTTAACTCTGATTACAAAGAAAAAATATTAATAAAGTTGTATTTAATGAAATAAATCAACTTAAATCACCAAAGATGCAGTTATTTCTGTTATAACATTTCTTTATATTTATAGTTTTTTTTGTTTGTTTGTTTTTAGAAATCTCCTCACCACCCAGACAGCAGGAAAAACCTCCCTTATTTTGAACTCAAATGTTGGCAAGTTTAGTTTGTTTGCAAAGCGTTAACGGACAATTAACGAGATAACACCGACACCACTAGCTTATATACAAGCCCCTTTATTTCATTATTTGCTCGTCGTCGGCCTCCGTCAGTCTATGATGACCATGGAAGAGAATCCTAAACGTCTACTCTGCTGGAACAGCACCGCCTGTGGCTGAACAGGCCGATGCGCACCGGTGTTCTACCTTCCAGCGTTGGGCGTTGGTAGGATTCAAGCCTGGGCAGGAAAACATGGAGGACAAGATGTTACCCATGCAGCATGTCCCCCCTCTCCACGTCACTGATGAATCCAAAGGAGCAGCAGGGCTGCTATAGTTTGGCACCAGCGCCGTCGCAGGAGCTGCCAGAACGATGTTGAGCACAACAGAGAACCGCCTTAGGGGCTCCGACTCCAGATTTTTCCTCAGGGTTGACTCCCGAAGCCTTTCCCGTGACCGGGTGTGCCGCAAGGCAGCGGAGGTTTGAAATCAGGGTTTATCTTCCCCTAGATGGGCTACCTTCCCAGGTTGACGAGCCACCATCTACCCGAAGCATCTGGTTTTAAGGCGCCAGAGATCCGCCCTCGCCCCTTCTATTAGTAAAAGCAGTTCCGCCGGGCTTAGAGACTAAACCACACGGGCAGGCTAGGAGTTGGACTTAGTTGTCAGAGGCTTTTCGAGACGCACGCCGTAAGGAGCATTTTATGAGCACTAGGAGCTTAACCCCAGTGCCGCTCCTGGCTATGACAACCACTTAAAATTACTGTAACTAATGTTAACCAAGACTTCCTTGTATTCGGTCATATGCTACTTAATATCACTGACTACTTTACATAAATTTTATACTGTATACAAGTCCCTTTATTTCAGTATTTGCTGTGTTTAAAATTACATAGCTTAAGGTTAACCCAAGACTCCCTTGTATCCGGTCATACGCTAATTGCTAACGCCAACAACCGCTTTTCATAAAGTTTATATACACGTCAGTTTAGTTCACTATTTGCTTTGACTGTATGGACTGAATGACAATAAAGTTGGCTTCTTCTTCTTCTTCTTTTCACATCTGCTGTTGCAAATCTCCCCCATAGGTGGTGACAAGCAAATTTCTCTCTTGATCCCTCCCTCTCCCTCCCACTTTCCCCCTCTCCCTCCTAAGGGCTTCACTGCTGACTATGCTTTTGTCAGTAATTTGCAGGTTTTTTTTACCGATTTGCTTTTAAAATATATACTGAAAGCGCAAATTTTATTTGGGAGGTTTGAAAGTTAGAGACTGTATTAAATATTCCTAAAATCCCTTCAAGCCTGATGCAAACAGGTGTCTTGCAATACACACAGACTTCTCTTGAACTGTATGTCAGCATTTTTGCTGGCAAAACAAGAAGATTCCTGTTGCAAGTTGAGCAAGACCGTTTGCTGGAGTAGCGGCGATGGGAGAATAAGACAATAAAACAATGTTCATGATTTAATCTTGACAGTGCAGTCCTTGGAAGGATGTTTCCAGTAAGTGTTATATATCATTTTTAGGCAACAAGGAAATCAAATGTTTGTATTGTTGTACCACTTAAAATGCAATGAGTGCTACAATCATCCTTGGAGCACCGTGAGCAATGAATAAAGCATCAGCGCACTAATTTTCCAAGTGCTGACACCTGTTGCCCACCTGACAATACAACCATTATATGCTGAGTGGTTAAAAAAAAAATCCACAAAAGAGTAAACAAAATAGTTCTAACATTTATATATAAAATGATCACTTAAAGAAGGAAGAGTTTGCCGTTTATCCATATCCATCAGATGGCATACACTGCTGTCACAAAACGAACAGAGGCGATGCAGAGAGGTGTGACAGAAAAACAAGATTTCACACTTGTGGGAAAATGTTGGCATCTCTTTGAAAAGTAGTTAAGATATTTCAAAAAATATTTGAACATTTATAATTTGACTTTCTTTGATTCAATACATATTTTACAACAATTATAATATTAAAAAAATCTGAAAGGTACAGTGGCAGGTTCTTTACCAGAGTAATTTGCCAGTTTGTGTAACATGATATGCATCTGTGTTATACTGAAGTGTGCAGCAACAGTTGGGTCAATGACGTTGGTTTCTGCAGAATGAAACCTTAGTCAGACCTCAACCTGTAGTGCATATCAACCGCTTTTAGGCTAGGATCTGTTGAAATATTTAGTAGTCACTCTGGTTCAGTTTGCCTGGGCCTACATACAAGTCCAATGTATCCTGATCTGGTTTCCATGGCTGGTATATGGAATGTGAGGTAGCTCATTGAAACTGGTCGACCTGTCCTCACATTACTATAGTAACAATTATCCACTTCTCACAAGCATGAGACCAACTGTCATTAACAAAAACCTATCACTTGCTGGGGTCACTGTCTATTCAGTGTGGTAAAAGAAGTCATCTTTTCATAACCATCAAAGACAATGCCCACCAGTGAGAAGCTTTTAAATTTGAAGAGATGAAAAGAACAAAGGCGGTGCTGTATGAGGTAATGAAGGAAGATGAGTTGGATGTGTGACTCAAAACCAACCTTTTAATCCATCCGAGTGCAGTCGTCCTCAAAAAAGCACATCTCTACGAGGTCAACAGAGAGCCAGTTGAACAGTCAAAACCCTGATTATATCCTGCAGAGAAAAGACCACCGGGTTAGAACATGGTCCGGTGCACTTGTTTTGTGGGTCATCAAAAATTCTGTCCTTTTACAGTCGCCAAGGAAATAGCCTGTAGCCATATGACCCACTGGGACAGCTTGGATAAATAAGTAAGGAAATAGCCTAAGATGATAAACAATAGCTGGCAGATCATAAACTCAAACACTGAATCTCAAAAGCAAAATTAATGACAGTGATCTAACACTTTAACCATCAGCGCAGGGGTCACTTTAGCACAAGCTAAAGCAGCCCTATGCAACTTTCTTTTTAGTGTTCCTACCTGGAACAAGACTACAACTATGGCTACTATGACCTCACCCCCAACAGCCAATCACAGGGCGTTTTGTTATTGGTGGCTACAGTTGTGCTTTGTGACTGGCTGAGGTTATAGTAGCCATAGTTGTAGTCCTTTCAGCGTTCCTACCGAGAACAGAGCTGCTGCAGGCAAAGCGGGCCCACTCAAGCTATAGGAGAAGTGACATTCACCTGGTCAAAGGTTGATGTACAAACAATATAATTTTGCAAGCATCATTTTCAGGTTGAAATCTTACATGATGTTGCTTTAATGTTCTCCTGAGAAACCTGTTTGCTTGGGTCGAGCCCAAATTCAGGCCAGAATGAAGCAATTTAAATTAGAAGCCATTAAGAAAAGAGGAATATGACTGTAAAAAATAAATTACAGCAGGATTGGATACGATAGTGTTCTCTGGTATTTTGAATATTTAAAAGCCTGTGCAATCTTAATGTTCATCAAATTTTAAGATTATTCCTCGTCAAACTTTAAAAAGAATGGTGGTATCCTGTGGATGCGCTGGTAGTGCTGTGGTGTAGTTTATGAGTGGGACTCTGGCGTTTTGTTTGCCGTGTGTAAGCCTGTGTACACGGGTGACGCAATACAAATTCTTGCCAATGATTTCACACCAGGCTGAAGATCAACAGGCAAAAACAAATGTGCCAAAAGCTCTGGCAATGTGCCAAAATAAACAGCCAAACAGACTGAAAGTCGCAGGAGACTGTGATGTCAACAATGAAGGTTTGTAAACATTCATAAAGATTTTGGTGGAGTAAAAATAAAAAAAAACAGACCATCAATGATGGAGGAGCTCATCATAGCCTGATGAAATCATCCCAACAGTGCTCCGATCTGACTGTTGACATTGACTTTAAGCACAACTTAGATGCAGACCCACCAGAGAATCACTGTGCAGGAGTTTGCCAAACAATTTGGCAATGGCCTAGGAGGAGTAAAGGTTTTTGTGAAGTCACATAAGTGCCCAGATCTAATGACTATTGACAATGACCTTGAGCTCAACCTGGATACAAACCAATCTGAGGATCACAGTGTGCAAGTTTGTTGAGAATTAGGCTAATTGCCTAGTAAAAGTAACAATTTTTCTGAAATCATAAAAGCATTAAAGGTGCACTCCGGCGATTCTAAAACCACCTCAAAAATAAATGGGTATTGCCCAAAACAGTATATTGTGGTGTTTTACCCAGAAAAGAAACTTATTGCCTTAGAACTGCTTGGAAAGAGATTTTAAATCTTGCACCTACTTAAGTATGCACAGATCTAAGAATATTCTAATTAGCAACCTGCAGAGCTTGCACATGATTGGTCGCCACGCTCCCGACCTATAGGGCTTGCACGTGACTGGTCACCACAACTCCTGGTGGGTGGGCTGCTAGTCGGTTCATGTTCAAGATGCTTCCGGACGTTAAAGTTTTGCCTATGTATATGTTCACAAGTAAAAAGCACAACATTTTTGGGCGGTGTGGTGGAGCAGTGGTTAGCACTGCGGCAGCACAGCAATTCACCCTTGGCCATGGGATCCCTGGTTCAATCCCAGCCCCTGACCAACAGTGATCTGTGTGGAGTTTGCATGTTCTCCCCATATCTGCGTGGGTTTACCCCGGTATTTCTCCGGTTTCCTTCCACAGGCCAAAAAAAAAAACAACCATGCATGTTAGGTTAATTGGAGACTCTAAAGTGGCCCTAGGTGTGAATGTGTGTGTGAATGGTTAAGGGATAGCGCCGTACCATGGCTGCTTCATCCATCCAGGTGGATGCCCTCAATTTCCCCTCTGGGGATCAATAAAGTATACAAAATCAAAAAAAAAAAAATAAATAATAATTCTGAAAATGGTCAAGGCGAGAGATAAATGTGTAATTGCCAAATATGTTTACTTTTTACTAACAACCAGTCCCCCCTCCACCGGCGACTGCACAGTGTGTGTGTGTGTGGGGGGGGGGCATGATTTGAATGTGCTCTCAGCTCACAGTGCAGCGTCTGTCCGCTGGCAAAGTGAGCCGAGAACAGCTCGATTTGAAATGTGGCTGTGTAAGCCACATTCAAATTGCCCCCCCCCCACCTCTCTCCGCTGCTACCCCTGCATGTGATCGGTCGCCTCCTCCTCCTCCACTACTTTGCTATGCAAAACAGATGCCTTCATCCCCCTCTGCCTCAATCCTGCTGCTCCTCAGCTCCTCCCTCTTCCCCCAAGGTAGCCAAGAGTATCCGTCTGATTGGTTAATGTTACACTCTGTCCAAATCTGCCTTTTTTGTGGTGGGGCTATGATCACACAAATGCCTTAAAGATTTATAATAACACACATCAACATCAGGATCTAAAGAACACATGCAGCCTGGTGTGTGTGTGGAAACTGATGGAGTGAATTGTGGATGCATGTCCCCAGCTCAGGTTCACCTTATCTTGGAGAACTCCTACTAATGTACAGTATGGGAGCCAGAGGAGCTCCACACTCTCGCTGAAGCAGTCTGATCTCTTTTTTGTGTGATAGAAGTGAATTTGGAAAAATGTGAATTTTTTTCTTAAGATATCAGTGCAAACCAGAAAAGCACTCGGAGAGCGCAGACCTCCGCCAAGCGCCACAGTTCCCCCCATACAGTGTTTGTGTGTACGTTGTCAGATTCCTTGACCGTGAAAACACCTGAGTAGCAATTGGATTCACAATGATAGGATTAGTGGTTCAGTAGTAAAAGCATTACCTCCTTGGCAGAGGTAATAAAGTGAAGTGTTGGTGTTGTGTCCATGTCCTGCATCTGCAAACTCCCAAGCTGGGGGCGTTGCAATTGAATGAATGAATTAATTAATCTTTATTTCGAATAGATTAAGAGTACAGGTTAAAAGAAAGTGAATAATATAACAAAGGGGGTAATAAAATCCAACAAGGTCAAATTAGACAATAGCTCCTCTGATTATACAATTAAACATAAGTTATCCGAAATATGTGATGGCTGAATCCGCAGCTTATATTGCCCACCCATGTTCCATCCAAGAATTCAAAAGAAAAAACAAAAGAAGTCATGACACAACTGCGTACAACCCACAGGCCAATGGGTTATGTGAGCGTTTTAGATCACTGAAAGCAGCACTGAGGGCTTCACTGACGGATGCCAATTAGGTAGACGGGTTGGCGTGGGTTTTATTCAAAATTCAAACGTTTATTTCAAACTCAGGGTTCATATTAAATGCAGAACTAAAAGGAGTAGAAAATAAATAAATAAATAAAAGTATATACAGATCAGCAGACAGTCGGCGGTCTTGTAACAACAATAACATACAATATTGGACTCAGTATAAAATGGAACGCCACCACTTCCAAATGCTGAAGTGTGAGTGACGAGTTGACAATTGCTGATATAAGATGATTGTTACATGGCAGCAACCTTCTCATCAAACTGTAAACATTGTTACGCATCAACTCGCCAAAAGACGGAATGTTCACAGACACAAACATCTTGCTTGCACTCGACCTTCGTGGTACATCTAATCTTTATCTTTATTGGGGTTGCGCTCCGCGGGCAAAGATGATTTGGAAACTTCCCCGGCAGAGAGCTTCTTTTTGCGGAGCTACTATGGCCGTCTGAGCTTTTGCAGCGTTGCGCAAACACAAGCACACAGCATGCTGCCGAGCAGCTGGTTTTTGCGCAGCGCCTATGGCTGGCCGGGGAATTTCTGCCAAATAATCCGGCGGCGGACAGCTGCCCGTCTCAGCTTTTGCAGCGTCGCGCAAACACAGGCATGGTGGCGGGCCCAGCCCACCAGTGTTTTCCGCGTGCTTTTGTGCCTAGAACGTTGAAGAACGCGGAGTTTATGTTGGTCAGACACGATGACCAGCGCCCTCCATTGCGCCTGCGCACATGTTGAAAATAGCCGTATGTCACAGTGTTAAAGAATGCTTTAAAAAATTCCTGTATCCAGACGGTGATCTGGATCATCCCCAAAATTTAATCAGTTCTTCCTTGTACCATTTCCAACAACGCCTGAAAGTTTCATGGAAATCTGTCCAAGGCTTTTTGAGTTATCTTGCTAACCAACAGACAGACAGACAGACAGACAAACACACAGACAAACCCCGGCAAAAACATTACCTCCTCCTGGCCTTTTCGGCCTGGCGGAGGTAATAACTCATGATGCTCGTCTTTTTTCCCCACTCACTGCTCATTTTCTCTTGCACCATCAGTCTAAGGGGAGGTGTTTTAGTAATACCACTGGAGGTTCGCCAACATATTGACCAATTATTATGCCTCGGTGCAAAGGAGGCATATGGTAGTCTATAGATGCATGTGTGTATGTGTGTGTGTGCGTGTGTGCGTGCGTGCGTGCGTGCGTGCGTTACCAGCTCGCCCAGTCAAAATTAAGTGGAACTAAAGGCTTGTATCATTGTATTGCCATGTTTTCTTGATTTTTAATTTGCCAGAATTTCAAGATAAGGCTTTGTTTTCAAAATAAACACAAATTTAACTCACCATTACCGTCAATGGAGCTGCGAAAAAAGGTATTGTAATAACTATGCCGGACCACATGACTTTTACAGCGCACAGATGACTTTCTGTAACAGTCGATCTCTTGCTGAACTTCTAAAATAGCAGTTGTGACTGAAAACCAAACATATTCAGCAACTACACCATATATTCATCACATCAATTGTTTTCAGACTCGTTTCGCTGTTTAGTTTTGCAGAGGAAGGAAAAGTATTTTCTTCCTGTAGTTTTCAGTTCATCTGTAAAAACTGCAAGTCTCACATTCCTTCCTCTCCTCAAAAATATGGTGGAACATGGCAGACAGCTGAGCAAAGAAAAAATCATTTAAAAGTAAGTTTTGTGCTTAAATTATGCAGCAATTTCAATACTAAAACACTAATAACTCCTACAACTGTAATATTTGATTCTTAAAACTTGTGTTACGTGACTTCGTTTTCCCCAATGTCTGATTTTTTTCCCCTGTACTGGGGGCTGCTTGGTTATATTAATTTAACCTGTTAAACTGTTTTCTTTGCAGTTCAGCTGATTTTTTAATACTAATGTCCGTAATATAAAAACACCATGGTGTGACATGGTAACTACAGAGTAGTTACCGCTGTAGTAACAAGTATGCCTCTGTAGTAATTACAGAGGCATAAAGTTCATTGGCCACACTATGAAGATATGGGAAAGAGATGATGAAGCCAGGTTAAGAGGAGAGGTGACAATTAGTGAGCAGCAGTACAGTTTCATGCCAAGAAAGAGTACTACAGATGCAATGTTTGCTTTAACAGTGTCGATGAAGAAGTGTAGAGAAAGTCAGAAGGAGCTGCACTGTGCCTTTGTGGATCTAGAGAAAGCAGATGATAGGGTGCCAAGACAGGAAGTACTGTATGAGAAAGTCAGAAGTGGCAGAGAACTATGTGGTGGTGCAGGACATGTATGAGGACAGCAAGACGGTGGTGAGGTGTGCTGTAGGAGTGACAGATGGATTCAAGGTGGGGGAGGGGTTACATCAGGCATCAGCTCTGAGCCCCTTCTTGTTTGCCATGGTGATGAAGTCAGGCAGAAGTCTCCGTGGACCATGATGTTTGCAGACGACATTGTGATCTGTAGTGAGAGTAGGGAGCCGGTGGAAGAGAACCTGGAAAGGTGGAGGTATGCTCTGGAGAGAAGAGGAATGAAAGTCAATAGAAGCAAGAAAATACATGAGTGTGAATGAGAGAGAGACAGGTGCAACAATATATATATCTTCAACTGTTCAATACTTTTTGCATAACTTGCTGTTCTCTAACAAGGTGCTTAACGGCAAAATTCCCAACAGGTGTTTGATCCATGAATCCATCCATTCATCTTCTTCCGCTTAATCCTTTTTGTGTTGCGGGTGGGGGGGGGGGGGGTGCTGGAGCCTATCTCAGCATCTTTGGCCGAGAGGCAGGGCACACCCTGGACAGAGCACGAGTCCATCGCAGGGCCAACACAGAGAGACAGACAACCATTTACTCTCACAGTCATACCTAAGGACAATTTAGAATCCCCAGTTTGATGCCAATTAACCTAACTTGCATGTTTTTGGAAGGTGGGAGCACTAAATTCTCTGGTTCATCTAGAAATGGTATTTAAAGTCTTCATTATGCTGTTCACATTTTGACATCATGAGACCAAGACAACACCTAACAACTGATCAACACCACCTTGCCATGCAAGGCTTCAAACAGGATACTCTCAGAGGAAAGGGGCCACTGATCTTAGAGTGTCAGAGAATGTCATCAGCAGGTTGCAACAGAGATACAGCGAGACTGGAAGAGTCATAGAAAGGCATAGAAGTGAACGTCCTTTGGCCACATCCCAACGTTGATGACCGCTTCATTGTGAATAATGCCCTACGGAACAGGATGATTGAATGCCGCTCAACTACAGGCACATTTCATCTTGCTTGCACTACAGTTGTATGCATAGCATCATGACAAAGGTTGATTGATTGACTGAAGGGAAATAAGAGCCACCCAAGTGTCACCTCAGACCATTTGATACCGTTCACATCAGCATGGCTGAAGTAGAAAGTTGTTTCACAGTTTTATTGATAACCACAATCCAGTGACATTTTTGCAGACATCCGCACGTTGCAGCAGTGGCAAAAGCTTTAGTGCCAATGCCAACAACAGGGTTGAACCCCCCAGTAAAAATGGGGTCTGTTTTCCCCCAGACCTGCTGGCAATGTTGCTTACTGCCATGCCTGCATTAAGTGTTGTCACATATACAAACGATTTGATCAAGTGTATTAGTTTTTATGGGTGAATGTACTATACTGAATCACTCACTGGAGGTGTACTGGAAGACAGGGATCACCACCACCTGAGCAGCAAACGAGCCCCGCCCGCTCTGTTCAGCCGACTCTCAGTTCAGTGAGTGGTAGAGAGTTAGAGCTCCAGTACAGCACTGAGTGATTCGGTGTACAGCTATTTCTAATGGATCTTTTTAGCCTGACTCGATATGTTTCAGTGAACTGTGGATCCCATCACGAACCTCCATCCGAGACTGCCTCTGCTACTGCGACACGAGACTTCCATCTTCTTTTCCACCCAGACCGCACACGTGAGATGATGCGTAAAAATAGGCATAGTATGTATGCGCAGAATCCGTATCCTAATTGTGTTTGCTAATGTATTAATTTAGCCATGTCATGAAGGGGTCAAATTATTGTACATTATGGGATATTTGGAATTATTTATCACACATCGTACAGAGGGCAAAGCTATCGTACAAATACGATAACTATCATACGTCTGGCAACACTGGTGAGACGGACACTCTCTCCACCTTTAAGAATACACTGAAAACTTTTCTATTTGACAAGCTTTAGATTATACTTCCCACATATTATAGTCATATGAATGTTGCCTCTTACCATTCACTATGCCTACCGTAATACTACTAGTC
Source organism: Pholidichthys leucotaenia (assembly GCA_020510985.1). Classification (NCBI taxonomy): domain Eukaryota; kingdom Metazoa; phylum Chordata; class Actinopteri; order Cichliformes; family Pholidichthyidae; genus Pholidichthys; species Pholidichthys leucotaenia. The sequence continues at coordinate 110,954,681 of CM035847.1, read as the reverse complement.
GTGTGTGCAGTATGTAGTCCGCATCAACGGGGCCAACTACACGTGTGCTTGACTGTGTGTGACAAGCTGGGTATCTGGAATGTTAAAATATGCTGTAATTGAATGCTAATCACAACTTTTGATTGGACTTTGCACATGTTATAGTTATGAATCGTACTATTACTAACTACTATCGCTACACTGCGGGCTCGTGTGCGTAGTGTTCGGGCAATGCATCATTAGTGCCCTGCTGCACGTGTGTCTGCCTGTAGTGTTAGCTGTGAGACTAGCTAGTCTGCATGAAAAGCCTACAAATCTGATGTTAATCCTTGGCTGATCAAAGCTTTTGGCTCAACATTGCACACGTAGTATCTGTAAGAAATTGGTTCCATTTGTATGTTGTTATCTGCATGAATAATATGTCTCTTCTGTCTTTTCTTCTTCTCTCCCCTCACCCCCAACTAGTTGTGCCATATAACTGCCCCTCCCTGACGTTTCTCCCTATAAGGGAGTTTTTTTCTTCTACTGTCGCCTATTGCTTGCTCATAGGGGATCGCTTGATTGTTGGGGTTTTCTTTGAATTACTTATGATTCATGTCTTATGTACCTAGTGCTTTGAGATGAGTTTTTTTGTGATTAGGTACTATATGAATAAAGCTGAAATTAAAATTTAAACACAAACTGAACTACTGTTTATGAACTGGAAAAATAATAGTTTCTCATTTGTTTTTATGAAATATCTTGAAGGTAAATAATGTTGGCCTGTGAAGCTGTGCTTTATAAACAGGGATGAGAATGGGGTTTGGGAAAAAAAGAGGAAACTAAGCCGGGGGTCTTGGGGGACGCAGAAGCCAACGAAATCTGGTGTTTTAGAATGCTCAAATGTGGTCTTATATTTAAAGTTAGAAGTAAGTACACATGCATTTATAGTTTACCTTTTTAATCTGCTGCTGCATCACGTGTAAATTTATGATATCTGAATGGTATGTTGATGTAATAATACTAAATTATATTTTACTACTATTTAATATGTTTAGAACTGACACAGAATTACATTTACATAGTTCTAGAACAGACAAAATAATTTAACCAAGTAAAATAAATTATAAATATTAACAAAATTTCATCACCAAGTCCATCACCCATTTATTAAAATTTACTGACATTCTGCAAACATTTTGATTTATTAATGTGTGCATTTGTTAGTGTTGCTAGGAATATAAAAAAAAATGCAATGCATATTAGTATATTTTAATATTTGAAAGATAATCTAAGAAAGTAAGTAAAACCTAAAAGATGTTTAATATTTTTATGCAATGACCGTAAAGAAATTATGTTTACTAATAAAAGCAAAGATATCTTAGGAAAGGCAACCCATCACCACCCATGACAAAAAAAAAACCTTACACATGCATTATGTAACTCCTCCTAGTGAAACAAAAAAATGATAAATTATATTCAAAATTCTTAGATTGCATTTCAAATTGTGAAAAAATATGTAATAACATTTATCTATTAACAATCGATTATCAGCATTCAAATGCAATTAGTGTTTCTAAACAGGCATGACATCACAACTTACACATGCTATTTCATAACAAATTCATTACGCGAAAATTCTCAAGTACATTACTTATAACGAGAAAAAAATCTTACCTCGGAATGTGTCTTCCGATCACTAATTGCTGTAATCGGGGCCAATTGTGATGAACTTTGATTGACTGGCATCTGAATTTGACCGTGTCCATCGATCGTTTTGAATGCAGCACCAAGCGAGTACTTTGATCTCCTTGTAGCCACAATTTTGAGATGTTTCTGTTTTGAACAGTGTTCAACTAAGGCAACACAACCACGAGATCCATAACTCAAGAAATCGTTGCAATAAACACACTGGGCTTTCCCTGGTACTTCGCATTTCGCTATGAAGTCGGCCAATATTTCAACCACAACTTTGGTATTTTTACCGATCTTTACAGTCATTGACGCAGTTTTTTCGAGCCATTCCCAACTAAACTTGTTCCTTATCCCTTTGTCGATTTCTAAAATTCTTGCTTTGTTGTCTTTCGTGAGTTTTAGGTTCACCATTTCACGAAATCTGGAAAACTCGGTTGATTGAACTGACTGAACTGTCCGCCATTTGCATTTTGCTCCACGTGTTGGATATGACAAAGGAAATCTAACAAAATCGCCGATTGGTTACTTCAATAAGTATCAGCCAATCAGTGGCCTTGTTACATTACATTACTGATCTCGCTAGGTAGCGCGTTCTGCGTGGTGGATTTTAGCAGCCGATCGAAAATACGACTCGCCGCTCATAACATACCCCCCCCCCCAAAAAAAAAAAAATTTCTCCTCGAATTCAGACGATTCACGAGAATGACCCTAGACATGATCAATTCCGCGGAATTCCGGAGGATTCTCATCCCTGTATAAATTAAAAAAGAAAAAATTATTTTGTGATCTTGTCAAGAAAATTGTTGATGTGAAAATTCACAGAAATATTGTAATATAATTTTTGGGGCTATATCGCCCACCCCTATAGTGTGGCATTAGGTAAAGCACATTGTGTTTCTCTGTACTTGGGATGTGCATGTAGATCAGATCACATTTCATGATCAATTAATGCAGTGAACCAGGATATTCCAAAGGGTTCACATACTTTTTCTTGCAACTATAAAGGCTGAAAAAAATAAAGTTTATAGCCTAAAGGTTTAAATAAACTATCTGCAACTCTCCGCAGCACGGTGAAGCAGTGGTTAGCACTGTGGCAGCACAGCAAGAAGGTCACGGGATCAATCCCACCCCCTGACCATCGGTGACCCTTCTGTGTGGAGTTTGCATGTTCTCTCCCCATGTCTGCGTGGGTTTACTCCAGTTTCCTCCCACAGGCCAAAAAACATGCAGGTTAGGTTAACTGGCATCAACTGGGGATTCTAAATTGTCCTTAGGTATGAATGTGAGAGTGAATGGTTCTCTGTTTCTCTGTGTTGGCCCTGCGATGGACTGGCGAGCTGTCCAGGGGTGTACCCTGCCTCTCGCCCAAAGATGCTGGGATAGCCCCCCCCCCCCCCGCAACCCGAAAAGGATTAAGCGGTAGAAGATGGATGGATCTGCAACGCTATTAGGACAAAGACACCAATTTTCTTGACAAGTTTTTCTTGCGGAAAACCAATAAAGGGTACATTACATTTTTTTTTTTTTTTTTTTCTTGCCTTCTGATTGTTGCTCTGAGTGTTGCTATCCCTGTGCTGTTGCAATCCTGGAATTTCCCCGTTGTGGGACTAATAAAGGCTTATCTTATCTTATCTTATTTCAACAGCATAGTGAGCCATCCCCCAAAATGACTTAACACGCTCTTCATGTAGGCCACAGGGATAGTTCTGGATGGTATTGAGCTTAACTGGGAGGCATGTTAGCAGATCAAAAGTGCCATGTCTCTTTGAGCCACTAAATTAGTTCAATCCACAGCAGTTGAGAGCTTGTGGCCTCATCTACCCCAGAGAAAAAAAGTCATTAGTTACAGTCAAACATGGCGTGAATTTACTTGTATAATTAATGTCTTTCTACACTAAAGGACTCGACTGAGTTTTAATTAAAAATGCTAAACAAAATTTGAAATGAGGAACCAGTGTTGCAAACGCTGTCGCTTCATTTTCTGTGTTTTGATCAAATTGTTTCCTTTCCCACAGCACCAAGTTATCAGACCCAAACTCAAGCGAGCTCAACAATGGAACAATGTGCTACGCTAAGCTACCGCACCTGAACAACTAGAACGTGGCGATACATTGCTCAAACAAATACCAAAACAAAAACATTTGCCTCTTTTGTGCTACATTTAGCTTTCTGTGTACACTCTGAAACAAAATCTACATAACCTTGAACAGTTCAATAAAAATGTAAAAAAAAAAAAAAGTGAAATTATTATGCAGGTTCTAAGGATGGGACCCCCTGCTGTGAACAAAGAAAGCAGGCATGTTGAGGAGGGAACCAGCAGGCAACAAAGATGTTGAGTTTCAATGAAGCAATGAGATCCAAGCAGTGTACATCCAGGAGCACATCTCAATTATTCATGTTAGTGTAGTATGGCTAAACAACGGGTAAACTCAAGAGATGGTTGAAATGAGAGATAGAAGATGTACATGTATGCGTTCTTGTTGCATTAATATAGCATTATAAACTCCTTTATAAAAAAAAAATGAATCAATTACCCAAAGCAACTACCCAAACATATGTTCAATATACAAGCTGTTTGAAAGGTGATTAAAATAATAAAAACTAGAGGGCATTCAGACAGCACATACCTCTGCCAAGGCTCTGTCCCTCCCTCCCATTGTCCTCCCCTGTCTCTTTGTCCGTCCATATCGCCATCCATCTGTACATTGTGAGATGGGGCCTTGGCAGAGGTATGCACTCCCAGATCACCTCCAGAAAATAGTCGCCCACAGCAGGAAAAATGAGTTTGGTGGACACGCCTCCTAATACTTTTTCTGCAGGGTTGCCAAGGCGTGTGGCCCTATAGCATGACCACGCAAGTAACTGAGTGGACAGGTCTTAAAGGGGCAGTACATAAAAGCACCAGATTAATATATAAAATAATATTCACAAAATTCCTGCATCCACAACATGATCCAAATCACCACCAAAATCTAATCATTTGTTCCCTGTGCCATTACACGCCTTTCCTGAAAATTTCGTCAAAATCCATTCATAACTTTGTGAGTTATGTTGGAAACAGACAAACCAACCAACACACCAATGATACCGAAAACATTACCTCTGTCCTCCCTTGGCAGAGATAGGATGAATGGAACTAGAGTAGCACAAGTGTAAGTCTGTATAGGTTCAACTGATGTGAATTTTCTGAACCCTAAAACAGAATCCATGTGAGGAGGCAGCACTCAGACTGCTTCGTTTACAATAACTAGTACATGCCCGTAGAAAGCAAGTATTCCTGTCTTAAACAGGTAGGCCAATCAGGCTTTACAGGTCCAAATGTAGGCTGTGTTTGAAAGTGGCATACAGAGGTGTAGCCTGTATGTAGGCAATCACACGTTAGACTTTGACAAATATGAAAGGGACTGAATGCCACTGAGATTCATATGATTGTGTTATAGGACCTGGGGGAAGTCAGATTATTTAGCACCTCAGACAGAGACAGTGAATAAGCATGGGAGAACAATGCCCAGGGAGTTCCTGGGCATATAGCCACAAGGAGCCAGAGACATAGGGGGTTGAAGGCAGTGTAATGTAAATGTCATGCTGTGTGATGAGAAACTTCCACGTAAATGTGTGGAGTGACTTGGGTGAAAGAGGAGAAAGCTTGCTGTAATGTTTCATTCTGTTCTGTGCTTGAGAGATGTGAAGTGCGTAATAAACCGTCTGTCATGAATCTGCCTCTTATTTCACACACTCCACACTGGTGACCCAAGACGTATTATGGAACACGAGGCAAGAACCCCGGAGCCGGCCTGGTCGGGAAGCCCCAGCGATGCAGCAGCCATCCCAGACAGCCCGGACTGGAGCCCTCAGCAACGCGTGTGCGGTTTCAGTCAAGCTACCAGACTTCTGGCAGCACAACCCGCGCTCTTGGTTCCACCACACCGAGGCCCAATTCGCTCTCCGGGGAGTAACGGCAGATGACACCAGATTCTACCATGTGGTCGCAGCGCTGGATGCCCGCACAGCTCAGCAGGTAGCGAGCCTGCTCAATCAGCCGCCAGCCAGCAACAAATATGAGGCGCTCAAGGCTGCGCTCACCCGGCGCTACACGCTCTCGGAAGGTGAGAGAGCGGAGAGGCTCCTGAGACGGACCGAGTTAGGAGATGGTTCAGCCGTCGACCTGATGGAGAAGATGCTGGTGTTAATGGGCACGGACGACGGGCACTTTCTGTTTGCCCACCTTTTCCTCCGGAACCTTCCAACAGAGGCGAGAGCGGTTCTGGCCAATTCGCCGTTGCTGGCCACGCGTGACTACTGTGCGCTAGCCCAGGAGGCAGACAGGATCATCCTCACCACCAGGGCGATCACAGTCAACGCGGCGGCGGCGGAGCCCAGCAAGATGACCAGAGGAGGCGAGGAGCCACCGACGGTAGCAGCAGCGGGGGCCAAGGAGTGCCAGAGAGACACACTCTGGTTCTACCACCGCCACTTCGGAGAGAACGCACACAGATATGCGCCACGGTGCCAATTCAAGCGCTCGGGAAACGCCAAAGCCGGCGGTCAGTAGCAGCTGCGACCGTCGGTGAAGAGAACAAGCTGCTCTACATGACGGACACGCGCTCGGGGAGGCGTTTCCTCGTGGACACCGGAGCCCAGAAGAGCATCATCCTGCCGACCTACGCCGACCGGCTGGCAGGACCTAGTGGCCCCGGGATGTTGGCAGCAAACGGCTCGGAAATTAAGACCTTTGGTGAGAGGACACTGATCTTATCCCTACACGGCCGTACATATGAGTGGACTTTTGTCGTAGCAACACTGAATTACCATATCCTGGGGGCTGATTTTCTGTGTGCACATGGTTTACTGGTTGATGTTGCTAAGAGACGCCTGGTTAATGCACTGTCCTTTGACTCTCTCCCCTGTATAGCTCGAGCGACCCAGCCAACAGCACAAGCCAACGTCACAGCTCCAGGCGGTAAGTTCCACGCACTGCTCACTCAGTTCCCAGCACTCACGGTCCCGACGTTTTCAGCGGCCATCGCTGAACATGGGGTGGAGCACTTTATCACCACCACCGGGCCGCCCATTTTTGCAAGACCTCGGCGCTTGGACGCAGCTAAACTGGCCATAGCGCGCAAGGAGTTCGCCAACCTGGAAAGGTTGGGCATCATCAGGCGTTTGAACAGCCCATGGGCATCCCTGCTACACATGGTCCCTAAAGCTGAGGGATCGTGGCGACCGTGCGGTGATTTCCGCAGGTTGAACAACGCCACAGCGCACGACCGCTACCCGATTCCCCACATACAGGATTTTTCCCATTCACCTCACCGGAGCACGCATTTTTTCCAAAATAGACCTGGTCCGCGGTTACCACCAAGTCCCAGTGCGCGCGGAGGATGTACCCAAAACAGCGGTAATAACTCCGTTCGGTTTATTCGAGTTCCTGCGCATGCCATTCAGGTTAAAAGGCGTGGCACAGACATTCCAGCGCATGATGGATGCAGTGCTGCGCGATCTCCCATTCATGTTCATCTACCTGAACGATATCCTGGAAGCCAGTGCGTCCGAAGACGAACACGAAACCCACCTCAGGACGGTTTTCCGGAGGTTGGAGGAGCACAGGTTAATAATCAACCCGGTGAAATGCCAGTTCAGCGTGACGGAGATTGATTTTTTGGGGGCACCGCGTCTCTCCGGAAGGAGCGATCCCGTTGCCCGACAAAGTGCGCGCTGTGGCGGATTTTCCCCGGCCTCAGACGGTCAGGGCGCTGCAGGAATTTTTGGGGATGGTGAACTTTTATAACAGTTTCCTTCCCCGCGCGGCGCAGCTCATGCAACCATTGTACGCCGGACTCAAGAGACAGAAACCCGGGGATGGGGTCGAATGGACCCCGGAGCGAGAGCGGGCATTCTCGGCGGTTAAAGCAGCCCTGGCAAACGCCGCACTGCTGGCGCATCCGGACTCGGCGGCCCGGATAGCGCTCACCACCGACGCTTCAGACGTGGCCATAGGGGCTGTCGTAGAGCAGCGCGTCGCCGGGGCTTGGCAGCTGCTCACTTTTTTCAGCAGAACTTTGCGCGACAACTTTGCGCGACAGAGAACGTAAATACAGCGCATTCGACAGGGAGTTACTGGCCCTCCACCTGGCCATACGCCACTTCCAGTTCTGGCTGGAAGGGTGCAGCTTCACCACGTTCGTGGACCACAAGCCACTAACGTTTGCGATGGCCAAGGTTTCAGAACCGTAGTCGGGCCGGCAGCAGAGACAGCTGGCCGCGATCTCAGAGTTTACTACCGATATTCAGCATGTGTCGGGTAAACGGACTGCCTCTCGCGCGCCGTGGTGGCCCCGGTCTACGTGGGGATAGATTATGCAGCCATGGCTGCGGAGCAGATTAGCGATGCAGACGTGCACGCGCTCCAGTCTGGACCAACAGGGTTAAGGCTGGAGAGCAGGGTGCTGCAAGACGGCATGCCCCCCCTAATCTGCGATGTCTCCACGGGACGCCCGCGTCCGGTGGTCCCGGTCGCATGGCGCCGCTGTGTGTTTGAGTCGGTTCACACTCTGGCGCACCCAGGAGTGCGCGCATCAGTCAAAATGGTGGGAGAGAAGTTTGTGTGGCCGAGCCTACGCAAACAAGTAAAAGAGTGGGCTGCAGCCTGCATGGCGTGCCAATGAGCCAAGGTACACAGACACATGAAGTCTCCCTTGGAGCCGTTTCGGGTACCGGCTAAGAGGTTTGACCACGTTCACGTGGACCTCGTGGGCCCCCTCCCGCCATCACAGGGGTGCACGCACCTCCTGACAGTGGTGGACCGCACCATGCGCTGGCCAGAAGCAGTCCCGCTGGCGGCAACCACGTCCGCAGACGTAGCACGCGCTTTTTTAACAGCATGGGTGGTGCGTTTTCGAGTCCCGTCGGACATTACGTCTGACAGGGGCCCTCAATTTGTTTCTGAACTCTGGTCCGCGATGGCCCGCAGCCTGGGGGTTGCAATTCATCGCACAACCGCCTACAACCCACAGGCCAACGGGTTATGCGAGCGTTTTCATAGATCACTGAAAGCAGCGCTCAGGGCTTCACTGACGGATGCAAATTGGGTGGACAGGCTGCCGTGGGTTTTATTGGAGTTGCGCTCCGCGCCAAAAGGATTTGGAAGCTTCCCCGGCAGTGCTTGTTTGTGCGCAGCCCCTACGGCTGCCTGGGGAATTTCTGCCAGATAATCCCGCGTCGGACAGCTCCCCGTCTCAGCTTTTGCAGCGTAGCGCAAACACAGGCACACTGCTGGGCCCGGCCCACCACTGTTTTCCGCGTGTTTTCGTACCTAAAACTTTGAAGACCGCGGAGTTCGTGTTCGTCAGACACGATGCCCACCACCCTCCATTGTGCCCACCCTATGATGGACCGTTCAGAGTGTTGGAAACAGGGGATAAGCATTTTTTGCTAGACTTGGGGGGTAGACGGGAGAAAATTGGCATAGACAGACTCAACCCCGCCTTTGTAGCGGCGGATAAGCAAGTGCTGTTGGCTAGGGCCCCTCGGCGTGGAAGACCCCCACAGAGAGCTCCCCAGGGAAACGATTCGCCAGAGCCACACGGACAGAGCAAAGTCCCCCCCACACACACATACACTCGCCACGGCTCACCTGCAGTCAGACCCACTCCCAGCAGCCCCCCACCGGCACAGCAGCGCCACGGAGGCGGTTAACCCCGGTTACAGCAGATATGGGAGGAGACTGAAGCAAAAACAGCGTGTGGACTGATGTTCTGTCTTAAGATGCTGGGGGAGGGCGGTATAGGTCCTGGGGGAAGTCACATTATTTAGCACCTCACACAGAGACAGTGAATAAGCATGGGAGAACAATGCCCAGGGAGTTCCTGGGCATATGGAGTTTTTGCATATGACGTCAGGGGGCGTGCCGCACTGGCCCGTTAGAGTGTGCCGCCATATTGGATGGCAAGAAACGGCAGCAGCAGGGTGAAACAAACCACATAGCTCACGTGTATCTACAAACTCCGCAAAATGGTGTACTCCTGTTGTTCCCCCTGATAAGGGGATAAGCGGGGAATTAAATGGCCGGTGTGAAATGCAAAAAAAAAAAAAAAAAGTTGGATTTTTGAATAATTACCTTCACTGACAGTTTTACCCTCGGCTGGGGGATCGCGGGGATCATGAGACCGTGGGCTCGATCCCAGCCCCCGACCAACAGTGAGCTGTGTGGAGTTTGCATGTTCTCCCCGTGTTGCGTGGGTTTACTCCGGGATTTCTCTGGTTTCCTCCCGCATACCAAAAACATGTAGGTTTAGGGCGCTCGCGCACGCAGCGGCTGGTGGCTTGTCACCAGACTGCAAACCAAATCTACCTACGGGTACAAATAACAAAAAAAAAAAAAAAAAACTTTGGGGTTTGGGGGTGCCTCTCTGCTTGCTACGATGCACACATGAAAGGGGAGAAAACTATTGTACATGTGCATAAAATCAGGTACGTTTTAACGCGGCGCGCCGTGGAGAGCCTTTAAAAAAAAAAAAACAAAAAAACACGCAGCGCGCTTCACTCACCTCCGAGTGAGGAGCTGCTGTTGTTTTCCGACTCGTTCACCAGCCAAGACTACACATCATCCACATCCCTTTCCGCTGACACGTTTTCTGATATTTTTTCCTCCTGCTCCCCTTCGTCTTTGAAAGATATCATCTCATCGTTTGCCCCCAAATCATCCCCGCTGAGCAGATTACTGGCAGTCTTTGTTCTGCTAATTGCTCCAGCTGTTACCCCACACCCACCACTTCCGTTCAACTGAGGCATTTCGGCACACCAGAGGAGCGCACGGGAGCAAGATTAAAAACACTTGTCTGCTCTTCCAATGTCTCTATTAAACATAAAAAAATAGTCAATCCTTGAGTAAGATGAATGTGGAGTTGAGTAAAATGTATAGTCTTTTACACTGGGGTTGAGTTCCCTCCACACGTCACAGATTCCCAATTCTTTTAGTAGCATCCGAGTCTTCCTGTTTTGGGTGTTATTTTGATGTGGGGAATTACCAGAAGCATCCCAGTATGGATTCAGTCTAAGATTGAAGTCCCCACCACATATCACTAAACCTTGAGCTTTAGTTATCATTAGGTCGAATACATTTTTATAAAATTTCCAGTTAGCCCCTGGGGGAGCATACACATTCAGCAGGGTGATATCTTCTCCCTCTAGCCGCCCAGTTACCAAACTGTATCTCCCTTCTTTATCTTTGTGTTCTGATTTTTTTTCAAATGTAATTTTGGTTGATATCAATGTCGCTACTCCCCTCCTCCTCCCTGACTTATATGAAGATGAAGAGATCATTTTAAACCCTTGTCTACTGAGTTTATTGTGTTCCACGTCTGTTAGGTGGGTTTCTTGTAAAAATATTATTCCTGCTTTGTCTTTTTTCATTTTGCCTAGAATCTTGGATCTTTTAACTGGATTCAGGATTCCTTTTACATTATATGAAATTATTTTGGTTACACCCTGTTTCTCCATTGTGTTGTTTTGTTTAGTATAACTGTGTGGTGGCCCTCATTTGTGCTACTCAGAAACTGAAAGAACATTAAAAACAAGAAAAACATTAAGAACATAGTGTATAAAACTTTAAAACAAAAAGCTGTCAGAAGAACTTCCTGAGCTGAGGTCTTTTTAAAGACCCTGTAAGAGCCTTGATGGAGTGAAGGCCCTGAGGGAAATTCCTCAAACTCTGTTACGTGTTGAGGGCCCTCTCTTACCCCCCTAAGCTGCCCCATGCTTTTAACGTGAGTTTCAGAACCCAATCCAAACTTGTAATGATTTTTTTTTTTCCTTTTATGCCTAAACCCTGTGAAATTGTGTGCACCCTCCCACCCCCATCACATCAAACATTCACGCAAAAACAGTATTTGTTAGTATGAGGAGAACATGTGGATTATTGTCACTTTTCTATTTTAACAAGTTTTTGTTTTTGTTTTGTTTTTTTATTACAAAGGTCTTCAAGACTTAAAAGGAGACAACACATCATATATAAAAGAGAGATGGGAAAAAGAGGGGAATTTCACTTTACAATTGGAAATATGGGAAAAGCTAAAAAGACAGCAAGGGAAAAGTACCTCATCCCTGCAGTGGAGAGAATTTGGATGGAAAAACTTGGTAAGATTTTTCAGAACACCTGCACAAAACAAATTTACCCATAAGGGGTTGAACTGTTGGCGCTTGTGTGGTGAAAAGACTGCAAATCATTTTCATGTGTTTTGGTCATGCCCAGTTATCCACCAATATTGGACCAAGGTACAGACAATATTGGGGAAAATATTCAAAATTACAGTTCCCTTTTCTTTTGTAACTTTGTATTTGGGTTTACTACCGGACTCACTGGAAAGACGAGGAGAAAAATACTTATTCAATGTTTTAATATTGGCAAGCAAAAAAGCTCTAACTAAAAAATGGATGTTGAAGGACTGTCCTACACCTGAAGATTGGACTAACGTGATCCAAGACATTTACTCGATGGAAAAGTTGACATTCGCACTGAGACAGGACATGGATGGGTTCATGAACTTTTGGCAACCCTGGACCGCATATGTGTCTTCCATTAGATCTAATCTTTGACAAATACCATTTCAATAATGGTTCCGCTCTTTGTTCCAAGGCTACTCAGATGCTCTTTTATCTTTATTTACTTACTTTTTCTTTTTGTTTGTTTTTTACTGGTTTGTTTGGTTTTTTTTGTTATTTGTTTTTTGTTTTTTTTTTTCTTTAATTTCACTTTTTCTTTCACTTTAAAAAAAAAAAAAGGGGTGTTGTAAGAATTAATCTTCCAATGTTGTCAGATATCAGAAAATTAGGGAACATGTGATGAAAATGTAAACAATGTATTGCTGTAACGACCTGTATACCCTTTACAAAAACTTAAATAAAAAAAAAAACAAAAAACACTTGTCTGCTGTTATGACTGCTGACAATGACTCCACTGAATATGACACAGACATCGCAGACACAGTGTCAGAGGCCATAGTGTCAGTTGTTGAAGAGGATGATAGGATGTTATTATGTCAGATTGTGACTGTGTGTTCTCCTCACTCATTCTTATCGCTAAACAGTACAAGTTACGCCTGGGTTGTCACAGTGCAACTGCTGCTCTTGCCATCCAAGATGGCGGCACCTACGGCGTGTTTATGTTTACCCCAGCGAGTCACGTGAATTTTACGAGCCTACGCAAAAACTCCATAGCCACAAGGAGCCAGAGACATAGGGGGTTGAAGGCAGTGTAATGTAAATGTCATGCTGTGTGATGAGAAATTTCCATGTAAATGTGTCAAGAGTGACTTGGGTTAAAGAGGAGAGAGCTTGCTGTAATGTTTCATTCTGTTCTGTGCTTGACAGATGTGAAGTGTGTAATAAACCGTCTATCATGATTCTGCCTCTTATTTCACACACTCCACAGTGTGAATATTAATTACAGAATAACTGAAAATCAATGGGACATCCAATATTAGCGACTGTTTAAGAACCGCTTCTTTATTTGATTGTCAGATCACTTATTTGTCTGATCTTTTATGACCTATGAATATAAGTGTTGTATCTTGCACTTTGGGGAATGGGAGTTCTTCAGTCACCATTATAACTGTTTTAGTTTATATGTGTAGTTTATAGTGTATCAGCAATAAATGCATGCAGTACTGTAACGCGACACGTTAAAAATATCTGAGAGCCATTGTAGTGCATCCTTTTATATTTTAGCAATATTATAAGTACAAAACACCCAACATTATTATACACAGCAGAATGACCCGTTTGGCTGCAACTGTTACATCAGTGTCGCCCATTTATCTGCACATATTTAAATTAAAATTATATATTTCGTTATCTGGCCATTTTTGTGTCTTGTCGTCGTTTAGTCAAAGCGTGTATATGTGTCCGCATATGATATGCAATTGATCTGGCCATTCCGCTCCACAATCATGGCGGTAATAAATTTTTAATTTTTAGATACCTGCGGTCCTGCAAAGGACAGTGGTACCACACGGGTGAAGCAGCAGCCGGGACTCCCGTCTACCACTGACCGGGCAGGCTGGGCGTGTCTCCCCACAAAGGATCGTGGTCCACCCAGTCGGACACCGGTGGATCACAGTCCTTCGCAGGGAGCCAAGCCCAGCCTGTCCGGTTAACGGGAGTCTCGGCTGCTCCTTTACCTGTGTGCCACTGCTGTCCTTTGTGGCACCACGGGTCCCCGCCCCCCCCCCCCGCCCCCCCCCCCCCCCAGCACACCTCATGTTCTCCATGCTGAATTATCCATTAGATCTATGCAATCATGGCAACTTTATGGTATAATTTTTTTAAGCATTAAATCTTCAGTTTAGAAAGCTTGGGATCAGTCCGCCAAGGTCTCCGCCTTTGACCGCCACCTAATCCACATAGCACCGGACCCCCATGATCCCTCCTGCAGGTGGTGAGCCCACTGGAGGGCGGATCCATGTAACTCCTTTGGGCTGAGCCCGGCCGGGTCCCATGGGTGGAAACCCGGCCACCAGGCGCTAGCCTTCGAGCCCCTCCCCCAGGCCTGGCTCCAAGGTGGGGTCCCGGTAACCCCATACTGGGCGGGGTACACTGAATCCTTGATATAGAATTTATCATGACAGTCTGTTGGATCATTCTTAGTCTGGCCCTTCACCCAGGACCAGTTTGTCTTGGGTGACCCTATCAGAGGCAAATTGCCCCGGACAACATAGCTCCTGGGATCACTGGGGCACACAAACCCCCCCACCACGATAAGGTGACGATCCATGAGGGGATGCAGAGCTGTCAACTGATCACCACCTGGTGGTGAGTTGGATCCGATGGCAGGGGAGGAAGCCATTCAGACCTGGTAGACCCAAACGTATAGTGAGGGTGTGCTGGGAACGACTAGCTGAGGCCCCTGTCCGGGAGGTCTTTAACTCCCACCTCCGGAAGAACTTCAACCACATTCCAAGGGAGTCTGGAGACATGGAGTCTGAATGGGCCATGTTCTCCACCTCTGTTGTTGAAGCGGCGGCCCAGAGCTGCGGCCGCAAGGTGGTCAATGCATCTCGTGGTGGCAACCCCCGAACCAAGTGGTGGACACCAGTGGTGAGGGGGGCCATTAAGCTGAAGAAGGAGTCCTATCAAGCTTGGTTGGCTTGTGGGACTCCCAAAGCAGCTGAGGTGTACCGGCAGGCCAAGCGGAGTGCAGCTCGGATGGTTGCTGAAGCCATGGAACAAGACTTTCGGTTGGCCTCAAAGAGATTCTGGCAAACTGTCCGGCGGCTCAGGAGGGGAAAGCAGCTCCCTGTCCACACTGTGTATGGTGGGGAAGGGACACTGTTGACTTCAACTGGGGATATCGTCGGACGGTGGAAGGAATACTTCGAGGATCTCCTCAATCCCACTGATACGCCTTCCACAGAGGAAACAGGGTTTGGGGACGAGGGGGGTGACTCGCCAATCACAGGGGCTGAGGTTGCCAAGGTGGTTAAAAATCTCCTTGGTGGCCGGGCCCCAGGGGGTGGACGAGATTCGCCCCGAGTACCTCAAGGCCCTGGATGTTGTTGGGCTGTCATGGTTGACACGCCTCTGCAACATTGCATGGAGGTCGGGGGCAGTGCCTTTGGCACGGCAAACGGGGGTGGTGGTTCCTCTCTTCAAAAAAGGGGACCGGAGGGTGTGCTCCAACTTTAGAGGGATCACACTCCTCAGCCTCCCTGGGAAGGTCTATGCCAAGGTACTGGAGAGGAGAGTCCGGCCGTTGGTCGAACCTCGGATTCAGGAGGAGCAATGTGGTTTTCGTCCTGGCCGTGGCACATCGGACCAGCTCTTTACCCTCTCGAGAATTCTCGAGGGTTCGTGGGAGTTTGCCCAACCAGTTTACATGTGTTTTGTGGACTTGGAGAAGGCACTTGACCGCGTCCCTCGTGGTTTTTTGTGGGGGGTGCTTCGGGAGTATGGGGTATCGGGCTTGTTGCTACGAGCTATTCGGTCTCTGTACGACCGTTGTGAGAGTTTGGTTCGTATTGCCAACACTCGGTCGGAGACATTCCCAGTGAGAGTTGGACTCCGCCAGGGCTGCCCTTTGTCACCGATCCTGTTCATAATGTTTATGGACAGGATTTCTAGGCGCAGCCAGGGAATGGAAGGTGTTGTGCTTGGTGACCACAGGATCTCATCTCTGTTGTTTGCAGATGATGTTGTCCTGCTGGCTTCATCCAGCAATGACCTACAGCTCTTGCTGGGACGGTTTGCCACTGAGTGTGAAGCGGCTGGGATGAGAATCATCACCTCCGAGTCCATGGTCCTCAGACGGAAAAAGGTGGATTGTCCTCTCTGGGTTGGGGATAGGCTCCTGCCCCAAGTGGAGGAGTTTAAGTATCTTGGGTCTTTGTTCACGAGTGAGGGGAAAATGGAGCGAGAGATTGACAGACGGATTGGAGCAGCATCTGCAGTGATGCGGACGTTGTACCGATCTGTTGTGGTGAAGAGGGAGCTTAGTTCTAAGGCAAAGCTGTCGATTTACCACTCAATCTACATTCCTACTCTCACCTATGGTCACGAGCTTTGGGTAATGACCGAAAGAACAAGATCGCGGATACAAGCGGCTGAAATGAGCTTTCTCCATAGGATTGCTGGACTCACCCTCAGAGATAGGGTGAGGAGCTCAGTCATCCGGGAGAGGCTCAGAGTAGAACCGCTGCTCCTCCACATTGAAAGGAGTCAGTTGAGGTGGTATGGGCATCTGATTAGGATGCCTCCTGGATGCCTCCCACTTGAGGTGTTTTGGACACGTCCCACTGGGAGGAGACCCCTGGGCAGACCCAGGACTCGGTGGAAAGACTGTCTCCCAGCTGGTCTTGGAACGCCTTGGTATCCTCTCTAAAGAGCTGGAGCAGGTGGCTGGGGAGAGGGAAGTCTGGGCTTCTCTGCTTGAACTGCTGCCTCCGCGACCCGGACCTCCGGAAAGCGGTAGAAGATGGATGGATGGATGGATGGATAAATCTTCAGTGTTATCTTTTCTAGTCAAATTTGTCGCTTTTCGCTTCCTTGTTTTGCTCACGGAGCACTGGTTACCAATGCCGTAATGCCGCTTATTATCTAATCAGTATGGAGTCAATCCGAAACCCCGCTCACACTTTTAGAAGCCTGGGCATGAGATGTAGAGGTGGCTAAACTTTTATTGATAAAAATTACATATTTTGACTGAGCAACTCCACGTACACCCTCATAACCTCAACAAAGCACTTATAAAACCTGAGGTCAATCTGACGAACGGCTTGAGAGATACAGTGCATCCGGAAAGTAATCTGATGCAAGATGGCGGCGCGTGCACAACGCGAGGCTCAGCGTCCTACCAGATTCTGGGGACTAACAGTGTTATTTCTGCTCATTTCAGGTATGTTCGTTCAGAACAGCTCTGCTTTTACATCTTACACCCGAGATGAGCTTTTGAATATTGGATTACAAAGCAACGATAATGACCTTTTTATCAGCAACCTACGTCTGAATCTACGTCTCATCCCGGAGCTCTGGAGAACTCCCGACGCTCGGCAGGCTTCCTGGCCGACCGGAAGTGCTCGCAGGCGGCGTAAAGATCGTAAACAAAGGAGGGATAAACGCGGTGGGCTAAGAGCTAAGCTAAAGCTAACACCGCACCGGCTATCGCTACCCAGTATTTTCCTTGCTAATGTACGGTCTCTGGCGAGCAAAATGAGTGAACTACGGCTTCGGATCACCAACAATAAGAGACTTATGAACTGCAACATCATGATTTTTACGGAAACATGGCTTCACAGTGGAATACCCGACAATGCTATCGAGCTAGCCGGCCTACACACGCTCCGGGCAGACAGAGCAGCAGTTGACTCCGGTAAGACAAGAGGGGGGGGGGGGGGGGGGGGGAGTGTGCATTTATATTAACAAGGCTTGGTGGACGAACTCTGTCACTGTTGAGACACTGCTCAGCTAACCTGGAGTTTCTCATGGTTAAATGTAGACCTTTCTATCTGCCACGCGAGTTCACTTGTACCATCATAACAGCCGCTTACATTACTCCGGATGCTAATGCTAAGCTTGCTATGAAAGAACTGCATGCAGCTATTAGCAAACAACAAACTGCACACCCAGAGGCAGCATTTATTGTGGCAGGTGATTTTAACCACTCTAACCTCAAGACAGTGCTTCCTAAATTCTACCAGCATGTCTCCTGTCACACAAGAGGGGACAAAACATTGGACCATGTTTACACCAATATTGTGGGAGCCTACACAGCAACTCCCCTCCCCCACCTAGGTCAGTCTGATCACTTATCCTTGTTCCTTACCCCCAAGTATGTACCGCTCATCAACCGGGTGAAGCCATCAGTGAGGACCATCAAAGTGTGGCCAGAGGGGGTTGACTCTGTACTCCAGGAGAAGTTTAGGAACACAGACTGGAGTATGTTCACCTCTCAGGCTACCTGTGGCTCCCAAATAAACATCAACTCTTACACCCACTCAGTCCTGGACCATATCAACACCACTATTGACAGTGTCACCACGGAAAGACAGATCACCACGTACCCAAATCAGAAGCCGTGGATGAACAGAGAAGTGCGGCTTCTGCTAAAAGCACGTAACAATGCCTTTAGATCTGGTGATGCACAGGCCTACAGTTCATCCAGGGCAGATCTGAAGAGGGGCATCAAGAAGGCCAAGCACAGCTACAAGCTGAAGGTGGAGGAATATTTTGGGGACTCTGACCCCCGACGTATGTGGCAGGGCATTCAAGCTATCTCTGATTATAAGCCCAGCAACTCCATACCGATAGCCATGACTGTGCCCTTTCTCAATGAGCTAAATGACTTGTATGCTCGTTTTGACAAGGACAACGAAAAGAACATCAATTTCCCACCCTCTGATGACCTCCACCATCTCACACTCACCCACACCGACGTCCGTAACGCACTGAGTCATGTCAACGTACGTAAGGCTGCTGGCCCTGATGGCATTCCTGGGCGTGTGCTGAGGGCATGCGCTGAGCAGCTGGCAGGGGTCTTCACAGACATCTTCAATCTGTCCCTGGCCCAGGCCGTGGTACCAGCGTGCTTCAAGACCACTTCAATAGTACCAGTGCCGAAACATTCAACACCATCGTGCCTAAATGACTATCGCCCTGTGGCACTGACGCCCATAGTCATGAAGTGCTTTGAGCGACTGGTCTTGGCACAGCTCAAAAAAGGCCTGCCCCCTACACTGGACCCTCATCAGTTCGCCTACCGGAGCAACAGGAGTACAGAGGATGCGGTTTCTACAGCGCTGCACTATGTACTCTCACACCTGGATGACAAGAACACCTACGCAAGAATGCTGTTTGTTGACTTCAGCTCAGCATTCAACACAGTTATCCCCTCCAAGTTGCTCACTAAACTTGGGGACCTGGGAATCAGTACCTCCACCTGCAACTGGATCATGGATTTTCTGACCAACAGACCCCAGCATGTTAGGTCAGGCCCCAACCGTTCTTCCGTCATCACACTCAACACTGGTGTACCACAGGGCTGTGCGCTCAGCCCATTCCTCTACTCCCTCTACACCCATGACTGCAGGCCTATGTATGGATCCAATTCCATCATAAAGTTCGCAGATGACACCACGGTGATTGGACTCATCAGGGACAACGACGAGTCACATTACAGGGCAGAGGTTGAACACTTGGCTACTTGGTGCGCTGACAATAACCTGCTCCTTAACACCAGCAAAACCAAGTAGCTCATAGTGGACTACAGGAAGGAGAGGGAAGAGACACATGACCCCATCCATATCAATGGCATAGCTGTTGAACGTGTCCCCAGCTTCAAATTCCTGGGGACCTACATCTCGGAGGACCTGTCCTGGTCAGTTAACACCACCAGCCTGATCAAGAAGGCCCATCAGCGCCTCTTCTTCTTGAGGACACTGAAGAAGAACCATCTGTCAACTGACATCCTGGGCAACTTCTACCGCTGCGTGATAGAGAGCACCCTGACCAACTGTATCACAGTCTGGTATGGGAGCTGCTCTGTCGCTGACCGCAAGGCGCTGCAGCGGGTGGTGAAAACCGCCCAACGCATCACAGGGACTCCACTTCTGTTTATAGAGGACGTCTACAGGAAAAGATGTCTGCGCCGGGCACGCAGCATTCTTAGGGACTCCAACCATCCTGCTCATGGACTGTTCCAGCTTCTCCCCTCCAGAAGACGTTTCAGAAGCCTTCGGACTAGAACCAGCAGGTTTAGGAACAGTTTCTTTCCAACAGCTGTCACGTTATTGAACTTAGTTCCCCGCTGACTCTTACCATCATCTCTTACCATCCTCACCTGTACATAACTGCATAACTACATCTAACTTATTGCACATTATTTGCACATAACAGTACTCTTAACTTTCTGCACTGCTGCATATATTTGCATATATTTGCTTAAATTGCACATACTGTTAATTACCGTATATACTGCACTGCTGTCCTTTGCACTTCTGACTGGATGCTAAACTGTGTTTCGTTACCTTGTATTCATACATGTGTAATGACAATAAAGTTGAATCTAATCTAATCTATTCACAGCGCTTCACTTTTTCCACATTTTGTTATGTTAAGCCTTATTCCAAAATGGAATAAATTCAATGTTTTCCTCAAAATTCTACACACAACACCCTATAATGACAACATGAAAAAAGTTTGAGATTTTTGCAAATTTATTAAGAATAAAAAAACTAAGAAATCACATGTACGTAAGTATTCACAGCTTTTGCTCAATACTTTCTTGATGCACCTTTGGCAGCAATTACAGCCTCAAGTCTTTTTGAATATGATGCCACAAGCTTGGCACACCTATCTTTGGCCAGTTTTGCCCATTCCTCTTTGCAGCACCTCTCAAGCTCCATCAGGTTGGATGGGAAGTGTCAGTGCACAGCCATTTTCAGATCTTTCCAGAGGTGTTCAATTGGATTCAAGTTTGGGCTCTGGCTGGGCCACTCAAGGACATTCACACAGTTGTCCTGAAGCCACTCCTTTGATATCTTGGCTGTGTGCTTAGGGTCGTTGTCCTGCTGAAAGATGAACCATCGCCCCAGTCTGAGGTCAAGAATGTGCTTGAGCAGGTTTTCATCCAGGATGTCTCTGTACATTGCTGCATTCATCTTTCTCTCTATCCTGACAAGTCTCCCAGTTCCCACCTTTGAAAAACACCCCCACAACATGATGCTGCCACCACCATGCTTCACTGTAGGGATGGTATTGGCCTGGTGACGAATGGTGCCTGGTTTCCTCCAAACATGATGCCTGGCTTTCACGCCAAAGAGTTCAATCTTTGTCTCATCAAACCAGAGAATTTTGTTTCTCATGGTCTGAGACTCCTTCAGGTGCCTTTTAGCAAACTCCAGGTGGGCTGTCATGTGCCTTTTATTAAGGAGTGGCTTCCGTCTGGCCACTCTACCATACAGGCCTGATTAGTGGATTGCTGCAGAGCTCTCTCCACAGAGGAACACTGGAGCTCTGACAGAGAAACCATCGGGTTCTTTGTCACCTCCCTGACTAAGGCCCTTCTTCCCCAATCGTTCAGTTTAGATGGCCGGCCAGCTCTAGGAAGAGTACTGGTGGTTCTGAACTTCTTCCATTTATGGATGATGGAGGCCACTGTGCCCATTGGGACCTTCAAAGCAGCAGAAAACTTTCTGTACCTTCCCCAGATTTGTGCCTTGAAACAATCCTGTCTCGGAGGTCTACAGACAATTCCTTTGACTGCATGCTTGGTTTGTGCTCTGACATGCGCTGTCAACTGTGGAACCTTTTATAGACAGGTGCGTACCTTTCCAAAGCATGTCCAATCAACTGAATTCACCACAGGTGGACTTCAATTAAGCTGTAGAAACATCTCAAGGATGATCAGTGGAAACAGGATGCACCCGAGTTCAATTTTGAGCTTCATGGCAAAGGCTGTGAATACTAATGTACATGTGATTTCTTGTTTTTTATTTTTAATAAATTTGCAAAAATCTCAAAACTTTTCACCTTGTCATTATGGGGTATTGTGTGTAGAATTTTGAGGAAAAAATGAATTAATCCATTTTGGAATAAGGCTGTAACATAACAAAATGTGGAAAAAGTGAAGCGCTGTGAATACTTTCAAGGATGCACTGTATGTGGCGGCAGCGTCCAGGCGGGGGCGCACATGGTCACCCATTGCCACATTTCAAACAAAAAAGCAGAAGACAACGCCAAGCACCCACAGCACATATGCTGTGGAGAGCGAAAAAACTCGCCCTTCCAGGTTACGCTGGAGTGTCACAACAAGTTCCAATGGCACACGAGCTTGACGACAATGCCACTACATTTCATAGATTAAGCTCCCATTGATGAGGACTTTTGAGTTATCATTTAATTGACAACTAACTTAATTTAGTCGACTAAATTCTTATCGTCAATGAATCTAAAGTCAATTAATCATTAACATCCCTACTCCGTACTGATTTGATAAAACACAACATTACGGCATCTGTAACCACAATGCTCCGTGAGCAAAATAAGGAAGCAAAAAGCGACAAATTTGACTAGAAAAAAGATAATACTTAAGCTTTAATGCTTAAAAAAAATTATACCATAAAGTTGCCGTGATTGTGTAGGTCTAATGGATACTGGACTGGCAGCGGGGATGGGTTTTTGCGCCTATGTTAATTTGAAGCAGGTGAAGACATATCAAGAAAAAGACGGCACAAGCGCAAAAATTCATCCCCGCTGCCCCGCACCGCAAGACAGAAAAGCAGACCAGACTCAAGTTGCCAGTGTGGTAACAGACAACAGAGGAGCCCAGATCGTACTCTGGGCTTGTCTGGATTTCTGGGGTACTGTGATAATGTTTAACATGCAACAGAAGAAGCAGCTCACAATTTATTTTCCTGTTAAAACAGTCTACTAGCGCATCTCAGTAAATTAGAACGTGAAAGTTATTTTTTGTAATATAACTAAAAAAGATCAATTTATGATATTGGTAATAGTTTTTAAAATAAATTTAAAAATCATGACATCTGTAATTTACTGAGATGTTCCAGCACATAGGACACACAGTAAAAAAAAATTATTGAACTACAAAAAATGCTATTGTCTGTAGAAAAAAAAAATAATACAATAAATCATTGAGGAATAGGATGGTCATGTTCAGTATATCAAAAACAGTAATTAACTTTTTGTATGTTAAAGATAGAAATACCATATTGTACCGAGGGAAATTCAGATTATCAGCAAAATTGCCACTTACCAATTAATAGTTAATTGATTCATCTTATCGATCGTTTAACAATTAATGAATTAATTGATAACTTGCATCCATAGTACGGAGTCAATCCGAAACCCCACCCACACTTCTAGAAGCCTGGGCATAAGATGCAGTGGTGGACTGCTGAACTTTTGATAAAAAATTACATATTTTGACTGAGCAACTCCATACTCAGGGATGCACACCCTCGTAACCTCAACAAATCACTTATAAAATCTGAGGTCAGTTTGACAAACTGTTTGAGAGATATGTGAGAAACACACAGACAGAGAGACACAGAGATTCTTTGCATTTATAGACAGATGTAACTAGCAATAATGTAACCCCCTCCAACACTCACACACGCAATTACATCGAAAACATGATACACACCCCATCTTTCCGAATTATACGTTTTTGCCCATTTGGTCTACGCCAGGGGTCACCAACTGCGGGGGGGGGGGGGGGGGGGGGGGGATCAGTTTGTGTGGGTGTCACCCAAGGCGGACGACCAGGATATCCACCATGGACGCACACTTTGTTCCCACTTTGGGCCTGCGGAATGAAGCACTGTTTTGCTACTGTATCTACCGCCACTCTGGCTGCCTCCGATGGTACGTGCCCACCTAGGCAATTCTGCCGAGAGTAGTCCATGCTGGGATGCAAGGGGAGGATACATCCTCCGGGACCGCATCCATGTTGGGCCCACATGACACCGGTTATGAATGTGATTTCCGTGACCCTCCAAGATCATGTAAAAACAATGTGTGTGCCCGTGTGTTACTGAAGATGAAAAGTTCCACACACATCCACCTCCTCTCTCCCTGTGATAGAGTGTTACTCAAACAGACGCACCGAGATTAGAAAGGAGAACATTGTTAACATAGAAAAAAAAAAAAAAAAACCTCAGGAATTCTATAGTGTGGAATTATATTTTATGTCCTTTTTTAGGCTTACAGTTTGAAACAGTTTTTTTCTATACTGAAAATATAGTAGAGGTGGACTTTGTGAGTTTGTTTTAAATGTATGTAATTTAGTTTGTGTTCTCATGTAAAACTACATTTTTAGGATTTAAGTTGTAGATTTTAAGATTTTAGAGCTATTTATTTGGAGTCAAACACATTTTGTGTTCTCCTTTATTATGATTACATTATTACATGTTTTGTTTGAAATTATGCATAGAATTCCTTTCATCTTTTGTTTAAAAAAAATAATACAGAGCTAAAAGCAGCTGAAATATCTGAATACAAAAAAACAATATGTAAAAGCAAATGATATTGGCCTGCATGCAGATAACTGTGGACTTCTGAAAGACTGTCCATGAAATTATGGCAGTTTTTAAAAGCACATAAATTTGTCCATGTGACTTGCAACATTTCTCTTCCATTTGTTTAATTAAAAGATGTTTGAAGTAAATTCATGGGTTATTGCAAATACTGTGCTTTAAAGTATTAAAGTAAGTAAATATGCCATCGCTCCCATCAAGGTGGAGGTGGTCATTATTAAAAAGAAACCTCCATGGAGAAATGCTAAACTAGTAAGAGCTGAAAAAAGTGTCAAAAGCCAAACACAGGTGGTGAAAAACGAAATTACAGGTTCATTATGAAATCTATAATGAGAGATTGAGCATTTATAATTTGGAGCTGAGAAATGCAAGGCAAGCATATTTTTCTGACATCACTGATAAAAACAACAATAATGCACGCACCTTGTTCACTACTGTTGACAGGCTAACAAATCCCCGTGTCAGTAGCTCCTGAACTTCTATCCAACAGTGCCTGCAATAATTTTGCCTTTTTCTTTTCTGACAAAATTAAATATAAGATAAGATAAGATAAGATAAGCCTTTATTAGTCCCACAACGGGGAAATTCCAGGATTGCAACAGCACAGGGATAGCAACACTCAGAGCAACAATCAGAAGGCAAGAAAAAACAAGCAAGCAAGAGCAGCTAATATACATATGTACATATTACTATAAAATATATATATACACACACACACACACAGACACACAGTGCAGAGCATTGTAGCTGGATGGAATAAATATATGAATATATGAACACACAGTGCAGAGCATTGTAGCTAGATGGAATAAATATGTAAATATATAAACACCCACAGTATGGAGCATTGCAGCTAGGTGGAATAAATATGCAAGTATATAAACACACACAGTGCGGAGCAATGTAGCTAGATGGAATAATATGTAGATATATAAAAACACAGTGCGGAGCATTGTAGCTAGATGGAATAAATATATAGATATATAAATATAAACACACCCAGTGCAGAGCATTGTAGCTAGATGGAATAAATATGTAAATATATAAACACACACAGTGCAGAGCATTGTTGCTAGGTGGGATGAAACAGCATAACCGTCTATTTAGTTATCCTACATGGTATGATTATGTGCCCATACATATTCTCACCCTCCATAGCGACCGGTATGTTCCTAGTTGTATGCCGGAGAGGACCATTGTGTAAGTCTATTGCATCTTTTGCATTCAAAAAAAAAAAAAAAAAAAAAAAAAAAAAAAAAAAAAAATAAGGTCCTTCATGACATCTGCTCCAATACAGAGAGTGGCAACATGTCAGTCTTGGTTCTACTGGACCTCAGCGCTGCATTCGACATCGTCGACCATAACATCTTACTAGACCAGCTGAAGAACTGGGTGGAACTTTCTGGTGCAGCACTTAATTGGTTTGAGTCCCATTTAAAAGACAGGGACTATTTTGTGTCTCTAGGTAACTACAAATCTGGGCAAACAAAAATAACCTGTGGAGTTCCCCAAGGTTCCATTTTAGGACCTTTGCTTTTCAGCATCTATATACTCCCACTAGCTCAAATCATTAAAAAAAACAAAACAAAATATATTACCATAATTATGCAGATGATACACAAATCTACATAACCATCTCACCAGGAGACTATGGTCCAATTAAAACCCAGATTAATTGCATTGATCAAATTAAAGAGTGGATGTACCAGAATTTTCTTCAGTTAAATGAAGACAAAACCAAAATAATAGTTTCTGGAGCCAAAGAAGAAAGACTCAAAGTTCGTACTCCACTTCAAGATTCAAGATTTCTTTATTGTCATTTAGTACGTGCATGCACATAAAAACGAAATTATGATCCCCCAGCATAACACAGTACCACAATATACATAGAGAATAAGTTTAACGACAACAGCATAAAAAAATAAAACACAACAATAGCATATCAGATAAACACTATGGTCAGACCAACCTAACAGAATACATATACAAGTTTAGCAGAGGTGAGGGGTAGGAAAAACAATTGGCAGCGGAATAGGGCACGGTCCATTTATAATCCTGACTACATGTGGGGAAAAAACTGTTCAACATTCTGGCTGTCCTGGCCTGAAGACACCTGTACTTCTTCCCTGAGGGCAGAAGAGAAACACTGTGGGAAGGATGGTAGCAGTCTTTAATGATGTTAACAACCCTGTTAGCACAGCGTTTATTGTAAATCTCCAAGGAGAGGAAGGGAACACCGATGATCTTACTGGCTGTTTTAACAACCCTATTCAGCTAGCGCTTCTCTAAAGCTGTGCAATTCGCAAACCAGGTAGTCAAGCCATATGAAAGGTGTCAGGCCATATTAAAGGATTCAATCAATGATGCTAAAAACCAACAGCCAAGCCAGAAATCTGGGTGTGGTTCTGGACTCAGACCTGAATTAAAATTAATTAAATCACCCTTATTGTCATTCAACCGTACAACCAATCATGTACAGTAGAACGAGATTGTGCTTTACCTATCTACAGTGTCAATCACACACACCCCAGTGCAGAATCAAAGGGCCGCTGCCATGCAAGGCGCCACCACAGATTTCCCTCCTCCATTCCATTACTGCTGAGCACCAAGCTGGACGGCAGGAAGTTCCACTTTTATATGGTCTTTGGCATGACCCGGCCGGGATTTGAACCCCTGCCTCCCGGGTGTGGGGCGGATGCTCTACCAACTGAGCCACCACTCCGGTAACAGCCACATTAAGACAGTAGTGAAGTCAGCCTATTATCACTTAAAGAACATAGGATTAAAGGTCTGACGTCTCAGCAGGATCTGGAAAAACTTGTCCATGCATTTATCTTCAGTAAACTGGCTTCCTGTCTGTCAAAGAATAGATTTCAAAATACTGCTGTTGGTTTATAAAGCTCTGAATAGTTTAGGACTAAAATACATCTCAAATCTGCTGGTACATTACGAACCACCCAGAGCCCTCAGGTCATCAGGGTCAGGCCTACTATCTGTGCCCAGAGTTAGAACCAAACATGGTGAGGCAGAGTTCAGTTTTTATGCTCCTCACATATGGAACAAACTCCCAGAAAGCATCAGGGCTGCTGAAACTCTCAACTGCTTTAAATCCAAGTTAAAAACTTTCCAATTTGCCATGGTCTTTCAGTAGAACAATTGTTCATCTCCTACAATGTACTGTAGCTTTTATTTCTTGTAGGTTTCCTGTCTTGTTCTATTTTAACTTGTTTTTGTTTCTCTAATTTACTTTTTAAGCTGCATTCAGACCAGCATAGTCCGAGGGTCTCGGTTCAACTGTGCGGGGAATGCCGAGAATTTTCACGCCTTCGTTTGGTTTGCATTCACACTGCAGCGAACCAAACTGCCTGGATGACGTCACGCAGTTACAACAACTGCTCGTCTGGGGCACTGCAGCCAAAACCACCACTGACCGGGGGGGGGAAAAAAAAAAATCTCCGTGAAGAAGAAGAATCCGGCTCATCGATTGGCCAGGACTGAAAATGGAAATCCATTCCCTTCAACCGGGTTGTCTGACCACCATAAAACAAGACATTTTTTAACTTTTCTCCTCAGCTTTCTCCAGTAAAAGGATTTCTCAGATTCACGTGGTTGTCTTTATTGTTATTTTCTACCCAAAATGCACTACAGTAAATGCCGCTTCCTCTTCTCAGACTATGTGTTGCTATGGTTACACAAATGTCGAGCAGCACTTCCGCCTTTTGGTCCGCTGGATAGTCTGGATTCACACTGTTGTTAGTGCGTACCAGAGTTCAGACTGCACCAAACTAACCGAACTACCCGCAGATAGTCCTTTAGTCCGGACCAAACTATGGCCATCTGAATGCGCCCTTTGGGTGCTTTCACACCTACAGGCTTTAGTTCGTTTCAATTGAACTTGAGTTTGTTTTCTCCGTTAATGAGGTTCGTTTTGTCTGGTGAGAACACAGTAACTGCACTCAGGTGTGCACCAAACCAACCATACCGAGGCCTCCTGAAAGAGGTGGTCTCGATTTGAATCAAATGGTGAACTCTGGTGTGGTCCTACAGGTGAGAAAGGGACCATTCTAAAACAAGACCTGTGGCAACCGGTAAAACATTTTATGCCACTGTACATACCTGATGGATCTTCGAAAATTTCTGTGGCTAAGCATGTCACGGTTCTGGAGGATTGATGAACATCAACATGTTATTTTCCATTCGTAGCTGCGCTTCATTCTGAAACTGTACAATTTGCCGAAAGTGGAATAAGCCCGTAGTGTAATAAACGAGAACCAGCTCGATGACCCCCCCCCCCCCCCCGCAGATTACGCTACAACTTTTATTATTTTCTCCCCAGAAATGCATAAATGCACAGTAGTCACTCTAATTCCTGTATTTACCTTTCCTATTATTGTGGCAAAAAAAATCTGGCCAATTAAAGCTGCAAGCAGCTGTAAGTGGGTCCTCGCCCCCCGCACGCCCGCGGACCTCACTGCCCGTTGGACCCAGCAAATTTCCCGTTGACGCAGCAAGCACTGTGTGAATAATAAAGAAAACCATTTGGCGAAGTACTTTCTTGTGAGCAGTAGGTGGTGCGATAATTATCAATCATTTTTATGTAGGTGCGGGGCGGGCCTAAAATCCATCGTAGCAATTATGGGGTAAATTGGACAGCTGTCCGACGTATTGCCAGGAAGGAAACTTCGGCCTGTGGCCATGGCAGCGCTTACATGTTGGGTACGTGTTGCAGACCCATATAGGACTACAGAAGAGAATCACCTTGACCCATGTTCCACATTTCGTGACGCTCGGACTTTCCCAACCTTCCAAAGTAAAAATCGTATTGAATGGAGAGGAGTGGGTTTCCATGGCAACTGTGATGACTGCAGGACAAAAGTGACTTCTACTGAGGGTAATCCAATGCGCTCTGAGAAACCTCTGAAAATGTCACATCATTCTGACTACTGGTCTTTGCGTGAAAGTTGATACAATTTTATGCAGTACCTCATGTCAGCACTAGGTAGTGCTGTGACAATTTTGTGAATATTGATATACAGATGTGTTCAGAGTGGTATTAGTATGATTTGTGCAAAGTTTGGTCCAAATCAGACAAGGACTGTCTGAGCTGTAACTCATGTTTTGCATGGCGAGGAAGCCATTGAAGCATGTCGGTCACCATGGAAACAGTTCTGTACTATGTGCATGTACTGTCAATGAGTACTAGTCATTCCTTCATGTGATTTTTGCACACAGCGAGACAAAATAAAAAAAAACAAAAAAAAAAACTTTTCAGCAATTCTTCCTGTAACCACTAGGTGGTGCTATAACTTAATTATTTTTACATAGGAGCGTGCAGGGTGGGACTAATATCCATCATAGAAAATTTGGTCAAAATCGGACAAAGTTTGTCCAAGTTACAAGTATCCATTGAGCGTGCAAGGTGGAACTAATATCCATTACAGAAAATTTGGTGAAAATCAGATAAACTTTGTCCAAGTTACGTGTCCCTTGTTCTAACCACTCGGTGGCGCTCTAACTTTTAACTATTTTTGTATAGAAGCATGCAGGATGGGACTACGAGCCATCATAGAAAATTTGGTGAAAACTGGACAAAGTTTGTCCAAATTACAACTCGCCGATGTTCCATGGCGAGGAGTCAACCTTCGCTTTGTTGCCATGCCAATATTTACATATTAGTTATGTGTTGCCAACCTATATGGGATTAAAAAGGACAGTCACCTCTTCCCATTTTCCAAATTTCATGACTCCAGGACTTTCCGACCCCTCCCAACAAGATCATGGATTGAATGGCAAGGAAGGCGTGTCCATGGTAACAGCAGTGATGCCATGCTAAGGTTCATGTGCAGTTATGATCATCCATGAGGTCTGATGAAACTCAGAAAATTTCACATCATTCTGGCAAGTAGCGCGTGAGTAATAAAACAGTTTTTACCAATTCTTCCTTTAACCACTCAGCGGCACTATATCTTTTGTCAATTATTTTTATATAGACGCGTTCAGAGCAGGACTGTTATCCATCATGAAACTTTGGTGGACATTGGATTTCCATGGCAACTGTGATGATCGCAGGACAAAAGTGACTTCCACTGAGGGTAATCCAAAGCACTCTGAGTAACCTTTGAAAACGTCATGTCAGTCTGACTACTGGTCTTTGTGTGAAAGTTGATACAATTTTGTGCAGTACCTCATGTCAGCACTAGGTCGTGCTGAGACAATTTTGTAACCAAGAGCTGTAACTCACATGTTTTGCATGGCGAGGAAGCCACTGAAGCATGCCATGGAAACATTTCTGTATTATGTACATGTACTGTCAATGAGTCCTAGTCATTCCTTCATGTAATTTTTGCACCTGGTGAGAGAGAAAAAAAAAAAAAAGTTTTCAATTATTGTTCCTTTAATCACTAGGTGGTGCTATAACTTTAGTGAATTATTTTTTACGTAGCCACGTTTAGGGCAGAACTAATATTGATCGTAGAAAATTTGATGAAAATCGTACAAAGTTTGTCTAAGTCACAAGTGTCCATTGTTCTACCCACAAGGTGGCGCTATAACTTTTGTAAATTATTTTTACATAGGAGTGTGCAGGGTGGGACGAATATCCATCGTAGAATATTTGGTGAAAATCGGACAATGTTTGTCCAAGTTACCACTCTCCAATGTTCCATGGCGAGGGGTCAACCTCCGCCATGTTGCCATGGCAACACTTACCTATCAGTTATGTGTTGCCTACCCATATAGGACTACATATGACAGTCACCTCAACCTATGTTAAAGATTCTATGTCTCTAGGTCATTCCCAACCCTCCCAACAAGATCATGGACTGAATGGCAAGGAGGACGTGTCCACGGCAACAGTCGTGACACCATGCTCAAGTCGATGTGCATTTATGATCATCCATGCGGTCTGATCAACTGCAGAAAATTTCATGTCATTCTGGAAAGCGGCACGTGAGTAACGAATAAGGGCCACAATTATATTTTTTGCATGTCTTGAGGTGATGCGCACCTCACCAGAATTTCATGTCTGTACGGCAAACTTTATGGTTACCGGTCTCCACTGACCTTGTATGTTTGGCCCCGCCCACAAAAAGCGGTGGTGAGGGGGCACATATTTTTTCCAGTTTATCAAATTTTTCACTGGGTCTGAGGTGTGTGCGAAAAAAATAACTATTTTGGTTAACGTTTAGAGGATCAAAAATGTGATCATTTAGGCGAAATAATAATTAAAGCTGCAAGCAGCTGTAAGCGCCCCCCCCCCCCCGTACACCCACACACCCCACCACCTGCTGGACCCAGCAAATTTCCCGCTGTCATGCCAAGCGCTGTGTGAATAATAAAGAAAACCATTTGGTGAAGAACATTCTTGTGAGCAGTAGGTTTTGCTATAACTTTTGTCAATCATTTTTATGTAGGAGCATGCGGGGCGGTACCAAGATCCATCGTAGCAATTATGGGGTTACAACTGTCCGATGTATTGCCAGGAGGGAAACTTTGGCATGTGGCCGTGGTAGCGTTTTCATGTTAGGTACATGTCACAGACCCATATAGGACTACAGAAGAGAGTCATCTGGACTTATGTTCCACATTTTGTGACACTAAGCCTTTTCCAGCCCTCCAAAGTAAAAAACGTATTGAATGGTGAGGAGTGGGTTTCCATGGCAACTGTGATAATTGCAGGACAAATGTGGCTTCCACTGAGATTCCAATGTGCTCTGAGAAACCTCTGAAAATGTCACGTCATTTTGACAACTGGTCTTTGCGTGAAAGTTGATACAATTTTGTGCAGTAACTCATATCAGCGCAGGTGGTGCTGTGACAATTTTGTGAATATTGATATACAGATGTGTTCAGAGTGGGATTAGTATGCATTGTGCAAAGTTTGGTCCAAATCAGACAAGGATTGTCTGAGCTGTAACTCATGTTTTGCATGGTGAGGAAGCCACTGAAGCATGCCGGTCGACATGGATATAGTTCTGTACTATGTACATGTACTGTCAATGAGTCCTAGTCATTCCTTCATGTCATTTTTGCACCTGGTGAGAGAAAAAAAGAAAAAAAAAACTGTTTTCAGCAATTCTTCCTTTAATCACTAGGTGGTGTTATAACTTTTGTTAATTATTTTTATATATACACGTTCAGGGCAGAACTAATATCCATCGTAGAAAATTTGGTGAAAACCATACAGTTTGTCCAAGTTACAAGTGTCCGTTGTTCTAACCACAAGGTGGCACTATCACTTTTGGAAATTATTTTTACATAGGAGAGTGCAGGGTGGGACTAATATCCATCACAGAAAATTTGGTGAAAATCGTACAAAGTTTGTCCAAGTTACAAGTGCCTGTTGTTCTAACGACTAGGTGGTGCTATAACTTTTAATTCTTTTTACATAGGAGAGTACAGGGTGGGACTAATATCCATCATAGAATATTTGGTGAAAATCGGACAATGTTTGTCCAAGTTGCAAGTACCCATTGGGCTAACCACTAGGTGGCGCTAAAACTTTTAATTATTTTTATAGAGGAGCATGCAGAGTGGGACTAATATCCATTGTAGAAAATTTGGTGAAAATCGGACAATGTTTGTCCAAGTTACAACTCTCTAATGTTCCATGGCGAGAGGTCAACCTCCGCCATGTCGCCATGGCAACACTTACCTATCAGTTATTTGTTGCCTACCCATATAGGACTACATATGACAGTCACCTCGACCTATGTTCCAGATTTCATGTCTCCAGGTCATTCCCAACCCTCCCAACAAAATCACAGACTGAATGGTGAGGAGGGCATGTCCATGGTAACAGTCGTGATGCCATGCTAAAGTTGATGTGCAGTTATGATCATTCTTGTGGTCTGATCAACCTCAGAAAATTTCACATCATTCTGGCAAGCGGCACATGAGTAATAAATAAAGTAGTTTTCAGCAAGTCTTCCTTTAACCACTAGGTGGTGCTATAACTTTTGTCTATTTTTACATAGACGCGTTTGGGGCAGGACTAATACCCATCATAGAAACTTTGGTGGAAATCAGACAAGTTCTGCTCGAGTTACAGCTGTCTGATGTTGTAAGAGGCAGAGTCAAACTTCGCCATGGCACCGTGGCCACACCTTTGAGCTTTTGCAAGACATTTATACAACGTTTAATGGCCCACTCCTATAGATGCTGCCATGCAAAAATGAGCTCAATCGGAGTAGGCCCCTAAAAGGAGTTTGTTCAAATGCAAGGGGTGGGTTTTTTTGGCAACACTGGAGGTAGAGCAGGTTTGAGGCAAGATGGCGGACTTCCTGTTGGCTATGGGTAAGGGCCACAATTATGTTTATTTGCATGTCCTGAGGTGATGCACACCTCACCCGAGTTTTGTGTCTGTACGGCAAACTTTAGTGTCGCTGGTCTCCATTGACCTTGTACGTTTGGCCCCGTCCACAGAAATTGAGGGTGGGGGGCACATATTCTTTCCAGTTTATCAAATTTTTCACCGGGTCCGCTAACCAAAACGCAATTTTGCGTTTCGGTTAACGTTTAGAGGGTCAAAAATGCGATCGTTTAGGCGGAAAAATAATAAACAGAGCAGATGCAATAGGGCTCTCGGCCCCATTGTCAGTGGCTCGGGCCCTAATAATTCTAGTGATTACAATAGGGCTCTCATCCACTGACATCAGTGTCTTGGGCCCTAATAAGAACAGAAAACGTACTGACAAGTCTCGGGGGATTTATTGTGACGCAGTTTGGTCCACTTGAATTTTGCCTGTGTGAAAGGGAACTGAACCAAGGAGAAGATGATACAAAGTAAAACTTAACTGATTCAGTCCAAAGTAAACAAATTTGGGTGTTA
Organism: Pholidichthys leucotaenia; assembly: GCA_020510985.1. Taxonomy (NCBI): domain Eukaryota; kingdom Metazoa; phylum Chordata; class Actinopteri; order Cichliformes; family Pholidichthyidae; genus Pholidichthys; species Pholidichthys leucotaenia. The sequence continues at coordinate 110,920,658 of CM035847.1, read as the reverse complement.
AAGCACCCCAAGTTGGGTTTTAAATTCTTATGTATTCCTTTTGCAACTTGCTATAATATTTAATGTTTTTATGTATGTCTTCATGTTTAATTTACTTTTTAGTTTGCTTTTAAATTCTTATGCATCCCTTTTGCAATGTCTTGTAATGCTTTAATGTTTTTATGTAAAGTACTCTGAATTGTCTTGTACATGAAATGTGCTATACAAATAAACTTGCCTTGCCTAAAAGTGCCAAGCTGTCACATAGTGGGTGGAAAAAATCCTGACTAGAAAAAAAGATTCATCAAGAATAATTTTAAGAATCAAATCGGAGACCCTGAATTGTAATGCCTAAAGATTCCCACCTCTAATTCGGACCTCAGCTGGGGAGGAGGACTGACCTATTGGACCTCTTGCAGTTTTGGTTGGAGATCCCTGATCTACGCTGTCATTAGACTAAAGGTCAGTTTCCTTTAAGAGTGGGAACAACCAGAGGCCGTATGATACAATATTATTATATTTGGGCTGCGCTGCAATATTATCATGATCTTGTGATACAGTGAGTAATGCGATGTCATATATTGCGATTTCCTATCCCAATCTTTGTCTTGTTCAACTCCTGGCTAGATCTCAGGAGTCACTTCTTTGCTGTACTCTCCTAACCAGACAACAAGCATTTAGTACCATCTAATGAACTAAAAAGTCAATTAGTTTTTATTACTTCGTTACCTAAATAGGTGAGTTTGTTAAAAAATTATTAATAAATGTCCCAAAAACAAAGTATGACAATACTGGTGTCTATGAATCAATGCAATATCGGCACCATAATGTATCGAGATATGAGGCTGAATCGCTTTCCCCCCCACACCTAGTATCCTCTAAAAGAGCAATTTTGAGAAAATTTGTATCAAGTTACAAAATACAAACGAAGGCAAAATGGCCACATTATCAAATGACATGTCAACATTAGTACACCGTGTTCCAAATTATTACACAAATGATGCAGCATAATTTTGAAGTCATCAACGGTTAGAGCATAATTCAAATTTTATTGAACAAACCTCCCAATGATGACTAATTTTTTGCAAAAATAAAAAACACTCAAAATGCACTGTTCCAAATTATGCACAACAGAGTTTCAAAAAATTTTATTGGTTGCAAAGAACTGAAAATGGTCATTTGTTGAACTTACAGCATTAGGAGGTCATATTTACTGAAATCAAAAGCTATTTCAATCAAAAACATCTTAACAGGCCAAGTTACATGTTAACATAGGACCCCTTCTTTGATACAACCTTCACAATTCTTGCATCCATTGAACTTGAGTTTTTGGAGAGTTTCTGCTTGAATTTCTTTACAAGATGTCAGAATAGCCTCCCACACCTGCTGTTTTGATGTGAACTGCCTCCCACCCTCATAGATCTTTTTCTTGAGGAAGCTCCAAAGGTCCTCAATAGGGTTGAGGTCAGGGGAGGATGGGGGCCACACCACGAGTTTCTCTCCTTTTATGCTTGTATCAGCCAACCTTTTATGCCCATAGCAGCCTATAGCCATGGTTACATGAGCAAAATTTCTTCAATCTGATTACAGTTCAGATCAGAACTTTACTGTTTACATGGATCCTGAACAAGCTGATCTGATTAGGACATGCATTTCCATGTGTCACATGTTTGAACGGACAAAATCCTTTTGACATGCGCACGTCGGCATTTTGACATTCTGAAAATAGTAGAAGAAGAAGCAACTTCCAGTGTAAACAAGCCCTGCTTCGTGACTCTCTTTTTGAAATGGACCTGTATTGTGTTATTCAGACTGTATTTTTGCTTCTGCTGGTCTCCGTAATGAAACTACAAGTACATACTTCTGTATATGACAAACCGAGGGAAACAGCAGGAAGATACAGACCAGTTTGGTTTTACTCTTCCACTAGCTGCTGTAAAGGCGGAAATGCATCACGTCGATGTGTGGCTGACATACAGACATGTGTAGTAAACATATTTTCTGCCCAACCTTCGGAATAAGTGTTTTCATGCGCACCATTCGGATTAACAATTGGCATAACCCACCCGTCTCAATCGGAATGAAATTTTGATCCCAATGAGCGTGATCGGGTCAGAATATTCAGATTGGCGTGTTTACATGAAGCATTTTTAGTCCAACCAGGATTTTAACCCGGTTACTTGTGTCCATGTAAACATGGCTAATGACAAAGAAGTATTCTTTGCAGCATAAGATGATGCACTGTCATACATGAAGATACTTTTGCTACGGAAAGGACTGTTCATCTTTTTGTACCATGGAAGAATGTGGCCAGTCAGAAACTCTATATACTTTGCCGTGGTCATTTTCACACCTTCATGGACCCTAAAGGAGCCTACCAGCTGTCTCCTCATGACTCTGGCCCAAAACACGACTCCGCCACCTCCTTGCTGATGTCGCGACCTGTTGGGACATGGTGGCTATCCACTACTTCATCCATCTGGACCATCCAGGGTTGCACGGCACTCATCAATAAACAAGACTGTTTGAAAATTAGTCTTCATGTATTTCTGGGCCCACAGCAACTGTTTCTGCTTGTGAGCATTGGTGGTTGGGGGGGAGGGGGGGATAGTAGGTTTATGCACAGCTGCAAGCCTCTGGAGGATCCCACACCTTGAGGTTTGTGGGACTCCAGAGGCACCAGCAGCTTCACATATTTGTTTGCTTCTTTGTAATGGCATTTTAGGAGCTGCTCTCTTAATCCGATGAATTTGTCTGACAGAAACCTTCCATATTTTGCCTTTATCTGCATGAACCCATCTGTGCTCTAAATCAGCCACAAATTTCTTCACAGTACGATAATCACGTTTAAGTTTTCGTGAAATATCTAATGTTTTCACACCTTGTCCAAAGCACTGCACTACTTAATGCTTTTCAGCAGCTGAGAGATCCTTGTTCTTTCCCATATTGCTTGAAACATGTGGCATGCTTAATAATGTGGAACATCCTTCTTAAATAGTTTTCCTTTAATTGGGCTCACCTGGCAACTTAATTATGACAGGTGTCTGAGATTGATATCAGTGATCCAAAGAGCCTGGAGACAATACCATCCATGAGTTTAATTGAAAAACAAAAACTGAATGTTTATGACACAAATTATTTGCATAATAATTTGGAACACTGTGTAATAGGCATGTTTTATACTCATAAAAGCATGTTTAAAAATACAATTTGTAAGTTAGGGACTTTGTTCCTTCAAATTTGAAACCTCTCCTTTACTGAATGTACAGCTTTTTTGAATTTTCAGTTGTTATTTTTTTGTCAAATCCAAACAGAGCCACCAGTTGTGGGTCAAAGAACTGCATATGACCCCAGAGCTACAAGTCAGAGTCTGCTAAAAATTACTTTTTCCTTATTCTTCTTTAAGGAGTTAAAAATAAAGTTACATTTAAAAGGGATCACTGCACATTTTGAGTGTTCCAACACTATTTACTTGTCAAAGTAAATCTTCCCTTTATCATCAAATTAACCACTGACACTGCTCTCCCAGAAAAGCAGGCTTCTGTTTCAGCATATTGTCATGTTTACATGTTATATTGCCATTTTCTACACGTCTGCTTCACGATGTTAATGACTAGCTGCCATGTATGACAGCATCATTGCACCAGCATATACACACAAATGCAAAACGGGTCACCTGGGGTGAGACGATTCATGGTAGTGGTGTACTGTACATGGACTGTCATCGTGCTGACCTCAGTGGTTTGGGCACACCGTTTTGCATGAGTGACTATTAAAGATGAGGATAAGAAGAATGAAATACAGCAGGTAAACAGTGAAATACTTTTTTACTACATCAATGTACAATAAGTACTGTATATCCAAATGGTTTTGTCACCACTACTTATGTTAAAAGGAAGTTATTCTTTAACAGTATATCTTGTAAAATCTCTAATTCATGGAGAACCCATCTACTGACAGGAGTTATTTTCATTCATAGGAGTTAGAGACTCCACAATGTCGAGCTCTAAAGAGCCAGTATGGAAGTGTGGGTGGAAGTCTCTTCCAGGAGGAGCTCTTTATACCAGATCCTTTTCAGATGTGAAAGATAAACAGCCCTAGGAGGAACATCCTTCATCTGTCAGAGGAGCTGGGTGACAGGCCCTTCTCCAGTAGTGACAGGCAACCCTGGCAGATATACTGTACGTGGTAACTGTATTCTGTACTCATGCATGCCATACCTAAAGGAGAAATGCAGTGAGTAGGACTGGCTTAAAATGGTTTAGCATATTAGAGAAGTCTTTTGGCTAGTAAATGCCTTCTGTCCCACCTAATCAATGCCTAGAGTTAGAAATGGGTGATATGGCCTAAAAATAAAATCCCAGATTTATTTTATGCCACATTCAGTTTTTCAATTTCAATCAGTATTTTGGGGTTGAAGACAAGGTATTATTTCAAATAATCCCCCCCCCCCTGCCCCAAACAAGCATGATTCCCCATTGAGAATAAAGGGCAAACCTGGCTTTCACTGAACCAAACCTTGCTGTAACAAAGGTTTGATCAAACCAGGATTACCCTACACATTTCTGATTAATACAGTACCAGCTTAACTTTTATAAACGCTACAGATATAACTTCTATGGGTGGGGAGAGATGGTTAGAGCTGGAGTTCACCATATTTACTCTTATGAATGAGAAAATCTATTTTCAAGATTTTTTTTTTTTTTACATTGTCCAGAAATAAAATAAATAAAATTTTGATTTAAAAAATATTTATTGTCCAGCCCTAGTAACAGCAAATCTAGAGTCTACCAGTGTTTCCCCTACCATTATATTGCGGGGGGGGGGGCACCCCTCCCTAGAGGGTCATGTTAATTACCTCCACCAAGGAGGTAATGTTTTCACCCGTGTTGGTTTGTTTGTTTGTCTGTTAGCAGGATTATGCAAAAACTACTGGACATATTTGGATGAAATTTTCACCAACGGTGGCCCTTGGCCTAAGGATTAACCAAATAGATTTTGGTTATGATCTGAGAGTGTAAACCTCCACCAAGGCTCAATCTTCTAGCAGTGGTTTACAAGGACACCGCAAAAACTAATGGATGGACTTTGATAATATTTTCACCAAATGAGGTCCTTGGGTTACAGATGAACCCATTAGATTTTGGAACTGCACTATGAGCACATACCTCTACCAAGGCCCTATCTTGCAATGTATGGTGGGACGGAGGCAGGGAGGTACGGATAGATGGATAGACAAAGGGAGGGAAGGAAGGAGGCTTGGCAGGAGGTATGCACTCTCAGAGTGTTTTTCTAGTTTCATTTAATTTTATGACCTCCGCCAAGGGAGGAGGTAATGTTTTTAGTGGCGTTGGTTGGTTTGTCTGTTGGTTTGTCTGTGTTAGCAAGATAACTCAAAAAGTTAAGAAAAGATTTTGATGAAATTTTCAACAAAGGTGTGTAATGGCATGGAGAACAGATGATTAGATCTTGGTGATGATCTGAGAGTGCATACCTCCTCCAAGGGATTTGTGCAGAAGGATTACACAAAAACTACTGGATGGAATTGGATCAAATTTTCACCAGAGGTGGTTCTTGGGCTACAGAGGAAGCCATTACATTTTGGTGATGATTCGAGAATGCATAACTCCGCCAAGGCTCTTCTCACAGTGTGTTAGCAACAATACTTCAAAACTAATGCACAAACTCTAATGCAGTTTTCACCAGAAGTGGTCTACACACAAACCCATTACATTTTGGAGGCGATGTATGAGGGACGAAAGGAGGCTTGGCGGAGATATACGCTATCTGAGTGTTTTTCTAGTGTTATTTATCTTATTTACACGACAGCAGCTCATTTCTGCCTCTTCTTTCTGCACTCTCATGTAGCGGGGCAAAACTCCACTGCGCGTAAACACAGACACGTGCGCTCACACACAGACACGACATGTGCACACACACAAAGACACATGTACACATACAGGTAAACACACTCACACCAACTGAGAGAGAGCACGTAGGAAAGCATGTTGTGTCAGCCAACTGAGAAGCCGAAAAAATGTGCGTTTTTTTTTTTTTAAACGCACTTAGGCTAACAAAGGTTGCAACACTAGCTCTTCTGCTAGTAGCAGCCGAAGTAGCACTCCTGCTCCAGGTCCAAGTGTAGAAAAGCCCAAGTGTTACACACCCGGCCCCCCGACAAGCAGCAAAAGTCCGATCATCACCGGATGACAGATTTTGACCCGGAACATCTTGCAGCCTGCATACAAATCTCAATAAATGGGCCAAATGTGACTTCCCATATCAAGAGGCTCTTGAAATGTTCTTCCAGAAGCCCAGTAAAATACAATGCAGTGACAAAAGCTGCAGTTTCTCGATAATTGCCATATAAACAAATGTTCAGATATTTTGTTCAATGTCGTTCAAATACTCTGTCTTATTCAATAACTGTCTTGTTTTTTTTTTTTTTTTTTTTTTACAGTTTTCATTTATATACTGACTGCTGTTGTTAGAAGAAACTTGTTATTAAAAGAAATGTTTGTTATTAAAAGAAATGGTTGTTATTAAAAGAAACTTATGAACACCATGATTCCTTTAAGAGTTTGTCATTGTCGACCTTCATGCTGCTCCCCCACCCCCAAGGCTGGAAACCAAGGGAAACACTTACCATCAATGGCATGATGAAGCCAAGGAGGGTAGTTGGAGCTCAGCCTTCCAATGATCAACAGCTTACATAACCCACCTGCTAGCCAGTGGGACTCATAACTAAACCTGCAGGGAAATGTTCCTGCTGTGAATGCAGTTTTTGCCAATTAATCAATTTCATCAATGAAAACAATGGATGGGTTTACTGTTCCCTCTACCCTTGCCCATTCCCTGCACAACAGTGGCAAAAGCCTTAGGGTGCAACTATGAAGCATTCATCCCTTATACCAAAGTCTCTCTGAGAGCAATTATTCCCAATCATAGCACTTGTACAGAATCATTAAATGGCCTTGAAGGGCAACTAAACATTAAGTGGCAGCAATTTAAAAGAGCAGCTCTTTCTAGTGAGAGCCACTCAAGTCATTACATTCTATTACACAGTGCAAACATGAGGGCACTGCTGGCCTTTTAAAAACAAGACCTGGTGTCCCGTAAAGCCAAGCCTGGCCCTGCTTGGCACAGACTTGCTCTTAATGGGATTTCACAACATTACCATTCTTACTGACTCAGCACCAAACACAGTTGCTACAGCCCCCCTTTGCTGAACCAGCCTGGCTCTCATATTACATCCCTACAACTGTATGTGTGTGTGCACATAGAAGCATCTTTGTTAAAACTGATACACACAGGTGGGTTATTAAGCACACTTTATGCCAGTGGAATCCCTAAAGCAGACAGCTGTATTAAGAATATCTGCTGACACAGCACAAAAACATATCTCTATGAAGGAGAAGACTTGCCTTGATGGAGCTAATGGAAAATTTATGAACACTGCAACTTCTGCTACAAAATGGGTTAAACATTAGCGTGCTGTGTTTGTATCCAACCACAGGGCCAGTGTTTTCTGAAAATTCTGTGGTTAAATGTTCAACATCATTTTTCTGCTCCTATAAAAATCATGGCTTTTTTTCCCATTAAAAAAGCAAACTGCAATGTAATCGTGTACGACTAATTTGTGACCCATGCTGGCAAAATGAGTCACTTTAAGGAAATTATCAAAACTGAGGTAACATTTTTTTTTCCATTTTCTGTATTGAAAGACCTTCAAAATAATATTTAATTTGTAGGAAGTGTGCAAAAACGGACCCGGAAAAAGCCGATTTGTTTATATTTTGGCTAGGTTTAAAACGTGTTTGATCAGTCGGGAATATGCATTTTTAGGAAGTACGATTTCTAAGGTTTACAATGATACCAGGCACTCATGGGGGTTTTCCTGGGACTTGCCACTAGCAAACAAGAAGAGTCATGATTTATGACTTCTCGTGCCTGTAGCTCGTAATGACACTGCACATTCCAACTCATTTTCCCAGCACGGGTCACATTTCAATATTCAAGAGAAATAATGAGTTACATTAAGCCATTACTGGTAACATGCTGTAATACTGATACCTCAGTGCTACAAGTGTTACAAACATCCCAAATAACACTGGCACCGAAGTAATGCTGCCCTTACTATTCAATCCGTACCAGACCAATGTATATTTGACACCCCAAACTCCATGTGGGCTAATCTATCACCCTCTCTCCACCAGGAGCATCTCCAAGGCAACAGACAGAATAACCTCGACCAGCTAGCCAAAGTGCTAGTAAGCTAAAGCCCCAGCTTAATATGGCCAGAATATAACAAAATGAACCAGAAGTCAGCCACCAACTGTGCAAGTTCTCCCACTTAAAAGATGAGAGAGGTCTCCAATTTCCATCATAGATATACCTCAACTATGAGAGACAAAATGAGAAAAAAAAAATCCAGAAAATCACATTGTCTGATTTTTAAAGAATTTATTTGCAAATTATGGTGGAAAATAAGTATTTGGTCACCTACAAACAAGCAAGATTTCTGGCTCTCACAGACCTGTAACTTCTTCTTTAAGAGGCTCCTCTGTCCTCCACTTGTTACCTGTATTAATGGCACCTGTTTGAACTTGTTATCAGTATAAAAGACACCTGTCCGCAACCTCAAACAAACTCCAAACTCCACTATGGCCAAGACCAAAGAGCTGTCAAAGGACACCAGAAACAAAATTGTAGGCCTGCACCAGGCTGGGAAGACTGAATCTGCAATAGGTAAGCAGCTTGGTGTGAAGAAATCAACTGTGGGAGCAATTATTAGAAAATGGAAGACATACAAGACCACTGATAATCTCCCTCGATCTGGAGCTCCACGCAAGATCTCACCCCGTGGGGTCATAATGATCACAAGAACGGTGAGCAAAAATCCCAGAACCACATGGGGGGACCTAGTGAATGACCTGGAGAGAGCAGGGACCAAAGTAACAAAGGCTACCATCAGTAACACGCTACGCCGCCAGGGACTCAAATCCTGCAGTGCCAGACGTGTCCCCCTGCTTAAGCCAGTACATGTCCAGGCCTGTCTGAAGTTTGCTAGACAGCATTTGGATGATCCAGAAAAGGACTGGGAGAATGTCATATGGTCAGATGAAACCAAAATAGAACCTTTTGGTAAAAACTCAACTTGTCGTGTTTGGAGGAGAAAGAATGACGAGTTGCATCCAAAGAACACCATACCTACTGCGAAGCATGGGGGTGGAAAAATCATGCTTTGGGGCTGTTTTTCTGCAAAGGGACCAGGACGACTGATCCGTGTAAAGGAAAGAATGAATGGGGCCATGTATCGTGAGATTTTGAGTGAAAACCTCCTTCCATCAGCAAGGGCATTGAAGATGAAACGTGGCTGGGTCTTTCAGCATGACAATGATCCCAAACACACCGCCCGGGCAACGAAGGAGTGGCTTTGTAAGAAGCATTTCAAGGTCCTGGAGTGGCCTAGCCAGTCTCCAGATCTCAACCCCATGGAAAATCTTTGGAGGGAGTTGAAAGTCCGTGTTGCCCAGCAACAGCCCCAAAACATCACTGCTCTAGAGGAGATCTGCATGGAGGAATGGGCCAAAATACCAGCAACAGTGTGTGAAAACCTTGTGAAGACTTACAGAAAACGTTTGACCTCTGTCATTGCCAACAAAGGGTATATAACAAAGTATTGAGATGAACTTTTGTTATTGACCAAATACTTATTTTCCATCATAATTTGCAAATAAATTCTTTAAAAATCAGACAATGTGATTTTCTGGATTTTTTTTTTCTCATTTTGTCTCTCATAGTTGAGGTATACCTATGATGAAAATTGGAGACCTCTCTCATCTTTTAAGTGGGAGAACTTGCACAACTGGTGGCTGACTAAATACTTTTTTGCCCCACTGTATTATCATCTATGGATTAGTGAACCATGTAGGAACAGAGATGTCTAATGGGGTGTTTAAAAAATGGCAATATAAACTACAGTCACCAGGCTAACTCCATAGCAGGCTAAGTTTAAGCCAAGTTTATTGTCATTCAAATCCCTACAGCCAAACATGTACAGTAGAACAAAATTACATTTCTCCTATTGGAGGGACACTGCCATGCAAGGCGTAACCACAATTTTCCCTTGCCCCATTCTATTATGCTGAGCACCAAGCTAGAAGGCAGGTGTAAGTACCATTTCCTTTATCTGGTCTTTGGTATGACCCAGCCGGGGATTGAACGCACAACCTCCCAGCTATGGGGCGGATGCTCTACCACTAGGCCACCACTCCATTTTTTTTTTTTTTTTTTTACTTCCAGCATGAGTTGGACATTCACAGGAATCCTCTCACCATCATTAAAATAGGTAGAGTTGTAGCTAGGACGGGGGTATCATTCCAGTGAGTTCTGGTAATTATATGACAACGGAAGCCAAATCAAACCGCTCATTTAATGAGAAGTACTGAGACCACGGTAGCCCACCAAGTTTTTTCAGTTTTCCCATTGGTAGCCATTCCATATATCCAAATTCATGCACAAAAACATTAAAGGAGATTAATATTCATAGAGTGGTGGCCTAGAGGTAGAGCATCTGCCCCACAACTAAGAGGTCGTGGGTTCAAGTCCCTGCCGGGTCATACCAAAAACCACAAAAAAGTGGTACATCCTGCCTTCTAGCTTGGTGCTCAGCAAAAATGGAATGGAGGAAGGAAAGTTGGTTACCCAGCCACAGGGGGTGCACAAGCCATTGCAGGGTTTCCTCTGGTAACATTTCTGGGTGGCGGCCCGCCGCGCCAGAAAAATTTCCGCCGCGCTTATGAGGATATATAAAGTTAAGAAAAATATATGAAGCAATGACTTTCAGCAAGCGCGCACATGAACAACGCACGTGACCGTCATCCGCGCGGAGTTTAGGAGAGCCCTGCCCACGTGAGCTTTCCAGTCAGTCACCAGGCAGAGTGTCTCGCTTGCGTGACTGTCCGAGAGAAACATGAATTTAATAAAGTACTTTAAACGTGGGAAAAAAAAAAAAATCAGAAGAGGTATGCAAGCACTGGCGTTTATCATGGTTTTAACCTGCTGGAAACGGGAGCAATAATGGAAGAGTCGCTTGGCTAAGAGCTGTGGTTAGAATTCAAATGCAGCTGGCTTCATATGACGGGAAAGGCAAGGGGGACTGATGAAATGCTGAGGATATATTTCACCAACCACTACAATATTATGTTCCCTATTATGTACCTGGAAAGTTAAGATGACCGAAATTCACAAAGTCAATGACTTTAATCTGTCAGCAGCCTTAAAACAAACTAAACGTGCCAACATTTGGATTTCAAAATAAGGGAGGTTTTTCCTGCTGTCTGGGTGGTGAGGAGATTTCTAAAAAAAACAAAAAACAAACAAACAAAAAAAACCTATAAATATAAAGAAATAACGGCATCCTTGGTCATTTAAGTTATTTTATTAAGTACAATTTTATTAATTTTTTTTTCTTTGTAATCAGACTTAAATTATTGTTCTGTTCTGACCGCAAAATTATGGTCAAAAATGTAAATTGTTATAAGGAAAACAGTTTTTCCTTTGGCTAAAAGACCTTGGTGCGGTGGCAACATATTTTTCCCTGGGGGAAGGGAGGGAGGGTTAAACATACCGGAATATGTTATTTTATACTATTTATTTCTTTTTAAAATTTTACACAGTAACGTTGCATATGGAACTTACCATTTGAAGTATTGTACAACCGAGGCTTAAATATTGGGCCAGTTGGGGTCCCACCCAGACATCCTGTGCTGAGACTTTTTAGTGGTGTTATCTTTCTCTCCTTCCTCTGCCTGAACACTTTCCTCTCCTTGGCTCCTCTCTTCTGTCTCATCTTGCCCTCTCTGAGCTCTGTCGAATTCAGGTTCTCTCTCTGTCTATGGTGGTATACAAACAGGTTAGAAAATATTAAGGGTCATGGTTTGTCCTGCAGGATTTTTTTTGTCATAGTTTACATACTGTAAATGACAAAAATATGTGTATTTTTTGGATTTTTATTCTAGTGTTTCTTTTTTCCATTGAGAGAGTAGGGAAGGGAAAGAAACATTCATAATAGTAATGTACTCATGCATACTTAAATTATATGATCAGGTGGGTATAGTAACCAGAAATTCTACTCATGTAAAAACAGTGCTATGAAATTAATAATTTAAAGTAGACAACCAAAAATTTCTAGTTGAGTTAAGGGTACAAAGAGCACCCACTTAAAAACTTGAGTAATGACTTCAGTCTTTAAGGTTTGAGGTTTTTCTCCAAAATTTATAACAATTTTCTTATAGTTTTCTACTTTTCTCTGTAAATCTATCTAAAGTTGAAACCATGTTGCTCAAATCTGTAGTTTCCTCTTGTAAAATTGACTTTTCTTGTACATTTGAAACTATCATAAATTTGTGGATTATTTTATAACTAATTTTTGTCTGTTTTTTTTTTTTAAATAAAATTACTGGGTTTTCTGTCTTAGATAAATTTGAAACAGACTGCAGTAATTTTTTTTTTTACTTTTTCCTTATAACAATTTACATTTTTGACCATAATTTTGCAGTCAGAATAGAGCAATTTCACTCTGCTTCCAAAGAAAAAATATTAATAAAATTGTATTTAATGAAATAAATTAACTTAAATGACCAAGGATGCTGTTATTTCTGTTATAATATTTCTTTATATTTATCGTTTGGTTTTTTGGGGTTTTTTTGGTTTTTTTTTTTTCAGAAATCTCTTCACCACCCAGTCATCAGGAAAAAATCTCCCTTATTTTGAAATCAAATGTTGACACGCGTAATTTGTCTGAAGGCTGCTGACAGATTAAAGTCATTGACTTCGTGAATTTTGGTCATCTTAACCTGCCAGGTACATCATAGGGAACTGTAGCGGACTCTAAAGACATAATTCACCACAATATGTGTTCATGTACAGAATGATCTGCTTAGGCAGTTACAGTTGTGCTCTCAGGCTTTCTCATCAGGCACCTCTCTAGGCAGCCGCTGAAGGACCTCAGTTTAGAGTGAAAACAGCTAGCGTTTTTAGCTGTTGCTTTTTGTCACTGCCGCTGGAGAATAAAAACAGCATGCCTGCTCGTGTGAGAAAAGAGAAATTGCCACTCTCTTCATTCCTGCAATTCCTACAGAACATAACTTAATATTGCAGTGGCTGGTGAAATATATCCTCAGCAATTCATCAATCCCCCGCCTTTCCCTTCATATGAAGCTGGCTGCATATGAATTCTAACCACGTCTCTTAGCTAAGCGACTCTTCCATTATTGCTCCCATTTACAGTGGGTTAAAACCATGATAAACGGCTCCAGTGCTTACATACATACCTCCTCTGATTTTTTTCCGTGTTTAAAGTACTTGAACAAACTCACGTTTTTGTCGATAGTCACGCTTAGCAAGACACTGCCTGCTGACTGAGTAGAGAACTCGCGTGGGCGGGGCGCTTTTAAACTCCACGCGGATGATGGCCACGCGTGTTGTTCGTGTGCGCACTTGCGGAAAGTCATTGCTTCATATATTTTTCTTAATAAAATCATATTGCCTTGGCGTGGCAGTGCAATTTCTGGCAAAGCGGCCCACCACGGAGAAATGTTACCAGAGGAAACCCTAGAAAAAGTAAAAAATATTACCACAGTCTGTTTCAAATTTATTTAAAAAACAGTAATTTTGACTTCCGGTCTGGACGCCATGGCGACTGCAGCTTAACACTGAAGTTCTCAGACCCAATCCAGGATAACACCTTGAAAATCAAACTTAACGGATTTTTGGAGGAGTGAAAATCAAAAGACAAAATCATCATGTCTAAAGGAAAACAGAAGAAACTGAAATTCTCCAGGCCAGGACACGTATCGGCCGGAGAATCCGAACTGGAAGATCTCCGTTCAGAAGACGAGGAACTGGTGATAGCTAACAAAAGGGTTAGCCTGAAATCACTATTTGAGGAGCTACGACGATTTCGCCGAGATGTTACGGCCGAATTTCGGGAATTCAGAGAAGAATTGAAAAGGACAAACAGCAGAGTGGACCAGGCCGAGAACCGAATCTTGGAAACAGAGGATCGAATAAAAGTGCTCGAAGATTCTGTGCTAGACCTACGCAAAAGACAAGCAGCTATAGAGGCTAAGCTAACCGACCAAGAAGGAAAACAAAGAAGAGACAACATAAGAATTCATGGTCTGATAGAAGGAACCGAAAATGGTTTTAACTCAATGGCAGAATGCGTGGAATCCTTACTAAGAGAGAAATTGGATATTCCACAAACCACCGACTTGAAGATAGAAAAGGCACATCGTTCATTAGCCGCTAGGCCGGCGGCGGAAGCGCCCCCACGTTCGGTGTTGGTAAGATTTTCCAATTTCAAAATAAAACAAGAGGTTGTAAGACTGGCCTGGCAGAAAAAAGGATTTATGCACCAGGAGAGAAAAGTCTACGTGGAACACGATTACGCCCCGGAGGTCCTTAAAAAGCGCAGGGAATACAATGACGCGAAAAAGGTGTTAAGAGAGAAGAAATTGCGCTTTCAGACACCATTTCCTGCGAAGTTAAGGGTCTTCTACGGCGATGAAACGTGTCTCTATAATTCGGCGGAAGAAGCAACAGCTGACATGGCGAAAAGAGGCCTCCCGGTAACGGTATTTAAACCCGCAGCAGACCCGAGTGAGAAGATCAAAGCGCAAACATGGACAACACAAAGACCTTCAAAATCCACGGACCAGCAGCGGGAAACCCAGCACCAGAGCGTCGCGGATAAACTATCCGTTTTCAGGTTGGAATAGCGACCTTTTTTTTTTTTTCTTTTCTCTTGAATCAATCCGCACATCCAACCCCCCTCATACAAGGTAACAAACATTAAAGGAGATGCATATTCAGCATGTGGTAAAACATTTCATGGAACAATCATATTATTTGAAACAAATAAGTCTTTGTAATAAAAAAAAAAAAAAAAAAAAAAAAAAAAAAAAACTTGTTAAAATAGAAATGTGACAATAATCCACATGTTCTCCTCATACTAACAAATACTGTTTTTGCGTGAATGTTTGATGTGATGGGGGTGGGAGGGTGCACACAATTTCACAAGGTTTAGGCTTAAAAGGAAAAAAAAAAAAAAAAATCATTACAAGTTTGGATTGGGTTCTGAAACTCACATTAAAAGCATGGGACTACTTTCAGTGGTAAGAGAGGGCCCTCAACACGTAACAGAGTTTGAGGAATTTCCCTCAGAGCCTTCACTCCATCAAGGCTCTTACAGGGTCTTTAAAAAGACCTCAGCTCAGGAAGTTCTTATGACAGCTTTTTGTTTTAAAGTTTTTTACACTATGTTCTTAATGTTTTTCTTGTTTTTAATGTTCTTTCAGTTTCTGAGTAGCACAAAAGAGGGCCACCACACAGTTATACTAAAAAAAACACCACAATGGAGAAACAGGGTGTAACCAAAATAATTTCATATAATGTAAAAGGAATCCTGAATCCAGTTAAAAGATCCAAGATTCTAGGCAAAATGAAAAAAGACAAAGCAGGAATAATACTTTTACAAGAAACCCACCTAACAGACGTGGAACACAATAAACTCAGTAGACAAGGGTTTAAAATGATCTCTTCATCTTCATATAAATCAGGGAGGAGGAGGGGAGTAGCGACATTGATATCAACCAAAATTACATTTGAAAAAAAATCAGAACACAAAGATAAAGAAGGGAGATACAGTTTGGTAACTGGGCGGCTAGAGGGAGAAGATATCACCCTGCTGAATGTGTATGCTCCCCCAGGGGCTAACTGGAAATTTTATAAAAATGTATTCGACCTAATGATAACTAAAGCTCAAGGTTTAGTGATATGTGGTGGGGACTTCAATCTTAGACTGAATCCATACTGGGATGCTTCTGGTAATTCCCCACATCAAAATAACACCCAAAACAGGAAGACTCGGATGCTACTAAAAGAATTGGGAATCTGTGACGTGTGGAGGGAACTCAACCCCAGTGTAAAAGACTATACATTTTACTCAACTCCACATTCATCTTACTCAAGGATTGACTATTTTTTTATGTTTAATAGAGACATTGGAAGAGTAAAAACATGTAAAATAGGACTGATGGATCTCTCCGACCACAGTCCGATCTACATGGACTTAAATATCCAAAAATACACAAATAATACATTTTCTTGGAGGTTAAATTCAAATGTCCTGAAAGGACCATTGAAAGATGAATTGGAATCAGATATTCTCAGATATTTGGAAGATGACGATAATGGAGAAGTATCCCCTTTAATACTGTGGGATGCATGTAAAGCTGTAATAAGAGGAAAGATTATTGCAAAACTGGCAACCCAAAAGAAACTAAGACAAGAAAAACTATCCACATTAGAGTCAGAACTTAGGAACCTAGAAAAAGAACACAAAGGCAACACTCATTCTACTGACTCGCTCAAGATTAAGGAAATTAAAAACCAAATAAATGAGATCTACACAATAGAAATCCAGAAGAAACTTACATTTCTGAAACAAAAATACTATGAAGCAGGCAGTAAATCGGCAAAATTGCTAGCCTATAAATTGAGGAAACATCAAACAGAAAGAGCAATCTACAAAATCAGAGACCCAGTATCAAAGGAAATAAAATTCAGAATTCAGGATATTCTTAAAAACTTCGAGAATTACTATAAGAACTTATACTCCCACAAAAAACATAAAAACGCATCCGAGGCATTCCTAAACACATTAAACCTTCCCCAACTTACGGAGTCACAAAATAAAACACTACTGTCAGAAATACATCCTAAAGAATTGGAAAAAGCAATTATGAAACTTAAAGCTAACAAATCCCCAGGAGCTGATGGCTATACAGCAGAGTGGTACAAAACCTTTAAACAGCAACTATCTCCTCTCCTCCTGAAAACATTTAATTATGTCCTCCACACAGGGGAAATCCCCCCCTCCTGGAGAGAAGGGGTCATTGCAGTTATACCTAAACCTGAAAAGGATAAACTAGAGTGCTCCAACTACAGACCAATCAGTGTACTAAATCAGGACTATAAGCTTTTTACCATTATCCTTGCCAAAAGGTTAGAAAATATACTGACAGACCTAATTCATTTAGACCAAACAGGTTTTATAAGACAAAGACAGACACAAGACAACATTCGACGCACTTTACACATAATTCATCATATAAAAAAATATAACTTAAATGCAGTCATATTGGGATTAGATGCTGAAAAAGCATTCGATTCGGTTGACTGGTCTTTTCTATATAGAATCTTATCCAGTTTCAATTTTCATAACAACTTCATTAGAACTATACAGGCATTATATAAAAAAACCAACAGCTAAAATAAGGATTAACGGTAATTTATCATCATCTTTTGAACTGGAAAGAGGATGTCGTCAGGGCTGCCCCCTGTCTCCACTGCTCTTTGCAATCTTCATAGAACCTCTGAGCCAATGGATAAGACAAAACCAAAAAATTCAAGGTATTACACTTGGTCAGAAGGAACATAAAATAGCACTCTTTGCTGATGACATTTTAATATACCTAGGGCAGCCGGACACTTCTTTACCAGAACTAACCTCAGTTTTTTCAGAGTATGGAGATTTATCGGGGTACAAATTAAATATGCATAAAACCCAAGTTTTAACATTCAACTATGACCCAAATCATTATTCACTAAGCAAACTCAAAACTAACTGGGAGTCGGAATCTATGAAATATCTGGGGGTCAATATCCCGAAACAACTCAACAAAATTATATCACTAAACTATGATCCACTGGTGACAAAAATAAAATCTGACCTAGCAAGATGGAATATGATACCATTCTTGGGTACTGCACAAAGAATTGAAGCAGTCAAAATGAATATACTTCCACGTCTTCTATACCTTTTCCAAACAATACCGGTAGAACCTCCCAAAAAAACATGGCAGGAGCTGGACAGAAGGATCTCAAGATTCATATGGCAGGGCAAGAGACCTAGAATCAGATATAGAACCCTACAGCTAAACAAAGACAAAGGTGGGCTCGCGCTGCCAAATATCAGGGACTACTTTAAAGCCGCACAAATTAAAACTTTAGTAGAGATATGTAACCCAGTCTACACTGCACAATGGAAGGAGATCGAATGCCAAATAACAAGTGACATCCCCCTACAGGCGATAATAGGGAACAATGTCTTACCTAAGCTTTTGAATAACACTAACCCGTGGATAGAGACCCCGCTAAAAATTTGGTTTAAGATAGTCAGAGAGAATCAAACTAAAGAGCCCTATCGACCTCTGCAATGGATCGCCTATGATCAGGACTTTACTCCTAATAAAACAGACACCAGATTTAAAAAGTGGAAGGAGAAAGGGCTGATAAAATATTACGATTTTTTTAAAGGGCAAATCTTAAGAAGTTTTGAAGATTTGAAAAAACAAGGCCTAATAAATCAAGACCTTTACAGGTTCTTCCAGCTTAGACACCACATAAACAATATACTTAAAAAGGAGGTTTTGGAAAGGGCCCAGTCAGGTGTTCTGAAGGTCTTCTTAATGGCATATAAAGGGATCCCAGGGATCAGATACATTTCTAAAATATACCAAGGTCTTCAAGACTTAAAAGGAGACAACACATCTTATATAAAAGAGAGATGGGAAAAAGAGGGGAATTTCACTTTACAACTGGAAATATGGGAAAAGCTAAATAAACAGCAATGGAAAAGTACCTCATCCCTGCAGTGGAGAGAATTTGGATGGAAAAACTTGGCAAGATTTTTCAGAACACCTGCACAAAACAAATTTACCCATAAAGGATTGAACTGTTGGCGCTTGTGTGGTGAAAAGACTGCAAATCATTTTCATGTGTTTTGGTCATGCCCAGTTATCCACCAATATTGGACCAAGGTACAGACAATATTGGGGAAAATATTCAAAATTACAGTTCCCTTTTCTTTTGTAACTTTGTATTTGGGTTTACTACCGGACTCACTGGAAAGACGAGGAGAAAAATACTTATTCAATGTTTTAATATTGGCAAGCAAAAAAGCTCTAACTAAAAAATGGATGTTGAAGGACTGTCCTACACCTGAAGATTGGACTAACGTGATCCAAGACATTTACTCGATGGAAAAGTTGACATTCGCACTGAGACAGGACATGGATGTGTTCATGAACTTTTGGCAACCCTGGACCGCATATGTGTCTTCCATTAGATCTAATCTTTGACAAATACCATTTCAATAATGGTTCCGCTCTTTGTTCCAACACTACTCAGATGCTCTTTTATCTTTATTTACTTACTTTTTCTTTTTGTTTGTTTTTTACTGGTTTGTTTGGTTTTTTTTGTTATTTGTTTTGTTTTTTTTTCTCTTTAATTTCACTTTTTCTTTCACTTTAAAAAAAAAAAAAAGGGGTGCTGTAAGAATTAATCTTCCAATGTTGTCAGATATCAGAAAATAAGGGAACATGTGATGAAAATGTAAACACTGCATTGCTGTAACGACCTGTATACCCTTTACAAAAACTTAAATAAAAAAAAAAAAAAACAGTAATTTTATTTTAAAAAAACAGACAAAAATTAGTCATAAAATATTCCACAAATTTATAATAAAGTTTCAAATGTACAAGAAAAGTCAATTTTACAAGAGGAAATTACAAATTTGAGGAACATGGTTTCTAATTTAGATAAATTTACAGAGAAAAGTAGAAAACTTTAAGAAAACTGTTATAAATTTTGGAGAAAAACCTCAAACCTTAAAGACTGAAGTCATTACTCAAGTTTTTAAGTGGGTGCTCTTTGTACCCTTAACTAGAAAATTTTGGTTGTCTACTTTTAATTATTAATTTCAAAGCACTGCTTTTACATGAGTAGAATTTTTGATTACTATACTCACCTAATCATATAATTTAAGTATGCATGAGTACATTACTATTATGAATGTTTCTTTCCCTTCCCTACTCTCTCAATGGAAAAAAGAAACACTAGAATAAAAATACAAAAAAACCATTTTTTTTTCACTTATGTAAACCATGACAAAAAAATCCTGCAAAACAAAACATGACACTTGATATTTATTCTAACCTGTTTGTATACCACCATAGACAGAGAGAGAACCTGAATTCGACAGAGCTCAGAGAGGGCAAGATGAGACAGAAGAGAGGAGCCAAGGAGAGGAAAGTGTTCAGGCAGAGGGTCCAGCAGAGGTGAGAGCAGAGGAAGGAGAGAAGGATGACACCACTAAAAAGTCTCAACACACATGGTGTCTGCTGGTTTTAACAAGTGCAATTTTAGACTTTTTTTTAGACCTTTTTTAGACCATCATGGATTAAATTTACCACCTTCACGAAGTATTAAAAAAAGAAAGAACAAACCCAGATTGCGGTCAATTGACGTTTATTGTCAATGAAACGAACATATATACACCCATTATTTTCATTATTTTACATGCTTCTAAGCTCTGCACTTTTGGTGGCAATTTCGTCCTCCAGAACCTTAAGCTGGGAGAGTTCGTCTTTAGCAGCCCTCCTCAGAGCATTTGATTTTGAGAGGAGCTGTGCCATTTTGCTCCCAGCCTTGCCCTCTGCTTGCTCTGCCAACTCATCTGCATCTTTGCCCAGGCTCTCAATGACTATATGCAGACTGTCCCTCTTGACTTTCAGGTCTTGTAACTGCTCCTCCGCGTGTGTCCTTTTCTTCCCTTGTGTCTCTGCCTCCTTCCTCTTCCTCTCTTCGTCCAAATGCACACGGTACCGTGACCTGGCAGCCATGACAGATTTCATTAAGTCAGGTGTAAGTGGAACCCTGGTAACGCCCCCATGTATTGCAACGTAGTCGCAAACAAGCCTGTGTGCAAACCTTTGAGATACAATCTTTCTTGACAAACTCTGCTACTCCAAATCGGATGATATAGGCGGTCTTGTCTCTCCCGCATTGGAATGTTTTGGCCACTGTCGAGTCGGGAAACATTGCTTGAAACAGTTCCCCGATGTCGTCATTAGCTCTGTATGACTGGTGTTTAGCCACGGTGTTAAGCGCCCACAGAACTTCTGCCTTCATCGTTTCAGTCGAGCCCATTAGATCACGAATATCATTTGTATTATTTCTTGACGTGCTGCTTGCAACCGAACAGAACTGAGCAATTCCATGAGAGTTGCGTGCTGCATTTGCTGATTCCTGGTGTTTGCTAGCTTTGATGTGTGACTCCAGTGCCCTGACGCCCAGGGTCCCGAGTTTAAGTGTTCTTTTGCACAACGTGCAGTACGCCTCAGTGTCGTCGTTGGGAACGCGTTTGAGCCAGTCTGCAAAGTCATCTCTTGAGAGCCAACTGTCATTAAATTTACATTTGCCCATCTTTTTAGTTTTGTCCTGCTAGCTTTCTCTCCTGCCATTCGCACGTTACTTCACAACTATTCCTGCCTTGCTCGCGCACACAGCTCATTCAGACCTGAGCCAAAATGCTTGCTCCAGCATCCTGTGACAACAGTACATTTCCGTTTCACATCTGTAGTTTTATTGTGCGTTCCACTAACAGCAACATTTCATGTAGAACAGGGGTCGGGAACCTTTTTGGCTGAGAGAGCCATGAACACCACATATTTTTAAATGTAATTCCGTGAGAGCCATACAATATGTTTAAAACTAAAAATACAAGTAAATGTGTGCATTTTATGTAATTTCAACACTTTTAAAGTACAATAAGTCTCTGAATTCTTTTTAATAACATTGTTATGCTGTTGCTAATCAATGATGAGTATGTCTTACCATTAATGCGACTTCTGGTGCTCAATATTGGCTGAGCCTGGATACCCGGATGTGCAGCGGCTTTTGGGATATTCAAATTCAAACGTTTATTTCAAACTCAGGGTTAATATTAAATGCAGAACTGAAACGAGTAGAAAATAAATAAATAAATGCTTAAATTCAGCGTGCCGTCTCGTGTGATCTGAGCTCGTAATGGCCGATGTTTCTAAAACTATGCGATCTGGATCAATATTGGCCGAGCCTGGAGCACCCGGATGTGCAGCGGCTTCTGGGATATTCAAATTTAAATTCAAACGTTTATTTCAAACTCAGGGTTCATATTAAATGCAGAACTGAAACGAGTAGAAAATAAATAAATAAATGCTTAAATTCAGCGGGCCGTCTCGTGTGATCTGAGCTCGTAATGGCTCGTAATGGATCTGAGCTCGTAATGGCCGTGTGGAAAAGACATAAGAAGAATACTTTAAAAAAGACATTAATCCTTTATTGATATTTTGCATTGAAACGTAGGTCTTAAATTACTCAAACTCAATTTTAGACTCTCAGTGCAAAATATCCCTGTATTTTAGACTTTTTTAGGCCTAAAATTGAAAATGTGTAATTTTAGACTTTTTTAGACATCGCGGGCACCCTGCAACACAGGATGTCTGGGTGGACCCCAACTGGCCAAATATTCCAACATTCAAGCCTCGGTTGTACAGTACTCAGGGATGAGAATCCTCCGCGGATCCGAGGAATTCCTCGGATTTGATCATGTCTAGGGTCATTCTCGTGAATAGTCTAAATTCGAGGAGAAAATTTTGGGGTGGGGTGGAGGGGGTCTGTTATGAGCGGCGAGTCGCTCATAACAGACGGATTTGAGCGGCTGCTCAAATCCACTGCGCAGAACGCGCTACCCAGCGAGATCAGTAATGTAATGTAACAAGGCCACTGATTGGCTGATACTTATTGAAGCAATCAATCGACGATTTTGTTATTCCTTTGTCATATCCCACACGCGGAGCGAAATGCAAATGGCGGACAATTCAAGCAACCGAGTTTTCCCGATTTCGTGAAAATGGTGAACCTAAAACTCACGAAAGACAACAAAGCAAGAAGACAAAGGGATAAGGAACAAGTTTCGTTGGGAATGGCTCGAAAAAAACCCAGAAACATCTCAAAATTGTGGCTACAAGGAGATCGAACTATTCGCTCGTGCTGCGTTCAAATCGATCGATGGACACGGTTAAATTCAGATGCCAGTCAAAGTTCATCACAATCGGCCCCGATTACAGCAATTAGTGATCGTTAGACACATTCCGAGGTAAGATTTTTTTCTCGTTATAAGTAATGTACTTGAGAATTTTCGCGTAATGAATTTGTTATGAAATAGCATGTGTAAGTTGTGACGTCATGCCTGTTTTGAAACACTTGATAATTTGAAACACTAATTAAACATCTTTTAGGTTTTACTTACTTTCTTAGATTATCTTTCAAATATTAAAATACACTAATATGCAACTTTTTATATTCCTAGTAACACTAACAAATGCACACATTAATAAATCAAAATGCTTGCAGAATGTCAGTATATTTTAATAAATGGGTGATGGACTTGGTGATGGAATTTTGTTAATATTTATAATTTATTTTACTTGGTTAAATTATTTTGTCTGTTCTAGAACTATGTAAATGTAATTCTGTGTCAGTTCTAGGGGTGGCTGTGGTGCAGGTGTAGTGTGACCGACTACTGATCGGAGGGTCATGGGTTCAACTCCCACTCTGTCTGAAGTCTGCATGTCAAAGTGTCCTTGAGCAAGACACTGAACCCCCAGTTGCTCCTGGTGGCCAAGCTAGCGCCTGTGTGTGTATGGCAGCTCTGCCGCCATCAGTGTGTGAATGTGTGTGTGAATGGGTGGATAGCAGGATCTGTAAAGCGCTTTGGTCATCCAGAGATGAGAAAAAGCACTATATAAGTGAATGCCATTTACCATTCTAAACATATTAAATAGTAGTAAAATATAATTTAGTATTATTAATCAACATACCATTCAGATATCCTAAATTTACACGTGATGCAGCAGCAGATTAAAAAGGTAAAATATAAATGCATTTGTACTTACTTCTAACTTTAAATATAAGACCACATTTGAGCATTCTAAAACACCAGATTTCGTTAGCTTCCCCCCAGACCCCCCACCAAGGCTCCGCCTTGGATCCAGCTTGGGGGACGCAGGCCTAACTAAGACCCCCGGCTTAGTTTCCCCTTTTTTTTCCCCAAACCCCATTCTCATCCCTGAGTACTTCAAATGGTTAATTCCATATGCAACGTTACTGTGTAAAATTTAAAAAAGAAGAAATAAATAGTATAAAATTAATATATTCCGGTATGTTTACTGCCCCCCTCCCCCGGAAAAATATGTTGCCACTGCATCAAGGTCTTTAAGCCAGAGGAAATACTGCATTGTACTCCCTGTGCCGGTCCCAAGCCCGGATAAATGGGAAGGGTTGCGTCAGGAAGGGCATCCAGCATAAAAATCCTTGCCAAATCAACATGTGGATCATCACAATATAAGGTGATGATATGCTGTGGCGACCCCAAAAGGGAGCAACCAATAGATAAAGAAAGAGATTATATCCCTTTAAAACATTATATATTAAAAAAACACTATATTCAGGGCATTTTATTCATTTTATCTGCTGGCAAAGACCTGATAGTCGGACAGCACAAGACTAAGTAAAAGTCTCAAAGCATGCAGCTGACTAAAGTCTGTATGTGGAGTTAAAATTACTTTAAGTAATCTTGTGGCTTTGAAAAGAGTAGTTCATTTATTAATAATCATTTCCATTGAATAAATAACATTCCTACAAAATCTGAGGGAGTACAATGTCATTGCGTAGTGGGGGAGGGGTGCAGTTGGCAGAAAGCGGGTTTTGTTTCAAGACAAGGCTGCTGCAACAACTCAAAATTTACACATTTTACAAAATTTGATTGATAAATTTAAATATATTGATTTTATTTATCCATAAGCACCATCTCAGGTGGCAGATATAGTAAAATAAATAAACTAAAAAGCACTCAGAGCGCAGACCTCGACCAAGGCTCCTTCAGTCCCTCATGGATCACCTCCAAAATGTAATGGGTTTGTGTGTAGGCCTAGAGCCACTTCTGGTGAAAATTGCATCAAAGTCTGTTCATTATTTTTGGAGTATTGTTGCCAACACACTGTGAAAGATAAGAGCTTTGGCTGAGGTATGCATTCTTGGATCATCACCAAAATGTAATGGATTTGTCTGTAGCCCAAGAACCACCTCTGGTGAAAATTTCATCCAAATCCATCCAGTAGTTTTGGAGTATTGTTGCTAACACTCTGTGAGAAGATAAGAGCCTTGGCAGAAGTATGCCAGAGTTTCCTCTGGTAACATTTCTTGGTAGCGGGCCGCCTCACCAGAAAATTTACCGCCTCGCCAAGACATGAATTTAAGAAAAATATATGAAGCAATGACTTTCCGCAAGCGTGCACACGAACAACGCGTGTGGCCGTCATCCGCACGGAGTTTAGAAGCACCCTGCCCATGCGAGCTTTCCAGTCAGTCAGCAGGCAGTGTCTCGCTAGCAGCAGCATCTTCGTGGAAAAGGAGTGAAAACCGGGAAGTCAAACAGCAGAAATGGACTCTATTTGAAGAGAAACTTTGGAAGAAGTCCACCGTTTCTTCGTTGGTGAAAATCCTGGCGCGTCAGTGCTTTGGCGCTACCGATCGGGTGGGAGTGAAACTACAAATGATGGTTGTGTGCATGCGTCAACCGCTTGGCCTGGGTAGATGAAAAAAGTGAGCATGTACAGTGCCGCATGTGTGCCGGGCTCGTCCAAAGCGTACGAAGACCAAGGTGGACTAGAGGGGAAATGCAGCATAATAAGGCTTGACTGTCCGACAGAAACATGAGTTTACTAAAGTACTTTAAACGTGGGGGGAAAAAAAAAAAAAATCAGAAGAGGTATGCAAGCACTGGCGTTTATCATAGTTTTAACCCGCTGGGAATGGGAGCAATAACGGAAGAGTCGCTTAGCTAAGAGATGTGGTTAGAATTCAAATGTAGCCAGCTTCATATGAAGGGAAAGGCAAGGGGGACTGATGAATTGCTGAAGATATATTTCACCAGCCACTACAATATTAACCCCTTGCACTCTGGTCAATTTCCCTAAAAACGCCTAAAAATAACATACCCAAAGTAAATCAAAAGCTGTTCTTCAACCCTTTGCAGCATCTTCATGGGGTTGGTCTCATTTAAAAGAAAACACTTTGAATTTTTTGGCAAAACAGTCATAATCTCTCTAAGTGCTCCTGCCACTGAGTAACAGTCATCTAAACATACTGAACTTGAAGAAAATAAAGTTCGCCTGGGTGTTTTTTTGGATGCAAATGCTTGCAAATAACACACAGCTGTCAGATACGGGCTGGAAAATGCAACAGAAATGTAGAACCAAGTGTTATCCAGCTGAGGTCAAAATTTTGTAACAATACTACAAAAAATGAATATATTACACAGCTTTTTTGTCAGGTTGTTCCCAGGCGTTTTTGAACTGTGCCAAATTGTGCCAAATGGCACAGTTCGTAAAAACGTCTATAACTTTTGAATGATTCAATATAGAAGCTTGATCTTGGGCTCTAATGAAAGGTGACACTCAGGGCTGTGTGTGTGTGTGTGTGTGGGGGGGGGGTGTTATTCATTCATGAATGAATGAATGAACAAACAAGCCCCCACACACAAAGAAGCATGCCACGTAAAAAATGTGTGGCTTTTTTTTTTTTTTTAACAAGAAAAAATAACCTACAGTGCAATAAAAATTATACTAAAATATCTGCAATGTAGAGAATAACAACTCCCACCCCCCACCCCCCGCTACAGAGGACCGCAGCGCACGGTCCGGTCCGTGCGCCGCGGTCCGTCAAGTGGTGATGACGCACAGTTGTACTAAAATATCTGCAATGCAGAGGATAACAACTCCCCCCCCCCCCCCACTACAGAGGAGTAGTGGGGGGGGGGGCATTCTCGGCGCACGGTCCGGTCTGTGCGCCGCGGTCCGTCATGTGGCGATGATGCACAGTTGTAATTTACTGATCGGTCAAAAGTCATTTTGATTTACAATTTTCAGGGATAAAGAATAATTTAGCTTATAACACTTACCTGTCCACAACAGCAGTGTTGCTGGCGAACATCTCTTCCTCATTGTCAGACGAACATGACGCTGGTCCGCTTGTTACGACTCGTGGTTCTGGTCACGCGACCCGGTCAAACCATGATTCCATTATTGCGGTTTTGCGCTTCCATGATTGCAGTTTTCGCGAACGATTTTTCAAAACAAATAAGAACAGTAGTAAGAAAAAAAGACTGGCAAACGCTACCGTTACACACAGCGGCTTACACAAAACAGATTTTATGCACGGGACGCACGCTTTCAATCGTCGAACTTCTCTGCTTCAATTGGCTAGCTGTATTCGCAGCCGTTGGTAGGCGGGTCCTTCTTGCTAGGTTTTCAGTCATTGGTTCTTCAAGGTTTCAGAAACCCAATTCAAGGTTCTTATTAGTCGAATGAGAGGTCAATCAAGTCTAAACCAATCAAAGCACTCCTTTGGCTTTCTGTTCGCGGCTGTGTCTGTAGTGGAAGAACGGAAATGCAGCTTTTTTTTTTTTTTTTTTTTTTCAGTGCACACGAGGACGCAGAGACGTGACCGCCCGCGGTATCCCAGAGTACAAGAGGTTAAGTTATGTTCCCAATTATGTACCTGGCAGGTGAAGATGACCGAAATGCACAAAGTCAATGACTTTAATCCGTCAGCAGCCTTCAGACAAAATGAACGTGCCAGCATTTGGATTTCAAAATAAGGGAGGTTTTTCTTGGCGGTGAGGAGATTTCTAAAAAAATATATATACAGAAATATATAGAAATATTATAAACAGAAATAATGGCATCCTTGGTCATTTAAGTAAATTTAAATCATTAAATACAATTTTATTATTTTTTTCTTTGTAATGAGAGTTAAATTATTGTTCTGTTCTGACTGCAAAGTTACGGTCAAAAATATAAATTGTTATAACGAAAAAGTTAAAAAAAAATAAAAAAATAAAAAAAAATACCACAGTCCGTTTCAAATTTATTTAAAAAAACTATTTTATTTAAAAAAAAACAGACAAAAATAAGTCATAAAATAATCCACAAATTTATAATAAAGTTTCAAATGTATAAGAAAAGTCAATTTTACAAGAGGAAATTACAAATTTGAGGAAAATGGTTTCAAATTTAGATAAATTTACAGAGAAAAGTAGAAAACTATAAGAAAATTGTTATAAATTTTGGAGAAAAATCTCAAACCTTCAAGACTGAAGTCATTACTCAAGTTTTAAGTGGGTGCTCTTTGTATCCTTAACTAGAAATTTTTGGTTGTCTCCTTTAATTTACATGGCTGAAGTCATTACTCAAGTTTTAAGTGGGTGCTCTTTGTATCCTTAACTAGAAATTTTTGGTTGTCTCCTTTAATTTACATGGCACTTGATATTTTCTAACCTGTTTGTATACCACCATAGATAGAGAGAGAAGCTGAATTAGACAAGAGCTCAGAGAGGGCAAGACCAGACAGAAGAGAGGAGCCAAGGAAAGGAAAGTGTTCAGGCAGAGGGTCCAGGAGAGGTGAGAGCAGAGGAAGGAGAGAAGGATGACACTAGTAAAAAGTCCAAACACAGGACGTCTGGATGGGACCACATCATCATCATCATCATCATCATCATAGCAGTCTGTTGTGGGCGACAAGGACCGTTTCATTTAGCTCTGATCAGATTCCTCCACGCAGCTTTGTCCTTAGCCCTCCACTGCCAGGAACTCCTGTCTATATCCAACTTCTTCAAGTTTCTTTTTACAGTGTCTAAGTCTGAGCCTTGGTCTATCCTGATTGCGTTTGCCCTCGCATAACTGAGTAGAGTAACTGCCGAGGGAGATGCTGGTGGTCCATCCTCTCAACATGTCCGAGCCACCTCAGGTTCATCTGTATTAGCATGTCCTCCATTGATGGT
This sequence comes from Pholidichthys leucotaenia, assembly GCA_020510985.1. Taxonomy (NCBI): domain Eukaryota; kingdom Metazoa; phylum Chordata; class Actinopteri; order Cichliformes; family Pholidichthyidae; genus Pholidichthys; species Pholidichthys leucotaenia. Next base: position 110,891,884 of record CM035847.1, on the reverse strand, counting down.
AGACCAGCTCGTTTCAACACCTCTATGTTGGTTATCTTGTCTTTCCATGAGATGTTCATTATGGCTCAAAGGCGTCTCATCATGTACACGTGGAGTTTCTTTACCTGCACTCTGTAGACAGTCCAAGTTTCAGCACCATACAATAGAATAGCCAGTACTGTCACTCTGTACACTTTGCATTTCACACAGATAGCCACGTCGATTGTTCCACAGTCTCTCTCTCAAGTTTCCAAACACAGCGCTCGCTCTTCCCATTCTGAGAGATAGTTCATCCTCCAGCCTAGTGTGCTCTGAAACAGTACTCCCTAGATACTTGAAAGTCTTGCACTTGACTAGTGGCTCTGTACCAACGCTGATTTCTTCTGGTAGTGATGTTGATAACTGGAACTTTGGTGATTGATAAAGGCACTCCGTCTTCTTGATGTTGATTTGGAGGCTGAATTGGCTAGCTGCTCTTGCAAATTTCTCCACTAAAGATTGCATATCTTCCACACTGTGTGCAACTAGAGCACTGTCGTCAGCAAAGAGCATTTCTCTTACAACCTTTATCGATGTCTTACTCTTGGCTTTAAACTGTGCCACATTGAACAAGTCTGCTTCTTTCCTTGTCCTCCTTCTGAAGTGTCTTTGAAGGCCACCTCAAGCATGGCTGCCAGATATAGTGAGAATAGTGTAGGTGCCAGCACACACCCTTGTTTCACCCCGTTGCTTACTGAAAAGTCTTTAAATACTGAACCACTCATTGCCCCGTTTGCTTGCATACCTGTATGGAGTGCCTCAATTAGGCTGACAAACTTCCCTGTACCGCCATATTTCTTGAGTACCTGCCTAAGTCTTTGTCGCGAAACAGTATCAAAGGCTTTACTGAAGTCTATGAAGACTACATAAAGCAGCAGGTTCTGTTTGATACACTTCTTGAACCCGTTTCAAGCAGAAAATCATGTCCATTGTGCTTCTTCCACTTCTAAAGCCACACTGGGTTTCCGGTAGTACATTCTGCAAGATATGTTCATTGAGTCTGCTCAGTAGTACACGTGAGAGAATCTTACCAACAGTGGCTAGCAGTGATATACCTCGGTAATACTTGCATATTTATTCCACCTAGCTGCAATGCTCCGTACTGTGGGTGTTTATATATTTACATATTTATTCCATCTAGCTACAATGCTCTGCACTGTGTGTTCATATATTCATATATTTATTCCATCCAGCTACAATGCTCTGCACTGTGTGTGTGTGTGTGTGTGTGTGTGTATATATATTTTATAGTAATATGTACATATGTATATTAGCTGCTCTTGCTTGCTTTTTTTTTTTTTTTTTTTTTTTTTTTTTTTTTTTTCTTGCCTTCTGATTGTTGCTCTGAGTGTTGCTATCCCTGTGCTGTTGCAATCCTGGAATTTCCCCGTTCTGGGACTAATAAAGGCTTATCTTATCTTATTTTCCACAATCTTTCCTGTCACCTTTCTTGAACAAAGGCAAAATACTTGCATCCTTCCAGTCTTGAGGTACTTTCTGGGCATCCCATATCTCTTGAATGAGCTTGTGCAGGCAGTTGGTCAGCTGAACACCACCAAATCTCCACACTTCTGCTGGAATTCCATCCCTTCCTGGAGCTTTACCATCCTGTGTTGTCTTGATAGCTGTCATTAGTTCATCAAGATTTGGTGGTTCATCCAGACTTGATACAGCTGGCCGCTGCACTAGAGCTTCTTTAGCCTCTTCAGTGAGATCTCCAGGGTTGTTTAGTAGTTGGTCAAAGTGGTCTGCAAATCTGTCCAGGATCTTGTCTTTCTCCTGCAAAACTGTTTCGCCATCCACAGCCTTTAGTTGGATCAATCCTCTTGGTTTACTGCCGTAGATTTCTCTCAAACCTGTGAAGAATGTTTTCATATCCTTCATGTCTGCTGCAGTTTGAAGTTCTTCCACTTTTTCATCCCACCAGTTGGACTTCATCTCTCAGGTGTACTTCTGTAGCTCACTCTGAGCCTCTGAGTATTTCTTCTTCTTCGACCTTGTGCTACACTGTAGGTTTTCCTGCCTAGCCGTATTCCTCGCTTCTAGTAGTTTCTTGAGATGTTCATCATGCTCATCAAACCAATCTTGATGTTTCCTCTCAGGGTGGCCTAATACATCACTCGCAGTCTGATACACCGTATCCTTCAGTGTTGCCCATTTCTCTTCTCTGTCATTCTCTGAGTTGTTGCTGTCCCAGTCTTTCAAGTTTTCATCCATTTCCTGTGTTAAGTTCTTCCTGCTTCTTTTGGCCTTTCAGTGCACTAGTGTTTAGCTTCCGTAGTGGCTTCGCATCCGTCATGCAGTGCTGTTTTCATCTGCAAATCCTTAATCTAGATCTCAGCATAACATGATCAGTACCACAGTCCACACCTCTCATTGCTCTGGTGTCCAATAAGATAAGATAAGATAAGATAAGATAAGATAAGCCTTTATTAGTCCCACAACGGGGAAATTCCAGGATTGCAACAGCACAGGGATAGCAACACTCAGAGCAACAATCAGAAGGCAAGAAAAAAAACAAGCAAGCAAGAGCAGCTAATATACATATGTACATATTACTATAAAATATATATATATACACACACACACAGACACACAGTGCAGAGCATTGTAGCTGGATGGAATAAATATATGAATATATAAACACACAGTGCAGAGCATTGTAGCTAGATGGAATAAATATGTAAATATATAAACACCCACAGTACGGAGCATTGCAGCTAGGTGGGATAAATATGTAAGTATATAAACACACACAGTGCGGAGCAATGTAGCTAGATGGAATAAATATGTAAGTATATAAACACACACAGTGCGGAGCAATGTAGCTAGATGGAATAATATGTAGATATATAAAAACACAGTGCGGAGCATTGTAGCTAGATGGAATAAATAGTATATAGATATATAAATATAAACACACCCAGTGCTGAGCATTGTAGCTAGATGGAATAAATATGTAAATATATAAACACACACAGTGCAGAGCATTGTTGCTAGATGGGATGAAACAGCATAACCATCTACTTAGTTATCCTACATGGTATGATTATGTGCCCATACATATTCTCACCCTCCATAGCGACCGGTATTTTCCTAGTTGTATGCCGGAGGGGACCATTGTGTAAGTCTATTGCATCTTTTGCATTCAAAAAACTATTAGTTTGTTACGTCTTTTTGCTATCTCTGCGAGCAGCCCTGCTTAGGTTGTACAGTCTGACAGCCGTTGGTAAGAAGGACCTACGAAACCTCTCGGTTGTGCACCTGGGATGATGTAGTCTGCTGCTAAATGAGCCCCTCAGTGCATTCAGTATGTCCTGCATAGGGTGGAACTCAGACTCCAGCAGAGATGACAGTTTAGCCACGGTCCTTCTCTCTCCTATCTCCTCCACCGGATCAAGGCGCTGCCCCAGGACAGAGCTAGCTTTCTTAATCAGTTTGTTCAGTCTCTTCCTATCGGCTGCAGTAATGCCACTGCCCCAGCAGACCACTCCAAAAGTGATGGCTGATGCCACCACCGTGTCACAGAATGTCTTCAGCAGCGCCCCTTGTACACCAAAAGACCTGAGTCTCCTCAGCAGGAACAGCCTGCGCTGTCCCTTCTTGTAGAGTGCGTCAGTATTGTGTGACCAGTCTAGTTTATTGTTCAGATGAACACCCAGGTACTTATAGGATGTCACCATCTCGATGTCTGTTCCCTGTATATTTACTGGTGCTGTGAGGGGCTGTCCATGCCTGCAGCAGTCCACCACCAGCTCCTTAGTTTTCCTTGCGTTGATCTGGAGGCAGTTCCGATGGCACCAGTCCACGAAGTCCTGGATAAGCCCTCTGTACTCAGCTTCATCTCCATTGGAGATGAGGCCAACGATCGCAGAGTCATCAGAGAACTTCTGTAGATGGCAGTGTGTTGTGTTGTGTGAGAAGTCCGCAGTATAAAGAGTGAACAGGAAGGGAGCCAGCACTGCTCCCTGGGGGGCCCCCGTGCTACTGATGATCGTGTCGGACACACAGTCCCGGGTTCTCACAAACTGAGGCCGGTTCGTGAGGTAGTCCAGGATCCATGATGACAGGTGCTGGTCCACCCCTGCGCGCAGCAGCTTGTCCTTCAGGATCATCGGTTGGATGGTGTTGAAAGCACTGGAGAAGTCAAAGAACATGATCCTCACCATATTCCCGGGCTTCTCCAGGTGGGACAGAGAACGGTGAAGGAGGAAGATCACCGCATCCTCCACCCCAATGCCATGCTGGTAGGCGAACTGGAGTGGATCCATCGCTGGTTCCACCAGGGGGCGGAGGTGAGCAAGGAGCAGTCTCTCCAGGGTCTTCATCAAGTGGGACGTCAAGGCCACCGGTCTGTAGCTGTTCAGGTCTTTGGGGTGGGAAGTTTTTGGTACAGGTACCACACAAGATGTTTTCCACAGCTGTGGTACCCTCCCCAGCTTCAGGCTCAGGTTGAAAATGTACGTCACAATCCCACACAGCTGGTCTGCACAGGACTTGAGGAGCTTTGCGCTGATGCCATCCGGTCCCGACGCCTTCCTCGCCTTGATCTTCCTCAGCTCCGTCCTCACCTGGGTCCTGGTCAGGGTCAGGATGGGGGGCTGTGTGTTGGGAGTGGGGGGGTGTTGGTGGAGTGGGGAGTGGGCAGCAGGACTTGATTTCTTTAGAGGCAGCAGTGGTTGTTGTGCAGTCAGGGGGGAGGGCGGTTGGTCAAACCTGTTGAAAAACAGATTCAGGTTGTTCGCCCACTCCCTGCCCCCCGTGGCCTGGGGGGAGGTATTCTGGAGCCCAGAGATGGTTTTGAGGTTTCTCCAGACCCCGCTGATGTCGCTCTGTTGCAACTTGTCCTCCCATCTTCTTCCTGAAGCTGTCCTTGCCTTCTCTGATCTTTCTCCTCAGCTCCCTCTGTACGGACTTCAACATCTCCCTGTTCCCCGACCTGAAGATCCTCTTCTTCTCTCTCAGAAGTGTTTTAATCTCAGGGTTGATCCAGGGTTTGTTGTTTGAGCAACACCGTATGGTCTTGGTGGGAACGGATTTGTCCACACAGAAGCTAAGGTAGCCCGTGAAGGTGTGAATGAGGCCATCGATGTCCTCACCATGTGGATCGCAGAGCTGCTTCCAGGCGGTGGCTTCAAAACAGCCTTTTAGAGTGTCCATTGTCTCCTCAGACCATAACTCCACTGTGCGCATGGCCGGACGTTGTCTGTGCACTAGGGGTTTGTACATTGGCCGGAGATGAACCAAGTTGTGATCCGATCTCCCGAGTGGGGGGAGTTGTGATGAGGTGTACGCCTCCTTAGTGTTTGCGTAGAATAAGTCCAGTGTTTTATTGTCTCTAGTGTGGCATGTGACATACTGGGTGAACGTGGGTAGAATGGGAGACAGTGAAACATGGTTGAAATCGCCTGAGATGAGGAGAAGAGCATCTGGGTGTTCTGTCTGCAGCCTGCTGGTTACTGAATGGATGACGTCACGCGCTGTCCCAGCGTTCGCCATCGGATTTGCATAAACAACAATGCAGATCACGTGTGAGTGTTCTCTCGGGAGATATGTAGGCCTCATGCTAACAGCTAGCAACTCAATGTCTTTGCTGCAGTGTCGTTGTTTAACAGTGATATGTCCCGGTCTGCACCAGTTGTTGTTAACATACATTATCACTCCACCGCCCCTTGCTTTGCCACTGTCTGGTGTTCGGTCAGCCCGTATCATGTGGAAACCCTCCAGCTCAATGTTAGCATCTGCTGCTAGTTCAGTTAGCCACGTCTCAGAAAACAAAAGGAGAGAGCACTCCCGATATGTGCTATCATAACGGCAGATAGCCGCTAGCTCATCTACCTTTCCCAGTAGAGAGCGTACATTTCCCATGACAACAGATGGAAGGGAGGGTCTGTACCTTATATTTTTTGTCCTCCGCCTTACTCCAGCCCGGCAGCCGCGGCGTTTTCGCCTCAGTTCTCTCGGTATGTCGAGTTTTTCCAATGGGACCGGGTGGCGGTTGAATGCTAGCAGCTCTTCCCTGCTGTATCGTATCCTGCTATAAACAGTGGCTCCGTCCACCGGCTCAGGAGACATTTGGGATGATCTGTGTGTCCGTGATATAAATGGAGTGAAAAAAAGACGGATCAAAAATAGAGAGGAAGGGAAAAAGACTCGGAATCGAGCCGCTGTTGCAAAAGGCAGCCGACTCGTGTGGCGCCGGGAGAGAAAAAATACATCCCTTATGTCTCTCTGCCTTACTATGATGTAGTCTAACAATTGCCAGTGCTTGGATGTTGGGTGCAGCCATGTCTTCTTGTGTGTGTCCTTGTGCTTAAATAGAGTGTTGGTTATCACAAGGTTGTACTCTGAGCATAGACCCCAAATGGCCCAATATTCCAACATTCAAGCCTTGGTTGTACAATACTTCAAACTAAGTTCCATATGCACGGCAGTGGCTCAGGAGGTATAGCGAGTCGTCCAATAACCGGATGGTTGGCGGTTCGAATCCCGCTCTCCCCAGATATCCTGCCATTGTGTCCCTGGGCAAGACACTTTACCCACCTTGCCTCCAGTGTCCATAACACTGGGAATGTGTATAAATGTTCGGTGGTGGCCGGAGAGGCCATTGGCCCGGATTGGCATCCATGTTTCCATCAGCCTGCCCCAGGGCAGCTGTGGCTACAGTAGTAGCTTGCCACTACCATTGTCTGGAGTGAATGAATAATGTATCTGTAAAGAGCGTCTGAGTGTCTATGATAAAGCGCTATATAAATCTGATGCATTATTATATGCAAAGTTACTGTGCAAAATAAAAAAAAAAGAAATAAATGGTATAAAATTAACATATTCATACATATGTGTCACCCCCCCCACCCGGAAAAATATGTTGCCACTGCGCCAAGGTCTTTAAGCCAGAGGAAACACTGTATGCATTTGAATGTCATCATCAAAATCTAATCATCTGTTCAGTGTGCCATTACACACCCTTCCTGAAAATTTGAATGAAACGCGCTACATAAATGCATTCCACTATTATTATTAACAGACAGAGAAATTACAGTGAAAACAATATGACTACATTATAATAATAATAAGACTGTCATAATTGTATTAACCATACATTGGGGCTGGGCAATTCCACCTTAAATCAACATCATGGTTTATTGAATCTTTCAGGTCGGTTTTCATGTGCTTCGTTTTTTTTTCCTGTTCTCTTCTCCCTTACAGTTTACTGGCAAGGTTCATAATTATTAAGCAATACTGCACAACAGTGCAGTATCATACCATTTTTTGCAGTCATCAACTACAAATTCACATAGTATCCATATTATCCACCGCAACAAACTCATACCTGCCAACTTTTCAAACCTGAAAAGCCTAGTAGCTAGCAATGCTAATGCTAATAATAATAATGCTAATATTTGCCAAACAAATATCAGCATTAAATCTAGTTAAATGTAGCCAACAACCTCATATTTCTTCAACTTTCAAACCTGGAAAGCCTAGTAGCTAGCCGGGGTCCAGGGGCCACAGTGTCAAACAAATATTAGCATTAAATCAAGTTAAAATGTGCCCAACAACATCATATTTCTTCAACAATCATGCTTCTATTTTCCTTAAATTGTCAATGCAGACATGCTGATGGAAAAAAGATCAAGGACAAACTCTATGGTAACTCTCAAGCATTGTTGTTTTCCATGGTGCACCCCTTAGCTTTCTTCAGTTGGTCTTTTGAATCGAACACACTGTGGCACTTGTTACCCGAAGCTGTCATCATTTTCCTGGTCATGAGGTTGCCCAGAACTTTAGTTGACAGACTGGACCTGAACTCAGTTTTGTTCTTGTTCATATGGCTGAATATGCGCTCACAGTCTGCAGTAATAATTCCTGGAAATGCTTTGGAGTATTCCTCACGAAAAGACTTGCCATGTGTGTGGATATGGATTATCATAGTCTCTTAATTTTCTTAATCAGTGTTCATCTATATTTATTTAAGTTGGCAAGATCTCTGATTATTATACTCTTTTGCTTCCTCAGGTGTTCCATTTAGTTTGATCCAAACTGTACAATTTCTTGTCCATGCTGCCTCTCTTATTTTGTCTTTTCAGCATCCGTGCTTGCCGTGCCATTTCAGCATTAGTTTTTGTTAAATGTTCATTTAGCTAAACTTCTGTTCCCCGTAACTTTCTGGACTGCCTCAGTATGTCATTCTTTACCCAGGGATGTGATTTGGGGTTGGGGAAATTATCTTAAAATGTAGCAGGGGGTCTGGGGGACACAGTCCCCCAGCGGGTTCGGTGCAGAGCCCTGGCAGGGGGCAAGGGGGGCGAAGCCCCCCGAAGCTCCTGGGTTTTTATGATTTTTAAGTACCAGAACTGTGCTTAAATGACGCTTATTACTGTATAATATTGACTTATGTTCCAAGAAGATAAAATCTCTGAACTTAGTTCACAGATTTTTTTGATCTCTTCCATTTCCTCCTTCTTTGGTGGCATTTTTACTGACCTGTTGATAGTAAAACAATCTCTGCTGGTGTTGCCGGTATCCGATCCGACCAACCTTGAATCCAGCTGGGCCTCAGCTAGCCCCCTCCGCTGCTAGTCCCGCTGCTTACCGCCGCTGCAATTGAGCTCCTGTCCAGCCGGGGTACCGACAGCTCCTCCACCGAGTCCCACCGCCCACCGCCGCTGTAGTTGAGCTCCAATCTGGCTCCCGTCCAACTGTTGCCTCAGTTGGTTCCTCCGGCGAGCCCCAATCACTGGGGACGGAGTCGCTTCTTTGTATCGGTGTTAGGTGCTACGACTAGCTATGGCGTTAGCTATAGCGATAGCATTAGCTTAGCAAATGCTTCAGGTAAATTTAGATACGATTCCTAGCAATCTCGTGTTTGGAATTGCTTTCGTGTTTTTTTTAAGATTTAAAATTTTTGACTGAATTTTTAGTGAAAAACCGTAATTTTGATTAATAAAGTCGTAACCCGGAATGGGGTCTTGAAAACCGTAACCATTACGGAAAAACCAGAGTAGTTGGCAGGTATGCAAACTTCTAAGAAATACAGTGTCTCACAAAAGTGAGTACGCCCCTCGCATTTTTGTAAATACTTTATTATATCTTTTCATGGGACAACACTGAAAATATGACGCTTTGATACAATGTAGTCAGGGTCCAGCTTGTATAACAGTGTAAATTTGCTGTCCCCTCAAAATAACTCAACATACAGCCATAAATGCTAAACCGCTGGCAACAAAAGTGCGTACACCCCTAAGTGAAAATGTCCAAATGGTGCCCATTTAGCCATTTTCCCTCCTCTGTGTCATGTGACTCAGTGTTACAAGGTCTCAGGTGTGAATGTGGAGCAGGTGTGTTAAATTTGGTGTTATCACTCCCATACTCTCTCATACTGGTCACTGGAAGTTCAACATGGCACCTCATGGCAAAGAATTCTCTGAGTATCTTAAAAAAAGAATTGTTGCTCTACATAAAGATGGCCTAGGTTATAAGATTGCCAACACCCTGAAACTGAGCTGCAGCATGGTGGTCAAGACCATACAGTGGTTTAACAGGACAGGTTCTACTCAGAACAGGCCTTGCCATGGTCGACCAAAGAAGATGAATGCATGTGCTCAGCGTCGTAGCCAGAGGATGTATTTTGAAAATAGATGCATGAGCGCTGCCGGCATTGCTGCAGAGGTTGAAGGGGGTGGGGGGTCAGCCTGTCAGTGCGCAGACCATACCCTGCACACTGCATCATCCCAGAAGGAAGCCCCTTTTAAAGATGATGCACAAGGAAGCCCACAAACAGTTTGCTGAAGAAAAGCAAACTAAGGACATGAATTACTGGAACCATGTTCTGTGGTCTGATGAGACCAAGATAAAGTTATTTGGTTGAGATGGTGTCAAGCGTGTGTGGCAGCAACCAGGTGAGGAGTACAAAGACAAGTGTGTCTTGCCTACAGTCAAGCATGGTGGTGGGAGTGTCATGGTTTGGAGCTGCATGAGTGCTGCCGGCACTGGGGAGCTAAAGTTCATTGAAGGAACCATGTACTGTGACATACTGAAGCAGAGCATGATCCCCTCCTTTCGGAAACTGGGTCCCAGGGCAGTATTCCAACATGATAACGACCTTAAACACACCTCCAAGATGACCACTGCCTTGCTGAAGAAACTGAAGGTAAAGGGGATGGACTGGCCAAGCATGTCTCCAGACCTAAACCTGATTGAGCATCTGTGGGGCATCCTCAAACGGAAGGTGGAGGAGTGCAAGGTCTCCAACATCCACCAGCTCCGTGATGTCGTCATGGAGGAGTGGAAGAGGATTCCAGTGGCAACCTGTGAAGCTCTAGTGAACTCCATGCCCAAAAGAGTTCAGGCAGTGCTAGAAAATAATGGTGGCCACACAAAATATTGACACTTTGGGCACAACTTGGACATTTTCACTTAGGGGTGTACTCACTTTTGTTGCCAGCGGTTTAGACATTAATGGCTATGTGTTGAGTTATTTTGAGGGGACAGCAAATTTATACTGTTATACAAGCTGCACACTGACTACTTTACATTGTACCAAGTGTCATATCTTCAGTGTTGTCCCATGAAAAGATATAAAATATTTACAAATATTTATTACAAAAATGTGAGGGGTGTACTCACTTTTGTGAGATACTGTATGACCATGACAAAGGCACAAACGCTCAACTGGCACATCCACAGATACAGACATGTTCCTCCAAGTGTTTGCTTTCAAATTTTGACTATGATATCCTTTTGGTGTCAGATCAGAGTCACCTACCATTCTTGTCTTCCTGTACCAGTGTCCTATGTCCCGCCCTTTCTTAATTCTGATTGGCTGCTTAGAAAGGTCTGACATTGACAAGCGCAGCAGTACAGTAGTTTGAAAAGTTGAACTTTTTTCCAACCCTGAGCGCTGCGACAAAAAGCGGCCACCACTCAAAGCGCTTCAGTGCCGATGGTGCTCAGTCCTGTAAACCCTGAACTACATAGAGAGTGAATAGAAAATAGTCGTCCACAGCAGAAAAACAAGTTTGGTGGACACGCCCCCTAATACTTTGTCTGCAGTGTTTGGCTTCCGGGTTGCTGAGGTGCGTAGCCCTATGGCATGTACACCTCAGTGAACAAGTCTTAAAGGGGCAGTACATGAAAAGCGTCATATTAAAAAATAAAAAATATTCAAAAAAATTCCTGCATCCAGATCGTAACCCAAATCACCACCAAAATCTAATCATCTGTTCCCCGTGCAATTACACATCTTTCCTGAAAATTTCATCAAGATCTATTCATAACTTTTAGAGTAATGTTGCTAACAGACAGACAAACCCACAAACGCCACTCTGTCCTTCCTTGGCAGAGGTAATAAATAAATAAATAAATAAATAAATTCTGCCATTGGCCAAATTTTGTTTACAACATTTATTGTATATATCACCCACCCCTAGTATCCTAATGTCACCTGCCAGTTTCCCCAGTAGACTGTCAGCTGGGGCAATGCAGTGCTCTACTGAGACAGGAGGACAACAGCAGTAGTGAGTCAGACAGCCAAAAAAACAGCATGTTTAGCAGTCGTCACAGACCGGTGTGGGACAGGTGTGGAGTGTGTTGTAGAACAAGGCTAAGCTAATGTGCTAAGCTAATGCTATCGCTATAGCTAACGACATAGCTAGTCGTAGCACCTAACACCAATACAAAGGAGCGACTCTGTCCCCGGTTCGTCTCACTGACCCGGCATCGGCCCGGTAGATGACGGCCGAGTGTCCCGCGCAGATTCTTAGAATCTTGTGATTACGGCTCACTGGAGGAACTAACCGAGGCAACAGTTGGACGGGAGCCAGATCGGAGTTCAACTACAGCGGTGGTAGGAGACTGGGACCAGTGGAGGAACAGCCAGGGCCCCAGCTGGATAAGAGCCGGATCGGAGCTCAGTTACAGCGGCGGGGCTAGGCGGAGGAACTACTGAGGAAGACGGCGGTAGGTGGCGGGGCTCAGCTGAGGAACTACCGGGACCCCAGCTGGACAGGAGCAGGATCGGAACTCAACTACAGCGGCGGTGAGCGGCAGGGCTTGGTGGAGGAGCTGCCAGCACCCTGGCTGGACAGGAGCTCAATTGTAGCGGCGGCAAGCAGCGGGACTAGCAGCGGAGGGGGCTAGCTGAGGCCCCAGCTGGATTCAAGGTTGGTCGGATCAGATACTGGCGACACCAGCAGAGATTGTTTTATTATCAACAGGTCAGTAAAAATGCCACCAAAGAAGGAGGAAATGGAAGAGATCAAAAAATCTCTGAACTTCTTGTCAGAAGAACTGACCAAAGTGGCCAATCAACAGCTTAAACTATTAGGGCTAATGGAAGAAGTCCGAGAATTGAAATTAACAATTAAGGAAAAAGACAAAAAAACTGCAGACTTGGAGAGACGCATCGGGGATTTTGAATACTCTCGTATGGACGATCTAATTATAAGTGGACTAGACATTAAATATCAATCATATGCCAATGTTACAGCAGCAATGAGAGGTGAGGAGGCTCCCTTAAGTGAATCAGTCTCCCTGGAAAACCAAGTGCTTCAGTTCCTTGAAAGCAGAAATATAAAAGTTGAATTAAATGCAATTTCAGCCTGTCATACTTTACCCAAAAAAGATAATAAAACAAAGAAATCAATCGTGATGCACTTTGTGAACAGAAGGGTAAAGAATGACATACTGAGGCAGGCCAGAAAGCTACGGGGAACAGAAGTTTACCTCAATCAACATTTAACAAAGGCTAATGATGAAATAGTACGGCAAGCACGGATACTGAAAATACAAAATAAGATACAGGCAACATGGACAAGAAACTGTAGAATTTGGATCAAACTAAATGGAACGCCTGAGGAAGCAAAGGCCATAATAATCAAAGATCTCACTGACTTAAATAAATATAGATGAACACTGATTAAGAAACTTAAGAGACTATGATAATCCATATCCACACACACGGCAAGAATAGTTCTTTTGTGACATACCATGTCAATGTACTTTAAAAAAATAAAAAATAAACAAAACAAAAAAACTTATGACTGACTTGAGTAGACATCAATTATCCCCAGTTGGAAGTCATTTGACATAGAGTGAGGAAATTCAAACTCTGGAAATATGCCATTATGCTGAACATAAACTACAAGAGATGGAGAATGATACTGATCCTGATAACCACTTTTTCAATAATATTCATAATCATTGTGAATATTATACTGAAAAGCAATTCAAAAGTCAAGTGCAATTAGATGGTAAACTATCAATGATACACTTCAACAGTAGAAGTCTGAACAAAAACTTTCCACAGATTCAAGACTATTTAAAACAGCTAGACAGAAAATTTACAGCTATCGCAGTCTCTGAAACTTGGCTTAATGAAGAGCAGGCTCCTCTGATGGCAATAGAGGGATATCAGATGTTTTATATTAACAGATCTCAAAAAAAGGGTGGCAGTGTTGCACTGTATATTGGTGACCTGTATAGGTGTAAACTTGTAAATTGAATGTCCTTTGCACTACCAGGGATTCTGAAATGTGTTACTGTTGCAACTGACCAAGATAAAACAAAAAATCTAATTATAAGTTGTATATATAGAATGCTGGGAATTTGCATTGAGACATTCAGAGATAAGTTAGTCGAGCTGTACAATAATATTACTAGTAAGAAAATGGTTGTAATTTGTGGAGATTTCAATATTGATTTACTAAATCCATTTCAACAAAATGTAATTACAGAGTTCATGAATTCTATGTACAGTATGAGTCTATATCCCACAATAACACATCCCAGTAGAATCACAGTTCACACTGCTACACTTATTGATAACCTGTTTGTTAATATTATTGATAAGAAAATAGAAAGTGAATTATTGATAAATGACATAAGTGACTATTTTTTAAGATTTAGTATACTTTATTGATCCCCAGAGGGGAAACTGAGGGTCATCCACCACCTGGATGGATGAAGCAGCCACGATATGGCGCTATCCCTTAACCATTCACACACACATTCACACCTAGGGCCACTTTAGAGTCTCCAATTAACCTAACCTGCATGTTTTTGGCATGTGGGAGGAAACCGGAGAAATCCCAGTTTGCCGGGACCTATTTGCCAGTCTTTGCACTTATCCATGGCCACATGGGGGCCAATACAAAAAAAAAAACACTTTAAAATCTTTCAGATACAAATCCCAAAATCCAATCAGTTCTTTTAAAGAAGACTTGCTGAAGCAAGACTGGACAAAAGTCTATGTATCAGATGTAAATGAAGCCTATGACATATTTATGAACATTGTAACCACTCTTTATGAAAAAAAAAATAATTGTCCATTAGTAAAGAAAAAGCTTAAACAGAAATTTGTCAACAAGCCATGGTTAAAGGCCAAATGTCACGTAACAGGGTACTTTAAATATCTTGAAACTAGATATAAAAGGGAACCGATCCGTTCGGGTCTTGGTGCATATGCTTCAGTAACAACGGAATATTCGTTAATTTAAAACTGCCGCGCTTGGCCTGACACGGCCCCTGGAATCGCCTGGGGAAGAAGGCGGAAGCGACGAAATCGATTGTACCCTAGTTTGATGCTTGGGGTATTTCAATTGATTGTTTATATGGAGACTGGAAGGTTGAAGTGAGCAACAAGAAAGAAAAAATTGGATATTTCACCCATACCTTAAAACGGGACTATCAGGGACAGCTGGGTAATAAGGGACACTTCTCTGGGAAATGTTTTCATACCTGTCAAGTGAGACGTTTTCGCCGTACTTCAACACCGTAAAAAGCGGCTATAAGGAACGGCGGAGCAACAAGGGACACCTCTCTGGGAAATGCCCCAAATGCAACTCGTGTTGTTATTGTCAAATATTTTAAGGATTCATGGATATTTGACAATAACAACACAACTCAGCGTCCGGCGCTAAATAAAAAAAAAAAAAGCAGAATTCTGTATTTGTCAGGCGATCTCTGTCTGTTCCGCAACCGCTGCACAGCTCAACGTGTTAAACCATTGTCCTAATGACTTCTCATTGTAGTGAGAATAGCTCACGCGTGACTCCACACTTCTCGTGGTAGTGCGAATAGCTCCCGCTGAGCGATCTGACAGCACCAGCTGTGGGTGATCACACACAGGACGGGCTCCTCAACACACTCAGTTTTTTTTCCAGTATATTTTTTCTTTTGGGCGTACAGAAATGGCAATACGCCCGTTTTTGCTAAAATTGCATTTTCCCCGTATTTTCCTTAAAATATTTGACAATAACAACACGAACTACATTTAAAACATTTCCCAGAAAAGTGTCCCAAACCACTCCGCCGTCTCCCACAGCCGCGCTTGGCACCAAAATACGGCGAAAACGTCTCACTTGACAGGTATGCGCCTCCATTTTCATATTGATCTGGTCAATTTCTTGACAGCAGCGGCTCTCCTCCACTGTAGCTTCCGAAAAATCAATATTTAATTCAATTCAATTCAATTCAATTCAATTCAACTTTATTTATATAGCGCCATTTCACAACAACAGTCATCTCATAGCACTATCAACTGTAGGGAGGACCCCCACAGTTGCAGAAAGACCCCAGCAATCAGGCGATCCCCTGTGAGCAAGCACTTGGCGACGGTGGAGAGGAAAAACTCCCTTTTAACAGGAAGAAACCTCCAGCAGAACCAGGCTCAGGGAGGGGCAGTCATCTGCTGCGACTGGCTGGGGGGTGAGGGGATAGAGAAGAAGAAAAGAACAGACATGTAGAGAGCAAACAGCACGATGGGGACTCAATCTATGGGAGAGAACAAACAAATGTTAATGACCAGCAAAAAAAAAATATTTCATAGAGAGTGAGGAAAGGAGTGAGGCCCAGTGCATTACTGGAGGTCCCCCGGCTGACTAAACCTATTAGCAGCATAACTAAGGGAGGGTTCAGAAAACACATGATCCCTCCCTAATTGTAGGCTATATCAAAAAGGTAGGTTTTAGCCCTATTCTTAAAAACAGAGATCGAGTCTGACTCCCGAATCCAGATTGGCAGCTGATTCCACAGGAGAGGAGCTTGATAACTGAAGGCTCTGCCTCCCATTGTACTTTTGGAGATTCTAGGTATTACAAGTAAACCTGCATTTTGGGAGCGTAGTGCTCTGTTAGGATGATACGGTAGTATCAGATCTTTTAAATAAAAAGGAGCCTGATTGTTTAGAGCTTTGTAAGTAAGAAGAAGGGGCGCCCTATTTATGGGGCGCCCTGGACAGACCCCCTTCGGCTTCGCAATTCTGGAGGCAATTAATGTCCAGTTCAATGACATTTTCCACTGGTTCTGCTCTCTGGTCATCGTTGGAACTGTTGTCATCAGACAAAGTATCTGATTCCGTCTCGGACGGCTCGAACCTGTAAGGTTCTATGCCTCTGTCACTGTCTGAACCACTGACAAAAAAAAAAAGACCAAAAAAAAGACAAAACTAAACTAATTTGTTCACAATCGCTGTCACTTTCCGTCATGATTGTCCAATGTTGATAAGTGTGAATGTGGATAGGCAGGGCAGCCAGGGTACAACTGGTGATGTCAAAAACATGGGCGTGGTCTGGACTGGCTGTCACAAGCCAGCAAGCAAGGTGGGGCCTTCACCTGGTGTATTTTGTGCAATTATGTAAATACAGGTGGGTGATATGGTCTCCGGTATGAATATTTGGTTTAAGCTATGTGTATTTTATCTAAATTCGTTGTCATTTAGAAAAAAAAATTACGTGACATTTGGCCTTTAACCAAAGGATTACAAAAGGCGTGTAAAAAGGAAAATTCTTTATATAAAGCTTTTCTAAAGAAAAGGACAAAAGAAGCAGAGCAGCGGTATAAAACATACAAAAATAAGTTAACATATATAATGAGATGTAGTAAAAGAGACTATTACAGTAAAGAACTGGAGAAAAACAGAGATAATATTAAAAATACATGGACAATACTAACCAGTCTTTCAAAAAAAAAAAAAATAATAAAATGACTCAGAGTGTGAATGCAGCTTCACCTGCAGATGAATTTAATAACTTTTCTGTTAACATTGGTCCTAATTTGGCTCGAGAAATACCCATTATGGCACCTACAGGTGATACAATAAGCAAAAACATTGCTATAAAAGACTCCATTTTCATAAAGAACACTGACGAGAGAGAGGTCATTGAAATTGTTAAATCGTTTAAAAGTAAAACATCTACAGATTGTGATGGTATTGATATGCTCTTAGTCAAAACCATCATTGAATGCTTAGTGAAGCCACTGATGCATATTTGTAACCTGTCTCTCCAAACAGGTATATTTCCCAATACAATGAAAATAGCTAAAGTAATTCTGATATACAAGACGGGTGACAGAGGGAAATTTTCAAACTATAGACCAATTTCACTATTGCCACAATTTTCCAAGATACTTGAAAAAATATTCTGTGAGAGAATTGACAACTTCATAATGAAGAATAATTTATTGTGTGAGCAGCAATATGGGTTCAAACACAAGAGGACAACTGCATTTGCTCTAATGGAATTTATAGAAAAAATATCAACTGCCGTTGAAAATAAAGAATATTCAGTTGGGGTATTCCCGGATCTTAAAAAAGCATTTGATACAGTGGATCATAATTTATTATTAAAGAAACTACAAAATTGTGGTATTGGGGGGTAGCACTGTCCTGGTTACATAGTTACTTAAAGAACAGATATCAGTATGTATGTGTTCAAAACTCACAGTTATTGAAGGTTACTTGTGGAGTCCCACAGGGTTCAGTTTTGGGGCCACGGTTATTCACTATGTATATAAATGATATATGTAAAGTTTCGGAAAAAATGGATTTAATATTGTTTGCAGATGACACTAATTTATTATGTAGTGGAAGCAATTTGGAACAACTTTTGGATACACTCAGAAGGGAATTAGGAAAGCTTAAACTGTGGTTTGATTCAAACAAATTAACGCTCAATTTAAGTAAGACAAAATTTATAGTTTTTAACAACCATCACAACAACTTAGTATCTAAACTCAGTGTAAATGGTGTAGAGATTAAAAGGGTATCCGAAACTAAATTTCTTGGGAGTAATAACTGATAATAAACTGTGTTGGAAGTCACATATTAATTATACTAAAGGTAAAATATCCAAATCAATTGCAATACTGCACAGAGTGAAATATTTGCTGAATCAACACACATTATATACTTTGTATCATTCATTAATACTCCCATACATGACATATTGTGCTGAAGTATGGGGAAATACATATAAAACAAACATATATCCAGTCTTTATGCTTCAGAAGAGAACTATTAGAATAATAAACAAAGCTGCTTACAGGGAACCAACAAACCCACTTTTTCTTAAATTAAAAGCTCTCAAGTTTAAAGATCTGGTTGACTTTAAAACTGCAGTAATAATGTTTAAAGTGAAGAATCTATCACTGCCCGCAAATATCCAAAAGTTGTTCCAAATAAGGGAGAAACAATATCATTTCAGAGGAACATGTATATTTCAAAAACCTTCAGTGAGAACTACCACCAAGCAACACTGTCTCAGTGCAAGGAGTCAGATTGTGAAACGCTTTTGGACCTGAATTAAAATCATGTACAACGCTTAGACAATTTAGACAAAAACTAAAGGAAGAAATATTCCAAACATATATACAAGAGGACATGTAAAATCACATAAGAATTATCATATTCAGTCTGTGTTGTGTTGTTGCTTAGTTTTTTGTCACGTTTTGTCTTAGCTTTGTTCTGAATTGTAATCACTCTTGTTTTTTTTAAATTCTTGGATGGAATATGGGTGGGCAATATAAGCTGCGGCTTCAGCCATCACCCATTTTGGATAACTTATGTTGAACTGTATGATCAGAGGAGTTATTGTTTAATTTGACCTTGTAAGATGGTTTTTTTTTTCCCCTTTGTTGTATTTTTCTGTTCCTTTATTTTAACCTTTACTTTTAATCTATCCGAAATAAAGATTCATTGAAAAAAAAAAATGTCATGTAAAAGATGTTATTTTGTTACAGAAGGATCAAATTATTAGTTCACGTCAAGCAAAGAAAGCAACTAAGCAAATTGCTAAAATTATTGAAACTGGGTAAGAACTGTCCAACACATTAGTAAAATGTGGAAGGATAGTGTTTTGTTTTGTTTGGTTTTTTTTTTTGGGGGGGGGGGGTATGCAAGTCCAGTGATGTTGAATCACTGATGATGTAGGCTCATTAATTCTTGTCAACCCATTTAAAGACACCTCTTCAGCCCTTAGTCCAGATAGGTACTATTCAGTTTATAGGAACCACCGATGGTGGTGTACGTCATTGGTCTGGAAGTGAGCACAGACCAGAACAAGAAAGTCACCCACTGGTTCAACCTGGTGCCAATGATAATTTTGTTACTTATAAAAGTGTGTGTATATTTTGTTTAATTAAATAAAATCTAGTTTTGCCTCCTTTCACAGCCAACCACCCTGCAACATGCATAAATACAATTTATACCCTGGGAGGTTTTCAATTTTCATTAACATCAGCAACAGATACCACTAAAACAAGGTTGTGCCTATGGATGATGGAGAACGTAATCGCCAAACAAGAATATACTCAGATGGTCTTTCAATTATGCATCAATAAATCACTGCTATAATTGCACATATGTAGGGTAAATAGAGCCCATAACTGCTATAAAAGCAGCAGGAACAGCTGTTGAGATAACATCTGGATTTAGGCTTTTATAGGACTGGATAATCTGACTGCTGCACATTAGCATCTGCTTTAGTGTGACTCACCATTTTTTATAAATCTCATTTTAAGAGCCAGCGTTCATTTTTTCTAGCACAAATTTTGATCTCCATGCTGGTCTGAATAGCCTGCAAATGTCAGTCAATCATTGTATCAGAAGTTCTATAATCTGCATGCCTAAATGTTTCTTATCTTTCTAAATGTCTTATCTGATTTTTGATGGAAAGATGTTGGCCTACTTGAGCATTTCTGCATGTGTAATTCCCTAGCTGGGGCTTGTAGCCCATGTCAGTAAGTGGCTGTTGCTTATTCTCTGTGGGGTGAACATAGAGGGTCCAATGTACAGACTGGAGCTGCTCCAAGCAATCATCTACTCAACCGCCTTTTAGGCTCCCTTTTCCACCACCTTTGAAGCCCTGGTGCAACTGTTGTGTTTGTGCTGAGCAATTAGGCCATATTCATGTACCTCACAACCCAGTCACTGACATTTCTAAATGGCAATTTACATCGTTTGAAAACTCAGTCACCATCAGAGGTGCGGGCAACCCTGGCCATTAAGTAAGGTCTAGTCTGACACAGGCTTAGCTTGTGTCATGGTGCCACTCTGTTATCACACACACACCACTACTAGGTAAATCAATAAATAAGAAACAAGTCCCTACATGTTAGCCATCAAGTAAGACCAGTGTCATTTTTTTATGATATAGGATGAATCAAATGTGAAAGAACAGCACTGATGAGGTCTAAACTGTGAGGATTTTAATGCCACCCACACACTCAGTAGCAGGAAGTCAACTGATGTCAAGATGGCCACAGGGTCATACCCCAGATAAGAGGAAGAGTACAGGGTCATTAGGTCCTCTACAGTAGAAAAAAAAGACACTAGTTAAGATTCAAACATTCTAAAAATGGCCTTACTGACTATGCTGGAGGTACAGAAGCCATTTACAAAGCAAAAAGGCTCTTGCCTTTATTTATTACACCCAACTACAACTGAAAAAATGAGACCATCAACCACAGTGGGTTAGCCTCACTGCCACATCAGCCAGCCATGTTCTCCATCTCACCATCTGCTGTGGTCCACCCACATAAATCTCTTATAACACTCGATCTGGACAGTAGCCTGACAATGCCCAAGAGGGCAAGCCAGATGGCCCTGTGGTGGCAGGCACAGCATTTAAGCCTTAAAAAGCAGGTGATCTTTACAGGCAATGAGTGCAGTCAGAAAGGTGCACCCGCCTAATGATACAAAAGGTTTGGCCTACGTTGTTTGCTCACTTGACTTGATTTGTTTGTGTAGCACATGAGAAAATGGGACAGCAGGTAGGTTCTGCTGTTGGTTTTGAGTTACTACACTTGAGACAGACATTGGCCAAAAGAAGAAGCACAAAAAATTCTAAACATCTTTTTATCCTAATCTCTTCTTTTGGAAATGATAACAGGAAATGAGATTGACTAGTAATGAGAAACAATTAAGTAAAAAGTGTTTATTTGATAATTGAGGACAATGGATAAATGAGCAATGGGTAACAATGTTTAGTAGAGCCAAACAAGTGTTGTAAAGGTGGACTATGTAGAAATTGCAGGTGATTACTGGCAACACCAGATGGCAGTAATGAACCCTCATAATTAGGTTAAAACACAGGATTTTTGTTTCCGAGATGAAAACTGACTTAATGCTCACCCTGTTGGTGTACACTGGTATTTAACATTTTGTCAGCCCTGCAAACATCATAAATGAATTCATAACTCGGCAATATCATAAATTATATTTCACATGACAGTGAAAGAAATGTTTCTTTACACTCCAATTACATTTTTAGGCATTTCTGGGATATCTGAAAGTAGAAAATGTTGCATATTCTAACTTTAATTGGAAAACCGGGAGCTAAATGCATTTGTATTTCCGTATTTTATTTTGACATTATTAGTTTGTGCTATACACATGCGACTGGATTCCCATAAAACAACTCCTGACAAACTGCTTCAAGTTGTATAGGTCATTATAAAGCCTAAAGGCCAGATCTAAAAACTGACTCATACTGACTGCACCAGTCTTATCGGTTTAACAAGTTAGACCGTTCAATTTAATATAATAACAACTGACTCGGTTGCCGTAAGTTAATGCAGAAATGAAGAAAGGCTCCCAAATGGTAAAGAAACTCGCCTTTGTCTTTGTCAACTTGTTCTCACGGAGAAACGCGACAACGCTGACGGAGGTGGGTTCATGCCTGTAGGTGAAAGACTGGGTCACAGCTCTGGCTTGTCTTCGAAAACATAAGAAAAAGTTTGGCTTCGACGCGCTTTCTTTCTTTCGCTCAACCAGAAGCGAGGCTGCCATTTTTTCTCGTTTTTTTCACGCTATTAATTTCAGAGTAATCGAAAGAGAATAAAACTGACTTACCGACCTGCAACCCTCCGGTGAACACATCCAAAGCGAAAAGATTTCGACAGGGGGGGAAAAAGCACACTTTCACAACACCAACTTTCCCCCTTCAGCCGCCCCGGTTACACGTGTGAGTTAAAATGTATTTGTCTGGGAAAACCGGTTTTAATTAATTAGTTAAAACAAACAAAACGAAGTGGGATACTGGTCCGTGTTGGCGAAGGGAAGGGACGGCTCTCTTTGTTCCTGCAGCCCGCAGCAGCGCCTGTTCCGCGGACGTTATCGCCGTTCAGGAGTCCCTGACGGCCGCTGATTGGCTGCGCGGTCGGGATCAAGAAAAGGTGACTCGTTTCAATTTCACCGCATCGACGATCACGTTCCGCTCACGAGAAACTTTGTCCCGACGCCGCTGTCTTTATTAAGTGAGTTTTTGTGGATTATGTATTTGTACAGTACCATAAGCATGCTGCCGGTGTTGTGCAGAGCGTTATGGTGTTTAGAATTGCGCTCTAGCAGAGAATGCCGTGCTTTTATTTTGTACTACTTCCTATTACACACCCGCTTTTTCAAGTGAACCAGGGTGGACACCGCTTCATACCTTGCATAGTTTCATACTGAGCAGGATTAGGCTGGGCGACTGTATGCTGCTTTGGAGGTGTATCTAATTTCACGTGAAGCAAATATTGTGATTTATAGCTTGCTAAATGAAAATACAGACTGTATTGTGAAGGGTTTTTTTTTCATATTTTCCCACAAGTAAATTTTAATAGATTTTATGTTCATTACAAGTAAAAGGAAATGTCACGGTCTGTTTGTTTTAATTTTGATGGTTATGATTTATATCTTGTGAAAATTAGAAAATTGTTAGCTTAAAACATACCATTTCAATTGTTCCACATTATGGTGGTAGAGGGGTTTGCATGCTGTAATGATCCCAGGAGCTATGTTGTCACGGGCAGCTTGCCCATAGGGTCTCCCGTGGCAAACAGTTCCTGGGTGAAGGGCCATACAAAGAGCAGGCTGGTGGATCACCATGAAAAAGTTCCAACAAAGCCCCCGTGTACACAAGGAGCCACCTGGGTCAACCCTCCAATGAGCTTACCACCTGCAGGAAGGGTGATGCTGCTTTATATGAATGAATGAATGAATGAATGAATTTATTTATTTCGGATAGTACATTACAGGTTAAAAGAAACTGTATAATATAACAAGGTCAAATTAGACAAAGACTCCTTCTACTATACAATTCCACGTGAGTTATCCGAAATGGGTGATGGCTGAAGCCGCAGCTTATATTGCCCACCCATATTCCATCCAAGAATTCAAAGGAGAAAAAAGAGAAAACAAGACAAGAGCGATTACAATTTAAAACAAGGCTAAGACAAAATATGACTGAGAGAAAAAGAAAACTGAGCTAGTCTAAGTTAAGCGGTTACTATTCAAAAACAAATCTAAGACATAGTGTCACAGAGAAAAAAGAAAAACTAAGCTATAACACAACACAGGCTGGAAATGTCAATCCTTATGTGAGTTTACATGTCGTCTTGTAAATATGTTTGGAGTATTTCTTCCTTTAGTTTTTGTTTAAATTGTCCAAGCTTTGTACATGATTTTAATTCAGGTCCAAAATCGTTCCATAATCTGACACCTTGCACTGAAATACAGTGTTGCTTGGTAGTTGTTCTCACTGTAGGCTTTTGAAATATACATGTTCCTCTGAAGTGATATCGTTTCTCCCTTGTATGGAACAACTTTTGGATATTTGCGGGCAGTGATAGATTCTTCACTTTGAACATTATTATTGCGGTTTTAAAGTCGATCAGATCTTTCAACTTGAGAGTTTTTTGTTTAAGAAAAAGTGGGTTTGTTGGTTCCCTGTAAGCTGCTTTGTTGATTATTCTAATAGCTCTCTTTTGAAGCATAAAGAGTGGATATATGTTTGTTTTATATGTATTTCCCCATACTTCATTACAATATGTCATGTATGGGAGTATTAATGAATGATACAAGGTGTATAGTGTGGGTTGATTCAGCAAATTTTTCACTCTGTGTAATATTGCAATTGATTTGGATACTTTACCTTTTATATAATTAATATGTGGCTTCCAACACAGTTTGTTATCAATTATTACTCCAAGGAATTTAGTTTCGGATACCCTTTCAATCTCTACACCATTTACACTGAGTTTGGGTACTGGGTAGTTGTGATGGTTGTTAAAGACTATAAATTTTGTCTTGCTTAAATTGAGCGTTAATTTGTTTGAATCAAACCACAGTTTCAGCTTTCCTAATTCCTTTCCGAGTGTATCCAGAAGTTGTTCCAAGTTGTTTCCACTGCATAGCAGGTTAGTGTCATCAGCAAACAATATTAAGTCCATTTTTTCTGAAACTTTACATATATCATTTATATACATATTGAATAATAATGGTCCCAAAACTGAACCCTGTGGGACTCCACAGGTGACCTTCAGTAGCTCTGAGTTTTTGTTGTTAACACATACAAACTGATATCTATTCTTTAAGTAACTTCTTAACCAGGACTGTGCTACCCCTCTGATACCACAATTTTGTAGTTTCTTTAATAATAGATTGTGATCTACTGTATCAAATGCTTTTTTAAGATCCAGGAATACTCCAACTGAATACTCTTTATTTTCAATGGCTGTTGATATTTTTTCTGTAAATTCCATTAAGGCATATGCTGTTGTCCTTTTGTGTCTGAACCCATATTGCTGCTCACACAATAAATCATTCTTCAGTATGAAGTTGTCAATTCTCTCATAGAATATTTTTTCAAGTATCTTGGAAAATTGCGGTAATAGTGAAATTGGTCTGTAGTTGGAGAGTTCCCCTCTGTCGCCTGTCTTGTAAATCGGAATTACTTTAGCTATTTTCATTGCATTGGGAAATATACCTGATTGGAGAGACAGGTTACAGATATACGTCAGTGGTTTCACTATGCATTCGATAACAGTTTTGACTAGTAGCATATCAATACCATCGCAGTCAGTAGATGTTTTACTTTTGAACGATTTAACAATTTCAATGACCTCTCTTTCGTCTGTGTTCTTTATGAAGATGGTGTCTTTTACAGCAGTGTTATTGCATATTGAATCACCTGTTGGCACCGTAGTGGGTATTTCTCGGGCCAGTTTAGGTCCAATGTTAACAAAAAAATTATTAAATTCATCTGCAGGTGAAGCTATATTCACATTCGGAGTCGAGTTATTATTTTTTGGAGTGTTAGTTGGGTAGCTGGTATTTCTGCTTTTATTTCCAAGGATACTGTTGATTATTGTCCATGTATTTTTAATATTGTCTTTGTTTTTTTCCAGTTCTTTACTGTAATAGTCTCTTTTACTACATCTTATTATATATGTTAACTTATTTTTGTATGTTTTATACCGCTGCTCTGCTTCTTTTGTCCTTTTTTTTATGAAAGCTTTATATAATAAATTTTTCTTTTTACACGCCTTTTGTAGTCCTTTGGTTAGCCATGGTTTGTCAGTAAATTTGTGTTTAAGCTTTTTTTTAACTAATGGGCAGTTTTTTTCATAAAGAGTGGTTACAATGTTTGTAAATGTGTCATAGGCTTCATTTACATCTGATACATAGACTTCTGTCCAGTCTTGCTTCAGCAAGTCCTCTTTAAAAGAACTGATTGCGTTTGGTGATTTGTGTCTGAACGATTTTGAGATTTTTTCTGGGTTGGGCCCCGTGTGGCCATGGATAAGTGCAAAGATTGGCAAGTGGTCGCTTATATCATTTATCAATAATCCACTTTCTATTTTCTTGTCGAGAACATTGACAAACAGGTTGTCAATAAGTGTAGCAGAGTGAACAGTGATTCTACTGGGATGTGTTATTGTGGGATATAGACTCATGCTGTACATAGAGTTCATGAACTCTGTAACTACATTTTGTTGATGTGGATTAAGTAGATCAATATTGAAATCTCCACAAATTGCTACCATTTTCTTACTAGTAATATTATTGTACAGCTCGACTAATTTATCTCTGAATGTCTCAATGCAAGTTCCCGGCGTTCTGTATATGCAGCTTATGATTAGATTTTTTG
This sequence comes from Pholidichthys leucotaenia, assembly GCA_020510985.1. NCBI lineage: Eukaryota > Metazoa > Chordata > Actinopteri > Cichliformes > Pholidichthyidae > Pholidichthys > Pholidichthys leucotaenia. Next base: position 110,865,674 of record CM035847.1, on the reverse strand, counting down.
TTTTGTCTAGGTCAATCTCAACAGTAACACATTCCAGAATCCCTGGTAGTGCTGAGGACATTTCATTTACAAGCTTACATCTATATAGGTCATCAATATACAGTGCAACACCACCACCCTTTTTTTGAGATCTGTTAATGTTAAACATCTGATATCCCTCTATTGCCATCAGGGGAGCCTGGTCTGCATTAAGCCAGGTTTCAGAGACTGCTATAGCTGTGAATTTTCTGTTTAGCTGTTTTAAATAGTCCTGAATCTGTGAGAAGTTTTTGTTAAGACTTCTGCTATTGAAGTGTATTATTGACAGTTTACCATCTAATTGCACTTGACTTTTGAATTGCTTTTCAGTGTAATATTCACAGTGGTTATGAATATTATTGAAAAAGTGGTTATCAGGATCAATATCATTCTCCATCTCTTGTGGTTTATGTTCAGCATAGTGGCATATTTTTAGAGTTTGAGTTTCCTCACTCTGTGTTTCATAGTCAGTGTTCATTTGTATTTATCTAAGTCAGTAGCATCTCTGATCATTATACTTTTTGCTTGCTCAGGTGTTCCATTTAGTTTAATCCAAATTCTACAATTTCTTGTCCAGGTTGACTGTATCTTATTATGTTTCTTTAGCATCCGTGCCTGCCGTGCTAATTCAGCGTTTTTTTTTGTCAGGTGTTCATTTAGGTAAACTTGAGTTTCCTTTAGTTTTTTGGCCTGCCTCAGTATGTCATTTTTCACCCTCCTGTTCACAAAGCGCATCACAATTGATTTCTTTGTTTTGTTATCTTTCTTCGGTAAAGCATAACAGGCTGAAATCGCATTGGCTTCTACCTTAATGTCTTTATCATTAAGGAACTGAAGCACTTGGTTTTCTAAGGACATTGATTCACTTATGGAAGCATGTTCACCACTCAGTCCTGTAGCGGCATGGGCGTACGACTGATATCTGATGTCTAGTCCACTTATAACTATGTCATCAATGCGAGAACCTTGTTCAAGATCCTCAACGCGTTGCTCCAAAAGACGCCCGTGTTGCTCCAGGTCCATACTATTGTTAGTTCCAACTGAGCAATTTGATTGGCCAATTGGGATTCCAGGAGTTACAATATTCTGCGATAATCACACTCCAGCGTTTCACTGGATATGTATCATTCCACTTCAAAGAGGTCCCTGTAACTGTTAATTACTAACAGTAATTAACTGTTAATTACTAACAGTAATTTACTGTCAAGTCTGCCAACTCCACCAGTGACTTCTTTTAGATGATAATTGTAATACTGTGTTGGATACCTTAATTTCCACAGTGAGGCGCTGTTTGAAAATAAATCATACCTCTGTGACCCGAAAGTCATACCCTCATAAACATCCACAAGATATTTCACGTTGTGGTGGACTACTAGGAGGCTCCACTCACACCCAGTGACTTGGGGAGAAAGGAGGAGAGATGGGGGAATATATACGTATGCGCCTTGGTGCCAAATGTCATTCCTATTATTGCTGGAGTTGAGTCAAGTTCTGAACTGGCAGCTCTCATGTCTCATCCTTTCATTCCTCCACACTGGTGACCGACGACATTGATAATGTTCAGAAAGGAAGACGAAGCGTGCTCCTTGTTATGTCCATAACCAGTATTCCAATGATGAGGTTGAAGGTGCAATGTAACGTAACTTTTTTGTAGTAACTCACACAACACAAAGGCACTCCCGTCAAGGCAGAGGCACTGGTCGTAAAAGAGACTGTGCCTCTTCCGAGTAGGCCTTTTATACCTTGGGTGGCGACAGAACCGGAAAGGCATAGCCGTCACCCATGACACATGATAATAATATAATAATAATAGCCATAATTAATATAAAATATTCCCCCCATCCCCCCGTAGAAAAGTCCAGGACACACACCATTAGGCCCACCCAAATTTTGACCTGAATCACACACTAACAGTAAATATAATAACAGGGCCTATCCATGCACACAAACAACTAAAACTAGAGGGGGACAGGTGGACTACTGCCCCACCTCCACACAGCCAGATGGATTATTTTGCTGTCTCAAATATAAAACAGTCCGTAGGACACAATAAACTGCCGTGTTCCTAATAAAACATGTAAAAATAATCCCAGAACATATGTACAATCAAAACCTTCTCAAAACACTCTACAAACAGACAATATGTACATCCACACCCCGCTGTGCCAGCCCCCCACACAACACCCTCACCCCACAACTCCGGTAGATTACATATCACACATGCAAGTTAATGCAACAATACAGACAGTGTTGGGCCTTTTATTATAATTTTTTTTTAAACACACACACAGAGCAATCCCACAGTGAGTAAGTGTGAAACATATTATCTACATGGCTCGGGCAATACACACCTATTGACAACTCTGCACAAACCCCCTGAAAAAAGGAGCCCACACTATTTTTTTTTAAATGAGCACTCAACCCAGCCACTTCTATGCATATACCACGTTAACACAACAATAACGCAGCCCTGGTAGTGCCCAAATTAACATTTTAAACATTATCATGCTAATAGGTCAACCCCAAAACATATCGCCCCCTTGCCACCATACAGTCTCGATGGGGAGACCACCCCCCAGAGACCCGTCTGGCGGGTCCCAACCAGAACTTCTTCTACGCTTCGTCCCCGGAGACAAAGCATATCGGCGCCCCGACACCTCCTTCTCCTCACCGGTACGTCTCAGTTCGTTGGGGTGTCTCCACGACCCATTGGACATCTGAAGATAACCGTCCTCCCGGACGGCCACCACCTGCAGCCGTCCCTGGTCCTCTTGTTGTTTCCTCTTGCCATGAACTCCTCTTAGCTGAGCCTCTGCCCTGGGTCGAACCACGTCAGCGACCCGCAGGGGAGCTCAACTCGGCTTCAAACGTCCACGACGTCTAGACCAGGCTTCCTCTCTGGGTCGAACCGCTCCACTGACCCCATGTGAAGCCTGACTCGGCCTCCAGTGTTGCTGTGTGGCACGTCTGTCCACCGTGCCAGCCTGTTCTGCCCCATTCTCTTTCATTTTAAACACCGGCAAAGCCGTTGCAGCCCCTTGCTTCTCGGTATCTCCAGGCCAAACTCCAGAAGCAGAGGGAGCTGTCCTCACAGCTTCACCCGCCATTGTGGGCGTTCCACCATGCCACCCAGTTCCCACATCCAAGGTAACTTGGGCCCTGGCATTGGACGCGTCCCGTGATAGCCCTGGGTGGTTTGGGTCCTGTCCATCTCCCAGAATACTACGCCAATCTTCATCCCATAGCGCATCGCTCACCACGCACGGAACCGGTCGGTCCCACAAACCACGGTCCGACCACTCCTCTCCAGTACTGCTGGTGATTATAAAGCCCAGTCCATAAAACAGGTTGCTGCCCATCATGTTTGACCCCCTCATAGTCATCACGAACTGGATGTTTGAGACCACAGCCGACTTGTACCTCACCGTCAGCTCCAGCAAACTGAAAGTAGCTGTGTGGCCTAGGGTCAGTGAAACGGAGAGAGGTGCCACCCCTATACAACACATCATGTCTCACTTGGTGTCCCACATGCTGTGGAAGGGATTAACTAACTTAATGCTAGCTTTGCTGGGCGCAAATAATGGCCCTTTTCTCTTCACCCATCTCTTCCTTCGATGGGGACAATTTTGGCCAACTTGCCCCTGCTGGCTGCCAGAAAAAGCTGTAGGAACAATTAATTATAAGTGTGATAAGGTACAAGGATTATTTACTTTATACTTAGAGGTGTGGGTGTGTGGAAGCGGATGTTTACTTCGTGACCACAAACACTCACAAACAAGAGGAAAAACACTCGTAGAGGCACCAGTCCAAACCTGGACAATTTATTAATAACTAATCCTTGAACCCTTCATTACCCAGTGTCAATATTCGTGAATTCTTCTGCCGTGACCCAGAAAAGCACACACAAAAGAAATCAAGCAGAAACTTCTCTATACCGTTAACAGTTTTAATAATCAAACTCAGGTTAAAAGACATTACATTCAATTGATTTGTAAGCAGGTGAAATGATCAACAAGTATCAAATATCATATTAACTGTTAATGGATTCCTGAGCATAAAGTCTATATTTAAACCTTTGTGGAAACAAAAGAAACCAGATTTTGAATTTGCAACCGTAATGCAATGGGAGACTGTGAAGTAACTGTAACAAAAATATGCATAAAATTGGACACAATTTTATGGAGAAAACGATCAAAGCTGATTATATGAAAAAGAAAATTCTGAGTTACTGTAAAAAAAAACAGAGGTTATTGAAAAGAGGAATATTAATTTTCCTTCAGCTGTATAGCTCCTGTTGTAGCTTATGGACTAACTTTTAGCATGAAAAATTGGTCATATTCAATTATAATTGGACATCACATTTAGCCCAGCAGATAGAAAGTTGGAGTCTGGCTTACGAACAGCTGTGTCTTCAGAGTCCAGCAATGATCTTGAATGCCAGCAGATGGCAAAAGAGGAAAAGACTGCCCGCAGTCCTTTACCCTTGTTACAGCAGTTATAGCGTTTACAGACTCAGCAGCGGGGCGACCGTAGAGTGGAACCAGCAGGGGAGTGAATGGCTGGCCCCGGGGCAGGTGTGACGTCTCCTCTTGGGCAACAGATCCTTTCCTGGCCCGCAAATTTAGGATGTCCACCAGCCGATAAGAAACCACATGCTGAAGGAAAAATGTATGCAAACAGTTCCACCCATGAAATCCTAGTTCTTCTGACGTCGTAGTATGTGGGTGAGGCAGTCTTGAGGGAAAAAGTTCAAAAATCACACTATCAGTCCACTTTAATGGTGAGTTAAGGGAAATCAATAGAAAAAGTTCAGCAGAATAAACACGGCGTCTGAGGAGAGGGAAACACTGCGTTTTGGAGTTTCACTTCAAGTAAGAAAGGTGGAGCTCAACAAGAAAGGATGATCTCTCCTCAGATACCAGGGAAAACAGAAAAAGACAATGAAAGACAATGAAAGACAACTTTAGAGGACACAAAACTTTTGAAACCAACAAAGAACACAGAAAACTCGACAAAAACTGAAAAACTAGGGCGTTTCTCTCTATTTAACTGAGCGCGCTACTTGGGTCATAAAATATGACTAGCAGCAGGAAAAACCAATTATCGGCTATCATGGGAGAGTTGACCGGGCTATGGTCCAATAAGAAAGCAGTCCTTTGTCTGTAACTGACCAATAGAATGAAAGGGGTGTCGTCCAACAGAGACGGCCTGGTGATTGGCTGGTACGTCAGATGACTGGCATAAGTTTTCAGAAGGCACATACATATTTTAACTGTGAAATTCATTATATACTTAACATAAAATCTAAGCTAACTTCAGTGATTCATGACTAACTTTCAGTGAGCATGCACTTTTATAAACTTGTCCTTCTATAATTAACATGCATTAGAATAAGGTTCATTTAAGCATTCTCAAACATGCAACACATTTAAAATCAATGATTCATGAAACATTTCAAACCCATCATTGTCCAACCCAGAGGCGGTCATCTTCAACAGTGTTCTGAGCAGTATTCCCTGGAAAAATATCAAAGTCTTGAGGAGAAAGGATTATTTCAAGGCAGATAAAACAAAAATTCCAATGTTGATTAAATCCAACATGTTCCTGAGTTGAACAGAAGGGGGCAATGTTGAGCTGTGGATAATTTCTAGCGACCTGTGGAATGCAGTTCAATGGATCTGGAATATTTCAAACAGTACTTGAAGCGTAAAACTGCCTTGTTGGGGAGGAAGTTCTGAGATTTATTGATTGCAAACTAATCCATTCCTGGCACAAAATGGGATCCTTATCAGCACTGTTACCATGAAATATGTTTTCAAACTGTGGTCCTTAGGTGAAGGAAACAATTCTTGACCAGACTTTTGGGTGAAACAATTTCTGTAAGGTGAAGAGTGATTTTATAGATTGGAGCCAAATGGATTGATGCTACAGAAGCAGACCACATTATTCTGGTAAACAGGAGTTTTGGTGTCCAGATGGTAACACCGGGACCTTTGGCAGCGTCCATAGAGGCTGTTGAGATGACGGTTGTAGCCGGGGTAGCCACTCAGAGATGCCGGGCCAGGACTGTGTGCTTCTACCATCAGCGTTTTGGCACCGACACGCAGTGTTGTCTCCCACCATACCATTTCAAGACACCAGGAAATGGACTAGCCAGCAGTCAATAGCAGCTACGACCGCTGGCAACAAGGAGAAGTTGCTTTTCCTTGAGGGCACACGTTCTGGGAGACAATTTTTGGTCAACTCTGGTTCCCAGAAGAGTCTTATTTTGCTGACTGGTATGGGGTACCCCCCCACAGCAGCCACGGACAAACACAGCGCTCGACTAGAGCAATTAACAGGACAGTGAGATGTGTGTGTTGAGAGCAATAGGCAGCCTTCCTGTGCTTAGTTCAGGCACCAGCATCCTGTGGATATGTATGACGCAAATGCAAACATTCATGCTTCCTGCTCGCATTGTGGTACAAATGTCACATGTCTGAATGCATTTCCTTTGATGATAAAATGCCTTTGATGTATTGTCCGTTGCTGGGTATTTAAGTGGCTGAATTCATATGTTCACTCTCTGTTCTTCTTCTGACTGCTTCTGACTACTGCTCATGAGAGCCTGAGAGTGATCCCCACCATGCATATACAGCAGCTGGGGTGAGCTCCGTGATGGCGATGATTTGATCAATAAACTTCATTAAAACTCTAGACGCCGTGCCTTATTTTAACATCGCCACACTGGTGACCTCGACGCTGAAAAGAACATGCTGCCAGCGAACGCAGCACCCGGCGGTGATTCTCCGACGACAAGCGAACGCGGCAGCCCGACTGATCTGCCCTTCCTTTCCGCTTCAGGGAGACTTTGACGCTCTTCGGAGACCACCCACGACCGGGAAAGCTGAGGAAATTTCATGGTGAGGTCTGCACGCCTAGATCGGCACATCCACGCTGGACCGGCCGCTCTCACGGCTCCTGACACACGATTCTGTGTCTCCACACGAGAGCGCACACACCTTGCCCTCTCTCCACGACGGCGGCCCATGGCCGACGGAGAACGCGTGGACCTGAACGCACCATGACCCGGCACGAGCGACGACCAACAGCCCGAACAGGGGACACAATCGGCGCCGACTGCGCAGATCTCCATCAAGCCCCCTGACCCTGATTCGCCTCGCGGCAGCGGACCGGCCATGCACAGAAGCCTCGCATCAGAACAGCGCAGCTGGAAGGCACGTGGCCGCAGCGCGTGCCGCGCACCAGAGACAAGCTGGCTCTACAGACTTATACATCATCCTCCGCCGCTGCATACGGCTCTTCAGGACTGCTCACACACCTGAAGCACACACGCAGCCCGCACACAGGATTTGGTGTAAGTCTCAGCCACGGCGCACGACGGGAATCCAGCCGTCAGCTGTCCCCAAGGGCTTTAGGGCCGCGAACGCACCTAAAGCCTAAACGCCAAGTCCCTCACATAGCTTCAGCTCCTGTTTTTCTTCATTGCCGGACTGAATCGCGAGAGGAATCAGAGACTAACTTTTCTTCCCACAGCCATGGACATCCCCCGCCACTTGCTACCCCCACCCTCCTCCCTTCCCCGGCACAGACTTTCCCCGCAGCTCGCCACCAAAGCGGGACTACCGAGGTCTCAGCTCCCCGCTAAGCCCTCTGGGGGGGGAGTGTATGGGGTACCCCCCCACAGCAGCCACGGACAAACACAGCGCTGACTAGAGCAATTAACAGGACAGTGAGATGTGTGTGTTGAGAGCAATAGGCAGCCTTCCTGTGCTTAGTTCAGGCACCAGCATCCTGTGGATATGTATGACGCAAATGCAAACATTCATGCTTCCTGCTCGCATTGTGGTACAAATGTCACATGTCTGAATGCATTTTCTTTGATGATAAAATGCCTTTGATGTATTGTCCGTTGCTGGGTATTTAAGTGGCTGAATTCATATGTTCACTCTCTGTTCTTCTTCTGACTGCTTCTGACTACTGCTCATGAGAGCCTGAGAGTGATCCCCACCATGCATATACAGCAGCTGGGGTGAGCTCCGTGATGGCGATGATTTGATCAATAAACTTCATTAAAACTCTAGACGCCGTGCCTTATTTTAACATCGCCACAACTGGTTCTGATGGACTGGCGGAAGGCTGTGGCCTGTCATTAAGATAAGATAAGATAAGCCTTTATTAGTCCCACAATGGGGAAATTCCAGGATAGCAACAATCAGAGCAACAATCAGAAGGCAAGAAAAAAACAAGAACAGCTAGTATACATATGTACATATTACTATAAATATATATATTGTGGGACACATATGCACATGGTTATATCACTTTAGACTTCACATCTCAGATTGAACAAAGGACTGAGTCTCCTTGGAGATAACAGGAGGATGTGGAAGTTTAGTCTTTGGTATGCAAAGAGACGGCCTTGGGGGATTTCCTGGCTGCCAGAGACTTTAGGTGGAGGTGATAAGATCTACGAGAGAATGCATTGTTACTTGGGATTAAATGCATTGTGACTGTGGGAGAGGATGCATTGTTACTTGGGATTAAATGCATTGTGACTGTGAGCTTTGAAGGTCCTGGGTATTTAAAGGACGAAGGTCTGGGTTTTTTCCTCTTTTCTGTTTTGCTGATGTTGGAAGATGTGAATAAACCTGACTCGTGAGATAAACTCTGCCTCGTCATTTTCACACTTCCACACTGGTGACCCTAAGACGTATCATGAGTGAAAGAAATTCCCCCGAGCCAGCTGGGTCAGGAGCTCCCAGCCAAGTGTATGCTGCTACCGTCCAGCTACCAGACTTTTGGCGAGACAACCCGCGCTCCTGGTTACACTTGGTCGAAGCACAGTTCGCCCTCTGGGGGATAACGGTAGATGACACGAAGTTCTACCATGTAATTGCCAAGCTCGACAACCGCACGGCTCGGCATGTGCAGAGCCTTTTGGAGCAGCCACCAGCCGACGACAAATACGGCAGGTTGAAGGCTGCGCTCATCCAGCGCTTCACTCTCTCAGTCCAGGAGAGAGCGGAGAGGGTCCTGGCTCTAAACGACTTGTGAGATGGCACGCCCATTGACCTGATGGAGGACATGCTGAGGTTGAGGGGCTCAGACGATGACGACTTCATCTTCACCCACATTTTCCTCAGGACCCTACCGTTGGCCACAAGAGCGACCCTGGCCAGTTTGCCGTTGTTGGCCCAGCGGGACTTCCGCACGTTGGCCCAGGAGGTGCACCGGATTCTCAATGCCAGCAAACAGTGCGCGGCCACCGCGGCAGCGACGGAGTTCGGCGTGACGGCCGGAGATGGCGGGGGGCCAGAGACGGCGGTAACAGACCCACCGACGACGGCGGCAGCGGGGGCCAAGGATCGCGGAGGAGACACCCTCTGTTTCTACCATCAACGCTTCGCAGAGAAGGCATGCAAATGTATACCACCGTGCCAGTTCAAGCGCTCAGGAAACGCCAAGACTGGGGATCGGTAGCAGCTGCGGCCTTCAGTGAAGAGAACAAGCTGCTCTACTTGACGGATGCGCGCTCGGGGAGGCAATTCCTCATGGACACAGGCTCCCAAGTGAGTTTCATCACGCCTTCCTCCGCTGACCGGCTGGCGGGTCCCGGAGGTCATGGGGCATCAGCAGCGAACGGCTCGGAGATTAAGACCTTTGGTGAGAGGACTCTGCTTCTGTCCCTACACGGCCGTACATTTGAGTGGACTTTTGTCATAGCTGCAGTGAATTTCAATATGTTGGGGGCTGATTTTCTGTGCTCACATGGTTTGTTGGTTGATCTTGCTAACAGGCGCCTGGTTAATGCACTTTCTTTTTATTCTATTCCCTGTGCAGCCCGAGTGACCCCGCCCACAGCACAAGCCAACGTCACAACGGCAAGCGGTAAGTTCCACACACTGCTCACTCAGTTCCCAGCACTCACGGTTCCTACATTTTCAGCAGCGGTCGCTAAACACGGGGTGGAGCATTTTATTACTACCACCGGACCGCCCGTTTTTGCAAAAGCTCGGTGCTTGGATTCAGCTAAACTGACCATAGCGTGCGAGGAGTTCGCCAACCTGGAAAAGTTGGGCATCATCAGGCGTTCGAACAGCCCATGGGCTTCCCCACTTCACATGGTCCCGAAAGCTGATGGCTCGTGACGACCTTGCGGAGATTTCCGCAGGTTGAACAACGCCACAGCGCACGACCGCTACCCAATCCCGCATATCCAAGATTTTTCTGTTCATTTGGCGGGGGCGCGCATTTTTTCTAAGATAGACTTGGTCCGCGGTTACCACCAAGTCCCAGTGCGCGCTGAGGACATACCCAAAACAGCGGTAATAACTCCGTTTGGCCTATTTGAGTTTTTGCGCATGCCGTTTGGGCTTAAAGGCGCTGCGCAGACGTTCCAACACATGATGGACGTGGTGTTGCGCGATCTCCCCTTCGTATTCGTCTACCTGGACGACATCTTGGTAGCCAGCGCGTCCGAAGACGAACACGAAAACCACCTCACGGCAGTTTTCCGGAGGTTGGGAGAGCACGGGTTAATAATCAACCCAGCGAAGTGTCAGTTCGGGGTGACGCAGATTGATTTTTTGGGGCATCGTGTCTCTCCAGAAGGAGCGGTTCCTCTGCCTGACAAAATGCGCGCGGTAACAAATTTTCCCCAGCCACAAACGGTCAAGGCGTTACAGGAGTTTTTGGGAATGGTGAATTTTTATAACCGTTTCCTCCCCCGCGCAGCGCAGCTCATGCAACCATTGTATGCCGCACTAAAAAAACAAAAACCCACAAATAAAATCGAATGGTCTCCGGAGCGAGAGCGAGCATTCTCGGAGGTCAAAACAGCCCTGGCAAACGCTGCGTTGTTAGCACATCCAGACCCAACGGCCCGCATAGCGCTCACTACTGACGCGTCAGATGTGGCCATAGGGGCGGTCGTGGAGCAGCATGTAGCCGGGGCTTGGCAACCGCTTGCCTTTTTCAGCAGGACTTTGCGCGATAGTGAACGAAAATACAGCGCATTCGACAGGGAGTTGTTAGCTTTCCACTTGGCCATTCGCCACTTCCAGTTCTGGCTGGAGGGACGCCATTTCACCGCGTTCGTTGACCACAAGCCGCTGACATTCGCGATGGCCAAGGTTTCAGAACCGTGGTCAGGCCGGCAACAGAGGCAGCTGGCCGCCATCTCAGAGTTTACTACCGATATTCAGCATGTGGCGGGTAAACTGAATGTAGTGGCAGACTGTCTCTCGCGCGCCGTGGCGGCCCCGGTCCGCGTAGGGATAGATTATGCAGCCATGGCCGCGGATCAGGTTAGCGACGCGGACGTGCACGCGCTCCAGTCTGAACCAACAGAGTTAAGGCTGGAGAACAGGGTGCTGCAAGACGGTATGCCCCCCCCTAATCTGCGATGTCTCCACTGGGCGACCGCGTCCTGTGGTACCGTCCGCGTGGCGCCGCCGCATTTTTGACTCGATTCATTCTCTGGCGCACCCGGGAGTGCGCGCGTCGGTGAAAATGGTGGGAGAGAAATTTGTATGGCCGAGCCTGCGCAAACAAGTTAAGGAGTGGGCGGCAGCCTGCGTGGCTTGTCAACGAGCCAAGGTACACAAACACACGAGAGCTCCCTTGGAGCCGTTTCACATCCCGGCTAAGAGGTTCGATCATGTCCACGTGGACCTCGTAGGCCCCCTTCCGCCGTCACAGGGGTGCACACACCTTCTGACAATGGTAGACCGCACCACACACTGGCTGGAAGTGGTCCCACTGGCGTCAACTACAGCCGAGGAGGTGGCGCACGTGTTTTTAACAGCATGGGTAGCGCGCTTTGGAGTCCCGTCGGACATTACGTCTGACAGAGGCCCTCAATTTGTTTCCGAACTTTGGTCAGCAATGGCCCGCAGCCTGGGGGTAACGATCCACCGCACAACCTCGTACAATCCGCAGGCTAATGGATTATGCGAACGTTTTCATAGGTCATTGAAAGCGGCTCTCAGAGCGTCGCTTACGGATGCAAATTGGGTAGACCGGCTACCGTGGGTTTTATTGGGGTTGCGTTCTGCACCTAAAGAGGATTTAGAAGCCTCCCCGGCTGAGCTAGTTTTTGCGCAGCCACTTCGGCTGCCCGGGGAATTTCTCCCACATAATCCTGCGCCAGATAGCTCCCCGGCTCAGCAGTTGCAGCGTGGCACGGAATCAGGCACGCTGCCTGGCCCCGTTCACCACAGTTTTCCGTGCGTTTTTGTACCTAAGGCTTTAAAAAACGCGGAGTTTGATTTTGTCAGACACGAATCCCATCGCCCGCCGCTACGACCACCTTATGATGGACCATTTAGAGTGCTGGAAACAGGGGATAAGCATTTTTTGCTAGATTTGGGGGGCAGGAAAGAAAAGATTGGCATAAACAGGCTCAAACCCGCCTATGTGGTGGCGGACGAGGATGTGCTGTTGACCAGGGCTCCTCGGCGCGGCAGACCCCCTAGGGGACATTCCCCAGAACACCCACAGGGATTGACTAACAGTTCTCACCCTCAGACAGCAGCCCCTCAGCAGGATGGCGCCGCGGAAGTGATGAAGCCCGCTTACAGCAGATACGGGAGGAGACTGAGGCCCAAGCAGCACGTGGACTGATGTGTAATGATTTTATCATGACATGCAAACTGTTATTCCGTTGTTCCATCTTAGACGTTTGGGGGGGGGGGTCATGTGGGACACATATGCACATGGTTATATCACTTTAGACTTCACATCTCAGATTGAAGGATGTGGAAGTTTAATCTTTGGTATGCAAAGAGACGGCCTTGGGGGATTTCCTGGCTGCCAGAGACTTTAGGTGGAGGTGATAAGATCTATGAGAGAATGCATTGTTACTTGGGATTAAACGCATTGTGACTGTGGGAGAGGATGCATTGTTACTTGGGATTAAATGCATTGTGACTGTGAGCTTTGAAGGTCCTGGGTATTTAAAGGACGAAGGTCTGGGTTTTTTCCTCTTTTCTGTTTTGCTGATGTTGGAAGATGTGAATAAACCTGACTCGTGAGATAAACTCTGCCTCGTCATTTTCACACTTCCACAATATATATATATATACATATATATAGACACACAGTGTGGAGCATTGTGGTTGGTGAATGTGCAGCAGAAAGTCTAAGCTTTCTCACCATTCGCGGGTGCGGTGGGCCAGCTGGATGTCTTTGGGCATGATGGTGGTGACCCTCTTGGCGTGGATGGCGCACAGGTTGGTGTCCACAAAGAGACCCACCAGGTAGGCCTCGCTGGCCTCCTGCAGAGCCATGACAGCAGAGCTCTGGAAGCGCAGGTCGGTCTTGAAGTCCTGAGCGATCTCCCTCACCAGGCGCTGGAAGGGCAGCCTACGGATGAGCAGCTACGTGGATTTCTGGTAGCGACAGATCTCTCTCAGAGCCACGGTACCGGGCCTGTAACGATGAGGCTTCTTCACTCCGCCGGTGGCCAGAGCGCTTTTTTCGAGCAGCCTTGGTGGCTAGCTGCTTCCTGGGGGGCTTTTTCCTCCAGTAGATTTACGGGCGGTCTGCTTGGCTCTTGCCATCGCTTTTTATTATTCTGTCTTATATTTCTTGCTCGCCGCCTAAACTCCAGCCCGGCACCCGCGTCATTTTCGCCACAGTTCCTCGGCATGTCGAGCTTCTCCGTTAGCACCGGGTGGTGGTTGGAGCTAGCTAGCCAGCTAGCTAGCTCTTCCCTGCTGTATCGTCCCCCGCTGCAAACAGTGGCTCCGTCCGCCAACTCGGGAGACCCTTGGGGCGATCTGTGTGTCCGTGATATATATATAGAGTGAAAGGTGTAGAAAGAAGAAGGAAGATAAGAAAAAGGCAGTTGCAAAAGGCAGCCAACTCGTGTGGCGCCGCCGGTCCGGCGGAACCTGAACCGGAAAAACCCCCCCGCCACTAATGGCTCCCCTATCAAGACGTTTGGAGAAAGGTCAGTGACTGTATGTTTTCACGGATGCAACTACAAGTGGGACTTTGTGGTTGTTGCCTGCTCGGTTCCTATCATAGGTGCTGACTTTCTGTGTGCTTATGGTCTCCTTGTAGATGTTGCTTATAGATGTTTGGTTGATGCTGTTTCTTTTTCTTTACTGCCTTGTATAACTCGGGGAGCTGGACCACTAACACATGCTATTTTTTTTAGCCTCAAGGGATTTGTACCAGTGCTTACTTTCTGATTTTTCCTCACTCACAGCGCATAATTTTTTCACTGCTGTGACCAAGCATGGGGTTGAGCATTTTATCACCACAAAGGCCCTCCGGTTTTCACGCACCCATGTCGCCCCAACACAGCTAAGCCAGCCATCATGCGGGAAGAGTTTGCTAACTTGGAACATTTAGGGATCATTAGGCATTCCAATAGCCCTTGGGCTTACCCACTGCACATGGTACCAAAGTCCAATGGTTCATGGTGGCTGTGCTTTCTGTCTCCTGAACAACATCATGGAGCACGACTGTTATCCCATCCCTCACATACAGTGGGGCAAAAAAAGTACTTAGTCAGCCACCAATTGTGCAAGTTCTCCCACTTAAAAGATGAGAGAGGTCTCCAATTTTCATCATAGGTATACCTCAACTATGAGAGACAAAATGAGAAAAAAAAATCCAGAAAATCACATTGAAGGATTTTTAATGAATTAATTGGTAAATTCCTCGGTAAAATAAGTATTTGGTCACCTACAAACAACCAAGATTTCTGGCTCTCACAGACCTGTAACTTCTTCTTTAAGAGGCTCCTCTGTCCTCCACTCGTTACCTGTATTAATGGCACCTGTTTGAACTTGTTATCAGTATAAAAGACACCTGTCCACAACCTCAAACAGTCAGACTCCAAACTCCACTATGGCCAAGACCAAAGAGCTGTCAAAGGACACCAGAAACAAAATTGTAGACCTGCACCAGGCTGGGAAGACTGAATCTGCAATAGGTAAGCAGCTTGGTGTGAAGAAATCAACTGTGGGAGCAATTATTAGAAAATGGAAGACATACAAGACCACTGATAAACTCCCTCGATCTGGGGCTCCACACAAGATCTCACCCTGTGGGGTCAAAATGATCACGAGAACGGTGAGCAAAAATCCCAGAACCACACGGGAGGACCTAGTGAATGACCTGCAGAGAGCTGGGACCAAAGTAACAAAGGCTACCATCAGTAACACACTACGCCGCCAGGGACTCAAATCCTGCAGTGCCAGATGTGTCCCCCTGCTTAAGCCAGTACATGTCCAGGCCTGTCTGAAGTTTGCTAGAGAGCATTTGGATGATCCAGAAGAGGATTGGGAGAATGTCATATGGTCAGATGAAACCAAAATAGAACTTTTTGGTAAAAACTCAACTTGTCGTGTTTGGAGGAGAAAGAACACCATACCTACTGTGAAGCATGGGGGTGGAAAAATCATGCTTTGGGGCTGTTTTTCTGCAAAGGGACCAGGATGACTGATCCGTTTAAAGGAAGGAATGAATGGGGCCATGTATCGTGAGGTTTTGAGTGAAAACCTTCTTCCATCAGCAAGGGCATTGAAGATGAAACGTGGCTGGATCTTTCAGCATGACAATGATCCCAAACACACCGCCCAGGCAACGAAGGAGTGGCTTCGTAAGAAGCATTTCAAGGTCCTGGAGTGGCCTGGCCAGTCTCCAGATCTCAACCCCATAGAAAATCTTTGGAGGGAGTTGAAAGTCTGTGTTGCCCAGCGACAGCCTCAAAACATTACTGCTCTAGAGGAGATCTGCATGGAGGAATGGGCCAAAATACCAGCAACAGTGTGTGAAAACCTTGTGAAGACTTACAGAAAACGTTTGACCTCTGTCATTGCCAACGAAGGGTACTTAACAAAGTATTGAGATGAACTTTTGTTATTGACCAAATACTTATTTTACCGAAGAATTTACCAATTAATTCATTAAAAATCCTTCAGTGTGATTTTCTGGATTTTTTTTCCCTCATTTTGTCTCTCATAGTTGAGGTATGATGAAAATTGGAGACCTCTCTCATCTTTTAAGTGGGAGAACTTGCACAATTGGTGGCTGACTAAATACTTTTTTGCCCCACTGTACAAGGTTTTTCAGTGCACCTGGCTGGAATGTCCATTTTTTCTAAGGTGGCTCTGGTCCACGGCTACCACCAGGTCCCCATGTGTGCAGAAGATGTCTCAAAAACGGCGGTAATAACACCCTTTGGCTTTTTTGAGTTTCTTTGCATGCCGTTCAGGCTTAAGGGCGTTGCTCAGACTTTTCAGAGGATGATGGACATGGTGCTCCATGATTTGCCATTCGTGTTCGTCTACCTGGATGACATTCTGGTGGCTAGTGCATCCGAGGAGGAACACCTCTCTCATTTGAAGTTTTCTAATGGCTAGAGGCACACAGATTGATAGTTAATCCAGCAAAATGTCAGTTCTGGTTGCCGGAAATTGATTTCTTGAGCCATCACATCTCAACTAAGGGCGCATTTCCGCTGCTGGGTAAAGTGCGGGTGGTGTCGGATTTCCCACGTCCGCAGACTGTGAGGGCGCTGCAGAAGTTTTTGGGGTTGGTTAATTTTTCAATTGTTTCCTTCCCCAGGTAGCCCAGCTGCTGCAACCACTTTACGATGCGCTCAAGAAAAAGAAACCCACAGATGGCATTGACTGGACCCTCGATCGGGTTCAGGTTTTTTGGGGTGCCAAAGCTGCGCTTGCCAATGCAACTTTGCTGTCTCATCCATCCCCATCAGCATAGATTGCGCTAACTATGGATGCGTCTGACATCACGGTGGGAGCAGTGGTGGAATGTCTCCAGTTCATGGCAACCTCTTGCCTTTTCAGGTGCACACTACGTGACAACAAGTGTACGTTCAGCACTTTTGAAAGAGTTTTATTGGCTCTCTACCTGGCCACGCCCCACTTCCAGTTTTGGCTTGAGGGTCGCGTATTTACCGCATTTGTTGACCACAAGGCTCAAACTTATGCAATGTCCAAAATCTCAGAACCATGTTCTGCACGTCAGCAATCCCATCTAGCCGCAATATCGGAGAACACTACCAACATTCAGCATGTGGCCGGCAAGCTCAGCGTTGTGGCCGACTGTTTGTCGTGCGCGCTGGTCTCTCCAGTCTACTTGGGCATTGATTTTTCCGCCATGGCCGCTGACCAATAGGGAGACGCGGACATTCTCGTGCTCCATTCCGCAGGTACGGGCCTTAGACTAGAGAGCAAGGTGGTACAAGAGGGTTGTCCCCCCTGATTTGCTACGTCTCCACCGGCTGTCCTCACCCGGTTGTCCCAATCTCTTGGCACCACCGCGTTTTTGAGTCCGTTCACTCTCTTTCGCATCCTGGCGTCTGCACTTCAGTTAAGCTGGTGAGGTCCAAATTCGTTTGGCGCCGCCTATGCAAGGATGTGAAGGAGTGGGCTGCAGCTTGCGTTGCGTGCCAATGGGCTAAGGTTCAGAGGCACACCAGAGCCCCGCTTGAACCTTTCCGGATCCTGAGCAGGAGATTTGACCACATTTATGTAGACTTAGTAGGCCCCCTTCCACCGTTGCAAGGTTTCATGCACCTTTTGATGATAGTGGACTGCACCACGCATTGGCCAGAGGCAATCCATCGTTTCTCTGCTTTCTCTGCTGGTGAGGGATCGTCACTTCCTTGTGGTAACGTATCGTCACTTCCTGTTTTGCTGTCTGCCTGTGTGGTTTGCTCTCCAGCTCTCTAGCCACTAGCTATGGCTACTACCTCTCTTTCCTCTCCTCTGGTGTGCTCTCTCTGTCAGATGTTTAGCTACACCTCTGCCTCTTTTAGTGATAACGGTAAATGTAATAAATGTTGTCTTTTTGAGGCGCTCGAGGCGAGGTTGTCTGATTTGGAATCCCGGCTCCGCTGCATTGAAACACCGTCTGCGCCAGTTAATCTCGACGGACGCCCATTAGCTGCAGCGGAGCTAGCTAGCTTAGGCCCCCCTATCAGTGGTTCCCCGGCTCTCCTCAGCAGCGAGGAGACTGGGTGGGTGACGGTGAGAAGGAAGCCTAGTCGCAAAGCCCCGGTACACCACCAACCTGTTCACGTTTCTAATCGTTTTTCCCCGCTCAGCGACACACCCGCTGAGGAAAAAACTCTGATCACTGGCGACTCTGTAGTCAGAAACGTGAACCTAGAGACTCCAGCGGTCATAGTCCAATGTATTCCTGGGGCCAGAGCAGGCAACATCGAGTCAAATTTGAAAATGCTGGCTAAAAGTAACTGTAAATATTCCACAATTGTTATTCACGCCGGCATTAATGACATCCGTCTCCGGCAGTCGGAAGTCACGAAACTTAATATAGAATCGGTGTGTGACTTTGCAAAAACGATGTCTGCCACTGTAGTATTCTCTGGGCCCCTCCCCAATCTGACCAGTGATGACATGTTTAGTCGCTCGTCATCCTTGAACCGCTGGCTGTCTGTGTGGTGTCCTAAAAATGACATGGGCTACATTGACAATTGGAGCTCTTTTTGGGGAAAACCTGGTCTTATGAGACGAGACAGCATTCATCCCACTTTGGATGGTGCTTCTCATTTATCTAACAATCTGGCATCTTTTTTATCCAAATTTCCAAAACCATGACTACTCAGAGTTGGGACCAGGAAGCAGAGTCTCAGTCTTACACGCCTCTCTGCAGCTCCTCTTCATCCGCCACCCCTCAGCTTAGCCCCTGTCTTCCCCATCAGAGAATCGTTGTCTGCTCCCTCCAAAGTGAATAAAAATATAATGTATAAGCATCCCAAAGTGATAAAGCAAAATATTGGTAAAACTCAAATTAAACATAAAGCCTCTAAATTGAATGATTTGGCCTCTGTTCCTCCTCATAATTTAAAAATTAAATGTGGTTTGTTAAATATTAGGTCTCTAACTCCCAAGTCTCTGTTAGTCCATGATCTGTTAATTGATCATCAGATTGATTTAATTTCCCTTACAGAGACTTGGTTAGGACAAGAGGATTATGTTGGTTTAAATGAATCAACCCCCTCTGGTTATTTAAACTGTCAAAATCCCAGAAGTTCTGGTCGTGGAGGAGGAGTAGCAACAATTTACCATTCCAAATTACTAGTTAATGTAAAGCAAAAAACATGTTATAATTCCTTTGAGGGCCTGGTCCTCAGTATTGGGCACTTTAGCAATTTCAGGTTAAACCCAATTTTATTTGCCATTGTTTATCATCCCCCATCAACCTATTCAGAATTTTTATCCGAATTTGCTGATTTCTTAGCTGATTTAGTGTTGAAATCTGATAGAATAATTATAGTAGGGGACTTTAATATACATGTGGATGTAGATAGTGACTGCCTTAATGTGGCTTTTAATTCAATATTAGACTCGATTGGGTTTTCTCAGAAAGTCATGGATCCTGGACTACCTCACGAACCGGCCTCAGTTTGTGAGAACCCGGGACTGTGTGTCCGACACGATCATCAGTAGCACGGGGGCCCCCCAGGGAACGGTGCTGGCTCCCTTCCTGTTCACTCTTTATACTGCGGACTTCTCACACAACACAACACACTGCCATCTACAGAAGTTCTCTGATGACTCTGCGATCGTTGGCCTCATCTCCAATGGAGATGAAGCTGAGTACAGAGGGCTTATCCAGGACTTCGTGGACTGGTGCCATCGGAACTGCCTCCAGATCAACGCGAGGAAAACTAAGGAGCTGGTGGTGGACTGCCGCAGGCATGGGCAGCCCCTCACAGTACCAGTAAATATACAGGGAACAGACATCGAGATGGTGACATCCTATAAGTACCTGGGTATTCATCTGAACAATAAACTAGACTGGTCACACAATACTGATGCACTCTACAAGAAGGGACAGCGCAGGCTGTTCCTGCTGAGGAGACTCAGGTCTTTTGGTGTACAAGGGGCGCTGCTGAAGTCATTCTATGACACGGTGGTGGCATCAGCCATCACTTTTGGAGTGGTCTGCTGGGGCAGTGGCATTACTGCAGCCGATAGGAAGAGACTGAACAAACTGATTAAGAAAGCTAGCTCTGTCCTGGGGCAGCGCCTTGATCCGATGGAGGAGATAGGAGAGAGAAGGACGGTGGCTAAACTGTCATCTCTGCTGGAGTCCGAGTTCCACCCTATGCAGGACATACTGAATGCACTGAGGAGCTCATTTAGCAGCAGACTACATCATCCCAGGTGCACAACCGAGAGGTTTCGTAGGTCCTTCCTACCAACGGCTGTCAGACTGTACAACCTAAGCAGGGCTGCTCGCAGAGATAGCAAAAAGACGTAACAAACTAATAGTTTTTTGAATGCAAAAGATGCAATAGACTTACACAATGGTCCCCTCCGGCATACAACTAGGAACATACCGGTCGCTATGGAGGGTGAGAATATGTATGGGCACATAATCATACCATGTAGGATAACTAAGTAGACGGTTATGCTGTTTCATTCCATCTAGCAACAATGCTCTGCACTGTGTGTGTTTATATATTTGCATATTTATTCCATCTAGCTACAATGCTCAGCACTGGGTGTGTTTATATATTTATATATCTACATATTATTCCATCTAGCTACATTGCTCCGCACTGTGTGTGTTTATATACTTGCATATTTATTCCACCTAGCTGCAATGCTCCGTACTGTGGGTGTTTATATATTTACATATTTATTCCATCTAGCTACAATGCTCTGCACTGTGTGTTCATATATTCATATATTTATTCCATCCAGCTACAATGCTCTGCACTGTGTGTCTGTGTGTGTGTGTATATATATATATTTTATAGTAATACGTACATATGTTTATTAGCTGCTCTTGCTTGCTTGTTTTTTTTCTTGCCTTCTGATTGTTGCTCTGAGTGTTGCTATCCCTGTGCTGTTGCAATCCTGGAATTTCCCCGTTGTGGGACTAATAAAGGCTTATCTTATCTTATCTTATCTTACTCATTACCTCCACCATACATTGGACCTTGTTCTGACATATGGCATAGAAATAGAAAATCTTGTAGTGTCTCCTCATAACCCTGTACTGTCAGACCATTGTCTGTTAACCTTTGATTTTACTATTTCTGACTATTTGGCTCCTAAAGAAAAATATTATCACAGTAGATGCCTCTCAGATGATGCTGTTTCCAAATTTATGCAGATTGTTTCCTCTATGCCATGTGTCAACACAACGGAAATAAGCTATAGACAGCTTGCTCCTTCTGTAATTGATAACATGGTGGATAGTGTTTCAGCTTCTCTGCATCAGGCTCTAGACTTGGTGGCCCCCTTAAAAAAGAAAAAGTCTAATCAGAGATTTTTAACTCCTTGGTTCAACACAGAAACTCGTAGCTTAAAACAGAAGACTCGTCAATTAGAAAGAAAATGGTGCTCTACTAATTTAGATGAAATCTATTTAGCTTGGAGAAATCATCTTTTAATTTATAAAAAATCTCTTAGAAAAGCTAGAACGAGTTATTACTCTGCATTAATAGAAGAGAACAAGAATAATCCCAGGTTTCTTTTCAGTACTGTAGCCAGGTTGACAAAGAGTCAGGACTCTGTCAATCCTAGCATCCCCTTAGAGCTTACTAGTCAGGACTTTATGAACTTTTTCAATAATAAAATTTCATCCATCAGAGATAAAATCAATCAGATTCTTCCCACAGTTAACTTAAATACTGTAACTACTACAACTCCTTCTATTGATGTCTGTCTTGATGAGTTTACTCCAATCGACCTTTGTGAGTTAGACAAAGTAGTTTCCTCATCCAAACCTTCAACTTGTCTTTTAGATCCTATTCCTACCAGGTTATTTAAAGAAGTCTTCCCACTTATTGGTAGCTTTATTCTTCATATAATCAATTCTTCATTAACTTTAGGCCATGTACCGCAGGCTTTTAAAACGGCTGTAATTAAACCCTTACTCAAAAAGCCAACGCTAGATCCAGGAGCTTTAGCTAACTATAGACCAATCTCTAATCTCCCTTTCATTTCAAAAATCTTAGAAAGAGTTGTTGCTACGCAATTATTTGACCACCTGCAGGGAAATGGTTTACTTGAAGAGTTTCAATCTGGGTTTAGAATCCATCATAGTACTGAAACAGCCTTAGCGAAGGTCACTAATGACCTCCTCATTGCATCTGATAATGGACTAGTTTCTGTACTTGTCCTTTTAGATCTTAGTGCAGCTTTTGATACTATTGATCATAATATTCTACTTGATAGATTAGAACACTATGTTGGACTTAATGGAACTTCGTTGCAGTGGTTTAGATCTTATTTATCTGATAGGTTCCAGTTTGTTCATGTAAATGATGAGTTTTCTTTCAGCTCAAAGCTTAGTCATGGAGTTCCACAGGGATCTGTGCTAGGCCCTACTCTTTTTAGTTTATATATGCTTCCGTTAGGCAACATTATTAGAAAGCACTGTATACATTTTCATTGTTATGCAGATGACACACAATTATACCTGTCAATGAAGCCAGATGATACTAATCAATTAGCCAAGTTAGAAGCCTGTCTTAAGGAAATCAAAGCTTGGATGACTTGTAATTTCCTGCTATTAAATTCAGATAAGACTGAAGTCATTCTTGTTGGTCCAAAAAACCTTAGAAATTCCTTTCCAAATCAAACTTTCAGTTTGGACGCAGTTACTCTTTCTCTTAATAGCTCTGTGAGGAACCTTGGAGTTATTTTTGATCAGGATTTGTCCTTCAATTCACATATTAAATTTGTTTCTAAGACTGCCTTCTATCATTTGCGTAATATTGCCAAGATTAGGAGCATCTTGTCTCAGAGTGATGCTGAGAAGCTGATCCACGCTTTTGTTAGCTCGAGATTAGATTATTGTAATTCTTTATTATCAGGCTGTCCTAAAACATCTTTAAAAAGTCTTCAGCTGATCCAAAATGCTGCAGCAAGAGTTTTAACAGGTACTAGAAAGAGAGATCATATCTCTCCGGTTCTGGCTTCCCATAGAGTTTAGAATTAAGTTTAAAATCCTTCTTCTCACTTACAAAGCTCTAAACAATCAGGCTCCTTTTTATTTAAAAGATCTGATACTACCGTATTATCCTAACAGAGCACTACGCTCTCAAAATGCAGGATTACTTGTAATACCTAGAATCTCCAAAAGTACAATGGGAGGCAGAGCCTTCAGTTATCAAGCTCCTCTCCTGTGGAATCAGCTGCCAATCTGGATTCGGGAGTCAGACTCGATCTCTGTTTTTAAGAATAGGGCTAAAACAAACCTACCTTTTTGATCTAGCCTACAATTAGGGAGGGATCATGTGTTTCTGAACCCTCCCTTAGTTATGCTACTAATAGGTTTAGTCAGCCGGGGGACCTCCAGTAATGCACTGGGCCTCACTCCTTTCCTCACTCTCTATGAAATATTTTTTTTTTGCTGGTCATTAACATTTGTTTGTTCTCTCCCATAGATTGAGTCCCCATCGTGCTGTTTGCTCTCTACATGTCTGTTCTTTTCTTCTTCTCTATCCCCTCACCCCCCAGCCAGTCGCAGCAGATGACTGCCCCTCCCTGAGCCTGGTTCTGCTGGAGGTTTCTTCCTGTTAAAAGGGAGTTTTTCCTCTCCACCGTCGCCAAGTGCTTGCTCACAGGGGATCGCCTGATTGCTGGGGTCTTTCTGCAACTGTGGGGGTCCCCCCTACAGTTGATAGTGCTATGAGATGACTGTTGTTGTGAAATGGCGCTATATAAATAAAGTTGAATTGAATTGAATTGAATTGAATCCCATTGGCTTCCACCACTTCTGCTGATGTAGCCCGTGCATTTTTGTCCTCTTGGGTCACACGTTTTGGTTCCCTGTCGGACTTCCCCTCCGATAGGGGTCTCCAGTTCATTTCGGAACTCTGGTCCACCATGGCTGAGAGCCTGGGGGTCAAAGTTCACTGTACCACAGCATACAATCCACAGGCTAATGGTTTGTTCGAAAGGTTCCACAGGTCGCTTAAAGCCGCATTTAGAGCCTCGTTGACCTACGTGAATTGGGTCGACCGCCTCCCTTGGGTCCTACTTGGATTACGCTTCACGCCCAAGGAGGATCTTGCCACTTCCCCAGCTGAGCCCATTTTTGGTCACCCGTTGTGGGTCTCGGGTGAATTTTTGCCAGAAGATCTCGTGTACGGCACCGACTCGTCTGCGCAGTTTTTTCCTAGGGTCGAGTCAGTTAGCGTTCCAGGACCGGTGCACCATTGTTTCCCCCGCGCTTTTGTTCCTAAGCGTTTGCAACATGCCAAGCAAGTTTGTTTTTGTCAGATACAATGCCCACAAGACTCTGCTGTGCTTGCTTTACAACGGCCCTTTCAGGGTTTTGAACATGGGTGCAAAACATTTTGTGCTGGATTTTGGGGGGCGCAGGGATACCATCTGCATAGATAGGCTCAAGCCTGCTCATGTGTTGGCAGACAAGCAGGTGGTGCTGGCCCAGACTCCTTGGCGTGGACGCCCATCTGCTGTGGGTTCGCAGGTTGGTCCTTCCCCTACAGAGGACCTTTTGCCAAGACCGGACACTGAGTTGTTTTCCTCCCGCCTTGACCTGGAGACCCCTTGGCTGGCCTGGCTGCTTCATGATACAGCTGTTATGGGCGATTGCTCAAGCCCAGGGTGCTGGACTGACAAGGCCCCTTCTGGGTGTTCGGGGGAGGAGGGGCTGTGTGGCGTACCACTAGGACGCTCCACTCACACCCAGTGATGTGGGAAGAAGGGAGGAGAGATGGGGGAATATACAGTATATGTATGTGCCTTGGCGCCAAATGTCATTCCTGTTATTGCTGGAGTTGAGTAAAGCTCTGAACTGGCAGCTCTTGTGTCTTGTCCCTTCATTCCTCCACAATCTCTGTTTAAAAAAATAGGCAAGCTAGAGTTGGATATATTGTCTTGATTTTGTGGTGATGGACTCTTTATTTCATCTGAAAAGGCCAAGAAAAAGTGAGTGAAGTGTGCCAGTGCCAAATCAATAACTAGCCACCTGTCCAGTCTCACGGGGACTACAAACCTACTCAACAGGTATTGTAAACACTGACTTTTGCACTGGACAATATTCATTTGTTTGCATGTGTGTGAAAATGACAGTAGACATATTTCTTCCTTGCTGATTGGGATGCTTAGCAACAGTTAACCCTTTATTGGGCAAAAAACATGTTTGGTAACTTCGGGAGGCATAATCTATTGTAACACTATAATAATAATAACAATCATTGAAACAGTCTTCTAATATCTGCCAATAACGGTCTAGGATTGAAATTTCGAATTTTCAAGTATATTAATGAGTGCCCTATAAAGGGTTAACTGGGTATATTTTGAAGGGATTATTTTTTTTGGTAGAGCAAAATAACTGGTTAAACAAACCAATAATAATATTTTGTCCAGTTGCTGTAATTGAATAAACTGTGCTTGTAGAAATGTTGCATAAAAGCAATATTACACTTGAGGCTGTACTGTATCATGAATATAGTAACTGCAGTGATTCGTCGTACGCCCGATGTGAAGCAGCAGGTAGAAGTTACTATAGTCATTGACACTGCACTCGCTCTCGTGTAATATTACTTGAATGTGAACTGGGCGACAGTCTTCTCTACTCATACTGCTGTCCCTGCAACCCTGACTCCTGGACAAGCAATAGAAGATGTATGGATTAAATACCACATCTCTCTGACCAGTTTGTACAAATGAGCTGTGTGACAAGCTGCCTAGCTAGAAGGTGATTGTATGTTATAACTGGATGCTAATCGCAACTTTTGATTGGACTGTGTGTGACAGAGATCATCCTGCGCAGTTCGCCCCACACGGGACACGAACCCGCGACCTCTCAGTCAACTACACAGTTCGAGCATGGGAGACACAGCACGATCGCGCTGAGCTAAAGGTCCGACCGATAGCTCAGCGCTACTGATACTGTATGAGGCTTTGGGAGGGAGGTTTACTAACGTTCTACGCCGAACAGTACTAGTTGGCATCCGTTACACTCTCCCCCTTAAACCTCACTCCCATCCGGGTCACGGCACCATTGTGACAGAGATCATCCTGCGCAGTTCGCCCCACACGGGACACGAACCCGCGACCTCTCAGTCAACTACACAGTTCGAGCATGGGAGACACAGCACGATCGCGCTGAGCTAAAGGTCCGACCGATAGCTCAGCGCTACCGATACTGTATGAGGCTTTGGGAGGGAGGTTTACTAACGTTCTACGCCGAACAGTACTAGTTGGCATCCGTTACATGTGCACATGTTATAATTATGAATCTTACTATTACTAACTACCAGGTTTCGTGAGTCTGAGCTCAGCGTTTCTCTGGAGCTCAGACTCTCCTTTTATTTCTGTTTATTTTATGTCTATTATGATTATTCCTGTCTTGTTTTTGCGTTATTTTGGTTTTTTGACTCGAGCCTCCTTCCTTTGCTCCCAGACACACCCACCTTCCTCTCACAGCCTGTTTTCCCCAGTCACCTCAGCTGTGAGTGAATTAAGAATTAGGTCACTTCCCGGTTCTTGCCACACCTGCTGCTTATCATTCCCCATTACCTCCATGTATTTAAGTTCTGCCTTTTCACTGGGTTGATGCCGAAAGATTGGATGTCAAGACTGTTTTTTCTCTACCTGATCATTACTCTGATCACCTCCTCGTTTCCTCCTGAGCCAGGAGTGCTACAGTCTGTAAGTGTTTCTTGTTTTGCATTTTTTGTACTGTTGGCACTTTTGGACTTTATGTTGTTTTCTTTGATAAATTGCACAAACACCATTCAGTGCATGGGTTTGTTCCTCTGCCCCAAAGGGGCATTCATGACAGAATCTATCAGCCAGTAAAAAACCCAGCTGTGGTGTTTGTGTGTTTTTTCATCTTTTTGTGTTTTTTCACCCACCTGTTTTAGAGCTCACCATGGACGACATGGAGCGGCGGGCGGTTTGCTTCCTGGAGGGCATCTGGTCGCTGACACAGGCCTCCTGTTCTCCCAAGATGGTCCGGGAGAGTCAGAATGGTGCAGCACGGGTGATGAAGGCATACCCCAGTCTGTGGAATCACCCGGAGGTTACTAACATACTCCTCTCTACCTGATCATTACTCTGAACACCTCCTTGTTTCCTCCTGAGCCAAGCCGGCTCAGGAGTGTTACAGTCTGTAAGTGTTTCTTGTTTTGCATTTTTTTGTACTGTTGGTACTTTTGGACTTTATGTTGTTTTCTTTGATAAATTGCAAGAACACCATTCAGTGCATGGGTTTGTTCCTCTGCCCCGAAGGGGCATTCATGACACCAGGGCCGTGCAGAGACCATTTGAGAGGCAGGGGCTCAACTTTCAAAAAAGGGGCACTTGGAACAAGACTTGTTAACAATATACAGATGCATCTCAATAAATCTGAATGTCATCGAAAAGTAAATTTATTTCAGTATTTCAATTCAAAAAGTGAAACTCATATGTAGATTCTTTTCACATAGTGATATATTTTAAATATTTATTTCTTTTAATTTTGATGATTATGACTTACAAGTTATGAAAACCCAAAATTAATTTTCTCAAAAAAATAGAATATCACATAAAGATGAATTTTTAAAATGTGTTTTTAATAGGAATGTTGGCTGACTTGAAAGTATGTTCATGTACACACTCAATACTTGGTCAGGGCTCATTTTGTATGAATTACTGCATCAGTGTGGCATGGGCGTGGAGGCGATCAGCCTGTGGTACTGCTGAGGTGTTATGGAAGCCTAGGTTGCTTCCCAAATCAAGTGTCAAGTCCTGTCATGTGGAAATCAAGGTCACAGAGTCTGGAGGAAGAGTGGAGAGGCACAGAATCCATGTTGCTTGAGGCCCAGTATGAAGTTCCATGGTCGGTGATGATTTGGGGAGCCATGTCATCTGCTGGTGTTAGTCCACTGTTTTATCAAGCCCAAAGCCAGTGCAGCCATCTATCAGGAAATTTTAGTGAACTCCATGCTTCCCTCTGCTGACAAGTTTAATGGAGATGCTTATTTCATTTTCCAGCAGGACTTGGCACCTGCCCACACTGCCAAAAGTACCAAAACCTGGTTTAATGACCATGGTATCACTGAGCATGATTGGCCAGCAAACTCTTCTGACCTAAAGCCCTTAGAGAATCTATGGAGTATTGTCAAGAGGGAGACGAGAGACACCAGACCCAACAATACAGACGAGCTGAAGGCCGCTATCAAAGCAACCTGGGTCTTCATAACACCTCAACAGTAACACAGGCTGATCACCTCCATGCCACATCACATTGATGCAGTAATTCATGTAAAAGGAGCCCCAACCAATTATTGAGTGCATACATGGACATAAGTTTCAGTTGACTAACATATCTATTCACATCATTTTTTAAAAATTGATATTATGTAATGTTCAACTTTCACATGCAACCGAGGGTCAACCTTGAGATGTTGTAAAATGGGGATTGGCCAAGATGGCGACCTGTCCAGTTGGTTTGTAGCAAGCTCTGCAGCTATAAGTTTGTACCACAACAAAAAAAGGCAGATAAACAAAAATTTATGACTGCTGTGCCTATTGTTGAACTATGAAACGTTGTGAGTAACTGGAATAGATTCTACCAAGAATTTACTGTGAAATAAGCTTGAAAAAGTAGCATGCTAACCTTCCGACATTATTGGCTAACTGTTAGCCCAGTGTTAAAACACCTTATGTTATGAACCTCCTCGTGAGCTTTTATGCAGCATGCGGGGAAGGAGAAGGAAGAATGGGATTTACGCGCAGGTTATACCACACACACATTTATTAGACAAAAAGATAAACAGTTCCCAAAAATAAAGGCATACAAAGGTGATTGTTTACACAAAAGGGCTCATGCAGCGAGTGTGCAGCAGGCAGACCACTGTGTACCGTGGCCACAGACAAGTTATACAAATAATGATTAAGCTCGAGTAAACTTGGAGTACTCTTGGAGACTCGATTGACTGGAGAGAAAACTGGGCTAAGAGCCAACGCATAGCAGACAACTGCACAGGGAAACGCAAGAATTACTCACAGTACAGGAGCAGTCCAATTGTCCAAGTCACCAGCAAGCACACACAATCCCTCGTAGACACAGACCATCATACGACAATTAACAACCGTATGATAGCACAGTGGTCCAGCACTGCTTGACTGGCAAAGGCTGCCTAAGTACAAACACTGCTGGCACCACAAATTGGGCACACCTGGGTGAGGCACGGGAAAGACAATTACCCGGGAGGAATCAGCTGGTTGCCAAGAGAGAGGGGGCATGGTCGGACCAGTGAATGTTAGACAACACCCACACAAATGTGGGTCAAAGAGGCTGCCTAACAGCCGCCTGTCATGAATGGCTCTTGCGAGCCATTAATAAGAGCCAAGGGCCAACCAGTGAGTTTGCGTAGTTTATTAATAAAGGAAAGGAGCAAAGGAAAAGAGCCTCGTGGGGCAAAACACAAATAATACAACAGGTACACTTACGGATCACGATGTGGGAAGAGAGGAGGGCTGGAGCCGGACGTAGGGCCTCCAGCCTAATCCACAGTGAGAGGTATGTGTGGATAGAATGAGGTTGCAGCCCTGAGCAAACAGGGCCGCTCCCTTATATAGGGGTTGACAGCTCATCAGCTGATTAATGGTAATTGGCCTCCAGCCATCCCATGGTGCTTTGCTTTTGACAGCCGGAAGCACCGCCGAGACGCTGTCACAACAAAGGCCTGGCTGAGATGATGTATGGCCTGAGCGCGGACGACATCGGCGCTCAGACCATGACAGTACCTCCCCCTCGAGGCCGGGCTCAGAACGGCCAATAACACCCAAGCCCCCCCCCCCCCCCCCCAGGGTGGGCGGATGGGGCGCAAGCCAGGAGGGAGCGAGTCAGAAAAGGAGAAGGAGAAAAAAAACCCCATGATGACAGGGAACAAACGAAGCAATTACAGAGTACGGTGAGGAGGAAACCCCCCCCCCCACAATACTCCATAAAACGCGGGTGATACCAAGACAAGACCCCCCAAAAAAAGGATGCAACAACAGAAGAAGGCCTATAACTAAAACACACAGGCCCCTAAGGCATAATGTGGCAGATACAGATCATCCCTCAGACAGGAGAGGGGAAGAAAAAAAAAAGACACGCTAAACAGCGGTAAAGATCAAAATAAGACACATAAAACAAAAGTGACCTTAATATTGAGCTGAAATACAAAACATGCGAGGATGACG
The DNA here is from genome assembly GCA_020510985.1 of Pholidichthys leucotaenia. Classification (NCBI taxonomy): domain Eukaryota; kingdom Metazoa; phylum Chordata; class Actinopteri; order Cichliformes; family Pholidichthyidae; genus Pholidichthys; species Pholidichthys leucotaenia. The sequence goes on along the minus strand of CM035847.1, from coordinate 110,835,477 downwards.
GCAGGCAGAGTCCAATAATACGCACGCAGTTCTGGCAGTCTCCCTGCGTCCAATGTCCACATGGCAGATAGGGGAAACAAGGAGCGTTCGGGCGGCCTACCCCGGTCCCAGGCTCGGAAATACAGTTTCAGGTGGCCGGACCAGGCCGCCGAATAGAGAGTTCAGTGGGTTGGGTGGCCGGCCCAGAGGGCCAAATGGGCGTGGCAGTCCTTCTGGCAGCCGACCCGCATTGCTCAGCCACCAGGACCGCAGGGGAGAGAAAGGCAACGGCTTCCCTGTAGAGGGGAATAGCGAGGGCGAGCCGAGCCAGAAGTGAGGGGTCCAAACGGCACTTGGTGGAGAAGGCTTGGAGGAAGGATGAGGGTGATGCTGAGGATGACAATGAGGGGGAAGATGAGCCAGTCCAGTGTCCGGCGGCAGGGGATCTGCAGCTCCCTCAATAACCTTGGATCCTGTTGGTGCTGCACCCTCGTTGGGTCACAGTTGCACCCGCGATGGACCCCCGATTGGGTCACGGCTGCACCCGCGTCGGACCCCGACTGGGTCGGCGCTGCACCAGTACCGGCCTCCAGCCCTGAACCCGGAACCTCTGGCACAGCGGGTGAAATCAGCTCCTCACCGGCAACCCTGGGAGAAGGCTCGGGAGAGAGAAAAGAACCGGAATCAGGATCACCGGCAGCGCCAGAACCCAGCGAGACAAGCTCGGACGCAGCAGGCGGCTGTACCCGGCTCGCCTCCCCAAGAGACAGGCAAAAATGCTCTAAAATGGAAAGGAGAAAGACAACACAGAGCACTTGCCTGATCTCAGGTTCTGACGCCGTCCAGGACTCCGATGATCCGGGCTCAGACGGCAGGATGTCGTCATCGGGCTCCCAATCAGCTACGTCAGGCTCCGCAGCTGGCATGATGGTGTCCGCAGCCTGAGGATCCTCCGGCACTGACGTCCACGCCGACGACCCACACGGCGTGGTGGCAGGAGACCCTCAACCCGTTGGACCGGACCGCTCATCCGTGGAGACCCGGGGACGCTTCCTCGTCGGCGCAGGTTCCACGCTGCAGTCCGCTCTCCTCCTCCGCCCATGACGTGGCTGCGGGACCGGAACCAGGCTCTCCAGAACCGCAGGCCCCCTCCTCATCCGGCGACGTTGGCCTGGCGTCGAGGACTGCTCAGCAGAGGGAGACACACAGGATGCGGGATTAACAATTAAAGCCACAGCAGGTGGTGGGAGCTCGGGGGACTGCGAACCCCGAACTCCACCCCCAGGAGTCTGACAAGGCAAATCACAATAATGAGAATATGAATGAACCTGGACTTGCCTGTCTCCTGGAGGCAGGATGGTGCCTGCTGCAGTGGACGTTGCTCCTCCCTTTCCCCGCCAGATGGTGACAGAGGGCCCCCTGGGAGGACAAGGGGGAGCCGCTCAAGAAGGTTCCGGGATGGGGCTCGCCGAAACAGGACTCCGGGTACACACAGCAGCCGGGATAGGCGTCGAGGAGGAGGGGGCGACAGCCGAAACGAGCCGGGCACGGAGCGCTGACGGGACAGCAGGAGAAGATGGCCCGGGGGAAGAGGCTGCGGGAATTCCCCTCTGACGAGGCGCAAGAGTGACAGCTGTGTGGGGGATTGAGCCCTTGCAGCGACCCGGAACTGGGTCGGGACGGGATTCAAACTGAGGTTGATTGTGCGGGTGATGACGATTTCTGGCAGAGGGCAAGGCGAAGGTGAGGTCCAGGAATCGCCGCTCCTGTGCGGAGACAGAGGCGAGGAGATCGGCGAACTCAGGAAAGTCACTTAACCTGGGATTCCTCTCCACCAGTCTGACTGCCGCTGTCACGTGCTTAATGATTTCAGTAGGATGAACAGCGGAGCGAGCAGCAGCCACTCGGTCCCAGATGACAATTGCTGTCAGCTGCAACTTCTCTGGGGGAATCGCGACTGATGTCATGCTCATTGGGGAAAGACCCCTGGATGGTGCGAACTCCCGGGCCGGAACAGAGGCAGGAGCGGGATCCCGAAGCGAGGGGCGACAATTCCTCCTCTTCGGCGTTCTGCCGGGGTTTCCCTCCAGCCCACGGAGTCTCTTGCGCTGCGCAGAGATGTCAGCCTCCCTCGCCGTAATTTCCGGACGGTTGGAATAGCGGGGAAGGCGCATTATAATGTCCTCAGCAAGGTCCAGGTGTCGGCGTATATCGCTGGGGGTGTCGTAGAGCATAGCGGTGAAGAGCGTTCCATCAACGCAGTCCAAGACCTCCGCTAGCTCATAGACCAGGCGCTGAACGCTGCGCCTAAAAGAGGACATCCTCCCAGCATGCAGTTACCCAGACAGGGAAGAACAAAGTCAAAAGCAAAACTCACGGTGGCCGGCGTCTCACTGGCTGCGATCTACTGTCACGAATGGCTCTTGCGAGCCATTAATAAGAGCCAAGGGCCAACCAGTGAGTTTGCGTAGTTTATTAGTAAAGGAAAGGAACAAAGGAAAAGAGCCTCGTGGGGCGAAACACAAATAATACAAAAGGTACACTTACGGATCACGATGAGGGAAGAGAGGGCTGGAGCCGGACGTAGGGCCTCCAGCCTAATCCACAGTGAGAGGTATGTGTGGATAGAGTGAGGTTGCAGCCCTGAGCAAACAGGGCCGCTCCCTTATATAGGGGTTGACAGCTCATCAGCTGATTAATGGTAATTGGCCTCCAGCCGTCCCGTGGTGCTTTGCTTCTGACAGCCGGAAGCACCGCCGAGACGCTGTCACAACAAAGGCCTGGCTGAGTTGACGTATGGCCTGAGCGCGGACGACATCGGCGCTCAGACCATGACACCGCCGGCCAGAGCGGTGGCTACAGGCGCAGAAAAGAAACAGAACACAGACATAAACACAACAAGAACTCAAAAGATAACACAATACATAAATCACCTGATGCCCGAGCCACAGAGAATGGTCAGAATCGAGCCTACAGGAAACACTGGCTCGGTTCATGACACCTTTATCAATTTGGCGAAAAGAAACAGCAAGGACTCAAAGAATATACCTCACTACTGAGGCAGGAACTCGATGGCTTCAACGCTGTGTTTGCTCCGTTGCCTGTCACGCCAACCAAGAGCCCAGATCCTAAGAAGCAGCGCCACAAAGATGGTGAAGAACCAAAGAAAATTTTGAATGCTGATATTTTCCAGGCGGTGTTGGAGTTAACCAAGTGCTTTACAGTCCTTGACCAAAACATATCAAAGAACACAAACGCCATTAATAAAATGTGTGAGCAGCCGAAAGGAATGGAAGTTAAAGTAAAGGAAAAAGGTATCAACGAGATTTCAGGGCAAATCTCCCAACTACAAAAGAGAAGTGATGATGCCAAGCGATACAGCAGATGATGGAACTTGCGCCTGCATGGATTAAGAAAGACACCTGCAGATAACATCAGAGGTGAAGTCCTTAAGCTTTTCGCATTACTCGTACCTGAGGATAAAGAAAAAATGGGCTTTCTGGTCAACACTGTGCATACAGTTGGTGTCCAACGTGAAAATGCGATTCGGCCAATCATTGTGCAGTTCACAATGCGATCCTTCAGAGATAAACTCTGGAAGCTCTCTCATAACAACGTAATCCTGAAGGAAAAGAAGCTACTTCTCAAGGAAGATCTGACCCATGCCCGCAAAGTGCAGAGGAATAAACTCTGGCCGCTTGTGGAAGCAGTCAGAAAGCAGGAAAATGTGCTGGCTTCTGTGGCACACATGCCATATTGAAAGAAAAAAGGTGACTAACTAAAATGTGCACTTAACATTACTTTAGAAAATTGGTGACAGTGGAACTATCTTTTATTCTAAACTAACTGATTTAAAAATGCAAAGTTGTGTTAAAAGGTACTTATAGTTGAGGTTTGTCTTTAATTGTTTTATACTAAAGTCAAAACTTTTTTGTATTTGCTCAGACATCAGCCATTTTTTTCCTTTTTCTTGTTCAAAAGCATGGCAGATTTCAAGTTTGGTACTTTAAACCTGTGTTCTTTGAATGTAAGGGGGCTACGTGATAGTACAAAAAGGAAAGCAGTTTTTCTTTGTATCAGGCGTAGCAATGCAGATATAATTCTCTTATGAGAAACTCACTCAGGCGGTGATGACAAAAAATGTTGGAAATCCCAGTGGGGAGATACAGTTTACTTCTAACATGGTTCAAATCATTCTGCTAGAGTTGCAGTATTTCTAAATAGATTTAATGGTGATATATTAGAATCCACTGTTTCAGATGAAGGTAGATGGATTATTTTGACCTTAAAAGTAGACAGCGTTTAGGTTATTATATGTAATGTTTATGGACCAAATAAGACAGTCGACGCAAAAGAAATGTTCTCCAAGCTCCTTTTAAAACTGACTGAACCGAAGAAAAAATACAAAGATCCTATCCTTGTCATCGGAGAAGACTTCAGTGATGTACCAAATGACAAAATGGACTGATGGCCTCCTAGATCCTCTTTGTTAGCGCACTTTAAGCCTACCCCATTTTTAAGTGATCACCTTTTGCTTTCGGATGCTTGGAGGTTCCAGTGAGAAAAACTTCACCTGGACTAATTCTAATAGATGTTCTCAGTCGAGAATTGATTTGTGGTTATTGTCGCTGCAGGGATGTAGCATCATCGTCTCCTCACAGCCGAGACAGAAGATCACTTCTCTCCAGTTTACAGGAATTTCATTTTATTCATTACACAGGAATATCACCTTTCTGCCTTTTCAGGAATATCACTGGCTTTTATGTCGACTCATGCAGGCTTCTTCCAGGCCTGACCAAAGATGCTTGCTTTCCCAGGGCCCCCAATGTAAACAGTTGCCTCTTGCAGAGATTGTAAGGATCAGAATTTGCTTTTAAAGGCTCAAAGGAACATAAAACTCAGGAGACCAGACCTCTCAACATGAACACTGCATTTGATAACGTACCTTTTCACAGGAAACCAATGTTCTTAAAAGAGTCATAAACCACTTAATCTGACGGGTTTATAGCCGATACTGTCCAGGTACCTTCGCCCAGATACTAAAGGAAATCATCTACAGCTCAACAGTACCTCCTAGCGGATACCTACGGAATGTGTTTCCAGTATGTAGGATGACTTTTAATTTGTTCTAAATATTAAGTTTCTTTCAGCTTATCCTCTGGATCCTAAGGACACTGAAAATCATCCCTCTTTTATCACCAACCATGGTTTGCTGCATGTTTTGCTGCAAGTTGATCTAAATGTGAATGCATGTATTATAATTATGTATAAGAAATGTTATATTCATGAGTGTTATTCAAACACATATTGGAGTAATGGTATAAATGCATGATCACCATATATTAGCCAAGTCATTTAATTTAGTTAGATTTTATATTGAGCATTTATTTCATAAGAACTGACTGAGTGTTGATTTTCCCTCTGAAATTTCATGGGATGGTGTCTTCATTTGATTGGCTGCTCTCAAACAAAGAAGTGTTCTCACACTGGATAGCAGCCATTTCAAACTGCTTCTGAAAAAGCCGATTGGTCAGTCTTGCGACTACATCATCAGTTTTACGACCCGGCGAGGTAACTTTAAAAGAGAAGTTAGAAAAAGAAAGAGATCAGCAAAGAAGAAAAAGGGTAGACAAAGAACAGGCAGGAAGATTAGAACAGCAAAGCGGTAATAGAATTAAGAATTAGAAACACAGAAAGAAGAAAGAGAGAGATTTTGAGAAAGATTAGGAACTAAATTAAGATTAAAGAAGCAGAATAGTAATCTAGATCTCAGAAGAAGATTTTATTCCACCGTTTCAAGGCCCTGTGAAGTTTTATTTTATTCTCTGTGTGTTTGTCAAGTCTTTTCTTATATTCTGGAAACTGAGGAGAAACCATTTTTTCTTTAGAGCTCGTCCCTTTTAGAGAATCAAATTCTCAAACTTTTTCCTTCACCTCAGAAGCCATTCTTATCCTAGTAAATGTTTTTCTAACATTTTTTTTTTCATGACTTTTCACGCCATTAAAGTGGACCTTTAATTTGCCTAGTTTAAAGTGAACAGAGACTGAGAAGATTTTTCTTCAGTTTTTGGGTCGATCCCGCTACAAGAGACCCCAAATTTGGACTCTTTTTCAAAGGACTTTTCACGCCGCCTTGAGACAAACTATCCACGGCTGCAACTGTCTGCTTGAAGGGCCCCCAGCTGAGTTATCACCTCCACGGCTGTGAGTGAGGACAGCAGCCGCTTCCTCCCGACGTCCTAACTTCAAAACCCAGCGGTACCGACCCGCAGAAACTTGGACCAACGGCCGTTGTGTGAGTGAGACTCTTATTTCTCCTATTTCCTGGGTTAAAACGTGATGTCCTAACAATTAAATTACAATTGAATATGGCCCGTATTTCAGGGCTCAATTAGTCTCTCAGCCGCAGGATGGAACTGTAAACTGAAGGAAAACTTTTAGCCATTTTTAAGTAACTGCCCTTAAAATTTTTGTAGATTAATTCAGGAGTCATTTTTAGATAATTAGCTTACGAATTTGCCCCATAAAATTGCGTTGTTTTGTTAAAACATTCCAGCCTCATTTACCGTTGAAACATAAGTCTAGTTCTCGTTGGTTCTGCAGAGGTGTAAAGCTGGATTCTATGTTCAGGAACCCAATATCAGTTGATGTGATATATTACGCTGTTATCATCTGAATCTGTTTATTCATCATTTGAACGCCATGACATGTAACCTGAATGATTTTAATAAAAGAGTGAATGAGAGCAGTTGAAAGTGTTTTCCTTTCGCATATACAGGTTTCCTAATCACGGCAGGACAAAAACTCACTGAAACTTTGAGACTGATTCATTAAGTAATTTAAGGTACAAAATTAATTAAAATTAAAGTTAATATCATTGTCCGTTAGGACTGATGCCCCTTTTACGAGTGCTTTTATTTAATTTAGCGGGTGTAGAAGTGAAGGTTTAACTCCGCCCCCTTTCACACCCACCATTAAATAAAATAAATAATTCCTGTACCTTATGACAAATATTTTTATAGGCACTTCATCCTACAGCTTAATGGTGCCCCGCTGTGAGGCCTCTGTAATTGGGAAACGTATATGCAAAAAGAAAATTCATTGAAATCATAATTTTTTCCTGCAAATATTGATCCACTATTTGGCGAGTCTGTGTGTTGTTTGAGAGGCTGAGGCTGCATCTCTCCTCCTGCCTGTGTGTCTGCTGTGTTTGTTTACCTAGCCTCCCGCTGAGGAGGCTGATAGCTGAAAAGGGGGGTGAGTGATTCACCCACTAAAGTCAACAGTTTTTGATGCATGCAAAGTTTAAGCAGTATTATTATATGCTGGATTAAGAAACATAGAGGCCCAGAGTGACAGAAACGCAAAGAAAACCGTCCTGTCTCTCGCCAGTTTAACCTTTCGGCGATTATCCCGAAAGGAGTAATTAAACTGGCCAGTTCTGTAATTTAATTACCCAAGCGTGGTGACGTCAGATTAAGCTGGACGCGGTTTGATCTGGTCACTGAATAAACCGCTGGGGAAAGTAGCGCTAAACTATACCCAGAATTAAAGGGGTTACATTATTTGTGAAAGTTGGAGATTAAACTCTCATTTTGAAAGGCAAGGCTTGGCGTTGTCGCTGAGACTCGCGCCCGCATCACGTGTCACGTGAACGCGCACAGTCGCGCGCGTGACCGAAAGGCGTGCACGAAAAACTGCGCATGAGCAGAGTAAGCGTGCAGACGCCATTTTGAAGGCGCTAAGAGGGAGTCTCTCTAGCCGCCATTTTGAGTGAGACCGGTAGACCCACCCAGAGCGACGTCACCAGTGTCTCCTCCCCCTGGGAGGGCAGAGACAACTGCCTCCATCGTGTGGTCAACTATAGGAGTTGCATTTCTTGCATGAATGCACACTCGGATTAAAGCAGAGCAAATCTATTAAGCTGATTTATAATCAAACAGAGCTTCCAAATTGACTTTAAATCAATCCGAATTATCCGGAGCAACCTAAATTTAAACCCAATTCAAAGTTTTATCCCAAGAACAAAAAGGAAAAGGAAACTTGTGGTTTTGAAGTTTGTTCTCATTGGTGGAAGAGCTTTTTGACTGCATACATACACACTGAAAGAACATAGAAGCATAGACTTTGTATTTACTCACATATGTTAACCACATATTTTAATCTTTTTAGTTAAAAGCATATATTCACACATCTTATGCTAAAAGTCTGCAAACTTTTTAAGCTATATACTGTATATGTGTTTTGTTTTAAATATCACTTTGTGCGATTTCTTTCACAGGAAGCCATTCAACTTAGGGACTCAAATAAATGACAATGTGTGGCCGACACACATTGTGGGCTCATGCTGCCAGAGAGACAGGACTGAATGTGTATTGTGGGGTGTCACGTCTGCAAGGACTGAGGACTCGAATCTACAGGAGGTAACAAGGAAGTGTGAGATTTGTCTCTTTGTCCCACAGAAGACGCCCCGGAGGGTATTCCGGTTCATCAGGAAATGAGAGACAATGGTGAAGCTTCAAAGGGATGCTTTGTAACTGTATGTTGACTGAAGACACCATGTGACTTGAATTCTGATGCTGGAAATGTATAAAAGGGTGTTGAAGTATGATTCTTTCTCTTTCCTGCTTTGAGAATGCTAGAAGCTGCGTTCTGTCAAATAAAGCTGGTTTTATGACTGAAATTCAGCCTCGTTATTTGAGCATGCTTCTACACTGGTGACCTACGACGGAAAATGAGCAGACAGAATTCTCCCGAGCGGGGCTCGGTGGAAGCCAGCCTGATGGCCGCCTCCACGATCCGGCTGCCCGATTTCTGGCAGCACAGCCCGCGCTCATGGTTTAGCGCAATCGAGGCGCAGTTCAACCTCCGGAGAATCTCCAACGATGACACAAGATTCTACCACGTGGTAGCGAAGCTGGACAGCGACACGGTCCAGAGAGTGGAGGATCTAGTTAACTATCCACCAGACAGCGACAAGTACAGCGCATTGAAGGACGCGCTGATCAGCCATTTCACCCCCTCAGTCCAACAATGAGCAGAGGGGCTCCTGGCGCTGACGGAGGCCGAAAACAATAGACCTGCGGACCTAATGGTGAAGATGCTGCAGCTCAAAGCCTCTGAGGATGGCGAATTCATTTTCGCCCACCTTTTCCTTCGAACCCTACCACCAGCAGTGAGAGTGGCCCTGGCAGAGTCACCCCGATTGGCCAGGCGAGACTACCATGGGTTGAGCAAGAAGGCGCAGAGGTTGGTCGACGCCCACAAGCGGAACGCGGTCTCGGCCGCGGCGGCCAGTCCGGGAACGGCGTCCGGAGACAGTGCGGGTCCAGCGGCCGCGGCGCCAGACGCACCAACGATGGCGGCGACAGGAGCCGGACGACGTGGAGCGGAGAACGGCTCGTGCTTCTACCACCGCCGTTTTGCAGAGAGAGCGCACAGGTGCGTCCCACTGTGCAATTTTAAGCGCCAGGGAAACGCCAAGACCAAGGGCCGGTAGCAGCTGCGACCCTCGGCAACGAGAACAGGCTGCTTTACCTGACGGATGCACGCTCGGGGAAACAGTTCCTCGTGGACACGGGCTCTCAGCTGAGCTTCGTCACACCCACCTACGCGGAACGGCTGTCGCCTTCTAAAGCCCCCTGGGTGTCAGTGTCAGCAGCGAACGGCTCCACGATTAAAACGTTTGGTGAGAGGACCATACTTCTGTCTTTACAGGGCCGTTCATTTGAGTGGACATTTATTGTAGCAGCAGTCAGTTTCAACATGTTAGGGGCTGATTTTTTGGGCTCACATGGTTTATTGGTTGACCTTGCTAATAGACGTCTGATTAATGCACTGTCCTTTCATTCTATTCCCTGCACAGCTCGGGTGGCCCCGCCAACTGCACATGCCAGCGTCTCAGCTGCGGGTGGTAAGTTTCACACTCTGCTTGCTCAGTTTCCAGCACTCACAGTCCCCACGTTTTCAGCAACGGTGGCCAAACATGGGGTAGAACATTTCATAACAACCACAGGCCCTCCCGTTTTTGCAAAGGCTCGGCGCTTGGACCCAGCTAAACTGGCCATCGCGCGCGAGGAGTTCACTAATCTGGAAAAACTGGGCATTGTTAGACGTTCCAAGAGCTCTTGGGCTTCGCCGTTACACATGGTCCCAAAAGCTGACAGCTCGTGGCGACCTTGCGGCGATTTCCGCAGGTTGAACAACGTTTCAGCTCATGACCGCTACCCGATTCCGCACATTCAGGATTTTTCTGTTCATTTGGCGGGGGTGCGCATTTTTTCTAAAATAGACTTGGTGCGCGGCTATCACCAGGTGCCAGTGCGCGCGCAGGATGTACCCAAAACAGCGGTCATAACGCCTTTCGGCCTTTTTGAGTTCTTGCGCATGCCTTTTGGCCTCAAGGGGGCCGCGCAGACTTTCCAACGCATGATGGATGCAGTTTTACGCGACCTGCCTTTCGTGTTCGTTTATTTGGACGATATTTTGGTAGCCAGCGCGTCCGAAGGCGAACATGAAAAACACCTCACAGCAGTTTTCCAGAGGTTGGCAGAGCACGGGTTAATAGTTAACCCAGCGAAGTGCCAGTTTGGGGTGGCGCAGATTGATTTTTTGGGACATCGCGTTTCGGCAGAGGGAGCAGTTCCCCTTCCAAATAAAGTGCGCGCCATAACGGATTTTCCGCAACCTCAAACGGTCAAGGCGCTTCAGGAGTTTCTAGGGATGGTTAATTTTTACAACCGTTTCCTCCCAAGCGCAGCACGACTCATGCAGCCATTGTACACCGCGTTAAAAAAACAAAAGCCCGCAAATAAAGTTGAATGGTCTCCGGAGCGGGAGCGCGCTTTTGCCCAGGTCAAATCAGCCCTGGCAAACGCAGTTTTGTTAGTGCACCCAGTTCCAACGGCCCGCATGGCACTCACCACTGACGCTTCCGATGTAGCGGTGGGGGCGGTAGTTGAACAGTTTGTGGCAGGTACCTGGCAACCCCTCGCGTTTTTCAGCAGGACCTTGCGCGATAGTGAACGGAAATACAACGCGTTTGACAGGGAGCTTTTGGCCCTACACTTGGCCATCCGTCATTTTCAGTTCTGGTTAGAGGGGCGACGTTTCACCGCTTTTGTGGATCATAAACCGCTAACGTTTGCGATGGCCAAAATTTCAGAACCCTGGTCAGGCCGGCAACAAAGGCAACTAGCCGCAATATCGGAGTTTACTACTGATATTCAGCATGTCGCGGGTAAACACAATGTTGTAGCAGACTGCCTCTCGCGTGCAGTAGCACCGCCAAGCCCCATAGGGGCAGTCTCTGTAGCCATGGCCGCGGGCCCGGGCAGCGACGCGGGAGCGTGCGCAGCCCCGGTCTGTGTTGGGTTAGATTATGCAGCCATGGCTGCGGAGCAGGTTAACGACGCGGACGTGCGCGCGCTCCAGTCTGGACCAACAGGGTTAAGGCTGGAGCACAGGGTGCAACAAAACGGTATGCCCCCGCTAATCTGCGATGTCTCCACGGGACGGCCCCGCCCTGTGGTGCCAACCGCGTGGCGTCGCCGTGTTTTTGACTTGGTCCATTCTCTCGCGCACCCGGGGGTGCGCGCATCGATCAAATTGGTGGGGGAGAAATTTGTTTGGCCCGGGTTGCGCAAACAGGTCAAGGAATGGGCAGCAGCCTGCGTAGCGTGTCAGCGAGCTAAAATACACAGACACACTAAGGCCCCGTTAGAACCTTTCCACATCCCCGCTAAGCATTTTGATCACGTGCATATTGACCTGGTCGGTCCGCTTCCGTTATCACACGGGCACACACATCTTTTGACGATGGTAGACCGCACCACGCGCTGGCCAGAGGCAATTCCTCTGACATCAACCACAGCGGAAGAAGTTGCGCGAGCATTTTTAGCAGCATGGGTTGCGCGTTTTGGTGTACCGTCGGACATAATGTCCGACAGGGGTCCCCAATTTATTTCCGAGCTATGGTCATCGATGGCCCGCAGCTTGGGGGTGAAAATTCATCGCACCACCGCGTATAACCCCCAGGCTAATGGTTTATGCGAACGCTTTCACAGGTCATTGAAAGCAGCCCTCAGAGCGTCGCTAACGGATACAAATTGGGTAGACAAACTTCCATGGGTTTTATTAGGGTTGCGTTCTGCACCTAAGGAAGATTTGCACGCTTCCCCGGCTGAATTAGTTTTCGCTCAACCGCTCCGTTTGCCCGGGGAATTTCTTCCTGATAATCCCGCACCTAATGGCCCCCCCGCTCAGCCGTGGCAGAGCGGCTCAGGAGCAAATACGTTTCCTGGCCCAGTCCATCAGTTTCCCACACGTTTTTGTGCCCAAGGCTTTAAAAAATGCAGAGTTTGTTTTTGTTAAACATGACGCCCAGCGTCCAAGTTTGCGGCCGTTTTACGACGGACCGTTTCGAGTGCTGGAGACCGGGCAGAAGCATTTTCTGCTAGATTTAGGGGGCAGAAGGGAGCTGATTTGCATTAACAGGCTCAAACCCGCTTTTGTTCTGGCTGACGAGGAGGTGCAGCTTGCGAGGCCCCCCCGCCGGGGCAGGCCGCCGAGGAGACATTCTCCAAAGTCTTCACAGAGAGGTGCTAACAGCTTTAATCCACAGGTGCAGAGAGATGTTGCAGGTGCAGCCAAGCAGGTTGCAGCAGATTCGGCAGAAGATTAAAACCTAGGCAGTTGGTGGATTGATTAGCGATGTATGGAGTGTTTTGTGTTTCTCTTTTTGTTATGCCATTTAGATTTTGCCTTACTAGACGTTTGGGGGGGTAGTGTGGCCGACACACATTGTGGGCTCACGCTGCCAGAGAGACAGGACTGAATGTGTATTGTGGGGTGTCACGTCTGCAAGGACTGAGGACTCGAATCTACAGGAGGTAACAAGGAAGTGTGAGATTTGTCTCTTTGTCCCACAGAAGACGCCCCGGAGGGTATTCCGGTTCATCAGGAAATGAGAGACAATGGTGAAGCTTCAAAGGGATGCTTTGTAACTGTATGTTGACTGAAGACACCATGTGACTTGAATTCTGATGCTGGAAATGTATAAAAGGGTGTTGAAGTATGATTCTTTCTCTTTCCTGCTTTGAGAATGCTAGAAGCTGCGTTCTGTCAAATAAAGCTGGTTTTATGACTGAAACTCAGCCTCGTTATTTGAGCATGCTTCTACAAATGTTCATTTAAACTCAAGTTAATGTTAATCCTGTGCATGTTGGTAAAGGATTTAGTAATTTACTAAATATTTAACCAAAAAAAATTTTTTTTTCTCCAAAATTAGGAAACCACATTCAGCAATTAACACTTGAAAGCTTTAGCTTATTTACAGTCAGTGTTGCTTTTGATTCATATTTCCTCCCCAGGAGAAGGAAAACATTTAACCAACTCACTATTTCTCACCAGGAGTTGAAATAAGTCAAAAGGTGAAAACTTTGACTAGTCTGTAAAACATTTTAATTTTATTTTCTCCTCTTTTTAAATAATCATTAACTTTTATCCTAAGGAAGCCTTAGTGACAATACGCAAAGACAATTCATTTGTTTCCTAACTTGTAAATATTAAAACATTGAAAGGCTTTAAATGAAGATAAGCTCTAACAAATAGAGCAAAGCCAGTTCTAACTTTAAAACAAAGTAAAGACTTATACTGTAACCCTAAAGCCTTAAAGCATTTAACCTTTTCTATTTTTGTTGCTTTCTTTTTCTTTTGTAAATAAAATCATTACTTTCAAGTGAGATTCAACAAAAATTCACAACCTAGTTGAGGACTATTCCAAAACTACACTTTGATAACTGAACTGAAAGAAGTCAGTCAACACAAAAAATTTTTTTTTGCTTTTGTCTTGTGAAATACAAATCAAAATACAGTGTCAACAAATAAACTAACACCTATTCCACATTTCTAAAGAATTCCAAAATATTTGCTTTCCTTCTTACAAGCCTGGAAGTTGAAACAAACTCCAAAAGGAAGCTTGTAATTACCCTCACTGTAAAACGACACTCAAGGTTAACTCTTGACTCACAACTTTAGCTATAATCAACGAATTGATTTCAAGCTAAGCGTTACACAAACGGTCAAACATGTCGAATCCACTTGACGAATTAAATGACCTTCAAGTAATATTGGAAGAGTTGGCTTCCGACCTTATACCCGGTTTCTCCAAACAAGTTCGGGATACTCCACCAAAAGATTTGAAGCAAATCACGGAAAAACTTTCGGATGAATGCGAAGCTAACCCACCGAAAACAAAGGAAATCCCCGGTGTGTTAGGAAAGTTTGCACTAGCATTAGTTGCAAGGCTAAAACGAGCTGAAACCCAAGTACTCTACGCTGAAAAGGAACTGGTGAAACAACAAACAACCATCCTTTCTCTTCAGGAAGAGAACAAATCCCTTGTGAAAAAGCAGGAACAAGCTCGCATAGAGAAAGAAGACGCCCAAGCTACGCTCGATCAGACGTTGCTAGATCTGGAACAAGCAGAGGAAGAAAAGCAACGACTAGAAGACAACAATACCTCACTTCAACAAGAAAACGAGGAATTGAGAACCGCCCTGCTTTACAAAGAGAATCAACTCAAGGAAGCTGAAGGTCAATTGGACGAAACAAGCTCCGATTATGGGAAATGCAAACTGCTCCTACGAGAAGCACAACAAGGTCTTCAGGACGTCCAAGAAGAGCTGGAAGACCACCGCAAACAAAGGGATCTGAGATCAGAATCCATGAACAGGCCGGTTCCCTCGACAAAGGGGGGCATCCCCTCATGGGATGGGGACTCCCCCGGCTCACACTCACCTGACCCGTTCAGACCCGAACGGCAACGTGAAAGACGTGTGCAAATTCCATCCGATGGAGATCTCGATAAGATCGCTCGCCACGTCACGAAATTTGACCCCTCAACCAGTGGGTCACCTGATACCAGGGCTTATTTGCAAGACATCGACTACTACTTGCGTAAATACCCTGATGCTACTGTTGACAACCGCATTTATTTGATCAAGTTGACATCCAACAGGTCGGTATCAAAATTTATAGATCGGCAACCATTTGACATCAAGATGAATCACCGGAAACTCTATGAAGCCATCGAAAGAGAGTTTTCCGACGACTGCTTACAGTCAGGGCTAGCGACAGCCCTAGCTGTGAAACAGGGTCGCTTAGAGCCCCCACAGGCATACTACCAGCGACTCCTGCGGGCATTTTTCGGATCTCAAAACACTCCTGAGATGGAAGAAGACCACAATTTCAAGGCTCTGTTCATTCAGAATCTCCATCCCACGATTGGACACCACCTTGGAGTCATGGCTAACCCAAAGACAAACTCGATAAACCAGCTAAGAGAGTTCGCACATTATGCATTCCAGAAACAGCGACAAAGGCTGCAAATGGCTGCACGGTGGCGCAGTGGTTTAGCACTGTGGCAGCACAGTTTTACCCTCGGCCGGGGGACCGCGGGGATCATGAGATCATGGGTTCGATCCCAGCCCCCGACCAACAGTGAGCTGTGTGGAGTTTGCATGTTCTCCCCGTGTTGCGTGGGTTTACTCCGGGATTTCTCCGGTTTCCTCCTGCACACCAAAAACATGTAGGTTTAGGGCGCTCGCGTACGCAGCGACCAGCAGCCGGTGGCTTGTCACCAGACTGCAAACCAAGTCTACCTACGGGTACAAATAAGTAACAAAAAAAAAAAAAAAAAAAAAGCAATCAGAAGCATACCGAGTCTACCGCGGTGTTAGCAGTCAACACCGCATCAGACACCCTGGACCTAGAGGGCGCCCCAAGGCCAGCCCCTGTTCCAGCATCTCGGTCACAAATAAAACGAAGACAGTCCTCTAGTCAAGATAAGTCGAGTCATGACCCGGAAAATTTTTTGACACCAAGTTCCAAGCCAACATCACCAAAACCCGACTACCGTCGGAGACTAAGCCCACCAGGTAAGTCACGAGAATACGGTACGGATACCCGGGATGACAGATATCGATTTCGAGACTCGCATAATCGCGGGAGGTGGTCACCTCCTTCGTACCGCCGGAAAAGCTTCAACAGGGAAGCAAGACCTCCCCCTGGAAAGTTTAACTCCAAACCCTGGGAGAAGAAAGAAAAGCCCATTTTCAGCCAAGAAGACCTGGAGACTCTCCAACGCATACTTGACAAACTGAAGAGGAAAAAGGAGGTGAAAGAGGACAAGAAACCAGATGTCCTAGCCATAAATATTGTGACCACCCCAAACGATCCTTTAGGTTTGCCACAAGTCAACCCTGAGGATTCTCCTACTACAAAGGGGAAGGATACCGAAGACACAACCGAGCATCCTCCACCTGAAACTCAGGAGGAGCTCCAAAATGCAACGCCACCCAGTGCCATTTTGGTAGTCCAGCTACCAGGGAAACCTCACTCGCCTGAAACAGGCGACTCTTTAATCTGTGTTGAACCACCGGTCCAAGAATTTCTGTGTGATTTGACCGAGAGGGGGGTTGCACGGAAATTTTTCCTGTCATTGACCCTGGAAGATGTGATGACGCACGAAGCCCTACTAGATACCGCCGCGGACATCACACTCATGTCGCATGACCTTTTCGAACACCTACGTGTCACTGCTAACCTTGCGCACAAAGACTTGAAACTAAGACCTTGCTCCTTAGCTATTCAACCTTATGCACCCTCAAACACGACTGTGTCACACATGTCATTGATACAAATCTCCATTGGGCCCATGACCTTGATCCACCCGGTCTATGTGTCCAATCTCAACTCAATTCCATTGCTGATAGGCAAGGATCTACTTAATCGCTTTGAGCCTCTGATAGACTTCAAGAATCTCAAGCTATGGGCTCAAGTTCGACAACCTCTTCCAACCACTCTACCTGAAGCAATCGGATCACAGTGCTACACTCTTGACACCTTGGATGTTCCAGGAGTCAACCCACTCACACTGGTGACCCAACAAAGTTTGACGGAAAGTGACCTTGGGGACCAGGCTGAAACAGACACCCCTTTTCAGGTCACCACATCTGACAACCCAACCTTAAATGAACACAGTTCATTTCTTTGCACCCTGAAACCAGGGGCAGTCGATGAAGAGTACTGCCCCCAAGGGGTCAAAGGACTAGCTATCCAAAGCTCCCACGTAGAAGACGTGGTACTGGCTGTCTGGGCTGATAAATCTGCAATCAGCCAGACACTTTTCGACTCTCTACACGAGAAATACCTTGACCTTATGGTCACCAACAAGTCTTTTCATTTCCCTGCTGGGACCAAATCAAACAAAACATTGGTCGCCAGAAGTATCTGCGCCCTCCACCTTCAGTGGAACCACAGACTGCTAACGCATCCCTTCTTGGTCGTTCCCGACCTGCCACATGCAGTCTACATCGGCAGTGATCTTCTTGTGAGACTTGGAACCCAGGTTGATACCATAAACAATGTCTTATGGTCTCTCACCTCAGTTCGAGATGCTCACTCTAAACCAGATCTTGACACTCTAAAGTCAGGCCAGACCATCCCTGAGGCCTGCCAGGTACTGAACACTCAACATTGTCTCATACCTGCTAATGTCACGTGCTACCCGGTCCAACTATGCATTCAAACAGGACAGAAACTTATGCATCCACAAGCATTTTTCCAACTGGCCCCTTTGCTTGACAATCTAGGCTTAACCCTGGAGGCCATGCCCCTTCTAAGCCTAGAATACAGAACCACCACATTACCGGTTAACAATCCCACGGCAGAGACCATCATCCTGCCCAAGGCCACGCCTCTTGGCTGGCTCATCACCACAGATTTCCACGATTTTTGAACTGACTGTTCCTGTGCTAGGCGGCCTCCCTGATTCTCTTTGGGCCGACTCTCTTGAACCTACAGTCATTTACACTAAGCCTTCTAAGGCCATCGCTCTCGTGTCAATACCAACCCCTGACAAGGAGTCAGTGGGACGAATCGACTTGACTAACAATGACCAAATGCTTGTCCAAGCCATTGAACTCCTTCCATCGGAGTCCGATCAGCAAACCAATGACAATCCCAGCGATGCTCCGCCGAAACCAGTCCTCACTATCGCTGATGAGATTGCACAGGTGGTAGCTGATGCTGATGCCCTAACCTCTGACGAAGAACATGAAAAACTTCACCAAGTTCTTCTTAAGTATGAATAATCCTTCTCCAAAGACTCCTTGGACTGTGGACTGACCACAATCCACTCAGTACGTATTCCTACACCACCTGACGCCCCTCCAACCTATGTCAGGCAGTACAAGATTCCCTTGGCCTCGTACGGCCCAGTACAAGAAATAATCGATGATTTACTGGACCGTGGCATAATCAGGCCATGCAACAGTACCTACTCGGCTCCCTTATGGCCGGTCCTAAAGCCCAATGGTAAGTGGAGACTCACCATTGATTACAGGAAATTGAACACTCAAGTTCCTCTCTCTAGGTGGCCTATGACTCAACTGGAGCAAGAACTCCCTAGAGTCAAAGATGCCAAATACTTCTCAACACTGGACATTGCTTCTGGTTTTTGGACTATTCCTGTCCAAGCTGAAGACCAACACAAACTGGCCTTCACGTTCACGAATCGCCAATACACATTCACCCGATGCCCTTTCGGTTATGCCAACTCTCCTGCAGAGTTCAACATTTTCTTGAACAAAGCATGTCCAGACGCCCGAGACAGAGGTAACCTCATCTATGTTGATGACATTCTCATTCGGAGTCCAACTCTGGACACCCACCTCACTGAAATTGACCATGTCCTTGGCCAGCTCACGCGAGCTGGAGCCAAAATTTCTCTCTCCAAATGCCAATGGTGCAAAACCAAAGTCAACTATGTCGGTCTCTTGGTAGGATCCAAAGGGGTACTACCACAAACGGCACGAATTCAAGGTGTGTTAAACATCAAAGCCCCTACCAACATCTCCGAACTCCGGAGCTTCCTAGGGGTATGCAATTACTCACGTCAGTTCATGGAGGATTATGCAGACTTGGCAAAACCCCTTACAGACCTCCTACGAAAGGACACCCCTTTCATTTGGTCTGAGGCTCAAGAACAGGCTATGCTAGCGTTGAAGCAAAAGTTAGGCACAGCACCATGTTTGGCCTATCCCAACTGCGACCAGCCATTCTTCTTACAAGTGGGGTTCTCTGCCAACTGCTTAAGAGCTGGATTATACCAAATCTACGACCACGACAAACGAGTCGTGGCCTATGCCAGCAAAACCCTCTCTGGCCCGGAACTGAAATACTCAGACTGTGAAAAAGCCCTTCTGGCCACTGTATGGGCAGTCAAGCATTTCTCCAACTATGTGGGAGGCCAGAGAATCACAGTTGAGACCAGTGGTCTTCCTCAACTGTCAACGCATCAGAGAAGGTGTTGTAACAAATGCCAGAATAGCCTCCTGGTTGATGGCTCTACAAAGCTTTGATGTGGAGGTCCGCTACGCACAAAAGTTGAGAAGCCCTCTCGGCACAGACTTGGCTGCCTGCCAACGGTGCTCTGAGGACACTCCAGGACCATCCATTCGTGCAGAGCCACCTACAGTCACTGAAGACCCAAACCATCCCTACTTTGACCAGAACGTCTGCCAAGATATGGTCACCGCCTATGTCGATGGTTGTTCTTTTCACCATGAAACTCACATTCGTGCTGGTGTGGGTGTGGCATGGCTGAACAATCAGCCTTGTGAACCCCACAACTATCAACTGGGTTCCCAATCATCTCAGTATGCGGAAATCGCAGGTGTGCTCATTACACTGCAACTTGCTGTAGACCATGGCATTCACACATTGGTCATCTGCACTGACTCCAACTATGCACGCCTCAGTTTCACTTGTCATTTAGCACTCTGGAAGGCCAAAGGTTTTGTAACCTCCAACCGCAAACCGGTTAAACATCAAGACCTTTTCAAGGCATGTGATCACCTGGTCACCTCCAACAACCTCCAGGTGTACTGGAAAAAGGTCAGAGGTCACTCGCGCACACCAGGTCAGGACAAAGAATGGAATGACCTTGTGGACTCACTTGCAAAACAAGGAGCTATACAAGGCACACCCTGGTCCTTTGATTCTGCTCAGGTGCCGACTTCACAGTCCCACCCCCACAGTCTGCGCAGTCACTAGGGCC
This sequence comes from Pholidichthys leucotaenia, assembly GCA_020510985.1. Lineage (NCBI taxonomy): Eukaryota > Metazoa > Chordata > Actinopteri > Cichliformes > Pholidichthyidae > Pholidichthys > Pholidichthys leucotaenia. The sequence continues at coordinate 110,815,376 of CM035847.1, read as the reverse complement.
CAGACTAACAGGGCCCAAGACACGACACAAACCACAGGTCCCCTTGCGGTTGACCCTGTTTTCACTGACGCTGACCTTATCTCTCTTCAAACCCTTGACCCTGCGGTCCATAAAATGATACAATACATCTCAGATCCTGCACTTAATGCACCATCCGACTCGGATCTCGCTGACACTCCAGACTTGAAGCCACTTTTTGCCGCACGATCATCCTTGCAGCTGCGAAATGGCATTCTAGTTCATGTTTCCGATGAACTCCCTACGCCTGCGCTTGTGGTCCCTCGTAACCAGAGGGGGGTGATGATTGTTCATGCCCATGATCTCCCAACTGCAGGACACAAAGGCGTCAAAGCGACATACAACGCGCTCAAACAAGTGGCATATTGGCCATACATGCGAAAGGATGTAGCCGACTACATCAAGGGATGTCTCGTATGTTGCCAGTTTCAACCAACTAACCCGATGCATCGAGCACCCCTACAGAAAAGAGGCATTTCATTCCCATGGTCTGACCTCCAAATTGACTGGGTAGGTCCCCTTCCACGGTCAGCCAGAGGAAACAAATACTTCCTCACAGTCACATGTGCTTTCACCAAATGGGTCGAGTGCCTGCCTGCTCCTAATGACACGGCAGAAACCACGGCCTACTTGTTGATGAACCACGTATTCTCTAGGTTTGGTCTGCCAAGCCGAATCAACTCTGACCGCGGCACTCATTTCACCGCCGAAGTCATGCGACAACTGTGGGAAACCTTGGGAGTTAAAGCTAACTTCCATATTAGCCACCACCCACAATCCTCCGGACAGGTTGAAAGAACCCACCGAACTGTGATCAACATACTGAAGAAGTATGTTTCACCACACCAAAAAGACTGGGATGTAAAACTCCTGCTGGTCTTAATGGCCACCCGAGCCACACCCCATGAAGCTACGGGGGTGTCACCTTTTGAAATGATGACAGGCCGGCAAATGACTTTGCTCCTGCATTTACTCTACCAACCTGGAGAAGCCAGTGTTGCTACAGCTTACACTACTCACCAGTACATGACTGACCTGACCAAACATCTCCGACAGACTTTTGCCTTTGCCCAAAAACATTTGGACCGATCAGCTGAAGGACACAAAGCCTACTACGATCAGAAAGCATCACATGACGAACTCCAAGTGGGAGACAAGGTTTTCTATTATGCTTTCATTCCTCAGACAGGACAGACCAACGCACGAGCAGGAAAACTCGCTCGGAAGTTCCTCCCCAGGTGGACAGGTCCACACACGATCACAGATAAACTCTCTCCAGTCGTTTACCAAATCAAAATAAGCAAAGGTCGCCAGGACCCCATCTCCAAATGGGTCCATCGTAATCAAATCAAAGCTTACAAAAACCCCATGGGACTTGTTGGGGACAACACTGTTCCATTAAGCCAGTAAACAAACCTAAAATCTTGTTTGCGCCCGATAGATAACTGTTAGCTGACTATCCGCCTCAGACATTCTCGGTCGCATTTCTCTTCCTCAATCAGGTAACTGCATTAAACCTTCAAAAGGAGAAAGTTAACCCAAACTAACTGACTTCCTTAAAATCTAACCTTAAAAGACCCCACAAAATTTCATTCAGTATCATCAAGTTACTATTTCAAAGTAGTACAAACAAAATCAACAACATCACTAGCTTAAGGCAATAATCACAAAACCCTCTAAAGGTGATAAACACTAATAGCTTAGAGCCCAGCCTCTAACAAAGTTGTTCCACCTCTAAGAATAACTTTCACCTACCACTCAGGTACCTCAAGAAAAGGAAAACGGACAAGAAGCTCAAGATTAAAATGACTCACTTCTATTTGTTGGCCAGGACGATGGCCCTCCTGTTTTTCAGTTTAGCCCTCTACCTAGCACTCTCACCTACTTTCGCCCAGTTAGAACTGGACAGAACCCAGACAAGAAGTCAACAATCCTTAGGTAGATTCTCAACCACGGCCTCATCATTAGGGCCCCTTGCTAGCCTTAGCACATCTACTGTTAAATCACTCAACACCGCTACACTGAAATGCCAGATAGTTGAACCACCAACTGTTACCAAAACTTTGCAAGATACTGTGTTGGTTTTGAATGTTTGCTCCAAAGCCTCATTCAAACTCAACAAGGTCTTGGACCTGTCACTCTTCATGTTAGAGGGTGACCCTGCTCACCCACTTATAATGCCTGTGTTTCTTCGAAAGGTAGCTAGAAATACTAGACTTTCAGCTAACACTTTGACAACGAGTCTGCCTTCACCGCTTCTTGCCCCTGTTTCAGATGTCACAAAGTTATTCCTCATTGACACTCAAAGAACAATGATGACAAAGGTCTCAAACACCCTCTGAGTAAGACCTCTGTGGAACCATGGTTTAGTCCAGCTAAACCAATTCAGTTCTAACCTCCTTGAATTAACTCAATATTGCTTAACCTAAACATCTACCTCAGATAAGCAATACATTTTTGTTTGCATTCTTTGTTTTGACTTTTATTTTTCTTTATTTTTAGAATTTTTGAAGTTATATGCATGCTTATATACAAACCTATATTTTTATATATAGCTCTTGCACTCCATTTTGATTTTTGTACCCATTCAAACTATTTTTTTAACAACTATGATAGCTATTTCATTGTAGACCAAAATTCCTACCTCAGGTATGTAAGACTACGCACTTATTTTTGTAGCTAGAATTTTTGAGTCATTTCAAGACCTATGCCTTAGCTTACTACTCCAAGTCAATTTTATAATCTACATTTGTCCATATTCAAATTATTTTTGGAAATTCATGGAAGTCCTTCCAGTAAACCAAAGTCAAAGATCTGTACTTAGTAATAGATACTGTTTGCATGCTAGTGTGTATGGATATCACAAAAACCTTTTAACCCAGTATTTAGGTCAAGTGTTGCCAAGGAGACAAAGCTGCCATGGGTGTGTACCGACGCTGACCGATGCTCACCATCGCTACAAAGGAGGGATCTGTAGCATCATCGTCTCCTCACAGCCGAGACAGAAGATCACTTCTCTCCAGTTTACAGGAATTTCATTTTATTCATTATACAGGAATATCACCTTTCTGCCTTTTCAGGAATATCACTGGCTTTTATGTCGACTCATGCAGGCTTCTTCCAGGCCTGACCAAAGATGCTTGCTTTCCCAGGGCCCCCAATGTAAACAGTTGCCTCTTGCAGAGATTGTAAGGATCAGAATTTGCTTTTAAAGGCTCAAAGGAACATAAAACTCAGGAGACCAGACCTCTCAACATGAACACTGCATTTGATAACGTACCTTTTCACAGGAAACCAATGTTCTTAAAAGAGTCATAAACCACTTAATCTGACGGGTTTATAGCCGATACTGTCCAGGTACCTTCACCCAGATACTAAAGGAAATCATCTACAGCTCAACAGTACCTCCTAGCGGATACCTACGGAATGTGTTTCCAGTATGTAGGATGACTTTTAATTTGTTCTAAATATTAAGTTTCTTTCATCTTATCCTCTGGATCCTAAGGACACTGAAAATCATCCCTCTTTTATCACCAACCATGGTTTGCTGCATGTTTTGCTGCAAGTTGATCTAAATGTGAATGCATGTATTATAATTATGTATAAGAAATGTTATATTCATGAGTGTTATTCAAACACATATTGGAGTAATGGTATAAATGCATGATCACCATATATTAGCCAAGTCATTTAATTTAGTTAGATTTTATATTGAGCATTTATTTCATAAGAACTGACTGAGTGTTGATTTTCCCTCTGAAATTTCATGGGATGGTGTCTTCATTTGATTGGCTGCTCTCAAACAAAGAAGTGTTCTCACACTGGATAGCAGCCATTTCAAACTGCTTCTGAAAAAGCCGATTGGTCAGTCTTGCGACTACATCATCAGTTTTACGACCCGGCGAGGTAACTTTAAAAGAGAAGTTAGAAAAAGAAAGAGATCAGCAAAGAAGAAAAAGGGTAGACAAAGAACAGGCAGGAAGATTAGAACAGCAAAGCGGTAATAGAATTAAGAATTAGAAACACAGAAAGAAGAAAGAGAGAGATTTTGAGAAAGATTAGGAACTAAATTAAGATTAAAGAAGCAGAATAGTAATCTAGATCTCAGAAGAAGATTTTATTCCACCGTTTCAAGGCCCTGTGAAGTTTTATTTTATTCTCTGTGTGTTTGTCAAGTCTTTTCTTATATTCTGGAAACTGAGGAGAAACCATTTTTTCTTTAGAGCTCGTCCCTTTTAGAGAATCAAATTCTCAAACTTTTTCCTTCACCTCAGAAGCCATTCTTATCCTAGTAAATGTTTTTCTAACATTTTTTTTTTCATGACTTTTCACGCCATTAAAGTGGACCTTTAATTTGCCTAGTTTAAAGTGAACAGAGACTGAGAAGATTTTTCTTCAGTTTTTGGGTCGATCCCGCTACAAGAGACCCCAAATTTGGACTCTTTTTCAAAGGACTTTTCACGCCGCCCTGAGACAAACTATCCACGGCTGCAACTGTCTGCTTGAAGGGCCCCCAGCTGAGTTATCACCTCCACGGCTGTGAGTGAGGACAGCAGCCGCTTCCTCCCGATGTCCTAACTTCAAAACCCAGCGGTACCGACCTGCGGAAACTTGGACCAACGGCCGTTGTGTGAGTGAGACTCTTATTTCTCCTATTTCCTGGGTTAAAACGTGATGTCCTAACAATTAAATTACAATTGAATATGGCCCGTATTTCAGGGCTCAATTAGTCTCTCAGCCGCAGGATGGAACTGTAAACTGAAGGAAAACTTTTTTTTCATTTTTAAGTAACTGCCCTTAAAATTTTTGTAGATTAATTCAGGAGTCATTTTTAGATAATTAGCTTATGAATTTTCCCCATAAAATTGCGTTGTTTTGTTAAAACATTCCAGCCTCATTTACCGTTGAAACATAAGTCTAGTTCTCCTTGGTTCTGCAGAGGTGTAAAGCTGGATTCTATGTTCAGGAACCCAATATCAATTGATGTGATATATTACGCTGTTATCATCTGAATCTGTTTATTCATCATTTGAACGCCATGACATGCAACCTGAATGATTTTAATAAAAGAGTGAATGAGAGCAGTTGAAAGTGTTTTCCTTTCGCATATACAGGTTTCCTAATCACGGCAGGACAAAAACTCACTGAAACTTTGAGACTGATTCATTAAGTAATTTAAGGTACAAAATTAATTAAAATTAAAGTTAATATCATTGTCCGTTAGGACTGGTGCCCCTTTTACGAGTGCTTTTATTTAATTTAGCGGGTGTAGAAGTGAAGGTTTAACTCCGCCCCCTTTCACACCCACCATTAAATAAAATAAATAATTCCTGTACCTTATGACAAATATTTTTATAGGCACTTCATCCTACAGGGATTACAATTCATTTCAGAAGTTTATCACTGTCATGCACCCTTGTCTGATCATAAACTGATAAATCTTAAATTAAAGGGCACCAAAGAAAAATCAAACATAAGAGGGTACTGGAAATTTAATAACAGTTTATTATATGACAAATATTTTAAAGAAAGTGTCGCATTGCTTGCTAGAGATATTTTCAGTAAAATGGAAATGAATTCAATTCAAAAATGGGGATTTTTTTAAAATTAAAAGTTAGAGAAATTGCAATAATACGTAATAAAAAAAAACAAACTACCATTAATGCTATTAAAGAAAACATCTTAATGAGTCAGTTACAAATGCTAAATTCTAGAACTACTTTAACTGATGAAGAACTTACAACACTCAGAAGTCTCATTGAAGAACTTGAGAGAATGTATATTAAACTAGCTAAAGGTGCCTTTGTCAGATCCCATGCTAAGTGGTTAGAGGAAGGTGAAAAAAATTCTAGTTATTTTTTTAGCTTAGAAAAACAAAATAGGGTCGGGCTGTAATATTACAGCCCTTAATATAAATGGCACCATCAGTTCTGATCCCAATAATACTACAGAATATATCACTTCCTTTTGCACCAAATTGTATACATCTGAATTTGATCAAGCAAAATGTGATATATTCATGAATCATATTACAAAATACACCTCTGTGATCTCAGAAAACTTTAAAGAAACCTGTGGAAGTGAACTCTCATGCTCAGAAATTACTGAGGCTGTACATTTAATGAAATTAAGAACGTCACCTGGAAGTGATGTGCTCTCAGTAGAATTTTGTTTCTGTGATCTAATAAAAGATGACTCACTACTTATGTTAAAAGAATGTATAGCAAGAAACGAGATAACGATAACCATGAAACAAGGCATGATATCTCTAATACCTAAACCTGATAAAGATCATTTAATCACTGAGAATTGAGACCCATTTCATTACTGAACATAAACTATAAAATCCTAGCCCAAGTTTATGTGAAATGCTTAAAAAGAAATCTAGTAGAGATAATTAGTGAGAACCAAAATTGTTTTTTTGGCACATTAGCTCGAACATTAGGTTAGTTCTGGATTTGACTGATTATTCAAGCCACATAAAATCCAATGCGTTAATGGTATTTCTTGATTTCTATAAGGCATTTGATTCAATTGAACATTCTTTCACTTTAAAATTTTTGGCGTTGAAAATAATTGTATTACTAATATTGCAATGTTTTACAAAGATAGCTTGGTCATTCTATACCTCAGCATGTCCGAAAGATTTCCAATATCCAGAGGTATACGTCAAGGATGTCCAATCTCTTTCTTTCTATTTTTGAATGTTGCTGAGCTTTTGTTTTTAAACATTTCTCATAACCCAGGTATATTAGGATTAACTATTTTCAACAGGGACATAAAGATTTCACAGCTGGCAGGTGATACAGTATTATTTCTAAACGACAGATGGTAAATTCACAGTGCTCCATGCAAAAAGCAAATTTTCAGAAGCTTCTGGCCTTAAGCTTAATGTCAACAAAAGTGAGATTTTGTGTTTATATGAAACTAAGGAAAAAAAATTCTGTTTAATATTCCTATTAAGCAATGTATTAAATATCTGGGAATACACATCTCCAAAGACCTAACTATCAGACAGCAATTAAACCTTAGCTCTAAAATTAAAAGGACCAAATCAATTCTTAATTTGTGGTGTCAAAGAGACTTTTCCATTTATGGAAGAGTATTATTATCCAAGGCTGAAGGTCTATCAAAATTTGTTTACCCTGCTTTGTCACTTTATGTCAGTGATACACTTTGTAAAGAAATTGACATGTTTATCAATTTTCTCCATGTCCCAAAAGCCAGTTTAGGAAGCTTGGGATCAGACCGCCAAGGTCTTTGTCTTCGACCGCCACCTGATCCACATAGTGTCACGCCGCGCCGCTCATCAGCGGCGCCACCTGCTCGCACACCTGTTAATCATCAGCGGCGAGGAATATAAACCGCCTCGCCCTGAGCTTCGGCCTGAAACCGTCAAACTTCACTCCCCGTCCACGCGACGCTACTCTCTCTTCAGCACAATGCTGTCCGGTAAGGATCACGTACCTTATCTTCTCCAGTCTGCTCCCCTGTGCACAGGTGGATTCCTCGGCGGTGGACAACTCCGTCCCTCGTCCTTCCTCGTTGCTGCACCGAGTCCTGCAGGTGGCTGTCTCCCGGGGTCTCGTCCTTGTTGTGCCAGTCATCTGTCCCAAGCAAGTAAGCTTCTCCCTCGCCTATTCTCCTCCTGTGTTGGTGTGTGCCCATCACCCTGTGTCTCTGTTCTCTCCCATAGGGTTGCCGGCTGTACGGTCTCCTGCCTCTGTGCCCGAAGCAGACGCCGCCACCAACACATTAACATTCCGCAGACACACACCCATACACCCCTGTTGTTAATAAACAGTTTGAACTACTCTGAGCCTGTGTGTGTGCGTCTCCTGAGCCGAACGTTATGTCAGTACGGCTTCAGCAGAGCGGCTCGGCAGACGGCGGGCTCGCACACCGGTTTACCACTCTCGAGGCTCGAGTGGATCAGGTTGTTTATCAGCAACAGGTGATCCTTAATCAATTAGTAAACTTAACTAACCGATTGGACTGCCTGGACCCCCAACAGCCTTTCCCCCTGGCTCGCCAGGGTGGCGCGGCTCCTGCTGTTCCAGCGGCCATCCAGCCGGCTCCGGTGGCACCGGTTCGGCTCACACCAATTCCGACCCCCGCCCGCTTTAGCGGTAAGCTCGGCGGAGCGCGGGGGTTCATTATGCAGTGTGAGTCCGTGTTCCACCGTGTGCCCGGAGATTTTCCCTCGGATCACAGCCGAATTGGTTACATAGGGAATCTTCTGGAGGGGCGCGCATTAACTTGGACCTACGCCGTAATGGCGAGGCCCAGTTATGCCACCCTCACCTACGACCAATTCGTGAGGCGCTTCCTGGAGGTCTTTGACCATTCTCGAACCGAGACGGTCCAGGTCGATCGGCTTCTCGCTCTCCAGCAGGGAGGCCGGTCGGCAGCGGACTACGCGGTCGACTTCCGGGTAGCGGCGGAGGAATTGGGCTGGGAGGAACGCTCCCTCTGTGGCCTGTTCCTCCGCAGCCTCAATGATGATCTGAGGGATGAACTGGCTGGACGGGATATCCCTGAAACGCTAGCGGAGCTAACTTCCCTAGCCATCAGCTTGGACAACAGGCTGCGCGAGCGCTCCTCAGGACGGAAGTCGTCTACTTCTCGCCCTCGGGGAGCCTCGCTGCGCCTGCCCCAAGCTCGCCCCCTGGCGGCGCCGCCACCATCGTGCCCCGAGGAGTCGGAGCCGATGGTGACGGGCTGGACAAAACTCTTCCCGGCAGAGAGACAACGCCGCCGTGAGTTGAATCTCTGCATGTATTGCGGAGACAGTCAACACACGGTGGAGCTTTGTCCACAAAAAGCCAAACGGTGGGGTCCGCGAGTCACTGTAGAGGGCCTCGCGGACGTCAATCGGTTAGATCCACTCACTCAATTGAAGCTGCCCATCCGTTTCTGCCACAACCCCGCTGGGCATCTCACCCACGCACTGGTGGATTCGGGCGCAGAAGGCAGCTTCATTTCACAGAGCCTGGCAACCCGTTTGGGCATCCGCTGTCAGGCACTGAAGAATCCCATCTCCCTTGTCAACCTCTCCCGTGCCTCCCTTGGGAGAGTATCACACCAGACCATCCCCATTCTGGTCATCATCTCGGGAAACCACCGGGAGGAGATGACCATTTATGTCCTACCCAACTCTGTGTCGCCCGTCATCCTGGGGTATCCCTGGCTACGCCTTCACAACCCTGTCCTGGATTGGAAGTCAGCTGGGGTATCGGCATGGAGCACATTCTGCATGGGCACCTGCCTTCAGTCCGCTGCCTGCTCTCCGTCCGCTTCTCCCCCTGCGACGGACGCTGCACCCCCGGACCTGTCTCTGGTGCCTCCGGAATTTCACGACCTGGGTATGGTGTTTAGTAAGACGAAAGCTATGTCTCTCCCCCCTCATCGGCCCTATGACTGTGCCATCAACCTCCGCCAGGGGGCTCCCTTACCTTCTGGTCGACTCTATAGCCTGTCAGCGCCGGAGAAGGAGACAATGAACGCCTACCTGAAGGAATCATTGAGTGCTGGGATAATTCGCCCATCATCGTCACCCGTGGGGGCAGGGTTCTTCTTCGTGGGAAAAAAAGGATGGGTCCCTCCGCCCTTGCATTGACTATCGGGCCCTCAATGATATCACTGAGAAGGACCGTTACACCCTGCCCTTCATGGACACTGCCTTCCACTCCCTCCAGGGGGCGACCTGGTTCACCAAGCTGGATCTACGCAGCGCTTACCACCTCGTCCGGATCCGGGAGGGAGATGAGTGGAAGACAGCCTTCCGTACCCCGAACGGCCACTTTGAATACCTGGTAATGCCGTTCGGGTTGACCAACGCTCCTGCCGTCTTTCAGCGCCTCATAAATGATGTCCTCCGGGACTTCATCGGCCTTTTCGTGTTCGTCTACCTGGACGGTATTCTCATCTTCTCCAAGTCCAGGGACGAGCACCAGGTCTACGTGAGGCGGGTCCTCCAAAGACTGCTGGAGAATCATCTGTACGTGAAGGCTGAAAAATGTGAATTTTACGCCAGGACTACGTCCTTCCTGGGGTTCATCATCGCCCACGACAAGGTGCTCCCAGACCCAGAGAAGGTGAAGGCGGTGGTGGAATGGCCTACACCTGCATCCCGGAAGCAGGTGCAACAGTTCGTTGGTTTCGCCAATTTCTACCGCCGCTTTGTCCCCAACTTCAGCTCCATCGTCGGACCACTGACCCGCCTCACGTCCCCGAAGGTCCCGTTCCGGTGGACCGAAGAGGTCGCTGCTGCCTTTCAGGCGCTGAAGGCGGAGTTCTCCTCCTCCCGGGTCCTTCGCCAGGTCAACCCCGCGCTGCAGTGCATCGTAGAGGTTGACGCCTCGGACACGGGAGTGGGGGCAGTGCTATCCCAGCGGTCGCCGGACGATGGCGCCAAACGGCTCTGCGCCTTCTTCTCCCGGCGCTTGTCCCCGGCGGAGAGGAACTACGATGTGGGGGACAGAGAGCTCTTGGCCATCAAACTCGCCCTGCAGGAGTGACGCCACTGGCTAGAGGGGGCGAACCTGCTGTTTGTGGTCCTGATGGACCACAAGAACTTGGAATATCTACGATCTGCCAAGCGCCTGAACGCCCGCCAGGCGCGCTGGTCCTTGTTCTTCGCCAGGTTCCAGTTCTCTATCACCTTCAGGCCTGACTCTAAGAACGGCCTGCCTGACGCCCTCTCTAGGCAGTTCACTCCCGTGGAGTCGGAGGAGACGCCCCACTCCATCCTGCCCAGGTCATGCGTCGTGGGAGCCATCTCGTGGGACATCGAGAGCAAGATCCGGAAGGCGCAGGAAGTGGAACCTGACCCTGGCGGCGGACCTGAGGGAAGGCTGTTCGTGCCATCCGCGGTCCGAGGAGAGGTCATCCACTGGCTACACACCTCCAGGCTCACCTGTCACCCTGGCACCTCCCGGATGATAGACCTCCTCCAACGGTCCTTTTGGTGGCCAGACCTGCGGAGGGATGCAGCCCGCTACGCCCGGGCTTGCCCAATCTGTGCCACCTGCAAGTCGGGAAATGCCCCTCCAGCGGGTCTGCTCCAGCCCCTGCCCGTCCCTGGCAGGCCCTGGTCGCACATCGCGTTGGATTTCGTCACCGGACTCCCCGTTTCCAACTCCTATGACACCATCCTGACCATCGTGGACCGTTTCTCCAAGGCTGTGCACTTCGTCCCCCTGCAAGGCCTCCCTACTGCCCTGGAGACGGCGGATCTCCTCGTCCAACACGTGGTCAGGCTGCACGGGATTCCAGTGGACGTGGTCTCGGACCGGGGCCCCCAATTTTCATCTGAGGTTTGGAGGTCATTCTGTAACGCCATCGGAGCCAAGGTGAGCCTCTCCTCCGGCCATCACCCCCAATCCAACGGGCAGTGTGAACGGACCAATCAGGAGCTGGAGGCTGCGCTCCGCTGTGTGACCATATCCAAACCCACGTCCTGGAGCAACCATCTTGCCTGGGTTGAATATGCCCACAATACCGCTCGCTCTTCTGCTACAGGGATGTCTCCCTTCAAGGCGTCCCTGGGTTATGACCCCCCGCTGTTCCCGGTGCAGGAGAGTGAGGTAACTGTCCCCTCAGTTAGGGCACATCTCAGGCAGTTCCGCTCCATCTGGACTGCCCCGCGCAATGCGCTTTTACGCACAGCGGAGCGCAACAGGACTGTGGCGGACCGGCATAGAAGACCTGCCCCGGCGTACAGAGTTGGGCAACATGTCTACGTTTCTACCCAGGACGTCACTCTAAAAGGCGAGAGGAGAAAGCTGGCACAGCGATTCATGGGTCCCTATCCCATCACCCGGATCATCAACCCGGTGGCTGTGCGCGTGGCTATTCCCCCCTCCCTCCGCATCCATCCCACCTTCCACGTGTCAAAGGTGAAGCTGGCAGTCTCTGAGCCCCTTTGCCCTCCTCCTGCGGCGCAACCCGCGCCCCGGATGATTGGTGGCCATCCGGCCTGGTCCGTCTCCTCCATCCTAGACTCCCGGCGCCGGGGTCGTGGGTTGCAGTACTTGGTGGACTGGGAGGGCTATGGGCCCGAGCATCGACAGTGGGTGCCCCCGTCGTTCGCGTTGGACCCATCGCTCATCGCTGACTTCCACCAAGCGCACCCAGAGAAGCCATCGCCAGGAGGCGCTGCTAGAGGGGGGAGTACTGTCACGCCGCGCCGCTCATCAGCGGCGCCACCTGCTCGCACACCTGTTAATCATCAGCGGCGAGGAATATAAGCCGCCTCGCCCTGAGCTTCGGCCTGAAGCCGTCAAACTTCACTCCCCGTCCACGCGACGCTACTCTCTCTTCAGCATGACGCTGTCCGGTAAGGATCACGTACCTTATCTTCTCCAGTCTGCTCCCCTGTGCACAGGTGGATTCCTCGGCGGTGGACAACTCCGTCCCTCGTCCTTCCTCGCTGCTGCACCGAGTCCTGCAGGTGGCTGTCTCCCGGGGTCCCGTCCTTGTTGTGCCAGTCATCTGTCCCAAGCAAGTAAGCTTCTCCCTCGCCTATTCTCCTCCTGTGTTGGTGTGTGCCCATCACCCTGTGTCTCTGTTCTCTCCCATAGGGTTGCCGGCTGTACGGTCTCCTGCCTCTGTGCCCGAAGCAGACGCCGCCACCAACACATTAACATTCCGCAGACACACACCCATACACCCCTGTTGTTAATAAACAGTTTGAACTACTCTGAGCCTGTGTGTGTGCGTCTCCTGAGCCGAACGTTATGTCACGTAGCACCGGACCCCATGGTCCCTCCTGCATGTGGTGAGCCCACTGGAGGGTGGACCCATGTACCTCCTTTGGGCTGAGCCCAGCCTATGGCCATGAGCTTTGGGTCATGACTAAAAGAATGACATCACGGATACAAGTGACTGAAATGAGCTTTCTCTGTAGGATTGCTGGACTCACCCTTAGAGATAGGGTGAAGAGCCCAATCATCTGGGAGAGGCTCAGAGTAGAATCGCTGCTCCTCCACATTGAAAGGAGCCAGTTGAGGTGGTATGGGCATCTGATCAGGATGCCTCCTGGACACCTCCCACTTGAGGTGCTGCGGGCATGTCCCACTGGGAGGAGACCCCGGGGCAGACCCAGGACTCGGTGGAGCGACTGTCTCCCAGCTTATCTGGGAACACCTTGGTATCCTCTCTGAAGAGCTGGAGCAAGTGGCTGGGGAGAGGGAAGTATGGGCTTCTCTGCTTGAACTGCTGCCTCTGTGACCTGCACATCCAGAAAAGCAGTAGAAGATGAATGAATGGATGGATGTTTATCAATTTTGTATGGAAAAACAAGCATCACTATCTTAAAAAGCAAATACTTAACTTGGAGAGAGCAGAAGGTGAATTGGAAATCATAAATTTTGCTAATCTAAATTGACTTTAAAAGTCAAGTGGCTTAAAAATGTTTCGAGCCCCCAGAATCATCATGGAATTTCATACCACATAATGTATTTAAAACATTAGGTGGACTAAAATTCTTATTACGGTGTAATTACAGTATAAGTAACAAATTATCGGTAAAACTCTCAAATTTTCCTCACCAGGCTTTATTGTCTTGGAAATTATGTTATGTTGCCTCCACAGTTTTTCGCCACATATAGATATAATTTGGAACAACTGTAACTGACATGATTTACTAATGCTGTCAGGAGCCGAGTCGGCTTGGCTTCCCCCGGCTCGGCCCTGATCTCTCGGTGGGTTTTGGTTCCACTATGCATGTGCATTTTGTGTATTTTGTACTTATCTCTTTTCCTTAGCCACTGCCTGACCAGCAGCTGTTAGACAGCCACCGTGACATACTTTCTCTCAAGTTGCTGACAGTCTGCCGGTCCAACCACTCCCCCTCGCTCTCCTTATTTCCATCAGCTGTTCCCAGCCCTGGTGATTATCTTTCCCGCGCCTCGCCCAGGTGTGCCCAATTTGTGTGGCCAGCGGTGTTTGTACTTAAGCAGCTCTTTGCTAGTCAAACACTGCTGGACCATTATACGAGTCACACGATCGTTTGCCGTCGTGTGCCTGTCACGTCTGGAAGGATTTGTTGTTCATGCCCAAGGGAGGATTGGACTTTTTGGACTGCTCCTGCCTGTGAGTAAACTGTTTTGCATTTCCCTGGGCGGTTAGCTGCTACGCTTTTCTGGTAGTGCTTCTTCCCGCAGCTCAACTGCTATGCTTAGGCTGTTGCCCAGTTTGCTCCCCTGTGCTAGTCGAGCCTCCTTATGTCTTCCTCGCTCTCCCGAGCGCATGTGTGTAATTTGTGTTATTTTTCTGTGCCACGGTACACAGTGGTCTGTCCGCTGTTCGCTCCTGCGTCAGCCTTTTTGTGTACATCATTACCTTCCTGTAAGTCTTTATTTTTGAACTGTGTCACTTCAATAAATGTGTGTTTGGTGAAACCCAGTGTTTAAATCCTTCCATCCTTCTCCTCCTCCGTGTGCTGTGGGAAAGCACACGGAGAATTTATGACAAATGCAGGAACCCAGTGGCAGAAAACACAAACGGAAACAACAGGTAAGGTGCAAGGTAAGCATTTATTGTATGGTTAGTTTAATGTTGGTTGAGACTGGTAGTCGTAGTGGTGGAAGGTAATTGTTGATTCTGTTACAGGAGGCTGGTGGTGGTGAGAGGCTGAAGAAGGGGCTGCAGCTGCTGTGACATCGAGGGGGAGAGCTGCAGCTGAAAGTACTTGCTGATGGTTGATTAAGGGAACTTGCCCAGGCCTGGGGCTTAATCCTGAGGGTAGAGGGGACAACAGTAGTGAGCAGGACAATTGTGCCTTACCTGGTTGCAAGGGTCCAAGTGGGGTGTCCAGGCTGTGCACCCGGTTGAAGTCCTAAGTCTGGGAGGGGAGATGGAGGCAGAGATGGAGGCAGAGAGATCCAAACATTCACAGAAGTAAGAGCTCAGGGGTCAGGCTTACGTGGGGGTCCAAGAACAATGCGGGCAGGCAGCGAGGGAGTGTAAAGCACACACACAAGGAACAGGAGATCTCCGAGGCTATCCTGATGGTGGTGTTGAGACAGTCCCACACAAAGGAATGCCAGCTCACCTCTTAAATAGGTAGGAGCTGAGCTACTGAGCAGTTGTAAATAATCAGAGGCAATTAAAGAGTGGGTGCCATGTGTGTGTGTGCAGCATCCCCCACAAGAAACCATGAGGGACGCGGGTGAATGCTTTCTCCAAGTCCCCAAAACACATGTGGACTGTTTGGGCAAACTCCCACGAACCCTTGAGGATTCTCAAGAGGGTAAAGAGTTGGTCTGATGTGCCACAACCAGGACGAAAACCACATTGTTCCTCCTGAATCTGAGGTTCGACCAATGGCCGGACTCTCCTCTTCAGTACCCTGGCATAGGCCTTCCCGAAGGAAACTGAGAACTGTGATCCCTCCAAAGTTGAAACACACTCTCCGGTCAGCCCTCTTGAAGCGAAGCCACCACCCCAGTTTGCCATGCCAAAGGTATTGTCCCCAAACTCCACGCGATGTTGCAGAGGCGTGTCAACCATGACAGCCCTACAACATCCAGGGCTCTGAGGTACTCAGGACAAATCTCATCCACCCCTAGGGCCTTGCCACCGAAGAGTTTTTTTTTTTTTTTTTAACAACTTTAGTGACCTCAGCTGCTGTGAAGGGTGAGTCATCCCCCTCGTCCTCAGATTCTGCTTTTGCAATGGAAGACATGTCAGTGGGACTGAGGAGATCCTCAAAGTATTCCTTCCACCATCCGACAATGTCCCTAGTCAAATTCAGCAGCACCTATCCACACCATACACAGTGTGGACAGGGAGCTGCTTCCGTCTTTTGAGTCACCAGATGGTTTGCCAGAATCTCTTCAAGGCCACCTGAAAGTTTTGCTCCATGGCATCACCAAACTCCTCCCACACCTGAGTTTTACCCTCAGCAACTGCTTGAGTTACATGCCACTTGGCCTACCAATACAACTTGGCTGCTTCAGGAGTCCCACAAGCCAACCAAGCTCAGTAAGACTCCTTCTTCAGCTTGATGGCCCCTTCACCTCTGGCGGCCACCATTTGGTTCAGGGGTTCCCACCACAAGAGGCATCACACAAATAAACACAAATTGCAGTTTTTAAATGAAGGTGTTTATTATTAAGGGGAAAAAATCCAAACCTACATGGCCCTGTGAAAAAATGATTCCCCTCCCTGTTAAAACATAAATTAATGGTGGGGGCAGGCAAAGTGATTTCTTTCGTGGGCTCTCTGGCTCAGATACACGGCACACTGTAGCATAATGGTTCAAGCATCCACATCTGCTACAACGCTTCCCTCTAGCCGGGCAGTCCTTAGCCTTATTTTGGTGCATCGTGGACCCGCAACCCTTGCAAAGGGGTTTTCCTGAGGCAGACCTTTGGCTGGCAGCATTGGCTTCCGTAGTGTTGTAGTCCAAGCTATCCTCGCTATCCGAGTCCGCTATATTTACCGCGGTGGGAGCCTCTGGCGGCCATTGTGACTGGCGTCAGTTTAGCTCTGAAACTAGCTTGTCTGTGGCCTCCAACTGGAGAGCTTGCTCAACAGCCCTGGCTAGCATTAGGTCACTCAGCGCTGTGAGTAGCCCTGCCTGTATAGCGGCGCTGCTCGTGTGCTCCACAAGCTGGTCATGTACCAATTCATCCTCCAGCGGCCCAAAGTGACACTTGCTAGCTAACAGCCACAAGTCGGCGACAAACTGATGTATAGGCTCACCTACACGTTGATGTCACTGCCGAAAGCAAATCCTCCGGATAGTCACACTACCTGGGTTATAGAAGTGGCTTGTTAGCAGCTCGACGACATCTTCAAAAGAGTCTGAAGCTCTGAGTGTGTGCAGGACACGCTGGTCCTCAATCGCAAGATTGTGAACAACTAGTGCACGTGCTCTTAACTTGTTGAGCTTACTCAGGTTGAGCATGCTGATGAAGGTCTGGAAAGCTTCAAACCATCTTGGCCATGGCACGGACGGCTCACCCGGGAGCTTGAGGAAGGGGCGAAGTGGTGTAATACACCTCCATTAGTTAATCCTCGATCGGCAAATGTTATGTATAGTAAAATACCTCCATAAAGGATGAGGCCAGATGGCTGGACGAACACAGCTTCATTGAATATTGGTAATAACAGCAGACACACGGTAGACACCAGGCAGAGGGCACCAGTCGAAGAGGCCGCATCATGGATGCCCTCTGCTATTTATAGGGCGGTGCAGTGGTGGAACAGGAAGTGCTCGCCACTACACCACACTTCACAATAAGGTGTCAGACACCAACACCAGTGTCCTTAGTTCATCTACTTGGTAAAAAATAGCTACACAGTGGTAAGCCTCATCCTCATTCAGCAGCTGCATTAACCTCAGTTCTGTGGCTAGAATGATGAGCATGGTATCAAAATAAACTAGATGACCTAATGCAATGTTTCTCAAAGTGCGGCCCCCGTGCCAATGGCGGCCCGCGAAAACATTTCTGGCGGCCCGCGGCCAGGCCTCGGCCGGACGAAATTACACTATCGCTAAATCATATCTTAAATTTGTGTGTGAGACGAGCTAATTTGAACCGCACATGTTTTGGTGTCAACAAATGTCGCATAAGGTGACAATGCGCTATTGAAGTATGATTTCCTTGAGAGCTGTCTGTCTGCCAAGCGATCAGCGGCTAAAATGGCCACTGACTGTGTGACGTCAGGTCAGGAGCGACCTGAGTAGGAGGAGGAGCACGCTGAGGAGCATGCGGTGAGTGTTTAGGAACTTCCCCTGCCTGGGAAAATCAGAACCCCATGGGTGAATTTCGTTCAGAAAACGCTAAAAAATTGGAATTAAGATAAGATAAGATAAGCCTTTATTAGTCCCACAATCGCAAAATCACCCAACATGTGCATTAGACATTTTGTTGACAGCGATTTTGAGAATAAGATGCAATTTGAAATGAAATTAGCAAAAAGATTGCTGATAAAAAAAATCGGCTGTTCCAACTACTGTATATATCCGTTCACTTCAAAGTCCCACTCTCAGACAGTGTCAGTGAAGTGGCGTGAAAAGCAAGGGTGATCTACCGATGCGATCTTTCTGACACTTTCTGACACCTCCTGCTTAAAACCCCAAAAATCAGAAGGATCGTGAGGCCCCGCTTTCACGGTCTGTATTCATACTGAAAATCAAGATCAAGCGAGCTTTTGCCCTTCTGCTCCACGGGAGGTTTCTGTCCTCCCTGAGCTCGCCTTAGGACACCTGCGTTACAGTTTGACAGGTGTACCGCCCCAGTCAAGCTCCCCACCTGCCACTGTCCCCGGAGCGGGTCACGCCCGGCATCAGGTCGTTTACGAGTTATTTAGCACCGGGTTCTCCACGAACACGCGTCCGTGAGCGGGGAGGGGCGGCCGCCTTCCGGCCGTCCCCCAGGCCGGTCGCGAGAGCCCTTCCAGCAGCGGCCGGGGCCGGCTATCCTAGGCCAACCTGGGATATCCTTATCTTTCTGATCAACCTTATCTTTCTGACAGCAATCTGCTGTCAGAAAGATAAGTAAACAGGGTATTTTTTCTTTTTTAAATATTCACTGCCAATATTTACTAAAATTATTTACAAGCAATGAATTTCATTGCCTTAACAACTTATCAAATATTAGAATTTTAGGGTATTCATACTAATCAAATATGAAATATTCAGTGCTGTATAGGGAGGTGGTTGTGCCTGTTTGCTCAAGTTATATTTCTATATATGTAATCCAATTTGACACCTCTGGAATGAAATTATGTTGATCTACTGTTTTTGCAGATGTTATCCACTGTCACTCAACCTTCAAATACTGTGGATTTTTTTTTTTGAATTTGATTATTCAGCAATTGTCCTCATTGCAGTCATCCATGTGAGGTAACAAGTCACACTAAAGGCTCTCTGTTGGTGATCAAACAACATTGTCCACAATGTGTTGAGGATCGATCCTGGCACAGCCAGCAGATGATCAGGGACATGCCAGCTGGTAACATACAGCTTTCATCCGCCATTCTCTTCACTGGTGCGTCATATGTCAAGGTCCTCAGAGTTCTAAATGCAGCCGGTATCGTTGGAATTTCCACGACCACTTACAAGGAGCTTTCGATTTCTAATTTTTATTAAATTAATTTTATTTCAGAATATGTGGATGATCTGATGAATACTCTTTTCGACAAAACCTTGGTTGACCCAACCCACTTATTGGAGCAGTGGCACTCTGTACAAGCCAGAGTTCCAGCAACATTGAGTGCCAAATTTCAGCGTCCCATCAAAGCTGATGCTGTTGAGCAACATGCATCTAGATTTTCAAAATCAAACATGTAAAAGTAGAATAAATTTCCAATTAGCAATGAAAGTTCAGCTTTCAATTGTTAGGGAAGCAACATATTTTGCTAAGACAAAAAAATATAAGCCTAAGATTTTTAGAGAAATGTGCTTTTAAAAATTGCACACGAATTTTACACCATAAAATGGTAGAAAAATTACTCTAATGTATATGAGATCCGACTTTGATGAATGCTGAAATATTAGAATTATAAAATTGACATGCACATTAATAAACTCAATATATGATTTTAAAAAACTTTATTTAAATAACATTGATCACAAATCTAATCTTGGTAGGCAAAATCCCTTGTTGTGATCAGATGGGAATGTTTCTCTGATGAGGCTCACAGCACAGGCAGGCAATATCACCCTCACTTCTTTACCTTCAATACCTCCTGGCAGCACCGAGATTCAGTTGATGTTGGCATAATGTTGCATTTCTCACAAGTGCACCTGTTAAAAAAAATGGTATAATCAGATGCTTATAATAAACTAATGGCTCGTGGGAGTGCTATATAAATTGGTCTATGAAGTTTGATTAGAAAATATTTAAAACATGTAAAAAATTTTGAGCAGAAAGAGAATGTTTATAAGTCGCCAAGTAAGGCAGCGAGGGAAAAATTGGCAGTTTTATTTTGATAATTAAGTGTGTGACCATGCATATCGCCTAAAAAAAAAATTTCAAAGCATATTTTACCAATATAAATCGGCGAGCCTCTCGTTCTTGCCTCTCGTTCTGCTCCGGTCGCTGTTTCGTCCGCGTCTTCCTCCGCACCCTCGGGCTCGAACAAATACGGCTGAATAACCCCATCAGCACCACCCAAAACTACTTCATCATCAGATTCGTCAGTTTCAATATCATCACTTATATTGCGGTCGTCATACTCGATAAAATAATCGCTGTCCGAATCACTCTGCTGTCGTTCAGCCATTTCTGCAGGCCAGTGATCATCCATTTCCTGCAGCCATTTCCTGTTTCTCCCTGACCTGACGTCACTGCTGCACGCCCCTATCGAGAGATGGCGGTACTGCAGCATCACTAAGTGAAATATGGGCTATTAACAAATAAAGTCATTTATGGAGGCTGGTGACACATTTTAAATCACGGGAATGGCCAGAATGGAATATTTTCATACAATCAGTTTATTGGTTCAATAAAAAAATGTCACCGTCCGAGGCCTTTAACCAATATATGATCTGAACTAATTGCTTTGGAAAAATTCCGATACACATCTACGTTTAGTGGTCTTTGGCGCCATCTGTAGGCACAAGCCGTAATTACATGTGTTGTTGACCTTGCGATCACTTCATTGCAGCAGCTAGTCCAATTGTATTATGGGAGATGGAACGTTCAGCGCACAGTGCAGAAGTGTTGGTTGGCAACGGTTTCGGAGCACCATTTTGAGTCAATTCAATTCAATTCAATTCAGATCAATTCAACTTTATTTATATAGCGCCATTTCACAACAACAGTCATCTCATAGCACTATCAACTGTAGGGGGGAACCCCCACAGTTGCAGAAACACCCCAGCAATCAGGTGATCCCCTGTGAGCAAGCACTTGGCGACGGTGGAGAGGAAAAACTCCCTTTTAACAGGAAGAAACCTCCAGCAGAACCAGGCTCAGGGAGGGGCAGTCATCTGCTGCGACTGGCTGGGGGGTGAGGGGACAGAGAAGATGAAAAGAACAGACATGTAGAGAGCAAACAGCACGATGGGGACTCAATCTATGGGAGAGAACAAACAAATGTTAATGACCAGCAAAAAAAAAAAAATATTTCATAGAGAGTGAGGAAAGGAGTGAGGCCCAGTGCATTACTGGAGGTCCCCCGGCTGACTAAACCTATTAGCAGCATAACTAAGGGAGGGTTCAGAAACACATGATCCCTCCCTAATTGTAGGCTATATCAAAAAGGTAGGTTTTAACCCTAATCTTAAAAACAGAGATCGAGTCTGACTCCCGAATCCAGATTGGCAGCTGATTCCACAGGAGAGGAGCTTGATAACTGAAGGCTCTGCCTCCCATTGTACTTTTGGAGATTCTAGGTATTACAAGTAGTCCTGCATTTTGGGAGCGTAGTGCTCTGTTAGGATAATACGGTAGTATCAGATCTTTTAAATAAGAAGGAGCCTGATTGTTTAGAGCTTTGTAAGTAAGAAGAAGGATTTTAAACTTAATTCTAAACTCTATGGGAAGCCAATGAAGGGAGGCCAGAACCGGAGAGATATGATCTCTCTTTCTAGTACCTGTTAAAACTCTTGCTGCAGCATTTTGGATCAGCTGAAGACTTTTTAAAGATGTTTTAGGACAACCTGATAATAAAGAATTACAATAATCTAATCTCGAGCTAACAAAAGCGTGGGTCAGTTTCTCAGCATCACTCTGAGACAAGATGCTCCTAATCTTGGCAATATTACGCAAATGATAGAAGGCAGTCTTAGAAACAAATTTAATATGTGAATTGAAGGACAAATCCTGATCAAAAATAACTCCAAGGTTCCTCACAGAGCTATTAAGAGAAAGAGTAACTGCATCCAAACTGAAAGTTTGATTTGGAAAGGAATTTCTAAGGTTTTTTGGACCAACAAGAATGACTTCAGTCTTATCTGAATTTAATAGCAGGAAATTACAAGTCATCCAAGCTTTGATTTCCTTAAGACAGGCTTCTAACTTGGCTAATTGATTACTATCATCTGGCTTCATTGACAGGTATAATTGTGTGTCATCTGCATAACAATGAAAATGTATACAGTGCTTTCTAATAATGTTGCCTAACGGAAGCATATATAAACTAAAAAGAGTAGGGCCTAGCACAGATCCCTGTGGAACTCCATGACTAAGCTTTGAGTTGAAAGAAAACTCATTATTTACATGAACAAACTGGAACCTATCAGATAAATAAGATCTAAACCACTGCAACGAAGTTCCATTAAGTCCAACATAGTGTTCTAATCTATCAGGTAGAATATTATGATCGATAGTATCAAAAGCTGCACTAAGGTCTAAAAGGACAAGTACAGAAACTAGTCCATTATCAGATGCAATGAGGAGGTCGTTAGTGACCTTCGCTAAGGCTGTTTCAGTACTATGATGGATTCTAAACCCAGATTGAAACTCTTCAAGTAAACCATTTCCCTGCAGGTGGTCGAATAATTGCGTAGCAACAACTCTTTCTAAGATTTTTGAAATGAAAGGGAGATTAGAGATTGGTCTATAGTTAGCTAAAGCTCCTGGATCTAGCGTTGGCTTTTTGAGTAACGGTTTAATTACAGCTGTTTTAAAAGCCTGCGGTACATGGCCTAAAGTTAATGAAGAATTGATTATATGAAGAATAAAGCTACCAATAAGTGGGAAGACTTCTTTAAATAACCTAGTAGGAATAGGGTCTAAAAGACAAGTTGAAGGTTTGGATGAGGAAACTATTTTGTCTAACTCACAAAGGTCGATTGGAGTAAACTCATCAAGACAGACATCAAAAGAAGGAGTTGTAGTAGTTACAGTATTTAAGTTAACTGTGGGAAGAATCTGATTGATTTTATCTCTGATGGATGAAATTTTATTATTGAAAAAGTTCATAAAGTCCTGACTAGTAAGCTCTAAGGGAATGCTAGGATTGACAGAGTCCTGACTCTTTGTCAACCTGGCTACAGTACTGAAAAGAAACCTGGGATTATTCTTGTTCTCTTCTATTAATGCAGAGTAATAACTTGTTCTAGCTTTTCTAAGAGATTTTTTATAAATTAAAAGATGATTTCTCCAAGCTAAATAGATTTCATCTAAATTAGTAGAGCGCCATTTTCTTTCTAATTGACGAGTCTTCTGTTTTAAGCTACGAGTTACTGTGTTGAACCAAGGAGTTAGAAATCTCTGATTAGACTTTTTCTTTTTTAAGGGGGCCACCAAGTCTAGAGCCTGATGCAGAGAAGCTGAAACACTATCCACCATGTTATCAATTACAGAAGGAGCAAGCTGTCTATAGCTTATTTCCGTTGTGTTGACACATGGCATAGAGGAAACAATCTGCATAAATTTGGAAACAGCATCATCTGAGAGGCATCTGCTGTAATAATATTTTTCTTTAGGAGCCAAATAGTCAGAAATGGTAAAATCAAAGGTTAACAGACAATGGTCTGACAGTACAGGGTTATGAGGAGACACTACAAGATTTTCTATTTCTATGCCATATGTCAGAACAAGGTCCAATGTATGGTGGAGGTAATGAGTAGAATTTCCTACTTTCTGAGAAAACCCAATCGAGTCTAATATTGAATTAAATGCCACATTAAGGCAGTCACTATCTACATCCACATGTATATTAAAGTCCCCTACTATAATTATTCTATCAGATTTCAGCACTAAATCAGCTAAGAAATCAGCAAATTCGGATAAAAATTCTGAGTAGGTTGATGGGGGACGATAAACTATGGCAAATAAAATTGGGTTTAACCTAAAATTGCTAAAGTGCCCAATACTGAGGACCAGGCCCTCAAAAGAATTATAACATGTTTTTTGCTTTACATTAACTAGTAATTTGGAATGGTAAATTGTTGCTACTCCTCCTCCACGACCAGAACTTCTGGGATTTTGACAGTTTAAATAACCAGAGGGAGTTGATTCATTTAAACCAACATAATCCTCTTGCCCTAACCAAGTCTCTGTAAGGGAAATTAAATCAATCTGATGATCAATTAACAGATCATGGACTAACAGAGACTTGGGAGTTAGAGACCTAATATTTAGTAAACCACATTTAATTTTTAAATTATGAGGAGGAACAGAGGCCAAATCATTCAATTTAGAGGCTTTATGTTTAATTTGAGTTTTACCAATGTTTTGCTTTATCACTTTGGGATGCTTATGCATTATATTTTTATTTACTTTGGAGGGAGCAGACAACGATTCTCTGATGGGGAAGACAGGGGCTAAGCTGAGGGGTGGCGGATGAAGAGGAGCTGCAGAGAGGCGTGTAAGACTGCGACTCTGCTTCCTGGTCCCAACTCTGAGTAGTCATGGTTTTGGAAATTTGGATAAAAAAGATGCCAGATTGTTAGCTAAATGAGAAGCACCATCCAAAGTGGGATGAATGCTGTCTCGTCTCATAAGACCAGGTTTTCCCCAAAAAGAGCTCCAATTGTCAATGTAGCCCACGTCATTTTTAAGAAGAAGAATAAGAAATAAATATTAGTGCTTGTGGAAGTCGAAGTGTGGAAATAAAGATGGATCAGCGAGAGAAAGAGGCAGAGATGGAGACCGCTCACTCGAGGAAACCGAGAACTGTCAGCGAGGAAAAAAGGCAGTTTCAGGGAAAATGGACTTTGGACTACTTCGTTGAACCTCACGGGTCAGATAAAGTTGTATGCCTCATCTGCAGACAGGTAATCGCAGTGCGAAAAGACTTTAACATCAGGTGCCATTACGAAACAAAACACAAAAATTATGAAAAATTCAGTGGCAAGGATCGCACCACAAAGATGGAACAACTTAAAAGGGGCTACACAGCACAACAGTCAGTCTTCACGCAATTTTCAAAAACCAGCGAAGCAGTAACAGAGGCTAGCTATGTGGTAGCTCATGAAATAGCTAAACGGGGCAAGCCGTTTAGTGACGGAGAATTTGTTCGAGACTGTATGCTAAAAGTGGCAGAGCGTGTATGCCCAGACCAAAAAACAAAGTTCCGTGACGTAAGTTTGTCAAATGACACAGTCACAAGACGAATCGAAGATCTGGCAAATGATTTGAAGGACCAACTGGCGATACGTGTGGAGGGGCTAGAAAAGGGAGCGTTTTCCATCGCACTGGATGAAAGCACGGATATTTCCGACACTGCCCAACTGTTGATTTTCATCCGAACTGTCACTGAGAATTTTGACGTCGGCGAGGAGCTACTGAGTATGGAGAGTATGAAAGACACAACGAAGGGAGTGGATATTTGCGAAGCAGTGTATCGCAGTCTGGACACACACAATGTTAACCTGGCATCCTTGGTCGATGTCACGACAGACGGAGCACCAGCAATGATTGGGAGTAGGACAGGTGCAGTGTCGCTGCTGGCTGAGAAAGTGGTGAACAGCGGTGGTAAGAAACCAGTCAGCTACCACTGCATAATTCACCAAGAAGCCCTCGCTGCTCAGACGCTAGAAATGAAACACGTCATGGCCGTAGTTGTGAAGACAGTTAATTACCTGAAGTCCAGAGGTCTGAACCATCGCCAATTTAAAACCTTTTTGGCGCAGTCAGAGGCAGATTTTGGAGACGTCATTTACTTCACTGCCGTCCGGTGGCTGAGCAGAGGTGCCACACTGAAACGTTTTTTTAACCTGAGAAAAGAAATTTGCGAGTTCATGCAGGCAAAAGGACAAGACGTGACTGAGTTAACGGACAGCAAATGGCTCTGTGACCTAGCCTTCCTCGCCGACCTGAATAATTGTCTGAGCGATCTCAATCTGAAGCTGCAAGGCCATGGAAAACTCATTTCCACACTTTTTGACAACGTGAAAGCTTTCCAGCGAAAACTCCAACTGCTCCAGGGACAGCTCAGAGAAGGAGATCTCGCTCATTTCCCTGCCTGCAGGGCGCTGGTAGATGACCCAGACACGGACGGGAGTGAAGTTTTGCGTCACCTGCGTTCAGAGAAGAACCATGGCCTCATCGAAAAGCTTCGAGACGAGTTCGACCACCGATTCTCTGACTTCAGGGACCACGAGGGTGATTTCAACCTTTTCCAAAATCCCTTCTCATGTGTGCCCGAGGCAGTGCCTGCAGACATGCAGTTTGAGCTCATCGACCTACAGGAAAGCTCCGAGGCCAGAGCTGCATATCGTGACAAGAGTCTGATCGAGTTCTACAAAGGACTTTCCCCATCCACATTCCCTGCTCTTCGTCAACATGCTGTCAGAATGGCGTCTTTATTCGGAAGCACCTACATCTGTGAAAAGACCTTCTCCACCATGGCCATCAACAAATCTAAGCTGAGATCCAGGATGACAGATGCCCACCTACATGCAGTCCTTCGCATCGCGACGATGGAGCTGGAGCCAGACTTCAGAGGACTCGTGGCCAACCGAAAACAGCACCACAAATCACACTGCAGTTAAAAGGTATGTTGACACTAAAATTGTATTTTCATCAGTCCCAATTTCTTACTGTTAATATGACTTTACCCAAACTAATTAAATCTGATAATTAAAAGGATTACAAATGGAATTGAATTTTCAGTCTTTTTTTTTTTTTTTGCCTCCGTCCCTTTGGTGGCCCTCGGTTCAACTTTGGATTCCCAAATTGGCCCTCACCCATCAAAACTTTGAGAACCCCTGACCTAATGCATCTGCTGATAGCACTGTTAGGATGCTATTAAGAGGGAAGAAGGGGGGAAACATTTTACATCTTTCCAAGTTTTGGCGTGGGAAATTCTTGCATGAATTACATCTTCCAAAATTGTCAGTGAAGTACCTCTCTTAAACCATTTGAACATTAATTAAGCTTATTTTATGTCAGGAGCAAGAATGTGTGAGTGACAGCAGCAGGGATAAGGAAACGGGAGAGCGAGAGGAAAGAGATGGCCCAGGTGACCAGAGGGAGAGAGAGGCAGCACAAAGGATCAGTGAGAGCGATGCAGCACAGGAGGCACAAGTGACCAGTTAACAAAAAATGAACTTTGCGCCTTAGAGCAGACTGCTGACTAGATCGTCATAATAATGTTCTGTTGGACAAACTAATGAATTTTAGACTTGTCCTCATAAGGGATTGATATTTTCTTTTTGTTCGTGTGATTTCCTCACAGAGAGACACAGGGTGAGAGCAGCAGTCAGGCAAATCCATCCTGTTATTATCACTGTATAGTGACTTAGCTAAGAGTCAGGCTAAGATTAATCCTAGTGACTTGTCTGTCAGTGCAGAGGTCAATGCTATGAGAAATCAGTGCTTTTCACATCACTAAAATGTAACCGTTTTTAGTGATGTGGGATGATGGGAGTTGCTGCCTGCTAGTCGTTTAAACAAAAACTAAATATTACTCTGTTATTATATGACAGCCAACAACTTTAATTATATGGAAAGTTATCTTTTAAATTGACAAACATCATATGTGTGCAGTCGTGAAAAAATTAGGACAAAATGTAATTCTAAACAAATAGTGAGAATAAATTAGGACACCCCCACATTCTTTCCCACTTACAATGGCTAAAATAAATTTTAAAAAATGCAAATAAAAACCAAAACAAGGTTAGACATAGATACGTGAACATTTCTTAATAAAGAACTGAATATTTAAAGTGGTGTCCAAATTTTTTCACATGACTGTAACTCGTTGCAAAATTTGATCGAGATCAAAAGATAATGTTGCTCTTGCCATTCATTTTGTTGCACCCTATGAATGACAGGACTCAATCTTCTGTTTGAAAACTTTATTACTCCAAGTTCTGCATTTTTTTTTTTGTATAATCGCCCCAAAACATAAGCAGCTTCGACCTGATCGCAGCACCATTGATTTACTCCACCAACTGGTCGTGAATCATCTCCTCTTCCAACGGTCCAAGCTGGCACCCGCTGACCAACAGGCCCAAGTCTGCCACGAACCGCTGAATAGACTCGCCTACCCATTGGCAGTGCTGTTGAAACCGAATCTTGCGAACCATCGTTTTCCAGGGCACGGAAATAGCATGCCATTAGCTCAACCACTTTGTCAAAACTATCAGTCACCCAGTGTGCTCAGAAAACACTGTTCCTCCACTGCAGTATTGTGCACCAACAACTCACGTGCCCTCAACTTCAGCTTCCCATAGTTCAGTGCCACCATGTACATCCGGAAAGCGGCGCACCACCTTGGCCAGGGAACCGATGGCTTGCCGAAAAAACAGCTGAATTTCAAACCCACACGCTTCCATACTTTGTTTTAATCCACTTTTATCCTCGTTGTCAAATGTTATGTCTGTATATGGAGCCTAGGACGAGGCCAGGTGTCGAACTGAACACACGTATATTAATGAGGCACTACACAGCACAGACGCAGCTGTCAGGCAGAAGAGGTGGCAAAGAGACTGCCCCTCCTGCCCACTACCCTCTTATAGCCGCAGATGGTGGCGGAACCGGAATGTGGAGCCGCCACCAGTACCACACAAAAGTCCAAACTTTAACACAACACTCACCATCACAGCATTCCGTCCTCACAGCATAGACCTGTCATAGATTTCTAGGGCACAACACTGTCCCCCGCTAAAAAAAATAATGCCTAATATTTTCTCTACCACTACACAGACAATATTTAATACATCTGTAGCAACATTAGAACACTTCGAGGATGGTGAACATGTGAGCTGTTGTCTTCTTATTTTTAAACACACATTACAGAATACAAGTGCAAGTAATATTATTTCACTTCAGCGTCTCTAAGTCTTCTTTTTCATCTTCTTGTGGCTGTAATACTAGGCTAAATGTCCATAGTCCATCAGTATTGAAGGGTGAATAGTCCATTGAAGGATTGGTGAGCCCTCCCAGTCTTCACAAAGGGACAAGGAAATTACCATGTACACCCAACCTTATGTTTCCTACACATTTTGGTGCCACATATTTTATCTCATTAAGTCTATATATCACAGTTTTTTTTTTTACATAGCAACTGTGACACTATTGTCTCATTTTTAAATACAGATAACCGTCTCTTTTTGTACTTAATTTTAAACAAATACTCTACTCTACTTGCTTATTTGCGCTACAATATATTCTGAACTGAAAGTGCGACCATACCCCTATACTGTAACTAACATTCAATAAACAATAGCTAAAATGTGAAATGGACGACTAAATCAATGAATTCAGTTATGCATAACATTCTCTCACTCATTGTTAGAGAAAGGATACATGAAGGATGGTCTCATAGAGGGATCATGGCTGATTCTCATGGGCTGCTTCAAGCTGACACCACATGTCTTCAGAGGTCTGAACATTGGCTGACCCAACTGATCATAGGTGTAGATGTGCTTGGGTGGCCTGGCTTTTAGTGGTCTTGTCCTTTGCATCTCCGGGTCACTCTCCTCCTTGTCAGATTCAGCCCTCCTCTCCTCACTCTCAGGTTCAGCAGCTAGAGCATCAATCTGCTCCTCTTCTGCCGAGTCTTCCTCAGACATGATTGCGTCCTCCCGTCTTTCTTGCCGTCTCTCCATTTTTGGATAAAATTCATCTGCTTCTGGATTTAGGTAACGAGCAGCCTGTCTTGTTGTTGTCTGTACCTGGTAGTCTTCTTCACTGGAATTATCTGAGTCCGTCAGGTCAGGGTTACATCTGGCTTTCTGATTATTTCTCCTTCCACCTAGACTTTTGTGTCTCCTCAAGTGTGCGCAGCATGCCTCGCAGCGTCCTGTTGAAGCACTCTACCGGATTTGCTTGGGGATGATATGGAGAAGAGCGGGAATGATGAATACCACAATAACTCTGTGACATAACGCACGGCTCAAGAGACGCACACACACAGGCTCAGAGAAGTTCAAATAGTTTATTAGCAACAGGGGTGAATGGATGTGTGTCTGCGGGATGTAAATGTATTGGTGGCGGCGTCTGCTTCGGGCACAGAGGCAGGAGACCGTACAGCCGGCAACCCTACGGGAAAGAGCACAAAGACACAGGGTGACGGGCACACACCAACACAGGAGGAGAATGAATGAGAGAGGAGCTTACTTGCAAGGGACAGATGACTGGCACCACAAGGACGGAACCCGGAAGACAGCCACCCGCAGGGCTCGGTGCAGCAGCGAGGAATGGTGAGGGAGAGGCGTTGTCCGCCGCCGAGGAATCCACCTGTGCACAGGGGAGCAGACTGGAGAGAAAGGAGGTAAGGGCTTCTTACCAAAGGCGTCGTGCTGAAGGAAAGGTTGACTCACGATGATGAGTGGAGAAGTCTGCCGGCTTCAGGCCGAAGCTCAGGGCGAGGCGGCTTATATTCCTCGCCGCTGATGATGTGCAGGTGTGCGTGCAGGTGGCGCCGCTGATGAGCGGCGCGGCGTGACAGTACTCCCCCCTCTAGCAGCGCCTCCTGGCGATGGCTTCTCTGGGTGCGCTCGGTGGAAATCAGCGATGAGCGAGGGGTCTAACACAAACGACGGGGGCACCCACTGTCGATGTTCAGGCCCATAGCCCTCCCAGTCCACCAAGTACTGCAACCCACGACCCCGGCGCTGGGAGTCCAGGATGGAAGAGACGGCCCAGGTCGGATGGCCACCAATCATCCGGGCGCGGGTTGCGCAGCAGGAGGAGGGCAAAGGGGGTCGGAGACTGCCAGCTTCACCCTGGACACGTGGAAGGTGGGATGGATGCGGAGGGAGGGGGGAATAGCCACACGCACAGCTACTGGGTTGATGATCCGGGTGATGGGGTAGGGTCCCATAAAGCGCTGTGCCAGCTTCCTCCTCTCGCCTTTCAATGTTACGTCCTGGGTTGACACGTAGACTCGGTGCCCAACTCTGTACGCCAGGGCAGGTCTTCTGTGCCGGTCCGCCACAGTTCTGTTGCGCTCCGCCGTGCGTAAAAGCGCATTACGCGCAGATGCCCAGATGGAGCGGAACTGCCTGAGATGCGCCCTAACTGACGGGACAGTTACCTCACTCTCCTGCGCTGGGAACAGCGGGGGGTCGTAACCCAGGGACGCCTTGAAGGGGGACATCCTTGTAGCAGAAGAGCGAGCGGTGTTGTGGGCGTATTCAACCCAGGCAAGATGGTTACTCCAGGACGTGGGTTTGGATGCAGTCACACAGCGGAGTGCAGCCTCCAGCTCCTGGTTGGTCCGCTCACACTGCCCGTTGGATTGGGGGTGATGGCCGGAGGAGAGGCTCACCTTGGCTCCGATGGCGTTACAAAACGACTTCCAAACCTCAGAGGAAAATTGGGGCCCCCGGTCCGAGACCACGTCCACCGGAATCCCGTGCAGCCTGACCACGTGTTGGATGAGGAGGTCCGCCGTCTCCAGGGCAGTAGGGAGACCTCGCAGGGGAACGAAGTGTACCGCCTTGGAGAAGCGATCCATGATGGTCAGGATGGTGTCGTAGGAGTTGGGAGACTGGGAGTCCGGTGACGAAGTCCAGGACGATGTGCGACCAGGGCCTGCCAGGGACGGGCAGGGGCTGGAGCAGACCCGCTGGAGGGGCGTTTCCCGACTTATTGGTGGCACAAACTGGGCAAGCCCGGGCGTAGGGAGCTGCATCCCTCCGCAGGCCCGGCCACCAAAAGGACCGCTGGAGGAGGTCTATCATCCGGGAGGAGCCAGGGTGACAGGTGAGCCTGGAGGTGTGTAGCCAGTGGATGACCTCTCCTCAAACCGCAGATGGCACGAATAGTCTTCCCTCTGGTCCGCCGCCAGGGTCAGGTTCCACCTCCTGCGCCTTCCGGATCTTGCTCTCTATGTCCCAGGAGATGGCTCCCACGACGCACGACCTGGGCAGGATGGTGTGGAGCGCGTCCTCCGACTCCTCGGGGGCAAATTGCCTAGAGAGGGCGTCGGGCAGGCTGTTCTTGGAGCCAGGCCTGAAGGTGATGGAAAACTGGAACCTGGCGAAGAACAAGGACCAGAGCGCCTGGCGGGCGTTCAGGCGCTTGGCAGATCGAAGGTATTCCAAGTTCTTGTGGTCCGTCAGGACCACGAACGGCAGGTCCGCCCCCTCTAGCCAGTGACGCCACTCTTGCAGCGCGAGCTTGATGGCGAGGAGCTCTCTGTCCCCCACATCGTAATTTCTCTCCGCCGGGGACAAGCGCCGGGAGAAGAAGGCGTAGGGCCTTTTGGCGCCGTCATCAGGCGACCGCTGGGATAGCACCGCCCCCACTCCTGTGTCCGAAGCGTCCACCTCCACGATGCACTGCAGCGCGGGGTCGACCTGGCGAAGGACCCGGGAGGAGGAGAACTCCGCCTTCAGCGCCTGAAAAGCAGCTGCGGCCTCTTCGGTCCACTGGAACGGGACCTTAGGGGACGTGAGGCGGGTCAGCGGTCCGACGATGGTGCTGAAGTTTGGGACAAAGCGGCGGTAGAAGTTCGCGAACCCCACAAACTGTTGCACCTGTTTCCTCGACGCAGGTGGAGGCCACTCTCCCACCGCCTTCACCTTCTCTGGGTCTGGACGCACCTGGTCGTGAGCGATGACGAATCCCAGGAAGGATGTTGTTCTAGCAAAAAATTCGCACTTCTCAGCCTTCACGTATAGCCGGTTCTCCAGCAGCCTTTGGAGGACCCGCCTCACATGGACCTGGTGCTCGTCCCTGGACTTGGAGAAGATGAGTATATCATCCAGGTAGACGAACACAAAGAGGCCGATGAAGTCCCGGAGGACGTCGTTGATGAGGCGCTGAAAGACGGCAGGAGCGTTGGTCAACCCGAACGGCATTACCAGGTATTCAAAGTGGCCGTTCGGGGTACGGAAGGCTGTCTTCCACTCATCTCCCTCCCGGATCTGGACGAGGTAGTATGCGCTGCGTAGATCCAGCTTGGTGAACCAGGTCGCCCCCTGGAGGGAGTGGAAAGCGGTGTCCATGAGGGGCAAGGTGTAACGATCCCTCTCCGTGATGTCATTTAGGGCCCGATAGTCAATGCAAGGACGGAGGGATCCGCCCTTTTTCCCAACGAAGAAGAACCCTGCCCCCACGGGAGATGATGATGGGCGGATTATCCCAGCACTCAGCGACTCTTTTAGGTAGGCGTTCATCGTCTCCTTCTCCGGCGCCGACAGACTGTAGAGCCGACCAGAAGGTAAGGGTGCCCCCTGGCGGAGGTTGATGGCGCAGTCATAGGGCCGATGAGGAGGGAGAGACATGGCCTTGGTCTTACTGAATACCATGCCCAGGTCGTGAAATTCCAGAGGCACCAGGGACAGGTCCGGAGGTGCAGCGTCCGTAGCGGGGGGAGAAGCGGACGGAGAGCAGGCAGCGGACTGAAGGCAGGTGCCCATGCAGAATGTGCTCCATGCCGATACCCCAGCTGACTTCCAATCCAGGACAGGGTTGTGGAGGCGTAGCCAGGGATACCCTAGGATGACGGGCGACACAGAGTTGGGCAGGACGTAGAAGGTCATCTCCTCCCGGTGGTTTCCTGAGATAATCACCGGGACAGGAACAGTCTGGTGCATCACTCTCCCAAGGGAGGCACGAGAGAGGTTGACCAGGGAGATGGGGTCTCTCAGTGCCTGGCAGCGGATGCCCAATTGGGTTGCCAGGCTTTGTGAAATAAAGCTGCCTTCTGCGCCCGAATCCACCAGTGCGTGGGTGAGATGCCCAGTGGGACTGTGGCAGAAACGGACGGGCAGCTTCAATTGTTTGTGTGAGTTTAACCGATTGAGATCCGCAAGGCCCCCTACAGTGACTCGCGGACCCCGCCGACTGGCTTTCCGTGGGCAAAGCTTCACCGTGTGTTGGTCATCTCCGCAATACATGCAGAGATCCAACTCACGGCGGCGTTGTCTCTCCGCAGGTGAAAGCTTTGTCCAGCCCGTCACCATCGGCTCCGACTCCTCGGGGCACGATGGTGGCGGCGCCGCCAGGGGGCGAGCTTGGAACAGGCGCGGCGAGGCTCCACGAGGGCGAGAAGAAGACGACTTCCGCCCTGAGGAGCGCTCGCGCAGCCTGTTATCCAAACTAATCGCTAAGGATGTCAGCTCCGCTAGCGTCTCAGGAATATCCCGCCCAGCCAGTTCATCCCTCAGATCATCATTGAGGCTGCGGAGAAAAAGGCCGCAGAGGGAGCGTTCCTCCCAGCCTACTTCCTCCGCCGCTACCCGGAAGTCGACCGCGTAGTCCGCTGCCAACC
Organism: Pholidichthys leucotaenia; assembly: GCA_020510985.1. NCBI lineage: Eukaryota > Metazoa > Chordata > Actinopteri > Cichliformes > Pholidichthyidae > Pholidichthys > Pholidichthys leucotaenia. The sequence goes on along the minus strand of CM035847.1, from coordinate 110,781,272 downwards.
TGCTTCCCTGCTGGAGGGCGAGAAGCCGATCGACCTGGACCGTCTCGGTTGGAGTATGGTCAAAGACCTCCAGGAAGCGCCTCACGAATTGGTCATATGTGAGGGCGGCATAACTGGGCCTCGCCATTACGGCGTAGGTCCATGTTAAAGCTCGCCCCTCCAGGAGATTCCCGATATAACCAATTCGGCTATGATCTGAGGGAAAGTCTCCGGGCACACGGTGGAAAACGGACTCACACTGCATAATAAACCCCCGCGCTCCGCCGAGCTTACCACTAAAGCTGGCGGGGGTTGGAATGGGTGTGAGCCGAACCGGTGCACTCGGAGCCTGCTGGACGGCCACTGGAGCAGCAGGAGCCGCGCCACCCTGACGAGCCGGGGGGAACGACTGTTGGGGGTCCAAGTGGCCCAACCGGTTAGTCAAATTTAACAATTGATTGAAAATCACCTGTTGCTGATAGGCTAATTGATCCACTCGAGCCTCGAGAGTGGAAAACCGGTGTGCGAGCCCGCCGTCTGCCGAGCCGCTCTGCTGAAGCCGTACTGACATAACGCACGGCTCAGGAGACGCACACACACAGGCTCAGAGAAGTTCAAATAGTTTATTAGCAACAGGGGTGAATGGATGTGTGTCTGCGGGATGTAAATGTATTGGTGGCGGTGTCTGCTTCGGGCACAGAGGCAGGAGACCGTACAGCCGGCAACCCTATGGGAAAGAGCACAAAGACACAGAGTGACGGGCACACACCAACACAGGAGGAGAATGAGCGAGAGAGGAGCTTACTTGCAAGGGACAGATGACTGGCACCACAAGGACGGAACCCGGAAGACAGCCACCCGCAGGGCTCGGTGCAGCAGAGAGGAATGGCGAGGGAGAGGCGTTGTCCGCAGCCGAGGAATCTACCTGTGCACAGGGGAGCAGACTGGAGAGAAAGGAGGTAAGGGCTTCTTACCAAAGGCGTCGCGCTGAAGGAAAGGTTGACTCACGATGATGAGTGGAGAAGTCTGCCGGCTTCAGGCCGAAGCTCAGGGCGAGGCGGCTTATATTCCTCGCCGCTGATGATGTGCAGGTGTGCGTGCAGGTGGCGCCGCTGATGAGCGGCGCGGCGTGACACTCTGGAGCTTGTGAAACAGGTTGTTTTCAAACTCTTGCCTTGATTATGGAGTATCTTGGATGGAAAGCCAAAGCACATGATAAAATCCTCAAAGAGTTTTCTGGCTGCAGACTTCCCAGATTTATCCTTTGTTGCATAAGCCTGCGCATACAGTATTTGGTAAAATGGTCCGCAACCACAAGTATATATTCTTCCCCTCCCTTATTTCTTTCCAGATGCAGGTAATCAATTGAGATCATCTCGAACGGTACTGAGGTCTCAATGCTCTGGATAGGCATCCTGATTACCCTGTTTGGTTTCTTCCTTTTTAATCACTGACACACCTGAGTCACATAGTGTTCCATCTCATGCCTCATCTTTGGCCAGAAAAAATGTTCCCTGGTGAGGGCTACAATTCGATCTGCACCCAGGTGTCATGCAGGTGTTTGTAGATGATGGGCTTCAAAGATTCAGGAATGACCAGCTGCATTTTAGATACTGTCTCTCTTATGAGGATTCTGTCTCCATCAGTTCGCAGGCGGGGCCACTCTCTGATAAGCCGTCTAACTTGGTCTGCCTCTTGTGCAGCTCTGATATCCTCCACTGCCATGGATTGATTGGTAAAGGCTGGCTTGATTGGTAAAGAGGTACTACTTTCTTGTGGTAGTGCATCAATATTACATGTGACTGCAGAAATCCAGTTGACCTCGCCTGTTCTTTCCCCCTTGAACGCTTGCCCAATGGAATCAATGATCTCCTGATGCAACTCTTCTGTGCACTCTTGCATGACTACCTCAATGGGCTTTGCTCTCTGGGAAAGAAAATCTGCATTTCAGTTTATTGATCCGGGCCTGTATTTGAGGGTGAACCTATAGTCTGCCGGTTCCGCTACCCAACGATGTCCCATGGCATTAAGTTTTGCTGATTTGATGACATACGTAAGTGGGTTATTGTCACTATATACAGTGAATTGTGGGGCATGGAACAAATAGTCCCAAAAGCGCTCTGTTATAGCCCACTTTAAAGCCAGGAACTCTAATTTGCCCGAGTGCAATTTGTAGTTCCTCTCTGCTGCTGTCAGGGTTCTGGACCTGTATCCTATGACTCAAAGAGACCCCTCTTGCCGTTGATATAACACTGTACCTAGCCCTTCTTCTGAGGCATCCACATGCAGAACACAGGGTTTCTCCAGGTCTGGTTAGGCCATGATAGGAGGGTTTGTCAGTTGGTCAACTGTTAAGTGTTCGTTGGTGGGTCTCAGTCCACTGAACTGGATAAGATGATGACAACTGAGTGGGTTGATGACCAGTCCCCTTTTTCTTTTGATTGTTCTTCTGAGCTGACTTTGGTTTGGCTAGCAACTCATACAGGGGCTTGGCCAAACAAGAAAAGTCTGGTATGTAGGGCCTGTAATAACTAAGAAAACCCATCAACTTTCTCACCTCCCGAACAGTGGTTGGCACCTCGTGTCTCAGGGCCTGCACTGCCTTGACTTCTTTGGGGTTCATTGTGCATCCCTTCTCAGATATTATGTGACCCACATAACACACCTCCCATTTGAAGAAGTCACACTTCTTTGGTCTTAACTTCATGCCACACTGTTTTTGTCGTTGTAACGCCTGCCTCACATTTTGGATGTGTTGTTCAAAGCTGTGACTGGACACCAGCACATCATCCAAATACGGCACACAGATTTCATCCCTGAGATCCCCCAGGCATCCCTCCATGTAGTGCTGAAAAGCATCCGGCGCATTGATCAGTCCAAAAGGGATTCTGAGCCATTCATAAGTCCCCAAGGTGTTATGAATGCTGTACAAGGCTCCTTCTCTCATTCATGAAGCCCTGATGGTAGGCCTTCCCCTGGTCAAGCACAGTGAACAAAGAATTTCCTCCCAGGTTTTCAAGGATTTCTTGAATCTTTGGGATGGGGTGACGATCAGGCAGTGTCTTCCCATTTGATAGTCTACAGTCTACACATAAGTGGAGACCTCCATCTTTTTTCCTGACACATTCTACAAGCAAAGAGTATGACGAGCAGGATTTTTGGATCCAGCCTCCGTTGAGTAGATCTTGTAGGTGTGTTTTTACTTCTTGGTAGAGGTGTTGAGGTACTGCATTGTATGTTTTCTGCACAGGGACACTATCTTTTAGCTGTATATCCATCTCCAAGTCTTTTATACACAAAGTGTCCCAATCATCCTTTGCAAAGACATCACACTGTCATCATCTGCTGTACTTGTTTCTACTGCCTGTTGGACAGATGACTCAGATCCACAGGTGGATCCCAGGGCTCACCTTGTGATGTATGGCTGGACTGCTCTATAGGGGGTGTGACACTGCTGGGAGATGACCGAGATTCCTGGCCCTCCACAGGTTTTGTCTCCAGTGGGTAGACTGCATCCACATTATGTAGCCAGCCAAGTGTTGTGCGACCACACAGCATGATATCACTGTCAGTTTGGTTTTCAACAGTCACTATTATTCTCTTATTGCCCTCTTGTGATAGCTGTATTAACTGCTCTTTGATGGTCAACCCTGTGGGCCATGGTGCTTCCAGATTTGGTTCCAGCACTACCTGTGATCGTCAGCATTCTTTTGTTCAGGTGACCACATTCCACCCCCATGGTTTTCCTTCTTGGTATGGTCACAGGTCATTTGCCTAGTCTGGCTATGTGGGGTCTGCTTACATTCTTTTGTCTTTTTAGGATGGACAAGACAACTCTGGTGGCTCTGCACTCCACTTCAAGTACCAAGGACAATCTCTGCACCGTGTGACCAGATGGGAAACAATTTTCAGGTGTGTTATTTGTCAGTGCCAATTCCTCAATTACATTAAGCCCTATGATGAGGTGTTCGAGTTTACTGCTGGAAACCAGAATTGGGACAAGAACTAGTTTATCGCTCATTCCGGACACAGCATTTTTGGACAGGGTAAATTCAATTCCCATTCATCCCTCATATTGAATGTCTGTTCCGTTTGCTGCTGAGAGGTCTAATACACCTTCTTCAAGTAGCTCTGCTACTGGTCTCACCTCAACTCCAGGCAGGTGTCTCTTTTTCCAGTCTGCTTCGACAGTTGACACTTGTGAGCCAGTGTCCCATAAAACTGCAGTGTCAACACCACCCAGTGAGACTTGAACGAGGTATCTCTTCCCCACTAGTTTGGCAGTTTGTTGTTGTTTATCAGTTAGAGGTGCTTTTAGGTTAAACTGGTTAAATTTGTCTGTCCTCTCCTCAGGGCATAGCAGGGTTTCAATTTTATTGGTGGTGGCTGAGATGGTTCTTGCAGAACAACCAGCAGCCCAGTGCTCTGTGCTGCCACATTTATAGCAGTGATTACACTTCCCTTCAGGGTTGGACACCTGGCACTGCTGACATTGTCTGATGTTCACCAGTCTGAACTGTGGCTTATATTTTCTGTTTGGCTGCTCATGCACTTTCATGGCTTGGGGTTTAGGAGTCTGGCTGAGGCTTGCAATGTGCATGGTGAGGTTTTGGATAACCTTGCAAGTAGCTTCATTGCCTTCCTTGACCTTCTCCATCAATGTGTCTAGCTTGTGTGTTTCCCCGTGTTTATTCTTACTGTTTGATTTGTGTCTGGAGCTTTCTTTTTCAGTCTCTTCATTTTCCTCAGTTGCAGCTGCCACTTTTATTGTCCTTGTTTTTAGGGTGGTTGGCAATTTGTACTTCCATTTCCAGGCTGTAAGCTGCTGTCATTTTCTCCCAAAAGAACTTCATCACTTTGGGTCTTGTAAGTATGGCTTTACATCTGCTTGGATGGAGTCATCATGCATACCAGTGAGCACTGTTTAGAGGAACTGATTTTGTATCACCTCAAGGCTATACTTTAGCCCTGACTCCACTCTCTCTGAAGCAAAGATGACTTGTTGCCTCAGGTCCATGGCTCGCACCAAAAACTGAATTGATGTCTCCCGTGGCTCTTGAACTGCACGTGTGAGGGAGTGATACAACATTGCAGCATCTTTTTCAATATAATGAGTCCTTAATATATGTCCGAGAGCCTTTAGTGTCAAATCAGCTCTGCTCTCCAGATAAATCTTCAGTTTTGTTCCAGGAACTATGGCCTGAATAACAGTTTCAACAATTTCTCCATCATATCCCTTTTTTTAATGCTCTTTAGATCCGCCTTTCCAGACTGGCATAGCCAAGTTTATCTTTTTGATTTGGCTCTCCAATTTGTCCAACTATTTTTAAGTCTCTTTTGTAAAGTGGGTGCACAAATGTTGGGCTTGGGTCAGTGTTTGATCCAGTGTGACTCGGGGAAGTCCTGGTTTCCCTTTCTTCATTTGAGTTATGAGGTGTGCCACCTTTGTCCACCAGGGGGTGTTTGTGAACTTCTTTTGACTGGAAGCCTTGTAATTGTCATTTTTCTCCCTCAGTTCATCAGTCTTATCCTTCAGGTTCATTAACAGAGACAGACCTTCATCTTCTAGTGAAGTGACATCTTCTCCCTCGAGATACTGCAGGATAAGCCTCCTCAACTTACGCGGTGAGTCTCTGTCACTCTCACACACGATAACATTAAGTGCTTCACAGACATCATTTAGCTACTTTGCTGCTAGTATAAACAATTTTCCTTCTTTTTTGTAATTAAAGTTTTTATTGACTTTATACAGGATGGTACTACACATACTGATCTTCCAGGTATCACATCAGTATCCAAAAAGGGCAAATAAATAGGGGGAAAAAAAATATATATATATACTCTATATGTGGCTGATTACAAAGCAAGGATAACCATATCATATCATATCAGTGAGGGAAGGCAATAACCCCGAGAGAAAAAAAACAGGGAAAGAGAGAAAGACGGGCCTTCATTAAGGGATTGAGTTGTTAGCCAAGGAGATAAAATTCCAAAAGTCTCTCCATATTGGTCCCTTAGTGTGATTTCCATCAGTCCTCCTATTCAACATGGACTCATATGAGGCAGTTTTTATCATATAGCTAACCCATTCTTCCATTCTAAGGGGTTCGATTGATTTCCAGTGAGAAAGTATAGTTCTGGCTGCTGTAGATAGTCCAATCATGACCACTGAGAATTCTTCTTTCGATAAAATAGGTACTTGGGATTTGTCTCCAAGTAGACACATTCTTGGTGACAAAGGGAGTGTCTTGCCCAACCACTTACCCATATGTCTGAGATTTTTAGTCCAAAAAAGGCTGAACAAGTGGGCAATCCCAAATACAGTGCAAAAAAGTTCCTTTTTCTTTCTTACATTTCCAGCATAGATTATTATTTAACAGACCCATCCTATGTAGTCTCGCTGGCGTCCAATAGTATCTCGTCGGCCTTCGTCGGTCTATGATGACCATGGAAGAGAATCCTAAACGTCTACTCTGCTTGAACAGCACCGCCTGTGGCTGAACAGGCCGATGCACACCGGTGTTCTACCTTCCAGCATTGGGCGTTGGTAGGATTCAAGCCTGGGCAGGAAGATATGGAGGACAAGATGTTACCCATGCAGCATGTCCCCCCTCTCCACGTCACTGATGAATCCAAAGGAACGGCAGGGCTGCTATAGTTTGGCACCAGCGCCGTCGCAGGAGCTGCCAGAACGATGTTGAGCACAACAGAGAACTGCCTTAGGGGCTCCGACTCCGGATTTTTCCTCAGGGTTGACTCCCAAAGCCTTTCCCGTGACCGGGTGTGCCGCAAGGCAGCGGAGGTTTGAAATCAGGGTTTACCTTCCCCTAGATGGACTACCTTCCCAGGTTGACGAGCCACCATCTACCCGAAGCATCTGGTTTTAAGGCGCCAGAGATCCGCCCTCGCCCCTTCTCCTATTAGTAAAAGCAGTTCCGCCGGGCTTAGAGACTAAACCACACGGGCAGGCTAGGAGTTGGACTTAGTTTTCAGAGGCTTTTCGAGACGCACGCCGTAAGGAGCATTTTATGAGTACTGGGAGCTTAACAACCCAGTGCCACTCCTGGCTATGACAACCTTGGAACCAATAGTACCATAGATACCAATAGTATCTATGCATTATTTTATACTGTGTAAGTTTACTTCTGGCTTCCCTTACATATTTCCCACTATCTGACAAAATGTTTAACCACTCTTCTTCACTCATTATACAATCCAGGTCTTCCTGCCATATTCGTCTCAAGCTGTCACATCCGTTACTAAGTAGACCATTAATTAGTCTGTAAAAAGCAGATGCATGAAGACATTTCAATAGTAATTTAAAAAAATCTATGATAGGGTTACAGTCCTTATATTGATTCATTGATGTCAGACAGCTCCTAATTTGGAGATACTTCCAAAAGTGACCTTTCCCTGTAAGAGTGTATTTCTTGAGCAAGTCTGTATAAGACATGAGCACACCATCTTGGTACAGGTCATTCACCTGGCGTATGCCACCAAGGTGCCACGCTTTCCAGTATAATGGTGTTTTCCCAATAATAATTGCTGGATTATACCATAAAGATGAGTAGGACTGGCTAAGGTGTGGGATCTTTAACATCCTATGTATTCTGATCCAGACCCCTTTTGAATGAGATAGGATAGGGTTCAGGGATCTATGTTGGGACTGGGAAAAACTATCTATAGGAGTAAATGGACAGCACATTTCAGCTTCAATGTCAACCCAATCCAATTTACTGTGTCTGCCTAAGTGTTTTGCTAATTTGGTCATTCCAAATGAGATATGACATAGCCTCAGGTTCGGTAACCCCAGGCCTCCTTTATCCTTTGGCCAACACAGTTTGTTCATTCCGATCCTTGGTCTCTTCCCCTCCTACAGAAATTCTTTAATTATGAAGTCATATTGTTTAAAAAACTGTGGTGATATGGCAATTGGCAACATCGTTATATAATTGAGCTGGGGTGCAACAACCATTTTAACAACATTGATCTTGCCCCATAATGAGAGTTTTAATTTCCCCCACTTATCTAACTTAATTTTAATTTTCTGTAACATAGGCTCGAGATTCAGACTGGGGACATCTTCAATATTCCGGCTTAACTTTATACCTAAGTATGACATTCCATTTGACACCCATTTGAAGTTAAAGCCAGACACTGAGCTAGGATGGCATGTACCAGAAATAGGCATGGCTTCTGATTTCCTCCAGTTAATTTTGTATCCTGATAGTTTAGAATAAGACTGAATAGTTGTCATTAAATGTGGTAAAGAGTTCAAAGGATCTCTAATTAATGTCAGAACATCATCCGCATACAGTAATAATTTATGTTCTTTCCTCCCTCCCACCACTCCCTTAATATTCCCGTCTGATCTGATGGCAATAGCAAGTGGTTCAAGTACAATGTTGAAAAGTAAGGGGGACAGTGGACAACCTTGTCTGCTACCTCTCGAAAGGTTGAAGAATGATGAAATCGTCCCATTAGTTGTTAAGGCTGCCTTGGGGTTTTTGTATATTATCTTAATCCAATTAATAAAAACTGGTCTAAAGCCGAACTGTGTTAACGTATAAAGTAAAAATTCCCATTCCACTCGATCAAAATCCTTTTCGGTGTCAAGTGAAATGGCTACAATACAAAGGATAGGGCTGCATTACATATGCTGTGTGAAGATGTGGGCTTGGTGGATATTTGGAGACTGGTAAATCCGAGGGGGAGGGAGTACACCTTCTTCTCCCACTGCCAGAAATCATACTCCAGGATAGACTTTTTTCTAATTTCAAGTAATATTGTAAAATCTGTAATTGAGAGTAAAATAAATGCAATGGCCCTGTCAGATCACGCAGCTATAGAGTTATGTATTGACATTGATATTGACAAGGATAGAAAAGGCAGATGGAGGTTAAATACATCACTTTTACATGATGAAACATTTAACCTGACAATGAAGGAAGAACTCAAGTATTACTTTGAGCTCAATTCAGGTACTACAGGCTCAAGAGCCACAGAATGGGAAGCATGTAAAGCATTTATCCGGGGGAAAATCATAGGACAGGCATCAAAAAAGAAAAATGAAAATAGGGATAAAATCAAGGATCTGGAATATCAAATTAGAAAATTGGAAATAGTACTATCAAGACATTTTTCAGATAAATTATATCAAGATATATATAAATTTAAATTCCAGTTGCAGGAAATCTATAATAAAAAAGCTGAATATGCCTTATTTAGGCTCAGAGCAACTTGCTATGAGGAGGGGGAGAAAACAGGCAAGCTGCTTAGTAGGCAACTTAAACAACAGTGTCATAACCCGAGTGTCGGTTCTGGCCACACTCAGGTCTCATATCTTTTGTTTCCCTGGCTTTGGCAGCTGAGGATTCCTTCCAGCTCCTCGGGCTCTTATTGTGAAGGCGCCCGGGGAAGCTCCCTGCTGTCAAAGTCAGCTGCTGCTCCGCTGTCATTAGGAGCAGCTGTGCCGCGTTGGGGTCATTAGCCGCCAGAGATATAAGCGGGTGCTAAATGTCCTCCAACGCGGCAGTCTCTGTTATGGTCTCCTGTTATGTCCACCTGTTACGATCATCTGCTATGATCATCTGTTATATTCAGCTACGTTCTGATGGTGCTCCTATATGCTCAGGTATGTTCCTGTTTGCCTAGCTCATCTTTGTTAACGTTGTCGTCTGGCGCATCGGGTGTTCCCCGGCTCAGACTTCACCCAGCCACTGTATGTGTTCTGTGTGTGTTCGTCCTTCTCAATAATAAAATACCACTGCAAACTCACTGGTGACTGAGGCGTCTTGTGACGGTCCGTGAGGGCCGTCGTGACAGTAGACTGCCGCCTAACGCCCGGAGAGGAGGCGTTGTTTCGAGATGCCATTCACCGTGCAGTTTGCAGTAGTGGACTGTTTGTTCCTACCTGTCTGAGTGTCTGCAGCGGGGAGTATGTCGTCATCCAGGGGCCGTTGTCGGCGCCTTGGCAGGCAGCAAGCGGAGATTCTGAAGGAGGTAGACTACACCATCTTCACCGCTACGCTGTTGGACGCTCCCAGCGACATTCGCAGATACCTGGACCTAGCCGAGGAGATTCTGGATTCTCTTCCCCGCTTCACCAATCATCCAGAGGTAAGCGTGAGGAGAGATGACATCGCCACCCAGCGTGAGAGACTCCGAGGGCTGGAGGGAAATCCTGGCAGGAAGCTGAAGCGGAGGAGACGTCGCCCCTCGCTTCGGGATCCCGCTCCTGCCTCCGTTCCAGCCCGGGAGTTCGTACCATCCGGAGGTCTTTTCCCATCGGGCATGTCGTCACTCGGGATTCCCCCAGAGGAGCTGCAGCTGACAGCAGACAAGATCTGGGACCGGGTGGCTGCTGCTTGCTCCGCTAGGAATCCTCCAGCGTGTATGAAGCATGTGGTGGCGGCGGTCAGACTGGTGGAGAGGAATCCAGCGCTGCGTGAGTTTCCTGAGTTCGCGGACTTGCTTGCCGCTGTTTCTGCTCAGGAACGGCGATTTCCGGACCTCACCTTCGCCTCACCCCCTACAAGGAACCGTCGTCACTCCGGCTTCCAACCTTGGCTAGAACCCCGTCTGGATGCTGTTCCGGGTCGCCGCAAGGGCTCAACCCCCCACACAGCTGTCACTCCTGCGCCTCGTCAGAGGGGAATCCCTGCAGCCTCGTCTTCTCCCGGGCCCTCGCCTGCTGTCCAGTCAGCGCTCCATGCCCGACTGACCCCGGCTGTAGCCCCCTCCTCCTCGCCGCCTATCCTGGCTGCTGTGTGTCACGAGAGCTCCGTTTCGGCGAGCCTCATCCCGGATCCGTCCCGAGTGGCCTCATCTCGTCTTCCCAGAGGGCCCTCTGTCGCCATCCAGCGGGGAAAGGAAGGAACGACGTCCCCCACAGCGGGAACCATCTTACCCTTGGGGGAAAGGCAAGTGCATGATAATTTCTCTCCTTTTGATATTGTTTTGCCTTGTCTGACTCCTGGGGGTGGAGTTCGGGGTATGCAGCCCCCCGAGCTCCCTCCACCCGCTGTGGATGAAAGTATTAATCCTGCTTCCTCTGTGTCTCCCTCCGCTGAGCGGTCCTCGACGTCAGGCCAACGTCGCTGGATGAGGAGGGGGCCTGCGGTTCTGGAAAGCCTGGTTCTGGTTCCGCAGCCACGCCATGGGCGGAGGAGGAGAGTGGACTGCAGTGTGGAGCCATCGCCGATGAAGAAGCGTCCCCGGGGTTCCATGGAGGAGCGGTCCGGTCCAGCAGGGCGAGATTCTCCTGCCACCACGACGTGCGGGCCACCGGCGTGGACATCGGTGCCGGAGGACTCACTAGCTGCACGCACCATCATGCCAGCTGCGGAGCCCGACGCAGCTGAGTGGGAGCCTGAGGACGACCTCCTGACTTCTGAGCCCGGATCATCGCAGTCCTGGACGGCGTCAGAACCCGAGCTCAGGCAAGTGCTCTGTTTTGTCTTCCTTCTTCACCTTTTAGAGCACTTTTGCCTGTCTCAAGGGGAGATGAGACGGGTGCAGCCGGCCGCTGCGTCCAAGCTTATCTCGCCAGGTTCTGGCGCTACCGGTGATCCTGATCCCGGGTTTTCTCTCTTGTGTGAGTCTTCTCCCAGGGTCGCCGGCGAGGGGCTGCTCTCGCCTGCTGCGCCAGAGGTTCCGGTTTCGGGGTTGGAGGTCGAGTCTGGTGCCACGCCGACCGGGTCCACTGGGAGTGCTGTTCCGGTCCAGTTGGAGTCCACCGGGAGTGCTGTTCCGGTCCAGTTGGGGTCCACCGGGAGTGCTCCGGAGGCCCAATCGGGGTCCACCGTGGGTTTGGTTCCGGAGGCCCAATCGGGGTCCACCGTGGGTGCTGCACCAGCAGGTCCTAGATTCGGTGAGGGAGCTGCTGACCCCCGGCCACCGGATGCTGGACAGGCTCGTTTACTTCGTCACCCTCATCTCCACCGTCATCCTCCTCGTCTCCCTGAGGAGCGCTACCTATCTCCACCTGGGGCCGTTGGGGTCCCGAACGCTCCGTCCGGTTCCCCCGCACCTTTCCTCTTCTCTGCGGGACCACCGGCTGCTTCCTTCCAACGGTTCTGGTGGGCTGGTGTCGCGGGACGGCCGCCTGAAGGACTGTCTCGTCGGTTTGGTTCTCTGGGTCGGCCCCCCGACCTATTTGTCTTCCTGTGCGGCGACCTGCTCCGGCCGCCTGAAGGACTGTCTCGTCAGTTTGGTTCTCTGGGTCGGCCCCCCGACCTATTTGTATTCCTGTGCGGCAACCTGCTCCGGCCGCCTGAAACTCTCTTCTCCCGAGCATGGGACTGGGGTAGGCCGCCCGAACTGTCCTCTTTTCCCCTCCCTGTTCTGTGGCCTCTTGTTACCGGACGACTCCCCGAACCTTTCGCCCCCATCCCTCCGGGTCTGGACTGCACCCTTCCTGGGTTCCTGATCTCGTCTGTGGGACTGTTGGAGTGTGTGTGTGTGTGTGGGGATTGTTTTGTGTTTTTGTGGCTCACCAGGTTGTTTCTGAGTTTGGTGGGGGGTTTTTTTCTTCCACCTTATGTCACTCTATTTGCCAAAAGGTATTTTGCCTACTTTTTTTTTTTCCACAATATCTTTATTGAACCTTTTTTTTTTTTTTTAACAAACATGATACAAACAATCAAACACTAACACTAAAGTCCTACAAAAAAAAAAAAAAAAAAAAAAGCACTAAAAACACCAACAACCACCAACAAAATCAAGTCTTCAACAATGCTCCTCTGTTTGGTCTAGACAATCCAATACATAAGTATACATATTATGTTCACCAGTTTGGAATTTACAAGGTCCACACACATCATTCACCTTCTTCTTCAAGAGTTATGTTTAAATTTTTTACATAATCAATAAAAGGTCTCCATATATTCTCAAACACAATTTCCTTTGATTTCAGTATATATGTTATTCTTTCTAAAGGAAGGTTTGTTAACATCTGTCTTAACCACTGAGTCACATCTGGTCTATGAGTCTTTTTCCATAATAGTGCAATACATTTTTTGGCATTAAGCAAACTGAGGTCTATGAATGTTCTTTCACTTTTATTAAAATTATGCTTTTCTGGGTACAGACCCAACAAAAACAGTTTAGGATTCAATATGATTTGTTTTGAGATTATTTTTTCAATTGTTACCCTCACCTCTTCCCAAAACATTCTTATTAATCTACATTCCCATAAACAATGAAATAGGGTTCCTTTACTTTCCATGCATTTTGTGCATGTATCTGGTATATTTTTGTTATATCTATTTAACTCCTCCGGTGTAACATACATCCGCATTAACCATTTGAAATGTATCAATTTAAGGCGTGCATTTATTGATTTGGTTTGAGCTTCTGTACAAGCCAATTCCCATTGTTCCTCTGAAATTTCAATTTGCAGATCTTCTTTCCAGTAGTTTAATCTTTTCAGTGAATTTTCACTTGAAGATAGTGTCAATGAGTTATAAAACTCTGAAATAATACCCTTTCTTTTACTATCTTTCATCATCATTTTTTCCAAGGATGAATAAATAGGTCGAGTGAGAGCTTTATTTTGATTTGATCGAATAAAGTTTCTAAGTTGAAGATATTTAAAAAAATGTGTTCTATTGAGATTAAATTTGATCCTCAGCTCTTCAAAAGACATTATGTTATCTGCACTTGGCAAATATAAATCCTGAATCTTTTGTATCCCTTTTAAATTCCATACTTTAAATACAGCGTCCGCTCTCCCTGGTTTAAAATATTGATTACCCCATATTGGACTAAATTGTGACAATAACTGTGGTTCTTTTAAATAGTTTTTAGCTTCACACCATATTTTGATCATATGCTTTACAAATGGATTTTTAACTTGTTTTTGTAATTTTTTTGCCGAATCTGAGTATATGAATATGGGAAGAGGTAAAGGTAAATTGTATGATTCCATTTCAGTCCAGTGAGGGAGATCATTTGATGAAAAATAATATGTCATAGACCTCAGTTGTGCCGACCAATAATACAACATAAAATTTGGACATTTCAGACCTCCACGATCAAATGGTAAATATAATAAAGACAAACGTAATCTAGCCCTCCTGTTGTTCCATATAAATTCCACAAACTTTTTTTTTATTCTTGAGAATAGATCTAAAGGTGGTGATAAGGGAATGTATTGAAATAAATAAAGTATTTTAGGTAAAATATTACTTTTAAGTATATTGATTCTCCCGATCATCGACATTGGTAGTGACATCCATCTCTGAGTTAACTCATTGATATCTGACATTAAGGCTTCATAGTTGACACTGGCGACTGATTCTAGCTTAGGCACAATTTGGATTCCTAAATATTTAAACTGATTTACAACATTGAATTGATTTATCTCAGGGGCTGGGTAATTTCTCTGGGTCTCATTTAGCATTAATATTGAAGATTTAGTTTTATTTATTTTATATCCTGATATTTCCCCAAAATTCTTTATTAAATTCAACAAGGTTGGAATTGATTTTTTTAGATTCGACATAAACAAAATTATATCATCGGCGTACAGGGAAATTTTATGTTCTGTTGGTCCAACTTTAATTCCATATATTTGTGAATGTAAACGTATCGCTATCGCTAAAGGTTCAATTGCCATAGTAAACAGTAAAGGTGAAAGTGGACAGCCTTGTCGACATCCTCTATTGATTTTTATTGGTTTTGAAATATTGTTATTTGTTAGGATTTCTGCTGTAGCATTATTGTATATTATTTGAACCCATTTTATGAAATTATTTCCAAGTCCAAACCTTTGTAGGACTTCAAAAAGAAAGGGCCATTCAACTCTATCAAAGGCCTTTTCGGCATCCAATGATAGGAGAGCTGTATCCGGTGCTTCTTTATTAAAATAAATAATATTAAATAGTCTTCTTACATTATGGAAGCCTTGTCTACCCTTTATAAAGCCATTCTGATCTCGATTAATAATATTTGGTAAAATTTCTTGTATTCGTCTTGCTAAAATTTTACAGATTATCTTAAGGTCGGCGTTTAATAGGCTTATTGGTCTCATATTTTCACATTTATTAGAGGGCTTACCTGGTTTTGGCAGCAGTATAATTAAGGCATTATTTATGTATGATGGTAAATTATTATTTTGAAATGCTTCTAAAACCATTTCCAAAAAAGGTTTTATTAATTTGTTCTTAAATTTTTTATAAAGGTCAACTGGAAGACCATCTGGTCCTGCACTTTTTCCTGATTTCATATTATCAATGGCTAGCCCAACTTCTTCTTGACTAATTTTAGACTCCAATATCTCCCTGTTTTCATTTGGAATACACGGTATAGATAGTTCGTTCAAAAACCCATTTAGTTTTGTTAAATCAGGTTCATTTTTGGTATCATATAATTTTTTCATAGTAATCTCTAAAGGCTCTATTAATTTCTAAAGGATCTATAACTACCTGTCCGTTACTTATAATACTGGTAATTGGTGTTTTAATTTCTAATTGTTTAATCTGCCATGCTAATAATTTTCCTGATTTTTCACCTTGTTCATAAAAAGATTGTTTCAATCTTAGAAGACTCGAGGCAGCTCTATTCGCTGATTTTTTGTCGTATTCAGCTCTCAAAATCAGTAATTCATTCTCCAACCTTGGGTCACTTCCTGCATACACTTTTTCCTGAAGACTTTTTATTTTATGTTCCAATTTAGCTCTCTCCTCTCGAGTCTTCTTAGATTTTGATCCTGTATAACTAATAATATGTCCCCTAATAAAAGCTTTGAAAGCCTCCCACTTTACACATGCTGATGTTTGTGTAGTATTGATGTCAAAGAACTCGTCTATCTGTTTTTCTATATACTTGACAAATTCCTCATCCTGAAGCCATTTATGCTGAAATTGCCATCTACCTGATTGCTTTGTCAATTTTTTATCTACATATATTAGACAACAGGGTGCATGATCAGAGATCACGATGTTATCATAAAAGCAGTTTTGAATCTTGGACCTTAATTCTGTGGAAATCAAAAAATAATCAATACGTGAGAATGTCTTGTAGGTACTGGAATAACAAGAATAGGCTTTAACTTGTGGTTTCATTTCTCTCCATATATCTAACAATCTCAATTCTTTCATAAAATGATTAATAGTCATCCTACATCCAATGTGCGTACAATCCAGTCCTGTTGATCTATCTATACCTGGATTCAATGTACAATTAAAATCCCCTGCTATTATATGTTGCCCTGTAAGTGATGATAAGATGAGAAATAAATTAGCAAAGAACTTCTGATCATCTATATTGGGACCATATAAGTTCACAAGATTTATATTTTCTAATAGCAAAGAACCTTGAATGATTACATATCTTCCAAATTTGTCTCCAATTACATTTTTCACTTGAAAAGGAACTGATTTATGTATGAGAGTCATAACTCCCCTGGCTCGGGATGAAAATGAAGAGGTGAATACACTTCCTTGCCATCTACTCCTAATTCTTTTAACATCCTCCTCTATTAAATGAGTTTCTTGTAAAAACACAATTTTTGAACCCATGTCTTTTATTTTATTCATAACTTGTTTAAGTTTTTTTAAATTTTGTAGACCTCTGCAATTCCATGAAGTTAAATTAAGATTAACACTTTGGTTTATGATCAATAGAGAGTTTGGGATTACCTTGCAGTGTAAACATGCTCATACAGAGAAGCAAAAACATGAGTGGTTGAACATTCATCCTACAAACTACACACAAACAAATTTCCCCTTCCCACACTTGTGGCAAACCCCCCAAAATCAAAAGAAAAATTCTGTCTCCCGATATAGCCATCGACCGTTCCACACCCACGGGGAACAGCCTAAGCCACTCCTTCTTCATCCTCCCAATCACCCTAACTCTACTGCTTTTAATGACATAACATTAACTCTCCTCTGTAGTTTTCCAACTTAACTCCAAAATTTTTAACAACTTTGTACATCATAGTTTTTTTTTTTTTGTTTGTTTTGTTTTTGTTTTGTTTTTTAATATATAATACAATCTATATTTTGTAAACTTACTATTTACTTCAAGTCAGTCAGATGCCTGTGCAAATGCTTAATTATTCTACCTTATATTTTGTTCATGCTTAGCTCCCACCAGTCTCTTCTTCTTCTTTGATCTTCTTGATGAACTCCTGCGCCTCCTCTGGGGTCTTGAAGATGTGGGTTCTGCCCTCATACGTGGTCAGCAGTCTCGCAGGATAGATTACACCATGACGAATCCCAAGGTTGCGCAGCTCCTTACGTATGGGATCAAACTGCTTCCTTAATTGCTGGATTCCTGTGGCCAAATCTGGGTAGAACCGCACCTGCTGGTCCTGGTGTTTAATCTCTCCTATAGCTCGTGCAGCGTTGAAGATCTTCATCCTGTCTCTGTTGCTAAGAAACTTCATAATTAAGGTCCTCGGCGGTCCCTTATCTCTCCGTGGGCCAATACGATGTGCTTTTTCCAGAATCACTGCTGATTGCAACTCCTCGCTGCCCAGCACCTCCGGAATCCACTTTTCCAGAAAGGAACATACGTCCCGACCTTCTGATTCCTCTGGAAGACCCACCAGCCTCAAGTTATTCTGTCTCGACCGAGATTCCAAATCCAAAATA
This sequence comes from Pholidichthys leucotaenia, assembly GCA_020510985.1. NCBI lineage: Eukaryota > Metazoa > Chordata > Actinopteri > Cichliformes > Pholidichthyidae > Pholidichthys > Pholidichthys leucotaenia. The sequence goes on along the minus strand of CM035847.1, from coordinate 110,763,690 downwards.
TTATCTTCCAGAGATTTATTTTTTTTTTCCAAAGTGCGCACCTTTAATTGAAGACGGGTGACGTCATCTTCAGCACTAGCGAGACGGAGCTCCATCTGCGCCGTTCGTTCTACACAGTCACCCAATTCCTTTCTTATTCCTTCCAACGCTGTCATAATCCCATCAAATCTAGAGGAAAAGTCCGCTCTCATTGAACTCATGGCAGCCATCAGCGCATCTGCGCCTCCCCCCGCAGACATCGCACCGTTGCCAGCCTCCTCCGCCATATATGGAGTTTTATTTACTGCGTCACGGACCTGAAAGTCCGTTAATTTGGACTGTTTCGGCGGCTCGCTTTTTCCTTTACCTGGTTTTCCAGCCTTAGGCTTCGCCGACATATCCTCGCCCAAACGCTGGGATACGTTTTGTCCCAAATGAGAGAGTTATTTGCCGATTTTTTTCTCCAGGAGCAGAGCAGAGCGAGACACGTCCGTCCTACGTGGCAGCCATAACCGGAAGTGATTTTGCCTACTTTGAATTTATTCTGGTTACCCACATTTTTGGGGATTATGGTTTTTTTTTTTCTCCCCCTACCTTTATAGCCTTGTTGGTTGTTTGTCTCTCTCCCTCCTGCCAACGCCCCATCCACCCACCCTAGGGGGGGTGGGGTGGGGGGCTTGGGTGTTACTCAGGCCGCTCAGAGCTTGGCCTTGAGGGGGAGGTACTGTCATAACCCGAGTGTCGGTTCTGGCCACACTCGGGTCTCATATCTTTTGTTTCCCTGGCTTTGGCAGCTGAGGATTCCTTCCAGCTCCTCGGGCTGTTATTGTGAAGGCGCCCGGGGAAGCTCCCTGCTGTCAAAGTCAGCTGCTGCGCCGCTGTCATTAGGAGCAGCTGTGCCGCGTTGGGGTCATTAGCCGCCAGAGATATAAGCGGGTGCTAAATGTCCTCCAACGCGGCAGTCTCTGTTATGTTCTCCTGTTATGTCCACCTGTTACGATCATCTGCTATGATCATCTGTTATATTCAGCTACGTTCTGATGGTGCTCCTATATGCTCAGGTATGTTCCTGTTTGCCTAGCTCATCTTTGTTAACAATGTCGTATGGCGCATCAGGTGTTCCCCGGCTCAGACTTCACCCAGCCACTGTATGTGTTCTGTGTGTGTTCGTCCTTCTCAATAATAAAATACCACTGCAAACTCACTGGTGACTGAGGCGTCTTGTGACGGTCCGTGAGGGCCGTCGTGACAAACAGAACTCCTACAATATGATACCAATAATTAAGAAGGGGAATACCCTGGTGTCATCTAGTAAAGAAATAAATGATGTATTTAAACAATTTTTTAGGGAACTTTATACATCACAAGGCAGCTTAAATCCAAATGACATCAATGATTTTTTTTCTAATATTACTCTACCAAAATTAGCCGATGAACATGTGGAACTTTTAGATAATCCTATAACAGAGGCAGAGATTAGGATGGCAGTATCACAGATGAAAACGGGGAGATCACCCGGCATGGATGGATTCCCAGTAGAATATTATAAACAATATATTGAAATATTAGCACCAAAGTTATTGGAAGTCTACAATGAAGCATTCATATTAGGATTCCTCCCACCATCATTTAATGAAGCCTTAATATCAGTAATCCCTAAAAAAGATAAAGACATAACAGAACCCTGTGATTATAGACCCATAAGCTTATTAAACGTGGACTCCAAAATTCTTACAAAGATTCTTACCCTTCGCTTAGAGAGAGTACTCCCTAATATAATTCATTCAGACCAGGCCGGATTTATGAAAAATCGATCTTCTACAGACCATATGAGAAAATTATTACATCTGATCTGGCTTAATCATTCAAACCAGGACCCGATTGTAGCAATTTTCCTTCTATCTCCACCATCAAACTCTCCCAAGCTGGTGATATTTGTTGTGCCTCAGTCATGACAGCATGCTTTTACCTTCACTCCAAGGTAGTCTGCGGCCATTAGCATGCTAGGCTAGCAGCCGTCTTGTCTCTTTTGTAGTGTGGCCCAACCGCCAGTGGGCACCTTTTTTTTTTTTTTTTTTTTTTTCCCCACATACCTCCAGCTCTCCATTGACAAACTATACCAACCAGGCAGAAACACCTGCCACGATCTGAGCATGGGGGGGATTCCGCCATGCTCTGTCTCTTTGTCTTTTTCCTATATTTTTATTGGATTGTATTTTTGAGTTCTCATTCCTGTTATTTTACCTTTGGTTAATTTTCACATATCCTGTATTGTTTCTTAGTATGATTTATTTTCCTGTTTGTGTTCATTGTAGTGTTGTTACTTATATGTTTGTGTTTTCTTGTCTTTATTTGTCATCTCATTATATTTTTATTCTGTTGTATTTTCCCTCTTCCCAGGGCTGCAGCTGTCAGTGGCACTTCTGGGATTTTGCACTGTTGTAGGCGGTACTCCTGTCAGCTGTCAGTCCCATCTTCTCTCTCACATTGCTCCCAGCTGATTTGAGTTTATAATCATTGTTTCCTCCTGCCCGCTCATGGTAACCGCACCTGCCATCATTTGTTTCATTTGTTTCCTGCTCTATATAGACTGTTATTTTGCTTCCTCGTTGCCAGAGTCTTATAAGTTACTCTTCTTCACCAGAACCCATCTCCTGTTCTGGTAAACTCTTTTCCTCATACTCGTAAGTTTGCTTGTTTTCAGTTTGGACTTTTGTGTTGAACACCGCTGGGTGTTGTTGTGTTAGTTTTTCTGTTAATAAATATCACAAACTAGCAGTCCAGCATCTGGGTCTTCCTCTCTGCCCTGAGGGGCAATTCTTGACAGAAGACTCCGGCCAGTTAAGACCCAGCTGCTGCTAGTTTGTGGGGTTTTTTTTCACTCACCTGACGTTTCGGAGCTATCATGTCTCCAGCATGCCGGCCTTCAGCCATTAAAGGGAGATCGGCAACTGGGTCCCCGAGCCTGGAGGAGGAATGGGCCGTCGAGTTCATCCAGAGTTTTGTGGATGAAGTGCTCGCCTCCCATGGACCAAAGAAGACCTGGGCGAGCGTAAATGGAGCAGTGGAGGTAGTGAAGGCGCATCCCAGCTTGGGGAGGTATCACCAGTTTTTGGAACTGCTGTCCATGGTCTCCTCGCTACAGCGGTCGTTTCCCGGGCTGATGATGGGGTTGTCTCCAGTGCGACCGAAGTCGACGTGGAGGCACTCTCCGCGGGAGATGAGCTTTTCCCCTCCCTGTTCGCCAGCTCCGGCTCCAGCTCCAGTGTCGTCAGCTCTGAGACACTGTCATCCAGCTCCGGACCACCGGAGGAATACCTCCATCTCTCTGTCAGCAGCCCTTCCTTCGCCGAGGGAGAAGACTCCCACAGCAGTGCCTTCCCTGCATTTTTCCTGTCTAACTGTCTCGTCAGCTTCATCCTTTTCTACAGCTGCTGCCTTCCTCTCCTCCTCGGTGATTCCTCCCGCTGTTGAGGGACCGGTCGCCTCTTCCCTGGCTCTGCCTATTTCCCTGTCTGCAGGGGCGGCTCCTCCACGATCCACTGAGGGGCCCACGATTACCGTAGCCACAGAGAGGGGTGAACCAGCTGCAGCAGGAAACATCATGCCCCGGGAACACAGGCAAGTGGTTTTTCATTCTCCATCTCTAACAGATGAACTATCTTGTCTGATTCCCGGTGATGAGGTTCAGTCTTTGTAGTCCACTGAGTCCTCACCATCTGCTGCAGCTATTAATTTTTCACCTGCCCTCTTCGCGTCTCCTCCTATTTTCCCCGAGTGTCCGCTGACTATTGGGTTGAGCCGCCGGACAATGGAGGAGCCTGCAGCCCTGGAGAACCTGGTTCCAGCCCCGCAGCCACAGTCTGGACAAAGGGAGAGCGCTGAAACCAAGCAGATGCCTGCGCTGATGAAGGAGCGTCCCCGGGCTTCAGCTGTGCCGGATCCAGCACCAGCAGGGAATCAACCTCCTGTTGCCATTCCGAGCGAGCCAACTTGCGTGGGTCACATCGCTGGGGGTCCCGGGACTGCATCAACCACCATGTCTGCTGCTGGACCCACCACAGCAGAGTCTGAGCTGGACTTCCAGAGGGCTGGGCCAGAGAAGTCATCCTCTGGATCGACGGAGTCCTGGATGATGGTGGAGCTTGAGCTCAGGCAAGTGCTCTCCTTTGTCTTTGTTGTTTCCATGTTGGAGAGATCTTGCCTGGCTCTTGGTGGGGAGAGTCAAGTGCATTTGGCAGCTGCACCCGAGCTCACCTCGCCTGGCTCCACTGCCGCTGGTGTTCCTATCCCTGTTTCTTTGCCTCCCCTGTCAGAGTCTCTCCCCAGGGTCACCGAGGATGTTCCAACTTCACCAGAGGTCTCCGTGGGTCCAGCTTCTCTTGCTGAGGTCGTCGCGGGTGCTCCGTCCCAGCCCGGGACCTCCGTGGGTGCTGCTCCCCCTCCAGATGAGGTCTTCACGGGTGCTCCATCCCAGCCCGGAACCTCCAAGGGTGCTGCTCCCCTGTCAGCTGAGGTCATCGCGGGTGATCCGTCCCAATCCGGGACCTCCGTGGGTGCAGCTCCTCCTCAGTTCGGGTCTCCATGGTTGCTGTGTCCTAGTAGGGGACCGTCGTGGGTGCTGCACCCCAGCCTGAAACCAACATGGATGCTACGCTCCAGTATGGGTCTGCCATGGGCATTATGCTCCAGTCCGGGGGCCACCGTGGGTACAGCTCTGGCCCAGTCCGGGCCCACAGCGGGTGCAGCTTTGCTCCAGCCCTGAGCCACAGTGGGTGGTAATCACCAGGTGGTGATCAGTTGACAGTTCTGCACCTCTCTTCATGTCACGATTCTGAGCACGGGTGGGGAGCAGTGCTCAGCCTCTAAGTTGTTTAAATCACTATCTGTATTTCTGCATTCCTGTTTATTTTGTATTTAGTTGGGTTGTTATATTTTGTTATCTGAGTTTGTCCTTTTATTTCTGGTCTTAGTTTCCTGTTATTTTATCTTAGTGTGGTTTTTGATGTATTCCTGTATCTTGTTCTCTGGGTTGTCATTTGTCTGTTATTTATGAGTTGTCCTGCATTCTTAGTTTTGCATGTATATTATTTGCATTTCTTGTATTATCTTCAGAATCAGAATCAGAATCAGAATCAGGTTTATTGCCATTGTTCATGTAGTACACAAACTAGGAATTTGTCTCGGTACAATGCTGCAACATTAAACATGATAAGATAAGAGAAATAAACTATACATGTAATAAAGTGTAGGATAAGATTAAGTGATACTGGTCAACAGTTAAAATATATATTAGCCAGCAGCAGATACTGTGGAGAACTATATAGTGCAGTCGGTAATGCAGGAAGAAAACAGTGATGATTGACATGAGTCTGGTTGAGCTGCTGTACATGGTGCACGAGAGTCACTTAGTGTTCAGCAGTCTAATGGCAGAGGGGAAGAAGCTGTTCATGTGACGGGAGGTTTTAGTCTGGATGGACCGAAGTCTTCTACCAGAGGGGAGGGGGGCAAACAGTACGTGACCAGGGTGTGAGGGATCGGCTATGATCCGGCCAGCACGCCTCCGGGTCCTGGAGATGTACAGATCCTGGAGAGATGGGAGCTTGCAGCCGATCACCTTCTCAGCAGTGCGCACGACGCGCTGCAGCCTTAGTCTGTCCCTGGCAGTGGCTCCTGCGTACCACACGGTTATGGAGGTGGTGAGGATGGACTCGATGATGGCTGTGTAGAACTGCACTAACATCTTGGTGGGTAGCTTGAGCTTCCTCAGCTGCCGCAGGAAGAACATCCTCTGCTGGGCTTTTTTGATGAGTGAGCTGATGGTCAGCTCCCATTTGAGGTCCCTGGTGATGGTAGTGCCTAGGAAGCGGAAGGAATCAGCAGTGGTGATGGGAGAGCCTGAGAGGGTGAGGGGGGGCAGAGGAGTAGTGACTTTCCTGAAGTCTACAATCATCTCCACTGTCTTCAGAGCGTTCAGCTGCAGGTTGTTATTGCTGCACCAGGACGCCAGCTGGGCCACCTCTCTCCTGTAGGCGGACTCGTCGCCGTTGGAGATGAGCCCGATGAGGGTGGTGTCGTCCGCAAACTTGATCAACTTGACAGACTGGTGGCTGGAGGTGCAGGAGTTGGTGTAAAGGGAGAAGAGTAGGGGGGAAAGTACACAGCCCTGGGGTGATCCGGTGCTGATGCTAGTATAGTCTGAGACAGTCTTTCCCAGCCGCACATGCTGCCTCCGGTCCGTCAGGAAGTCGGTGATCCACCTGCAGAGGGAGTCAGGCACGTTGAGCAGGGACAGCTTGTCCCGGAGCAGAGCGGGGCGGATGGTGTTGAATGCGGAGCTGAAGTCCACAAACAGGATCCTGGCGTAGGTTCCCGGGGAGTCCAGGTGCTGCAGGATGGAGTGGAGGGCCAGGTTGACTGCATCGTCTACAGACCTGTTGGCTCGGTAGGCAAACTGCAGCGGGTCCAGGAGAGGGGTGGTGATGGACTTGAGGTGGGACAGGACCAGGCGCTCAAAGGACTTCATGACTACAGAGGTGAGCGCTACAGGTCTGTAGTCATTAAGTCCAGTGATCCGTGGCTTCTTGGGGACAGGGATGATGGTGGAGGATTTGAGGCAGGATGGCACGTGGCATAACTTAAGGGAGGTGTTAAAAATGTCTGTGAATACAGGAGCCAGCTGTTTCGCACAGAGTCTCAGGGTGGAGGGAGACACGCCGTCTGGGCCGGGGGCCTTGCGCGGGTTCAGTCTGGAGAACTGTTTGAGCACATCCTGCTCACTGATGATAAGGGGAGGGGGGGAGGTGGGGGGGGGTGCCTTAAATGAAGTAGGGAATGTGGAGGCTGTGGAGCTGGAGGGAGGGGGGGAGTTGGACACAGATGACGAGGTGTCAAAACGGGCATAGTGTTGGGACAGTCTCTGACAAAGGGCTTTGTCATCCTGACCTTTAGGAGCCTGAGGCCGATAGTTGGTGATCTGCCTCAGTCCTCTCCACACGGAAGCCGAATCATTAGCAGTGAACTGCTGCTGGAGTCTCTCTGAGTACACAGATTTAGCCCTCTTCAGCTCTCTGTTAAACCGGTATTTAACCTCCCTGTAGCAGTCCCTGTCTCCACTTTTCAGCGCTGCTTCCTTCTCCTTCCTGATCTGTCTGAGCTTAGCTGTGAACCAGGGTTTGTCATTAGAGTAACTCACCCTGGTGCGTCTTGTCCTCACCTTTATAGGCTGTTCCCTTTTTGTTTCATCCCAGGTTGTGCTTTTATTTTGATAGTCACCGTTGTCACTTCCTCCTGTCAAACCCTGCTCATGGGCTGTCACAGCTGTTTAGTATTGGTCTGATTATTTCCTCACTCTTGTACCCACACCTGTTCTCATTTGTTTGCAACAGACTCTTTCTCAGATGCTTATCCTACGTCCCCCTTGCTGTATCCTGCCTTATTCCTAAGTATTTGAGTTCTTGTGTATTTTTGTACTTGTGTGTTTTTTCGGTATTAAATGTGCAAACCTACAGCTCGTGTTTGGTGTCCTCAGTTCTGCCCCTTGAAAGGGCAATTTATGACAGAAAGCTGCTGCCAGTGTAAGACACCAGCAGCTGTGGGTTTGTGGTTTTCTTTTTTCCACCTTTTTTCCCTTCTGTCATTTTGCTTTTCTTAAATATCCCCCAATATGAACTTGATTGTATTTGTGTACTGAGTGAGGTGGAGAGCTGGACTTTGGGAGTTTTCGGAAACATCATATCAGAGGCTTGTGTCTCCTGCACTCCCGAAGCGGCCCAGGAATGTCTGGATAGTGTGGCGCAGGTGTTCGACGCATGCCCCAGCCTGTGGAGTCATCCGGCGCTCACGGACCTACTCTTCTCCATTTCAAACCCACAAGACATGCTCTGCGGGCTGGGGAAAAACCTCTCCTCCACCCGTACCTGCACTGACGACGAAGCGTCCCTGGGTATTGAAGGCTCATTCACCTCACGAAGAGCCTGTGTCCTCACCTGCTCGCCAGACGGTTTTCACTGTTCCTAGAAGCAATTTGTCTGATTCCGCAGCAGCAGCAAACATCACACCCCAGGAAATAAGGCAAGTGTTTTTTCATTCTCCCACATGTAAAAATGAACTGTCTTGCCTTATTCCCAGTGGTGAGGCTCAGCAGCCCAATTTAGCTGAATCCTTACTGCCTGCTGCTGCCCCTCCTTTCTCACCTGTTTCTTCCATGTCCCTCTCTATTCTTCCTGAGTGCCCGCCAGTCCTGGGAGGGAGCCGCCGGACAATGGTGGGGTATGTGGTTCCAGAGGGTCCTGATCCAGCTCTGCAACCACATCCTGCATGGGAGAGAAGCGCCCCCTGTGTCCCGAAACCTGTGCCGACAAAAGAGTGTCCCCTGGTTTCGGCATCATGGGACCCTGTGCCATCAGTGAGGCATTCCCTGGCTCTGTTTCTCTCTGATTGTCTGCCGGTCCTGGGAGAGAGCTGCCGGATGACGGAGGAGCCTGCAGTCCTAAAGAGACCAGCTCCAGCCCTGCAGCCATATCATGGACGGGAGGAGAGCACCACCTGTGCTCCGAAGTCTGAGCTGACAGAAGGATGTCCCCTGGTTTCGGCAGCACCAGACTCAGCGTCGTCAATGAGAGGATCCCTAGCGTCAGCTACCATATCTAGAATTCCACCAGCGCCAGCTGCCACAACTGGGGTTTTGCCAGATTCATCCACTATCATGCCTGATGCAAGGGTCGCTGCAGCAGAGTCACCGGAGTCCTGGACTGCGGTGGAGCTCGAGTCTAGGCAAGTACTCTGTTCAGTTTTAACACCTGCAGATTTAGAGAAATCTTGTCCAGCTCATGGTGGGGAGAGGTGGGTGCAGACATCCTCTGCTCCTGAGCTCTCCTCGCTGGGCTCCACTGCTGCTGTTAATTTTCTGGTGTTTTTCTCTTCCTTCCCATCTGAGGTGGCCATACCCCGGTTAGGTCATCAGACGACTGGATTTGAGATGTCCCGGCCTAATTTGCCGGAGTCCTGGACGACGGTGGCGCTCGAGCTCAGGAAAGTTCTCTTTTTTTGTTTTCACTGTATTAGAGAGATCTTGCTTGGCTCTTGGTAGGGAGGACCAGTTGCAGCTGCCAGCTGCACCTGAGTTCTCCTCTCCAGGCTCCACTGCTGCCGATGACTCTGACCCAGTGTTTATATTCCTTCTCTGTCTGAGTCTTCTCCGCCTGAGATCACCAAGGTTCTGCCATCTCCGCCTGAGGTCACCAAGGTTCCTCCATCTCTGCCTGAGGTCACCGAGGTTCCTTCATCTTCACCTGAAGTCATCAAGGGTCCTCCATCTCCGCCTGAGGTCACCGAGGTTCCTCCATCTCCGCCTGAGGTCACCGAGGTTCCTCCATCTCCACCTGAGGTCACCGAGGGTCCTCCGTCTCCACCTGAAGTCACTGAGGTTCCTCCATTTCCGCCTGAGGTCACAGAGGTTCATCCATCTCCGTCTGAAGTCATCGAGGGTCCTCTGTCTCCACCTGAGGTCATCGAGGGTCCTCTGTCTCCACCTTTGCCTGAGGTCACCATGGGTCCTCCGCTTCCGCCCGAGGTCGCCGTAGTCCCCCTTCTTCGTGTGAGGTCACCAGTGATCATCAGTTCCCCTGATCTAGATCCTCCACTGGTCACCCGTTTCCCTCATCTGGTTCCTTCACTGGTCAGCCACCCTGGTCAGTAATCCTCATCGCCTGCCTTCTCTGCTGGGCAGTCATCTTTTTCACCTGGTTTCCTCTCTGGTCAGCCATCCTTTCGCCTGGTTTCTTCGTTGGTCAGTCATCCTCTCCATCGTGTGTCAGCTCCCCGCAACCACGGACTCACTCCATCTATGCCGCGGTCCCTGTGGTCTGCGGGAGGCACGGGTTCCAACTGCCGCCTCCGGGCGGGGGCGTGTCATTGGCCCAGGGATGCTGGGAGACAACCCGATAGGCTATTCTGCCTGTTTAGGGGGCTGTGGAATTCCGGAAGGCCACCTGACCGGTTCCATCTTGTGATCGTGTGGTTCTGGGACTCTGGGAGACCACCTGAACTGTGTCATTTTTGCACTTAGTATTTTTGATATTCTGTTGCCACCATATCGGTTCAGTTTGTGGGTCATGAGTAAACATTTTTTGTCCTGGTTTTGGTCCCACCAAGCCTGGGTTTCCCCTCCTCCCTCCTGGGGTGGGTTATTTTTTCTTATTCTTGTTGGGGGGGGTCTTTGTGGGTGGGTCCTTTTTGATGTCACGTTGGGGTGTCTAGACTCCACCCCTTGAGGGAGGAACTCTGTCACAATTCTGAGCACGGATGTGCTCAGCCTCTAAGTTGTTTAAGTCACTTTCTGTATTTCTGCATTTCTGTTTATTTTGTATTTAGTTGGGTTGTTGTATTTTGTTATCTGGGTTTGTCCTTTTATTTCTGGTCTTAGATTCCTGTTATTTTATCTTAGTGTGGTTGTTGATGTATTCCTGTATCTTGTTCTCTGGGTTGTCATTTGTCTGTTATTTTTGAGTTGTCCTGTATTCTTACTTTTGTCATTATTAGTCTGATTCCTTTAGTTTGGGTACTTATGATTATCCGGTGTTGTATTTTATATTTCTGCCTGTACTTTAGAGTCTTCCTTTTCCGCACCTCTCCTGTTGTTTTAGTTTCTATGTATATTATATTATTTGCATTTCTTGTTGTATTATCTTGTCCTCGCCTTTATGGGTTGTTCCCTTTTTGTTTCATCCTGGGTTGTGCTTTTATTTTGATAGTCATCGTTGTCACTTCCTCCTGTAGTTCATATATCCATATCTGCATATGTATAGACACAGGGGGATGTTTTGTGATTGCATGTGTGGAATGACCTCACGTCTCAGAAGAGGACAATAGGTCTGGACCGCCTGCGGAGAACAAGGAGATGGAGGCGCGGCGGTGAAGACCTGAAAAGACTTCCTGACCCCCCAGGGTCAGGCGAAGGAACGGAGGACATTGGAAGGAGACATCGGATGATTAGAAGGATATGACAAGGATATGTGATGTTGGCTTTTGTTGTGTGATGTATAAATATGGGGGTCTGACTGCGATCAGTCTCTTTCTGCTTTTGGTGAGACATGTTGGGGATGTGAAGCTGACATTAAATCTGAATTACAAAACCATCCAGCTTCTTCATTTCACGCTCCCACATTGGTGACCAGTACGTGAGAATGGATGAAAGGCGTTCCCCCGTTGCAGACTCGTCGGAGGCGGCCCGAGCGAGTGCCGTCGCCATCAAGCTCCTGGAATTCTGGCAGAACGACCCAAACTTGTGGTTCAAGCAGGCTGAGGCACAGTTCGCACTCGCAGGGGTGACGGCAGACGAAACCAAGTTCTACCACGTCATCGCTAGGCTCAACGCTGCCACAGCACAATGCGTGCGGAGCGTGATACAGCAGCCGCCCGCCAGCGACAAATACGAGGAGCTGAAGGCTACTCTCATCGAGAGCTTCGTGCCCTCGGCCGAGGAAAGGGCCAAGAGACTACTGGCGATGCATGGCCAAGGAGGGCGCAGACCGATAGCCCTGATGGAAGACATGCTTCAGCTGAGGGAGGCAGACAACGACAGCTTCCTCTTTCAGCACATCTTCCTCAGCAATCTCCCGGTGCACATGAGAGGGACTCTGGCCAGCATGCGTTGTAAGACCCAGCAGGATTTCCGCGCTGGCCCGGGAAGCACAGCGACTCCTGTGGCGAGCAGATGGCCACAGCAGCAGCGGTGGACCTCGGTGCGGAAGCCCAGGGCATCGGGGAACCAGAGACAGCGGAACAAATCCCGCCCACCATGGCAGCGACGCGGCCACGACGCAACAGACGAGACGACCTCTGTTACTACCACCGGCGATTCACTGAGAGGGCATACAAGTGTGTGCCACCGTGCAGTTTCAAGAGCTCGGGAAACTCCAAAGCCGGGAACCGTTAGCAGCTACGGCTCTCGGCGAGGCCAACAAGCTGCTCTACATCACTGATGAAGGCTCCGGGCGACATTTCCTCATAGACACCGGAGCTCAGGTGAGCTTCATCACCCCGACCTACGCTGACCGAGTGGCTGGACCCCGCGGCAACGGGGCAACGGCGGCGAACAGCTCGAACATCAGCACTTATGGTGAAAGGACCTTGTCTCTGTCCTTACACGGCCACACTTATGAGTGGACTTTTATCATAGCGGCGGTGAGTTTCAACATGTTAGGTGCTGATTTCTTATGTTCACATGGGTTGTTAGTTGATCTCGCAAACAGACGCTTAATCAATGCACTGTCATTCTCTTCTATCCCCTGTGCAGCTCGAGTGTCCCCACCACCCGTGCAGGCCAATGTCGCCACAGCAGGCGGTAAGTTTGACAAACTCCTCACCCAATTTCCAGCACTCACAGTTCCCAAATTTTCGGCAACAGTAGCGAGACATGGGGTGGAGCACTTCATCTCCACAACGGGCTCCCCTGTTTTCGCTAAAGCTCGGCGCTTAGACGCGACCAAGCTCGCCATAGTGCGCGACGAGTTCGCCAGCCTGGAAAAACTGGGCATTATTCGGCACTCGAAAAGCCCATGGGCTTCGCCACTGCATATGGTCCCGAAAGCCGACGGCTCCTGGAGACCTTGCGGCGATTACCGCAGATTAAACAATGCTACAGCGCATGACCGCTACCCAATCCCTCACATCCAGGATTTTTCACTACATCTGGCGGGTGCGCGTATTTTTTCTAAAATAGACCTGGTCCGCGGCTACCACCAAGTCCCAGTCCGACCTGAGGACGTCCCTAAAACGGCCGTAATAACCCCTTTTGGTTTTTCTGAGTTTCTGCACATGCCTTTTGGCCTTAAAGGCGCAGCACAAACGTTTCAGCGTATGATGGACGCTGTGTTACGCGATCTTCCTTTCGTGTTTGTCTACCTCGACGATATTTTAGTCGCCAGCACGTCTGAGGAGGAACATGAAAATCACCTCACTACAGTTTTTCAGAGGTTGGAAGAACATGGGTTAATAATTAATCCAGCCAAGTGCCGATTTGGCATGGCGCAGATTGATTTTTTGGGACACCGCTTTTCCCCAGAAGGGGCAGTCCCATTGCCTGATAAGGTGCGCGCAGTGGCAAATTTTCCCCGACCACAAACGGTCAGATCGCTGCAGGAGTTTTTGGGAATGGTAAATTTTTACAACCGTTTCCTCCCCCACGCAGCTCAGCTCATGCAGCCATTATATGCCGCGCTTAGAAAGAAAAAGCCCTCCAACGTGGTCGTGTGGTCCCCAGAGCGGGAACACGCGTTCGCGGAAGTAAAAAGAGCCCTGGCTGACGCCGCGCTTTTTGCCCACCCCGACCCCTCGGCCCGCATAGCGCTTACCACAGACGCATCAAATTTAGCCATAGGGGCGGTTGTGGAGCAGCACGTGGACGGGGTTTGGCAACCGTTAGCATTTTTTAGCAAATCCTTAAATGAAACCGAGCGCAAATACAGCACGTTTGAGAGGGAGTTGTTAGCGCTTCATTTGGCCATTCGCCATTTCCAGTTCTGGCTGGAAGGTCGGCGTTTCACGGCTTTTGTCGACCATAAACTGCTCACTTTTGCGATGTCTAAAATCTCAGAACCTTGGTCGGGCCGGCAACAAAGGCAGCTGGCCGCAATTTCGGAATTTACCACGGACATTCGGCACGTAGCGGGCAAACTCAACGTGGTGGCAGACTGCCTCTCCCGCGCTGTGACATTGTCAGGGCACGCGGAGGCAGATTATACTACCGCAGCCGCAGGGCGCAAGACCAACGCGGAAGCGTACGCGGCCCCAGTTCATGTAGGGATAGATTACGCAGCCATGGCAGAAGAACAGGGTAGTGACGCGGACGTGCGCGCACTCCAGTCTGGACCAACAGGGTTAAGGCTGGAGAGCAGGGGTTTGGGTGATGGTGTGCCCCCCTTAATTTGCGACGTGTCAACCGGGCGACCTCGCCCGGTAGTCCCAGCCGCGTGGCGCCGCCGCGTTTTTGACTCGGTCCACTCCCTGGCGCACCCGGGAGTGCGTGCTTCGGTGAAAATGGTGGCGGAGAAGTTTGTTTGGCCGGGCCTGTGCAAGCACGTAAAGGAGTGGGCAAGAACATGCATGTCTTGCCAACGTGCCAAAATTCACAAGCACACGAAAGCTCCTTTAGAACTGTTCCCAATCCCGGCCAGGAGGTTTGACCATGTGCATGTCGACCTCGTGGGCCCCCTACCGTCGTCGCAGGGGTTCACACATCTTTTAATAATGGTGGACCGAACCACATGTTGGCCAGAAGCGGTCCCGCTGACGTCAACTACGGCCGCAGAGGTGGCTCGCGTTTTTTTAATGACCTGGGTAGCGCGTTTCGGAGTCCCGTCGGACACCACGTCCGATAGGGGGCCTCAGTTTGTCTCAGAGCTCTGGTCTGCGATGGCCAGCAGCTTAGGGGCGACAATCCATCGCACTACCGCGTATCACCCCCAGGCTAATGGTTTATGCGAGCGTTTTCATAGGTCTTTGAAGGCTGCCCTCAGAGCGTCACTAACGGATGCAGATTGGGTTAACAAACTACCGTGGGTTTTATTGGGGTTGCGTTCTGCGCCCAAGGAGGATCTAGATGCCTCCCCAGCAAAATTAGTTTTTGCACAACCTCTCAGGCTCCCCGGTGAATTCTTACCAGAACATCCAGAGCCGAGGTGCCTCCCAGCTCTGAGGCCACTAAGCAGCAGGGGAGCGGACATGCTCCCAGGCCCTGTTCATCACACTTTTCCGTGGGTTTTTGTTCCCCAGGCTTTAAAAAATGCCGAGTTCGGACTTCCGGGATGATGGCGGAGAGACATAACGCTTAAACAGAGAGCTCTCCCTAGCCGGATTAAAAATCATCGGTAAATGGCCAACTCGACATAAGCGGATCAATAAACCAAGGGATGAAAACACGAAGGAGCCGGGCACTAGGACAAAAGCAGGGTAAAATTAAAGAATTCCTCTTCAACAACGCAGGAGAAATCGCTGAACACAAGGCCCAAAAAAACGAGGTGACTGCAGCAGAGAAAATGGAGGACGCCAGGCTCGATACCATGAACACTGGCTTCGCCAGTTTGGGTAAAGAGTTGAAAGACTTCAAGCGGCAACTACAACAGGATTTAGCGGCTCTTGAGGAGGAGCTGAAAAAAGAGATTAAGGAGGAAATTATGGGCCTCCGAAGAGAAATGGAGCGCAAGCTAGCAGAAAACATGGAGGAGCTGCGCTCTCAACGGGCGTGTATGACAGAAGCACAGGCCTGAATATCGGAGCTGGAAGATTGGAAGAGCGAGGCAAGCGAGCAGCTGCAGACCCTGACGGCGCAAACGCAGAGGATGCAGGAGAAAATAACCGACCTGGAGAGCAGGTCCAGACGGAGCAATATACGCATCTTCGGGATCCCGGAGGGCATTGAAGGCAACTCGATGACGAAATTCATGGATCAGTTCTTAAAAAAAGAGCTGGAGCTGCCCGGTGAAGCGGACCTGCAGATTCAACGAGCGCACAGAGCCTCGGCACAGAACCCGAAACCAAACTCTCCACCCAGGTCAGTTGTGGTAAACTTTCTGAAATATGATGTAAAGGAAAGAATCCTGACACAAGCGTGGAAAAAAAAGATACGAATCGGCGACAAGCAGATATTCTTTGATCATGACTACCCGACAGAAATTGTGCAGCAGCGAAAGAACTATGCCAACATTAAAAAAAAGCTGAAAGAGAAAAAAATTAGATTCCAAACGCCACTAACGAAGATGAAGATTCATTGGGAGGACGGCGTAAAAACCTACAACATGGCCAGAGAGGCAGCGCGGGACATGATGGAGAGGGGCTTTGTGGTGAGCGTGCCGGAGGAAGCGGCTGGAGCACCGGCGGCACTGAATGCATCACGACAGCCAGAGTGGAGGCGAGTGAGCGGCAGAAGACGGGAGGAGACGTGAAGCAGCGGGCCCAGGAAAAACTGCAAGGCTTTCAAGTGAAAGCCTAGATTATAACAAAGATTAAGAAAGGCACAGAAGAAATGAAGGCCAAGAAGATAAGGTAAAAGAGAAACAAACGGCTAGGAGAGGTTTAAGTGATTTTTGTTGGACATTTCTAGACTAATGACTATTACTTGGATAGTAAATACAGGTCTAGGGAGGGCCCCTCACTCGGTGAGGACAATCCCTCCACCCACCAACAGGGACCATTGGGCAGAAGAAAGGCCCAAAGTATGGAGGTCGAGATTTTTTAATGTGTTTTTATATAAATGTGTTATTTTTGTTGTTAAAGGGGCTAGGAGCACAAGTTAAAAAATGGAAAAACATGAATATGGGTAAAAATCTTAAGATAATGACACTAAACGTGAATGGTCTGAACTCACCTGTTAAAAGGGAAAGAATAATAAGAAAATTCAAGAAGGAAAAAGCCGAAATTATATTTATGCAAGAGACACATTTGAGCAAGACAGAACATGTGAAACTAAAGAGATTTGGCTATAAGAACTCCTACTACAGTTCATTTAAGGGAGCAACTAAAAGGGGGGTTATGATACTAATTTCAAATAAAATACAATTTGAATGTGAACAAGAAATCCAGGATAAAGAAGGCAGGTATGTAATAATAAAGGGAAGAATAGATGGTATGCAGATCACATTAGTGAACATCTATGCCCCACCAGAAAGTGACAAGGGTTTTTTTCAACATCTGTTTGATTTCATAGCAACACACAGTGAAGGAGTCCTAATTTGTGGAGGAGACTTAAATGCTGTCATGGATCATGAAGTTGATACAACAAGTGTTAAGAAGACAAAAAAACATGTAACTGACATAATGCACGGCTCAGGAGACACACACGCAGGCTCAGGATAGATTTAACAGCTTTATTAGCAACAAGGAAGTGTATGGCTGCGTGTCTGTGGAATAAGAATGTATTGGTGGTGGCATCTGCGTCAGGCACGGGGGCAGGAGGCCGTACAGCCGGACAACCCTGTGGGAGAGAGCAGAGGGAGAAGGGTAACGGGCACCACACCAATACAGGGAATGATGATGATAGCTGGCTTACTTGGTTATGACAGGTGGCTGGCGTCGACAAGGGCGAGGCCCGGGAGACAGCGACCTGCAGTACCTGTGGCAGCAGCGTAGAGCCAACGGCGAGATGAGGAAGTCCGCCGCCGGGAATGTCCACCTGTGCACAGGGGAAGGCTAGAGGAGAGAGGTAAGGGGAGCTTACCCAAGTTATCTTCACTAGTCGGTTTGAGATCCGTAGTAGCAAAGGGGCCGAAGTTGAGAGACGGCTTCAGGCCGAAGCCCAGGGCAGAGTGGATTAAATACCTCACCGCTGACGAGGAGCAGGTGTGCGTGCGGCTGGCGCCGCTGATGAGCAGCGAGTCATGACAGTACTCCCCCCTCTAGCAGCGCCTCCTGGCGATGGTTTTTCCGGGTGCGCTCGATGAAACTCAGAGATGAGTGACCGGCCCAACACCAGCGAGGAAGGCACCCACTGTCTCCACTCGGGTCCATAGCCCTCCCAATCCACCAGGTACTGCAATCCGCGACCCCGTCGTCGGGCGTCCAAGATCTCAGCAACGGTCCAGGCCGGATGGCCACCAGTCATCCGGGGAGCGGGGTGCGCCGCAGGTGGAGGGCAGAGGGGGTCAGAGACCACCGGTTTAATTTTGGAGACGTGGAAGGTGGGATGGATGCGGAGGGAGGAGGGAATAGCCACACGCACAGCCACCGGATTGATGATCCTGGTTATGGGATAAGGGCCGATGAACCGTTGGGCCAGCTTTCTCCTCTCACCCTTTAGGTTAACGTCCTGTGTGGATACCCAAACTTGCTGTCCGACCTGGTAGGCAGGTGCAGGTCTCCTATGTCGGTCCGCCGTGGACTTATTGCGCTCCGCCGTGCGTAAAAGCGCGTTGCGCGCCGTGGACCAAAGGGAGCGACACCGCCTAAGGTGTGCCTGGACAGAGGGAACAGCCAACTCGCCCTCCTGCGCGGGGAATAGAGGTGGATCATAGCCCAAGGATGCTTTAAAGGGCAACATCCCGATGGCAGAGGAGCGAGAGGTGTTGTGGGCGTACTCCACCCAGGCGAGGTGAGAGCTCCAGGACGTGGGTTTGGAAGAAGTGACGCAGCGGAGTGTAGTCTCCAGCTCCTGGTTAGTTCGTTCACACTGCCCGTTAGACTGGGGGTGATGGCCGGAGGAGAGGCTTACCTTGGCTCCCAGGGCGTTGCAAAAAGACCTCCAGACGTCCGAAGAGAACTGGGGGCCACGGTCGGAGACCACGTCGACCGGGATTCCATGCAGTCTGACCACGTGTTGGATGAGGAGGTCCGCCGTCTCCAAGGCTGAGGGAAGTCCACGTAGGGGCACAAAGTGGGCGGCCTTGGAAAAACGGTCAACAATGGTCAGAACTGTGTCAAAGTTGTTGGAGACAGGGAGCCCGGTGACGAAGTCTAGGGCGATGTGCGACCAGGGCCTGCCAGGGACGGGCAGGGGCTGGAGCAGACCCGCAGGGGGAGTGTTACCTGACTTACTGGTAGCACAGACGGGGCAGGCCCGGGCGTAACGGGCGGCATCCTTCCGCAGGCCTGGTCACCAAAAGGATCGCTGGAGGAGGTCAATCATCCGTGAAGCTCCAGGATGGCAGGTGAGCTTAGAGGTGTGGAGCCAGTGTATAACGTCCCCTCGGACGGCAGATGGCACGAAGAGCCTCCCCTCCGGTCTACCGCCAGGGTCCGGTTCTGACTCCTGCGCCCTCCGGATCTTGTCTCTATGTCCCACGAAACAGCCCCCACGACGCACGACCTGGGCAGGATGGTGTGAACCGCGTCTTCTGTGGCCTCCGGGGCAAATTGCCTGGAGAGAGCGTTGGGCAGGCCGTTCTTGGAGCCAGGCCTATATGTGATGCTGAATTTAAACCTTGCAAAGAACAGGGACCAGCGCGCCTGGTGGGCATTCAGACGCTTGGCAGATCTTAGATACTCCAGGTTCTTGTGGTCAGTTAGGACCACAAAAGGCAAGGCTGCCCCCTCCAGCCAGTGACGCCATTCTTGAAGGGCGAGCTTGATGGCAAGAAGCTCTCTGTCCCCCACGTCATAATTACGCTCCGCCGGGGACAGACGCCGAGAGAAGAAGGCGCAGGGTCGCTTGACTCCGTTGGCTGGGGACCGCAGGGACAACACCGCTCCCACCCCCGTGTCCGAAGCGTCCACCTCCACAATACACTGCAGCGCGGGGTCGACCTGGCTGAGGACCTGGGAGGAGGAAAACTCCGTCTTCAGCGCCTGGAAGGCCGTAGCGGCCTCTTCAGTCCACCGGAACGGGGTCTTAGGAGAGGTGAGGTGGGTCAGGGGCCCGACGATGGCTCCAAAATTCTGGACAAAGTGGCGGTAGAAATTGGCGAACCCGATGAATTGCTGAACCTGTTTCCGAGAGGTAGGTGTGGGCCAATCCACCACTGCTTTGATCTTCGCTGGGTCCGGAAGCACCTGGTCATGGGAGATGACGAACCCCAGGAAGGAAGTTGTCTTGGCGTAGAATTCACATTTTTCCGCCTTGACATACAGACGGTTCTCCAGCAGCCTCTGCAGGACCCGCCTCATGTGGACCCGGTGTTCATCCCTGGACCTGGAGAAGATGAGGATGTCGTCCAGGTAGACGAATACAAACAGGCCGATGAAATCCCGGAGGACGTCATTGATGAGGCGCTGAAAGACGGCTGGAGCGTTGGTCAACCCAAACGGCATCATGAGGTATTCAAAATGACCGTTTGGGGTGCGGAAGGCTGTCTTCCACTCATCTCCCTCCCGGATCCGGACGAGGTGGTATGCGCTGCGGAGATCCAGCTTAGTAAACCAGGTCGCCCCCTGGAGGGAGTGGAAGGCGGTATCCATAAGGGGCAGGGTATACCGGTCCTTCTCCGTGATGTCGTTGAGTGCTCGATAATCGATGCAAGGACGAAGGGAACCGTCCTTCTTTCCCACGAAGAAGAACCCTGCGCCTACTGGAGAGGAAGATGGTCGGATGATCCCGGCACTGAGCGACTCCTTCAAATAGCTGTTCATAGCCTCCTTCTCTGGCGCTGACAGGCTGTAAAGGCGTCCTGAAGGTAAGGGCGCCCCCTGGCGGATGTTAATGGCGCAGTCGTAGGGCCGGTGAGGAGGCAGAGACATCGCCTTAGACTTACTGAAAACAGCACCCAGGTCGTGGAATTCTGAGGGCACAAGGGTGAGATCCGGGGGCACGGTGTCCTGAGCTGTGGGAGGCGAGGACGGGGCGCAGGCAGCGGATTGGAGGCAGGTGCCCATGCAGAAAGTGCTCCACGCTGACACCTTCCCAGTCTTCCAGTCCAAGGCGGGGTTGTGGAGGCGGAGCCAGGGATATCCGAGGATGACAGGAGTTACTGAGGTGGGCAGGACGTAGAAGGAGATATCTTCCCGATGGTTTCCAGAGATGATCACCGGGACGGGGGATGTTCGGTGAGTTACTTTTCCCAGGGAAACTCGGGAGAGATTAACCAGGGCGAGAGGAGTGTCGAGGGGGTGACAATGGATGCCCAGTCGGGTTGTCAGGCTTTGTGAAATAAAGCTACCCTCCACGCCTGAGTCCACCAGTGCATGTGTGAGGTACCCAGTGAGGTTGTGACAGAAGCGGATGGGCAGCGTCAAATGTGTGAGGGGATTTAACCGATTAGCGTCCGCGAGGCCCCCTACAGTGACTCGCGGACCACCTCGTTTGGCTTCTCCGGACAATGCTCCACCGTGTGCTGGCTACCTCCGCAATACATGCAGAGGCCCAGGTCACGACGGCGCTGTTTCTCCGCCAGGGGGAGCTTTGTCCGGCCCGTCACCATTGGTTCCGACTCCTCGGAGGCCTCTGGCGGCGGCAACGCCAGGTGGTGAGCTTGGGGCAGGCGTGCAGAGGCGCCCCGCGAGCGAGAAGACTGCTTCCGCTCGGAGGCGCGCTCGCGCAACCTGTTATCCAAACTGATGGTGAGAGAAATCAGCTCCGCCAGCGTCTCCGGGGTATCCCGGCCGGCCAGCTCATCCCTCAGACCAGAATTTAGGCCGCGGAGGAAGATGCCGCAGAGCGCACGCTCTTCCCAGCCAACTTCCTCTGCGGTAACCCGGAAGTCGATCGCGTAGTCGGCCGCCGATCGACTCCCCTGTTGGAGTCCGAGAAGGCGGTCAACCTGGACACTGTCCGAACGCGAATGATCGAACACTTCCAGAAACTGTCGCACGAACTGGCCATAGGTGAGGGTGGCGTAGCTGGGCTTCACCATAATGGCATAAGCCCAGGTAAGCGCACGACCCTCAAGGAGATTACCTATATAGCCAATTCTGCTATGGTCTGAGGGAAAATCTCCGGGGACGCGAAGAAACACGGACTCACACTGCATAATAAAACCTCGAGCTCCACCCAGCTTACTGCTAAAGCGAGCAGGAGTGGGGATTGGTGTGAGCTGTGTTGGCGCACCCGGAGCGGGCTGGACGGCCACCGGAGCCGCAGGAGCCGAGCCACCCGGACGAGCCGAGGGGAACGGCTGCTGGGGGTCCAAGCGGTCTAATCGGTTAGATATGACAATTAATTGATTTAATATCACCTGTTGCTGATGGGCTATTAAATCCACCTGAGCCTCGAGGGTGGAAAGACGGCGTGTGAGCCCGCTGTCTGCCGAGCCGCTCTGCTGAAGCCGTACTGACATAATGCACGGCTCAGGAGACACACACGCAGGCTCAGGATAGATTTAACAGCTTTATTAGCAACAAGGAAGTGTATGGCTGCGTGTCTGTGGAATAAGAATGTATTAGTGGTGGCGTTTGCGTCAGGCACGGGGGCAGGAGGCCGTACAGCTGGACAACCCTGTGGGAGAGAGCAGAGGGAGAAGGGTAACGGGCACCACACCAATACAGGGAATGATGATGATAGCTGGCTTACTTGGTTATGACAGGTGGCTGGCGTCGACAAGGGCGAGGCCCGGGAGACAGCGACCTGCAGTACCTGTGGCAGCAGCGTAGAGCCAACGGCGAGATGAGGAAGTCCGCCGCCAGGAATGTCCACCTGTGCACAGGGGAAGGCTAGAGGAGAGAGGTAAGGGGAGCTTACCCAAGTTATCTTCACTAGTCGGTTTGAGATCCGTAGTAGCAAAGGGGCCGAAGTTGAGAGACGGCTTCAGGCCGAAGCCCAGGGCAGAGTGGATTAAATACCTCGCCGCTGACGAGGAGCAGGTGTGCGCGCGGCTGGCGCCGCTGATGAGCGGCGAGTCATGACAGTAACAAAGTTCATAAGAACCTCACTGGCAGAAATGGGTATGGTAGACATATGGAGGGACCTGCACCCACTCGAAAAAGACTATACACATTATTCAGCAGTCCATAAAGTACACTCTAGAATAGATTACTTCCTTATGAATGAAGGTGACAGACACAGGGTGAGAAATTGTCGGATTGGAGGGGCAGAAATATCAGATCATAATCCTATATACATGGAAATATATTTAAACAATAGAAAACGACAACATGGAAACTTAATGTAGGACTGTTAAATGATGAGAAAATGAAAGAAAGAATAAAAGTAAACATAAACGAGTATATCCAAGAGAATGACAATGAAGAAGTGGACCCAACAATACTATGGGATGCACTAAAAGCCGTGTTAAGAGGTAAATTAATTGTTGAAACAGGAAAAGCAAATAAATCTAAACTGGAAACATATGAACAAAGATGTGAGAGACTGAGGGAATTAGAACGTAAACATCAAAGCACAAATGACCCAAAAATATACCAAGAAATTAAAGAAGAAAAAATAAAGATAAAAGAAACACAAATAGATGAAACTGAAAGGAAAAATAGATATTTAAAGCAAAAATATTATGAAACGGGACCAAAAGCCACAAAACTGCTGGCAAAACGGTTAAGAAAACAACAAACAGTGAATAATGTATATAAGATTAAAGACCCCATCACAAATAAAACCACAGTTAACCCAGAAAACATCGAAGAAATATTCCATAATTTCTATCAAGAACTATACTCGCAACCTGAAGAAACAAATACTAAGGATATTAAAAAATTTCTATGCACATTGGACTTGCCATCAATAGGAAATCAACAAAATGAAAAGCTAACAGCAGAAATAACAACACAAGAGATTAGAGATGTGATTAAGTCACTTAAAAACGGTAAATCACCAGGTAGTGATGGATACCCGTCTGAGTTTTATAAACTGTTTATAGAAGAACTCATGCCACAGCTCCTAAAGTCATTTAATTGGACGTTGAACAACAACAAAATACCTCCATCATGGAACGAAGCCATTATTTCAGTTATTTTAAAGCCAGGGAAAGATAGAGAACAATGCGGAAACTATAGACCAATCTCTTTATTAAATGTGGATTATAAAATACATACAACAATTATATGTAAACGAATAAAGACATTCTTGACGGAATTGATAGAAGATGATCAAACTGGTTTCATAGAGGGATGCCAAACACATGACAATATCAGGAGAACAATACATATAATTAATCAAATACATAAAGAAAAGAAAAGCACAGTAATAATGAGTTTAGACGCAGAAAAAGCATTTGACAGGGTTAACTGGAAATTCCTATATAGTGTGCTGGAACGCTTTGGATTTAACGAAAAATCAGTACAATGCATAAGGACGCTGTATCAAGAACCTGTGGCAAGAATCAAGATAAACGGTAGCTTAACAGACAAAGTAAATATACAAAGATCAACTAGGCAGGGATGCTGCTTATCGCCCACCTTGTTTGCTCTGTTCATAGAGCCACTGGCTCAAGCGATACGACAAAATAAGAAATTAAAAGGTGTAACAATAAAGGGAGTGGAACACAAGATTGGGCTATTTGCAGATGATATTATAGTTTACCTTGAACAACCAGATGAATCAATAATGGAAATGATGAACTTGATAGAAAATTTTGGAAAATTATCAGGATACAAGATAAACATAACAAAAACACAAATACTGACATTCCACTATAACCCTCTAAACCAGATAACTGATAAGATCAAACTAAACTGGAAACAAAAAGAAATAAAATACCTTGGAGTGAACATACCTAAAGATCTAAGCAAAATCTGTAAAGCAAACTATGATAGGTTGGAACAAGAAATAAAAAAAGATATTGATAGATGGTCAATCTTAAATATGGATCTGAATTCAAAAATTGAGACAGTCAAAATCAGCATACAACCTAGATTACTTTACCTCTTCCAGGCTCTACCAACAGAGATTCCAGGTGCCCAGTTCTCAAAGTGGGACAGGATGATATTGAGATTTGTTTGGGGAGGTAAAAAGCCCAGAATGAAATATAAAACTCTCCAGTTACCAAAAGAGAAAGGAGGCATGGGCCTACCGAGTCTAAAGGAATATTACTACTCAGCACAAATAAGATATATCATATGTTGGTGCGACGAAGGATATGAGGCAAAATGGAAAGAAATGGAAAAGGAAATTGAGGGACTCCCAGTACAAAGCATAATAGGAGATAAAGATGCATATAAGCAAATCAAACAAATAGACCCAATCACTAAATTTACTTTGGAACTGTGGTATAAAATAGTACAAAAGTATAATATAAAGGAAGACATAAAACTATTGAAATGGGTAGCATTTGACAGTCAGTTTGAACCGGCAAAGCAAGATAGGGGATACAAAAATCTGGTGAACAAGGGAATCACAGCATGGGGCAATATCGGAAAAAAAGATCTCAGGAGCTTTGTAAACATCAGAAGAAAATTTAAACTAGAAAGATCGGAATTCTTCAGATATCTGCAGATGAGAGACTATTATATGAAGAAGATTAGGCATAACCTCCAAACAGATGTGAGCGAGATTATACAATTCATTTTAAGCTCATATACAGGAAATAAAATAAGAATTATTTCAAAGCTATATCAGAAACTTATGGCAAACAAACACTCAAGTAACTATATAAAGGAGAAAAGGGAGAAAGAGCTAAATTTAAACATAACACAAGAAAGCTGGCAGGAAATATGGAAAACACAACACACATCAACAAATTCAAGGACATGGAGGGAATTTGGATGGAAAAACCTGATTCGCTTTTTCATTACACCACAGATTCAAGGAAAATATACAAATACCCAATCTTTATGCTGGAGGGGATGTGGGGCTCAAAACGCAGACCACTCACATATGTTTTGGAAATGCTGCAAAATCTCATCATTCTGGAAATCTATACATGTGACAATACAGAGGATATTAGGATATAATATACCAATGAACTGTAACCTGATGTACTTATGTGATCTTAAAAGAGACAATGTAATACAGGCTGAGGACAAATATCTAGTTAAAATCTTGTTGATTGCATGTAAAAAACAATCACAAAAAAATGGCGATCAGAAGTTCTTCCTGACCAAGAGCAATGGACTGACATTGTTGAGGACATACGTATGATGGAAAAACTAACATATCGACAAAGAATGCAAGAAGGACTAGGGGGAAAAAAATGGCGGAAATGGACACACTACAAAGTGCAACAACGAGACAGAAATTGAAAGAATAACCAAAGACGCTGGAAAAACCAGAAGAATTAAGAGATGGAAACTAAAAACTTGATGCTCCAACATTTGTCCCCCCCCCTTTTTTTTTTCTTTCTTACTCTAGCCCCTTTGTTTTTAAATGTAGACTGTGATCTGAATGCAATATATATGATGAAAAATGAATAAAAATCTAAGTTACAAAAAAAAAAAAAAATGCCGAGTTCGTTTTTGTTAGGCACGAGGCTTTAAAGCCAACCCTCCGCCTACCATATGATGGTCCATATAGAGTGCTGGAACCTGGAGATAAGCATTTTGTGCTGGATTTGGGGGATAGAAAAGAGACAGTCAGCATTGACAGACTCAAGCCTGCCTTCATGTTGAGTGACGAGCCTGTACGGGTGGCGAGAGCACCTCGACGTGGTAGACCCCCCAAGGGACACGTCCCAACCCCCCCCCCCCCCCCGCAGGGATCAAATAACCACTTTTTTCCTCAAGCTGCAGATTCCTTACAAGACAGCGCCGCTGGGATGCCGAGGCAGGCGTACAGCAGATTTGGAAGACGGTTGAAACCCAGACGACACACAGACTGATGTGAATGTGATAATGTGTTTTAAGATATGCTGTCGGGGTTATCATGGCAGTTTTAAGGCGGACATGGGGCATAGACTATACTGTTACTGTTATCACTGTGTTTTTAACATGATCATGCCGTATAAAGTATGCTGTTGGTGTGGTTGCTGAAGATTTTTTTTTTCTTTTTCCTTCCTTTTAATGTGATCAACTTGTATAGTTATGCCAGTCATGTCACCATATTCTGTGAACCTAAATATATTGTCCTTTTCTTAGACGTTTGGGGGGGGGGCTGTAGTTCATATATCCATATCTGCATACGTATAGACACAGGGGGATGTTTTGTGATTGCATGTGTGGAATGACCTCACGTCTCAGAAGAGGACAATAGGTCTGGACCGCCTGCGGAGAACAACGAGGAGATGGAGGCACGGCGGTGAAGACCTGAAAAGACTTCCTGACCCCCCAGGGTCAGGCGAAGGAACGGAGGACATTGGATGATTAGAAGGATATGACAAGGATGTGTGATGTTGGCTTTTGTTGTGTGATGTATAAATATGGGGGTCTGACTGCGATCAGTCTGTTTCTGCTTTTGGTGAGACATGTTCAATTCAATTCAATTCAATTCAACTTTATTTATATAGCGCCATTTCACAACAACAGTCATCTCATAGCACTATCAACTGTAGGGGGAGCCCCCACAGTTGCAGAAAGACCCCAGCAATCAGGCGATCCCCTGTGAGCAAGCACTTGGCGACGGTGGAGAGGAAAAACTCCCTTTTAACAGGAAGAAACCTCCAGCAGAACCAGGCTCAGGGAGGGGCAGTCATCTGCTGCGACTGGCTGGGGGGTGAGGGGATAGAGAAGAAGAAAAGAACAGACATGTAGAGAGCAAACAGCACGATGGGGACTCAATCTATGGGAGAGAACAAACAAATGTTAATGACCAGCAAAAAAAAATTATTTCATTGAGAGTGAGAAAAGGAGTGAGGCCCAGTGTATTACTGGAGGTCCCCCGGCTGACTAAACCTATTAGCAGCATAACTAAGGGAGGGTTCAGAAACACATGATCCCTCCCTAATTGTAGGCTATATCAAAAAGGTAGGTTTTAGCCCTATTCTTAAAAACAGAGATCGAGTCTGACTCCCGAATCCAGATTGGCAGCTGATTCCACAGGAGAGGAGCTTGATAACTGAAGGCTCTGCCTCCCATTGTACTTTTGGAGATTCTAGGTATTACAAGTAATCCTGCATTTTGGGAGTGTAGTGCTCTGTTAGGATAATACGGTAGTATCAGATCTTTTAAATAAAAAGGAGCCTGATTGTTTAGAGCTTTGCAAGTAAGAAGAAGGATTTTAAACTTAATTCTAAACTCTATGGGAAGCCAATGAAGGGAGGCCAGAACCGGAGAGATATGATCTCTCTTTCTAGTACCTGTTAAAACTCTTGCTGCAGCATTTTGGATCAGCTGAAGACTTTTTAAAGATGTTTTAGGACAGCCTGATAATAAAGAATTACAATAATCTAATCTCGAGCTAACAAAAGCGTGGATCAGTTTCTCAGCATCACTCTGAGACAAGATGCTCCTAATCTTGGCAATATTACGCAAATGATAGAAGGCAGTCTTAGAAACAAATTTAATATGTGAATTGAAGGACAAATCCTGATCAAAAATAACTCCAAGGTTCCTCACAGAGCTATTAAGAGAAAGAGTAATCGCATCCAAACTGAAAGTTTGATTTGGAAAGGAATTTCTAAGGTTTTTTGGACCAACAAGAATGACTTCAGTCTTATCTGAATTTAATAGCAGGAAATTACAAGTCATCCAAGCTTTGATTTCCTTAAGACAGGCTTCTAACTTGACTAATTGTTTACTATCATCTGGCTTCATTGACAGATATAATTGTGTGTCATCAGCATAACAATGAAAATGTATACAGTGCTTTCTAATAATGTTGCCTAACGGAAGCATATATAAACTAAAAAGAGTAGGGCCTAGCACAGATCCCTGTGGAACTCCATGACTGAGCTTTGAGTTGAAAGAAAACTCATTATTTACATGAACAAACTGGAACCTATCAGATAAATAAGATCTAAACCACTGCAACGAAGTTCCATTAAGTCCAACATAGTGTTCTAATCTATCAAGTAGAATATTATGATCGATAGTATCAAAAGCTGCACTAAGGTCTAAAAGGACAAGTACAGAAACTAGTCCATTATCAGATGCAATGAGGAGGTCGTTAGTGACCTTCGCTAAGGCTGTTTCAGTACTATGATGGATTCTAAACCCAGACTGAAACTCTTCAAGTAAACCATTTCCCTGAAGGTGGTCAAATAATTGCGTAGCAACAACTCTTTCTAAGATTTTTGAAATGAAAGGGAGATTAGAGATTGGTCTATAGTTAGCTAAAGCTCCTGGATCTAGCGTCAGCCGTTTTAAAAGCCTGCGGTACATGGCCTAAAGTTAATGAAGAATTGATTATATGAAGAATAAGGCTACCAATAAATGGGAAGACTTCTTTAAATAACCTGGTAGGAATAGGGTCTAAAAGACAAGTTGAAGGTTTGGATGAGGAAACTATTTTGTCTAACTCACAAAGGTCGATTGGAGTAAACTCATCAAGACAGACATCAATAGAAGGAGTTGTAGTAGTTACAGTATTTAAGTTAACTGTGGGAAGAATCTGATTGATTTTATCTCTGATGGATGAAATTTTATTATTGAAAAAGTTCATGAAGTCCTGACTAGTAAGCTCTAAGGGAATGCTAGGATTGACAGAGTCCTGACTCTTTGTCAACCTGGCTACAGTACTGAAAAGAAACCTGGGATTATTCTTGTTCTCTTCTATTAATGCAGAGTAATAACTCATTCTAGCTTTTCTAAGAGATTTTTTATAAATTAAAAGATGATTTCTCCAAGCTAAATAGATTTCATCTAAATTAGTGGAGCGCCATTTTCTTTCTAATCGACGAATCTTGTTTTAAGCTACGAGTTTCTGTGTTGAACCAAGGAGTTAGAAATCTCTGATTAGACTTTTTCTTTTTTAAGCGGGCCACCAAGTCTAGAGTCTGATGCAGAGAAGCTGAAACACTATCCACCATGTTATCAATTACAGAAGGAGCAAGCTGTCTATAGCTTATTTCTGTTGTGTTGACACATGGCATAGAGGAAACAATCTGCATAAATTTGGTAACAGCATCATCTGAGAGGCATCTACTGTAATAATATTTTTCTTTAGGAGCCAAATAGTCAGAAATAGTAAAATCAAAGGTTAACAGACAATGGTCTGACAGTACAGGGTTATGAGGAGACACTACAAGATTTTCTATTTCTATGCCATATGTCAGAACAAGGTCCAATGTATGGTGGAGGTAATGAGTAGAATTTCCTACTTTCTGAAAAAGCCCAATCGAGTCTAATATTGAATTAAATGCCACATTAAGGCAGTCACTATCTACATCCACATGTATATTAAAGTCCCCTACTATAATTATTCTATCAGATTTCAGCACTAAATCAGCTAAGAAGTCAGCAAATTCGGATAAAAATTCTGAGTAGGTTGATGGGGGACGATAAACTATGGCAAATAAAATTGGGTTTAACCTAAAATTGCTAAAGCGCCCAATACTGAGGACCAGGCCCTCAAAGGAATTATAACATGTTTTTTGCTTTACATTAACTAGTAATTTGGAATGGTAAATTGTTGCTACTCCTCCTCCACGACCAGAACTTCTGGGATTTTGACAGTTTAAATAACCAGAGGGAGTTGATTCATTTAAACCAACATAATCCTCTTGCCCTAACCAAGTCTCTGTAAGGGAAATTAAATCAATCTGATGATGAATTAACAGATCATGGACTAACAGAGACTTGGGAGTTAGAGACCTAATATAATATGTTGGGGATGTGAAGCTGACATTAAATCTGAATTAAAAAAACCATCCAGCTTCTTCATTTCACGCTCCCCACACCTCCTGTCAAAACCCATTCGCGGGCTGTCAAAGTTGTTTAGTGTTGGTTTTATTATTTTCTCACTCATGTACTCACACCTGTTCTCATTTGTTTGTCGCTATTTATAGGCTGATGTGTGGCTTCCTCCTCACAGCAGTCTTCTGGTTCTCAGACATTGATCCTACTTCTCCCTTCCTGTATCCTGCCTTATTCATAAGTGTTTGAGTTCTTGTGTATTTTTGTACTTGTGTGTTTTTTCGTTATTAAATGTGCAAACCCACAGCTCATGTTTGGTGTCCTCAGTTCTGCCCCTTGAAAGGGCCATTTATGACACTTCACCCAAGTGTCCAAGACATATGGTTGCAGGTCTGATGACATAGCAAAATCAATCATCGGCCTGCGACCTAGAGTGTCCTGGTGCAAAGTGCACATATGTTTATCCTTATGCTTAAACATGGTGTTCGTTATGGACAAACTTCAGTTAGCACAGAAGTCCAGTAACTGAACACCAGTCCCCTAGTGGAACAATGGAGTCTCCAGGAGGAACACTTTCCAGCATCCCAGTCATAAACTCCAAAAACGGTGGGTACTCTGAAACATAATTTGGTGCATAGGCACAAATGATGGTCAGGACCTGTCTCCCAACCCGAAGGTGCACGGAAACTACTCTTTCATCCACCGGGGAGAACCCAAACATAGGAGTCCAGACGGGGGCTACAAGAATACGCACCTCTGCCCATCTCGTCTCCCCTGGAGCAACTCCAGAAAAGGCCAAGGTCCAATCCCTCTCCAGGAGACTGGTTCCAGAACTCGAGCTGTGTGTTGAGGTGAGCCTGACTATATCTAGCCGGTATCTCTCAACCTCATGCACAAGCTCAAGCTCTTTCCCCACCAGAGAGGTGGTGTTCCAAAAACCAGCTTAGTAAGCCGGGGATCGGACCGCCAAGGTCTCTGCCTCTGACTGCCACCCGATCCACATAGCACCGGACCACCATGGTCCCTCCTGCGTGTGGTGAACCCACTGGAGGGCAGACCCATTTGTTCTTCTTCTTCTTTTAAATTTGCTTGGCAGTTGGTGACCAGCTTACAGGTGCATTACCGCCACATACTATAATATATATCACTCTATATCAGCAGACCCATTTGGCTTATTTGGGGTGAGCCTGACTGGGTCCCATGGGCAGAAACCTGGCCACCAAAGATTCAAAGATTTTTATTTGTAAATACTACTATATGTACAGGGCATGCAGAAGAAATTAAATGGTGTTTCTCTCTCTCTTCAGTGGTGTGCACAATCATCATCATAGCAGTCTGTCGGGGGTGACAATGACTGTTTCATTTAGGTCAGATCAGATTCCTCCACGCAGCTCTGTCCTTCGCCCTCTGCTGCTAGGAACTCCTGACCTTGTTAACCCGGGTGACGTCCGAGCCGGTATGAGTTGCTTTCTGACTGGCCATTTCATGAAACTGCTGGCAAAGTATTTGAGTACCGCTAACTTTTGCTGGACTAGTGGCACATTCTTGGCAGATAGAGGTATTATAAGTGGAAAGGACAGGCCAAGACAAACTGACTCCAGTATCTGCTGCAGTGACTAACCAGATGATAGGTTTGTTTATCTCTGCTCTTTGTGTAGTGCATGTCACAATGCACCGACTGGCAAAAGTCCACCACAGACCTTGCGACAGATGTGCTTATCTGCCAGGATGTCCAGTCTCACCCCGTGTAACTGGGAGTGGTCCACCAGAGACCTGTGACAGATATTGTTTTAAGTTCTGCCAGGATGCTCAGTTTCAGCCTCCACACCCTCAGAAGGGCAGGGTTGCTGGTTGAGTCGCCAATGGCCCAACCCATGAAACAAGTAGTACCAGTTTTCATGGTTATCCAGTAGCAAGCAAACCAATGCCTGACCTGACATTGTGCTTGCTTACACCCTTGCTTATACCTGCTTTCTACGGGCATGCACAGGTTATCATCATCATTATCATCATCATCATCATCATCATCATCATCATCATCATCATCATAGCAGTCCGTGGGGGGCGACAATGACTGTTTCATTTAGGTCTGATCAGATTCCTCCACGCAGCTGTCCTTCACCTTCCGCTGCCAGGAACTCCTGACCTTGTTAACCCGGGCAACATCCGAGCCGGTACAAGTTGTTTTCTGACTGATGCACTAGTAATTCAAGAAATCTCTGCGTGTCTGTCTGTCCGTGTGTCTGTCATGACCATAGGACTCACTAAAAGATCACAGGACCGCCCACAATGCGCCCACAATGCCTACATAATGCCCATATGATGTCATATAGACACTATAGTCATAGACACACTCACGTCACGATCATAGGACTCACCATGACACCATCAAATAGGCCTTTTCCACTAGTATCGCCTTGGCCTTACTTACTTCTACTCTACTCGCTTTCTCGCCCTTTCCACTGTACCCAGCACGGTTTAACTGACACTATTTTCGTGCCTGTTCGAGGACAGGGTACAAGCGTGCTGAAGTGAGCCGAGATGTGACGTCAATAGACTGCTAGCCACTGATTGGTCAGGACGTAACGTCACAAAAGCGCTCGTCTTCAGTGGAATCTTTACGACCGCCATTTGCAATATTTCACGGACTAACTCGGTCACGGAGTAAATACGATATTAATACAGACAGCGTTGTAGTTTTTGCGGAAATCTACCCCGTGGTCCAACGAAGAGGTGCGGGGTTTTCTCTGCTTGGTGGCAGATACACAGTGAGAGGAGTGATCCGGACCAATACAGATGGCAGCCCTGCATAGAACCGTACTACTGACAAGCTGAAGACGAACGTGAGAGAACCATCGATGGTGAATGATTTGTAATAATGTGCATCTGTTCGCTTATTTATCCAGTTGGTGGTAAGCTCACTTTTTTTGAGCAATACAGCGCTGTCCTGTGCTGGCTAACAAGTGTTAGCTAGTAGCTAGCTAGTACCAACTGCTGATTCGCGCTTGTTTTGTCCTAAGTATTTGCTTGTGAGAGCAAAACGATGAAATATGTTAATCCTGGTTAAAGTCCTGGTTTTTGTACGTGCTGCACTTTGGTGCTGCACATTAAATTCTGTGCAATTTAATGCTAGAATGTGTTTCCACATGCCAGGGGTTAGCCTCCCTGTTTATAGTGGATACTGGTGAGACCACAGGAGCCGAAATCTCAACAATATAAAAGTGCTTTTTCAAACCAGTGATTTATAAAGTCATTCATATAATTTTCTAAAGCATCAGAATAGACCCACACACCTATTCTGTGGATTTTCCATAAAAGGTGCTGGAACAGTGTTGTGCTGTTCCACCATAAATTCCTGTATTGAAAATATTCTTGTTCATGTACAGAGTGGATCCTGCGGTGCTTGTCAGGGAAACGAAGCATTTTTGTCACATCCCACCACTGGCTTTCACAGGTGTATTTCCCTAACACAGGTACATCTCCAAAAATTAGAATGTCATGAAAAAAATTCAATATTTTTTGACACTCATTTCAGAAAGAGAAATCCATATATTATATCGATTCATTACACAGACAGTGATATATTTCAAGCATTTATTTATTTTAATTTGGATGATTATGTCTTACAGCCCCTGAAAACCCCAAATTCAATTTGGCAAAAAATTAGAATATTACATAAACTTTAAAAAAATAGTTTTTAAATAGAAATGTTGGCCGCTGAGGTGTTGGTTAATATGGGCTGTAGCCATAATCATCAATATTAAAATAAACACTTTCAATATATCACTGTCCCTGTAATGAATCTATATATGGGTTTCACTTTCTGAAATGAGTGACAAAAATATTTAACTTTTTCATGATATTCTAATTTTTGAGATGTGCCTGTATAAGTGTTGAACTTGCTTGAAACTAACCACCATCCATTTCTGCCGTTTGTCTAGGCAAGAGGAAAGCAGCCGCTCAACAACAGACGTCGCCACTGTGGAAAGTACTGAAATCCTTTGCTTTTATAGGTAAAGTGTCAAAACCAAAGTAGCACAATTTCCACTTAATATAAAAGGGACTAAACTGAGATTTATTTGATTGTGTGAGTATTAATTACAGAATAATTGAAAAAGACTGGCGCATCAACTGTAAAATAAACCACTTGTTAATGTATTTATTTTTTTTGTCAGATCACTTGTGTGATCCTTTGTGAGTTATGTTCATAACTGTATCTTTTGGGGAATGGCAGTTGTTCAGTCATCAATATAATTTAGTTTATATGTGTAGTTTATACTCTATCATCAATAAACTCATGCAGTAACAGGACACATTACAAATATTTGAGACCCATTGTAGTGCATCCTTTTATATTTTAGCAATAAAAGTACAAAATACCACCCACACTTGAAGCCAGGGCAAGAAGAGACACTTTTACATTCAAGACAAACTTTTATTGATAAAAACTCCATATTTTGACTGAGCGACTCCATACTCGGTGATGCACACCTTCAGTTAAAGTACTATATTCCATTCAAGTGAATGTATTAATTCATTCTGATTGCTGAGGCCACTGTAAAAACAGATGATTTTAAATGTAACGCAGCCCTTATAAAATCGACTTTACATCAGTGCAGCTACATGAAAATTGTGGTTAAATACAACAACGAAGTACTTTATTGTCACATTGGAATTGGAATCGCTCCTGTTTTGTTTTTCTTTTGAATTCTTGGATGGAATATGGGTGGGCAATATAAGCTGCAGCTTCAGCCATCACCCATTTCAGATAACCTATGTTGAACTGTATAATCAGAGGAGTTATTGTTTAATTCAACCTTATTAGATTTTTTTCCCCTTTGTTATATTATTCTATTTTCTTTTAATCTATCCGAAATAAAGATTCATTCATTCACATTCCACCACTGGCTTTTAGCAACAAGTGTATTTCCCAAATATGTTTTAAACTTCCTTTATTTAACCACCACCCATTTCTGTCTTTTGTCTAGGCAAGAGGTAAACGATCGATCCACCCCAAACTGGACCTTGCGTCACTATTTACAGAGATGCAGGCCTAAGATCTGCTGATCTGAGACCAGTGTGAGCTGCACATCCCAGCTGCTGAGTGACCCAGTCTTACAGTATGAGTTTTGCACATTCTGAATAATCTGGAATTTGCTGCTGATTGTAATAAACAATTTAGTGACTTATGTGTTTGCATCATGATTTCTATTTTTGTCTGTTAATACACTGGTGGAAAAAGAGTCAATAGTACAAACCATTAATGGGTGACCTTGAAAATAATGGCTCATTTTTAAGAAATTTATGTCACATGGTGGTAACCTTCACATATAAAAAAGAGACATCTGCAAAAACTTCAGAGGTTTATTGTCAGTGCAATACTACATGAATGCATGTATAGTACATTGTTGATGCAGAGAATATATATTTCTACAGTATATGTATCTAGTAAATCAAGCATTTTCCATGTAACCTTGTGACTGCATTATTTTAATTGCTTTTAATCCTAGATCAAGTTTGTTTTGGCCTAAAATGCATCATAACTGTCAAATATATCTTATTATACCTAACTCAGTACTGTTTACTTTTTGAATATATATTTTGTGGCTAATATACTGTAGTTATTAACCTGGCGATCAAGTTGTGTCAGCTGATCATTTTTTGCTATGACACCATCTCAGACTCAGTGCAACTGAAGCAGGTACGTCCATGATGTCTTAACAGTCTCTCCATGATTTTCACGCAGATCAGAGCAATTTTTTTTCCCACAATATTTTTATTGAACTTTTTTTTTTTTTACAAACAGCACACACAGTCAGACACTAACACAAAAGTAATTTAAAAACTAAAAAGAACAATAACAAAATAACAAAAAAGGGTAATAAAAACAACAACCATTAACAAAAACAAGTCAACAACAATGCTCCTCTGTTTAGTCTAGGTAATCTATTACATAAGAATACATAATATACATTCACCAGCTTGGAATTTGCAAGGTCCACACATATCATTCACCTTCTTCTTCAGAAGTTATGTTTAAATTCTTTACATAATCAATGAAAGGTCTCCATATATTCTCAAACACATTTTCCTTTGATTTCAGTATGTATGTTATTCTTTCTAGTGGAAGGTTGGTAACATCTGTCTTAACCACTGAGTCACATCTGGTCTATGAGTCTTTTTCCACAGTAGTGCAATACATTTTTTGGCATTAAGCAAACTGAGGTCTATGAATGTTCTTTCACTCTTATTAAAGTTATGTTTTTCTGGATACTGACCCAACAAAAACAGTTTAGGGTTCAATGTGATTTGTTTTGAAATTATTTTTTCAATTGTTACCTTCACCTCTTCCCAAAACATTCTGATTTTTCTACATTCCCATAAACAGTGAAATAGGGTTCCTTTACTTAGATCAGAGCAATTTTTTGCACAGGAAATAAACCAGACATTCTTAAGCTCTACAACCACTGATCGTTTGTGAAGCTGTGTTGACATCAATGACAGGCTGTATTGACATCAGTGACAGGCTGTGCTGAACGCCAGACTGACCGTTTGAAGCGGTAATTTTCCCACAACAGAGCCATCTGAAACACACACAGCGTACATATTTTAGTACCTAACAGCGATAACTTGCAGAGATTACAGTGTAGTACGACGTACTTATAGCAAACTAGCATTAGCAACATTAGCTTACCGTCATATATGACCTAGTTTGTATCCTCACGTCTTCGGCTCTCCCAGAAGCTGCAGAACTATTCCAGAGTGTTTCGTCTCACTGCCTGTACCCTTGTCTGGCGGTCCTTTTTGGCATTTACGGTGTAAAAAAGCCACAGACCGAGGAGTCGCCTTGTAAAGCTGCCATGTTGTGTTTGGCTTGGGTCGCGTGTTTTACGTCACGGGAGTGTGGCGCCGCTTTGCTGTAAAAATAATCCCGCCCACCACAGCTTAACCCCGCTTTACCCGGCTGCTATGGAGACACAACCGCGGCCGAACCGAGTAGTAACGAAACGAAATGAGGCGAGTCGAACTGGGCTAGTGGAAAAACGGCTAAAGACCACAGGGACCCGCCAAGACACCATCAAAGACCAAAGGCAGGCATCACAGATCAAAGGGAGGCATCACTGAACGAAGGGTATGACATCAAAGATCACAGGACTCGCCACATCATCAAAGACAAAAGAACTCACTACAACATCACCAAAGCCCACAGGACCCACCACAACACCACCAAAGATCAAAGGCAGGCACCACTGAACGAGTCGCTATGCTCTTGCCCACACCTGCCCTCCACGGGCATGCAGAAATACTTGCCTACACCTGGCCTCCACGGGCATGCACGGTCATGCACGGGCATGCACCAGTCTTTAAAATTTTGAATTTTTTTTGTAGTTTTAAAACTTTTTCTTGTAAATTCTTAACTTCATTCTTGCGAATTTGGCACCCCACAATATAAAAAAGAAAAAGGATTAAGGCTGGAAAAACAACAACAGCAGTCTATGTACAGTAATGCAACCCGTAGTGCAAATGCAAATGGAAATGAAAGATAGACCCCGACCTAGTGCAAATAAAGATAACCAATGAGACCCAGCAGTCTTATATA
The DNA here is from genome assembly GCA_020510985.1 of Pholidichthys leucotaenia. Taxonomy (NCBI): domain Eukaryota; kingdom Metazoa; phylum Chordata; class Actinopteri; order Cichliformes; family Pholidichthyidae; genus Pholidichthys; species Pholidichthys leucotaenia. The sequence continues at coordinate 110,726,075 of CM035847.1, read as the reverse complement.
CAGAAAAGTAGAGCAGTAATACTCGTAGTACCAAGTTCAATGTGGTAGTGTAGGTGCAGACAGTGACAGATAGGACTGCACATGATCAGTATTGCAATAACGGACAGCAGGAGATATGGCATTTGTGCAAATGGTTGCAGTAAAGTGCAGAGACATACAGCAGCAAATGTATTACTGTTGGTGTGCCAGTCTTTCTGTGCCAACAGCTGAGGTAGTTATTGTGCGGGTGAGTGCATTAAGGTCCAGGGGAACGGGAAGGGGAGTGGACGGAGTTCAGGGTCCTGATGGCCTGATGAACAAAGCTGTTTAGCAGTCTTGTGGAGTGGGCCCAGAGGCTCTGGTACCTTTTCCCCGAGGGCAGGGGGCTGAAGAGGTAGTTTGAGGGGTGGGAGATGTCCCCTGCAATGTTGATGGCTCTGCGAATGAGGCGGGTGAAGTAGATGTCCGGGTGGGGGGGGGCAGAGGGGCACCAATGATCTTGCTGGCTGGTTTCACTGTGCATTGTAGTGTCTTCTGGCAGAAGGCGGTGCAGCTTCCATACCACACTGTGATGCAACTAGTGAGGACGCTCTCAATGGTGTCCCGATAGAATGAGCACATGATGGGGGGTGGGACTTGTGCTCTCCTCAGTTTGCGGAGGAAATGGAGGTGAGTTTGAGCCTTCTTGGCCAGGGGCTTACCATCGAGCCTGTCCCCCAGGCCTGGCTCCAGGGTGGGGTACACTGAATTTGTGTTTGAACAATCATCATGAGAGTCTTTTGGATCATTCTTTGTCTGGCCCTTCACCCAGGACCTGTTTGTTTTGGGAGACCTTACCAGAGGCAAATTGCCCCCAAAAACATAGCTTCCTGGATCACAAAGGCTCACCCCCACCCCCACCCCCACACACCACCACCACGATAAGGTGGTGATCCATGATGGGGATGTGTGTGTGTGTGTGTGTGTGTGTGTGTGCGTGCACGTGTATTTTAATCCTGTCTAAATATAACCAAAAATCTCAATGGTAAATCTTGGCGATCATAGGATTATTACAAAAAAATTGAGCCCACTGGTGTTTCTTAGCTTTAATTACTATGCATGCTATATTTTAATCCCTCATTTTAAATGAGTCACATCAAATGGAGAAAAAGCTTAAAGCAAGCATTAAGTGGAAGCAGATGGATTTGTGGATTAAACCCAAACTAGCATGTCAGCAAGCCTTTTTCTCACATGTGCTGCTCACTATAAAGTATCTAAACTTCAGTAGTTAAAATTGGAGTTAAATGTGATGAATGCTCACTGTAACAACTGCAACTTCACCTAGACTGCTGTTTAATGTAAACAGTTATGCAGTCACAGAAGACAGAATGACAGTTTCTGCCAATAATAATTCCCTCTTCAGTGTCCCAATCCAGTTACAACTCTGTGTATTTCACCTCTATCACAGTGGCAAAATTTAACTCACTCGCTTTGTGATAAAAGGCCTGGATAGAATGAGGCTCATTGTTAAAAGTAGACCACAAGGACTCCCCAAGCAACTGGCCTCAAATTAATTCCAAAGAGAACTGGAGAACTGAAGATGATGGGTTTGAAGGCAGCAGGGATCATTCATTTAGATGTCAGTCTGTAAAACACAGCAGATTTTCCTTGTGTTCTCTGCCGTGAGTCAATCTGGGAATTGGTTCAACACTTCTTTGATAAATGCGTTTCATTTTCTGAAAGTTAGACGACGGGATCAATACCCGCTCCCATGTCTGTCCATTAAATATGAAGACATAGCCAGAAGGTGGTGAGCCCAACTCAGATGGGAAGCATGATGGGAAATATCATCCCATCTATCTTTAAGCTTTGGCTGTAGACAGTGAAAAGCCTGTTACTTATGAAGTTGGAAAGCTGTTCTCATCTTGCTGAGGCATAGGCAGTTTCAGCTGAACATGACTCAGAGCTCCCATGCTGTGAATTCCTGCTGTTGTTTAAGGGCAAACCTCGTGCACCCCTATTGTCTGTGAATAAGGCACTGAGAAATGTCTGCATTTCAGTGCTGACTTCAGAGGAAGCTGCCTTTGCTGTTCTCACCAGTGCCAAATCCTTCAAAAGTCCTCTGACAGACACTTTGCACTGGATGTTTTAATTCTCTGCCTTTCATTATGCCGACTTTCTGCCTATCCCCCATGTGTCTATCCTTTTCCTTGCCTTCCTTGCCTGGTTGTCTGGTTGTCTAGCTACCCGGTCCACACATGTCACATCTTCATCCTGTGGGTGTTTTTTTTTTTTTTTCTTTCTGGACCCGGCTGTGGAGCAAGACATAATTGGATGGTGTGCTGACAGTTAAACACTGTCACTAAATCACCATGAGAATTTCTGCTTGTTAGGAAATAAATGGGAGTGCTTTGTCTGGACTTGGGTGAACTTTTCCTTCACTTCGCTTTTACATGGTGTGTGTGTGTGTGTGTGTGTGTGTGTGTGTGTGTGTGTGTGTGTGTGTGTGTGTGTGTGTGGTTGTTTTAGTCAGAAAGATGTCCCCAAATTCCTCCCAGCTAGCCCGTTTTTTCAGTCTAGAATCAAGAGACGTTTACTTTTTCTGATTATAGAAGGAGGTTGACAAAGAGTGAAATATCTACATTATACAACTACTTTGGTTCAATTCATCCATTTCTAGTGCTAGTGGCAGACTGTGTATTTTACAACTAGGCCTTCAGTGGTGATCCACCCGATTTAAGTACCATTCCATAAAAATAGCCTATAGGGCCGTCCACACAAAGTATATTAAAGATAACTTTAACTGTAAAATCATAGTTTTAAAAATCTTTACCTTTTCATTGTGGAGCTCCATTTCCCTGAACACTTGTTCGTTGAGCTACAGATCCACTCTTGTTTCCCCAAAGGATTAAAAGTACTGTTTCTTGTAAGTGTCCAGCTGGCATCTGTGCTTTGGTGTCTCACTGCTGCCTTGGTTAGACAGCTCAAGCTTGCAAACCCTGTCTGGTGCCAAGTATCTACTCAATCAGTTGCAAACAACAGGCATTCCCAGCAAGATAATCTGCAGCACTCCTTGGAGCCTGTAATCCAAGGATACCACTCATTACTAATATGGAAGTGACGGACAGATCCTTTCCCCAGTTGAGGTGGGCCTGCTAGCTTTGGGGTTGGCTGACTTCTGTTTACAATGACCATCTTTTCTTGAAAAGTCCATCTGGAAAATTGATTTTTTTAAAATATCAGCAACCAAATCCTTTTCCTCTCCCCTGTCAGCTATTGCGGGTGGAAAAACAGCTATTATATTTAAACAGATACAATATATTGTATCTGTTTGAGGGACAATATTGTCCCTTCATGGATTGTCACCTTATCGTGGTGAGGGATTTGCATGTCCTAGTGATCCCAGGACCTATGTTGTCTGGTGCAATTTGCCTCTGGTAGGGTCACCCAAGATAAACTGGTCCTGGGTAAAGGGCCAGACTAAGAACGATCCAACAGACTCTCATGATGAATGTTAGAACAAGGATTCAGTGTACCCCACCTGGTATGGGGTTACCAGGGCCCCACCCTGGAGCCAGGCTTGGGGTGCCTGATGGCCGGGTTTCTGCCCATGGGACCCGGCCGGGCTCAGCCCGAAGGAGTTACATGGGTCCACCCTCCAGTGGGCTCACCATCTGCTGGAGGGACCATGGGGGTCTGGTGCTATGTGGATCGGGTGGCAGTCGAAGGCAGAGACCTTGGCGGTCTGATTCCAGACTTCCTAAACTGGCTTTTGGGATGTGGAATGTCATCTCTGCATGTGTCTGTAAACGTCTCGTCGCGTCAAAGCATTATCTTGTCCGCTTTTGTTTGTTTTTATTGATTTCGTTTTCAATTTTTTGTCTCTTTTTGCTGACATTAGTTTTTGCTTGGTGTTAGTTTAGTGTTGGCCTAGCAGAAAGCCCGATCATACACACGGGTGGATCGGACCCCCGGCTGGGCTGTTTACCGGGCTAGGCTAACTTGTTTTTAGCTGTTTTTAGCTGTTTTTAGCTAACCTGTTTTTAGCTGTTTTTGGCTGGCTGGCTATCCACCTCTCATCTGGAAGGTTATGGAACCATCCCCAACGTGTGTCAGCTGTGTGTCCCTCCTTAGGAAGGTTTCTGAGTTGGAAGTGAGACTCTCCAACCTCTATAAGATTCGGGAGGCTGAAGACCACCTTGACACCATAATTCTCCGGCGAACAACGGCCCCGGCAACCAACTCGCAGCTGGCAGAGACGGCTACTTACTTGGGTGAATTCAGCGCATCGACATCCACTTCCACCCCTGCTCTGGTCTCTTCAGATGTCCACGACCACAACAGTAATCACTGGCTTCACTCAGAGCTAAACCCAAAGCCCCAGGTGGTTTTTCTCATCCTCAATGCGTGCCCTGGACCGTGGTTGGGCCAACTAGTAATCATCGACGATCAACCAGACAGGGCCGCACCTCTTCTCTTCCCTTGCTTTTGGAAAACAGATTCGACATCCTTTCTCTGGAAGATTTACCCCACCTGGACACAAACCATCCGTCCATGACCGCCCTTCCTCCTCCTTCTCCTCCCCCTTCAGCGGCGGCTCAAACCCGCAAACCCCAGATTAAGACTACTTTAGGTGTGCCAAATTAAACACCAGCTCCAAAAAGAAGAGAGTGCATCACCCCGCCATCACAACAACAACATCGACAAAATTATCCACCACTTTAGAAACCACCGACAAAGCCCCCTCCAGAGGACGCTGGTAATTGGTGACTCGATTATGAGGAACGTCAGAAGCAGGTACTGTCTCACTAAATTTTTTCCTGGGGCTAAAGTGTCTGATATTGAGGCTGTTACCCCTGACCTATTAAATGAATTCCCCCACGCTAAAACTGTCATAGTTCATGTTGGATGCAACAACATCCCTGATGAAGCATTGGAGATCTTAAAGAGTGACTTCAGGAGCCTTCTGTCCACTCTTATGAACTGTGGCAGACGTGTGTTTATCTCTGGGCCTTTGGCCCCTTTCAAACGAGGTTGTAATTATTTTAGTAGAACTCTCAGTCTTAATACTTGGTTGTGTTTTACATGTCCTACTTTTAACATTGGTTTTGTTGACAATCTCAACCTGTTTTAGAACCGCCCATCACTTATGAGGCCAGATGGCATCCATCCAAATAGACTTGGTGCGCGTGTTTTAAGGGACAATCTGTTCTATTCCATTCAGCGTTTTTTAATACAGTGACTGAAATTTGGTGCGTTAACTCACTCCAAAGTTCCTGGGTCTGCCAACCAGCCCTTTTTTGTTCCCACTTCTCATATTAATCCTATTAATCCACATAATCCTCACTGTTTAAATCAGTCTTCAATTTGTAACCCCATAGAGACTGTGTCTGTCTCCCATTACCCAAAATATTATAACCCAAGACAAATACAACATAACTTGATAAATAAACATCTTTCTGCAGCTCCTCCTCATCCACCACCCCTCAACTTTGCCCCTGTCTTCTCCCTTAGAGAACCTTTGTCTACTCCTCCTAAAGTTAATAAAAATACGATGCATAAACATCCCAAAGTGATTAAACAAAATGTTGGTAAATCAAACCTCAAGCCTCTAAATTTAATAATTTGGCCTCTGTTCCTCCTCATAATTTAAAAATTAAATGTGGTTTGTTAAATATTAGATCTCTAACTCCCAAGTCTCTACTAGTTCATGATCTATTAATTGATCATCAGATCGATTTAATATTCCTTACAGAGACTTGGCTAGGGCAAGATGATTATGTTGGTTTGAATGAATCATCCCCCTCTGGTTATCTAAACTATCATAATCCCAGAAGTTGTGGTCGTGGAGGTGGAGTAGCGGCAATTTTCCCATTCCAAATTACTGTCACGACCTGAACTATCTTTGCTCTGCGTTCAGGTTGTCCAGTTCGCTCCTGCTCCGGGGTAGTCCGTGCCGGGTCTTCCATGGCCCGCTCTTTGACAGCGCCCAGCTGATTGCCAGCTGTCTAGTTCAGCTGCGCTGGGACAGCTGTCTCCTATCTCCAATCTCCTCCTCCATTTAAGCGAGCAGCCGAGAGTCACTCGTCGCTGCGACCTTGCTTTGGAAAGACTCATCTTGTGTTTCCATGACTGTTAGCTCCTCCGCCCAGCTGCAGTTCGCCGTTACCTCGGCGTCTTCCCCAGTGTTAGTGCTGCGACTCGGCGAGTATTTTTTCCCTCGCCGCCCCTCTAGCCTTTCTCCCTGGGTGGTATGTACCTTTGGTTCTGTGTGTGTTTTAGCCCCACGTGGCTCTTTATTTTGCTGTTCGTTATTTAGTGTAGTGTGTGTGTTTTGTTTTAATAAATTACGCCAACTCACTGGTCGCCCTCGAATCTCTTTCCTGGCTCGTGAGAGCCAGAGTTATGACAGTAGGTCGCAGCCATACTGAGACGGCCGCGACCGTGAGTTTGCCGTAAGGACTCGACGCTCTCTTTTCCCTTCCTCTGGGCGTAGGCAAGCCTGTATCATGTCTCCCTCCAGGAGACGCATGCGGCACCCAGGCCACGATCTCTCGGAGGCTCTGGACCTTGTGGACGGAACGTTGTTCACCACGGACCTCTACGATGCCCCCAGCGAGATACGCTGGCGCCTGGAGCTCGCCGAGGGAATGCTTAACAGCTTTTCTCGCTACTTCCTTCTCCCCGAGGTTAAGGCGAGGAGGGCAGACATCTCTGTGGCCTGGGAAAGACTCCGTAGGCTGGAGGAGAACTCCGGCAGGAAACCGAGGACAGGACGCCATCGCTCCTCGCTTCGGAATCCCGCTCCTCCCGCCGATCCAGTCCAGGAGTTCGCCTCACCCAGGGGTGATCCCCAGGATAGAGTGACGTCAACCGGGTTTCCCCCGGAGAAGATGAGAGTGACAGCGATGCGCATTGCGGATCGAGTGGCAGCCGCTTCTTCCGCCGCCGTTCCCCCCGTAGCCATGAAGAACGTGATTGCGGCGGTCAGGCTGGTCGAGAAGAACCCAGAGCTGAACAATTATCCGGAATCCGCTGACCTGTTGGCTTCGCTCACCGCGCAGGAGCGGCGTTTTCCCGACCTCACGTTCAGAAGACGTCGCTCCCAAATTCCCCACTCATCTCAGCGAGAGTCCTGTCCGGATCCCGCTCCAGGAAACCACACGAATTCTGCCTCCCAGCCTGCTGTAGCTCCCGTGTCTTGCCGAAGAAGTGAATCAGCTGCTCCCGCTCCTGGGCCCGCTCTCCCCGCTGTCCCGTCAGCTTTGGGCCCCCAGCTCTCCTCAGCTGTTTCACCCCCCTCTTCGTCATTCACTCCGGCTGCTGGGAGGAGCGCAAATTCATCCCCAGGTGTTCCAGGTCCTGATCTGGTGCGGGTAGCACCACCTCATCTGTCCGGGGGGTCCCCCACTTCTATCCGGTTGGGAGAAGAGAGACTCAAGCCTCTTGTAGCGGGTTCCACCGGTCCTCTGGGAATCAGGCAAGTGTCCTTTCATTCTCCTCCCATTGTGAGTGAATTGCCTTGTTTGATTCCTGGGGGAGGAGTTCAGGATTCACAGTCCCCTGAGCTCTCTCCTCCCGCTGCAAAAACTGAATATGAACCTGCGTCCTCTGTGTCTCTTCCCCTTGAGTGTGCCCCGGTGCCAGGTGTACACCGCTGCGCGAGGAGGAGGCGGCCTGCGGCCCTGGAGGGTTTTGCCCCAGCCCCGCAGCCACGTTATGGGCAGAGGAGAAGGTCGAACTGCCTGTTGGAGCCAGCGCCGACGATTAAGCGTCCCCGGGTCTCCACGGAGGAATGGTTCGGCCCAGCAGAGTCCAGATCTCCTGCCCCCACGCCAGGTGGGCTGTCGACGCGGTTTTCGGCGTTTGGAGGTCGTTTGACTGTGGAAACCATCATGCCGGCTGCGGAGCCATTCGCAGTCGAGTTGGAGCCGGAGGACGGAGTCCTGCACGCTGAGCCCGGAGCATCGAAGTCCTGGATGGCGGTAGAACCCGAGATCAGGCAAGTGCTCTATTTTGTTTTTCTCTTCTCTATTCTGGAGCATTATTGCCTGTCTCTCGGGGGGGCGGGCCGGGTGCAGCCGTCTACTGCGCTCGAGCCTGTTCCGCCGGGCTCTGCCGCTGCCGGTGATCCTGATCCCGGTTCCTTTTGTCCCTCTGAGCCTCTCCCCAGGGTCATCGGAGACGAACCTGCTCTGGGTGCCATCTCGGAGGTTCCGGTTCCCTGCACGGTGTTCGCCTCAGACGCTGCGCCCGGAGGTGCTGTCTCGGTCCAGCTGGAGTCCACCGGGAGTGCTGTCTCGGTCCAGCTGGGGTCCACCGGGAGTGTTTTGCCGGTCCAGCTGGGGTCCACCGGGGGTGCTGCGCCGGCCCGTTCGGGGTCCACCGGGGGTGCTGCGCCGGCCCGTTCGGGGTCTACCGGGGGTGCTGCGCCGGCCCGTTCGGGGTCTACCGGGGGTGCTGCGCCGGCCCGTTCGGGGTCCACCGGGGGTGCTGCGCCGGTCCGGGTAACGGTTAGCGTGGGAGCTGGAGGATTGTGTTCGCCTGACGTCTGGCTGACTTCGCCCCTTGCCTCCATCATTTCTTCTCCTGCCGCTGTTGGGGTTCCTCTCACCCGGGCCAGTTTCCCCCTACCCTTGTTGCCATTAGATGGCAGGCTAACTTTGCCCCTGGCCTCCATCTCTTCTCCCCCTACTACTGTGGGGGTTTTTCTCACCTGGGTCAGTTTCCTCCTGCCTTTTCCCTCTGGGAGGAAGCTGCACCAAGACTTCTCCCTCAGCTCTCCGTGGTCTGAGGTCACGGGACGACCGCCTGGGAAGCCATCTGGCTGGTTCGGTGATCTGGGTCGGCCTCCGGAGAAACTGTGTCTCCTAGCCTGGGACTCGGGTAGACCACCCGAACTGGTGTTGTGGTTCCTGGCCTGGTGGAGTTCGGGCCGCCCGCCGGACAAGCTGTCATCGCCTGCCTCACTCCACCTGCTGTCATTTCTGACAGACTGACTAACTGTTCATAGCCTTGTGTTTTGTATGCTTCCATTATTTAATTTCATTCGGGACATCAAGGAACTTACTGTGTTAGAGTCCTTATTGGGATGTCATTTCTACCGAGAATTTTTCTTTGGGCAATTTTCTGTGTTTTGTGATCCCAGTGTGGTCTTATTCTAATTTCTCCTTTAAGTAGCATTTGCTTCACATTGCCTGGCCTCATTCTGAGTAGTCTTGTTTTTTTTTTTTTGTATTTATGCCCTCCTCCTGACTGTTTTGTGACTTCCGTTGTGTTAATACGTGATTGAGGAGTTGGTTTTTTGTATCTTTATGCCAGTTTGCGGCCTCAGGCTCTATTTTTGGGTCTTAGGCCCGAATTACTTCCGTATATTCTGTTTTGGTCGGGGTTTACTTGTGTAAGTCTACTTCAACCTGATGTTCATCAGAGTTTTATAGTTTTCGGTCTTTCAGGACATGAGTTTTTGTCTTGTCCTCGCCCTAAGTTGTTGTGAGCTTTTTTCTTCCCATGACTGTATCGCTGTGCCCTTGTATCTTGTTCTTGTCGTTTCTCCCCACCTCCTGTGGTCCTGCACAGACCGTCTGGCGTCTGCAGAGGAGGGGGTGATGGTTTTTTCTTGGGGTTAGGATTATTATGGTATCTGGCCCTATGCTGTATCTAGGTTTTTTTTTCTTCCCTGCCTCCTTTTTCTGGTTCCCCCCTTTCTCCCAGATCTGGCCCCCACCGCCCTCCCTGGTCTTCCCTCGGGGGGGGGGGGGGGGTAGGCCGCTCCAGGAGGCGCGGCTCGGGGGAGGAGTACTGTCACGACCTGAACTATCTTTGCTCTGCGTTCAGGTTGTCCAGTTCGCTCCTGCTCCGGGGTAGTCCGTGCCGGGTCTTCCATGGCCCGCTCTTTGACAGCGCCCAGCTGATTGCCAGCTGTCTAGTTCAGCTGCGCTGGGACAGCTGTCTCCTATCTCCAATCTCCTCCTCCATTTAAGCGAGCAGCCGAGAGTCACTCGTCGCTGCGACCTTGCTTTGGAAAGACTCATCTTGTGTTTCCATGACTGTTAGCTCCTCCGCCCAGCTGCAGTTCGCCGTTACCTCGGCGTCTTCCCCAGTGTTAGTGCTGCGACTCGGCGAGTATTTTTTCCCTCGCCGCCCCTCTAGCCTTTCTCCCTGGGTGGTATGTACCTTTGGTTCTGTGTGTGTTTTAGCCCCACGTGGCTCTTTATTTTGCTGTTCGTTATTTAGTGTAGTGTGTGTGTTTTGTTTTAATAAATTACGCCAACTCACTGGTCGCCCTCGAATCTCTTTCCTGGCTCGTGAGAGCCAGAGTTATGACAATTACTAGTTAATGTAAAGCAAAAATCATGTTTTAATTCCTTTGGGGGCCTGGTCCTCAGTGTAGGGCATGTTGGCTATCTTGGCTTGAACCCAATTTTCTTTGCCATAGTTTACCGTCCTCCCTCGGCCTACGCTGAGTTTTTATCCGAATTTGCTGAATTTTTAGCTGATTCCATTTTTCCACTTTTGATAGTGCTATGAAATGACTTCTGTTGTGATATGGCGCTATATAAATAAAGCTGAATTGAATTGAATTGAAATTGAATCTCTTTGGTGGGGAAAGAGCCTGAGCTGGTGTATGAGGTTGAGAGATCCTGGCTAGATATAGTCGGTCTCACCTCAACACACAGCTCTGGTTCTGGAACCAGTCTCTTGGAGAGGGATTGGAGCTTGGTCTACTCTGGAGTTGCCCTGGGCAAGAGGCGACAAGCAGGGGTGGGCATTCTTGTATCCCTCCACCTTGCTGCATCTATATTGGAGTTTTCCCTGGTGGATGAAAGGGTTGTTTCCCTGTGCCTTTGGGTTGGGAAAGGGGTCCTGACCATCATTTGTGCCTATGCACCAAATGATGGTTCAGAGTCCCCACCCTTTTTGGAGTCTCTGACTGGGGTGCTGGAGGATGCTCCTCTTGTAGATGCCATTGTCCTACTGGGGGACTTCAATGTGCATGTGGGTAACGACAATGAAACCTGCAGGGGGTGATTGGGAGGAACAGCCTGCCCGATCTGAACCCGAGTGGTGTTCAGTTATTGGACTTCTGTGCTAACCACAGTTTGTCCATAATGAACACCATGTTCAAGCATCAGGGTATCCATATGTGCACTTGGCACCAGGACACCCTAGGTCGCAGGTCAATGATCGATTTTGTTATTGTGTCATCAGCCCTGCAACCATATCTCTTGGACACTCAGGTAAAGAGAGGTGCAGAGCTGTCAATTGATCCCCACCTGATGGTGAGTTGGATCCGATGGCAGGGGAGGATGTCATTCAGACCTGGTAGACCCAAGCGTATAGTGAGAGTGTGCTGGGAACATCTGGCTGAGGCCTCTGTCCGGGAGGTCTTCAACTTCCACCTCCGGAAGAACTTCAACCACATTCCGAGGGAGTCTGGAGACATGGAGTCTGAATGCGCCATGTTCTCTACCTCAATAGTTGAAGTGGCTGCCCAGAGCTGTGTCCGCAAGGTCGTCGGTGCATCTTGTGGTGGCAACCCCCAAACCAAGTGGTGGACACCAGTGGTGAGGGGGGCCATTAAGCTGAAGAAGGAGTCTTATCGGGCCTTGGTTGGCTTGTGGGACTCCTGAAGCAGCTGAGGTGTACCGGCAGGCCAAGCAGAGTGCAACTTGGGTGGTCACTGAAACAAAAACTCGGGTGTGGGAGGAGTTCGGTGAGGCCATGGAACAAGACTTTCGGTCAGCCTCGAAGAGATTCTGGCAAACTGTCTGGTGGCTCAGGAGGGGGAAGCAGCTCCCTGTCCACACTGTGTATGGTGCGGATGGGGCGCTGCTGACTTCAGCTATCATATAATATCATCAGGCGGTGGAACGAATGCTTTGAGGATCTCCTCAATCCCACTGACATGCCTTCCACAGAGGAAGCAGGGCTTGCGGACAAGGGAGACAACTCACCTATCACAGGGGCTGAGGTTGCTGAGGTGGTTAAAAAGCTCCTTGGTTGCTGGGCCCCGGAGGTGGACGAAATTCACCCTGAGTACCTCAAAGCCCTGGATGTTGTAGGGCTGTCATGGTTGACACGCCTTTGCAACATTGCGTGGAGGTCCGGGACAGTGCCTTTGGCATGGCAAACCGGAGTGGTGGTTCCTCTCTTCAAGAAAAGGGACCGGAGGGTGTGCTCCAACTTTAGAGTGATCACACTCTTCAGCCTCCCTGGGAAGGTCTATGCCAAGGTACTGGAGAGGAGAGTCCGGCTGTTGGTCGAAGCTCAGATTCAGGAGGAGCAATGTGGATTTCATCCTGGCTGTGGCACATCGGACCAACCCTTTACCCTCTGGAGAATCCTCGAGGGTTTGTGGGAGTTTGCCCAACCAGTTTACATGTGTTTTGTGGACTTCTAGAAGGCATTCAACTGCGTCCCTCATGGTTTTTTTGTGGGGGGTGCTTCGGGAGTATGGGGTATCAAGCTTGTTGTTACGAGCTATCTAGTCTCTATACGACCATTGTGAGAACTTGGCTTGTATTGCCAACACTTGGTCGGACTCATTCCCAGTGAGAGATGGACTCCGCCAGGGCTGCCCTTTGTCATCGATCCTGTTCATAATTTTTATGGACAGGATTTCTAGGTGCAGCCAGAGAACGGAAGGTGTCATGCTTGATGACCACAGGATCTCATTTCTGTTGTTTGCAGATGATGTTTTCCTGTTGGCTTCATCCAGCAATGACCTACGGGTCTTATTGGGACGGTTTGCCGCCGAGTGTGAAGCAGCTGGGATGAGAATCAGCACCTCCAAGTCTGAGTCCATGGTCCTCAGCCGGAAAAAGGTGGATTGTCCTCTCCGGGTTGGGGACAGGCTCCTGCCCCAAGTGGATGAGTTTAAGTGTCTCGGGGTCTTATTCACGAGTGAGGGGAGAATGGAGCGAGAGATTGACAGACGGATTGGAACAGCATCTGCAGTGATGCAGACGTTGTACTGGTCCGTTGTGGTGAAGAGGGAGCTAAACTCTAAGGCAAAGCTGTCAATTTACTGGTAAATCTACATTCCTACCCTCACCTATGGTCATGAGCTTTGGGTAATGACCAAAAGAATGAGGAGATCATGGATACAAGCAGTTGAAATGAACTTTCTTCATACGATTGCTGGACTCACCCTTAGAGATAGGGTGAGGAGCTCAGTCATCTGGGAGAGGCTCGGAGTAGAATCGCTGCTCCTCCACATTGAAAGGAGCCAGTTGAGGTGGTTGCATTACACTGCTGGAAGGAGTGTAATCTTGGAGTGTTACAACCAAGAGAAAAGCTACAAAATGAAGAGAATAGACTATTGGGAGTAATTTAATACATCCTCATGGAACAAATATAAGAATGTAGGTTGTGAATGTCATTCTGATAGTGTTTCGGCCAGCAGAAAAGGATTTGCTGGCCCTCAGGGTCAACCACTGGTTACAAGGATAGATTTTGTGCAGAATTTAAAATGGATTTCTCTTATCTTCAAAGATTCCAGATTCAAAAGTTTTATTTGTCAATACTACTATACGTACATGACATACATGAGAACTGGAATGCCAGCAGAGAAGGCTTTGCTGACCCTGAGGGTCCACCACTACTTAGTGCCCAGATAATGAAAACGACTTTGTGAACCTCTCGATTTTACATCTGCCCATCGTCCACAAGGTTACACTTTGGTGAATATATGACTAGTTTTCACAAAATAAACCATTGTATTTGTTTACTCTTAGTAAGACTTAATTTTCCTAATGGTTGGATTAGCTTAAAAAAATGTCCCAGAAGATGGAATCTTTTTGATGAATCTTTTTCCATCTAACATCATCATACCAAATGATCCAAACTCTTTGTATTATGTCCTAATTAGCAATTGTTATAGTGCCACACAGTTAGGGCAGTCATTGCTAATATACATACCATAATGTTAAACTTGACACTCAAGATGAAATGTAGTTATTGGGACATCTCTTTTAAAATGCAAACTTTTGTGCATTTAAATGATTAATTAAAAGCAGTTTTCACATGATGTATGGGGGAGGGGTGTGGCTTGTTGTAGTCCCAGGAAATTCTGATTTGCTGCTAGATGCAAGAGTTACATCAGTCATGTGCAGTAGGTGTTTTTTTTTTTTTTAACAAGGGGGACATTTGCAACTATACTCACCAATTTGTCATATTTTCCTCATAGAACACATCTGAACACCTTGAAATTGTGTTTTCCTGGTAGAGCAGCAGTAAAAGCTGTTGCACTCAGGAGCCGACAATCTTCTCCTCCAAGATGAGTAAAAGTGGAACTGTGTAGCATAGGGAGGCCTGGAAGAAGGGTGAGTCCAGTGGCAGTTGACGTTGCCTTGTTGTGCGTGTATTCTATTCGGGGCAGATGGCATCTCTGCATGGTCGGACTGTGGGAGGTCACACAGCAGAGTGCCACCCCCAGCTTCTGATTAGCACACTCACACTGCCCGTTGCTCTGCCACTGGTCCGTTTTTTGTTTTGTTTTTTTGACAGAAGGCATTGCATAGGGATTGTGATGCAGTGCAGGGACAGGCATAACCAGGAGGAGTTATAGAAAAACAGGTGATATTCTCACATATTCTGCTGGACCCGGCACCTTCCACATTGGGACCAGAATCTCTTTAATGGGATCCGCCACCTCTTGTGGCATCTGAAAATAGGCAACTAAGTTTTGTCTATTATTTAATGTTATCTGTGTTATTATTCTTTATTTGTTGCACAAATGAACAGTCTGAATTACAATGGTGCTTGAAAGTTTGTGAACCCTTAGAATTTTCAACATTTCTGCATAAATATGACCTAAAACATCATCAAATTTTCACACAAGTCCAAAAAGCAGATAAAGAGATCCCAGTTAAGGAAGTGAGACCAAAAAAATCTTTTTTATTTATTGAGGAAAAATGATCCAATATTACATGTCTGTGAGTGACCTCTAGGATTAGCAGTTAATTTGAAGATGAAATTAAAGTCCGGTGTTTTCAATCAATGGGAGGACAATCAGGTGTGAGTGGGCACCCTGTTGTATTTAAAGAAACTTTTATTTAAAGATCTATCAAAAAGATATTAATAATTTAAAGAGCTCCCTTAAGGTAATGAATGAGTGCGGTGAAAATCTACCTAGATTTGTCTCTCATTACCTGGATGATTTGCCGCTGGTTACTTTTTCCAGCTTGGACTGCTCAAGTCTCCTGAGGAGAATGGAGCTCTTAAGTGCAGAGGTTTGTGCCATGAAACAAACCATGCTGTTACAGACTAGCTCCAGTGAAGATCTACGCACTATAACTTCGGATATTGCCCGACGTGTAAGTAGCCTGGAGCAGTCTGCTTTACGGGCCGTGGATAATGAGGCGCCTGCTCTGGGAGGGCCTGTCGGTCCCGCTGATGTCGGAGCGGAGGAGGGGGTCTGCCCGATGATTGATTCAAGATCTGGAGATGCACGGGAATCTTACTTGACTGTTGGAGAGGAGGTTTCGGCTGTGAATTTGGACCCGGTGGGTCAGCCTATAACCGGGGAAAATTCTGGAACAGTAGCGTCTGCACCAGGCTCTCCAAAATGGAGTCAAGTAATGAAAAAGGGACGAAGATGAATTGAGCGCGCTGTGGATAAACCCAAGCCATCCTCTGCTTCAAACAGCCGTAGGAATAAAGCCAGCAATGCGGCTACTGTTGTGGGTACGGGCTCTGGCAATATTAAAACTGTACAGACTATGATGGTGAGTGTGTTTGCTACCCGTTTACATTCTGATTTGGAAGCTGACACTCTATCTGCATATCTTAAAGACAAGCTTGGACGAGAAGTTTTCTGTCAGAAAATCCTCACTGGGAATGGCAGGGTTGGTTCATTTAAAGTAACGGCGGAATGCTCTGAGGTCGGGGACATGTACCAGCCAGAGATCTGGCCAGAGGGCGCATTGGTGCGGCGATATTATGAGCCCCGGGGGGCTGGGAGGGCTGGAGTTAGTGGAACGGCTGCTGTGGAGAATATGCGGGCACCCACAGATGATGGTGATCTTTCTTAACTCTTCTTCCTCTTTTTTTGATGGGTATTCAGGTAATGTCTTACAACTGTCGTGGCCTTAAACTGGGGCAAAGTGCTGGGGAGAAAGCTCGCCGGTTAGTTATTGACAATTTATTGAACAATTGTGATATTTTGTGCCTTCAGGAGAAGTTTCTCTCTGAACAAGACTTGGAACGTTTGAACTGTCTTAACCCTGATTTCCATGGTGCTGGGGAGTCTACAACTGACCTCAGCAAGGGGATTATCAGGGGTAGGATACCTGGAGGGGTAGCGATCCTCTGGAGAAAGAAGCTGGACTCCTTGATAAAAGTGATCCGACTTGGTGTAGATTGGTGTATTGGTGTGCAGTTTAATTGTAATGATAAGGAATTCCTTATTATTAATGTATATACGCCATTTGAGTGTCAACAGAATGAGGATGAATAAGCTTGCTTTTATTAATTCTTATATGCAAGACTATAATAATACTTGTGTTTTTATTATGGGGGACTTGAATGCAGACATATCTGACACTGACTCCTTATTTGCAAAACATATGTATCATTTTTGTTATGAGAATAACTTAATTTTGTCAAGTAAGGTGTTAATGCCTTCTGATAGTTATACCTATATAAGTGAGGCTTGGCACTCTACGTCCTGGCTGGACCATTGCATCAGCACTGGTGATGCACATGCCTCTTTGGGTGGCATGAATATTTATTATGGGTTAACAATGTCTGATCATATACCGTTTGAGATGATAATTAATGTTGACTGTCTACCTGCACTCTGTCAGAATGTCAGTCAGGATGAGGTGGAAAAATTAGACTGGGACACTCTTTCTAAGGAAGAAATTGTAGAATACTGTGTCCGTACAGATAAATCCTTGAGTAAAATATGTCTTCCTAGAGATGCTGTAATGTGCAGTGATGTGAACTGTAGCATTGTCGAGCATAAGCAAGACCTTTGTAGTTTGTACAATGCTATAGTTAACTCCCTGTATAAGGACAGTAAGCCTTATTATAGGAAGATGTGTAAAACACATAATGTTAGACCTGGATGGAATGAGGCCGTAGCTGTGCCTTATTCTGAAGCTCAGGAAGCATATAAAGCATGAGTGGTGGCTGGGAGACCCAGACAAGGGCCAGAATTTGAGATGAAGAAATGTACAAATGCAAAGTTTAAGTATGCTATTCATCATATTTCTAAAAATGAGCAGTTAATGAGAAGTAATTCCTTGGCCAAGAAATTGTTAGATAAGAATGTCACAGATTTTTGGAAGGAGCTTAGACGGATTAGTAACAGTAAAACGTCTTTGCCCTGTACCTTGGAAGACATTTCAGGTACAGAAAATATTGTGGATTTATGGCGGCAGCATTTTTATTCATTATTTAATTCAACTAAGGATGAAACTTATAAGGTAGGGAAAGTAGAAAGGGACGAGTCGCTCCTGATTGACACTCATGCAGTGACCAAAGCCATTAGAGAGCTATCAGATAACAACATACATACAATACAAACATACTGTGTTTGTATTGAGCATGCCAGAAGTGTATGTTTATCGTTGTTGTAATATTGTTGGATGTTGGTATTGTTGTCAATATGGACTGTCATTGTTGTGTCATTTTTGTTGTATAATTTGACTATGGGTGTATTATGGTGAATGTGGTTGTGGGATAATGATGCTTATGAGTGATACTGTAATTTGTTGGGTATGGAAAAGGGGTGGGACTATATAAGCGTTGGCTTCTTCCCACTCCTTCTGAACATTTTATTTTTGGCTTGTCTTTTTGTTTTGTTTTGAATTCTCTTCTTTTTTTTTAGAATGTTCAAATAAAAATCAATGTCAACAAAGCGAATGGTTTAGACTGTATTTCTGCTGAGCATCTTAAATATGCTAGCTCAAGAATTGCTCCTCTTCTTGCAATCTGTTTCACCAGCTTCATGATTCATGGGATGTTACCAGAATCATTATTGTCTGTTGTGTTGGTGCCAGTCATTAAAGATAAAGCTGGCAAGCTGTGTAGCCTAGACAATACAGGCCCATAGCTATAGCCAATATAATATCTAAAGTACTGGAAAGAATCATGTTTGAAAAATTAAATGTATTCATCAAATCTACTGATCATCAATTTGGATTTAAACCCCATCATGGAACAGATCTGTGCATATATGCTTTAAAAGAAATTATAAATAAGTACAGAAATCAAAATTCTTCAGTTTTTTTGTTTTATTGATGCCTCTAAGGCGTTTGATCGTGTTAATCACAGGATATTGTTTCGGAAAATGATTGACAGGGGGGTTCCCAAGTACTTAGTACGTATCCTGATTTACTGGTACACACATCAGAAGATGCTGGTGAAATGGGGGAAGAGTCATTCATCCCCATTTGGTGTGAGCAGTGGTGTCAGACAGGGCAGTATATTGTCCCCTATTCTATTTAATCTTTACATGGATGAGTTGTCAAAACAACTGAATGCCTGTAAAACTGGGTGTTTAATAGGGAATAAGTTAGTGAATCATTTTATGTATGCTGATGATCTAGTTATTCTCAGTCCAAATAGTGCTGGTCTTCAGGAGTTATTAAGAGTGTGTACTGCTTATGGAGAGGAAAATGACATAAAATATAATACAAATAAGAGTTGTGTGCTGATTTGCCGCACTAAAGAAGATTTGTTAATGAAATTCCCTCTCTTTGAATTGGCAGGCAGGGAATTAATTGTCAGGGATAAAATTAAATATCTGGGACATTTTATTAATGATAGAATGACTGATGATGATATTTTCAGACAACGCTGCAAAATCTACGTGCAAGCAAATATTTTTGCACGCAGGTTTGGTTTTTGTTCAGATGAGGTGAAACTGGTTCTTTTTAAAACCTATTGTACACCTTTATACACTGCTCATTTATGGATAAATTGTAGGAAACAAAGTATGCAGAAATTACAGGTTGCTTACAATGATGCTTTAAGAATTTTACTTAAAAAGCCTCGATGGTGCAGTGCTTCCGAGTTATTTGTCTCATCATGTGTAAATACACTGCATGCAGTAATAAGGAATCTTATGTATAAATTCATCTGTCGGCTTGATGTATCTAGAAATGAAATCATTCAAGTCATGTCTAGCATTAAGCTCAGTTCTATTCGCTGTCAGTCACAGTTTAGAAGGCACTGGTACAGTAGTCTTTTTAAGTCTTTTTAAAGTCTGTACTGTTTTTGTACTTCTTTTAGTAGTTGTGTCTTATTGTTTTGTAACTTTTTGATTGTTTTTCTTATTAACTGTTTCAGCTGTCTTGTTTTTATTTTATTTTATTTTTGATGGACCATGAGTCTGGAATAAAGTCTTTGATTGATTGATATCAAAGTGTCAACACATGTTTGTGGAAGTGTTGTGACACAAACAAAGGAGATTTCTAAGGACCTCAGAAAAAGGGTTGCTGACGCTCATCAGGCTGGAAACAGTTATATTACCATCTCTAAAGAGTTTGGATTCCATCAATCCATAGTAAGACAGGTTGTGCACAAATGAAGGAAATTTAAGACCACTGTTACCATCCCCAGGAGTGGTTGACCAACTAAGATCTATCCAAGAGCAAGGCATGTAATAGTCGATGAGGTCACATAGGATCCCAGGGTAACTTCTAAGCAACTGAAGGCCTCTCTCGCATTGGCTAATGTTAATGCTTATAAGTCCACCGTCAGGAGAACACTGAACAACAATGGTGTGCATGGCAGGGTTGCAAGGAGAAAGCCACTGCTCTCCAAAAAGAACATTGCTGCTGCTCATCTGCAGTTTGCTAAAGATCACTTGGACCAGCCTAAAGGCTAATGGAAAAATATCTTGTGGATGGATGAGACCAAAATAGAACTTTTTTTCATTTGAATGAGAAGCGTTATGTTTGGGAAAAGGAAGACACTGAATTCCAGCATAAGAACTTATTCCATCTGTGAAACATGGTGGTGGTAGTATCATGGTTTGGGCCTGTTTTGCTGCATCTGGGCCAGGATGGCTTGCCATCATTGATGGAACAATGAATTCTGATTTATACCAGCAAATGCTAAAGGAAAATGTCAGGACATCTGTCCAGGTCAAAATCCTGACCTTCATCCAATTGCGATGTTGTGGAAGAATCTGAAGTGAGCAGTTTATGCGAGGAAGCCCATCAACATCCCAGAGATGAAGCTCCTCTTTACAGAGGAATGAGCTAAAATTCCTCCAAGCCGATTGTTATGTCCACAAACCTGGAATGAAGACAGAGGATGCTGTGCTCGAACTGAACTTCATTACACAACGTGTAATAAGTTCATTGCACACTTAACACTCAGTTGTATTCCTGAGGATGAGCCAAGAGGGCCATGAGATGACCGACTCTCCCCTATATATGGTGGCGTGATGACGTCACCAGCCGACTGTGTCATCACACTGCCCATTGTAGTAAATCCCATCACTACACCGATGTGCAGAACTTACCAGAAACATTAATTTGCAGTTATTGCTGCAAAAGGTCACATCAGATACTGAAATCAAAGGTTCACAAATGTTTTGCACTCGCAGATATGTAATATTGGATCATTTTTCTTAACAAATAAATTAAAAGTAAAATATTTTTGTCTCATTTATTTAATTGGGTTCTCTTTATGTACTTTTACAACTTGTGTGAAAATCTGATGATTTTTAGGTCATATTTATGCAGAAATGGAGAAAATTCTAAAAGATTCACAAACTTTCAAGCACCACTGTAGCTGTCAGCATCAAGGAGTAAACTGAATTTCCAGAACTCAGGCAACTTAATTGACTTTCTTTTTACTGGTGGAACAGTTGCACTCTAAAGGAAGGGGGGAGGTGCTAAGGCTCTTGTTGGCCTCCTGGCTCCGAAGTCATAGATTATAAAAGCTATGGAACACCATAGACTGTATGCCAGACATATGAAGATGATTAAACAAAGAAACAGGATAAACTAAGGGCTCCATGGATAATTTATGGGTTGATATGGAAGCATTAAGGTAACAGGAAACGTTTACTTTTTCCCCTCTCCTGTCTTTGTTGATAATCACTTTGGTTCAGACTATAATTAATGCTACATAGACACTGTTGTGTAGTGTGTGCGCATGCATGTACAGTTTCAATAAACCCTACAAACTTGTGGTTGTGTTTGAGTGTTTGTTGGTCAGCAGTGCTGAAACTGGATGGAAGTATCATTTGGCCGGTTTGTTTTTGCTCCTTATTTTCCCACTTCACAAATATGGCTGAAGAAAAAAGACAGAATTAACGAAACCTGCAACCTGTTAACAGCTGTTTATGTGTCTCCTCTTGCTGATTTTCAGTGAACATAATACTGTGATATATCTATATAAATGTTACTCTGGTTTTTAAAATGTGTCAGTTGGAAAGTTTCGCCCTTAGGGTGCCCATTTAATTTTGTTTTCTTAGTGTGTTTAATCATTTTTGTATCATCTGTTAATTTTTCTGGTACCTTTACCAACCCATGGAGCTGCAGGAATGTTGGCCTGTCTGTGTTCCGGGACCTCTGACTTTACAAATTAAGCACTGGTGGCAACCATCCATCCATCCATCCATCCATCTTCTTCTGCTTAATCCTTTTCGGGTCGCGGGGGGCTGGAGCCTATCCCAGCATCTTTGGGCGAGAGGCAGGGTACACCCTGGACAGAACACTTGCCAGACCTGGAAGGTGAACTGGAGTCCCCAGTCCAACACGATGTCTGGGGGTATGCCATGCAGGTGAACAGTGTACTAAACCAGCTGGTTGGCCTTCTCTGTGGTTATAGAGAGTTTAGGTAGGGAAATGAGTTGGGAAGATGTTGACATATTCAGCTGTACTGTATTTACAATACTTGTATTTGTAATGGGGATGGAGGGGTAGCAGGTTAACAATGTGGGTGCTTATGGGTCTTTTTTCTAACAAGAGGGGTAGCATCCCCCATCAAATTGCCTACTGATCATTGGGGATCAGAGTTCAGAGTGTTCAGTCTGAGATGAACGAAGCCACGCAGTTGGGAGTTTTTGCTACTATTGTTTCCCCTGATTGAAAGTTTTCCCCCCCTCTTTGGTCATATCTAATTAATATTTGAACTGTCCAACTGTCAGAGCTGATTCAACTTTATTTGATGCTGACCAGTCAGATGGAGGTCAAGTTAATAACAAGAGAAAACAGCTACTTGATGCATGGAGATGATTGACAGATCAAGGGCATGTATTAATGGTAAGACCACATTCTCCCATCATTCATGTTGGCAGCCAAGTTTCTGTTCTTACTTTGAAATATGCATTTGTCAGGGTTACACAAGAATGATAACCCAATTGCAAACAGAATACTCAGAGACCAAACTTGAGAGGCAAGTGAAAGTATTTATTGAGCTAAGCTGGTGATAAGGTTTAGCCCGCTGAGCAGGAGGTGTGACTCCTGTAGGGAGAAGAAAGGGTAGAGGTATTAGTGGCAGGGTTAACAAGGAGACAAGAAAATACTATGTGCTCTTACTTGGCTGTCCAGTGGGTTGGAATGATTTATCCTGGGTCTTACTTGGAATTTAGGGGAGAATGGACTCAAGGGGAGGGTGTCCAGCACTTCTAAATTTGCTCGTCATCCAGGGGGAATGAGAACAATTAATCTCATTCAGTGGGCCTTTTGGTTGCCAACTTTGACTAAAAATGTCAGAGAATATGTTAAATCGTGATATCTGCTCTGCCAATAAATCCTCATCCTTTCCCCCCGCAGGCCTGCTTCAGCCACTGCCTATTCCTAGCCACCCTTGGTCCCATATTGCCATGGATTTCGTCACTGGACTGCCTCCTTCAAATGGTAACAATATGATCTTAACCATCATTGACTGATTCTCTAAAGCAGTACATTTTGTTCCTCTGCTCAGCACCCCCTCTAACCCGCCCTCCCCCCCCAAGAATCAGTGATAGTTTCACCACCTACACTATTAGTAGGGTCCTGGATGTTCAGCATCACGGTCACAGCCTTCAGTATCTTGTGGATTGGGAGGGATACGGCCCAGAGGAGCAGTTGTGGATTCTCCAATCCCACATCTTTGACCACAGGATGGTCCGGGTCTTTTATCACAGCTACCTGGAGCTACCCAAGGAGACGCCAGGAGGTGCCCTTTGACAGGGCAGCACTGTGGTGTACTGCGAGCGAGTCCTCTAGTGGCGCCAGGTGAGATTGTCTTAACATCTCTCTCGTTGCAGACCAGGCTGATTCTAATCACTGACACCGGCGTAATCATCTCCACCTGCTTCCATTTACCTTGGAGTATAAGTAGGAGCGCTGGAGAGCAGTTCGGTGTGGGATTGATTTAGTAAAGCTGCGACTGAAGTCAAGCCTTGGAGAATCTTGCTTTAAAAACCTTGTTTTTTTGTCTTTGGATAACCTTTTTGTTTTGCCTCAGGTAAAGCTGCCGCAACCTGCCTGTCAATAAAGGATGCCCTGGTTTCGCATGCTCACCTGCCTGCACCACGCCATTGCCTGCCCGTACCTTGCATCTCACTCACATCCCTCTTTACATCGCAGAAAGAATCTTGCCCACAGACGCAGACATTACAGGAATTCCCCTCACCTGCTGGGTACAGCTCTCCCAACAAGTAAGCCATTGCCCCATATCTAAATTGCCCATTTTCTACTGAATCAAACTTACCATCTTCCTCTTTTTCCCTAGGCTGTCTCCCGGTGGTGAGGGTGAGTTTGGGATTTGCAGCCTAAAATTTGTAATAAAATTATGTCAAACTTTATATGGTTTCTGTCTCTCTCTTGTGGTTGATCTCACGCCTGGGTCCCTCAGCAAACATGACACTCTGTACCTGTCTGGTGTACAGTAATGCTGGACTCGGACGATCTAACTACTTGGTCTAAGGATTTCCTGTGTTTCGATTTTATCTGACCAAACCATGACACTAAAGAAAAGGAAAAAAATGAATTCAATAAAATCACGATAAAACATAGTCATTATGATTCGGTCATTGTGAAAGTGTGCAAGTTTCCTTAAACTGTGCAAACATTGCTGACCCTTTTTGCACACCATTTCACAGTTCTCTTCAAAGTTCAATTTACTATCAATGAGAGTCCCAAGATATTTGTAAGATTCCACACTCAATGGTCTGACCTTTTAGAAGTGACTTAGTGCCTGGGAGTTTTCCTCCTAAAATCAATAATCATATCTTTAGTTTTTGTCATGTTTAGCTGCATGTAGGATTCCTCACACCAGTGAACAAAATCATCAGTTACTGGGCCGTGGCTGCTCTCACCATCCTGGAGGAGACTGGCAATAACTGAATTTTGAATTTGATGCCTGCAACATGTTTTACAAAAGCTGGGACAAGGGCAAGAAAAGACTTGGAAAGTTGAGGAATGTGCAAAAAACACCTTTTTGGAACATTCTACAGGTGAACAGGTTACAGGTGAGTGTCATGATTGGGTATAAAAGGAACATTGTCATAAACCCTCCCATGCACTTTTCCAATGCGCATGGTGAGGGATGAAATAATGAGGATTTACGTGCTGGAGTTACACCACACACATTTATTAAACACAGTGATACAGATGCACAATTTCAACAATAGTTTCCAAAGAAGCTTAAGGAGTCCTCAAGGACACTCAACTGTCTACAAATGAGATTGACCGGGGAAAACACACACAGCTGATACTCACAGAACTGGAGTTGTCTGAGAAAGTCCAAACAAGCATCAATAGAAACACAGTCCTTTAGCGACTTACTTTCATACGGTGATTAACGACCGTATGTCAAGTACAATGACCCAGCAATGCGTGACTGAAAAAAGGCTCCTTAAGTACACGCATTGCTGGGGATGGTAGATTGGACGCACCTGGGCGAGGCCCGGGAAAGATGATCAACAGGACTGGAAACAGCTGATGGTAATCATTGAGGGGGCGTGGTCTGACCGGCAGACTGTCAGCAAACACACAGCTGCCAGCCCCAGAGCAGTGGCTATGGATACGGTAACACCCAGGAAATACATACTAAACATGCATACACCATGGCACCGAGACCCACAAAGAGATCAGGACCGAGCCGGGGGGAAACCAATTCGGCTCGGCTCCTGACAAACATCCCTGAAAGGCTCAGTCATTCACAAGCAAGGGCGGGGCGAGTTTCACCACTTTGTGAACAACTGCATGGGCAAATAGTCCAACAGTTTAAGAACAATGTTTCTCAATGTACAACAAAAATAATTTAGGGATTTCATCATCTACAGTCTAGTTTTTAGTTTTTAGAAGTTTCAGCATGTAAGCGGAAAGTCTGAAAACCAACATTAAATGCACATGACCTTCAATCCCTTGGGCGGCACTGCATTAAAAACCATCATTCTGTGAAGGATATTACTACATGGGTTCATCAATACTTTGGAAGACCGTTGTCAGTTAACACAGTTCTTTCCTACATCTGCAAGTGCAAGTTAAAAATCTTCCATGCAAAGCGAAAGCCATATATCAACAACAACCAGAAATGCTGCTGGTTGCTCTGGCTCAAACTCATCTGAGATGGATTGACTAAACTTCAAGCTTCAGCTAGCTGCCTTTCTCCTGGTTAGAGATAATACTACAAGAAAATAAGGTAAAGTACCATCTGAGAATGGCATATGGTCAAGTGTTGTAGATGAATAAGGATTTCAGTGAGAGTGAATAGAATTTTATAGAAAATAACTATCAAAATCAGTTGGATCAACAGTTAAGCTTATGCCAGGCGACCTGTCTGTCACCTCCTCCGGAGGCAAGCTCCTAATGCAGTTACTGACAGATGTGGACTGCCTAGCAAAACTAATATGAATGGATCAATGTAGCATCTAAGTAAAAATACAACAAATTAAGCTAGAGTGATGCAAGATATATTATCAACTGTGGTTTAGTGAACCAGGTGGAAACAGGGATGTTTAGGCTGTGTGGATTTTTAAAGTGTTTTTAAGAAGCAAGCATTTTGATATTTTTTCAATAATCATGAAAAATCATGATAATCAATCTTCATTTCAAAAGGTTAAACCTACAAAAACACATTTTTCAGTGAATTAGACATTTAAATCCAGATAGAATGCTTTTTTAACATCACTAGTACATACCCGTGCATACCCGTCCATGCCCGTAGAAACCAAGTAAAAGCAAATATTTCTGCATGCCCGTTGCTGAAGGGTCTCCTCCTGTCTCAGATGGCTGTGTTGTTCACAGTCATGCCTGCGGCGTACTGCTGGAACCTGATGTGTTTCATGTTCACGGCATCTTTTCTAATGTACAGCAGTTCTCCTCATTCTATTGCTCTCCATCTGGTGGATCTTCTTCTTCTTCGTTCAGACCACTGGTTGAGGGATAGGTATGTCGTAATTCCAGTTTATGGGCAGGATCATGAAAATAGATCTGAGCAAAAAGTGGCTTTTGACCCTGTTCAGGAAGGCTCGTGCATGCCCGTAGAAACCAAGAAACCGGAGCAGCCAGAGAAAATCAGCGCTTTGCTTGGCATTTTACACATTTGTAGTGTAGACTGGCATTCTTCAAGGTTACACATTTTTATTGTGTCAGCACCTCTTTAAAAACGACATTGCTGAGAAAGCGACGCTTTTGCTTAGTTTCTTCATCTTGAGCAACAATACGAAGACTGCTTGATCTGGCAACTCTGGTCACGGCAACGTAGAATTGGCCATGGCTGCAGAAATCTGTTGTGCAGAAAACACAAACGCGCTGCAAAGACTGGCCCTGTGACATATTCACCTTGCCAATTCGCTATATGCACAGAGCTTTTTTTTTTTCAATTCTGGTTTATCCATAGCCAGCCACATCTCTTCCAGTCCACGCCTGTTGCTGTTGTTTCTGTCGACTTGCCGACATGTTGCAGAAAAAGAAGTTTAAATTTCAAAAAACCGAGAGCACTACAGCAGAACATTGCTGTGTACCTTTGTGTCAGGCCTCTAGTAAGTACAACAAAGTATTTAGTTTTTATACATTTCCGTCACATGAAGAAACCAGGCAAAAATGGATCGTTGCTATCCAGAGAGTTAACTTTACAGTTACCCCCCATACTACAGTCTGCAGCCGGCATTTCAGACAGGAGGACATCCGTGAGCCATCATCTGAGACTGGATGAAGACTATTAAAAAAGGGAGTAATCCCTTCTTTGTTTGAATGGAACAATTACTCTGTTCCACAGTCAAGACTGGGGGTCTGGGAGAGGATACAATGACAGGTGGAGGATGATCCACTGGATCACACAGTAAGCAACCAGAGTGCTAGCATACACCGTGATCATGACTACACCTCGGCTCCGGACCCTGCTATCGTTGACATGGCCCTGGCTGAAAACATGTCTCTCAGAGACGAGATTGAGCAGCTAAAACAACAGATCGAGGAGCTAACCATCAAGCAGCGGTTTGGAGTACAGCATTTTGCTGGCTC
This sequence comes from Pholidichthys leucotaenia, assembly GCA_020510985.1. Taxonomy (NCBI): domain Eukaryota; kingdom Metazoa; phylum Chordata; class Actinopteri; order Cichliformes; family Pholidichthyidae; genus Pholidichthys; species Pholidichthys leucotaenia. The sequence goes on along the minus strand of CM035847.1, from coordinate 110,698,689 downwards.
TGACAGAGACATCCATTTTTTTCACAAGGTAAATCTGAATGCACCAAATGTATTAATTCTTTTATGGATTTGTTCATGTCCTGATCTCAGTTTATGAATTAGAGAATCCCTGTTTATTTGTAGTGTTTTAAAAGTAGCAAAACAGGCATGAAAACAAATACTGTACAGCAACAAAGCTAAAAATGAAATAACAGAAAATAAGTCTTGTAGGAAACAATCTATCCGAAAAACATATTGCTGCTGCTGATAAAAAAATTTTTTTTTTTCAAAAAATTGATGCCGTCACTGACCTGGCATCGGCCCGGTAGATGACAGCTGAGTCTCCCGCAGGGATTCTTAGAATCTTGTGACTGGGGCTCACGGAGGAACTAACCGAGGCCACAGCTGGACAGGAGCCAGATTGGAGCTCAACTACAGCGGCGGTGGGAGGCGGGGATCAGTGGAGGAGCTGCCGGGGCCTCAGCTGGATAGGACCTGGATCGGAGCTCAATTACAGCGGCGGGGCTCAGAGGAGGAACTACTGAGGAAGACGACGGTAGGCGGCGGGGCTCAGCGGAGGAGCTACCGGGACCCCAGCTGGACAGGAGCCAGATCAGAGCTCAACTACAGTGGCGGTGGGCGGCGGGGCTCGGCGGAGGAGCTGCCGGCGCCCCGGCTGGACAGGAGCCAGATCGGAGCTCAATTACAGTGGCAGTAAGCAGCGGGACAAGCAGCGGAGGGGGCTAGCTGAGGCCCCAGCTGGATTTGAGGTCGGCTGGATCGGATACCGGTGACACCAGCAGAGACTGTTTTATAAGATAAGATAAGATAAGCCTTTATTAGTCCCACAATGGGGAAATTCCAGGATTGCAACAGCACAGGGATAGCAACACTCAGAGCAACAATCAGAAGGCAAGAAAAAACAACATCTAGTAAACATATGTCCATATTACTATAAATGTATATATATAGACACACAGTGCAGAGCATTATGGCTGGTGAATGTGCAGCAGAAAGTCTAAGCTCTCTCTCCGCGGATGCAGCGGGCCAGGTGGAAGTCTTTGGGCATGATGGTGACCCCCTTAGCGAAGAAGAGACCACCAGGTGGGTCTCGCTGGTCTCCTGCAGAGCCATGACGGCGAAGCTCAGGAAACGCAGGACGGTCTTGAAGTCCTGAGCGATCTCCCTCACCAGGCGCTGGACGGGCAGCTTACGGATGAGCAGCTCCGTGGATTTCTGGTAGCGACGGATCTCTCTCAGAGCCACGGGCCTGTGACGGCGAGGCCTCTTCACTCTGCCGGTGGCCAGAGCGCCTCTCCGAGCAGCCCTGTGGCTAGCTGTCTCCTGGGGGGCTTCTTCCTCCAGTAGATTTTACGGGCGGTCTGCTTGGTTCTTGCTATCGCTCTTTATTATTCTGTCTTATATTTCTTTCACGCCGCCTAAACTCCAGCCCGGCACCCGCTTCGTTTTCGCTACAGCTCCCGGTATGTCGAATTTCCCATTAGCACCGGGCGGCGGCCAAGTGCTAGCTAGCACTACCTCCTCCCCGCTGTAACGTCTCCCGCTGCAAACCGTGGCTCCGTCCGCCGACCCGGGAGACCCCCGGGGCGATCCGTGCGTCCGTGATATATATACAGAGTGAAGGGTGTAGAAAGAAGAAGGAAGATTAAAAAAAAAGGCTGTTGCAACAGGCAGCCGACTCGTGTGGCGCCGCCGGTCCGGCGGAACCGGAACCAGGTTAAGAGATAAGATAAGCCTTAAGATAAGATAAGATAAGATAAGATAAGCCTTTATTAGTCCCACAATGGGGAAATTCCAGTATTGCAACAGCACAGGGATAGCAACACTCAGAGCAATGATTTAGAAGATAAGAAAATAAGAGCAGTGAATATACTGTACATATGTACACATAAATATATATATATATATATATATATATATATATATATATATATATATATATATATATATATACAGTATATATACACACACAGTGCAGAGCATTGTAGCTAGATGGACTAAACAGCATAACCGTCTATTTAGTTATCCTACATGGTATGAATATGTACCCATACATATTGTCACCCTCCATAGCGACTGATATTGTCCTAGTTGTATACTGGAGGAGACCATTTGTGTAAGTCTGTTGCGTCTTTTGCATACAATACTATTAGGTTGTCACGTTTTTTTGCTGTCTCTGCCAGCAGCCCTGCTTAGGTTATACAGTCTGACAGCTGTAGGTAGGAAGGACCTGCAAAACCTCTCGGTCACACATCTAGGATGATGTAGTCTACTGCTAAATGAGCTCCTCAGTGCGTTAAGTATGTACTGCATAGGGTGGGACTCGGACTCCAGCAGAGATGACAATTTAGCCACCATCCTTCTCTCTCCTATCTCCTCCACTGGGTCAAGGCGCTGTCCCAGGACAGAGCTAGCTTTCTTGATTAGTTTGTTCAGTCTCTTCCTATCGGCTGCTGTAATGCCGTTGCCCCAGCAGACCACTCCAAAAGTGATGGCTGATGCCACCACCATGTCGTAGAATGTCTCCAAGAGCACCCCTTGTACACCAAAAGACCTGAGCCTCCTCAGTAGGAACAGCCTGCACTGTCCCTTCTTGTAGAGTGCATCGGTGTTGTGTGACCAGTCTAGTTTATTGTTCAGATGAACACTCAGGTACTTGTAGGATGTCACCACCTCAATGTCTGTTCCCTGTATGTTCACTGGTGCTGTGAGGGGTTGTCCTTGCCTGCGGCAGTCCACCACCAGCTCCTTAGTTTTCCTTGCGTTGATCTGGAGGCAGTTCTGATGGCACCAGTCCAGGAAGTCCTGGATAAGTCCTCTGTACTCAGCTTCATCTCCGTTGGAGATGAGGCCGACGATCGCAGAGTTGTCAGAGAACTTCTGTAGATGGCAGTGTGTTGTGTTGTGTGAGAAGTCCGCAGTATAAAGGGTGAACAGGAAGGGAGCCAAAACTGTTCCCTGGGGGGCCCCCATGCTGCCGATGATCGTGTCGGACACACAATCCCGGGTTCTCACAAACTGTGGCCGGTTAGTGAGGTAGTCCAGGATCCATGATGACAGGTGCTGGTCCACCCCTGCGCACAGCAGCTTGTCCTTCAGGATCATTGGTTGGATGGTGTTGAAAGCACTGGAGAAGTCAAAGAACATGATCCTCACCACATTCCTGGGCTTCTCCAGGTGGGACAGGGAACGGTGAAGGAGGAAGATCACTGCATCCTCCACCCCAATGCCATGCTCGTAGGTGAACTGGAGTGGATCCATCGTTGGCCCCACCAGGGGGAGGAGGTGAGCAAGGAGCAGTCTCTCCAGGGTCTTCATCATGTGAGACGTCAGGGCCACTGGTCTGTAGCTGTTCAGATCTTTGGGGTGGGAAGTGTTTGGTACAGGTACCACACAAGATGTTTTCCACAACTGTGGTACCCTCCCCAGCTTCAGGCTCAGGATGAAGATGTGCTCCACAATCCCACACAGCTGGTCTGCGCAGGACTTGAGGAGCTTCCCGCTGATGCCGTCCGGTCCCGATGCCTTCCTCGCCTTGATCTTCCTCAGCTCTGTCCTCACCTGGGTCTTAGTGAGGGTCAGGTTGGGGGGCTGTGTGCTGGGAGTGGGGGGGGGGGGGTGATGGTGGAGTGGGGTGTGGACAGCAGGTCTCGGTGACTTTAGAGGCAGCAGTGGTTGTTGTGCAGTTGGGGGGGGAGGGCGGTTGGTCAAACCTATTAAAAAACAGGTTCAGATTGTTCACCCACTCCCTGCCCCCTGTGGCCTGGGAGCAGGTATTCTGGAGCCCAGAGATGGTTTTAAGGTTTCTCCAGACCCCGCTGATGTCGCTCTGTTGCAGCTTGTCCTCCATCTTCTTCCTGAAGTTGTCCTTGCCTTCTCTGATCTTCCTCCTCAGCTCCCTCTGTACGGACTTCAGCATCTCCCTGTTCCCCGACCTGAAGATCCTCTTCTTCTCTGTCAGAAGTATTTTTATCTCAGGGTTGATCCAGGGTTTGTTGTTCGAGCAACACCATATGGTCTTGGTGGGTACGGTGTTGTCCACACAGAAGTTGATGTAGTCCGTGATGGTGTGAGTGAGGCCATCGATGTCCTCACCATGTGGATCGCAGAGCTGCTCCCAGGCAGTGGTTTCAAGACAGTCCTTTAAAGCGTCCATTGCCTCCTCCGACCAAATCTTCACTGTGCGCATGACCGGAGGTTGTCTGTGTACTAGGAGTTTGTACACCGGCAGGAGATGAACCAAGTTGTGATCCGATCTCCCGAGTGGGGGGAGTGGTGATGAGGTGTATGCCTCCTTAGTGTTAGCATAGAATAAGTCCAGTGTTTTATTGTCTCTAGTGTGGCATGTGACATACTGGGTGAATGTGGGCAGAATGGGGGACAGTGAAATATGGTTGAAATCACCAGAGATGAGCAGAAGAGCATCTGGGTTATTATCATCAGGTCAGTAAAAAATGCCACCAAAGAAGGAAGAAATGGAATAGATTAAAAAATCTCTGAACTTCATGTCAGAAGAACTGACCAAAGTGGCCAATCAACAGTCTAAACTATTAGGGCTAATGGAGGAAGTCCGAGAATTAAAATTAACAATTAAGGAAAGAGACAAAAAAAATTGCAGACTTGGAGCGACGCATTGAGGATCTTGAACAATATTCTCGTATGGATGATTTAATTATTAGTGGACTAGACATTAAATACCAATCATATGCCAGTGCTACAGCAGCAATGAGAGGTGAAGAGGCTCCCCTAAGTGAATTAGTCTCCCTGGAAAACCAGGTGCTTCAGTTCCTTGAAAGCAGAAACATAAAGGTTGAAGTAAATGCAATTCCAGCCTGTCATACTTTACCCAGAAAGGATAATAAAACAAAGAAATCAATTGTGATGCACTTTGTGAACAGAAGGGTAAAGAATGATACTGAGGCAGGCCAGAAAGCTACGGGGAACAGAAGTTTACCTAAATGAACATTTAACAAAGACTAATGCTGAAATAGCACGGCAAGCACGGATGCTGAAAAGACAAAACAAGATACAAGCAACATGGACAAGAAACTGTAGAGTTTGGATCAAACTAACTGGAACACCTGAGGAAGCAAAAGCCATAATAATAAGAGATCTCACTGACTTAAGTAAACACTGATTAAGAAAATTAAGAAACTACGATAATCCATATCCACACACGGCAAGAACAGTTCTTTTGTGACATACCATGTCAATGTACTTTAAAAACAAAACAAAACAAAAAACTTATGACTGACTTTAGTAGACATCAATCATCCCCAGTTGGAGGAAGTCATTTGACACAGAGTGAGGAAATTCAGACTCTGAAAATATGCCATTATACTGAACATAAACTACAAGAGATGGAGAATGATATTGATTCTGATAACCACTTCAATAATATTCATAATCACTGTGAATATTATACTGAAAAGCAAGTCAAAAGTCAAGTGCATTTAGATGGTAAACTATCAATAATACACTTCAACAGCAGAAGTCTTAATAAAAACTTTCCACAGATTCAGGACTATTTAAAACAGCTAGATAGAAAATTTACAGCTATCACAGTCTCTGAAACTTGGCTCAATGAAGAGCAGGCTTCTCTGATGGCAATAGAGGGATATCAGATGTTTTATATTAATAGATCTCAAAAAAGGAGTGGTGGTGTTGTACTGTATATTGATGACCTGTACACTGGAACGGGTACTCATGGAAGATCTTGCTAAACTGGACCAGTTCTGCAAAATCTGGCGCCTAAAACCAAGCCCAGCAAAAACCGTCTCCAGTGTATTTCATCTCCACAATGCAAAAGCTGCCAGAGAACTAAACATCCACCTGAGCGGACTCAAGCTTAAGCATGCCCCAAATCCAACTTATCTTGGAGTGACCCTTGATAGGACCTTATCCTTCAAAGAACATCTAAAGGGGACGGCTGCTAAGGTGAAAGTACGAAACAACCTGCTCTGCAAGCTCGCTGGTGCAAAATGGGGGGCGGCAGTCTCCACCCTGCGCACCTCAGCACTGGCCCTTTCATACTCTGTAGCAGAATATTGTGCCCCTGTCTGGTCCAGGTCATCTTACACACATCATGTAGACACCCAGCTCAACTCAACCATGAGAACTATAACTGGAACAATCCGCTCAACACCACTCCTCTGGCTCTCTGTACTGTCAAACATAGCCCCTCCACACATCCGGCGAGCAGCATTAACTCAAAGGATGCTCCAAAAAGTTAAAGATTTTCCTCACTTACCAATCCATGCAGATATCTACACCCCACCCACTGCCCGACTTTCATCCAGACGGCCGATTTGGAAAAACCCTCCCCCAGCTGACTTTACCATCCAGACAGCTTGGCAAGAGGAATGGGAGACCAAGGAGGTCCCAAACAAACAGCTGGTGATAAACCCCAACCAACAGGTCCCGGGCACCAACCTCCCAAGGAGACAGTGGTCTACACTCAATCGCTTCAGGACTGGACATGGCCCCTGCTTGGCCAGCCTTCACAGATGGGGCAGTAGCCCTAGCCCACTGTGCGCATGTGGAGAGGAGCAAACTATGGAATACATCATAGAGGCTTGCCCGCTCCAAAGACTGGAAGGAGGATTACACACCCTCCATACAGCAAACCAGGAGGCAACTGCTTGGCTTAAGGACTTTGCATTCGCTAAATAAATAAAATGACCTGTATAGCTGTAAACTTGTGAATGAATAAGAATAATCCTTTGCACTACCAGGGATTCTAGAATGTGTTACTGTTGAGATTGACCAAGATAAAACAAAAAATCTAATTATAAGTTGTATATATAGAATGCCGGGAACTTGCGTTGAGACATTCAGAGATAAGTTAGTCGAGCTGTACAATAATATAACTAGTAAGAAAATGGTTGTAATCTGTGGAGACTTCAATATTGATTTACTAAATCCATTTCAACAAAATGTAATTACAGAATTCATGAATTCTGTGTACAGTATGAGTCTATATCCCACAATAACACATCCCAGTAGAATCACAGTTCACACTGCTACACTTATTGATTACCTGTTTGTTAATATTATTGATAAGAAAATAGAAAGTGGATTATTGATAAATGACAGAAGTGACCATTTGCCAGTCTTTGCACTTATCCATGGCCACACGGGGGCCAATACAGAAAAAAACTTTAAAATCTTTCAAATAGAAATCCCAAAATGCAATCAGTTCTTTTAAAGAAGACCTGCTGAAGCAAGACTGGACAAAAGTCTATGTATCAGATGTAAATGAAGCCTATGACACATTCATGAACATTGTTACCACTCTTTATGAAAAAAAAAATTGTCCATTAGTAAAGAAAAAGCTTAAACAGAAATTTGTTGACAATCCATGGTTAACCAAAGGATTACAAAAAGCATCTAAAAAGAAAAATTCATTATATAAAGCGTTTCTAAAAAAAAAAAAAAAAAGGACAAAAGAAGCAGTGGTATAAAACATATAATGAGATGTAGTAAAAGAGACTATTACAGCAAAGAACTGGAGAAAAACAGACATAACATTAAAAACACATGGACAATACTTAACAATATTCCTGGAAATAAAAACAAAAATACAAGCTACCCAACCAATCTTTCAAAAAAAAAAAAAAAAAGACTCAGTGTGAATGCAATCTCACCTGCAGATGAATTTTAATAACTTTTTGGTTAACATTGGTCCTAATTTGGCTCGAGAAATACCCATTATGGCACCTACAGGTGATACAATGAGCAAAAACATTGCTATAAAAGACTCCATTTTCATAAAGAACACAGCCGAGAGAGAGGTCTTTGAAATTGTTAAATTGTTTAAAACATCTACGGATAGTGATAGTATTGACATGCTTTTAGTCAAAACTATCATTGAATGCTTAGTGAAGCCACTGACGTATAGTTGTAACCTGTCTCTCCAAACAGGTATATTTCCCAGTGCAATGAAAATAGCTAAAGTAATTCTGATATACAAGACGGGTGACAGAGGGGAATTTTCAAACTATAGACCTATTTCACTATTGCCGCAATTTAAAGATAGAAAAAAGATACTTGAAAAAATATTCTGTGAGAGAATTGACAACTTCATAATGAAGAATAATTTATTGTGTGAGCAGCAATATGGGTTCAAACACAAGAGGACAACTGCATTTGCTCTAATGGAATTTATAGAAAAAATATCATCTGCTGTTAAAAATAAAGAGTATTCAGTTGGGGTATTCCTGGATCTTCAAAAAGCATTTGATACAGTGAATCATAAATTATTGTTAAAGAAACTACAAAATTATGGTATTGGGGGGGTAGCACTGTCCTGGTTACGTAGTTACTTAAAGAACAGACATCAATATGTATGTGTTGGTAGCAAAAACTCACAGTTACTGAAGGTTGCTTCCGGAGTCCCACAGGATTCAGTTTTGGGGCCATTGTTATTCAATATGTATATAAATGATATATGTAAAGTTTCGGAAAAAATTGATTTAATGTTGTTTGCAGATGACACTAATTTATTATGCAGTGGAAGCAATTTGGAACAACTTTTGGATACACTCAGAAGACAATCATCGCAACAACTTAGTATCTAAACTCAGTGTAAATGGTGTAGAGATTAAAAGGGTATTTGAAATTAAATTTCTTGGAGTAATAATTGATAATAAACTGTGGTGGAAGTCACATATTAATTATATTAAAGGTAAAGTATCCAAATCAATCGCAATACTACACAGAGTGAAATACAGTATTTGCTGAATCAACCCACACTATATACTTTGCATCATTCATTAATACTCCCATACATGACATATTGTACTGAAGTATGGGGAAATACATATAAAACAAACATATATCCAATCATTATGTTTCAGAAGAATAACAAACAAAGCTGCTTACAGGGAACCAACAAACCCACTGTTTCTTAAATTAAAAGCTCTCAAGTTGAAAGATCTGGTTGACTTTAAAACTGCAGTAATAATGTTTAAAGTGAAGAATCTATCACTGGCCGCAAATATCCAAAAGTTGTTCCAAATAAGGGAGAAACAATATCATTTCAGAGGAACAAATATATTTCAAAAACCTTCAGTGAGAACTACTATCAAGCAACACTGTGTCTCAGTGCAAGGAGTCAGATTGTGGAACGCTTTTGGACCTGAAATAAAATCATGTACAACGCTTGGACAATTTAAACAAAAACTAAAGGAACAAATACTCCAAACATATATACAAGATGACATGTAAAATCACATAAGAATTATCATATTCAGTCTGTTGTGCTGTTGCTTAGTTTTTTTTTTGTTTTCTTTTTTTGTCACGTTTTGTCTTAGCTTTGTTCTGAATTGTAATCGCTCTTGTTTTGTTTTTCTTTTGAATTCTTGAATGGAATATGGGTGGGCAATATAAGCTGTGGCTTCAGCCATCACCCATTTCGGATAACTTAAATCAGAGGAATTATTGTTTAATTTGACCTTGTTAGATTTTTTTCCCCCCTTTGTTATATTATTCTGTTCCTTTCTTTTAATCTTTACTTTTAATCTATCCGAAATAAAGATTCATTTATTCATTCATTCATTCGAAAATTAAATTGACGTGATTAAAAGTGCCCATTTTCAATATCCACAGCATTCACATTTTATATATATATATGTATATATATATATATATACTGTATATATATATATATATATATATATATACTGTATATATATATATATATAAAGCCTAACATGACTTAAGAAGGATGATTATTTCACTGTACATATAGGCTTGTCAATATGCAGTTTCCATAGGAAATGTAGTATAATGCTGCAGTAAATAGAAATGCTGAAGATTCTGTATTACATATGGGTACTGGATATGCAATATATGATGACATTAACTGGTAGAATATTATTTGGGATAGCTTATTTCATAATGCTTTTGTTATGCTACATATAAAGTAGAGGGGGAAGAGGTGGAGAGGGAAGGGAAAAAGGAAGACAAAGCAAGGAAAGGGACTCACATGAGCACGTGACTCCCCTCCTACGTATGATACAAGACTACACTATCTTTTTGTGTTTTCTTTGTTTATGGCTTACTTTATTGGAAGTGAAAATTTTTAACAATGTGCTCCTTTTTTGTAAAGTTTGCATCCTATGAACATCTTGTGCACTTCTGGACCTTGATAAGAGCCAGTACTGTCATCTATGGTCACTTGTCACCCAAGCGCAGAGGGGCAACTTCATCGAGTGCAATCATACTACAGTTAAGTATTTGTATTAAAACTTACGTTGATACTGTATAATTCTTCTATGGACTGGCATGACAAAAAAACGATGTTATCAAAAAAATAGAGAAAAATAATGAACCTTTTAATTTCTTTCTTACAGACTCATTCCCTGCAGCCAATAGACAAGCTTTTTTATTCCTGAACTACCTTGCACTGGGTTCAAAACAGCAAGACCTTGCTGACCGGTATGGGGTCCACCAGTCCAAATCTGCATGAAATCCATAATTGAAAACAGTAAATGTAAATTCAGCACTTACAAGTTTTATTTTACTATTTATAAACATTTTTCTTATAAGTATACATGGTTATTAAACATATGTTCACTTACATGAAACGTTTGTAAATAGCAAAATTTGCTGCTTAACAGATTTAATGTGTGTGATATTAAATAGGGCAGCTTGGTGGTGCAGTGGTTAGCACTGTGGCAGCACAGCAAGAAGGTCACATGATCGATCCCACCCCTGACCATCATGGGTTCAATCCCACCCCCTGACCACTGGTGCCTTTTCTGTGTGGAGTTTGCATGTTCTCCCTGTGTATACATTGGTTTACTCCAGGTACTCCGGTTTCCTCCAACACGCCAAAGACATGTAGGTTAGGTTAACTGGCATCACCTGGGGATTCTAAATTGTCCTTCGGTATGAATTTGAGTGTGAAAGGTCGTCTGTCTCTCTGTGTTGGCTCTGCGATGGACTGGCGATCTGTCCAGGGTGTACCCTGCCTCTCGCCCAACAGATGCTGGGATAGGCTCCAGAGTCCCCGCGACCCAAACAGATTAAGCTGTAGAAGATGGATGGATAGATAATATTAAATATCAGTATACTCACACAAACTGTTTAATAGCAAATTTTTCTATTTACTGTTAATGTATGTTCAATATCCATCTTTACCTGCTTGAAATGTTTGCAAACACATCTGTGTGTAGTTATAATGAAATCTGTAAATACCAATTACTGTATACAGACGTGGACAAAATTGTTGGTACCCCTCTGTTAATGAAAGAAAAACCCACAATGGTCACAGAAATAACTTGAATCTGACAAAAGTGGTAATAAATAAAAAATTCTATGAAAATTAACCAGTGAAAATCAGACAATGCTTTTGAATTGTGGTTCAACAGAATTACTTTAAAAAACAAACTCATCAAACAGGCCTGGACAAAAATGATGGTACCCTTAACTTAATATTTTGTTGCACAACCTTTTGAGGCAATCACTGCAATCAAACGATTTCTGTAACTGTCAATGAGACTTCTGCACCTCTCAGCAGGTATTTTGGCCCACTCCTCATCAGCAAACTGCTCCAGTTGTCTCAGGTTTGAAGGGTGCCTTCTCCAGACGGCATGTTTCAGCTCCTTCCACAGATGTTCAATAGGATTTAGATCAGGGCTCATAGAAGGCCACTTTAGAATAGTCCAATGTTTCGCTCTTAGTCATTCTTGGGTGTTTTTAGCTGTGTGTTTTGGGTCATTATCCTGTTGCAAGACCCCATGATCTGCGACAGAGACCAAGCTGTCTGACACTGGGCAGCACATTTCTCTCTAGAATACCTTGATAGTGTTAAGATTTCATTGTACCCTGCACAGACTCAAGACACCTTGTGCCAGATGCAGCAAAGCAGCCCCACAACATAACAGAACCTCCTCCATGTTTCACAGTAGGGACAGTGTTCTTTTCTTGGTATGCTTCATTTTTGCGTCTGTGAACATAGAGCTGATGTGCCTTGCCAAAAAGTTCCAGTTTTGTCTTGTCTGTCCATAGGACATTCTCCCAGAAGCTTTGTGGCTTGTCAACATGCAGTTTGGCAAATTCCAGTCTGGCTTTTTTATGATTTGTTTTCAACAGTGGTGTCCTCCTTGGTCATCTCCCATGAAGTCCACTTAGGCTCAAACAACGACGGATGGTGCGATCTGACACTGATGTACCTTGACCTTGGAGTTCACCATGAATGTGTTTAGAAGTTGTTCTGGGCTCTTTTGTTACCATTCGTATTATCAGTCTCCTCTTGCGGCCACATCCAGGGAGGTTGGCTACAGTCCCATGGATCTTAAATTTCTGAATAATATGTGCAACTGTAGTCACAGGAACATCAAGCTGCTTGGAGATGGTCTTATAGCCTTTACCTTTAACATGCTTGTCTATAATTTTCTTTCTAATCTCCTGAGACAACTCTCTTTGCTTCCTCTGGTCCATGTTAGAGTGGTACACACCATGTCATCAAACAGCACAGTGACTACTTGTCACCCTTTAAATAGGCCGACTGACTGATTACAAGTTTGTAGACACCTGTGATGTTAATTAAGAGGACACATCTTGGTTGAACATGTCCCTATGGTCACATTATTTTCAATCTTTTCTAGGAGTACCATCATTTTTGTCCAGGCCTGTTTCATGAGTTTGTTTTTTTAAAAATAATTCTGTTGAACCATAATTCAAAAGCACTGTCTGATTTTTGTTGGTTAATTTTCATAGAATTTTTATTTATTACCACTTTTGTCAGATTCAAGTTATTTCTGTGACCATTGTGGGTTTTTCTTTCATTAACAGAGGGGTACCAACAATTTTGTCCACGTCTGTATGTATATACTTGCATGAAATATTTTGAAATATATGCTCTTTGCTCAAGTTAATGAGTCCCTTTATATTGGACCTTACATCTGTCAGGTTTTCTTATCTGACCTTCTATGATAATTGCCATATTCTGGACAAAACAAATGCTCCCATGCTTTTTATCTTTATTACAATGGTTAAGTACAGACATTCACACAGTATACAGTGGGGTAAAAAAGTATTTAGTCGGCCACCAATTGTGCAAGTTCTCCGAACACTTAAAAGATGAGAGAGGTGGGACTTCCGGGAAGATGGCGGAGAGACATAACGCTTAAACAGAGAGCTCTCCCTAGCCGGATTAAAAATCATCGGTAAATGGCCAACTCGACATAAGCGGATCAATAAACTAAGGGATGAAAACACGAAGGAGCCGGGCACAAGGACAAAAGCAGGGTAAAATTGAAGAATTCCTCTCCAACAACGCAGGAAAAACCACTGAACGCGAAGCCCAAAAAAACGAGGTGTCTACAGCAGAGAAAATGGAGGACGCCAGACTCGAAAACATGAACACTGGCATCGCCAGTTTGGGTAAAGAGTTGAGAGAATTCAAGCGGCAGCTACAGCAGGATTTAGCGGCTCTTAAGGAGGAGCTGAAAAAAGAGATTAAGGAGGAAATTATGGGCCTCCGAAGAGAAATGGAGCGCAAGCTAACAGAAAACATGGAGGAGCTGCGCTCCCAGCGGGCGTGTATGACAGAAGCGCAGGCCCGAATATCGGAGCTGGAAGATTGGAAAAGCGAGGCAAACGAACAACTACAGACCCTGACGACGCAAACGCAGAGGATGCAGGAGAAAATAAACGACTTGGAGAGCAGATCCAGACGAAGCAATATGCGCATCTTTTGAATTCCGGAGGGCATTGAAGGCAACTCGATGACGAAATTCATGGATCATTTCTTAAAAAAAGAGCTGGAACTGCCCGAAGAAACGGATCTGCAGATTCAACGAGCGCACAGAACCCCGGCACAGAACCCGAAAACAAACGCTACACCCAGGTCAGTTGTGGTAAACTTTGTGAAATATGACATAAAGGAAAGAATCCTGACGCAAGCATGGAAAAAAAAGATACGAATCGGCGACAAACAGGTATTCTTCGACCATGACTACCCGACAGAAATTGTGCAGCAGCGGAAGAAATATGCCAACATTAAAAAAACGCTGAAAGAGAAAAAAATTAGATTCCAAACGCCGCTAACGAAAATGAGGATTCATTGGGAGGACGGCGTAAGAACCTACAACACGGCCAGAGAGGCAGCGCGGGATATGATGGAGCGGGGCCTTGAGGTGAGTGTGCCGGAGGAAACGGCTGGAGCAGCGGCGGCCCTGAACGCATCACGACAGCCGGAGTGGAGACGAGTGAACGGCGGAAGAAGGGGGAGAGACGTGGCGCAGCGGGCCCAGGACAAGCTACAAGGCTTTCAACTGAAAGCCTAGATCATAACAAAGATTAAGAAAGGCACAGAAGAAATGAAGGCCAAGAAGACAAGGTAAAAGAGAAACAGACGGCTAGGAGAGGTTTAAGTGATATTTGTTGGACATTTCTAGACTAATGATTATTACTTGGATAATAAATACAGGTCTAGGGAGGGCCCCTCACTCGGTGAGGACATTCCCTCCACCCACCAACAGGGACCAGTGGGCAGAAGAAAGGCCCAAAGTACGGAGGTCGAGATTTTTTAATGTGTTTTTATATAAATATGTGTTATTTTTGTTGTTAAAGGGGCTAGGAGCACAAGTTAAAAAAATGGAAAAACATGAATATGGGTAAAAATCTTAAGATAATGACACTAAACGTGAATGGTCTGAACTCACCTGTTAAAAGGGAAAGAATAATAAGAAAATTCAAGAAGGAAAAAGCCGAAATTATATTTATGCAAGAGACACATTTGAGCAAGACAGAACATGTGAAACTAAAGAGATTTGGCTATAAGAACTCCTACTACAGTTCATTTAAGGGAGGAACTAAAAGGGGGGTTATGATACTAATTTCAAACAAAATACAATTTGAAAGTGAACAGGAAATCCAGGATAAAGAAGGCAGGTATGTAATAATAAAGGGAAGAATAGATGGTATGCAGATTACATTAGTGAACATCTATGCCCCACCAGAAAGTGACAAGGGTTTTTTTCAACATCTGTTTGATCTCATAGCAACACACAGTGAAGGAGTCCTAATTTGTGGAGGAGACTTAAATGCTGTCATGGATCATTAAGTTGATACAACAAGTGTTAAGAAAACAAAAAAACATGTAACAAAGTTCATAAGAACCTCACTGGCAGAAATGGGTATGGTAGACATATGGAGGGACCTGCACCCACTCGAAAAAGACTATACACATTATTCAGCAGTCCATAAAGTACACTCTAGAATAGATTACTTCCTTATGAATGAAGGTGACAGACACAGGGTGAGAAATAGTTGGATTGGAGGGGCAGAAATATCAGATCATAATCCTATATACATGGAAATATATTTAAACAATAGAAAACGACAAACAACATGGAAACTTAACGTAGGACTGTTAAATGATGAGAAAATGAAAGAAAGAATAAAAATAAACATAAACGAATATATCCAAGAGAATGACAATGAAGAAGTGGACCCAACAATACTATGGGACGCACTAAAAGCCGTGTTAAGAGGAAAATTAATTGTTGAAACAGGAAAAGCAAATAAGACTAAACTGGAAGCGTATGAACAAAGATGTGAGAGACTGAGGGAATTAGAACGTAAACATCAAAGCACAAATGATCCAAAAATATATCAAGAAATTAAAGAAGAAAAAACAAAGATAAAAGAAACACAAATGGATGAAAGTGAAAGGAAAAATAGATATCTAAAGCAAAAATATTATGAAACGGGACCAAAAGCCACAAAACTGCTGGCAAAACGGTTAAGAAAACAACAAACAATGAATAATGTATACAAGATTAAAGACCCCACCACAAATAAAACCACAGTTAACCCAGAAAACATCGAAGAAATATTCCATAATTTCTACCAAGAACTATACTCGCAACCTGAAGAAACAAATACTAAAGATATTAAAAAATTTCTAGGCACATTGGACTTGCCATCAATAGGAAATCAACAAAATGAAAAGCTAACAGCAGAAATAACAACACAAGAGATCAGAGATGTGATTAAGTCACTTAAAAACGGTAAATCACCAGGTAGTGATGGATACCCATCTGAGTTTTATAAACTGTTTATAGAAGAACTCACGCCACAGCTCCTAAAGTCATTTAACTGGACGTTGAACAACAACAAAATACCTCCATCATGGAACGAAGCTATCATTTCAGTTATTTTAAAGCCAGGGAAAGATAAAGAACAATGCGGAAACTATAGACCAATCTCTTTATTAAATGTGGATTATAAAATATATACAACAATTATATGTAAACGAATAAAGACATTCTTGACGGAATTGATAGAAGATGATCAAACTGGTTTCATAGAGGGACGCCAAACACATGACAATATCAGGAGAACAATACATATAATTAACCAAATACATAAAGAAAAGCGCAGTAATAATGAGTTTAGACGCAGAAAAAGCATTTGACAGGGTTAACTGGAAATTCCTATATAGTGTACTGGAGCGCTTTGGATTTAACGAAAAATCAGTACAATGCATAAGGACGCTATATCAAGAACCTGTGGCAAGAATCAAGATAAACGGTAGCTTAACAGACAAAGTAAATATACAAAGATCAACTAGGCAGGGATGCTGCTTATCGCCCACCTTGTTTGCTCTGTTCATAGAACCATTGGCTCAAGCAATACGACAAAATAAGAAATTAAAAGGTGTAACAATAAAGGGGGCGGAACACAAGATTGGGCTATTTGCAGACGATATTATAGTTTACCTTGAACAACCAGATGAATCAATAATGGAAATGATGAACTTGATAGAAAATTTTGGAAAATTATCAGGATACAAGATAAACATAACAAAAACACATACTGACATTCCACTATAACCCTCTAAACCAGATAACTGATAAGATCAAACTAAACTGGAAACAAAAAGAAATAAAATACCTTGGAGTGAACATACCTAAAGACCTAAGCAAAATATATAAAGCAAACTATGATAGGTTGGAACAAGAAATAAAAAAAGATATTGATAGATGGTCAATCTTAAATATGGATCTGAATTCAAAAATTGAGACAGTCAAAATCAGCATACAACCTAGACTACTTTACCTCTTCCAGGCTCTACCAACAGAGATTCCAGATGCCCAATTCTCAAAGTGGGACAGGATGATATCGAGATTTGTTTGGGGAGGTAAAAAACCAAGAGTGAAATATAAAACTCTCCAATTACCAAAAGAGAAAGGAGGCATGGGCCTACCGAGTCTAAAGGAATATTACTACTCAGCACAAATAAGATATATCATATGTTGGTGCGACGAGGGATATGAGGCAAAATGGAAAGAAATGGAAAAGGAAATTGAGGGACTCCCAGTACAAAGCATAATAGGAGATAAAGATGCATATAAGCAAATCAAACAAATAGACCCAATCACTAAATTTACTTTAGAACTATGGTATAAAATAGTACAAAATATAATATAAAGGAAGACATAAAACTATTGAAATGGGTAGCATTTGACAGTCAGTTTGAACCGGCAAAACAAGATAGGGGATACAAAAATCTGGTGAACAAGGGAATCACAGCATGGGGCAATATCGGAAAAAAAGATCTCGGGAGCTTTGTAAACATCAGGAAAAAATTTAAACTAGAAAGATCGGAATTTTTCAGATATCTGCAGATGAGAGATTATTATATGAAGAAGATTAGGCATAACCTCCAAACAGACGTGAGCGAGATTACACAACTCATTTTAAGATCATATACAGGAAATAAAATAAGAATTATTTCAAAGCTATATCAGAAACTTATGACAAACAATCATACAAGTAACTATATAAAGGAGAAATGGGAGAAAGAGCTCAATTTAAACATAACAGAAGAAAGCTGGCAGGAAATATGGAAAACACAACACACATCAACAAATTCAAGGACATGGAGGGAATTTGGATGGAAAAACCTGATTCGCTTTTTCATTACACCACAGATTCAAGGAAAATATACAAATACCCAATCTTTATGCTGGAGGGGATGTGGGGTTCAAAATGCAGACCACTCACATATGTTTTGGAAATGCTGCAAAATATCATCATTCTGGAAATCTATACATGTGGCAATACAGAGGATATTAGGATATAATATACCAATGAACTGTAACCTGATGTACTTATGTGATCTTAAAAGAGACAATGTTATACAGGCTGAGGACAGATATCTAGTTAAAATCTTGTTGATTGCATGTAAAAAAAACTATCACAAAAAAATGGCGATCAGAAGTTCTTCCTGACCAAGAACAATGGACTGACATTGTTGAGGACATACGTATGATGGAAAAACTAACATATCGACAAAGAATGCAAGAAGGACTATGGGAAAAAAAATGGCGGAAATGGACACACTACAAAGTGCAACAACGAGGCAGAAATTGAAAGAATAACCAAAGACACTGAAAAAACCAGAAAAATTAAGAGATGGAAACTAAAAACTTGATGCTCCAACATTTGTCCCCCCACCTTTTTTTTCTTTTTCCTTTTTTTTTCTTTTTCCCTACCCTAACCCCTTTGTTTTTTAAATGTAGAATGTGATCTGAATGCATTATATATGATGAAAAATGAATAAAAATCTAAGTTACAAAAAAAAAAAAGATGAGAGAGGTCTCCACTATTCATCATAGGTATACCTCAACTATGAGAGACAAAATAAGAAAAAAAAAATCCAGAAAATCACATTGAAGGATTTTTAATGAATTGGTAAATTCCTCGGTAAAATAAGTATTTGGTCAATAACAAAAGTTCATCTCAATACTTTGTTATATACCCTTTGTTGGCAATGACAGAGGTCAAACGTTTTCTTCTCCATGCAGATCTCCTCTAGAGCAGTGATGTTTTGGGGCTGTCGCTGGGCAACACAGACTTTCAACTCCCTCCAAAGATTTTCTATGGGGTTGAGATCTGGAGACTGTCTAGGCCACTCCAGGACCTTGAAATGCTTCTTACGAAGCCACTCCTTCGTTACCCGGGCAGTGTGTTTGGGATCATTGTCATGCTGAAAGACCCAGCCTCGTTTCATCTTCAATGCCCTTGCTGGTGGAAGGAGGTTTTCACTCAAAATCTCACGATACATGGCCCCATTCATTCTTTCCTTTACACGGATCAGTCGTCCTGGTCCCTTTGCAGAAAAACAGCCCCAAAGTATGATGTTTCCACCCCCATGTTTCACAGTAGGTATGGTGTTCTTTCTCCTCCAAACACAACAAGTTGAGTTTTACCAAAAAGTTCTATTTTTGGTTTCATCTGACCATATGACATTCTCCCAATCCTCTCCTGGATCATCCATATGCTCTCTATCAAACTTCAGATGGGCCTGGACATGTACTGGCTTAAGCAGGGGGACACGTCTGGCACTGCAGGATTTGAGTCCCTGGCGGCGTAGTGTGTTTCTGATGTAGCCTTTGTTACTTTGGTCCCAGCTCTCTGCAGGTCATTCACTAGGTCCCCCCCATGTGGTTCTGGGATTTTTGCTCACCGTTCTCGTGATCATTTTGACCCCATGGGGTGAGATCTTGCGTGGAGCCCCAGATCGAGGGAGATTATCAGTGGTCTTCCATTTTCTAATAATTGCTCCCACAGTTGATTTCTTCACACCAAGCTGCTTACCTATTGCAGATTCAGTCTTCCCAGCCTGGTGCAGGTCTACAATTTTGTTTCTGGTGTCCTTTGACAGCTCTTTGGTCTTGGCCATAGTGGAGTTTGGAGTCTGACTGTTTGAGGTTGTGGACAGGTGTCTTTTATACTGATAACGAGTTCAAACAGGTGCCATTAATACAGGTAACAAGTGGAGGACAGAGGAGCCTCTTAAAGAAGAAGTTGCATGTCTGTGAGAGCCAGAAATCTTGCTTGTTTGTAGGTGACCAAATACTTATTTTCAATGTATCTTTATGACGGCATCGCGAGTCCTATGATGCCTGAGATCATAGGATCATCATAGGACATCAGGCAGACATCATAGGCCGTCCTATGATGCCCTATGATCGTGATAGGACATCATGCCTCGTAGGACATCATAGGGTGAACAGGAACCTTCCATGAACAGGCCTGCACTGAACCTGCAGAATAACTTTCTCTTACATACAAACTGTGAGGCTTTTGGCTTTTCTTTGTCGATCTATAGCACTCAGCCCTAACAATTATCGTCCCTATTGTCAAATCCTTGTTTGAAACTGAGACTGACAATGGCGTCAAAACACCTGAGACAGCCGTAAACAGACATTAGTACAGCAGTGTCATCGCAGTAGCTAACATGCTAATGGATAACACTTTACGTAAAATGCTTACCTTCGTAATTGTGGATGTAGCTTGAAACATTAAATCTGAAGCCTTTCTCTTTTTGGTCACCAACATCTGACATAATTCTTGAATCATGCGACTGACATAGTTTACTGTGAGTTTGGGTAAGTCCTGCAGTGACCCAGTGAAAAATGCCATAGCCATTGAATGGCACAGAGCTGAACCGGATGCTTTTGACCTGGCTAAAGCGGAATAAAGAAAAGAATGTGTATATAGCGTCATGAGTGATGGTCTATATGACATCATAAAGACACATTTGTCAATGAGCCATATGACATCATAAAGACACATTAGTCTAGGCATCATGAGTGATGGTCTATATGACATCATAAAGACACATTTGTCTATGTGTCGTCATATAGACATATCTTTATGATGGCATCGCGAGTCCTATGATGCCTGAGTTCATAGGACGTCCTATGATGAGCAGGCAAAGATCATAGGCCATCCTATGACGTCCTATAAATGTGACAGACACACAGACACATACACAGACATACAGAGATTTCTTGCTTTAATAAGAGTGATGTAGCATGTGTCATTTTATCTTACAAAATCTGCCAACCACTGAGGTGTCTTCCTAACTCTTGTTTCATCTCACACCGAGCTCAGATCTTTTTTGCATCACTGTTCTGGGAACAGGGAACCATCAAGCATAGTATTATTTTCTTGGGTGTAAAATGCTCTGATTTTGTTTGGACATTGTGTCAGTCTTCATGCATTCCACTTATGACTGTCACTGATTAAGTAACTAGTTGGACCAACTTTTCTTACAACAGTGAGATGCTGTAAGAATCTTGATGAGCCCTTTTTGGCATGTTCAGGTCTGCAAACACTCACTGTGTCCCCCACTTGGAAGGTAGGTACTTTTGCCCCCATCCTTCTGTCTGTGTATTCTGTGCTCTTTTGTTGCTTGTGCCTCAGTCTTTTTCACCTCTTGTGTGATTTACATTCTGATGAGACAGGGAGCACATTCAGTGTTGTTCTCGTTTTCCTATTTCTCAGAAGCTCTAATGGGGTTGTTCCTGTAACAGCATGTGGTGTAGCTCGATAAATCTGTAAGAATTCTATTACTGCTTGTTTCCATGGTCTGTGCATCTTTTGTGCAATCTTTCAACACCTAGTTGAATTTTTCAATTGCTCCATTTGCTTTTGGATAGTACACACTGGAGAACAGGTGTTATCTCACTCCCAAAGAGGTGCTAAATGTATGGGAAGTAAATTGACAGCTATTGTCAGAAGCCAAATATAATGGGTTTTCCTCATGACTGAACACTGAAGCCAAAAAGCAATCACCTCTGCAGTGACAGTAGGAACAAACGCCACACCAGGCGTTCAGAGTTATGGCATAGTGGAATTTTCATGTTGCACTCTCAAAAGGGCATACGTATATATACTGTATAGCATATAGCTACCTTTTTCCCATGGTCCACTGGGTAGTTCCACAGGTATACGTAAGTGGTGCTGGAGCAGTCTTTGCTGTCTTGTCACTGCACTGACATGAAACACAGGAGGCTATCATTGTGTCAACCTGTTGGTTCATTGGAGGCCACCAATACAATTCATGCAGCCTTTGCTTGGTACGGACAATGCCTCAAGTGCCTCTTGTGTGCAATGTTTACAAGTTTGGATGGCAGTGAGAAAGGAACAACCAAATCACGCACATGGCAGAACACAATCAACTCATTTGCCATGTTCTTTTTGGATTTTGGACAGCTCTTTTGTATCTGGTTTCTGAGTTGTGTCAGTTGAGGACAGGTCTCACAGTAAACGCTGACAATGAAATAATGTGCAATAATGTGTGAAATAAGGCTACATTGTTTGGCTCTTCAGATGTATATCCTGTGTTGGGTGATGGCAGTCTAGACAAGCAGTCAACAGTCACATTTTGTTTTCCAGAGTGGTAAATCATGTCGCAGAGTAGTCGTGCTAACCACCCTTTGATCCGTAGTCCTTCATGACCAGCACCCTTGAATGTTAGTAGAGTTGAGAGTGCTTGGTAAACTGTGCGTAGTACAAAGTGACATCCTCATAGATTGGTCCTCCACTTTTCTACTGCTCAAACACAAGCGAGTGCCTCATGCTCAGCAGTAGAGTACTTTCTTTCAGTTGGTGAGGGGGTCATGGATGTGAAAGCTATAGTCCATTCTGTGTTGTCTGGGTGCAGCTCGCCTCTATTTCCTCTGCAAACTGAGGAGAGCATGAGTCCCATCCCCCATCATGTGCTTATTCTACCGGGGCACCATTGAGAGTATCCTCACCAGCTGCATCACTGTGTGATACAGAAGCTGCACTGCCTCCTTATGGAAGACTCTACAACACACAATGAAAGTATCCAGCAAGATCATCTGTGCCCCTTTGCCCTCCCTCTCAGACATCTACCACACCTGCCTCACCCGCAGAGCCATCAACATCACAGGCGACACCTCCCACCCCTCACGCTCCCTCTTCAGCCCCCTGCTCTCAGGGAGAAGGTATACCGGAGCCTCTGGGCCCACTCCACAAGACTGCTAAACAGCTTTGTCCACCAAACCAACAGGACCCTGAACTCTGCCCAATGCCTCCCCCCCCCCAGACTGTAACACACTCACCCACACAATAAGTCTACCTCAGCTGTTTGCACAGAAAGACTTGGCACACCAACAGTACTACATCTGCTGCTGTATGTCTTGCACCTTACTGCAGTCATTTGCAGAAATGCCATACCTGCTGTTATCTGCCATTGCAATACTAATCAGGTGCAGACCAATCTGTCACTATCTGCATCCCCGTTACCGCATTGAACTTGCAATTTACTGGTATTACGGTTTACTATACATCAGATTCCTGTGTTTTTACCATTGTTTGCACTATGGGTAGCATTACTGTACATAGATTGTTGTTGTCATTTTCCATACTTATTCCTTCTTATCTTATGTATTGTGCACACCACTGAGAGAGAGAGAAAGGGCATTTCAGTTCTACTGTATCAAATCAAATCAACCTTTATTGTCATATTGCTGTACATACAACTGTAGTGCAGGCAAGATGAAATTGCGTTTCTCTCGGCATCCATATAAGTAAAAAGAACATAATTTAAGACACACTCACACACGCCCTCACCCCTCCACCCCACCCCAACACAGCCATTCACACATCCCTGAGACATACTTGAAAACTAACCAGAACTATAATATACAAATAATATACATAATGTCCACAGGTGCAGTAGTATGTATGAGAGATTTCGGGTCAACTGTTCAGCATCCTAACAGCTTGTGGAAGGAAGCTGTTAATCAGTCTGGTGGTTCTGCCTCTGATGCTCTGGAATCGTTTGCCAGATGGCAGAAGTTCAAAGTGTTTATGCAGAGGGTGAGAGTGGTCCTTGACAATGTTCAGTGCCCTGCTCCTACAGCGGTTCTGAAAAAGTTCTTGGACAGAGGGGAGGGAAACTCCAATTACCCTCTCAGCTCCCTTAACTATCCTCTGCAGGGCTTTTTTGTCTGACATACTGCAGCTGGAGTACCATGTTGCCATGCAGTACGTCAGAACACTCTCCACCACACCTCTGTAGAAGGTCCTGAGGATGCAGATGGGGAGAGAGGCCTGTTTGAGTTTCCTCAAGAAGTGCAGTCTCTGCTGGGCCCGCTTCCTGATCCCCAAGGAATTCTTGCTCCAGGTCAGGTCCTGCGAGATCTGCACTCCGAGGAACTTGATGTTCTCCACTCTCTCCGCCGAACGGCCACTGATGCAGAGAGGGACGTGTTCAGGCTGTGACCGCCGGAAGTTGATAACCATCTCCTTTGTTTTGTCCACGTTGAGCACCAGATTGTTCTCCCTGCACCAGTCCTCCAGGTCTCTAACTTCTTCCCTGTACACTGATTCCTCATCCCTCTGAATAAGTCCCACCACTGTGGTGTCGTCTGCAAACTTAATAATCTGATTCCCCTCATGTCTGGATACACAGTCATGAGTTAGAAGTGTAAACAACAGTGGACTGAGTACGCAGCCTTGAGGGGATCCGGTGCTCAGCGTGATAGAGTTGGAGATGTTATTTCCAACACGGACAGACTGAGGTCTCTCAGTCAGGAAATCCAGGATCCAGAGACATGTGGCGGTGTTCAGACCGAGAAAGAGTAATTTCTCCTTCTCTGTATGTCCTGTACATATAGAAGTATTGATAAATAAATATCTTTGAATCTAAGTAGACCCCCAG
The DNA here is from genome assembly GCA_020510985.1 of Pholidichthys leucotaenia. Lineage (NCBI taxonomy): Eukaryota > Metazoa > Chordata > Actinopteri > Cichliformes > Pholidichthyidae > Pholidichthys > Pholidichthys leucotaenia. Next base: position 110,674,184 of record CM035847.1, on the reverse strand, counting down.
CCCATAGTCAGATGCATCAGTATTCACATAGTCATGTGAAGAAATTGGGACACCCCATTAAATATTCAGTTCTTTATTAAGAAATGTTCACATGTTGATGCCTAAACTTGTTTCTATTTCTGAAAAAAAAAGGTGATTCGGTTGCAGATAGATAGATAGATAGATAGATAGACTTTATTGATCCCAAACTGGGAAATTACAGTGTAACAGCAGCATGACAGTAGAGAACCAAATGACAGAAACACACGCATGACAGACAAAGACATGAATCATCCCGTTGCACAATGAAGGACTATCAGGAGCAGAGTGAAATGTGAGGTACCAGTTAGACTGTAAGGTGCAGTGTGGCAGCATTGTTATGACCATAATACAACATCATAGTGAGTTATTGTACAATGAAATGGCATGCGGCAGGAAAGATTTCCTGTACCTGGCCGTTCAACAGTGAAGCTGTAGTAGTTTACTGGAGAAAGTACTTCACTGTCTGGCCAGTGTGTGGTGGAGGGGGTGATCAGGATTGTCCATGATGGATCACAGTTTATTTAGTGTTCTCCTCTCCACCACTGTCTCAAAGGTCTCCGGTCTGAGACCAATTACAGAGCCAGCCCTCTTGATAAACTTGCCAAGTCTGTTGGTGTCTCTGGCCCCGATACTGCTACCCCAACAGACAGCAGCAAAGAAGATGGCGCTGGCGACAGTGGTCTGGTAGAAAAGCTCCAGCATCCTGCTACACATGTTGAAGGATCTCAGCTTCCTCAGGAAGTAGAGTCTGCTCATCCCATTCTTGTGCGCAGCATCAGTGTTGGATCTCCAGTCCAACCCGCTGCTGATCCTGACACCCAGATATTTGTAGCCCTCAACCACTCCCACATCCTCCCCCCTAATCTGCAGTGGCTGAGAAGGCGTCTTCCTCCTCCTGAAGTCAATCACCATCTCTCTGGTCTTGCTGACATTCAACCTCAGGTGATTCTGCTCTGTCCACTCCACAAATCTGTCTACCAGTGCCCTGTACTCCCCCTCCTCTCCTCCTCTTATACACCCTACAACAGTTGAGTCATCAGAGAATTTCTGCAGGTGGCATGACTCTGTGTTGTACTGAAAGTCAGTGGTGTATAAAGTAAAGAGAAAAGGAGAGCACAGTCCCCTGTGGAGCTCCCGTATCACTAGCCACCACTCCAGACGAGACACTGCCCAGCCAGACAAACTGTGGCCTGCCTGTCAGGTAGTCAGTAATCCAGGAGATCACAGAGCTGTCATATAGAGCTGTCAAATAACAGAGCTGTCAAATAACAAAAATTAATCTTGTTTTACTCATTAAATAAAAATATCAACAAAAATGCATATTCTAACTGAGGAAAAAGTTAGGACACCCTACCACCTAACAGCTAGTGTTACCCCCTTTGGGTGAAATAAGTTCAGTGAGACGCTTCTTGTAGCCATCTACCAGTCTCTGACATCGGTCTGAGGAAAGCTTGCCCCACTCCTCAATGCAGAATTCTTTCAGCTGTGAGATGTTTGAGGGGTTTCTTGCATGTACAGCCCGTTTCAAGTCACCCCACAGCATCTCAATGGGATTAAGAGCTGGGCTTTGACTCGGCCATTTCAGGACTCTCCATTTCTTAGTTTTTAGCCAGTCCTTGGTGGATTTACAGGTATGTTTTGGGTTCATTGTCATGTTGCAGGATCCAGTTCTGTTTCAGCTTTAATTTTTTTTTTTTCCAGATGGTCTCATGTGATCCTCAAGGACCCTCTGATACATACAGTACATCACAGATCTAGTGCACACAGTGAGTGAGCCACATGGGTCCGCCCTCCAGTGGGCTCACCATCTGCAGGAGGGATCATGGGGATTATGGTGCTATGTGAACCAAGTGGTAGTGTGGGCTACTCTGCTTGGACTGATGCCCCCGTGACCTGGATCTTCAGATAAGCAGTAGAAGATGGACGGATGGATGGATGGATGGATGGATGGAATGCGTTTATTTTTGCCTTCGAAGAAATATTTTAGGTAAATAATTGCACATGTCATCCCGTATTTTATTAAAGCCCACTTTTTCTGTTATGTTGCACTACAAAAGTATTTTTATTTATGCATCATTTATGCTTTATAACAGGGCTATTCAATTACAAAATCAGTTGGGCACAATTTGAAATCAAGACATGTAACTGGGCCGCACATGTTCAGAGAGCTGATGAATATGACAAATTTCAAAGCAACACAGATCAATATGATGAAAAATATGCACTTTTTATTCATTGTCTTGGTTTTTAAATGTGTGCCTGGTACACGACAAAGGCACATCAAAAGTGCATAAAAACACAATAACAGTGCTAGGGTTGAGCAGAACTTGAAGTAATAGAAATATTTTTCTTCTTGAACAACAATTAAATGAATGGAATGAAAATAATTCTGTAAATAACCATTTTGGTCACATCTTCCTCAGGCATATCTCAAAGTGCATAAAAACTCAATGTGCACTGTTAGTAGCATTAACATTTGTTTCCCTTTTGAAATAAAATATACTACATCCTGATCATCACTGACCTTGGCACATCACAATGTACATTTAGCTAAATGCAAAAAGAACTGTCAAACACTTCAGTACACAAACCCCCAAAGAAAGATTGATAACCTGAACAAACATTGCACGTCCACTATTGTGGTTTGTTTTGATTTAAATCACTACATGTATGAGTCGGAACTGTTGTATTTTAAATAGTACCTTTATTTGTGAAGTGTGTTGTAGTGGCTTACACTTCCTCTTCCGCCACTGCACCGCCCAGAAATACCAGACGGGCATCTCCATCCAGCCTCTTTTGTTGATGCCCCTGACTGATGGCTGTAATGTGTGTGACTGACCCCAAATGAAGCTGAGTTCTATTGTGCACCTGGCCTTGTCATTCCAGAGGTAATTTCATACATAACAGGAACCTCTTTTTATAACTACACGTTCTATTACACACACATGTCATCCATCCATCCATCCATCCATCCATCCATCTTCTACCGCTTTTCTGGAGGTCCGGGTCGCGGAGGCAGCAGTTCAAGCAGAGAAGCCCAGACTTCCCTCTCCCCAGCCACCTGCTCCAGCTCTTCAGAGGGGATACCAAGGCTTTCCCAGACCAGCTGGGAGACATAGTCTCTCCACCGAGTCCTGGGTCTGCCCTGGGGTCTCCTCCCAGTGGGACGTGCCTGAAACACCTCAAGTGGGAGGCGTCCAGGAGGCATCCTAATTAGATGCCCATACCACCTCAACTGACTCCTTTCAATGTGGAGGAGCAGCGGTTCTACTCTGAGCCTCTCCCGGATGACTGAGCTCCTCACCCTATCTCTGAGGGGTGAGTCCGGCAATCCTACGGAGAAAGCTCATTTCAGCCGCTTGTATCCGCGATCTCGTTCTTTCGGTCATTACCCAAAGCTCGTGACCATAGGTGAGAGTAGGAACGTAGATTGACTGGTAAATCGACAGCTTTGTCTTAGAACTAAGCTCCCTCTTCACCACAACAGACCGGTACAACGTCCGCATCACTGCAGATGGTGCTCCAATCCGTCTGTCGATCTCTCGCTCCATTTTTTGTATATCAATTGTATATCAAGGATTCAGTGTACCCCGCCCGGTATGGGGTTACCGGGGCCCCACCCTGGAGCCAGGCCTGGGGGAGGGGCTCGAAGGCTAGCGTCTGGTGGCCGGGTTTCCACCCATGGGACCCGGCCGGGCTCAGCCTGAAGGAGTTACATGGGTCCGCCCTCCAGTGGGCTCACCATCTGCAGGAGGGATCATGGGGGTCCGGTGCTATGTGGATTAGGTGGCGGTCAAAGGTGGAGACCTTGGCGGACTGATCCCAAGCTTTCTAAACACACATATCAGTCAACCAAAATTTTTTTAGTAGGGTTAAGGATGCAAAGAGCATCCACTTAAAAACTTGAGTAATGACTTCAGTCTTGAAGGTTTGAGGTTTTCCTCCAAAATTTATAGCAATTTTCTTACAGTTCTCTACTTTTCTCTGTAAATTTATCTAAATTTGAAACCATTTTCCTCAAATTTGTAATTTCCTCTTGTAAAATTGACTTTTCTTGTACATTTGAAACTTTATTATAAATTTGTGGATTTTTTATGGCTAATTTTTATTTTTTTAATAAAATTACTATGTTTTTAATAAATTTGTAACAGATTGCGGTAAAATTTTGACCTTTTTTTCCTTATACAATTTACACTTTTGATCATAAGTTTGCAGAGCCAGAACAGAACAATAATTTAACTCTGATTTCAAAGGAAAAAAATTAATAACATTGTATTTAATGAAATAAGTGAACTTAAATGACCAAAGATGTAGTTATTTCTGCTAAAATATTTCTACATATTTATAGTTTTTTAGAAATCTCATCACAACCCAGAGAGCAGGAAAAACATCCCTTATGTGGTCTATATTAATCATATATCCCATAACCTACATATGTATAATCATGTGAGAATGTTTGGTGATTACATATGTAAAGCGACTTCACACCTCAGAACAGGACAAAGGGTCTCAACCGCTAGTGAAGATCAAAGAGCATCCGAGGCACTGCGGTGGAGACCAGATAGGTCGCCCTGACCTCCCAGGGCCAGGTGGAGGGGTATCAAGACAAAGGAGGGGGATTAAGATAATGAGGGATGTCAGCTTTGATATGCATGCCTTTTGTATGTGTGAGTATAAGTACGTAGAGCCGAATGTGTTCGCTCTCTTACTTCTTCTGCTGCTGCACTTGATGAGACTTGTTAGAGGAGCGAAGCTGATAATAAACTTTGGTTTATAAGTCACATCGCCTCGTTATTCCAAGCTCTTCTACACCTTATTTTGAAATCCAAATGTTGGCACGTTTAGTTTGTCTGAAGGCTGTTGACAGATTAAAGTCACTGACTTCATGAATTTCGGTCGTATTAACTTGCCAGGTACATAATATCCATCCTGCAGTAGCTGGTTAAGTCACTCCTCAGCGATTCAGTCACTCTTGCCTTTCTGCATACAGTATGAAGCCTCACCACACGTTTGCTAAGCAACTCTTTATTATTGTTCCCGTTTCCAGCAGGTTAAAACCACCATAAATGCCTTCACTGCTTACCTGTGTCTTCTGCTTTTTTTCTGCGTTTAAAGTACCCCCCCCGTCCTGTCAGGCAGCTACAGTAGGTAAGCAGAACAGAGGTCTGTTACCCTTATTGTGCCAAAACAGATTTACTTTGCCAAAAGGAGCTTTATACAATACCTAACTATGTACTGTATATTGTTGCAAACTCCTCCTGTAATAACTTTTAATACTTTATTTAAATTATTTTACGAATGGAGGACCCAACAAGATGGGGAATAGGGAAAGAAAGTGTGTTTGGGAAAGAAAAGGGAAGGGAACAGACAAAAAGACAAACAAACCAATAACTAAAACAAACAGAAGACAAACTGCTTCTTCCATCAAAGATGTCTCAACACGACTCTGGTATCCGCACCTGTTACAGAAGAGACATTTGTGCCTGTGCATCCGGGTGCGCATATATGACAGTGTGTGCAAAATAAGTGTGTGCGTGTGAGTGGTTAGTCAAGAAACAAACGAAGAGGGGGCCGGTTGCAGCAACCCCCCCCTTCCCCCAGGAACCCCAAGCAGGCAAGGCAGTGCCGCCAACCCCCACAGGGCACAAATGTCCAAGGTCAGCTAGCCCCAGGAAAGCCAGGCATCCACCTCCGGAGGGACGATCAAGGGAGGCTAGACTGCCAGGCCACCGAGCACGGTGGGCCCACAACCCCCCACCCCCCCAGTGGGGCCAACACCAGTCTCTGGGCCTCAGGCGCCAGGAAGCCAGCGCCCCCACCCCTTGGCTCAAGACACGCCCACAGCACCCCCCTTCCCCCCGGGCCACCACTGCACACCCTGGGGACCCCCTTGCCCAAAGAAGTCCTCCCCACCCAGGGGAGCCCACATAGCCGAGAGGCACTACCCCCCTCAATCCAGCACCTCCCAACTTGCAGACACACCCATCCCCACACCTTGATACCCTCATGCTCTCATATGCACCATCATGCACTCCCTCACTCTCACTCACCCATTCTCACACTCCCAGACCCACCCATTCTCTCTCACTCCTGCACCCGTTCACTTTCACTCCCACTCGCCCTCAGGGTCATCCACACCCACTCACGTTCACCCATGCACGCACTCTCACTCTCACTCCGACCTACTCACATCCATTCGTGCTCTCCCCCTCATACACCCTCATTCACCCTTATTTCTTAGGGCAACTGTGATGCAGATGCAGTGAACCTGAATGTGCACCAGTGCCTGGTAGTGGCTGGGGAGACCGCTGGCGTAGGCCAGCGGCGACCCCCCCCCCGCCAACCCACCCCAGGGCGGCCGTGGCCACAGAAACAGACCCCCACCCACAGCGCCCACCCGAGCGACTGATCAGAAGATCACCACAGCCGCCCTGAGATGCCACCCGACACGCAAAGTGCCACACAAAACTGACCCACCATCACCATCTCCATTCATCGCCCCCTCACTCTCGCTTACTCCCTTATTCAGTCCCTCTCTCACTCCCTTGCTTGTACCTATACATTCACAAGCACCCAGGGATTCTGACAACATGACGGGCAGGGGGCTTGGGGGCAACAGGGGTGGGGGAAGACCCCCCCCCTGCACAAAACATGGTAGGTGTTTGTCGGTTGTATGATGTGATTGTGTGTAAATGTGTGGACTACCATAGTGCAGTTAAAATTCGGGTGATGGTGGTTGGAGCATCACTAGCCACTGCGACAGGCAGCGGGGCCTCCATACCCCCAACCCCCTCAGTGTCTAAAATGCAATTAAAATTGAGGTGAGGGCAGCCCCACCGCGCAGCAGAGGTATCCCCTTCGCCGACACAGTGCGGCACACCCCCACCCCAAAGCCCTAAATGTATCCAAGAAGATGTATATTCCACCCAGAATCGGGGGTGGGGTGAGGGATAAGACTGGGATGGAGGTGGTCCAAAAGTGAGGCCGTCCCCCACAGAAGCCAGCTTGCAAATTGGTTCATGAGGCCATCCACTGTCCCCGAATCCCAACCCAGGGTGAAGGCCACCAGGCCGAGCTGCCCAGAACCCACCAGTGTTGTGCCCTGGTGCTCCTAGCACCACAAACATGATGGAGCAGCCACACCCATTCCCACTCATCTTGCACACACAAACATGCACAACAACAATAGTCACAACAGTGAACAATGGGCCAGATCCACACAGCACCCCACACGCCAAGCGACACCCCCGAGTGAGTAAGGGAGTTTTTCCTCTCCACCGTCGCCAAGTGCTTGCTCACAGGGGATCGCCTGATTGCTGGGGTCTTTCTGCAACTGTGGGGGTCCCCCCCCCCCCTACAGTTGATAGTGCTATGAGATGACTATTGTTGTGAAATGGCGCTATATAAATAAAGTTGAATTGAATTGAATTGAATTGAGTGCCCACCGCAAGCCCACGACCACCCACCCCAGACGCACACTGACAGCTGCAGGCCGCCCCACATCCACAGCCACCCCGGAGCAGCCTGACGGCAACACAGCCACCAACCCGCACCAACGGCCCCACCAACCATTTCAATTCAATTCAATTCAGTTCAATTCAACTTTATTTATGTAGCACCATTTCACAACAACAGTCATCTCATAGCACATTCAACTGTAGGGGAAACCCCCACAATTGCAGAAAGACCCCAGCAATCAGGCGATCTCCTGTGAGCAAGCACTTAGTGAGGGTGGAGAGGAAAAACTCCCTTTTAACAGGAAGAAACCTCCAGCAGAACCAGGCTCAGGGAGGGGCAGTCATCTGCTGTGACTGGCTGGGGGGTGAGGAGATAGAGAAGACGAAAAGAACAGACATGTAGAGAGCTAACAGCACGATGGAGACTCAATCTATGGGAGAGAACAAACAGATGTTAATGACCAGCAAAAAAAAAAAAAAAAAAATAATTCATTGAGAGTGAAGAAAGGAGTGAAGCCCAGTGCATTATTGGAGGTCCCCCGGATGTCTAAACCTATTAGCAGCATAACTAAGGGAGGGTTCAGAGACACATGATCCCTCCCTAATTGTAGGCTATATCAAAAAGGAAGGTTTTAACCCTATTCTTAAAAACAGAGATCGAGTCTGACTCCCGAATCCAGATTGGCAGCTGGTTCCACAGGAGAGGAGCTTGATAACTGAAGGCTCTGCCTCCTATTGTACTTTTGGAGATTCTAGGTATTACAAGTAATCCCGCATTTTAGGAGCGTAGTGCTCTGTTAGGATAATAGGGTAGTATCAGATCTTTTAAATAAAAAGGGGCCTGATTATTTAGAGCTTTGTAAGTGAGAAGAAGGATTTTAAACTTAATTCTAAACTCTATGGGAAACCAATGAAGGGAGGCCAGAACCGGAGAGATATGATCTCTTTTTCTAGTACCTGTTAAAACTCTTGCTGCAGCATTTTGGATCAACTGAAAACTTTTTAAAGATGTTTTAGGACAACCTGATAATAAAGAATTACAATAATCTAATCTAGCGCTAACAATAGCGTGGATCAGTTTCTCAGCATCACTCTGAGACAAGATGCTCCTAATCTTGGCAATATTACGCAAATGATAGAAGGCAGTCTTAGAAACGAATTTAATATGTGAATTGAAAAACAGATCTAGATCAAAAATAACTCCAAAGTTCCTCACAGAGCTATTAAGAGAAAGAGTAACCGCATCCAAACTAAGAGTTTGATTTGGAAAGGTATTTCTAAGGTTTTTTGGACCAACAAGAATGACTTCAGTCTTATCTGAATTTAATAGCAGGAAATTACAAGTCATCCAAGCATTAATTTCCTTAAGACAGGCTTTTAACTTGGCTAATTAATTACTATCATCTGGCTTCATTGACAGGTATAATTGTGTGTCATCTGCGTAACAATGAAAATGTATACAGCGCTTTCTAATAATGTTGCCTAACGGAAGCATATATATAAACTAAAAAGAGTAGGGCCTAGCACAGATCCCTGTGGAACTCTGTGACTGAGCTTTGAGTTGGAAGAAAACTCATTATTGACATGAACAAACTGGAACCGATCAGATAAACAAGATCTAAAGCAGCGAAGTTCCATTAAGTCCAACATAGTGTTCTAATCTATCAAGTAAAATATTATGATCGATAGTATCAAAAGCTGCACTAAGGTCTAAAAGAACAAGTACAGAAACAAGTCCATTATCAGATGCAATAAGGAGGTCATTAGTGACCTTCACTAAGGCTGTTTCAGTACTATGATGGATTCTAAACCCAGATTGAAACGATTCAAATAAACCATTTACCTGCAAGTGGTCAAATAATTGCGTAGCAACAACTCTTTCTAAGATTTCTGAAATGAAAGGGAGATTAGAGATTGGTCTATAACACAACATAAAAATATTTTTTTTGTAAGTTGTCTGATTTTTTCAACTGATTTAAAGCAATTTTGCACCACTGAATCTGAAAATGACATCTGTTTCTCTTGATCAGGTCAGGTTTTAATGTTAAGTTTTAAGCAGTTGTACAGGTGTACTGTAAATTGAATAGTAGACACTGATAGAGGTAAGTACATGTAAATTGAATGTTACATCATCATTGTTCAAAATTCAGAGAATTTCAAGAAATAAAAAAGAATTTTGCATCATATAAAGCGAAAATACCCATACATGTAAACAAAAATATAAGAAAACACGTGGCCATAGTTCAAAAAGTTGACCTGATTGAGCAAAACCAATGTGATTTTTGGATTCAGCACATCAAAATTGTCCTAAATCAGCTAAAAAAAAACCTTTGACAATAAATTTGGTGTTGACCAGTGTAATTAGCTAAAACTCCTGGATCCAGCGTTGGCTTTTTGAGTAAGGGTTTAATTACAGCAGTTTTAAAAGCCTGCGGTACATGGCCTAATGTTAATGAAGAATTGATTATTTGAAGAATAGAGCTACCAGTAAATTGATGTACTTCTTTAAATAACCTGGTAGGAATAGGGTCTGAAAGACAAGTTGAAGGCTTGGATGAGGGAATTATTTTATCTAACTCTAAAAGGTCAATTGAAGTAAACTCATCCAAACAGATATCAGTTGAAGGAGTTGTAGTAGTTATTGCATTTAAGTTAACGGTGGGAAGAATCTGACTGATTTTATCCCTGATAGATGAAATTTTATGATTGAAAAAGTTCATAAAGTCCTGACTACTAAGTTCTAAGGGAATGCTAGGATTGACAGAGTCCTGACTCTTTGTCAGCCTGGCTACAGTGCTGAAAGGAAACCTGGGATTATTCTTGTTCTCCTCTATTAATGCAGAATAATAACTTGTTCTAGCTTTTCTAAGAGATCTTTTATAAATTAAAAGATGATTTCTCCAAGCTAAATAGATTTCATCTAAATTAGTGGAGCACCATTTTCTTTCTAACTGACAAGTCTTCTGTTTTAAGCTACGAGTTTCTGTGTTGAACCAAGGAGTTAGAAATCTCTGGTTAGACTTTTTCTTTTTTAAAGGGGCCACCATGTCTAGAGTCTGATGCAGACAAGCTGTAACACTATCTACCATGCTATCAAATACAGAAGGAGCAAGCTCTCCATAGCTTATCTCCGTTGTGTTGACACATGGCATAGAGGAAACAATCTTCATAAATTTGGTAACAGCATCATCTGAGAGGCATCTACTGTAGTAATATTTTTCTTTAGGAGCCAAATAGTCAGAAATAGTAAAATCAAAGGTTAACAGACAATGGTCTGACAGTACAGGGTTATGAGGAGACACTACCAGATTTTCTATTTCTATTTCTATGCCATATGTCAGAGGTCCAACGTATGGTGGAGATAATGGGTAGAATTTCCTACTTTCTGAGAAAACCCTATTGAGCCTCAACGGGCATCCGTCAGTCTCAGGAGACTATGGCGTTGCGCTCTGGATGGTTTTGATGCAGCGTCGGTGTCGGGTGTGACTGAAAAGTCCGATGCGGGAGTGGCAATCCTTGCCGCACTGGACACAGATGAAGTCCGTTGCTGGTCGGTCTGCCTGGCCTCGGGGCTTTCTCCTCTGTCGCTTCGCCTCAGCTTGCTGTGTAAGTGACTGTTCAAAGCTGGACAGGCCTTTTTGCACAATCTGCCTCCAGGCCGTCCGGTCTGAGGCTACAGCTTCCCATGTGGTGACGTCGACATCCATGGCCATCAAGTCCCTTTTGCAGACATCTTTGTAACGCAGTTGGGGGTCTGCCTGACGGGCGTTTGCCTTGAGCTAGGACACCGTAGAGGAAATCCTTGGGGATCCTGCCATCGTCCATGCGTATCACATGCCCCAGCCAGCGCATACGTCTCTGCTTCAGCAGTGTGTACATGCTGGGGATTCCAACTCTCTCCAGGACGCTGTTGTTTGTGACTTTGTCCTGCCAGGTGATGTGCAGGATGCGACGGAGACAGCGCATGTGAAATGCGTTGAGCTTCTTTTCCTGTCGGGCTCACAGGGTCCAAGACTCGCTGCCATACAGGAGGGTGCTGAGGACGCAAGCTCTGTAGACCTGGATTTTGGTGTGCTCTGTCAGCTTGCCATCGGTCCACGCTTTCTTTGTCAGTCTGGACATGGTCGTAGCTGCTTTGCCGATGCGCTTATTGAGCTCCGTGTCGAGAGAGAGGGAGTCATTGATGGTGGATCCCAGGTAAACGAAGTCATGGACAACATCTAGTTCATGATCAAAGATACTGATGCTGGGTGGAGAATCCCCGCCTTGTCCCCATGACCTGTGTTTTCTTCAGGCTGATGGTGAGTCCGAAGTCGCGACAAGCCTTGCTGAAACGAGTCATGAGCTGCTGAAGGTCCTCGGCTGAGTGGGCGGTGATTGCTGCATCATCTGCAAAGAGGAAGTCACGCAGACATTTTAGCTGGACCTTGGACTTTGCTCTTAGTCTGGAGAGGTTGAAGAGCTTTCCATCCAATCTGGTTCTAAGGTAGATGCCCTCTTTGGCAGAACCCAAAGGCGTGTTTCAGCATGATGGCAAAGAAGATTCCAAACAGAGTCGGTGCGAGAACGCATCCCTGTTTCACTCCGCTTCTAATATCGAAGGCGGATGAAGTTGAGCCGTCATAGACAACTGTGCCCTTCATGTCATCGTGAAATGATTGGATGATGCTGAGCAGCTTGGGCGGACATCAGATCTTGGGGAGGATTTTGAAGAGGCCATCCCTACTGACAAGGTCAAAAGCCTTCGTCAGGTCAATGAAGGCTACGAAGAGTGGCTGCCTCTGTTCCCTGCATTTCTCCTGCAGCTGTCTGAGAGAGAACACCATGTCGATTGTAGACCTGTTGGCTCGGAACCCGCACTGCGATTCGGGGTAGACTCTCTCAGCCAGAACTTGAAGCCTCTTGAGGATAACACGAGCAAACAGCTTCCCAATGATGCTGAGGAGAGAGATGCCACGGTAGTTATTGCAATCGCTCCTGTCACCTTTGTTCTTATATAGTGTGACAATGTTGGCGTCCCTCATGTCCTGCGGCACTTCGCCTTCTCTCCAGCACAGACAAAGGATTTCATGCAGCTCCGTGATCAGTGACCCTTTGCAGCACTTCAGGACCTCGACAGGGATGCCGTCTTTCCCAGGGGCTTTGCCGGTGGCAAGGGAGTCAAGGGCCTCACTCAGTTCATCGATGGTCGGTTCTCCATCAAACTCCCCCAGTACAGGCATACACTCGATGGCATTCAGAGCGTCGTCAGTGACTATGTTCTCCCTGACATACAGCTCAGAGTAGTGCTCTACCCAGCGCTCCATCTGTTGTCCCCGATCCTGGATTACCTCCAATGTAGCAGACTTTAAGGGAGCGATTTTCTTCTGTATAGGGCCCAAGGCCAGCTTGATTCCATCGTACATCCCCTTGATGTTGCCCGTGTCTGCAGCCAGCTGTATCTGGGAGCACAGCTGAAGCCAGTAGTTGTTGGCGCATTGCCTGGCACGCTGCTGGACTTTGCTACGGGCGGCCCGGAGGACTTGCAGGTTGCGTTCGCTGGGGCAGGCTTTATAAGCTACCAAGGCGTTCCGCTTCTCCACAATAACTGGGATCATTTCATCGAAATGACCCGCGAACCAGTCTGCTGACCTGCTGGTTTTCTTGCCAAAGGTGGTCATGGCAGCCTTGTGCACAGCATCTCTGAAGTGCTTCCACCTTTCTTGGGCACTAGCGCCGGAATGGCCTGGGAGAGATTCCTCAAGCACACGTGCAAATTCCTTCACTTTCTCCTGGACGTGCGTCTTACATGTATCGATGTGAGGCCTGCCTTCCTTTATCGTGCCGCGCACTTTCTTTGTTCGCAGTTTGACCTTGCTACATACTAGGGAGTGATCTGTATCACAGTCAGCACTCTGGTAGCTTTGTGTGATCTGGACGCTGAGTAGACTAAATTAACAGTTAGATTTTAGCTAATGTTAAACAGGGTGTTAACATTAACACCCTGGGTAGACGCTGAGTAGCCTAATATTGAATTAAATGCCATATGAAGACAATCACTAGCTACATCTACAGTACATGTATATTCAAGTCCCCTACTATAATTCTGATTTCAGCACTAAATCAGCTAAGAATTCGGCAAATTCGGATAAAAACTCTTGAGTAGGCTGAGGGAGGACGATAAACTATGGCAAATAAAATTGGGTTTAGCCTAAAATTGCTAACATGCCCAATACTGAGGACCAGGCCCTCAAAGGAATTATAACATGTTTTTTGCTTTACATTAACTAGTAATTTGGAATGGAAAATTGTTGCTACTTCTCCACCATGACCAGAACTTCTGGGATTTTGACAGTTTAAATAACCAGAAGGAGTTGATTCGTTTAAACCAACATAATCCTCTTGCCCTAACCAACTCTCTGTAAGATATATTAAATCAATCTGATGATCAATTAACAGATCATGGACTAGCAGAGACTTGGGAGTTAGAGACCTAATATTTAACAAACTGCATTTAATTTTTAAATTATGAGGAGGAACAGAGGCCAAATCATTCAATTTAGAGGCTTTATGTTTAATTTGAGTTTTACCAACTTTTTGTTTCATCACTTTGGGATGTTAATATATTATATTTTTATTTACTTTGGAGGGAGCAGGCAATGATTCTCTGATGGGGAAGACAGGGGCTAAGATGAGGGGTGGCGGATAAAGAGGAGCTGCAGCGAGGTGTGTAAGACTGCGACTCTGCTTCCTGGTCCCAACTCTGAGTTGTCAAGGTTTTGGAAATTTGGATAAAAATGATGCCAGATTGTTAGATGAATGAGACTCACCTTCCAAAGTGGGATGGATGCTGTCTCGTCTAATAAGACCAGGTTTTCCCCAAAATGAGTCCCAATTGTCTATGTAGCCCACATTGTTTGCAGGACACCACACAGACAGCCAGCGGTTGAAGGATGACAAGCGGCTAAACATGTCATCACTGGTCAGATTGGGGAGAGGCCCAGAGAATACTACAGAAGCAGACATTGTTTTGGCAAAGTCACCCACCGATTCCACATTAAGTTTTGTGACGTCCTACTGCCGGAGTCGGATGTCATTAATGCCGGCGTGGATAACAATTGCGGAGTATTTACAGTTACTTTTAGCCATAATATTAGCCAAATTCTACTCTGAGCCTCTCCCGGATGACTGAGCTCCTCACCCTATCTCTGAGGGTGAGTCCAGCAATCCTACGGAGAAAGCTCATTTCAGCCGCATGTATCCGCGATCTCGTTCTTTCGGTCATTACCCAAAGACCGCTGCTCCTCCACATTGAAAGGAGTCAGTTGAGGTGGTATGGGCATCTGATTAGGATGCCTCTTGGACGCCTCCCACTTGAGGTGTTTCAGGTACGTCCCACTGGGAGGAGACCCCGGGGCAGACCCAGGACTCGGTGGAGAGACTATGTCTCCCAGCTGGTCTGGGAACGCCTTGGTATCCCCTCTGAAGAGCTGGAGCAGGTGGCTGGGGAGAGGGAAGTCTGGGCTTCTCTGCTTGAACTGCTGCCTCCGCGACCCGGACCTCCGGAAAAGCGGTAGAAGATGGATGGATGGATGGATGGATATTAGCCAAATTCATATTTGGAGGGATTACATTATCGTCTTTAACTTGGTTCACCATTTTAAAGAAAGTATGTGCAATCACAGGCCAGAGTTCTTTACAAAATTCTACTGAAAAACCATCTGGTCCCGGAGCTTTGTTGTTTGGGATGTGCTTAAGTGCCTCCTGGAGTTCGGACACCAGAATAGGTGCATCCAGAGCTGCATTCTGTTCATTATTTAATCGTGGTAAGTTAATATCATCCAAAAATTTATTTATCTCTGAGTCAGATGGGTTAATCTGAGATGAGTAGAGGTTTTCATAAAACTTTCTAAAAGGAGTTATTTATTTCTTCAGGCTCATGGGTAATATTTCCAGTCATATCCTTAACAGAGTGGATAGTTGTTTTTTCTTTGTTCAGTCTAAGCTGGTTCGAAAGATATCGCCCTGATTTATTACTGTGTTCAAACTTCTCAAGACACAGTCTTTGTATTAAAAACGGTGTTCTTTTGTTTGTAATTCCTTTTAATTCCAGCTTTAATTTTCTCAGATTGTTAAGTGCCTGTTCCTGTATAGAAACGGCACATGTCATCTCCAGTGATTTAATTTTTTGTTCTAACTCCAGTACCTGCGCTTTTTTTCTTTTTTATTCTTATACGAACAGTAGGAGATTATGTTACCTCACATGAGTGCTTTTGTTGCTTCCCAAAGAACACATGGGGATATTCCTGGCACATCATTACATTCCAGATTTGATTCCCACTCTTTATTAAAGTATGTAATAAAGTCTTTGTCTTTTCGTAGTGGTGTATTAAATTTCCAGCTCCTAGTTTTCCTTATATCGTTCCTATTTACTAGTGTAAGAGATACTGGATGGTGATTGCTAATAGCTTGATTTGAACATATTTTAGTGTCTGTGATATCCCTCACAATAGAGTTACTGGCTAAAAAGAAGTCTAAATGTGAATGTGAACTATGAACTGATGAAAAAAAAGTGTATTCCCAAAGAGTTGGGCGAAGAGAATGCCATTCAACGCAAAGACCAAAATCATTCATGTATTGTTTGAGAGTATCAGTAGCCTGCCAGTTTTGATAATTCCCCGATGCACTGAGCCTGTCGATTGCAGGGTTTAATACCAGGCTCAAGTCTCCTCCTATTATGAGTGTAGTGTCCAAGTGCTCAGAAAGAGAAGTGAAGGAAGTGTAAAAATAGGATGGGTCGTCAACATTTGGGCTATAAACGTTTGCAATACATAGATCCAAATTTTGAACTCAGATTTTTAATATTATAAATCTACCTATGGGATCTGCTATGGTATTATTCACAACAAAGCATATTCTTCTGTTTACCAATATAGCTACCCCCTTTGTTTAGAATTAAAGCCGGCTGAGTACATGTGGGGGAATTTCCGGGAGGTAAGCACATCTACAGATGACTTAGAAACATGTCATTCCTGTAATAAGACAAAGTCTGCCTGTAGATCCTTCAGTCAATTGAAAAGTTTTAGCCTCTTCTCACTGGTACCAATTCCCTGTATGCTCCACGTGACATACTTAAATGTGGACATGTTTTCACTAACTGGTTTTGTGTTAAAAGCGAACTAAATGTGCCTATGTGATTATATCTCCGTAATGTATGCATTTGTGAGTAAAATATATGCCTGCACATGTATGCTTGGGTGTGCGCGCATGATGTCTCTGTTCCATTTGCTTGCAATTGCAAGTAAATGGCGTGTATGGACTTGGGTGCATGTACTTAAAGTTACAGTATCTCACAAAAGTGAGTATACCCCTCACATTTTGGATGGATGGATGGATGGATGGATGGATGGATGGATCCCAAACTGGGAAATTACAGTGTAACAGCAGCATAACAACAGAAACACACACATGACAGACAAAGGAATTACCCATGGAAAGTAAAACTGACACGACTTAAAAACCTATATACATTATAGCTTAATATACTGTATGATCCGTATAAACACATGAATCATCCCATTGCACAATGAAGGACTATCAGGAGCAGAGTGAAATGTGAGGTACCAGTTAGACTGTAAGGTCCAGTGTGGCAGCATTGTTATGACCATAATAAGATAAGATAAGCCTTTATTAGTCCCACAACGGGGAAATTCCAGGATTGCAACAGCACAGGGATAGCAACACTCAGAGCAACAATCAGAAGGCAAGAAAAAAAAAAGCAAGCAAGAGCAGCTAATATACATATGTACATATTACTATAAAATATATATATACACTCACACAGACACACAGTGCAGAGCATTGTAGCTGGATGGAATAAATATATGAATATATAAACACACAGTGCGGAGCATTGTAGCTAGATAGAATAAATATGTAGATATATAAACACCCACAGTACGGAGCATTGCAGCTAGGTGGAATAAATATGTAAATATATAAACACACACAGTGCGGAGCAATGTAGCTAGATGGAATAATATGTAGATATATAAACACACAGTGCGGAGCATTGTAGCTAGATGGAATAAATATATAGCTATATAAATATAAACACACCCAGTACGGAGCATTGTAGCTAGATGGAATAAATATGTAAATATATAAACACACACAGTGCAGAGCATTGTTGATAGATGGGATGAAACAGCATAACCGTCTACTTAGTTATCCTACATGGTATGATTATGTGCCCATACATATTCTCACCCTCCATAGTGACCGGTATTTTCCTAGTTGTATGCCGGAGGGGACCATTGTGTAAGTCTATTGCATCTTTTGCATTCAAAAAACTATTAGTTTGTTACGTCTTTTTGCTATCTCTGCGAGCAGCCCTGCTTAGGTTGTACAGTCTGACAGCCGTTGGTAGGAAGGACCTGCGAAACCTCTCGGTTGTGCACCTGGAATGATGTAGTCTGCTGCTAAATGAGCTCCTCAGTGCATTCAGTATGTCCTGCATAGGGTGGAACTCGGACTCCAGCAGAGATGAGAGTTTAGCCACCGTTCTTCTCTCTCCTATCTCCTCCACCGGATCAAGGCGCTGCCCATGGACAGAGCTAGCTTTCTTGATCACTTTGTTCAGTCTCTTCCTATCGGCTGCAGTAATGCCACTGCCCCAGCAGACCACTCCAAAAGTGATGGCTGATGCCACCACCGTGTCATAGAATGTCTTCAGCAGCGCCCCTTGTACACCAAAAGACCTGAGTCTCCTCAGTAGGAACAGTCTGCGCTGTCCCTTCTTGTAGAGTGCGTCAGTATTGTGTGACCAGTCTAGTTTATTGTTCAGATGAACACCCAGGTACTTATAGGATGTCACCATCTCGATGTCTGTTCCCTGTATATTTACTGGTGCTGTGAGGGGTTGCCCATGCCTGCGGCAGTCCACCACCAGCTCCTTAGTTTTCCTCGCGTTGATCTGGAGGCAGTTCCGATGGCACCAGTCCACGAAGTCCTGGATAAGCCCTCTGTACTCAGCTTCATTTCCATTGGAGATGAGGCCAACGATCGCAGAGTTGTCAGAGAACTTCTGTAGATGGCAGTGTGTTGTGTTGTGTGAGAAGTCCGCAGTATAAAGAGTGAACAGGAAGGGAGCCAGCACCGTTCCCTGGGGGGGCCCCGTGTTACCGATGATCATGTCGGACACACAGTCCCGGGTTCTCACAAACTGAGGCCAGTTTGTGAGGTAGTGCAGGATCCATGATGACAGGTGCTGGTCCACCCCTGCGCGCAGCAGCTTGTCCTTCAGGATCATCGGTTGGATGGTGTTGAAAGCACTGGAGAAGTCAAAGAACATGATCCTCACCATATTCCCGGGCTTCTCCAGGTGGGACAGAGAACGGTGAAGGAGGAAGATCACCGCATCCTCCACCCCAATGCCATGCTGGTAGGTGAACTGGAGTGGATCCATCGCTGGTTCCACCAGGGGGCGGAGGTGAGCAAGGAGCAGTCTCTCCAGGGTCTTCATCAAGTGGGACGTCAAGGCCACCGGTCTGTAGCTGTTCAGGTCTTTGAGGTGGGAAGTTTTTGGTACAGGTACCACACAAGATGTTTTCCACAGCTGTGGTACCCTCCCCAGCTTCAGGCTCAGGTTGAAGATGTACGTCACAATCCCACACAGCTGGTCTGCACAGGACTTGAGGAGCTTTGCGCTGATGCCGTCCGGTCCCGACGCCTTCCTCGCCTTGATCTTCCTCAGCTCCGTCCTCACCTGGGTCCTGGTCAGGGTCAGGATGGGGGGATGTGTGTTGGGAGTGGGGGGGTGTTGGTGGAGTGGGGAGTGGGCAGCAGGACTTGATTTCTTTAGAGGCAGCAGTGGTTGTTGTGCAGTCAGGGGGGAGGGCGGTTGGTCAAACCTATTGAAAAACAGATTCAGGATGTTCGCCCACTCCCTGCCCCCCGTGGCCTGGGGGGAGGTATTTTGGAGCCCAGAGATGGTTTTGAGGTTTCTCCAGACCCCGTTGATGTCGCTCTGTTGCAGCTTGTCCTCCATCTTCTTCCTGAAGCTGTCCTTGCCTTCTCTGATCTTTCTCCTCAGCTCCCTCTGTACGGACTTCAGCATCTCCCTATTCCCCGACCTGAAGATCCTCTTCTTCTCTCTCAGAAGTGTTTTTATCTCAGGGTTGATCCAGGGTTTGTTGTTTGAGCAACGCCGTATGGTCTTGGTGGGAACGGATTTGTCCACACAGAAGCTGAGGTAGTCCGTGAAGGTGTGAGTGAGGCCATCGATTTCCTCACCATGTGGATCGCAGAGCTGCTTCCAGGCAGTGGCTTCAAAACAGCCCTTCAGAGTGTCCATTGTCTCCTCAGACCATAACTCCACTGTGCGCATGGCCGGAGGTTGTCTGTGCACTAGGGGTTTGTACACTGGCCGGAGATGAACCAAGTTGTGATCCGATCTCCCGAGTGGGGGGAGTTGTGATGAGGTGTACGCCTCCTTAGTGTTTGCGTAGAATAAGTCCAGTGTTTTATTGTCTCTAGTGTGGCATGTGACATACTGGGTGAACGTGGGTAGAATGGGAGATAGTGAAACATGGTTGAAATTGCCTGAGATGAGGAGAAGAGCATCTGGGTGTTCTGTCTGCAGCCTGCTGATTACTGAATGGATGACGTCACGCGCTGTTCCAGCGTTCGCCGTCGGATTTGCATAAACAACAATGCAGATCATGTGAGAGTGTTCTCTCGGGAGATATGTAGGCCGCATGCTAACAGCTAGCAACTCAATGTCTTTGTTGCAGTGTCGTTGTTTAACAGTGATATGTCCCGGTCTGCACCAGTTGTTGTTAACATACATTATCACTCCACCGCCCCTTGCTTTGCCACTGTCTGGTGTTCGGTCAGCCCGTATCATGTGGAAACCCTCCAGCTCAATGTTAGCATCTGCTGCTAGTTCAGTTAGCCACATCTCAGAAAACAAAAGGAGAGAGCACTCCCGATATGTGCTATCGTAACTGCAGATAGCCGCTAGCTCATCTACCTTTCCCAGTAACGACCGTACATTTCCCATGACAATAGATGGAAGGGAGGGTCTGTACCTTATATTTTTTGTCCTCCGCCTTACTCCAGCCCAGCAGCCGCGGCGTTTTCGCCTCAGTTCTCTCGGTATGTCGAGTTTTTCCAATGGGACCGGGTGGCGGTTGAATGCTAGCAGCTCTTCCCTGCTGTATTGTATCCTGCTATAAACAGTGGCTCCGTCCACTGGCTCAGGAGACATTTGGGACGATCTGTGTGTCCGTGATTTAAGTGGAATGTAATACAACATCATAGTGAATTATTGCACAGTGAAATTGCATGTGGCAGGAAAGATTTCCTGTACCTGGCTGTTCGACAGTGAAGCTGTAGTAGTTTACTGGAGAAAGTGCTTCGCTGTCTATCTAGTGTGTGGTGGAGGGGGTGATCAGGATTGTCCATGATGGATCACAGTTTATTTAGTGTTCTCCTCTCCACCACTGTCTCAAAGGTCTCCGGTCTGAGACCAATTACAGAGCCAGCCCTCTTGATAATCTTGTCAAGTCTGTTGGTGTCTCTGGCCCCGATACTGCTACCCCAACAGACAGCAGCAAAGAAGATGGCGCTGGTGATAACGGTCTGGTAGAAAAGCTCCAGCATCCTGCTGCACACATTGAAGGATCTCAGCTTTCTCAGGAAGTAGAGTCTGCTCATCCCCTTCTTGTGCACAGCATCGGTGTTGGATCTCCAGTCCAACCCGTTGCTGAGCCTGACACCCAGATATTTGTAGTCCTCAACCACTCCCACATCGCGCCCCCCCAATCTGCAGTGGCTGAGAAGGCGTCTTCCTCTTCGTGAAGTCAATCACCATCTCTCTGGTCTTGCTGACATTCAACCTCAGGTGATTCTGCTCTGTCCACTCCACAAATCTGTCTACCAGTGCCCTGTACTCCCCCTCCTCTCCTCCTCTTATACACCCCACAACAGCTGAGTCATCAGAAAATTTCTGCAGGTGGCATGACTCAATGATGTACTGAAAGTTAGTGGTGTACAAGGTAAAAAGAAAGGGAGAGAGCACAGTCCCTGCGGAGCTCCCGTATCACTAGCCACCACTCCAGACAAGACATTGCCCAGCCGGACAAACTGTGGTCTGCCTGTCAGGTAGTCAGTAATTCAGGAGATCACAGAGCTGTCGACCCCCATCACCCGAAGCTTCTCACCCAGCAGCAGTGGCTGGATGGTGTTAAAGGCACTGGAGAAATCAAAAAAAGTGATTCTCACAGTATCTCCTCCACCATCCAGGTGCAGATGGGCTCGTTGCAGCAGGTAGATGACAGCATCTTCAACTCCTAAATGGGGCTGATATGCAAACTGCAGAGGGTCCAGCCACGTCTTCACTTGCAGCCTCAGGTGGGCTAAGACCAGTCTCTCTTTTTGTGAATATTTTCTTATATCTTTTTCATGGGAAAACACTGAAGATATGACACTTTGATACAATGTAAAGTAGTCAGTGTACAGCTTGTATAACAGTGTAAATTTGCTGTCCCCTCAAAATAACTCAACACACAGCCACTAATGTCTAAACTGCTGGCAACAAAAGTGAGTACACCCCTAAGTGAAAATGTCCAAATTGTGCCCAATAAACCATTTTCCCTCCCCGTTGTCATGTGACTCGTTAGTGTTACAAATACTTATTCCTGCTTTGAGCTGCAACTATTTGTGGTGGATCTCACAAGTCCTGCGTTATTTGCTGTTGTCTAGCATCCTCCAAAATATAATAAGGACTTCATTAATGAGTTTTCTGAATTTTTGGCAGATGTTATGCCAAAATATGATAAACTTTTGATCTGCGGGGACTTTAATACTCATGTCTGTTGTCCATCTGATCAACTGGCATCTGATTTTAAAAGACTGTTGGCGACATTTAATTTAAATATTTTAGCGGACAAACCAACACATCGTCTTGGTCACACTCTGGACCTTGGTATCTCTTTTGGGCTCTCAGTCTCTCAAAGAAATTTCTGAGTCTGTCATCTCAGATCATTTCCCCATTATTTTTGAATTACTGACCCCTTGATCACCAAGCAAGCCTGTGGCTCCATCATGCTGGCGTCGCATCATCACTTTTTCAACGCCAGAGGAGTTTACTGCTGCTTTAAGGGATTCACAGTTTTTTTTGCCTTGAATGGACTTGTTTCCCCTTCCCATCCAGATAATATTCTTTCCTCCTTTCATACCACCTGCTCTGGCATTTTGGACTCTATTGCCCCATTTCGGCTTAAATCGGCTAAACTGAAAACAGATCCCTGGCTAAATGACACTACCCGTGCCATTAGACAACGGGTCAGGCAGGCTGAACGGAGATGGATAAAGGACAAATTACATGCGTCTCTGGGAATTTTTAGGGACAGTCTTGCTGATTACCAGAGGACTGGGCAAAAGGCAAAATTTCAGTATCTCTCCGATATTATTTCTAGCAGCAGTTACTGTCCTAGAGTGCTATTTAACACAATTAACTCTTTTATAAACCCATGCACTCTTGACTGTAACAGATGATTCATTTACAACATGTGAGTTTTCGTCACTGTTTTGTTGATAAAGTGGACTCTGTCAGACGAGCTATTAATAACAGTTTTAATGGGAGCTTGTCTATTGTCCCGGGTTACTCTGCTGTGTTTGAACAGTTTGAGTTGGTTTCTTTATCTTCACTTACTGATATAGTGAAGTCTCTGAAGCCGACAAATTGCTCACTGGATGTTGTTCCCGCTGGAAGACTGAAAAGGGTTTTTAATACTGTAGGGACTGGTCTTTTGGTTTTTATTAATTCCTGCCTTAGTTCAGGATTTGTCCCACCTGCTTTTAAACATGCTGTAGTTAGGCCCCTTCTTAAAAAACCTCACCTTGACCCTTCAGTTTTATCTAATTTTAGACCCATTTTTCATTTGCCCTTTTTATCTAAGGTTTAAGAAAAAGCTGTTTTTATACAGTTACAATCTTTTTTAGAAGACAACTCTATTTTTGAGAATGTGGAGAATGTGCACAAGGATGAGACTGAGTTATTCCTCATGTTCAGCTTTATTCACAGATCACATACTCCAACAATCTCAAAGCTGGAAAAGAGGATGAATTTTCTCACATCTGTCCCTTTTATACCCGGGACATCAAACCTACAGTCACATGGTGTTTAATCAAACATACAGTCACATGGTACTTAATCCCAGTCACAATGTGACTTCCTCCGATCTTCACACCATCCACCTCCTACTCTCCTGTGGTCAGGAAATCTCTCAAGGTCATCTCCTTGGAACAAAAGGCCCAATCTCACACTCTGCTGTTACCTCTCGGAGGCTCAGTCCCTTTGTTCCATGAGACTTGAAGCACACAATAAACATACAGTGAAATATCTGTGGAGCGTATGAAACCAACATATGTGCCCCACAAGAAGTTCCAATCTGGGTTTAGATCTCATCACAGCACTGAGTCTGCCCTGATAAAGGTGCACAATGATATTATGATGTCTGCTGATGCCAAATGCCCCGTGGTCTTAGTGCTGCTAGATCTTACAGCAGCCTTTGACACTGTGGGCCATACTATCCTTTTGTCACGCCTGAATCACCACGTTGGCAACCATGGCACTGCATTTAAGTGGTTTGAATCCTACCTATCTAACAGAACTTTTTCTGTAATGATTAGTGACATGTCTTCTTCTAGTGCCTCTCTCTCCTGTGGGGTCCCACAGGGCTCCATCCTTGGCCCTATTCTGTTTTCATTACATATGCTGCCACTCAGGTCAATAATAGCCAGGCACAACATGTCTTTCCACTGTTATGCGGATGATTTGTAGCTTTATTTACCTTTGAACCCGGAACAAACAAACTCACAAAGTGTTCTATTGGACTGCATCACTGGCATTAAGTCGTGGTTAAGCCAAAATTTTCTCCACTTAAATGAAGAAAAAACAGAACGTGTTGTGTTTGGGGATACTGTAACGGCTGGCTTTGGTACCCTCTCTTTAAGGCTCAGTTCAGCTGTCAGAAATTTGGGGGTGATTTTTGACAGCCATTTAAAATTTGATAAACAGACTGACAATGTAGTCAAGATGAGCTTTTATCAATTACGTCTGTTATCCAAAGCCAAACCTTTCCTGAGCTGTCATG
Source organism: Pholidichthys leucotaenia (assembly GCA_020510985.1). Lineage (NCBI taxonomy): Eukaryota > Metazoa > Chordata > Actinopteri > Cichliformes > Pholidichthyidae > Pholidichthys > Pholidichthys leucotaenia. The sequence goes on along the minus strand of CM035847.1, from coordinate 110,649,565 downwards.
ATCTTAAGATAGCCATCCATGCTTTAATCATTTCTCGACTTGATTACTGCAATGCACTTTATGTTGGCATCTCTCAGTCTTCTCTCGGCCGCCTTCAACTTGTGCAAAATGCAGTGGCCCGTCTTTTGACCAACACAACTAGGCGAGAGCACATTACTCTGATCCTTTTTTCACTTCATTGGTTTCCAGTCCATTTTAGAATTAATTTTAAACTTTTGCTTTTTGTTTTTAAATCTCATAATGGCCTTGCTCCGGTTTATCTGTCTGAGATTTTGACTGTCTGTGACCAAGGCAGGGCCTTGAGGTCATCCAATCAGCTTTTGCTGGATGTGCCCAGGTCAAGGTATAAACATTGGGGTGACCGATCCTTTTCTGTTGTTGCCCCCAGAGACAACAGAAACAAGGGCTTTCTTGCCCACAAACAGTTTGCTGAAGATAAGCTAAGGACATAGATGACTGGAACCATGTCCTGTGGTCTGATGAGACCAAGATAAACTTATTTGGTTCAGATGGTGTCAGGTGTGTATGGAGGCAACCAGGTGAGGAGTACAAAGACAAGTGTGTCTTGCCTACAGTCAAGCATGGTGATGGGAGTGTCATAGTTTGGGGTTGCATGAGTGCTGCCAGCACTGGAGAGCTACAGTTCATTGAGGGAACCATGAATGCCAACATGTACTGTGACATACTGAAGCAGAGCATGATCCCCTCCCTTTGGAAACTGAGCCGCAGGACAGTACTCAAACATGAAACAACCCCAAACACACCTCCAAGATGACTACTGCTTTGCTAAAGAAACTGGGGGTAAAGGTGATGGACTGGCCAAGCATGTCTCCAGACCTAAACCCTATTGAGCATCTGTGGAGCATCATCAAACGGAAGGTGGAGGAGCGCAAGGTCTTTAACATCCACCAGCTCTGTGATGTCATCATGGAGGAGTGGAAGAAGATTCCAGTGGCAACCTGTGAAGTTCTAGTGAACTCCATGCCCAAGAGAGTTAAGACAGTGCTGGAAAATAATGGTGGCCACACAAAATATTGACACTTTGGGCACAATTTGGACATTTTCACTTAGGGGTGTACTCACTTTTGTTGCCAGCGATGTAGACATTAATGGCTGTATGTTGAGTTATTTTGAGGGGACAGCAAATTTACACTGTTATACAAGCTGTACACTGACTACTTTACATTGTATCAAAGCGTCATACAGTATCTTCAGTGTTGTCCCATGAAAAGATACAATAAAATATTTACAAAAATGTGAGGGGCGTACTCACTTTTGTGAGATACTGTATTTCCTATAAACCAGAAGTATGAAAGGAAACAGACATAAAGGTTAGTAAATGGTGAAAAAAATGCAGACAACGTACAAGAACAACCTAACAACTTCAACAAAATTAGTTACAAAAGACAAACAAGCAAATAACCTCAGCAGAAAATAAAAAAAACATTAAACAAGTGTTAACAAATTAAACCGAGATCGAATAAGAGACCTGCACACAATCACATTCTTTTTTCCACCTGTAGCCAAGAAAAAAAAGGAAGTACTAGAATAACCAGGGGGTTACGGTTTCATCCATAAACAACTTGCCATCTACAGTATATACAATCTATCCACGGAGACAATAGCTCATTTACCTTCTTGGATTTTTTGTTTTCTTATGGGAAAAAGCTTCCTTCTCCTTTCCAAAATTTGTTGTGGAAATTGATCATTTAGACCATAATTGGTGTTTTAAAGCTGCCTGCCCTGCCTCTGTACCAAAATTTTTTGCTTGAAATGCTCAAATTTGGCAACAATAGGTCTGGGACGTTTATTTTGGGGATTTTTTTTTGCCCAATTCAGTGGACTCGGTGGAAGGTAATTAATTTTGTGACTATGGCAGACAATTTCAGTTGCGTGGACATAAATTTCCGGACCAGCTGTTTTGGATTTTCATTATTTTTTTCAGCAATTCCAGAAAAAACAAGGTTACCTCTCATGCTGTGTGACTGCAAATTGAAAACTGTTTCTTTCATCTTCCTATTCTCTCTTTCAACAACACCAAGTCACGTGCCCTGTGTTCAGTTGACAAAACCCTTTGCAACCATTCGGAACTGTTCGTTTGTTTCCGTAACTGAACGACAAGGTTGTTGCAAACTGTTTTCTCATTGGCCAAACTCCTTGGGGAGGTGGCTTGCGTAGTGAACAAAGATGGCAGCTAGGTAAGATAGTTTGCAATTTTCTTTTGTTTTCTCTTATTTTCGGAGTAATTCCATCAATTTAAGAGTTGAGGTTATGTCAGTTTGTAAGTAAAACAATATCACACATAAAATATTGTTTTTGGTGGGGGTATAACAGAGAATTCTTAGGTAATATGAAGCTGAAGTAGGCTACAGTCTGCGCCGTAGTTACTAGGGTCCTCTACCAGCTGACAGAGGACCATAGATCTAAACAACTACAGAATGCGCAAGCCGAACAGAAAAACCGTTTGTCGAGAACTGCCCATTCATTTAGGTTAGTTCGCCTTGCAAACCATGTTCGGCAAACTGTTTTGTCAACTGAACACGCCCATGGTTAGTGTGTTTGCTGACTTTTTCAAACTATTGTTTTCCTCTAAAAGAGAGATGAGCTGCGCCTAACTATTCCAGACTCTCACGCATGCTCTGGAATTCTTTATGGAGCAGCTCTACTATGAGCTCTACTATGTTGATATGGTCCTGGACCATATCAACACCACTATTGACAGTGTCACCACGGAAAGACAGATCACCACGTACCCAAATCAGAAGCCATGGATGAACAGAGAAGTGCGGCTTCTGCTAAAGGCACGTAACAATGCCTTTAGATCTGGTGATGCACAGGCCTACAGTTCATCCAGGGCAGATCTGAAGAGGGGCGTCAAGTAGGCCAAGCACAGCTACAAGCTGAAGGTGGAGGAACATTTTGGGGACTCTGACCCCCGACGCATGTGGCAGGGCATTCAAGCTATCTCTGATTATAAGCCCAGCAACTCCATACCTATAGCCATGACTGTGCCCTTTCTCAATGAGCTAAATGACTTCTATGCTCGTTTTGACAAGGACAATAACGAAAAGAACATCAATTTCCCACCCTCTGATGACCTCCACCACCTCACACTCACCCACACCGACGTCCGTAACGCACTGAGTCATGTCAACGTACGTAAGGCTGCTGGCCCTGACGGCATTCCTGGGCGTGTGCTGAGGGCATGCGCTGAGCAGCTGGCAGGGGTCTTCACAGACATCTTCAACCTGTCCCTGGCCCAGGCCGTGGTACTAGTGTGCTTCAAGACCACTTCAATAGTACCAGTGCCGAAACATTCAACACCATCGTGCCTAAATGACTATCGCCCTGTGGCACTGACGCCCATAGTCATGAAGTGCTTTGAGCGACTGGTCTTGGCACAGCTCAAAAAATGCCTGCCCCCTACACTGGACCCTCACCAGTTTGCCTACCGGAGCAACAGGAGTACAGAGGATGCGGTTTCTACAGCGCTGCACTATGTACTCTCACACCTGGATGACAAGAACACCTACGCAAGAATGCTGTTTGTTGACTTCAGCTCAGCATTCAACACAGTTATCCCCTCCAAGTTGCTCACTAAACTTGGGGACCTGGGAATCAGTATCTCCATCTGCAACTGGATCATGGATTTTCTGACCAACAGACCCCAGCATGTTAGGTCAGGCCCCAACCGTTCTTCCGTCATCACACTCAACACTGGTGTACCACAGGGCTGTGTGCTCAGCCCATTCCTCTACTCCCTCTTCACCCATGACTGCAGGCCTATGTATGGATCCAATTCCATCATAAAGTTCGCAGATGACACCACGGTGATTGGACTCATCAGGGACAACGATGAGTCAGATTACAGGGCAGAGGTTGAGCACTTGGCTACTTGGTGTGCTGACAATAACCTGCTCCTTAACACCAGCAAAACCAAGGAGTTCATAGTGGACTACAGGAAGGAGAGGGGAGAGACACATGACCCCATCCATATCAATGGCATAGCTGTTGAACGTGTCCCCAGCTTCAAATTCCTGGGGACCCACATCTCGGAGGACCTGTCCTGGTCAGTTAACACCACCAGCCTGATCAAGAAGGCCCATCAGCGCCTCTTCTTCTTGAGGACACTGAAGAAGAACCATCTGTCAACTGACATCCTGGGCAACTTCTACCGCTGCGTGATAGAGAGCACCCTGACCAACTGTATCACAGTCTGGTATGGGAGCTGCTCTGTCGCTGACCGTAAGGCGCTGCAGCGGGTGGTGAAATCCGCCCAACGCATCACAGGGACTCCACTTCCAGTTATAGAGGACGTCTACAGGAAAAGATGTCTGCGCCGGGCACGCAGCATTCTTAGGGACTCCAACCATCCTGCTCATGGACTGTTCCAGCTTCTCCCCTCCAGAAGGCGTTTCAGAAGCCTTCGGACTAGAACCAGCAGGTTTAGGAACAGTTTCTTTCCAACAGCTGTAACGTTATTGAACTTAGTTCCCCACTGACTCTCTTACCATCATCTCTTACCATCCTCACCTGTACATAACTGCCCATCTAACTTATTGTACATTATTTGCACATAACAGTACTCTTAACTTTCTGCACTGCTGCATATATTTGCATATATTTGCTTAAATTGCACATACTGTTAATTACCGTATATACTGCACTGCTGTCCTTTGCACTTCTGATTGGATGCTAAACTGTGTTTCGTTACCTTGTATTCATACATGTGTAATGACAAAGTTGAATCTAATCTAATCTACTAACGCTAGTCTGCCATCCATGCCGGTAAGTTTATTTTCAATAGAAAAAGGGATGTCACTAACCTCAGAGCCGTCTCATGATTTCTCGGGCGTTATTTTCGGCGAGTCTGCCGGTCTCAGCCGTTTTGACTGGGAAGCAGGGATGGGAGACTTGTCCATGGCACAGCAACGGAAATAAAACTCGTCAATATAGTTCTCTGGTTCCTCCAGCTCTGTACAAAAAAAGAAAGCTATAATGGATTAATTACAAAAAGCAGAAAAAAAATACTCGTAGAAAAGTTTGTTTATGCTTGGTTGGCGGGCGCTACCATTTTGGGTTATTGCAACAGTCTCAGAACATCTCGTGATCACAGCATCGGCCCCCTCACAGCAGTCTCCCCTGTTTTAAAGTACTTTAATAAACTCATGTTTCTCTCGGACAGCAACGCTAGAAAACCTCTGCCTGCCGACTGGAACGCTCACGTGGGCGGGGCGCTTCTGAACTCCACGCGGATGATGGTCACGCACATTGTTTGTGTGCGTGCCTGTGGACCAGTCATTCCTTCATATTTTTTTCTTAAACTTATCTTTCCTTGGCGTGGACTGGGCCACTTGGATTTTGGTTCTGCTAATTGAATGGGCTGCTAATTGAAGCTACTCTAGGTTAACAATGGAGCCTTTTGACATTTTTTCTGTTTGTTGTATGAAATCTGTTTTATGCATCTATATTTTTTGTCTTGCACTGCTTCATTTTCATCCTGCCTCGTGCAGAGGAGTAATTAGAGGATGTCTGCCTGCTGCAGCTGATGAAACACTCATTCACTTGAACTGTTGAGCATACCTTCAGACAGACAGTCTGTCTCTTTTTGCTACAGATGCCTTCTGCTTCACACACACCCTATTACGGTGGAAAATCACAACTCCAACATATGGAAGACACGCCCAAAACATTATGCACACCAGAATGCTTGCAGGAATTAAAAACAAAACACCTCACTATAGCTGGTTTTCTTCTCTGAGTTCTCAGCTCTTATATTGTGCAGAGATCTGGATAGGCACTCGAGCTAATTAACCCTTTAGTTGGAATTCTCTTTTTGGTGACATGTCTTGTCAAATAATTATAGGTCATAATTATGAAAAGAAACTCATGTCAGGTCCTGATATTCAGCTCTGTTTGGAGATAAAGGATTTGAGGTAGTTATGATCATTTTCATTTAGCATAAATGACTGTAGCAACAAATGCCAAAACACTACACTGACGCAGTTGAATATAACTAATATTCATTGTACAAATAGAATTCACAGATATGAGACAACAGGAAGGAAAAAAAAAATAACTTGGTAAATGAGTGGTCAGACACTGCTACCAAGGCTATAACTTGCTGTCATGCATCACTTAGAATAGATGTAATGCAAGTGGATTTTAAACTGATCAGTTTGGGATGTTGTGCGTACGGAGCACTGTCAACATTTGACAAGCCTGCAGATATTCACCCAAGCTGAAGAGACTGTAAATAAGTACTTACATACATACTGTTATGTCCACAAACCTGGCAATGACGACCAAAGAGGATGCTGTCATTGAACTGAACTTTATTACAATAAATGTCATAGTACAAAGCATGTGTGGTAGTAACTCGCTCTATCCTAACTCTAACCAACTCTAGTATTAACTGCATATCAACTGCCAGTGAGATGGTAGGCCACCCAACATATAGTGATGTGGCGACTGCAGCCGCAGGCCACGTGCCACTCTAAATATCCCCACATTCATACACTACACATACATACATACATAAATAAATACATACAAATTTATTTTGCACCTGTTTTCAATTCGATACACTCAGTGCAAATTGGACCATTAGGTCCCCATCTCAGGTGAATACTGAATGGTTCCAAACAAAGTCGTGAGGCACAATCTGTCCAGCATCCCCCCCCCCCTGGGTCTCACCCCAGTTGGACATAGCCAGAACCTAATGTGTCCAGAAGGCATCCAAGTGGCAGCCAGATGTTGATATTCTACTCAAAGTGAGCTACCAACAGTCTGAAGTAGCGTCTTCTAAAATATGTTTCTGTATTTTCCATTGTTGCTTTCACCCTTTTTTAAAAATCGTTTGTAAATTTTCAAATATTCCCAGAGCCTCCAATTACCATAGCAGTGGGTCTCATCTGCACATTGTTGTCCACTGCTGCGGTTGGAGGTTTTTAAACTGTAAACATGTAAATGCAGCACTAAAAACATGTGTGAAATGGTTTTAGCAGTGAAATTTCACACAGGAAAGTGAGGTGGAATCAGTTTTTTATTGACTTGTGGTACTTAGAAAGGTGAGTTTAAAGATTTCAACATAGGTGACAATAATGTTGCATTACTGGAAACACCATCACTCTAGAAGATAATAGTCCAATATTCCAATGCTCCATGGCCTTAGCTGCACTAGTTTTGACTGTTGTACCTATAGAAAGATGTGTCCTTTTCGCTTAGTAAAACCTCAAAAAAGAAAATGTGTCAGAGACAAAAGGTGCTGAAAAGGGCCAGAGATGAAAAGCTTGATCTATTTGTAATGACTGACATAGGACTTTTAGGACTTTCATGTTTCCACATAACCAAAATACTGGATAGTGTGGGGAGCGTGAAATAAAGAAGCTGAATTGTTTCATGATTCAGGTTTTAATATTGTAGTCACTTCCCCAACATATCTCTCAGGAACAGAAGAGATTGAACTCAGCCAGGACCCCCTTATTTATACATACAACTTCAAAAGCCAAATCACACATCCTTGTCAAATCCTCATATTGATCATAACTCCCCCTCAATGTCCTTCAGTCCTCCACCTGGCCCCAGGGGGTCAGGAAGTCTTTTCAGGTCCTTACCGCCGTGTCTCCGTCTCCCTGCTGTTCTTCACTGGCAGTCCAGACCTATTGTCCTACTCTAAGACGTGAGGTCAGTCCACATATGCCATCTTAAACATCCCCTTGTGCTTATACATATGTAGGCATGAATACATGAGCCACAGCCCCCCCCAAACGTCGAAGAATGGACAATATAATCGATCTCCAAAATATGATGACATCAATGGCATAACTATACAGCTTGATCACCTTAAAAAAAAAATTCAGCGACCACATGAACAGTATAGCCTATACAGCATGATCACATTAACAATTCAGTGATAACGCCAACAGCATAGTCTACACCACATGCTCGCATTAAAAAAATTTTTTTAGTGATAACACCAACAGTATAGCCTATACCACATGCTCACATCAAGCATCAGTCTGTACGTCGTCTGGGTTTCAACCGTCTTCCGAATCTGCTGTACGCAGGCTTCGCCGTCTCTGCGGCACTGTCCTGCAAAGAATCTGCAGCCTGGGGAAGAAAGTGGTTATTTGGTCCCTGCGGGGGGTCCAGGACGTGTTCCCTGGGGGGTCTGCCACGTCGAGGTGCCCTCGCCACTCGTACAGACTCGTCGTTCACCACAAAAGCAGGCTTTAATCCACAGGTGTCAAACTCAATTCCATGGAGGGCCAAGACCCTGCAGGTTTTACCTCCACCCAGTGTCTTCAACAGGTGATTTCATTGAATTTCTTCCCACTGATTGCTGATCAGTGAAAACACCTGCTGAAGACACTGGGTGGAAGTAAAACATGCAGGGTCTTGGCCCTCCATGGAATGAGTTTGACACCCCTGCAAATAATAATAATAATAACTTGGTAAATGAGTGGTCAGACTCATCTAATGAGACTAATCTGTCAATACTGACTGTCTCTTTCCTGTCTCCTAAATCTAGCACAAAATGCTTATCACCAGTTTCCAGCACTCTAAATGGACCATCATATGGCGGCTGGAGGGTCGGTCTTAAAGCCTCGTGCCTGACAAAAACGAATTCGGCATTTTTTAAAGCCTGACGGACAAAAACCCGCGGAAAAGTGTGATGAACGGGGCCCGGGAGCATGTCCGCTTCCGTGCCGCTTAGTGGCCTCAGAGCTGGGAGATGCCCTGGCTCTGGATGCTCTGGCAAGAACTCGCCGGGCAGCCTGAGAGGTTGTGCAAAAACTAACTCTGCTGGGGAGGCATTCAGATCCTCCTTGGGCGCAGAACGCAACCCCAATAAAACCCACGGTAGTTTGTTTACCCAATCTGCATCCGTAAGCGACGCTCTGAGGGCTGCCTTCAAAGACCTGTGAAAACGCTCGCATAAACCGTTAGCCTGGGGATGATACGCGGTAGTGCGATGGATTGTCGCCCCTAAGCTGCTGGCCATCGCTGACCAAAGCTCGGAGACGAACTGAGGTCCCCTGTCGGACGTAATGTCCGACGGAACCCCGAAACGCGCTACCCAGGCCGTTAAAAAAACGCGCGCCACCTCTGCAGCCGTGGTTGATGTTAGTGGGACCACTTCTGGCCAACGCGTGGTTCGGTCTACCATTGTCAAAAGATGTGTGAACCCCTGCGACGACGGTAGAGGGCCCACGAGGTCGACATGCACATGATCAAATCTCTTAACCGGGATTCGGAACGGTTCTAAAGGGGCTTTCGTGTGCTTGTGAATTTTGGCCCGCTGACAAGACATGCAGGTTTGTGCCCACTCTTTCACGTGCTTGCGCAGGCTCGGCCAAACAAACTTTTCCACAACCATCTTCACCGAAGCGCGCACTCCTGGGTGTGCCAGGGAGTGAACCGAGTCAAAAACGCGGCGGCGCCACGTGGCCGGGACTACCGGGCGTGGTCGCCCAGTTGACACGTCGCAGATTAAGGAGGGCATACCGGTTTGCAAACACCTGCTCTCCAGCCTTAACCCTGTTGGTCCAGACTGGAGTGCGCGCACGTCCCCATCACTACCCTGTTCTGCCGCCATGGCCGCGTAATCTATCCCTATGTGAACTGGGGCCGCGTACGCTTCCGCATTGCTCTTGTGCCCTGCGGCTGCGGTAGTATAATCTGCCTCCGCGTGCCCTGGTGATGTCACGGCGCGGGAGAGGCAGTCTGCCACTACGTTGAGTTTACCCGCTACGTGCTGAATGTCCGTAGTAAATTCCGAAATTGTGGCCAGATGCCTTTGTTGCCCGCCTGACCAAGGTTCTGAAATTTTAGACATCGCGAAAGTGAGCGGTTTATGGTCGACAAAAGCCGTGAAACGCCGACCTTCCAGCCAGAACTGGAAATGGCGAATGGCCAAATGGAGCGCTAACAGCTCTCTGTCAAACGTGCTGTATTTGCGCTCGGCTTCGTTCAAGGATTTGCTGAAAAATGCCAACGGCTGCCAAACTCCGTCCACGTGCTGTTCCACGACCGCCCCTATGGCCGAATCTGATGCGTCCGTAGTGAGCGCTATGCGGGCCGATGGTTCAGGGTGGGCTAAAAGTGTGGCGTCAGCCAGGGCTCTTTTTACTTCTGTGAATGCGCGCTCCCGCTCCGGGGACCACACGACCGCGTTGGAGGGTTTTTGTTTTCTGAGCGCGGCATATAATGGTTGCATGAGCTGAGCTGCGTGGGGCAGGAAACGGTTATAAAAATTTACCATTCCCAAAAACTCCTGCAATGATTTGACCGTCTGTGGTTGGGGGAAATTTGTCACTGCGCGCACCTTGTCAGGCAATGGGACTGCCCCCTCTGTGGAAATCGATCTGCGCCATGCCAAACTGGCACTTGGCTGGATTAATTATTAACCAGTGTTCTCCCAACCTCCGAAAAACTGTAGTGAGGTGTTTTTCGTGTTCCTCCTCGGACGTACTGGCGACTAAAATGTCGTTGAGATAGACGAACACGAAAGGGAGATCACGTAACACAGCGTCCATCATACGCTGGAATGTTTGTGCTGCGCCTTTAAGACCAAACGGCATACGCAAAAACTCAAAAAGCCCAAAAGGGGTTATTACGGCTGTTTTAGGGACGTCCTCCGATCGGACTGGAACTTGATGGTAGCCGCGAACCAGGTCTATTTTAGAAAAAATGCGCGCCCCCGCCAGATGCACGGAAAAATCCTGAATGTGTGGGATTGGGTAGCGGTCATGCGCTGTAGCGTTGTTTAGTCTGCGATAATCGCCGCAAGGTCTCCAGGAGCCGTCAGCTTTAGGGACCATATGCAGTGGCGAAGCCCATGGGCTTTTCGAACGACGAATAATGCCCAGCTTTTCCAGGCTGGCGAACTCCTCGCGTGCTATGGCGAGTTTGGCAGCATCTAAGCGCCGAGCTTTCGCGAAGACGGGGGGGCCAGTTGTGGTGATAAAATGCTCCACCCCATGTTTCGCCACTGTTGCCGAAAATTTGGGAACTGTGAGTGCTGGAAAGTGGGCGAGGAGTGTGTCAAACTTACCGCCTGCTGTGGCAACGCTGGCCTGCACGGGTGGTGGGGACACTCGAGCTGTACAAGGAATAGAGTAGAAAGACAGTGCATTTACTAATCGTCTGTTGGCAAGATCAACTAACAACCCATGTGAGCACAAGAAATCAGCACCTAACATGTTGAAACTCACCGCCACTATGATAAAAGTCCACTCATAAGTGCGGCCGTGCAAGGACAGGGACAAAGACCTTTCTCCATAGGTGTTGATGCTCGAGCCGTTCGCTGCCGTTGCCCCGTCGCTGCGGGGGCCAGCCACCCGGTCAGCATAGGTCGGGGTGATGAAGCTCACCTGAGCTCCGGTGTCTATGAGGAAACGTCGCCCGGAGCCCTCATCAGTGATGTAGAGCAGCTTATTGGTCTTGCCGAGAGCTGAAGCTGCTAACGGATCCCGGCTTTGGAGTTTCCCGAGGTCTTGTAACTGCACGGTGGCACGCACCTGTGTGCCTTCTCTGCGAAATGCCGGTGATAATAGCAGAGGCCATCTCCTCCGCTGCGTCGTGGCTGCGCCGCTGCCATGGTGGATGGGTTCGGCTCCGCTGTCTCCGGCTCTTCATCGCCCCGGGCCGCCGCACCAAGGTCCGCCGCTGCTGCTGTGGCCGTCTGCTCGCCGCAGGAGTTGAGGAGCCGCTGCGCTTCCCGGGCCAGCGCACGGAAATCCCGCTGGGTCTCACAACGCATGCTGGATAGGGTGCCTCTCATGTGCGTCGGGAGGTTGCTGAGGAAGATGTGCTTGAAGAGGGAAGAGGGAGCTGTCGTTGTCTGATTCTCTCAACTGAAGCATGTCTTCCATCAGGGTGATCGGTCTGTGCCCTCCTTGGCCGTACATAGCCAGTAGCCTCTTAGCCCTCTCTTCGGCTGAGGGCACGAAACACTCAATGAGGGTAGCCTTTAACTCGCCGTATTTGTCGTCGTCAGGAGGCTGCTGTACCACGCTCCGCACGCATTGCGCTGTGCGGGCGTCGAGCTTGGCGATGACGTGGTAGAACTTGGTGTCATCTGCCATTATTCCTGCGAGCGCAAACTGCGCCTCGGCCTAGAGGAACCACGAGTCCGGGTCGTTCTGCCAGAATTCTGGTAGTTTAATGGCGACGGCGCTCGCTTGGGCCGCCTCCGACGAGTCTGCCTCGGGGGACCTCCTTTCATCCATTCTCACGTAACTGGTCACCAATGTGGGGAGCGTGAAATAAAGAAGCTGAATTGTTTCATGATTCAGGTTTTAATATTGTAGTCACATCCCCAACATATCTCTCAGGAACAGAAGAGATTGAACTCAGCCAGGACCCCCTTATTTATACATACAACATCAAAAGCCAAATCACACATCCTTGTCAAATCCTCTTATTGATCATAACTCCCCCTCAATGTCCTTCAGTCCTCCACCTGGCCCCAGGGGGTCAGGAAGTCTTTTCAGGTCCTTACCGCCGTGTCTCCGTCTCCCTGCTGTTCTTCACCGGCGGTCCAGACCTATTGTCCTCCTCTAAGACGTGAGGTCAGTCCACATATGCCATCTTAAACATCCCCTTGTGCTTATACATATGTAGGCATGAATACATGAGCCACAGATAGTTCCTTTTTCCCTCGAAAAACAAAACAGAACACAGTCTTGGGGAAATAATGTAAATGTGAAACAGCCCCGCCCCCCAGCTTTCGCTTCCCCTCCAGTTTAGAGGTAAACAAGGTCCTAGTTCAAAAACACCACTAGCTCCACCAGCCCCCCCTACCCCCCCTTGTTGTTTCACAGTGTGCTCCCAGTGCTCAGTTTACAAGTGAGACGCAACCATCACCCCAAGGTGCTTCCCAGTATTAAAAGAGTGGTGTTTGCAAGCAGATTGTGGCACATTTTGGGGAACACACTCCCCTCCCTTCCAGACTGACATAAAATAAACGCATGCGGTGTGTGGTGTTGAGTCAGGCTGGCTTTGCCAGAGCTAATGTGGTGATGTGTGTCCCTGCCTGGGATGGGGAATTAGCTGTGAATTAGGTACTGTAAGTGTGTTTCTCAGTCAAATGCTATGAAGTCATTGTTTTTTATCTGTCATTGTAGATCTGTGCAAGTTCTGCCTTAGTTGACACCATCCACATGTAATTTTTTTTGTTGTTGAGGGAATCTGTGGTGTGATACAGTTAAATACTTGGTGTTTTTACCCCACCACCCTCATCTTTTGGATTGGGCAGCACACTTGTCATCTGTTACTATTTGTTCCATTGACTTGATGCTTTGCTGTAGAAGTGATTGAAGGAGGCCAGACAGAACAACACTGCCACCTGCTGGAAGAGAAGATGCTGACATGTGGTCTAGATATTTTTATTAATACAGTGTTTCCAAACTCGTTTAGATGGTACATCAGCCTCTGAAAATTTGAATGTCACGTCCACCATAGTGGACCTATATGGCCCACATCAGCAGTATGTAACCTTCCCGTTCCTCATAGAAACACTGAGAAGACTAGAGCTGGTATATTTTATGGCCTGATTCCCATTAGTTGCCAACTTTAGTCTCATTAGACAATATGAGAATCAGGCTGTAAAATGTTCCAGTTATAGTCTTTTGTCCCTGGTACTGGGACAGGAAGGTGACATATTGCTGTTGCAGGCTGTGGTGGAAGTGACATTCAACTGGTGAGAGGCTGATGTGCCAACAAAAGATTTTGGAAACATTTTAAAATGAAAATCTTCAATTGTGTTACTTTGAAGGGCTCATTGACTGAAAAATGGTATGTTTGTGGGCTTTAACCGTCTGAAATGTGTCTGTTGGTCACGGGATCATCAAGAAAATATTAAAATACTCACTTCTCTTGATCCCAGCCCCTGACCAACAGTGATCTGTGTGGAGTTTGCATGTTCTCCTCGTGTCTGCGTGGGTTCACTCCGGGATTTCTCTGGTTTCCTCCCACAGGCCAAAAACATGCAGGTTAGGTTAATTGGAGACTCTAAAATGGCCCTCTTCCTGTACATCAAGAAATGGGAAACGTCACTAGTCTTGATACCTGCTCTATTACTGGCCAGCCTGTCTGTCATGTAGATAGGTGGGGAGCCAAAGGCGTTAGCTTCTGAGCTAACAGTGGCACTAGCCTTAGCCTAGGAGGCTCACACCAAGTGTGGTTTACATACATTTTTACTTTCTTCAGATTTCAGACACCCTAATAGACATTCCTGTTTCCACTTGGTTCACTAATCCACAGTCAATAATATATCTTGCGTCATTCTGGCTTGCTATATTCTTGCCTTGTTATATTCATAGTTTTCAATCAGGTGAATTCCAGCGGGGTCAAATAAGGCCAGCAAAAATGTTGGGAGAGATAATAGAGCAAAATATAGCAAAAAAAATGTGGAAATGTCTGAAATTTATTAAGACACTCTTGATATTGAGAGTGGTATGATGACAAATTAGTTTTAATTGAGAAGCAGGACCCCTAACCGATTCTCACTGCACTTGATGCACATTATTTTTCCTTGAGACATATTTTAATCTATTTTTAGTTTATATCCGCCTTATTCCTGAGGGCACTGCTGTAGAAATGATTATGTGTGCAACTTCAGCTTTTGGCCGGAAGTAGCGTTAAGTCAGTCAGCAATAGTGGAGTAGCGGGGCATTTAAAAGAGTATTTAAAAAAAAAAATCAGTCATTTTAATGTATAGTCCGCATATGTGTTTTGCAGTCAAGTGGCAACTAATTTCCACGCTTGTCATTTTTGAATGTTTTTACATAGTTCTGGTACTTGTTGCTGCTGCTCGTGTTTGTGCCATAGACTGAATAAATGGAGGCTCCTGACAAACAAGCACAGCTAAATCTGTGGCTTCAGCAGCAATGCGTAGATCATGCACCGAAAATTAAAAAGGACTGTTCATTCGTAGTGATCGGTGGTACAGACACAAGAGCATCAAGACACAAGAGCACCGGAACCCTTCCGGTTCCGGCGCCACACGAGTTGGCTGCCTTTTGCAACAGCGGCTCAATTCTGAGTCTTTTTATCTTCCTTCTTCTTTCTGATCCGGTGATAACTTTCTGATCCGGCACACCTTTCACTCTATATATATCACGGACACACAGATCGCCCCAAAGGTCTCCTGAGTCGGCGGACGGAGCCACTGTTTACAGCAGGAGACGATACAGCAGGGAAGAGCTAGCTAGCACTCAACCGCCACCCGATGCTAACGGACAAACTCGACATATCGGGGAACTGAAGTGAAAACGACGCGGGTGCCGGGCTGGAGTTTAGGCGGCGTGCAAGAAATATAAGACAGAATAATAAAGAGCGATGGCAAGAACCAAGCAGACCGCCCATAAATCTACTGGAGGAAAGCCCCCCCAGGAAGCAGCTGGCCACCAAGGCTGCTCGAAAAAGCGCTCCGGCCACCGGCGGAGTGAAGAAGCCTCACCGTTACAGTCCCGGTACCATGGCTCTGAGAGAGATCCGTCGCTACCAGAAATCCACGGAGCTGCTCATCCGTAAGCTGCCCTTCCAGCGCCTGGTGAGGGAGATCGCTCAGGACTTCAAGACCGACCTGCGCTTCCAGAGCTCCGCCGTCATGGCTCTGCAGGAGGCCAGCGAGGCCTACCTGGTGGGTCTTTTCGAGGACACCAACCTGTCTGCCATCCACGCCAAGAGGGTCACCATCATGCCCAAAGACATCCTGCTGGCCCGCCGCATCCGCGGAGAGAGAGCTTAGACTTTCTGCTGCACATCCACCAACCACAATGCTCCGCACTGTGTGTCTATATATATATACATATTTATAGTAATATGTACATATGTATACTAGCTGCTCTTGTTTTTTCTTGCCTTCTGATTGTTGCTCTGAGTGTTGCTATCCCTGTGCTGTTGCAATCCTGGAATTTCCCCATTGTGGGACTAATAAAGGCTTATCTTATCTTATCTTATCATACAAGTGAAAATGTCACCTGTATAAATGTCACAGATTGTACAGATATTTTACTTCATGCAAGGCTGCATGAAGTAAAAAAATAAATAAAGTTATCAGTTTGCTTCCTGAGGCTTAATGATTAAGGAAATATATTGTAGCATCCGCCAGACGCGTTGTAAAAAACCACGAAGAGGTTGCCAATTTAACACCTTTATTCCTAACAGGATGGACCACTGTAGGCCGTAACCATGCCAAAATAAAAAGGAGCTGAACAAGCAACAACAAAAAAAACTTCTTCCCCATCTCTCTCTCACTCTCTCTAACACACCACACACTCTTCCTCCTCATGCTCTCCCTCGCTCTCCACAGAGCTCAACCACACAACCTCCCACAGAACAGACAGAGAACCTGAACATTACACCCCCCCCCCCCCCCACACACACACTGAATCCCTCGCCCCAAGGGATCACAACAAAAAGTCATTAAGGTGCACCGGGGGCCTCCTCTGCCTCTGAGATCACCTTAAGGCGTGTGTCCCCTGCTGCATCTGCGGCCTGGACCCAGCCCACTGATAAACCAGGGGCACAACTGGGGAAGGAGATGGATGAACAGTCAGTGAGCCCTGAGGTGTTGCCGATATATCCGTTTGGGGCGGTGCCCGAGGTCTCACACATGGCTGGGGGCATGTATCATCCCTATATGGTGCCAACTTGTTCCAGTGGAGGGCTACCAGCCTATCCCTAGGCAGCAGCTGGACCCTGTATACCACCTCTCCCAGTCTCTTGAACACCTCACAGGGACCTTCCCAATGGCAATCCAGTTTTGGGCACCATTCCT
This sequence comes from Pholidichthys leucotaenia, assembly GCA_020510985.1. Classification (NCBI taxonomy): domain Eukaryota; kingdom Metazoa; phylum Chordata; class Actinopteri; order Cichliformes; family Pholidichthyidae; genus Pholidichthys; species Pholidichthys leucotaenia. The sequence goes on along the minus strand of CM035847.1, from coordinate 110,632,773 downwards.
TCTTTCTCTTTGTTCTGTACACCCACACCAAGTCCCCTGCTTTGAAATCCCTCCCTCTGGCCCTTGAGTCATAATTTCTTTTCTGCCTCACCCCCATTTTCTGCAGCTGGTTGTGAGCGAAGGCATGGGTGGACTTCATCCGGTCTTGAAGCCTCCGTGCATATTCTGGTCCTGGGGGTACCGCTGGTGTGTCTGGGGGCTTCCCAAATGCCATTTCTGCCGACGTCTTCAGCTCTCGTCCCAACATGAGCAGGGCTAGTGTGCATGAGGTGGAATCTTGCACAGCCGACCTGTAGACCATCAAGATGAAAGGGAGGTGCATATTTCAGTCTCGTTGGTGTTCCGCAGTGAGAATATTGAGGATGTCGTTGAGCTGCTGGCAAGCCACTTTCATGCCTCTGATAGCGTGGCTGTTCGGAGGATTTGCTTTGGGCAGCGACATCAACATGTGAGTGAGCCTATACTCCAGTTTGTCGCTGACTTGAGGCAGTTAGCTAGCGAGTGTCATTTTGGGCCGCTGGAGGATGAATTGGTACATGACCAGCTTGCGGAGCACACAAGTAGTGCCGCTATACGGGCTAAGCTACTCACCATGCCGAGTGACCTAACGTTAGCCAGGGCTGTCGAGCTAGCTCTCCAATTGGAGGCCGCAGACAAGTTAGATTTGGAGCTAAATTGGCACCAGTCACAACGGTTGCCAGAGCCTCCCGCCGCGGCATTAGTAGCGGACTCGGACAGCGAGGACAGCTTGGACGACGATACTACAGAAGCCAATGCTGCCAGCTGAAGGTCTGCCCCGGGGAAACCCCTTTGCAAGGGTTGTGGGCCCGTGAAACACCAAAACAAGGCTAAGGACTGCCTGGCTAGAGGCAAGCATTGTAGCAGATGTGCACACTTGAACCATTATGCTAGATTGTGCCGTGCATCTGAACCGGAGAGCCCATGGAAGAAATCACTCTGCCCGCTCCTAACAACCATCCATAGCCCCAGTACCAACTTTCTGAGCAGTGGAACTGGACGGCATAGAGATACTGCTGCTATTCGACATGGGGGCGGAGAGGTCATTGTTGAATTGTGCCACGGTGAGGAAGTTTTTCCTCCACTACAGAGTAAGAGGTAACCCAGCACCGCTTTATGGTTATGGAGGTGGCAGGCTGTGCACAGTTGGAACGTTGGAGTTAATGGATTGGTACAAGTCTGCAAGGTTGTCATAGCCAGGAGTGGCACTGGGGTTAAGCTCCCAGTGCTCATAAAATGCTCCTTATGGCGTGCGTCTCGAAAAGCCTCTGACAACTAAGTCCAACTCCTAGCCTGCCCGTGTGGTTTAGTCTCTAAGCCCGGCGGAACTGCTTTTACTAATAGGAGAAGGGGCGAGGGCGGATCTCTGGCGCCTTAAAACCAGATGCTTCGGGTAGATGGTGGCTCGTCAACCTGGGAAGGTAGCCCATCTAGGGGAAGGTAAACCCTGATTTCAAACCGCCGCTGCCTTGCGGCATACCCGGTCACGGGAAAGGCTTTGGGAGTCAACCCTGAGGAAAAATCCGGAGTCGGAGCCCCTAAGGCAGTTCTATGTTGTGCTCAACATCGTTCTGGCAGCTCCTGCAACGGCGCTGGTGCCAAACTGTAGCAGCCCTGCTGTTCCTTTGGATTCAACAGTGACGTGGAGAGGGGGGACTTGCTGCATGGGCAACATCTTATCCTCCATATCTTCCTGCCCAGGCTTGAATCCTACCAACGCCCAACGCTGGAAGGTAGAACACCGGATCACTGGAGAGGACACTCCAGCTTCGCCTTTGGCGTAGACAAAACACGGGGAATGACAGTTACCGGTTATAAGCCACCGCTCAATTGGCGTAGAGCACGGCGCCAGGGGTTATTCCCGACGGTGGGAGGGATCATCGGATCTCACTGGACAGCTACCGCCCGCCTCAAGCTGGGCAGCCCCCAGCCAATAAGGTGATGTCCCGCCACAGCTTGCTTTCCTCATTGGGTGCATGGGGATGAGGAGAAGTCCGAACAGCAGGCTGAGAACTTTCGCACCAGGCAAGACAGTAAAACAAAAGAGACCAACTCTAAAACTGGGAACTTGGAACGTCCGCACTATGATGACAGGACTCGCTACTAACCTCAAGGACATCAACGACACCAGGAAGACTGCCATCATCAATAATGAGCTGAAGAGACTGGGAGTGGATATCGCCACTCTCCAGGAAACACGGTTGGCTGACGCAGGCACACTGAGAGAGAAGGACTACACGTTCTACTGGCAGGGAAAGGGCAGTGACGAACACAGGGAACACGGAGTGGGCTTTGCAGTGAAGAACATCTTGCTGAAGATGGTGGAACCGAGCAGCACTGGCTCTGCACGACTCCTCACCCTCCGCCTGAACACCACTCAAGGCCCAGTCTCCCTCGTCAGTGTGTATGCCCCAACACTGACAGCCACACCAGAGGCAAAAGACGAGTTCTACGAGAATCTCGCAACAACTGTCAGGATCGTCCCCAACTCTGAACAACTCATTCTCCTTGGAGACTTCAATGCCAGAGTGGGTGCTGACCACGACTCCTGGCCCTCCTGTCTTGGACCTTTTGGCGTGGGCAGAATGAATGACAACGGACAGCGGCTGCTCGAGTTCTGCACATATCACGATCTGTGCATCACAAACTCGTTCTTCAAGACCAAGCCCCAACACAAGGTTTCCTGGCAACATCCACGCTCAAAGCACTGGCACCAGCTGGACTTGATCCTGACCAGGCGCACCTCACTGAAGAACGTGCTAATCACCCATTCGTTCCAGAGTGCAGATTGCGACACAGACCATTCATTGGTGTGTTGCAAGGTCAAGCTGCAGCTGAAGAAATTCCATCATGCTAGACAACCTGGAAAGGCACGGATTGACACCAGCAAGATGGCTCAACCAGAACTTGTTGAGCAGTTTGCCTCCACCTTTGAGAAGGAACTTGGTGTACCACAAGAAGGAGAATCTGCAAAGCAGAAGTGGGAAGAGCTGCGAAACACCATCCACCGCACAGCCTTGGCTACCTTTGGGAGGAAGACCTCGAAGTCACAGGACTGGTTTGATGCCAAGTTGACCAAGATGACCCCCGTCATTGAAGCCAAGCGCTCAGCACTTGGTGAGTACAAGAAGTACCCAAACGAGAAGAATCTCCAGATTCTCAGGGCTGCGAGAAGCAAAGTTCAGCAGACTGCTCGGCGCTGTGCCAACGAGTACTGGACTCAGCTCAGCCAAGACATTCAAACCGCTGCCATAACAGGGAACATCCGTGGTATGTACGATGGCATCAAGAAAGCACTTGGTCCGGCTCAGAGCAAGACGGCCCCCCTCAAATCCTCCACTGGGGAGATGATCACAGAAAAGAACAAGCAGATGGTGAGATGGGTGGAACACTACTCCGACCTCTACTCCAGACAGAACACCGTGACACCGTCAGCCCTTGATGCCATCGACTGCCTGCCATCCATGGACGAACTTGACGCCGAGCCAACCATCGACGAACTCAGCAAGGCCATTGATAGCTTGGCCGCTGGCAAGGCACCCGGCAACGATGGCATACCCCCCGACCTGATCAAGCACTGCAAGACCGCCCTACTGCTGCCATTGCATGACGTCCTCTGCCAGTGTTGGAAGGAAGGTGCCGTACCACAGGACATGAGGGACGCCAAGATCATCACCCTCTACAAAAACAAAGGGGAGAGAAGCGACTGCAACAACTACAGGGGCATCTCCCTCCTCAGCGTTGTTGGCAAAGTCTACGCACGAGTTGTTCTCGTTCGTCTACAGAAGCTTGCCGAACGTGTCTACCCCGAGTCTCAGTGTGGCTTCCGCGCTGAGCGATCGACGGTAGACATGATATTCTCCATCCGCCAACTCCAGGAGAAATGCAGAGAACAGAACATGCCCCTGTACGTCGCCTTCATCGACCTCACCAAAGCGTTCGATCTGGTCAGCAGAGAGGGCCTTTTCAAGATCCTGCCAAAGATAGGATGCCCACCAAAGTTGCAAAGCCTCATTGAATCATTTCACACCAACATGCAGCATGTTGGTGCAGCATGCACACCAACATGCAGCATGATGGCAACGTCTCAGAGCCTTTCAACATACGCAGCGGAGTGAAACAGGGCTGTGTACTTGCGCCAACCCTCTTTGGGATTTTCTTTGCTATGCTCCTGAGGCATGCCTTCAGCACAGCAACAGAGGGAATCTACCTGCACACAAGATCTGACGGCAGACTTTTCAACCTCGCCCGCCTGAAAGCCAGAACCAAAGTACGCGAGGCTCTAATCAGAGACATGCTGTTCGCAGACGACGCTGCAGTCGCAACCCACACACAGCAGGAGCTTCAGACCCTTATGGACCGCTTCTCCCAGGCATGCAAGGACTTCGGGCTTACCATCAGCTTGAAGAAGACTAACGTCTTGGCGCAAGGCACGGAAGCACCACCAACCATCACCATTGACGACTACGAGCTGGAGGTCGTGAATCAGTTCACGTACCTGGGGTCCACGATCAGCAACAACCTCTCCCTTGATACAGAGATCGACAAGAGGATTGGAAAATCAGCCTTCACACTCGCTCGCCTCACCACACGAGTGTGGGAGAATCCCAAACTCTCTGTCAAGACGAAGATGGCAGTGTACAACGCCTGCGTCATCAGCACACTGCTCTATGGGAGTGAGACGTGGACAACATACGCCCGTCAGGAAAAGAGACTGAACTCCTTCCACTTGCGCTGCATTCGCCACATCCTGGACATATCCTGGCAGGACAAAGTGCCCAACACAGAAGTTCTGTCCCGCGCCGGCCTTCCCTCCATGTTCACTCTACTCAGGCAGCGCAGGCTCCGCTGGCTAGGCCACGTTCACCGTATGGAGGATGGCAGAATCCCCAAAGACGTCCTCTATGGAGAACTGGCAACTGGCAAGAGAGACGTTGGCCGCCCACAGCTGCGTTTTAGAGACGTTTGCAAGAGAGACATGAAGGCCCTGGAGATAACACAGAGCGCTGGGAGGACCTTGCAACGGACCACTCCAAATGGAGAGGCACCCTGACCAGACAGCTCAAGGCGGGTGAAGAGAGACTGACTGCTGCTGCAGATGAAAAAAGGACCCGCAGGAAGAACCGCCACAGACCCAGCAGCACGGAGACCACCCACAAGTGCAACCTGTGTGACAGGGACTGCTATTCGCGCATCGGCCTGTTCAGCCACAGGCGGTGCTGTTCCAGCAGAGTAGACGTTTAGGATTCTCTTCCATGGTCATCATAGACCGACGGAGGCCGCCGCCGCCGACAAGTCTGCAACGATGGCTGACTTCACGTTCCGTGTGACGGCCCGAGGTGACAACATCATGGGCTGTGACTTGTTCTATGGACTGGGTTTCACCATTAAAGATGATGCTGGGGAAGAATGGTCAGGTTATGGCCAGTGGAACCCTCCGGTTCTGGCGGTTGATGATGACGTTGTGTGGGATGAAGGACTAATGGACATCACAGTGGTCAAGCAGGACCAGCCTCACTCAGGTTCGGCACAGGAGGGTCTCAGTGCTGGCGCTCAGGAAACAGTAGAGGGAGGTACCGAGCGTGATGGCGAGGCACCTGCGGTGGCGAGTGACGTCGATGTGCTAGCCCCAGATTCCTCCGGAGCTTGGCTGCAGGGGGATGGAGGATCTGCCGCTACGACAGCTTCAGCAGAAGACGGGGCCAGACTGACTAGCACGAGAAAACCGCGTGCTAAGCAGCACCATGTCAGGCCAAGCTGAGCCCCTCTTAGGGTTATGGACTTGGTCCATGTTTGAGGAGAGGAACGTCCACAGTGAAGATGGGCCAGACGACAGCCAGTGAAACATCAGGAGTGTGTGCGCACAGTGGCTAAACTCTGCACAGCATACTTCCAGCTGTCTGATGGCTTGGCGAGGCACGCCAATCAGCTTCGGTGTGTCAGGGAAGAGGCTTCTGGTGACGGGGCTGGACGAGAGCAGGAGTCGATGGTGAAGAGGAGAGCGCTTTCGTCCGGAAGATCAGCCATTGTCCCGGGGGCCTGATGCTTCCAGGGGTGTGTCTGCTGAGGGGCTGCCCTGGGCCCCCCCATGCCGGTTCTGCTCTTCCTGCCCAAGGGACAGTGCTGTATACGTTCTGATGTCTATATGGTTATGTATTTTGTAAAAGGGGATTGTTTTGTATATTTTATTAGTTTAGAAACACGGCAATAATTTTAGTTTACCAATGGACTTTTCTTTAATTTAGCAGGTGGCAGAATAATCCACCATGCTGTGTGGGCAGGACGGTAGTGTTACATATGGAAATAGACAGTAGTAGTAAGATGGGGCTGTGTTGGCCGGGGAATAGATGGGGTGGCGAACTGCCGGTTTCGGTAGTGACACCACCCAGAGTATAAAGGGTACGGGCAGAAGGGGTTCGTCCTCTTTGCCTAGTAGATGCCCTGGCCTGCTGGAGAACGCCGGAAGTCCGGAGGGTATTGTATATACTGTAGTTGTTGTTAATAAAGCTCCGTTAACAGCAGCCATGCTCTGTCGTTATTGTCTAAATATGAACACAACATTTGGTGATGAGGTAAAAGCGGTTATGGAGAGGTCTGTTGCCAATTTTCGTCCATTTTTGGAGACATCAGGCGAGCCACCTGTGGCGTGGTCTTGGTGGTTCGCCGTATTTACCAACTATTTGGTGGCCCTGAACCTCAACAAGCTGGAGAAACTTCATGCAAAGGCAATCTTAGTCCATAATTTGGGCATGGAGGGACAGAGGATTTTGGAAAACTTAGGAAGAGCCGATAGCTTTGACGAGGTCGTGGAGCTAAAGGCGCGCTATTTTCGCGCTCCTGAAAACGTCATTGTTAGATGCATTCAGTTTCGACAGCACCGCTAGCGGACGGGAGAGTCTGTGAGAAGATTCACTGCAGACCTCTGTGAGCTGGCGAGGGAATGCAAGTTCAGAAACCTGGAGGATGAAATGGTCCAGGACCAGCTGGCGGAGCATGTCCAGTGCCCTGCTGCTCGGTCAAGGCTCACCCACCCAGGTGAGCTGTTGGCCGCTGCTATCGAGTTAGCCCAGCAATTTGAGGCAACTGAGACAATAGCAAAAGGTCTCCGAGAGAGAACTTCTCCGACCCAGGACGAGCCTCGCTTGAGGGCACTGAATTTGGACCCCGAGGAAGAGGACAGCAGGGATGATGATTACACCTCCGTGGTCAAGATTAGGTCCGCCCAGATGTTATGGCTGGGGGTCCCCTAAACACCGCTATAAGTCCAGGGAATGTCCGGCGAGAGGCAAGCGTTGTGGGAGATGTGGTTTATTAAATCATTTTGCCAGGACTTGCAGAAATTTTGAGCGGAGGGATCGACAGCATGAGGCGGGTCCCTCGCAAGATGACCAGTTCCGAGGAGGAGGCTCGCTTACACCGCAGTGACCCAAGGAAGCAGGTCAGGACTCCCCTGTGGACTGATGATGGAGTCCACTCATGGGTTGAGACTTGGCTGAGGGGGACACGTGGGACCCGTGGACGATGCGAGGACCAGGGGCGGCTCCAGATGAGGGCTGCCCGGGCCGATGGACATTTGGGCCCGTCTGAAGGAATGTGGAGGCACCCCAACAAACTGTGCTGTGTAGTGAAGAAGAGGAGACAGTGCAGTTCATCCCCAGATGCCAGGAAAAGGAGATGCTCTGGGAGGGAACCACGAGATGGCAATCCAGGGGGAGGGCGCTCCACGGGGTGTGTTAAATGATTGGGGAGTGTGTTTGTTCTTATGTTGTGAGTTGATTCCTATGTCATTTTGTATATAGTTGCTAGCCTTATTGGGGTAGGCCCCGACTATTTGCAGTAAAGATAAAGTAACATTTTAATAACTGACTAGGACCTGCACTTATATAACACTTTTTCTAGTCTCAAAGACCACTCAAAGCACTTCACTAGTACTAACCCTCTATTCTAAGGGCCTATAGGAGACAGATATCTAGGGACAATTTAGAACAACCAATTAACCTAACATGCATGTCTTTGGATTGTGGGAGGAAACTGGAGAACATGCAAACTCCACACAGAAAGGTTCCTACCCCTGCCAGCCTGGGGATTCGAACCTGGAACCTTCTAGCTGTTAGGCAACAGTGCTAACCACTGCAGACTAGCGGTAACGAATAAATTGTAAAGAGTGCTGATCATATTGAAGAGATTGTGTCTTTTGTTAAAGAAAAAAAGGGGGAACTAAAGTGTGTTCATGGGTAAACTGAAGCACTGTAAAGTGGAAATCACAAGGGTTAATTAGATTGTGTGTCAATGGTGTGATTCTGGAAAAGAATGGGTACTGACCATGTTGAAGGGAAATAAGAAAAAACATGAGTTGTTTGGCTTAAGTACAGTATTGTTTATGGAATTTGAAATGTTTATTTGAAGTGCCCAACACTTTTATATGGTATGCCCAATTGTGGGGTGGGTGTGTTGGGGTGGGGGTCACCAATAGGAGGTTAGATGTGTTTGTAATTATTCTGTTCACCGTTTTCATGTATATATTGTGATTGTTCTGGGATTACTTTTCGTTTAGAAACACGGCTTCTTTTACTTTACTGGACTGAGAAGGATAAGGCAGCAGAAAAATCCGCCTGGCCATGTAGGGGGTGCTGGTAGTCTACCCAGTGTCCCCAGCCTTAGTTGTGTGAATGGATAGGTGTTTATTTATTTTTGTACATATTTTTGGAGTTTAGAGTGTGAGTCGGGTTATAAATTTGGATGGGCCAACCAGTGTGCTTGCAATTTTTTTTTTTTTTTTTTTTGGGGGGGGGTGGTGTAACATATGGAAATAGACAGTAGTAGTAAGATGGCGGCTGGGTTGGCAAACTGTCGGTTCCGGTAGTGATGCCACCCAGAGTATAAAGGGTACGGGTGAAAGGGGTTCATCCACTTTGCCTAGTAGACGCCCTGGCCTGCAGGAGAGTGCCGAAAGTCCGGAGGGGATTGTATATAGTTGTTAATAAAGCTCTGTTAACAGCAGCCACGCTCTGTCATTATTGCCTAAATATGGACACAACAGGTAGTCTACCCGTCCGCCCTATTTTAAGTCTTGTGTGAATGAGTAAGGCCATTTATAGACATCAGTTTTCGTTTTGTTAGTGCGTCATTCGAGTCCCAAATTGGGGAGGGTTTTAAATGAATGAGTGGTTTTGGACTTTTCTAAGGGGGAGAGGAAATGTGGTGTTGGGGTTTGACACCTTTATTGTGAAGTGCAGTGTAGTGGCGGGCACTTCCTGTTCTGCCACTGCACTGCCCTATAAATAGCAGAGGGCATCCATTACACGGTTTCTTCAACTGGTGCCCACTGTGTGTCCATTCTATAAACATCGTTCAATAAAGCTGAGTTCATCCAGTCACCTGGCCTCATCCTTACAGAGGTATTTTACATACATAACAGTACAATTTGTACATATTTTAAATTATACTAATACTTTATTGAGCTTGAGCTGTATAAGTGAATTTACCCAGTGTGGGATTAATTTTGGGTAATGACTGGATTACTTTGGGTAATGACCGAAAGAATGAGATTGTGGATACAAGCGGCTGAAATGAGCTTTCTTTGTAGGATTGCTGGACTCACCCTTAGAAATAGGGTGAGGAGCTCTGTCATTTGGGAGAGGTTGATCAGAATAAAAATGCTTCATGTAAACACGCCAATCTGAATATTCTAACCCGATCACGCTCATTCGGATCAAAATTTCATTCCGATTGAGAGGGGCGGGTTATGCCGATTGTTAATCCGAATGGTGCGTATGAAAACACTTATTCTGAACGTAGGGCAGAAAATGTGTTTACTGCGCATGTCTGTACACCAGCCACACGTCAACGTGACGTATTTCCGCCTTGCAGCAGCTAGCGGAAAACATAGCGGGAGTAAAACAAAACTGGTCTGTATCATCCTGCTGTCTCCCTCTGTTCGTCATACGCAGAAGTATGTACTTGTAGCTTCCTTACGGAGACCAGCAGAAGCAAAAGTACAGTCTGAATAACACAATACAGGTCCATTTCGACACAAAGTGGGGCTTGCTAACACTGGAAGTTGCTTCTTCTTCTACTATTTTTGGAATGTCGAAATGTCGATGTGCGCATGTCAAAATGATTTATTCCGTTCAAATGTGTGACACATGGAAACGCACGTCCTAATCGGATCAGCTTTTTCAGGATCCATGTAAACAGTAAAATTCTGATCTGAATTGTAATCAGATTAATGAAATTTTGCCCATGTAACCGTGGCCACTGAAAGGAGCCAGTTGAGGTGGTTTGATAGCTAGATAGATATACTTTTTCGAACAAAAAAGTAAAACAAAAACAAAACAAATGACAAATGCAATAAAGTAACAGTATACATTGTTTGAAAGGGAGAAGGAAGAAGTGAACACTTGTTAATTCCAACTCCTCTTTTCCATAAATACACCCATGTGAATTATATACAAATTACCACATTTAAGACCCCAAGTAAACAATTAACTGTATTTTGTACATATCAACATTAACACCCATCCATCCTAACATACATTGATGTCCATACATCAAAACCAGCCTCAAACAACACAGATATACACAGTACTGTCCCACTCACCATTCCATAGTGTCCCAGAGTGAGCATAGTGAATCATACATATAAATACTACCCTTCTAACATATATCCTGTGGTAGACTGCAAGTCTAAAATAGAACATTACTGGCACATGCCTCTAGGGGGAACTACCTGTATTGTTCAGCACTACTATGAAGGGGACACATTAGAGCAAGAGTGTGAAAACCCCGCGCAGAATCCATGTTCAGTCATATTATGTGTGTTGCAGAATAAACGGCAGAGTTAGCCAAAGAAATAACTCAAGTGTGATCATTGCTACACGGTAGGATATCACACAATTGGCGACGAGGATTAAAAGAAAAAAATCAGCGGCGAGAAACAGAGAACATTGCAAGTGTGGCGAACTCAAGTGACTCCAGTAGTTCGAGTGCAAGTTCAGAGGAGGAAAAACGAGGTTTCCCCACCACGACGAGCAATGGCGGCTGTAATCGGAACGGTAACCCCTTTTGATAACTCGACTCAGTCATGGGAAGAATATAGTGAAATGTTGGACTTTTTCTTCCAAGCTAATGATATTGAGGAGCCAGACAAAAGGAAGGCTGTACTGTTGAGTGGAGTTGGTGCAACTACTTACAGCTTGTTGAGAAATTTAATAAGCCCTGCATTACCGAAAGATAAAACGTACGACCAGCTTACTGCTGAGCTTCAGAAGCACTTCAGCCCCAAACCGAGTGAAATCGTGCAACGATTCAAATTTAATTCACGCATAAGGAGGAACACTGAGTCCATAGCAGAGTATGTGGCAGAATTGAGGAAATTAACACTGCACTGTGATTACAAAGACTCATTGGAAGAAATGTTAAGAGACAGACTTGTGTGTGGAGTGAATGATGACCGAATGCAACGGCGACTTTTATCTGAAACAAAACTCACTTTTGCAAAGGCTTTGGAATTATGCCAAGCGATGGAAACAGCATCTAAAGATGTGAGAGAAATGCAAAGGAAGCTAACAGAGGACACAGCAACGCATGTTCGTGTGCCTAAGACCCAAGTAGGTGTCCACAAAGTGTTGACTGACAAAACTCAGCACAAATTCCCCAGTTGTTATCGCTGCAAAGGCCAGCACAATGCCGCCGAGTGCAAATTTGCCACTGAGCTGTGTCATAATTGTGGCAAGCGAGGGCACATTAAGAAAGCATGTAGAATAAAGGTGGACAGCGCACAGGTGCTGAAAGCGACAGTTAATGGGCAAAAGTATGAAAACAAGGGCCCAGGAAAGGAACAGCGAGCGAATCAACTGAGAGGGGAGGGAGAAAGTGATACAGAAGACATGGGTTTTCACACAATTTACAACACGTCAGAGGAGCTGACCAAGGTAGCGCCCATCACGCGTACCATGAATGTTAATGGAATGAAAGTAACATTTGAAGTTGATACAGGCTGTGGAGTAACCATATTAAGTAAACAGCAATATACACAACTGTGGAAGAAAACAGACACAGCAGAATTAAATCCCTGTTCATTAAAATTAAAAACATACACAGGAGAGAAGCTAGACGTGCTAGGCATGGCACAAGTGAAGGTGCAGCACGAAAACAAAGAAAAGGACTTACCTGTAGTAGTAGTTGGGAGCGAAGGACCAAATCTACTAGGGCGAAGTTGGCTACAAGAACTGGCCATGATTGATCAGTTGGTGAATAAAGTGGAATCTCAGCCCAAATTGCAGCTGGAGGAGATCCTCGAAAGACACGCTGAGGTGTTCAAAGAAGGCGTGGGACAGCTAAAAGGTGTCACTGCAAAGATTAATGTGGACAAGGAGGCCCAACCACGATTCTGCAAACCCCGACCGGTACCCTATGCAGTCAAGCCACTGGTCGAAAGCGAGCTACAGAGGCTGCTGGATGACAAGATCATTGAGCCAGTGCAGGTTGCAGAATGGGCGGCGCCCATAGTCCCAGTGAGAAAGCCGGATGGCTCCATTAGAATATGTGGAGATTACAAACTCACTGTCAATCGAGCATCACGGGTGGATCAGTATCCAATTCCTAAAGTGGAGGACCTCTTCGCACAGCTGAATGGCGGCCGACACTTCACGAAATTAGACATGAGTCACGCCTACCAACAAGTAGTCTTGGAAGAAGAATCAAGAAAGTATGTAACCATCAATACACACAAAGGCTTATATACCTACACACGCTTACCATTTGGAGTAGCTTCCAGTCCTGCTATATTCCAGAGAACTATGGAGGGCATCCTAGGTGGAATTCCGAATGTTGCCGTTTATTTGGATGACATCCTTTGTACAGGACCAAATGAACAAGAACATCTGAAAACGCTGAAGGAAGTGCTTCAACGGTTGGAGAAAAGCGGTCTGAGGTTGAAAAGAAGCAAGTGTGAGTTCATGGGAAAAGAGGTGGTGTTCCTAGGCCACAAGATCAACGCCAGTGGTCTACACCCTCTAACAGACAAAGTGGAAGCCATTGCGGAGGCGCCTGAGCCACAAAATGTTACTGAGTTAAAAGCCTACCTGGGCTTGTTGAACTATTACCATAGGTTCCTCCCAAAGCTCTCCACGCTGCTGGCACCACTACATACCTTACTTAAGAAGGAAGAAAAATGGTCATGGGGGGTCAAGCAGCAGAAGGCGTTTGAAGAGTCCAAAGCGCTACTTCAGTCCTGTAGTGTGTTAGTGCATTATGATTCAAACAAACCACTCATCCTGGCGTGTGACGCATCACCCTACGGTGTGGGTGCTGTACTCTCTCATCGTATGGAGGATGGCTCAGAGAGACCCATAGGGTTCGTCTCAAGAACTCTTAGTGCAGCTGAGAAAAACTACTCCCAGCTAGACAAGGAGGGCCTTGCAGTAGTATTTGGTGTAAAAAAATTCCACAAATACCTGTACGGGAGACAGTTCGCTATAGTGACTGACCACAAGCCACTAATTTCACTGTTCAGTGAAATGAGAGCCATACCCCAGATGACATCTCAGAGAATTCAGAGATGGGCCGTTACATTAGCAGCGTATGAGTACACCATCGTTTACAAAGCCGGACGGGACCATACGAATGCTGACGCGATGAGTAGGCTACCCTTGGATGGAGGAAGAGACAGCACACCTGAGGAGGAGGAGAGAGTGCTATTGTTTGAAGATATCGGCGTGCCCCTGGTGAACGCACAACAAATAAAGAAGTGGACAGACAAAGACCCTGTTCTAGCAAGAGTGCGAGAATACATCTTGCGAGGATGGCCGAAGATGAACAGTCCTGAGTTCATTCCCTATGCCAGACGACAGGATGAGCTCAGCACCCAGGAAGGTTGTATCCTGTGGGGAGGACGCGTGGTTGTTCCACCACCTGGTAGGAATGCCTTACTGCAACAACTACACCAAGCACACCCTGGCATCACTCGCATGAAAGCGTTGGCGAGGAGCTACATGTGGTGGCCCAACATGGATGCAGAGGTGGAGGCGCTTGTGAAGTCATGTGCGGCATGCCAGGAGAACAGGAACAGTCCTCCAGCAGCCCCACTACATCCCTGGGAAGTTCCAGATAAACCATGGAGAAGAATTCACATTGACTACGCAGGTCCATGGATGGGAAGAATGTTCCTGATCATAGTTGACGCATACTCAAAGTGGATCGATGCATATTCTGTGAGTAGCTCTACTTCTACTGTTACCATTGAATGTCTTAGAAAGAGTTTCAGCCAACATGGGCTACCTGAAATCATAGTATCAGATAACGGTACATGTTTTACGAGTGAACAGTTCCAAGAGTTTTCTGAAAAGAATGGCATACGTCACATCACGACTGCGCCATACCATCCTTCTTCTAACGGCTTAGCCGAGAGGGCCGTGCAGACGTTCAAGTCACTCATGAAAAAGATGACAGGAGACTCTATTGAAACCCGAATGTCGAGAGCTCTGTTCAGCTATCGAATAACACCCCAATCTACAACTGGCAAGTCACCAGCTGAGCTGTTGTGTGGAAGGAAGTTGAGGTCAACATTTGACTTAATACATCCAGACTTCAGAAACAAAGTGCATGATAAACAAGAGAAACAAAAAGGTTATCATGACATGCATGCTAGAGAGAGAATACTGAGAGAAGGAGACGTGGTCTACACCCGCAACTTTGGCTCAGGACCAGCCTGGGTACCAGGAGAAATAACAGAAAAGACAGGCCCTGTGTCATTCAAGGTGACATTAGGTCATGGACAAGTGGTGAGGCGACACATCGACCAAGTTCGTGGTAGGAGCTCCATTCCCCTGCCGATGGCACCAGAGGTGTTGTCTGACACCCATCCTGAGGAGAGCATCAACGAACCACCACTTCAGGTGAAACCTGAGGTAACCGTCTCTGCAGATTCTACGGGCAGCACTGCAGCAGCCGAAACAGTGGAGCAGTCTGAGTCTTCACCTGCAGTTGGCTCACCCGCCGTGAGAAGATCTCAGCGAGCTAGGAAAGCTCCAGACTACTTGAAGGACTATACTTAGTCAGTAGTGAGTTCCCCAGCCACAGGACAAGAATGCGTCCTGGAACCTCACTGGGATGCGGTAGTCAAACCAAATCCCCAGTTAGACTGTTATGTGTGTTATACATGTGAAAAAAAAAAAAAAAAAAAGAAAGAAATTATGTGTATGACACATGTGTTTAAGAAATTAAAAAGTAACTGTGATAGTTCAGGGTTAAATTGGAGTTCCAGGATGTCTAGTAATTGGCTAGTGTAATTAAGAGTAGTTTAATCTAGAGGGGAGGGATGTGGTAGACTGCAAGTCTAAAATAGAACATTACTGGCACATGCCTCTAGGGGGAACTACCTGTATTGTTCAGCACTACTATGAAGGGGACACATTAGAGCAAGAGTGTGAAAACCCCGCGCAGAATCCATGTTCAGTCATATTATGTGTGTTGCAGAATAAACGGCAGAGTTAGCCAAAGAAATAACTCAAGTGTGATCATTGCTACACGGTAGGATATCACATATCCTTTCAGCAAATAATGTTTATACCTCTTCTTGAATTGATTTCTGTTTGTACATAGTTTCAGTTCCGGCTCTAGACTGTACAAATCCACCCCACAGACAGATATGCACATACTTTTCTTGGTTATTCGTATCTTGGGTTTTGTAAAGTTTAAGTCTCCTCTCAAATTATAATCATTGTCTCTTTTTTTTTGAATATTTTTTGTATATTAGTTGGGAGTTGATTATTAATTGCCCTGTACATGACTTGTGCTGTCTTAAATTTAACTAAATCCATGAACTTTATGACATGTGACTTTAAAAACAACAAATTGGTATGGTCTCTATATCCGACGTTATTTATTATCCTTATAGCTCTTTTTTGTAATGTGCACATTGACTGTAGGTTGGTCTTGAAGGTGTTTCCCCAGACTTCTACACAGTAGTTAAGATAAGGTAGAAACAGTGAATTGTACAGTAAGAGCAATGATTTATAGTCCAAGATGTGTCTCGTCTCCCCAGTATCCCTATACATTTTGCCAACTTGGCCCGGATGTGACTGATGTGAGGTTTCCAGCAGAAACCTCACATCAGTGTCTAGTGTCACCCCCAGAAACTTATTTTCCTGTACTGTTTCTATTCTGGTATCATCTATCGTTACCATTATTTCATGATTTATTTTAAAATTTCCAAACAACATAATCTTTGTTTTTTTCAGATTTAGAGATAATTTATTTTTGTTGAACCACTGCGTTAACCTTTTCATTTCAGTTGTGACCACCTCTAAAACCTGCTGCAAATTCTCACCAATGCAAAGGATATTTGTGTCATCCGCAAACAAAATAAATTTCAGAATTGTTGATACTTGGCATATGTCATTTATATACAAAATAAAGAGTTTGGGTCCCAAAACTGACCCCTGGGGCACACCATAAGTGATGTCCATGAAGGGTGACTTGTGCTCACCAATTTGTACAAATTGTTGTCTGTTACTTAAATAACTTTCCACCCAACTCAGTCCGACCCCTCTTATCCCATACCTTTCCAGTTTCCTTAGTAGTATTCTGTGGTCAATGGTGTCAAAAGCTTTCTTTAAATCTATAAATACTCCTACAGTAAACTTTTTTTATCTATACAACTAGTGATTTCTTCAATAAGTTCGATCAGTGCCAAAGATGTAGATTTATCTGCTCTAAAACCATACCGGCTGTCTGTAAGGAAGTTGTGTTTTTCAATGAAATCATCCAGTCTCTTCGTGAAGATTTTTTCAAGTATTTTGGAGAATTGTGAGAGTAAAGAGACCGGCCTGTAATTTGTGAAACAATGACTGTCTCCTGTTTTGTATAGAGGTATTACTTTTGCTATTTTCATTTTGTTAGGAAATTTACCAGTTTGAAATGACAGGTTACAGATGTGGGTGAGTGGTTTAACAATTCCTTCAATTACTTTTTTCACTATTGTCATGTCAATTTCATTCCAGTCAGTTGATTTTTTGTTCTTAAATTTACTCACAGTCTCGATAATTTCCTTTTCAGTAACTGCACCCAAAAAGATTGTTTGGATTTCTATCTTCTATTTCATTTACAGAACCACTGTTGTTTGTTTCTGTTGTCACTATTGATTCTACTAATTCAGGACCAACGTTTACAAAAAATTTATTGAAACCACTGGCCACATCCTCCATATTATTTATCAAATTGCCATTTTCAATAAAATATTCTGGATAATTAGCATTCTTAGGTCGATTACTAATAATCCCATTGAGTACTTGCCATATTCCTCTTAAGTTATTTTTATTATCCTCTAATAGGCCGTGAGCAGCTCCCTCAAAATGTGGCTAGAAAATGATTTTCGTGGCACTCAACTGGGAACTACGGGATCTTTGATGATTTCTATGTAAAAAAAACCCCAAAACCTGCTGAATCCAAAAATCGATGTTCCCACTGTCAAAGGTGTGGATAGCTATGTCAAATTTGCATAAATACAAGATGGCTGCCACGACTAACCAAGGGAATGAATGGCCTAACATTTCAACCAGTGATGAGATGAGATTCAACTTTATTGTCATTACACATAAGGTAACGAAACGTGACTTGGCATTTGGGCACGCTCTGCAGAGCGCATCCAAGGCCGGGGCAGCCGCTAGGCGCCAGTCATAACCAGTCTACCTAGAAACACGTTTGAGGCCTCTTTTTCGGATAATGTTGAGCCGAGGAATTGATTTCTGAGGTCGATTGTGTGATTGAGGGTCAAAGAACCACGCTAATTTGCATAAATCCAAGATGGCTGCCATGGATGGACTAACTTTTTAGCCATTCTACCTAGAATCACGTTGGAGACGTCCTTTTCGGCTAATGTTAACCCGAGGAATCGATTTCCGAGGTCATTAGTGTGACTGAGGGTCAAAGAACCCCACTAATTTGCATAAATCCAAGATGGCCACCATGGGTGTGGATGGACTATATTTTGAACCACTCTACCTATAATCACGTTTGAGACGTCTTTTTCGGATAATGTTGACCCAAGGAATCGATTTCTGAGGCCAGATATGTGATTGAGGGCTCCACTAATTTTCATAAATCCAAGATGACTGCCATGAATGGCCTAACTTTTTTATCAGTACAACTAGAATCACGTTTGAAACATCATTTTCCGATAATGTTTTGCCCAGGAATCGATTTCTGAGGTCACTTTTGTGATTGAGGGTCAAAGAACTCCACTCATTTGCATAAATCCAAGATGGCCGCCACAGGCATGGATAGTCCAACTTCTTAACCATTCTACCTAGAATCACGTTTGAGACGTCTTTTCTGCATAATGTTGACCCGAGGAATCGATGTCTGAGGTCAAATATGTGATTGAGGGTCAAAGAACTCTGCTTATTTGCATAAATAAAAAATGGCTGTCATGGATGGATGAACTTTTTTAATCAGTCCACCTATAATCACGTTTGAGACATCATTTTCGGATAATGTTATGCCCAGGAATCGATTTCTGAGGTCACTTGTGTGATTGAGGGTCAAAGAACTCCACTCATTTAAATAAATCCAAGATGGCCGTCATAGGCATGGATAGCCTAACTTCTTAACCACTCTACCTAGAATCACGTTTGATACATCTTTTCCAAATAACGTTGACCAGAGAAATCGATTTCTGGTCAGTTATGTGATTGAGTGTCAAAGAACTCTGCTAATTTACATAAATCCAACATGTATAGCTGTCATATCCTGATACAACCTGTATTCAACCTCCACCTTATTCATCACCAGATGGTAGCCAAATGTTGGATCAAGGTTGTTTAGATCTGAAAACATATTATATGGACCATAGGGTATTATAACATTAGGCCTACCTTGTACCCATATAGATATAAAACATATATAGATTGCAGATAATTTTCACATTAACAGTGAGCTTATAATAGAGACCTTGTGCAACCTAGTCACTGCTCAATGTAAACTTGCAAAATGGCAAGCACAGACCGTGTGCCCATATTTATTGAGAGCATAAAGTATACAGGCGACTGCTGCTGCCATGAGTTTAACCTTTCTTGGGTGACACATCACAAACATATGGGCTTTCCTTAACAGGCCATTTTCCATCCGCCTAAGGCTTGATAGTATGGGTGTGACTATGTGCAAACTATATAAATGTATGCCCAAACTTGTTCCTCCCTCACCTACTAGTACACTGCACCCCTTGGGCTTGGGCTGAGAAGTACATCCAACCCTCAGACTCAGAGTTAAGCTCATTGGGGTTGTTACCCTTTTCCCATTTGAGCTACTTTGTGGTAGTGGTATATTTTGACTATAATTCAGGCCCAGTGTGGGTTCTGGGGATAGATGCATCATCAGAGTGAGTCGATCTGCATCATCTAGAATAGATCTATACTAGGACTATGTTACCTGGCACCCAGAGTCCCTTGGTTATTAGCCTCCACACCCCCAGATTGGCCTACTCGGAGTCTTAGACCAGGACTAGGTCACCCTGTGAGCGGTTGACAAAGGTTTTAGACATCTAGGGTTCCATTTTAGTTCATATTTAGAGTTACAAATGATCGGAGCCAAACGACTCCAGGGCTCACGCAGTACAACCATAAACAATGGCTGCCGCTCACCTGTCTCGAATAAGTCACGACGTTGTTCTGCTACTTTCTGTTGGGGTCCGTCAAGTACAAGCCATTTTTGGGCACACTCACGTACTTTTGCCCACGATGCTTCAGTAAAACGAGTGATACTACCCGAAAACTTATCGGAAATGTGAATAACACAGGAGAGGCTTTCAGTGCACGCTACCCAATGACGTAGATAGAGCTAGACCGCTCACTGTTTGGCGGACAACAGCGTCGCCATGGCAAATCGGTGCTGACTTCCGGTAGTGGCAAGAAGCTGTGGCGCGCTATTTGATCCTTTCAAAACACATTAACTTCAAAGTCTCCAAACAGTGTTTGATGACACGCTTTGTGTTGTTTCATCACACCAACTGATTGAAAAAGATAAAAACAAAGCACAAGGCATCTTTCTACGACAATCACACCCATATAATAGCAAACACAGAGCCTCCAATATCCTTCATATTTAGCCTCTTCACACGTTCTGCCTACATGAGGCTACAACAAACAGAGACCACCACACAATGACACATGCATAATGATTGCTGAATGCTGATGCAGTGATTGTGTCAATAAAAACATTTCATACTTTCTGCAACAGTAGTGTTTCACTTACCCTGTTTCATGGGCTCTAGAAAATATTCGAACCAATGCCAAATAAGAAATTTTGTTTTTTAAACAATTTTTCTCCAATTCAAATTGTTCAGTTGGACTTAAAAAAGCAGCACATGCAGTAGTCAAAAATTCCAAATTATGTTTTAGTGTAAAGAGGGATAGAAAATTCACCTCAAGGGACTTGGTGGTGTAGTACAGGGACTTGGTGTTTCGGCTGTGGTTTGCATGCTGGGCTGCTACGCCAGCGACCCGTGTTCGATTCCCCGCACAGCCATCTTCCCAACTGGCATGCCAGGTCTGGGACTCTGGGTGTCTAATTAATTCGGTACTGTTGCCAGCAGTACTACAGTACAGGAGTACTGTAGGAAATATATATTTCACAATGAAATTTCATGAACAATTTGCTATAAAATGCCAGCTTTAGGGCAAAAACAAAATGTTTGAAACTTATGAAGTAGCCTATTTTCCCAGAAATAGCGTGCCAAAATTGTTTAAGAAAAGCATTTTGACGATTTGAAATGCATTGCTTTTTAAAAAGCTCACCAAAAGTGTACTTTTCTACATAATTTTCACAAAGTGAACAAATTACTAATTTTCAGTGCGTCCAAAGGCTTCAAAATGCCAGTGCTGGTCTAGGGCCTCCTGGCCTGGTGGTGTTCTCAACGTATCTCAAGCATTGTGACTTGATTCCACCACAGAAGTTTACTGTAACCTTGGTAAATCACGAAACACAAAGCCACATTCCGTGCTGATGTTCGAATCTGACACCACGTCTTGCCACTACCGGAAGTCAGCTCCTATTTGCCGTCTCTCAGCGGGCAATGAGCGGTCTAGCTCTATCTACGTCATTGACGCTACCCCTGTGGGCGCTGCCATTTTGTTGTCACATGACCCAAGGGACGACGCTGATTGGTTAAAACGTCCCGGACTGGGCCATGTTTAAGGTAGCCAGAGACAGTTATTACCGACTGACTTCAATCGCATTTTTCATACAGCTATCCACACCTTTGGAAGTGGGAACATCGATATTTTGTCTTACAATAATGTAATCTTAATTTAAAAACACTAAAATTTTAGTTCCCCGTTGGGTACCACGAAACTGAACGAAAAGTGGCAACTGCTCACGGCCTATAATATTCTGTTGTAATATTCTTTCTTACAGGTCCTCATTATATTAGTAAGCTTATTTTTATATCTTTTATATTTGATCTCAACCTCCACCGTTCTGCACTTAATGAATTGTTTATATAATGTATTCTTCTTTTTACATGCATTTATTAACCCCTTGGTGACCCAAGGAATATTTTTCTTTTGTTGTCTGTCACTGTATTGTTTTATAGGACAGTTTTTATTGTACAATAATTGAAATATTTGTAAAAATTTATCATATGCTTTATTTATATCATTTTCATCATAAACTATCCTCCAGTCTTGTATTAATAATTCCTTTGTCAGTAAATACATAGATTCTTCGGTTCTTATTCTTTTATATTTAATATTTTTGGTACACTTTTTCTTCCTATAATCACATTGATAGACAACAAAAATCAGCAGGTGGTCACTGATATCATTCAATAAAAGTCCACTCCTGATATTATTTTCCATAATGTTTGTGAATATGTTATCTATTAGTGTGGCACTGTGTGACGTGATTCTGCTAGGTCCAGTAATTGTTGGATGTAAGCCCATACTGTACATTGTGTTGATAAATTCTTCTGTCAAACTACTGTATGTTGTTTTGAATTCATAAGCTCTATATTGAAATCCCCACAGATGAACATAACTTTATGAGTTAGTTTTGCATACATTTTTTCCACCCAGTCCTTAAATAAGTCAATGTTTGATCCAGGTGTTCTATATACACAGCTCACGACCATATTCTTCACATTGTCCAGACAGATTTCTATTGTAATACATTCAAATAAATCATCCACAGTTACTGACAGATTTTCAACAACCTTGTATTGCAAGCTCTTGTCAACATAAATTGCAACTCCTCCTCCTTTTTTCACTTTTCTATTTATATAATTTAATTCATAGCCATCCATGGTAAAATCCACTCCTTTCTCTTCACTGAGCCACGTCTCTGATATTGTCACAATATTGAATGGCTCTTTAAACTGATGTAAATAATCTTTAATGTTATTAAAGTTGGCATAGAGACTTCTGCTGTTGAAGTGGATCATAGAAATATTGAAATCAGATGTGACCATTGTGTTAAACTGTTCATCCGTGTAGTAACTACAGTTATTATTGATGGAGCTAAATAAATTATCATCAGGGTCTATGTTATATTCTACATCCTGTGGGTTGTGATCCGTATATTCAAAAACTTTCAGTTCCTGTTGTTCCTGTTTGTTGATCTTTTGTTTCATGTTGTTAAATGTCCTGATGCAGATGAGTATCCAGATGAGTGATCCAGACTTCGGTCCATCCAGACTAAAACCTCCCGTCACATGAACAGCTTCTTCCCCTCTGCCATTAGACTGCTGAACACTAAGTGACTCTCGTGCACCATGTACAGCAGCTCAACCAGACTCATGTCAATCATCACTGTTTTCTTCCTGCATTACCGACTGCACTATATAGTTCTCCACAGTATCTGCTGCTGGCTAATATATATTTTAACTGTTGACCAGTATCACTTAATCTTATCCTACACTTTATTACATGTATAGTTTATTTCTCTTATCTTATCATGTTTAATGTTGCAGCATTGTACCGAGACAAATTCCTAGTTTGTGTACTACATGAACAATGGCAATAAACCTGATTCTGATTCTGAGTATAACCCTTCAGTGTCCTACAATTGTCTCTTGTTGCTGTCGACTCCAGTGCATAATATTCATTGATATTTGTCCAGTTCCATAATATTTTGGATGTTAATGACCTTGGCTTCTTCAGGTGATCCATTTAATTTTATGTACATTTTACAGTTTGATGTCCAGGTGTTTTGAATCTTTTTCTGCTTTCTCAGGTATCTTGCTTTTCTGGCTATTGCTGCGTTTTCTTTTGTGAGGTGCTCGTTTATGTAAATGTTCGTTCCTTTCAGTTTCCTACCTTGTTTTAGCAGCGCAGTCTTGTGTTTTCTATTCATAAACCTCATGATCACAGCCGGTTTGTCGCCGTTTTTCCTGGGCAGAGGGTGGCAGGCCTCTATGGTGTTACAGTCCAGCTGGATTCCTTTCGACTGCAGGAAGGCCGCCACTTGCTGCTCCGTGGATTTGTCTTCCAGCGCGTTGAGCCTCCCTCCGCTGTCCGCGGCCACCACCCGAGCGTACGATCGAGGTTTAATGTGGAGCCCAGTGATGATCACATCGTTCACCCCAGTGTTCTGCTCCAGGTCCGACACTCTGCTCTCCAGATACGCCAGCCTCTTGTCCTTCTCGGCGTTCTGGATCCGCAGCACTTTCACCTCCTCAAGCAGGCCCAGGATGTTTTTTTTGCTGCAGCTTAACAGCAGAAATCTCTTCAGCCAAGAAGTTGAGTGATCTTTTAATATCGTCCACCTCCTCAGTCTGCTAAGCTTTCTTGGGATCCATGATCCCGGATGATGTATACCGATTGTGATCGTAGAAAACACGTGGGAGAAATCCCTTTGTTCTCCCGGAGTGTGAGGGGACTGATGAATTGCTTCACCAGCCACTACAATATTAAGTTATGAGACTGGCAATTTCTCTCTTTTTTCGTACGAGCAGGCGTACCGTTTTTATTCTCCAGCGGCAGTGACAAAGCAACAGCTAAAAACGTTAGCTCTAAACTGAGTTTTAAAGGAAGGTAGCAAGAAACGAACTTTGGGCATCTGATTAGGATGCCTCCTGGACGCCTCCCACTTGAGGTGTTTCGGGCACGTCCCTCTGAGAGGAGACCCCGGGGCAAACCCAGGACTCGCTGGAGAGACTATGTCTCCCAGGTGGTCTGAGAATACCTTGGTATCCCCTCTGAAGAGCTGGAGCAGGTGGCTGGTGAGAGGGAAGTCTGGGCTTCTCTGCTTGAACTGCTGCCTCCGTGACCCAGAACTCCGGAAAAGCGGTAGAAGATGGATGGATGGGATTAATAGTCTTATCTTAATAATGTTAACTGCCAAAAGTAGGCTATAGTGTTAGTGTTATATAGTGTAGCTGTAGTCAGGCATTATCACACATGAAACTAAAATGATAAACAGAGCTCTCTTCTCAACCAACCTGCCTTTTTTTTTTTTTTTAAATCATAGCCACAAATGCAACCCCCAAAAAATTATTCCAAAAATACATCTGATAATTAAACAGCTGTAACTTAGGATAATATTTATTAGCATTAGCTACAGGCTAGCTTCAGCACTGACCTGTCTAGGTGCTTTCAGGTGAAGTTAGACGTCATTGTCTTGATGTCTTTAATAGTTCTCCTCATTGTTAACAATAAGCAGTTGATTTGTAGACTCCCAGGTACTTATAATAGTCTCCAAAGACAAATCAGCCGGGTCACCTTTGGTCCCCACACTGCTCTGTCATTTTCTGTCTTTCCTGTGTGGCCAGCTGATGGTGCAGACTGCAGTCGACAGCAAAAACATGGCAAGGAGGGCTAAACAGTGATCTGGATCATCATAATATCCTGTGGATTGAAGGTGTTACACTTAGTTGGTTCCAGCAGTTCCCGTTTAATGTATATGTGAGTATTGTAGCCACACATGTGACTTACTTAATGCCTTGCATAATGCCTCACATCTTAGATAAGAACAAAGTGCAGAGTTTCCTTGGAGATAACAGGGAGCTGTGAAAGTGTAATCTTTTATATGCAAGAGACTGTTTGGAGGATCCTTTGTGTGCCAAGAGACTGCTTGGAGGATCCTTTATGGGCCAAAGACTGTGAGGGGGATGCTAGGGGATTTAAGAGGAAATGCAAAGTTACCTTTGATGTGAATGCAATGTGACTTGTGAGCTGTGGGGAGACCTGGGTATATAAGGGACGAGTTTTTTCTGAGATGTCCT
This sequence comes from Pholidichthys leucotaenia, assembly GCA_020510985.1. NCBI lineage: Eukaryota > Metazoa > Chordata > Actinopteri > Cichliformes > Pholidichthyidae > Pholidichthys > Pholidichthys leucotaenia. The sequence goes on along the minus strand of CM035847.1, from coordinate 110,607,539 downwards.
CTTTCTACAACGCTCATGTTGGAGACGTGTAACAAACTGCCTTGAGACAAACCTGCCTCGTCAATTACACACTCCACACTGGTGACCCAAGACGTAGCATGCAGCAAGAAGAGAATTCCCCGGGGCCAGCCGCGTTGGGAACCCCCAGCCAAGCGTATGCCGTTACGGTCCAGCTACCGGACTTTTGGCAGCACAACCCGCGCTCCTGGTTCCACCTGGTTGAGGCACAGTTTGCCCTCCGGGGAATATCGGTATATGACACGAAATTCTACCATCTGCTCGCAAAGCTCGACAACCACACAGCTCAGCATGTGGAGAGCCTTCTGGAGCAGCCACCAGCCAGCGACAAATACGGCGCGTTGAAGGCTGCACTCATCCAGCACTACACACTCTCGGTGGAGGAGAGAGCAGAGAGACTCCTGGCGCTGACCGGGTTGGGAGATTGCACGCCCATTGACCTGATGGAGAAGATGCTGAGGTTGAAAGGCTCGGACGATGACCACTTCATCTTTACCCACCTCTTCCTCAGGAACCTGCCGTCGGCGAAGAGAGCAGCACTGGCTAGTTCGCCGTTGTTGGCCAAGCGGGACTACCGTGCGCTGGCCCGGGAGGCGAATCGGATTGTCATGGCCAGCAGAGAACGCACGGCCACGGCGGCAGCGACGGAGCTCGGCGCGACGGCCGGAGAGGGCGGGGAGCCATTGACAGCGGTATCAGAGCCACCGACGACGGCAGCGGCGGGGGCCAAGGAACGCGGAGGAGACACCCTTTGTTTCTACCACTACTGCCACTTTGCAGAGAAGGCACGCAAATGTGTACCACCGTGCCAGTTCAAGCGCTCGGGAAACGCCAAGACTGGGGGTCGGTAGCAGCTGCGGCCCTCGGGGAGGAGAACAAGCTGCTCTACTTGACGGACGCACGCTCGGGGAGGCATTTCCTCGTGGACACAGGTGCCCAGTTGAGTTTCATCACGCCTTCCTACGCTGACCGGTTGGCAAGGTCCAGCGGCCCCGAGATGGCAGCAGTGAACGGCTCAGAGATTAAGACTTTTGGTGAGAGGACTCTGCTTCTGTCTCTACACGGCCGTACATTTGAGTGGACGTTTGTCATAGCAGCATTGAATTTCAATATATTAGGGGCTGATTTTTTTGTGCTCACATGGTTTGTTGGTTGATGTCGCTAACAGGTGCCTGGTTAATGCACTTTCTTTTGATTCTATTCCCTGTACAGCTCGAGCGGCCCGGCCAACAGCACAAGCCAACGTCACAGCTGCAAGCGGTAAGTTCCACACACTGCTCACTCAGTTCCCAGCACTCACGGTCCCCACATTTTCGGCAGCCGTCGCTAAGCATGGGGTGGAACATTTTATTACCACCACCGGGCCGCCCATTTTTGCAAAACCTCGGCGCTTGGACGCAGCTAAACCGGCCATAGCGCGCGAGGAGTTCGCCAACCTGGAGAGGTTGGGCATCATCAGGCGTTCGAACAGCCCATGGGCTTCCCCACTACACATGGTCCCGAAAGCTGATGGTTCGTGGCGACCTTGCGGGGGATTTCCGCAGGTTGAACAACGCCACAGCGCATGATCGCTACCCAATCCCTCATATCCAAGATTTTTCCGTTCATTTGGCAGGGGCGCGCGTTTATTCTAAAATAGACTTGGTCCGCGGTTACCACCAAGTCCCAGTGCGCGCTGAAGACATACCCAAAACAGCGGTGATAACTCCATTTGGCCTATTCGAGTTTTTGCGCATGCCATTCGGGCTTAAAGGGGCTGCACAGACGTTCCAACGCATGATGGACGTGGTGCTGCGCGATCTCCCTTTCGTGTTCGTCTACTTAGACGATATCTTGGTAGCCAGCGCGTCCGAAGACAAACACGAAAGCCACCTCGCGGCAGTTTTCCGGAGGTTGGGAGAGCACGGGTTAATAATCAACCCAGCGAAGTGTCAGTTCGGGGTGACGCAGATTGATTTTTTAGGACACCGCGTCTCCCCTGAAGGAGCGGTTCCGCTACCTGATAAAGTGCACACGGTAGCAGACTTCCCCCGGCCGCAGACGGTCAGGGTGTTACAGGAGTTTTTGGGAATGGTGAATTTTTATAACCGTTTCCTCCCCCATGCAGCGCAACTCATGCAACGGTGGCACAGTGGTTTAGCACTGTGGCAGCACAGTTTTACCCTCGGCCGGGGGACTGCGGGGATCATGAGATCGTGGGTTCAATCCCAGCCCCCGACCAACAGTGAGCTGTGTGGAGTTTGCATGTTCTCCCCGTGTTGCGCGGGTTTACTCCGGGATTTCTCCGGTTTCCTCCCGCACACCAAAAACATGTAGGTTTAGGGCGCTCGCACACGCAGCGACCAGCAGCCGGTGGCTTGTCACCAGACTGCAAACCAAGTCTACCTACGGGTACAAATAAGTAACAAAAAAAAAAAAAAAAAAAAAAAAAAAAAAACGCTGTATGCCGCGCTCAAAAAACAGAAACCCGCGAATAAGATCGAGTGGTCCCCGGAGCGGGAGCGAGCATTCGCGGAAGTCAAAGCAGCCCTGGCAAACGCTGCGTTGTTGGCACATCCAGACCCAACGGCCCGCATAGCGCTCACCACTGACACGTCAGATGTGGCCATAGGGGCGGTTGTGGAGCAGCATGTAGCCAGGGCTTGGCAGCCACTCGCCTTTTTCAGCAGGACCTTGCGCGATAGTGAACGTAAATACAGCGCGTTTGACAGGGAGTTGCTGGCTCTCCATTTGGCCATTCGCCACTTCCAGTTCTGGCTAGAAGGGCGCTGTTTCACTGCGTTCGTTGACCACAAGCCACTAACTTTCGTGATGGCCAAAGATTCAGAACCGTGGTCGGGCCGGCAGCAGAGGCAGCTAGCCGCGATCTCAGAGTTTACTACCGATATTCAGCACGTGTCGGGTAAACTGAATGTAGTGGCAGACTGCTTCTCACGCGCCGTGGCTGCCCCCGTCCGCGTGGGGATAGATTACACAGCCATGGCCGCGGAGCAGGTTAGTGACGCGGATGTGTGCGCGCTCCAGTCTGGACCAACAGGGTTAAGGCTGGAGAGCAGGGTGCTGCAGGATGGTATGCCCTCTCTAATCTGTGATGTCTCCACGGGGAGACCGCGTCCCGTGGTACCGGCAGCGTGGCGCCGCCGCGTTTTTGGCTTGATTTATTCTTTGCCGCACCCGGGGGTACGTGCGTTGGTCAAAATGGTAGCAGAAAAATTTGTGTGGCCGGGCCTCCGCAAACAAGTTAAAGAGTGGGTGGCAGCTTGCATGGCGTGCCAACGAGTCAAGGTACACAGACATACGAGAGCTCCCTTGGAGCCATTTCACATTCCGGCTAAGAGGCTTGACCACGTTCACGTGGACCTCGTGGGTCCCCTCCCGCCATCACAGGGGTGCACACACCTTCTGACAATGGTGGACCGCACCACGCGTTGGCCGGAGGTGGTTCCTTTAGCGTCAACCACAGCCGAGGAGGTGGCGCGCGCGTTTGTAACAGCATGGGTGGCACATTTTGGAGTCCCGTCGGACATTACGTCCGACAGAGGCCCTCAATTTGTTTCCGAACTTTGGTCAACAATGGCCCGCAGCCTAGGCGTCACAATTCACCGCACAACCGCGTACAATCCACAGGCTAACGGGTTATGCAAACGTTTTCACAGGTCATTGAAAGCAGCTCTCAGAGCGTCACTGACGGATGCAAATTGGGTAGACAAGCTACCGTGGGTTTTATTGGGGTTACGTTCTGCGCCTAAAGAGGACTTAGAGGCTTCCCCAGCCGAACTCGTTTTTGCGCAGCCACTTTGGTTGCCCGGGGAGTTTCTCCCAGATAATCCTGCGCCAGACAGCTCCCCATCTCGGCTTTTGCAGCGTAGCATCAACACAGGCACACTGCCGGGCCCTGCCCACCACAGTTTTCCGCGCGTTTTTGTACCTAAAACTTTGAAAAACGCGGAGTTTGTTTTTGTCAGACACAATGCACATCACCCCCCATTGCGACCGCCTTATGATGGACCGTTCAGAGTGCTGGAAACAGGGGACAAGCATTTTTTGCTAGATTTGGGGGGTAGGAGGGAAAAGGTTGGCTTAAACAGACTCAAACCCACTTTTGTGGTGGCGGACGAGCAAGTGCTGTTGGCGAGGGCCCCTCGGCGCGGAAGACCCCCACGAGGAGCTTCCCAGAGTAAAATTTCCCCAGAACATCCGCAGGGACTGACAAAAGGTCTTCACCCCCAGACAGCAGCTCCCCAGCGTGACAGCGCCGCTGAGGCAGCGAATCCTGGTTACAGCAGATACGGGAGAAGACTGAAGCCCAAGCAGCATGGGGATTGATGTGTCATGATTCTATCACAGCATGCAGACTGTTATTCTTTTGTTCAATCTAAAATGTTTGGGGGGGGGGGTGTAGCCACACGTGACCTACTTAATGCCTTGCATAATGCCTCACATCTTAGATAAGAACAAAGTGCAGAGTTTCCTGGGAGATAACAAGGAGCTGTGAAAGTGTAATCTTTTATATGCAAGAGACTGTTTGGAGGATCCTTTGTGTGCCAAGAGACTGCTTGGAGGATCCTTTGTGGGCCAAAGACTGTGAGGGGGATGCTAGGGGATTTAAGAGGAAATGCAAAGTTACCTTTGATGTGAATGCAATGTGACTTGTGAGCTGTGGGGAGACCTGGGTATATAAGGGACAAGTTTTTTCTGAGATGTCCTCTTTCTACAATGCTCATGTTGGAGACATGTAATAAACTGCCTTGAGACAAACCTGCCTCGTCAATTACACACTCCACAGTATACTGTATGTGTCTTTCTGTGAGTGTATGTGCTGTAGGCAGCAGCTGAGCCAATCAGAACAGAGAGCAGGTGAACCTGTAAAAATGTCCACAGAGCATCACAGAATCTTCAACAATATTAATTTGCCAATTATTTCTACAAACCTCTTACAAGATGGTTAGAGTGTGTTGGGGAAGTTACTAAAAAATAGTAACTAGTTACAGTTACTAGTTACTTCTTTTCAAAAGTAACTTGAGTTACTTTTGAGTTACTGCATGATTAAAGTAACTAGTTACTTGGAAAAGTAATTTCCATGTTACTTTTAAACGCATACTTAAATCATCTTGCACACATAGCAAGATCAAGGGCCCCTTGTTCTCATCAGAAAAAAAGAAAAAGAAAACTGATGAGAAAAAACTCATCTTACAGCAAAAAAATATCTCAGATTTACATAAACTATTGTAATCAGTAGAAAGTCAGAAATTTACTAGAAATAAAGCTGTAAATTCACAGAAAATTTTGGACCCCCTGGTGGGCCCTTTTTGGCCCACTAGCTATATGTTTGACACCCCTGGACCAGCCCATTAAAAACACATATTTAGAGGATTTACTTCCATGTAATAGTTGCATATCACAGCAGCATGTAAATGAATGAGATAAAATAAAACAGAAAGCACAGATAAAGATAAGATAAGATGAGATGAGATAAGCCTTTATTAGTCCCCCAATGGGGAAATTCCAGGATTGCAACAGCACAGGGATAGCAACACTCAGAGCAACAATCAGAAGGCAAGAAAAAACAAGAGCAGCGAGTATACATACAGTTGTGTTCAAAATAATAGCAGTGTGTTGAAAAATGTGAATAAATGTCAAAATTCTTCAAATAAATTGTAATTTTAATGAACACAAATACATTGGGAACACTGCACACTCTATTTCAAAGCAAGAAAATTGGAAAAAGTAATTGAATTTGATAATATTTTACAGAAAGTCAAGAAATATAATGTTCAAAAAAATAGCAGTGTTCACATCCGTTTTTACTGTGTTTGGGGTCATTGTCTTGTTGCAACACCCATTTCAAAGGCATTTCCTCTTCAGCATACGGCAACATGACTTCTTCCAGTATTCTGATGTACTCAAACTGATCCATGATCCCTGGTATGCGATAAATAGGACCAACACCATAGTACGAGAAACATCCCCATATCATGATGCTTGCATCCCCATGCTTCACCGTCTTCATTGTGTACTGTGGCTTGAATTCAGTGTTTGCAGGACGTCTGACAAACTGTCTGTGGCCCTTAGACCCAAAAAGAACAGTCTTACTCTCATCAGTCCACAAAATATTACGCCATTTCTTTTTAGGCCAGTCAATGCAAATTGTAACCGCTTCAGCACGTCTTTTTTTTAAACGATGGGACTTTGCGGGGGCTTCTTGCTGGTAGCTTGGCTTCACATAGATGTCGTCTGATTGTTACAGTACTCACAGGCAACCTTAGATCTTCTTTGATCCTCCTGGAGCTGATCATTGGCTGAGACTTTGCCAGTTTGGTTATTCTCCGATCCATTCGAATAGTCGTTTTTCTTTTTCTTCCTCGTCTTTCTGGTTTTGGCTGCCATTTTAAAGTGTTTGATATCATTTTAGCTGAACAGCCTATCATTTTCTGCACTTCTTTATAGGTTTTCCCCTCTTTTATTAATTTCTTAATCAAAGAACGCTCTTCTTCTGAACAGTGTCTTGAACGACCCATTTTACTCTGTTTTTCAAGGACAAATGCACAGCCAGCATATGCGTCAGTTGCCTTGATCCTTAAATAAGGGCCACCTGTTCAACACCTATTTTTTTCACAGAATCAATGACCTCACTAAGTGAACTCAGCACTGCTATTTTTTTGAACACGCCCCTTTCAGTTAATAATTCAGTTTCACAGAATCTGCAGCATGCACGTCATGCCTGTTGGGTCTGTTGGTTTTCTATACCTTTACTAAACCTTCTAGAAACTTACTTGCAGTGTAGAAGTTGAAATTCTACCAAAAAGAGTGATTTATCTTGCTAGTGATGTGGGACTGCTACTATTTTGAATACAACTGTATGTACATATAAATATAAATATATATAGGCACACAGTGCGGAGCATTATAGCTAGATGGAATAAATATAAAAATATATAAACACACAGTGCGGAGCATTGTAGCTAGATGGAATGAATATGTGAATATATAAACACAGTGTGGAGCATTGTTGCTAGATGGAATAAATATATAAATATATAAACACACAGTGCGGAGCATTGTAGCTAGATGGAATGAATATGTAAATATATAAACACACCCAGTGCGGAGCATTGTAGCTAGATGGAATAAATATATAAACACACAGTGCGGAGCATTGTAGCTAGATGGAATGAAACAGCACAACCGTCTACTTAGTTATCCTACATGGTATGATTATGTACCCATACATATTCTCACTCTCCATAGCGACCGGTATTTTCCTAGTTGTATACCGGAGGGGACCATTGTGTAAGTCTATTGCGCCTTTTGCATTCAATACTATTAGGTTGTCACGTCTTTTTGCTATCTCTGCGAGCAGCCCTGCTTAGGTTGTACAGTCTGACAGCCGTAGATAGGAAGGACCTGCGAAACCTCTTGGTTGTGCACCTAGGATGATGTAGTCTGCTGCTAAATGAGCGCCTCAGTGCATTCAGTATGTCCTACATAGGGTGGAACTCGGACTCCAGCAGAGATGACAGTTTAGCCACCATCCTTCTCTCTCCCATCTCCTCCACTGGGTCAAGGCGCTTCCCCAGGACAGAGCTAGCTTTCTTGATCAGTTTGTTCAGTCTCTTCCTATCGGCTGCTGTAATGCCACTGCCCCAGCAGAACACTCCAAAAGTGATGGCTGATGCCACCACCGTGTCATAGAATGACTTCAGCAGTGCCCCTTGTACACCAAAAGACCTGAGTCTCCTCAGTAGGAACAGCCTGTGCTGTCCCTTCTTGTAGAGTGCGTCAGTATTGTGTGACCAGTCTAGTTTATTGTTCAGATGAACACCCAGGTACTTGTAGGATGTCACCATCTCGATGTCTGTTCCCTGTATATTTACTGGTGCTGTGAGGGGTTGTCCTTGCCTGCGGTAGTCCACCACCAGCTCCTTAGTTTTCCTCACGTTGATCTGGAGGCAGTTCTGATGGCACCAGTCCACAAAGTCCTGGATAAGCCCTCTGTACTCAGCTTCATCTCCGTTGGAGATGAGGCCAACGATCGCAGAGTCGTCAGAGAACTTCTGTAGATGGCAGTGTGTTGTGTTGTGTGAGAAGTCCGCAGTATAAAGGATGAACAGGAAGGGAGCCAAAACCGTTCCCTGGGGGGCCCCCTTGCTACCGATGATCGTGTCGGACACACAGTCCCGGGTTCTCACAAACTGAGGCCGGTTTGTGAGGTAGTCCAGGATCCATGATGACAGGTGCTGGTCCACCCCTGTGCACAGCAGCTTGTCCTTCAGGATCATCAGTTGGATGGTGTTGAAAGCACTGGAGAAGTCAAAGAACATGATCCTCACCGCATTCCCGGGCTTCTCCAGGTGGGACAGAGAACGGTGAAGGAGGAAGATCACCGCATCCTCCACCCCAATGCCATGCTGGTAGGCGAACTGGAGTGGATCCATCGCTGGTCCCACCAGGGGACGGAGGTGAGCAAGGAGCAGTCTCTCCAGGGTCTTCATCATGTGGGACGTCAGGGCCACTGGTCTGTAGCTGTTCAGATCTTTGGGGTGGGAAGTCTTTGGTACAGGTACCACAAAAGATGTTTTCCACAGCTGTGGTACCCTCCCCAGCTTCAGGCTCAGATTGAAGATGTACTCCACAATCCCACACAGCTGGTCTGCACAGGACTTCAGGAGCTTTGCGCTGATGCCGTCCGGTCCCGACGCCTTCCTCGCCTTGATCTTCCTCAGCTCCGTCCTCACCTGGGTCTTAATGAGGGTCAGGTTATTTTTTTTGTTACAGTACTCACTGTGTGTTTGGAGTGGGGGGGGTGTTGGTGGAGTGGGGAGTGGGCAGCAGGACTTGATGTCTTCAGAGGCAGCAGTGGTTGTTGTGCAGTCAGGGGGGAGGGCGGTTGGTCAAACCTATTGAAAAACAGATTCAGATTGTTCGCCCACTCCCTGCCCCCCGTGGCCTGGGGGGAGGTATTCTAGAGCCCAGAGATGGTTTTAAGGTTTCTCCAGACCCCGCTGACGTCGCTCTGTTGCAGCTTGTCCTCCATCTTCTTCCTGAAGCTGTCCTTACCTTCTCTGATCTTTCTCCTCAGCTCCCTCTGTACGGACTTCAGCATCTCCCTGTTCCCCGACCTGAAGATCCTCTTCTTCTCTCTCAGAAGTGTTTTTATCTCAGGGTTGATCCAGGGTTTGTTGTTTGAGCAACACCGTATGGTCTTGGTGGGAACGGTGTTGTCCACACAGAAGCTGATGTAGTCCGTGATGGTGTGAGTGAGGCCATCGATGTCCTCACCATGTGGATCGCAGAACTGCTCCCAGGCGGTGGTTTCAAAACAGCCCTTTAGAGCGTCCATTGCCTCCTCAGACCATAACTTCACTGTGCGCATGACCGGAGGTTGTCTGTGCACTAGGGATTTGTACACCGGCCGGAGATGAACCAAGTTGTGATCCCATCTCCCAAGTGGGGGGAGTTGTGATGAGGTGTACGCCTCCTTAGTGTTTGCGTAGAATAAGTCCAGTGTTTTATTGTCTCTAGTGTGGCATGTGACATACTGGGTAAACGTGGGTAGAATGGAATGAAAGTTCACCACTTACAAGAAGCTGTTCTTTACTGCAACAAATCACAGTCACATTTTCTGTGTGCTTACACAGTTACTTACACATTTACACAATTGTGGACACTAAAGCTTCTTGCTCAAAAAACACTTGTTTAACCACAGAGATAAGAGCTGTTGGGGGCTGCTCACCGCTCGGACAACAGGTGATCAGGGTTCAATATGAGAAGTCGCCACCGGGTTGCGGTGTGAACTGGGGCAGGACAGGAAACCAACCCACGGAGGACACTGATGGCTGCTCCAGCTATGGTAGGGTCAGTTTATTTGCACTTTAATATCTATCCATATTAATAAAACGCATAGCGCGAGTAATGCATCTGATCAAATTTCAGTAATTGTAATGCATTACTGAATTTTTAAACAGTAATTTCGTTACACAGCACGTTACTGCAAAAGTAGTGGTTAAAGCGCACCCGCAAGTTGGGCTACGAGGAAGGCACCAAGTCATCTCTACTGATAGTAGAAAGGCAAATTCTCCTCTGTTTCTCCAATAGTTACCGAGTTGACTCACCTTGGTTCAAAATAATTGCAGGTAATCGATAAAACAACACCTTGTCCTTCCCACCAGTGTTTGTAAAAACAATTACTGCACAGTAGTGCACCATATTTACATAATTTCCCTCCCAACATGTTGACAGCCATGTGACATCATATTAAAACTATCAATTGATGCTATAGAGGGGTTGCACTGACGTCACATGGGTCATGTGCCTTTTGTTTACTGTGTAGAGACTGGGTTAATCATCTCAGACTGGTGGGTTAATCATCCCAGACTGGATGCAGAGGGTAAACACAGAAGGACAATATCTATGGAGATTATGGTGAGGTAGCAGGAAGAAGGAGCTGGGGGGAGAAGGGATGAATGTATTGTGATGCGAGATGTCATGCAGATGTGAGATGGGCGGTTGGTATAAAAGGAGAACCTTTGGTGTATTGTGACATGCTTTTCTGTGTATGACTGATGTGAGAGTGAATAAAATCGTCTGCTGCATAAATCAGTCTCGTTATTTACACTCTCCACACTAGTGACCCCTTGACGAATTATGAAACACGAGGCAAGAACCCCGGAGTCGGCCCAGACGGGAAGCCCCTGCAACGCAGCAAGCATCCCAGAGACGGCCCGGACAGGAACCCCCAGCAACGCGTGCGCTGTTTCGGTCAAACTATCGGACTTTTGGCTGCACGACCTGCAGTCTTGGTTCCACCACACCGAGGCTCAGTTCGCTGTCCGGGGAATAACGGCAGATGACACCGAGTATCACTGTGTGGTCGCAGCGCTGGATGCTCGCACGTCTCAGCAAGTAGCGAGCCTGCTCCAACAGCCTCAAGCCCACGACAAATACGGGACTCTCAAGGCTGCGCTGACCCGGCGCTACACGCTTTCGGACTGTGAGAGAGCAGAGAGGCTCCTGAGGCGCTCCGAGTTAGGAGATGGGTTGGCGGTCGAACTGATGGAGAAGATGTTGGCGTTAATGGGCATGGACGACGGGCATTTTCTGTTTGCCCACCTTTTCCTCCAGAACCTCCCAACAGAGGCAAGAGCGGTTCTTGCCAATTCGCCGTTGCTGGCCGCGCGTGACTACCGTGTGCTAGCCCAGGAGACAGATCGGATCATCCTCACCACCAGAGCCCTCACAGTGAACGCGGCGTCGTCGGAACCCAGCGAGACGACCAGCAGAGGCGAGGAGCCACCGACGGTAGCGTCTGCGGAGGCCAGGAAGCGCCAGAGAGACACGCTCTGCTTCTACCACCACCGCTTTGGAGAGAATGCACGCAGATGTGCACCACCGTGCCAATTCAAGTGTTCGGGAAACGCCAAGGCTGGCAGTCGGTAGCAGCTGCGACCGCCGGTGAAGAAAACAAGCTGCTCTACGTGACGGACTCGCGCTTGGGGAGACGGTTCCTCGTAGACACCGGAGCCCAGAAAAGCATCATCCTGCCGTCCTACGCCGACCTGCTAGCAGGACCTAGCGGCCCCAGGCTGGTAGCAGTAAACGGCTTGGGCATTAAGACTTTTGGTGAGAGAACACTGACTTTATCCCTACACGGCCATATGTACGAGTGGACTTTTGTCATAGCAGCACTGAGTTTCCCAATCCTGGGAGCTGATTTTCTGTATGCACATGGGTTGCTAGTCGATGTTGCTAACAGGTGCCTGGTTAATGCACTGTCTTTTGATTCTCTCCCCTGTACAGCTCGAGGGGCTGGACCAATAACACAAGCCAACGTCACAGCTCCAGGCGGTAAGTTCCACACACTGCTCACTCAATTCCCAGCACTCACGGTCCCGACGTTTTCAGCGGCCATCGCTAAACACTGGGTGGAACACTTTATCACCACCACCGGGCCACCCGTTTTCGCACGACCTCGGCGCTTGGACGCAGCTAAACTGGCCATAGCGCGAGAGGAGTTTGCCAACCTGGAAAGGTTGGGCACCATCAGGCGATCGAACAGCCCATGGGCATCCCCGCTACACATGGTCCGAGGGATCGTGGTGACCGTGCGGAGATTTCCGCAGATTGAATAACGCCACAGCGCACGACCGCTACCCGATTCCCCATATTCAGGATTTTTCTGTTCACCTCGCTGGAGCACACATTTTTTCTAAAATAGACCTGGTCCGCGGTTACCACCAGGTCCCAGTGCGCGTGGAGGACATACCCAAAACAGCGGTAATAACTCCGTTTGGCTTGTTTGAGTTTTTATGCATGCCCTTCGGATTAAAAGGCGTGGCACAGACATTCCAACGCATGATGGATGCGGTGTTGCGCGATCTCCTGTTTGTGTTCGTCTACCTGGATGACATCCTGGTGGCCAGTGCGTCCGAGGACGAACACGTAACCCACCTCAGGACGGTTTTCTGGAGGTTGGAGGAGCACGGGTTAATAATCAACCTGGCGAAATGCCAGTTCGGCGTGACGGGGATTGATTTTTTGGGGTACCGCGTCTCACCGGAGGGAGCGATACCCTTGCCCGACAAAGTGCGCGCTGTGGCGAATTTTCCCCGGCCTCAGACGGTCAGGGCGCTGCAAGAATTTTGGGGGATGGTTAACTTTTATAACCGGTTCCTCCCCCGCGCAGCTCAACTCATGCAGTCATTGTACGCCACGCTCAAGAAACGGAAACCCGCGGACAGAGTCGAACGGACTCCGGAGCGAGAGCATGCATTCTCTGAGGTTAAAACAGCCCTGGCAAACGCCGCACTGTTGGCGCACCCGGACCCGGCGGCTAGGATAGCGCTCACCACCGATGCCTCAGACGTGGCCATAGGGGCCGTCGTGGAGCAATGTGTCGCCGGTTCTTGGCAGCCGCTCGCTTTTTTCAGTAGGGCTTTGCGCGACAGTGAGCGTAAATACAGCGTGTTCGACAGAGAGTTGCTGGCTGTCCACCTGGCCACACACCACTTCCAGTTCTGGCTGGAAGGGTGCAGCTTCACTGCGTTCATGAACCACAAGCTGCTAACGTTCGCGATGGCCAAGGTTTCGGAACCATGGTTGGGCCGGCAGCAGAGACAGGTGGCCGCTATCTTGGAGTTTACGACTGATATTCAGCATGTGTCAGGTAAACTGAATGTGGTAGCGGACTGCCTCTCGCGCGCAGTAGTGGCCCCGGTCTGCGTGGGGATAGATTATACAGCCATGGCCGCAGAGCAGATTGGCGATACGGACGTGTGTGCGCGCTCCAGTCTGGACCAACAGGGTTAAGGCTGGAGAGCAGAGTACTGCAAGACGGCAAGGCCCCCCCCCCCCAATCTGTGACATCTCCACGGGGCGCCCGGTGGTCCCAGTCGCTTGGCGCCGCCGCGTGTTTGAGTCAGTTCATGTTCTGGCACACCCAGGGGTGCGCGCGTCAGTCAAAATGGTGGGAGCGAAGTTCGTGTGGCCAGGCCTGCGCAAACAAGTGAAAGAGTGGGCTGCAGCCTGCGTGGCGTGCCAACGAGCCAAAGTACACAGACACACTAAGGCTCCTTTGGAGCCGTTTCGTATACCGGCTAAGAGGTTCAACCATGTTCACGTGGACCTCACGTGGACTGGATACAGACGGTAAACAGAGAAGGACAATAGCTATGGAGATTATGGTGAGGTAGCAGGAAGAAGGAGCTGGGGGGAGAAGGGATGAATGTATTGTGATGTGAGATGTCATGCAGCTGTGAGATGGGCGGTTGGTATAAAAGGAGAACCCATGGTGTATTGTGACATGCTTTTCTGTGTATGACTGATGTGAGAGTGAATAAAATCGTCTGCTGCATAAATCAGTCTCGTTATTTACACTCTCCACAACTGCGCCATTTTGGATGGCAACAAACAGTCAAATCACCAACAGCAAGTGTGAATGAATGTAATCAACGAGATAAATGGCTAAACACAAATCAACACCGTGGTCCAACGACGAGGTGTAGACTTTTCTGTGCTTGGTAGCCAACTAAAGAAATCCAGAGGGAGCTGGATGGAGTGACCTGACAAGAATTCACGGCCACCGACCGGGGAAGGCAGACAGGAGGCAGAGTGGTGTCGACCCGACCACGGCATCATCATTGTTGAAAACAGTGATAGAGGATGGTGAGTGATGTGATATTATGCATCTTTGCCGCTATTTATCCCAGTGGTGGACAGCTCGCTTTGAACAAACAACACCATTGTCTCCTGCATGCAGACAATGCGCTAGTTAGTTAGCCATCAATGCTAACCCCGTGCTCTGCTTATATTTTGCGCTTGTGTCGACAACATCCGACGAAATAAGCTAGTGTTAATCCTGGTTAAAAAGGTGGTTTTTACATGTTGCACTTTGGTGCTGCGTGTACTTAAGTTGTGTATTTTCATTCTAGAGTCCTATCGCAGGCTGAAGACCTGCTGAGCCGGGACCAGCAGCACATCCAGTTGCTTCTCAGTGAGGCAAGAGAGCATGAAACAGGAACAGGTCAAGTGACCAAGTGAGCACTCCAAGTGGACCTCGGGGTCCAATCTGTACATGTACATTTTCAATCCAGTGATTTAAACTGATTCAGAGCTTTCTAAAGCCTCATTCAGAACATTCTAGTCCCACATACCTATTCTGTGGATTTTCATCTGGGGGCAGCAAGTGGTGACAAGCAGCAGCGGTGGAGAAGAAAAGTCTTTTGAAAGCAGAAACAGAGCCAAAACCTTCTCCGGGTCAGCTTACTTACTTACTTACATACATACATACATATGTGGGACACATATGTGGGTTTCATATGCACAAATGTATATCACCTTATGCTTCATATGTATATCACTGTATGCTTACTGTATGCTTCACGTCTCAGATGAACAAAGGACTGAGCCTCCTCGGAGATAACAGGAGGATGTGAAATGTGGTCTTTGGTATGCAAAGAGATGGCCGTGGGGGATTTCCTGGCGCTGCCAGTGACTTTGGGGTGGGGGTGATAAGATCTGAAAGGGATGCATTGTTATTTGGGATTAAATGCATTGTGACTGGAGCTTTGAAGCTCCTGGGGTATAAAAAGGGGATGAAGGTCTGGGTTTTTCTCTTTTTTTCTGTATTGCTGATGTTGGAGAATGTGAATAAACCTGACTCGTGAGATAAACTCTGTCTCGTCCTTTCACATTTCCACACATACATACATACATACATACATACACACACACATATATATTATGGTTAGCACTGCGGCAGCACAGCAACTCACCCTTGGCCGGGGGATCCTGAGTTTGATCCCAGCCCCCAACCA